>JABCMI010000081.1:0-1339173 GCA_026261945.1 Hirschfeldia incana | reverse complement strand
GATCATATTATATATATACGAATTTTGGAGCCGTGTTGTAAGAAAGTCATTTATAAATATATATATATATATATATATATATATATATATATTTAAATAAAATAATAAATACAAAAAAAATTCCATCATCTAATAAAATAATCAAATCTACAATTAATATCAAAGCTCTAAATTTAAAAATAAAAATCAAAAACAAAATATAAGCATAAAAGAAAAAAATTATATTCTTCTATATTTAGTGTTCATCAAATTAATATGTCTTTGATTGAACACAACTCTGTTTGTTTACAGATAAAAAAAAATTGTAAAGAAATTTAACTAATTGTTATCCATCAAATTTATAATCTTTACCTCACTTTAGTTATTGTTAAAATAAAGCAAAAACAAAAACAAAAACTAAGAAAATTAGAAACCTCGCTGCAGTAAATTGATACTTAATTATAGTTTAAGTGATCAAGTGATTTAATATATAGGGGATATGTTCAGCTGAACATTTTTAATGTAATTGTCAACCGAAATCAAATTTGAATTTATGATGAGGCAGATCGATTTGGGTTTAAAAAAAAGTTGTAAAGAATTTCAACTAATTGTTATCCATCAAATTTCAATATTTATTAAATAAAAATTCATATAAATACAACTTTATGATCATTTGTATCTTATTATAACAAAACAAATTAAGCTATTGATCACCAAATTTTGAAAGTGGGATCTTCAAATTTCTAATAATTCATAGACATTTTGAAAAATTCAAAATATAACATATAAGACAAAATTTAAATGTTTTATTATGTAGTTAATGTGATTTTTAATATCTTTCAATAATATAAAACAAATAAAAAATATCCCAAAGACGGTGGTTTTATGATATAAAATCTGTTACTTCTAAAATTTTATACTATTAAATCCATAACTTGAATCTGTAGATGTCCGCATAGGGTGCGGACTGTCACCTAGTATTAATTAACTTATCAACAAAAGCGTGAAACAACTTAATTTTCGCTGACCAACAAATAGCCTCTAGTTAAATTTCCAAGTTTTAAACTTAGATTTTGGGATATTTTATAATCCAAAATTTTGTTAACAATATTACAAATGTTTTGTTAATGTAAAAGAATTTTCTGTATCTAAAAGATTGTTGCATTTAAATCAGCAATTATAAACCCAATTTGAAATCCGCAGTTGAACCAATAAACTCGTTGATCCAATATGTAATTGGTTTTGGAATTTAATTAATATACATTATGTATATACCAGATAAAACATGTAACACTTCGCTTAAAACCCGAACAACAAATGAGTAACCAATATGTAATCCAATTTGATCATATTTTAAATAAAATTTAATTTCATATTAGTATTAGGTATAATTAATTTTATCTTATTGTATTTTGTATAATATGTCCTAACTCCAATTTGTTAAAAATGTTTAAATTATCCAAAAATGCAGTGACCGAAAAATACTCTGGTTCAATGTATTGATCATATCTTGAAAGGTAAATTTATTCATTGATTGTTTCTAATTATAATGGTATAGTTCTTGATTTGGTGTATACTTAGAACATTTTGTTGACAATTTTATTAATCTGTCTATTTTTTAACTAATATTCTAAAATATTTCAAATTTGTATTTTTATTATATAAAGTACATTCTTTCAATACCCAATTTTTTACATGTAACTTAAGATTAGTTACAATATTATAATAATGATATTTAATTGCTGAAGTGGTTATCAACTTTCTAATTAATTCTTACAACCTATTGATTACCATTTAAAAAGTTGTTATTCATCTATAGAATATGAATAATTATAGATTTTCTAGTTCATATATTTACTACCAATATATTATGTTATTATTACCATATAATGCTATAATAAATGTATATTTGTTAGTTTCCTATAATAATCGGTGATTGATCTGGTATAAGGAAGGTTTTTATTAAATTGTTAGTAACATAAGGCTGTATACATATTAATACAATGTATAGTATATTTAATTTTTTCACCTAGAATCAAGTTAGGTCAATTTTTTTGCTTATGGTTTAATAATATTCATCGTTAGTTTCTTATAATAACCGGCGATTGATTTGGTATAAGGAAGGTTGTTACTAAATTGTTAGTAACATAAGGTTGTAGAATTATTAATACAATGTATAGTATTTTAAACTTTTTCACCTAAAATCAAGTTAGGTCCAATTTTGTGCTTATGTTTAGTAGTATTGAATAGAGGTGGGCACAATTACTCGTTACTTGGTTTATACTCGCTACCCGCCCTGTATTTTCCCCTTAAACACAAGTATTCGTCATAATTGAGGCAAGTAACAAATTATAAAATTTTATTACTTGCAAATACAAATCAAATACCAAGTCATAAATTTATTTTGGGTACTTGACTTGTTTCGACTTGTTACCTGATTCTCAAGATATTTCATACAATTTATATTATTATTTTCGCTAGTTTAATATTTATATATTATATTTTAAATTCTAAAAATATAAAATGATGTATATAACATATTCATAGAAAAGTGGAAATGTCATAATTACAAAAGAGGAAAATATTTTTTTTATGTCAGACATAGAAATTGTGGTTTTTCATTTTCATTAATGTGGAATGAAATAGTTCTATTTTTAAATTTATTTTAATACCAGTTATACTCTACAATATGTTTTCACATCGATTAAAACAGAAAAACCAAACAATAACTTTTTTAAAAATCGAAATCATTGAAATTGACTATTCAATTTAAGGGTTCAAATACAAAATTGAACTTTAAATTAGCAAGTACAAGTCGAGTAAGTTAATCGCAAGTATCTGAAATACAGATGGGTACACTTGCTTAACCAAATACTTGCTATTAGCAAGTACAAGGCAAATATTATAATATTTAGACGGGGCAAGTCGGGTTACAAGTATAGGAAAAACTCCGTGTACTTGCTCTGTGCCCACCTATTGATTTTGTTTTCGTAAACACCTTGAAATTCAGTTAATTATTAATTTTATTCTATCGAGAAATATTTTCAAGGGATTTACTCAACTAGAAACATAATAACAAAATTAAGATGTAATGTAATGAGCATTTTAGAAACTGAGTTTTAGTTTCAATTTAGAGCAACAAAATCCAATTCCACAGAGAAACAAAATAGACACATATCACCAAATCCAATTCAACAAAGAAACGAAATAGTCACATATCACCAAATCCAATCGAACAAAGAAACGAAATAGTCACATGGCATAGTCGAAGTATAAAGCTTTAAAAATTAAAGCCGTGATAATGGTGGTAGCAATAGCGGTGAAAGCGTTTGACTCCATGAGAGTGTTGGCGGTTGAGGCGGAAATGATGGGAATGGTCGGAGTTGAAGGCGGCGGTTGAGGAAGGACGTTAACGGCGAGCTTCATTCCTTTGAGGCAATAACCTCTACCGCAAATAAAGTAATAAGGCATTGGTTGAAGAAGTTGAAACACATCTCGTCCTCCTCTTGTCACGTTGAAGATAAAATCATTATCGATGCACTGATCGTAGCTACTCTTGTTTACTTGGAGGATGTTGTGGCGGGTCCGATCAAACCCAAAATCTAGCAATTTAAGATGAGAGACTAGATTAAAATTTACCATAATTCGTATACAAATAAAAAAAGTGGACCAACCAAACTCTAATCGATATCATCCAAACTAAAGTTGGCTCAATTCTAAATCCTAAAACCTGAAATTTAACCTGAAATCGCTGTACTTTTTTAGTTTTCAAATAATTGGTCTACTTTTAAAACCTAAACTATTTTTTACAAGGGTTCTTTCAAAACTTAAACTTAAAAATAGTAAGTCACAGTTTTAATTTTTTTTAGCACAGAACAGTAAGTTGCAAAACATAATGAGGAAATTTTCTTACCCAGATCAGCAAAATAAATCGCATTTAAAAGGAAAATTTAATAAATTATCTTAAACTCAACCCTCAAATATAAAAAAAAATATACACTAAAAAGAATCTATATCTTGCACACTGAGGTCTTCTAAAAAACTGACCGCTAAAAACTAAAATAATATGAAATGGTGTATATATCTCTTAACTTTAAAATATTTGACATACTTATTAATTTGGTTTTGTTGTTGTTTTTGTTCAATGAAAATAATTAAGGAAATGGAAAAAAGAATGTAGAAATGGTATATATATTAACAGAGCCAGTCGCCGGAATAGAAGCGTTGGTGGTTGGCCCAATCGGAGAAGTTAACATCGGGTTTCCAGTTGTACTTTCCGCCGCCTACTCTGTGAAGACTTGATTCTACTTCAATCATCATCATCATCATCAATAAGACCCAAATAGTTCTTATCCCCATTTTTTACTTTTGTGGTTAACTTGGTTTGTGCTTGAATGGGTTTGTTTGCTTTATGTATATATACTGCAAATATCATGAACATTAGCGTGACTTACATATTTGCATGAACCACAAAACTTCAGTTAACTTCATTGTATACGCATGAGCTTTATTCACACCTCTTTTTTGCTTATTTTTCTGTAACTCATAATTTGTTTTATTAATCCTTTAAAATATTCGCCAGACTCTGATGGAAGATCTGGACCCAACTCAAAGAATTTTTCCTTCTTTGTTGGTCGACAACGATTCTAATCCGGCCCTATATTTGAGCTTTTTTTCTATTTTAAATTATGGAATAAAAAAAATTACAGAAAAAGTAAAGAACTACTTGCATCAGAAGAAAGTTATCAAAAAATATCCATTTATAGAGTAGTACATGACGCATTCGTTTTTTTTTAATCTTGGATATTCTTATACTCCTTTCTCTTTTAATAACTAACATTTCAGAGAAATATTTTTGTTTCAAATTATATTTTTTTTCTTTTTTTGGTCGAATTTTAAATTATATGTTGCTTTGTTTTTCATTGTAAAATTTATTAGCTTTTATGTAATTTGACTTTTTAATATTGTGCAGATTGTTTTCCTATTATTTGAATTTTACTAGTTAGATATGTAATAATTTTTTTTTTTTAAAATATATGTTATTAAATATTTTATTAAATTGTGTGTTGTTCTCCACAAAATCGTATAAATAAAAACAGGGGATTATTAAGTTACATTTGATGTAGAAATAAGATATGCTAAGAGAGAGAGAGCGGCGATGAGGAAAAAGCGATTGATGGTCCTCCAACAATATGGGAACCAGAGTTACAACGGAAGAAACGGGATTGGATGGGTCATCACCACAAGGAGGGAAGGATTGGTAAGAAGTGGGAACAAAAGGGAGGGTGGACTACTACAAAATCGTCACCAAAAGGAAAGCTTCGATCTGAAAGATTCGGGCTGTGTATCTATAAGATCTGTGAATCGGATCGTGGTACTAGTCATCATCAAGACTATATTCCAAGTCTACAAAGGTACGATCTTGGGTATTATCAAAATGATCTTGGGTATCATTAAATTGATCCCAAAATCGAGTCTGTTCATGTCGATGACAAAAATAAAGATAAACATATGTATATATTTGACATATTTGAATCCAATAAATTGGAGTGCTCTTGATTCTAAGATGATTGATTTTTTAGTAGAAAATATTGTAATAGAGATATGTCTACTAAAATGGTACGAAAGATAAATTGGATATATGCTTTTCTGCAAAGTGGTATAACAGATTTTTATTGAATGGAGAAAAATGCAAAAAAAAAAATTGTTAGTCTATTGTAAGGAAATTAATAAAAGAATATTTTTGATTTTTTCTGTAATATTTAAGAAATCTGCTGAAAAATGTTAGTTAACAAATGAAGGTTTTAAAGATTGGGTGCACTAGGCCTAAAGAACATGAAAAAGGGTTTTACATGTTAAGAATATGATAATTTTGTATGGCATGCGTTTAAGATTTCAGAAAATCAAACTATTGATAAAATGGCTAAAACATTAATTTTGAAAGAATATGATAATTGAAAATTTTTTTTTTAGGATTATTTCTGTTGTAAAATTCTTGCGAGTCATAATTTTTCTTTCCGGGGTACTAATGATAAATTGTATGAAAATAACAATGAAAACTTTATAAGACTAATTAAAATGTTATTTTAATATTATCCAGATATCAAAGAGCATAGATAAATAATTATTAACATATTCATTTTCAATATCCTGATAATTTTGAGGGACAATTAGCCAAATATACCTAACGGATGTCCACATTAAACACTTGCCCATGATTAGACATAATGAATCCAAGGCTTACAATTTGGTTGAAACTCTTACCGTAATAACCTTCCCACCAAGAAGATGTTCTGCGCATGTGTCAGGTGAGTCTGACACCTACAGATACATCAGCAGCTACTCTGTCGCCTGTGTCAGAGTAGGTTTCCAACTCTATCAAATCTGGACCGCTCGTTTTCTCGGTTAGTTGTGTAGTTGCTATGATCGATATAGCATTGAGAAAGGAGAAGGTAAACTATATATGAGTACTACTTCATATAAAATGTACAAAGGATTTAGAGAGTTAGCAGCTGGGAAAAAAATTGAAGAAGAACATGACAAAGAACACGTAATGTGAAGATGATTTTATTGGTGAAATACTCTGTTGATGCAACATGTAATTATTTTTGTATGATGCGTATGGATCAGATATATGTTAACCGGTAATATGTATGTTATGTGCTAATATTATGTGTGATTGCTAACGCCAAAAATACCCGATAATAATAATGATAAGTGTTAGAACAAATGTAGAGTGTAAGTTTGGGTAGGTGCTAAAAACAAATGTAGAGTGTAAGTTTTTCCTTAGTTGCTAAAATTGTGAATGTTGCTAACAGGAAGTGTAACAAGTAATAACAATAATATTCTCCGTGTCGGGCAAATACTCTCTACTGAGCCAGGAGCTGTGAATCTCAATAGCAATATTCTAAGTGGCAAACAAGATGGAGAAGGCGTAAGTAACCAAGCGGGTAATAATTCACAAGAGAAAGAGGAGCCTCTCCTCACACACCAAGCAATTTAAATCACAGAAACCATGCATAAATAATATTAATTGTAATTGATATATCTTTAATTATGTACTACTGACATATGTTGCAGTTACAGTGATTTTACAAGGCTTGTGTTTTTTTAATTAAATAAAAATACTGCTGTAATTGATTTACCTGTAAATATAAGGGGTAAGAAGAATGTTAGCAGTCAACAAATAATGTAGCAGATAAAGAACTTGGATCCGCGATCGCTATAACTCAGGCTAGTGCCCAACGACCAATAGTGATAAGTGATGGGGATGATTCTTCCAAGGACTCTTTGTTGCCACCTCCAGTATCCGGAGGACGTCTCCCCAGTGTGGGTGTGATTAGACTTCGCGAAGGAGCCAGAAGCGATTGGCTTCTCATGATCGAGCAAATATTTTGGGTAGGTGCTAAGAACAAATGTAGAGTGTAAATTTTTTCTTAGTTGCTAAAATTGTGAATGTTGCTAACAAGAACTGTAACAGGTACTCTCTACTGAGCCAGGAGCTGTGAATCTCAATAGCGATATTCCAAGTGGCAGACAAGATGGAGAAGGCGGAAGTAACCCAGCGGGAAATAATTCACAAGAGCAAGATGAGCCCCTCGTCACACACCAAGCAATATAAATAACAGAAACCATGCATAAATAATATTAAATTGTAAATACTATATTTTAAATAATGTGCTACTGACATATGTTACGGTTACAGTGATTTTACAAGGTTTGTGTTTTTCTAATTAAATAAAAGTGCTGCTGTAATTGATTTATCTGTGAATATAAAGGGTAAGAGGAACATTAGCCGTCAACAAATAATGTACCACATAAAGAATCTGAATTGCGTGATATCTAATGGTATATAGGAGTCAGTTAAAATATAAACTTAACTGTTAATATGCATGATATCCGTCAAATATAAATTGTAACAGAAATGAAAATTTGTTTCGGGGATGATCCTGGTTGCTCTGACTTTCACCTTCCTGTTCTTCAACATGTCAACTACCATCTCGATTGAGCAAGACTTCAACAAACCAAACAACTCAAACTACCATCTGAACAACTTCACCTATAACACCAAACATGGCTCAAAATTAAAAGATTTACGGATTTTAAAAACAAAAGAAACGAAAGGGTAGAGAAAGAGAGGAAAAGAAAGCTTGTGGGGATGAAAGATGATTCTCAAAAATTATGATACTGAACACTACAAGAAAAATGCGTTTTTATAGCGGACGAATAACGCTATGTAACGATACGATAGCGGTTTCTTAAGCGCTGTATCATCGCCCGTCATAATAAGTAAGGGACATTACATAGCGGTTTTTAGCGTTGCTATCTTTTCTTCCGCTACGATAGCGCTTTTCTTTCTGCAATTAATTATATTTTAATAGCGTATCATTAATGTTATTACTGTTTTTATTAATAGCGGTTTCGTGTTGTTATAATTAAAATTACTATAGCAGTTACATATGTGCTATATATTGTATTTATGTATTTATATATTTATATTATATATATATATAGGTTTAATTATTTAAAAAATAAAGAGGTAATAATATTTTTTATTAACCATCATAAAATCATAAAATTACATTAAATAGGAAATAAGAATTGGTTTAACTAAACCAGATGTTTTAAAATTTAAATCTAATCTAAACCTAATCTTAACCTAATCTAAATCTTCTGAGCGTGCCTCCTCATCAACTTCTCCGTTCCTAGCCGCAAGCCCCATGACCAGATGACCACACCTCTTCTCACGACCACCAGCTTCTCCTTTACTTCCTTGCCGCAAGCCCCATGACCACACCTCTTCTCACGACCACCAGTTTCTCCATCTCCTCCGAGCCGCAAACCCAACGACCACCACATCTGCTAACAATCACAACTTTTAACAAGAACAAAAAGAGAGAGAGAGAGAGAGAGAGAGAGAGAGAGAGAGAGAGGTGACCGGGAGAGATGGGAGAGGACAGTGGTGAATGGGAGATATGGCGGTGGCCCAACATCTTCAGATCTGGGTCGCTCGGCTCCGCTCCACCTCCAGATTTGTGTGTGTGTGTGTGGGGGGGGGGGGGGGGAGATGAGGTGAATGATAGAAACCAGATGTGTGTTTGAGAGAGATCGTGAGAGATGCTTTTTACAAAAAAAAAAAGAAATCGTGATTGATAGAATGGAGAAACTGGGAAGAGACGTGAAAATACAGAAGAGAGTATTGAGGAAGACTAATGAAAAGAGATTGATTTTTAACCATTGGATTACAAGTGATCAATGGCCATAAATATTGATCTAAGTTTTGAAGAATGGACCAATAAGAAAGAAGGGGGAAGATCACAATATAGTAATTTAGAGCCTTTGGATCAAAATCAATCAAGGGCCTAAAAAAAACTAATGAAAATTTTATTTTTATTTGTCTATAATTATTTAAAAACGTCAACCTTAAAATAATTATATATAAAAATTGAAATAAAATTTTTGCATTTGAATTTTGTGGTTATATGATTAAAAACTGATTTGATAATAACAGATTTAGATGAACTATTTCTATTGTGTTTGTGTTGTTTATTATTTAGTTGTTTTCTTAAAAAAATAGATGAAAGTATTTTTCTTGTGTTTGTATTGTTTATTATTTAGTTGTATTTTTAGCTAAAGATTTTTGATTAAGATATAGATTTGAAATTTGTTATATTGTTAAAACTTAGATTTAAAGTTTATATTTAGTGGATGTATGTATGGTTTATATATATTTAGGTTTAGGGTATAGAGTTTGATTTATGAATTAAGGTTTGTGGGGTTTGGAAGTTATATACTAAAATTAAAGAATAAATTTGAAATTGAAATTTAAACTTTGAACTTAGAGTACGATAATATAAGAGTTTTAAAGTTTATTTTAGAGTTTAGGGTTTAAAAGTTCGTTTAGGGTTTAGAGATTTAAAAATCAAAACATAGCGTTTTAGTTAGTTTCGCTATTTAATCATAAGTTTTCATAGCATTTTTAAATGTATGCTATTAAATCCTAAGTTTTCATAGCTTTTATAAATATATGCTATTAAATCCTAAGTTTTCATAGCGTTTCTAAATATACCACTCTATCATAGCGTTTCTGAAAATACAAACGCTATCTTAAAAACACGGGTATATCAATCATAGCACAATCGTAAAAAACGCTATTCTCGTCTGCTATTAAAACGCATTTTTCTTGTAGTGGAAATTCAGTGGGTTCTTCACCGGCCACAAAGATTTGTGGTAGATTGAGGTCTTCCTTGTCTGAAAACAGGATTGGTCAAAAGAGAGAGTTTAAGCACAATAGCTATAATCAAATAAGAAGATGAGGAGTGAAATCAAAAATTTGGGAAATTATTAGGTTCAGATCAAATAAATGCCAGGAAAGAGATGAAGAAAGTGACCGAAAGGTTTTTTATTTATAAAATAAGCAAGAGAAGAACAACTTCAGTTCCTAAAAATCACTTTTTTGGGATGTAAAGTAGAGACAGTTTCTGCATGCACTGGCACACTATAGTAGGGATCAGTAGTATATGTATAGGGCCAAAACGGGATTTAAAATATTTAAATCACATCATGTGTAGATGGCTAATTAGAGGACTGTTTATAGGCATAAATGCCAATTATCTCTAATTTTGATTGGGTCTCCTACCAAAGCTGAAATTTGATTGCTTTTGCAACTAAATCTGAAATTTTAATTAGCGGGTGTATAATTCAAAAATATGTTGCTATTTGTTTTTCATGTCAATATTAAGGTTGGATAAAAAATTCAAATCTGAAGAACTGAACCGATCACTATCCGAAAGAGTAGTACCAAACCCGAACCAAAATTGATTAAATATCCAAATTATTTAAAATTTTGATATTTAAATAATCAAAACCATTGCCAACTCGAACCGAGGTATTTTGAATATCAAAATTTATCTGAAAAATATTTATATACTTATATATATATATATATATATATATATATATATATATATATTAGTTATTTTTTACTTTTTATGTATATAAAAAATCCAGACTATATTTGATACTTTTAAGTTAGTTTAAATACTTTAAATATATACAATAGTCGAATATAATATCCAACATAGTGGAAGTACACTCAAAACATCAAAAATATTTAAAATAATTATTGATTTTCTATCCAAAATTTAAAACAACCCAATTTATATATTAAGTTTAGGTATTCTGGCATATGTTATTCAGATATAAATACAATATATTATTTTATTAATAGATTTTCAGAAATTCATAATATATAATGAATTTTTAAAATATTTTAAACGGGTTATCCAAACCCGAAATGAACCCACAAAGATCCGAATATAATCCTAACTCAAATTTAGAAATATCTGAATGAGGATGAAATCTTTGATCCCGAAAACCTGAAACTAAAATAGATCCAAAACAAACCCGAATGGATACCTGAACACCCAACCCTAGTCCCTATTATGTAACATATATATGTTATCAAATAATTGATTGTATTGTTCCATCATATAAATAATCATATAATTAATAGTATTTTATATGTATCATCGTATAAATAATCACATATATTATATTCTTAAAATTTAATGTGAAACATAAAAATCATAATTTAAGTTGGTATATGAAACTAGTCTTTCTGTTGTATTTTTCTTATATATATTGAAAGCTTTTTTATAATGGTTATTAAAAATATTTTAGTAAAAATAAATTTTTAAATATATGCATATTTTTAATCAATTTTTGATATAAATCAATTTTTTTTTTTTTAAATTTGAAATATGTATATAAATTTAAATTTTATTTTATAATTATTTTAGACAAAAAATATTTATAGGTAACTAGATTAGTTCACTTTGTATATTTTACAACTGATACAAGTATATAGTTTTTATAATATAATGGATTTTCAGTTTTTATTAATAACATAAGCTATTACTTTTTTTCTTCACATACTTTTATCCATGTTTCGAAATATTAATTTCTTGTATTAGTTTTCTATGAATTATTATTAATTTTATGATTTGTTTTTGAAAATTGAACTCTTGTAATTTTTATATTTGACTAAACTAAATAAGGTAATAATAATGTATTTAAAACATGTTTTATATAATATACTATTTATATTTCAGTCTGTGTTTTTATTTTCAAAATAAACAATTGTAAACAAAAATGTTGTGAATATAGTGACAGAATTGTAAATAAAAAAATAGAAAGAAAGTTGTTTAATTTATTGTAAAAACAATGGCTTAAATGTGTTAATAAAAAATATTAAATATGTTATTCATGTTTCTAAACAATTCTCATTTGTAATTAATTTATAGAAAATACAATGGCCAAATGTGTAAATAAAAAAACTACAAATATATACTATCCATGTTTCCAAACATATCTCATTTATTCTACTACTCTTGTTTCAATCCAATGAAATTTAGAAATATCTGAATGAGTACGAAATCTTTGACCCCAAAAACCTGAAACTAAAATAGATCCAAAACAAACCCGAATGGATACCTGAACGTCCAACCCTAGTCACTATTATGTAACATATATATGTCATCAAATAATTGATTGTATGGTTCCATCATATATATAATCATATAATTAATAGTATTTTATATGTATCATCTTATAAACAATCACATATATTATATTCTTAAAATTTAATGTGAAACAAAAAAAATCATAATTTAAGTTGGTATATGAAATTAGTCTTTTTGTTGTATTTTTATTATATATATTGAAAGCTTTTTTATAATGGTTATTGGAAAATATTTTAATAAAAGTAATTTTTTGAATATATGCATATTTTAAATCAATTTTTGATATAAATCAAATTTAAATTATTATTTTTAATCTGAAATATGTATACAAATTTAAATTTTATTTTATGATTATTTTAGACAAAAAATATTTATAGGTAATTAGATTAGTCCATTTTGTATATTTTACAACTGATCCAAGTATATAGTTTTTATAATATAATGGATTTTCAGTTTTTATTAATAACATAAGCTATTACTTTTTTCTTCTTGACATACTTTTATCCATGTTTCAAAATCATTTTTTGCATTAGTTTTCTATGAATTATTATTAGTTTTATGATTTTTTTTTTTGAAAATTGAACCCTTGTAATTTTTATATGTGACTAAACTAAATAAGGTAATAATCATGTTTTTAAAAAATGTTTTATATAATATACTATTTATATTTCAGTCTGTGTTTTTATTTTCAGAATAAACAATTGTAAACAAAAAAAAATTTAAATATAGTGACAGAATTGTAAATAAAAAAATATAGAAAGAAAGTTGTTTAATTTATTGTAAAAAATGGCCAAGTGTGTAAATAAAAAAATATTAAATATGTTATTCATGTTTCTAAACAATTTTCATTTCTTATTAATTTATATAAAATACAATGGCTAAATGTGTAAATAGAAAAGTACAAATATCTACTATCCATATTTCCAAACATATCTAATTTATTCTACTATTCTTGTTTCGAAACAATCCAATCGTGTATTTTAACTTTAATAATATAATAATAATAATATAATAAATAGATACAACAAGCAAAAAAAAAATTGTGATACTTGATTGTGCTCCTGACTATGGCTATTAATTGTGAGGAAGTTACTGATTTTTTTAAGGGAAATTTGTTAATAAAGAACAAAAACCGTACCATTGTCCCCTTAGAATAGTATTAGGGATTCTTGTCCACTTAGAACTAATTTTAAGATAAACCCAATTTAAACCCTCAAATTATACAATTTTTTTTTAAACTAAAAGAAAACCTAATTTTCATAATTTCATTCACTCATTATTTATCGACTTCGAAAAGACGGTTCGCCCGTCGCAGAGTTTTCAAGTATTCTTGCCGTCGTCTCTTCCACCTCGACCTCTCTCTCTTAATGACCCAACCGGAAAAGTATGATAAATCCTCTCTCCGGCATCTCTTGAATATGTGGTTTTGTCTTTTGTGAGTTTGAAGGTGAATTTTTGTTACTTGGTTATTTGACTTTGTACAGAGAAATCGCAAGGATGCTCAAATGAACACATGAAACGTTTATCTCTGACTAATTGTTCTCTACATCTCGTTATTGGTCAATTCAGGTGATGAGAATTTGGAAGACTTTACCATGGTCACCAGGAAGAATAATGCTAGGGTATCCTTTGGTACATGCTTACTGCTCTTCAAAGCTCTCTTTGAACATGGTGGAATTGAAAATTTTCTTTAGAAACAAGAGGTTCTTTCAAAATTCTTCTTTTGTAAGAATTATTTGTTTTTACAAAAGATTAACGTGACAGATGGTTTTATGTGGTTCTTACGCAACTCTGTGCCAATTCTTTTTTTTTCAGTTCAGGGAAAAACAAGGAAACACAATGCAACAACCGGCAGCCAGCCAAAATCAATGCAACATTTGGAGATTCGTTCATGACTTGTAGCAGTAGAACCGAGACAATTATTTGTTTTTCATCACAGCCGGCATCAAACCGACGCAATATTGTAGCAGACCATGCCGTTGTGCTGATTTTGTTTGCTCTCATTAGATCTTGATGTCATCATTGACCTCTCTTTTATGTGACTGGATTCTTTTGCTTACAAGTATGGAAACATGTTTTGTTGTTCTACTCTTGCTGTCAAGACGTGTTTTGTTTGGGTTGTGGTTTGTTATAGTTGAGAAAAGTTTATGGACTTGGAAAAAAAAAGAAATTAAACTCAGTTTTATATTTATAGATTTGGAGAAGAAAGAAAACTTAGTTTGAAAAGTCATGAGGTAAGCAATCTTTGGGACCTAGTCATTAAACGCATCAGTGGAGTCAAAAACTATTCGCCTTGTTGGCGTACGAGTTAAACAAATATTCCTTATCTTTAACTTCTCAAGCTTTTTATCATCACCTTCATCATCATTGACAATAGAAAGTGAAATAAGAAAATGGAGAAAAACGTTGGTGAAGAAGAAGAAGTTTGTTAATTTATGACAAAAAAAAATAAATAGGAAATAAATAAATAAGATTTAAAAGACTTTGCGAATATTTTGTAACTTTTTTAGCTAGATTTCCAGATTTTGTTTACAAATCTAGTAGATAGAAAATTCTAATATCTTAGATAAAAGAGAAGCCAGTAGAATGCATATTTGGGAAAAGAAGATGGAGGAACATTTATTAGCTCTTGTGATCTACCGGAAATGTAGAACATAGAAGAGATGTAGATTGTATATACTGCGATGATAAATCTTAAGTTATTTGGTAGATTATATATATACTGTAATGATAGATCCTAAGTAATTTAGTATAATTCATCATATACATTGTCTAGATCACCGCGTTTTAAGTAGATTGCATATTCTGAAACGCAGTAGATGGTAGATCTAATCAATTATCACATTTACCTAATTTTTCAAACTTACCATTCCAAATATTTTTTGAACGAAATAATATTTTTAATATATGCACATGCTTGATTACTTCATGTATAATATTTTCTTAATTTTTTACATTGTAAATTAATTGATATAAATTTTTATAATATTGAAAGATAGTGTAGGTTCAAAAGTGACAATTTTTGGTTTTGTACCAAGGGGACAAAGCTTTAGGTTTTTAGTTCTCTTTTTCCAAATTTCCCTTTTTAATAATATAGAGTCAATGCAATATTTGCCATTATACTAAGAGGTGAGATCTTTTAAAAGAACTTACACTTTAAGTCATTGTCATCTACTCGTTGGGATAGTCGTGTAAATAATGTTAAAGCAATTAGATTCGGAATTTTAGAAATCAGGGAAGATTTACCTCAAGTAGCTAAAAATGATAATTATTCTATGATTAGAAGTGAATCTAAATCCTTAGCAACAAATGAATTTTATGAAGTTGAGTTTTTGGTAAGCACTATTATTTGGTATGAAATGTTATATGCTGCTAATTTGATTATTAAAAGTTTACAGTCTAAAGTTATATTTATCGATGTTGCTATTGAAAAAGTTAGAGGATCAGTAGAGTTTTTTAAAAGTATTGAGATACTGGTTTTTGAAATGCTTTGGAAACTGTTAGAAAAGTTATTGTAGACACAGGTGTTGATCCAATATTTCATTAAATTCTTGTAATTCAAAAAAAGAATATAAAATTTAGTGAGATTCCAAATAATTCACTTTTAGTTATACCAAAATGCGGTGACGAATTATCTAGGATTGATTATTTTTTATGCATAGTTGATCAAACAATTACTTCATTTTACTAAAAGGTTTGAACAATACGAAGAGTATGCAAATATTTTTGGGTTTTATATAACCCTGAAAATGTTTTTAGATGATATGATTTAGATAATTATTTTAATAGTTTTTTTGAAACTTTATTGTAATAGTTTTGCAAAGGCTTTCAAAAAGGTGAGAATTTTGACGTTAGTGGAAATAAAATGTTTATGGAATTAAAATTACTAAGGGGTGTTATTGGGACCAAAATTTATGTGGAGTCGATTCTCAAAGTTAAAGAAATTTCAAAAGTTGTAGATTTATTAAATTTTATCATATATTTATATAGATTTCCATTAGTTGTTATTGATTTGTATTGAATTCTATTGACTGTTATTATTTTTAGAAGGTAAGAAATTAATGGTGGTATGTTGAAGGAAAAGGGAAGAACTTCAATTTTATTTCGGTAAATTTCGTAAAAAGTCCAATACATCAGAGTTTTTAAGATTTTCATGTATATATGTTCATCTTTTTCAAATACTAATATATTATGTTACTAGTGTTAGGCTGTTAGCGATAATATGTTTTTTGTTAGTGATAATATGTTTTCTTTAACATTTCTCTTATAGTTCGTAGCTTACGTTATATAAATTTTCATATACGTTTTCAAAAAAAAAATTGTTTAGGTGTCGTACTGGTGATAACCAAAAAGAAGTTGATATTTGTGCTATAGCATTATAAATTATGTGTGTTTATATTTGTGTATTTATTGCAAGAAATTTTAAAAATCTCAAAGTTATACATGATATTTTTAAAGTTGAGTCTTATGAATAAAAACAAAAAAAAATTTACATTCCAATAATGCATCATATTTTCCATTGTCTAGCTTAGCGTTTCCAATTCCGTATGCAACGTGGGTTTCTGCAAGTTTATTGTTCATCGTTTCTTATTCGTTCTTTATGTTCCTAGAGTGGTCACCAGTCGGACTCTTAGTCTTTGATTTCTTATCCCCATGAATTGTGTATGACCAGTATTATCTAGCCAATTACTCCTATATGCACTAAAGACTGATAGAGATCGATGAACCATACACCAAACATATATTCTCTATGCATATGGCTAATCTTTCTTGCTACACTATTATGTACTTACGTCTATTAAAAGTATTTTTCATCAAGATTATGTATGTTCACAATCTGATTAATAAAGACTAGGTAATAACCCGTGTCCTGCACGGAGTGAGTAGATTTAAAAATATTAACACTTTGAATTAATAGACATTATAATGGTAAAAATTAGGAAGAAATAATATATGTTATAAACTAAGGTTTTAAAAAAAAAAATTGAGTATGTCAATATAAATAAATCTTTGACCACCAATTTTTAAACTTGTGTATTTATTTGTTTAATTGAATATAGTTCGTGGAAGTGAATCAGTAATAGTAAACAAATACTAATATAAAATGAATTATGAAGTAAAAATGAAACAGGCGATAAAATATTTGTCCACATATAAAATAACTTATAACTATAAGATAAATTAAAAATAAGAGTCGAGAAGAAAGGTGTAATGAGTCAATGAATTAGAGAGAACATATATTTATATTAAGATGACATACTAAAACTCGCTCCATTTATATACTAAAACTTACCTCGATTTTGTAGACAAAATAATCAAACTTCCATATATATTACAAAATTGAAAAAATCATTTGGAAGATGCACAATTAAGATTTTATTACAGTAATTTCAAATTTATTTAGCTTAACTTTCTTATATACAACAGTCAATTATATGAAAAAAAATTAATAACCATAATCAAGTCTTAGTTATTAACACAATCGAGTCCCTATAATCAAGTCCCTAATATTTATCAGTTTTATATATAGCAGATTACTGACTCATTATCAGAGATTCCAAAATAATTACACATTACCAAAATCGTAAATGTAAAATATATCTAATTTACTCTAAGTTTTCTTTTAAAATCCGTGTGGTTAATTTTTTTTTGCAAATAACATTTTTCAATATTGATTAGGATCAAGTTCAAATTTTATAGGTTTTTCAAATATAGTTTATATATATATATATATATATATATATATATATATATATATATATATAATGTCTAACTACATATAAAATGTTTAATGATTAATAATACTTGTAAAAATTAAAAAAAAATATTTTCTATTTGAGGGAAAATCGTGATGATATTATATTTAGACATTAATTTTGTATACATTATACTTAGTTTGTATTTATATATATAATGTCTAATTATATATAAAAGTCTATATGATTAATAATACTTATAAAAACCAAAAAATATTATATATTTGAGGGACCATTGTGATACCATTATATTAAACATAAAATTTGTATATACTATAGTTATACACTATACTTATTTTGCGTTTCTATATATAAAAATAACAATATATAAATGCTATATTATAATAATACATGTAAAAAATTAAAAAAGCTATTTTTAAAAAGATATTACATAGGACTGGGTATGTCTAGAACAAATATTTTCGATCTAGGGTGTAGTGTATAAATTGTTACAATTTATATGTGGACACTCATAAAATCATATCTCATATATAATTATCTTTGTAAGTATATGAATATAATAACAACAAAGCATTAAACCGTAACTCATTCTCAGAAGCTAATAATGCGTAAACATAAATCATACACATTTATATGGTAATGACCAATGGTACTTGATGTAATAATTCTAGTAGACTAAGATTTTTTTTTCAAAAAGATGCGAGAGTGCTTGTAAGGCTGCCACATAGAAAATATCACTCATGTAAATCACACATCAATTGAATGTTGTTTATTTTTAGTGCTCCTCAAATAATACATAAGAGATGTACCAAAATTTTATAGAACAATAAAATTACGAATCGTATATATTTTCCGGTCCCTAAAAATTTTCATGTATCATTTATTCATATATCATAAAAACATTAATTTCATAAAAATATGAATCACACACACACACACACACACATATATATATAAATATATATATATATATATATATATATATATATATATATATATATATATATATATATATATATATATATATATATATATATATATATAGTCAAAACCCTGTCAGTTATGACTATATATATTAGACTATCTTGTTAATTTCGTATAATTTTCTAATCATAAATTTACAAAAAAATATAGAAAATATTAAATGCAAGGGGTGAAAAATAAAAGAAGCACATATTAAAATTTGTATTTGACCTTAAATTTAATCGGGAATAACTATATCAATTCTCAAATTAAATTTCTGTCATCATTTATGATAATTTCACAATAAAACTCCTGTTGCTAAAGTTAAGGGTTTGTAAAAAAATAATATGAAATACCTTGTTAAATGTATTTCACAATCACACAAGATTTCATATAATATTTTGTATATGACATTTTGTTTTTACAATATAAAAAATTTATATTGACCAATCCCAAAATAAATAATATGTATCAAAATTTTATAGAAGAATATAATTACTAATCATTTATATTTTTCAGTCCCTAAGAAATTTTATGTATCATTTATTCAGAAAAGAACATTAATATTATAAAAATATGAGTTATATATATAGTCAAGATCCTATCAGTTATGAATATATATATATCAAGCTATCTTGTGAATTTTGTATAACATAATAATTTTCCAAACAGTTATAGAAAGTATTATATGCAAAGGACGGAAATAATGGACATCTTTATTAAAATTGATATTTGACTTTAAACTTAATCAGAATGAATTATATAAATTTCCAAATTAAATGTCTATCCACATTTATGATAATTTTGCAATCGAAAACTAAAATTGCTAAAGTTAAGGGATTGCAAAAAATTTAATATTGAATACCTTGTTCAGTGTATATCACAATCACACAATATTGCATATATTTATTTATATATGAAATTTTGATTTTACAATATAAAACAATTTTACTAACCAATCCCAAAATAAATGTAGCATATCCCATAAAATTCCCAAAATATTAATCAAAATAAATCACATGTACTAAAGTTTTATAGAACAACATAATTATGAATAGTTTATATTTTCGAGTTCCTATAAATGTCATGTTCATTTACGAATCGTAAAGAACATGAATCTTATAAAAACATGAATTATATATATATAGTCAAGACCCTATCAGTTGTGATTATATACATCCTCATATTAAAATCCTTTTAAAATACTATACTCAATTGTAATGATTTTAAACAATGCTTTGAACGGTCGTCTTGGTCGTATAGTGAAATTGTAATGATTTTAGACTATGCTTTTAAAATATTATACATAATTATAAAAATAGTATTTAACCATGTACGAAATGATTTGATTATTTTTGGTTTCTGGTAAGAATGATACAAAGAATCATATGAAACCATATTTCTTGTTTGGTAAATAATAATGTAAAAACCATGTGAGAATAATGGAGTGCATCATGATTTAAACTGACTTTAATATGGTATCCGAAAACATAAATCGTAGACATGATTTATTTGGTTAGGAAATAAGTAAGAACTTAGAATATATTAGTTAAGTTATAATGTAATGACCAATGGCAACTATTGTAATTAGTCTAGTTAATTAAAGGTTTTTTAAAATAGGTTGTGAGAGAGCTTGTAGTAATGACACCTAAGAAATGACATATTTGTAAATCACACATGAACCAAAGGTTATTTATTTATAATGCTCCTAAAATAATATAAAGGGGATTAATGGTTAAATAAATCCATAAAATCACTGAAATACCTCAATATTTTTAAAATACTAAATTTTGTATTTTGTATGAGCAAAAATGGCACTAAATATAAGAAAGAGAGCATTAAATTTCTTACCACTAATCACTTAATACCTTATATATATATATTTTATAATTGTCAACAAAGATACTTTTCATAATTATAATAATTTATTTTCTCTCTAACTTAAATTTAACAAATGTTTTACTTAGGCATAAAATATTATTTTCATCTTAATATTGTTACTACATTACTATTCAGATTTAAACTTATATAATATTTGTAGAAAAAGAATTACGTTTACAAATTTTTATTTATTTAATCCAATTATGAAATTGTTTTATAATATCAAAATAAGATATAAAATTTTCTCTAGAAAGTGAAAATGGAACAATTAGTAGATAAATATTTGTTGACAAAAAAAGAAAGGTAAATATTTAATTTTAATTTTTTTCTTGAGAAAGGAAAACGATATCTATTTAGTTAGTCGGGATGGATGACACTTTACAAAGAATGAGAAATATACGGTGAAATCGGGATATCAACTTGAAAGAGTTTATCCTGATAGGGAGAATAAGATGATTGAGTTTGGACCAACAGTTACAGATCTGAAAGCATATTGTTGGAAAGTGCGTTGTCCCCCAAAGATGAAGCACTTTCTGTGGCAATTGTTGTCAGGATGTATAGCTGTTAGGAAAAATCTCAAAACTCGGGGTATTAAGGGTGATGTTGGTTGTGATAGATGTGGAGCGCCTGAGGAATCTATTAATCATGTATTTTTTGAATGCCCGCCAGCAGTCCAAGTATGGGCTCTATCGAGTATTCACACACATCCGGATCATTTTCCAGGATAATCTCTGTTTACGAATATGGACTATTTGTTTTGGAGAATTACACCAACTATGGATCATCATCATTTCGCGTGGATTCTTTGGTATATATGGAAAGGAAGGAATAATAAGGTCTTTAGTAATTTGGATATAGATCCAAGAGAAACTCTCAGATGGGCTATGACGGAATCACTACTATGGTCAGATGCATAACAAGCTATAATACAGAAGGAGAATGTTAGAGAAGCAACTCTACCTGTCTTACCAATAAGACCGGGACGATGGTGTTTTACGGATGGATCTTGGAAATCAGAGGATAACTTTTTGGGGCAGGGATGGTTTAGCACTTTGGAAGGTTTTGAGGGTTTATTGGGAACGAGAAACACAAGGGCGAGTCAATCACCTCTACATACGGAAGTGGAAACACTCATTTGGGTAATGGAATGCATGCGGAATTTAAGGCAGTATAATGTTATTTTTGCAACGGATTGTTCTCAATTGGTGAAGATGGTTTCGGAACCAGAAGAATGGCCGGCTTTCGCAAGCTACTTAGAAGACATCAGAAGTCTCAAGAGAAGTTTTCATAGCTCGGAGATTATCCATATATCAAGGACGCAGAACAAAAAGGCAGATAGCTTAGCACGAGGTGTAAGGCAACAGACGTCGTTCACTGTCCATATGGATACAGAGCACCCAGTTTGGTTTACAGAATCCACATGAGTCTGTTTTGTTGACAAAAAAAAAAAATTAGTTAGTCATTGATGTCAAATTTTTTTTTAAAGTTATTGCCATAGGAGCAGTCGGCCCAATACCAAAAATCCCAAACCCACCGTCTTTGTTCCAGAAAAACCTTCTTCTACTTTTGCCCTACTTGTCCGATCGAATTCTAATCTTCTTCCCCCTTCAATTTTTGTCCGTTACTAAACCTTAATCTTCCGATCGCGGTTGGTTTCTTCTCCATCTGCTCGTCATGGCTTCAGGTCTTGTTTTTGTTTACTTTTTTTTTGTGTTTCAATATTCTACTGTGAACGTTTAGGGTTCGGAGTTAAGGTCTTAAAATTGATTTAATCTTTTTTTTTTTGTAGATGCTGATATGGAGGACTATGGATTCGAGTATTCCGATGACGAACAGCAGGAAGAAGACGTTGACATTGAGAATCAGTATTACAGCGCCAAAGGTATGGTTGAGACCCAGCCTGAAGATGCACTTTCTGAGTTTGCTGAGGTTATTAAGATGGAACCAGACAAGGCCGAGTGGTAAGGATTCCGTACATGTTACTGTATAGGATTATGTGTTAATTTCAGAATTTGACTCTTTTTGTCTTTGGTCAGGGGTTTCAAAGCGCTAAAGCAGACGGTGAAGATTTACTATAGACTTGGCAAATACAAAGAGATGATGGATGCGTACAGAGAGATGCTTACCTACATCAAGTCGGCAGTGACCAGGAACTACAGCGAGAAATGTATAAACAACATCATGGATTTCGTCTCTGGATCTGCTAGCCAGAACACTGCCCTCCTTCAAGAGTTTTACCAGACCACCTTGAAAGCCCTTGAAGAGGCTAAGAATGAGAGACTCTGGTTCAAGACGAATCTTAAGCTCTGCAACATCTGGTTTGACATTGGTGAATACAGACGAATGACTAAGGTATATATAAGCTGTGGTTTAGTTTCGTTATGCTTAATATGTGCAATGACATCTTTTTTTTTTTATTGTTTGTGACAGATCCTGAAGGAACTACATAGATCTTGTCAAAAGGAAGATGGAACTGATGATCAGAAGAAAGGAAGCCAGCTGCTTGAGGTGTATGCGATTGAAATTCAGATCTACACTGTAACTAAGGACAACAAAAAGCTTAAGGTTTTCGATTTCTTTTACCTTTACCTTTTCGGATTATGCAGTTTTAGTGTTGCATACTCTCCTGTCTTTTGTGACTAAGACGCAAGCTAACACATTTTGAATGGATGCAGCAACTATACCAGAAAGCACTTGCTATCAAATCTGCTATACCTCATCCTAGGATCATGGGCATAATCCGCGAGTGTGGTGGCAAAATGCACATGGCAGAACGTCAGTGGGCAGAAGCGGCCACAGACTTCTTTGAGGCTTTCAAAAATTATGATGAAGCTGGCAACCAAAGGCGTATTCAGTGCTTAAAGTATGTCTCCTGTTACCTTCTTTCTCTTTATCCTTTCCTCTCGTGATATTATGTGATGGCAATGCTGTTTAGAGTTGTTGATTTTTTTTTTTAATGTATGCTTGGCTTTGCAAAGGTATCTTGTTCTTGCAAATATGCTGATGGAATCAGAAGTGAATCCATTTGACGGTCAAGAGGCAAAGCCGTAAGTCAATTTCCCTAAAGTTAATTATCATTATTTTGTAAATCCCATTTTTTTTGGTTCTTTGTTTCATATATAGTATGGCTGTATTCTACAGGTACAAAAACGACCCTGAGATCTTGGCAATGACAAATCTGATAGCTGCATATCAACGAAACGAAATTATAGAGTTTGAAAAAATACTAAAGGTAAGTAAACTATCATTCTTTTTTATTTATACATAGAAGCGATTGTTACTCATGGAATGGTCTTGGAATGCAGAATAACCGGAGGACGATAATGGATGATCCATTCATCAGAAACTACATGGAAGATCTGCTGAAGAAGGTGAGAACTCAGGTGTTGCTGAAGCTGATCAAGCCGTACACGAAGATTAAGATTCCTTTTATATCAAAGGAGCTGAACGTGCCTGAGAAGGATGTGACGGAGTTACTGGTGTCGCTGATTCTTGACAGCCGAATCGATGGGCACATTGATGAAATCAACCGTTACTTGCTGAGAGGTGACAGTGCTAATGGAAGGAAGCTTCACAAGGCGGTTGATAAATGGAACACACAACTCAAGTCTCTGTCTATGAGTATCACCAACCGAGTTTGTTAATTTCCCCTCCACCTCTCTCTCTCTCTTTTGGATAGTTGTCGGGGTTTAACCTTTTTCTGGTTTGGTGGATTATTTTGTACTTGGCCGGATTTGACTGAGTTTACGTGAGTGTTACTATTTAGTTTGTTAAAAATCAGTTTTCCTAAATCTTACTTACACCTGGAAGATTCTTGTTATATAAACCTTCAGGAGTGGCTATAAACCAGCGGATTCTGTGTCTGAAAATAAAAATTAGTCAGCTTGTGGACTAAACTCTGGACAGTAAAATTGATGCCAAAGATTCGATTGAGACCCTATGTCATGTCTTTTTCCGAATGTACTTTCGTGGTTTTTGGCAAGACAAGTATTTGCTTCTTGCGGAATTCAGTTTTCTTAAATTAAATCCCCATCATCGTGTAGCCTCCATTGTTATCATTTGCATTTGATTCTTAATTAAAATTTCCCAATTTAAAAATATTTATTATTTAACAATATATTTTTTTTAAGAGTTCTATAAACAAAAGTAAAAACTCTTACAAATATTATTATTATCAAAAGAATAGTAAATTGTATTTACGTATAAATAATAACAAAACTCTTAATACAAAAAAGTACAGATAAAAATGTGCCCTTTACAATTATATATCCTAAAATGTCGTTTGGGTGACTTTGCCCTCTAAATGACTTTGCCCTCTAAACCGACCCTGCTGAAACAATTATTTCCGAGCATGTCATGTCAATGATTCTTATGATAAACAAGAAGGTAAGCTTTCCTCGCATTTCGCTGATTGCAAGATTTAAACTTTAACCCGTTTCATTCTTTGTAGTTCCGGGATAATGTGGCAGCTTGGATTTGAATTCATGATCCTGAAGATCTATTCAAAAAATTGTTTCCGCTTGGATTTGAATTCATGATCCTGAAGATCTATTCAAAAAATTGTTTCTGAAGGTTCTTCATTAGAAAGAAGATCGTGTTTATTTTTTTGGCAAATATTTGAGATAATTTAGATCCAACTTTTGTGCTTTAATGGATTCACATATCATTGCTTTGAACATTGTAGTCTTTGTTATGTATTTGGAGGCATAATGACAAAATATAATAACTAGTCATTAAACCAACTGTGAATTCATATTGTCTTTGGCTTACCATTGTAGGGAAGAGATTTGACTATTGCTGAGAAGACCAATTTTTTGGTCTTCATGATTAATGCTTTTGAGGTTTATTTGTTTTCTTTGGTATCCATAACTGCTTTATATTACAGGTTTTGGAAGATGGGATGGTTAATGATCTGAGTCAACCTGGATTAGAGCATCAACAACCATAAGAGCCGAAGCGATAGTCTCTTAAAATTATTATATTAAGGGTTTTCTGCAAAAAAAAACCATCAGTGTTGTTTTTTTTTTGCAAATTAATCTGCGAATTCAAAAACCCACGGGTCAATCCTCTAAGTGCCAGTCAAATCGCAATATAACTCTCGGCCGTATATATGTGTATTTGACTAGGTATAATTTTAATATTTTTCAATACTATGTCGTTTTAACACTGATATTTTAATAAAAAAATTAGTAGAACTCAGAATTCAAACCTTGAACCTCCAACACAGTGTGCATGCTACATAATCGTCTCTGCCAATTTATATATTTGTTCACTTAACAAACGCAATTATATATAATTCTAAATTTGTTCTGAAATAACCTAATTTATAACATTATATATTACCAATTTTTATTATCTTTATTCTATAAAAAAACTTATAGTTGTTAACTTAATATGTTTACTAATTATTTAAATAGTAAAATAATTAATAAAAAATTGGTTATTTAAAGAAAAATATATTTATGTTATATAAAAGTCAATATCTAATTATATAAAGTAAAATTCACAAAAGTTTATGGTTTTTTGGTATAAACCCAAAAATCGATGGTATAAAAACCGAACCAAACCAAAGTAAATATAGTTTTAATATGGTACCTATTTCTATAAACCAAAATATCAAAATGCATTTAGAAATATATATAATTGAGTTTGATAAGTGAACAATTATATATATTGGCATTCAAACTGTGTTTGAGGATCAATGTTTGAACTTTGGTCTCTACAATTTTTTTCAATAAAACATTAGCGCCAAAACAACGCAATACTGAAAAATGTTAAAATTATACACAGTCAAATACACATATATATAGCTGAGGGTTATATTGCGGTTTGACTGGCACTTGCAGAGTTGATCCGTGAGTTTTTGAGTTCGCGGATTAATTTGCAAAAAAAAAACCATATTGAAGATTGTTTTGCAGAAAACCATTATATTAACATAGTCATTTAAATTTAAACAGTAAAAAGGAACATCTATCATATAATAACATAATCCAGATCAGTGTTACCATAGATTATTTTGGTGTTCTGCTCTCTCTCAAACACTGGTTACATATTAGATATCTGGAAATTTAAGGTATTCGGATTTTGATTTATCGAATCAGTGGATTTAATATGCAGATCCGGTATCTAGATATTATATTATCCGCGACTAGGATTCGATCGTATAAATAATAAAAATGTTTTAAAATATTAAAATTCTAAAATAATTCATAATTAAAAATGTTTATCTAAGATTTATAAATATATTTATATAATATTAAAAATTAAAATATAATATTATGAACTAATTTTATATATAAATATATCAAATATAAAATTACTAGTAAAATTAAAAATTTATTTTAAAATTAAGATCCGGATCAATATATCTGGATCTAACAAAAATCAAGATATCCATATCCGGATTTGGTTTTGAGGGATCCGAGATTTTATTATCTGGATCCGGATTTGAACCCCCGATATTCTCTTTTTGGAGTGAATTTCAGATCGAATCTGGATCCCGAATAATAAATCCCAAACCTAATAGACTATGTAATTTTCACTCACTTTTAACCTTAATGGTGAAGAAGAGCTAATAAAAAATATTAGTTATCTCTCAGAATTAATTGATAAGTAGATGATTGAACTTGTGAGTTTTTCACGGATAACTCGTAGGAGAAAAAAGCGAAGGCAAGAATGTGCACAAGAACTACTACTCGGTTGCCCAAAAAAAAGAACTAATCTTAGCACAAAAAGATAGCGAGGACAATCAATCAAATTTACTCTTCTCGGCAATCCAATTATCAATTCTCTCGGTTGTGTGCTCTGTTTTTCTCTTTAGATGTAAAATATAATCAAACATGACAATTTATGTTTTGAACAAACTTGACAAATTATGTTTATATTTACTAACGGTTATATTTAAATTAAAATAATGTAGTTTTTTTTTGTCAGTACCGCCTCTCGGCTCAATGACTGCAAACCTGCATAATGCATAACATATATTAATTCATTTCCCTACCGCAATTTACAGGATTTTATCCATATCATAACATTTAAACATTACAAACGTGATTTTTCCACTATTTAATGATAGTGTTATTAGAAAAATAAATTACATGAACGTAGCATTTTGGCTTATTAGTTCAGTGGTTTTTGTTTCCGGGAGGCGGAGTCCCTAATTGCTCCGTCGTTGCCGTTTAAGTTACCGGGGACAGAGGCTTTCTCAGCTCTGCGCCGCCGGAAAGTATCCGGAGGGTGGAGGCTCCTATAGCTTCATCGCTGCCGATCTTGTTCCTGGGGAGTGAAGGCGAACTTTGTCTTACTCCGCCTGCTTTTGGTCCACTACAATCGATTTAGGTTAGTCTTTTTCTTCCTTTTGTTCTGGCGGGTTCGACTTGATGTTGGTAAAGGAGAGGTCGTCTGTTGACGATCGAAGTTCTCCGATAGTATTTGGTGATGGTTTGCGCGAAGTCTCCTTCTCAGTGTGTGTAATAAATGGTGATAGACGAGCTCTCGCTCATGTGATTGAAGCTCTCTGATATTAGCAACACTGGAGATGAAGGCGGTCGTGGTGAAGATGGTGTTTCATAAAGCTCGGTAGTGTTCCGGTGTATCGATGAGTGGTCTCCGGTGGTTGGTAGAAACGTGAATGAAGTTGGAGCTCCTTGCGGCGAGTCACAAGTCAGATGGAGCTCAACCTGTTTCTAGGGTTTCCTCTTAGTGGGTTTTGGCCCATCTTTTGTTAGGTTTAGTGGCCTTTAGATTTGGCCCAGTTGTTGTTGTTGGATCACAACTGTCTGTGTGTTTTTTGCGGTGGTTTCGTCTAGGCTTGAGGCCTGTTGTAAGTTTGTGGGCTTGCCCCTCTTTTTAATATAAATCAATTTGGGAAAAAAAAAAAAGAACGTAGCATTTTGGCTAACTGAGCCATTTATTTGCATTACATGAAAAGTCAAAGTTCAAACTCTTCGACCAAATCGCCTCTGCCTCTGCTGATACCAAGTCAAGGCTTTGAGATACTCAGCTTCGCCAAAGTCAGGCCATAGAACATTAGAAAAGTAGAGCTCAGTATAAGCTGATTGCCATAAGAAGAAGTTACTGATTCTTTGCTCTCCGCTGGTCCTGATCAACAGATCAGGGTTTGGGTACTCACTACAGCTTGTCATTAACTCTTTGTCAATCATACTTTCGTTGATATCCTCCACTTGGATGAGCCCATTTTTCGTCTTTTCAGCAAGACTTTTGCAGGCCTGTAAGATATCAAACCTTCCACTATAGTCTAACGCCATAATAAGATGCTTCTCTTTGTAGCCCTTTGTAGCTTCTTCTACCTCATGTATCAAACCTAAAAGCGACTCAGGCATATTGGTCCGTCTCCCGATAACGGAGATCTTGACTTTATATCTAAAAGGCAAACAGAAAAATTAACATTTAACAGTTCAACAAATATCAAAACTACTGGTTGAGTACCTGTCGAAGTAAGCCATTTCAGACTTGAAGTTTTTCTCAAACATGGCCATCAAAAAGTGAACTTCACCCTGAAATGATGGAATATAAGAAAATCTTGAAATTTATGGGAAACAAAAATCATTCGCTCATTATTTGTTCTTCTAAAGCTTACATCGGGTCTCCCCCAATTTTCAGTGGAGAAAGCAAAGAGTGAGAGAGTGTTTATCCCCATGGCGAAACAGTCCATAGCATGCTCCAATACTGTTCTTGCTCCGGCTTCGTGACCTTCCGATACCCTAAGTCCTCTTTTCTTCGCCCAACGTCTGTTTCCGTCCAATATAATCCCCACATGCTTTGGCATTCTCCCTCGTCTCCCTTTCTCTCCGATTGTACCACTACAAATTAATTAGTACGAACAAAAAAATGGTTGAAACTTTAGTAATATAACATGATCTCGAAGTAAGGAACCAGTTGGGAAAAACCTCTTCTACTGAACATGTTGAAACTTCCCTATATGTATATTACTTATCGTCTGCTGGTATGTGCTAATGCCTTGCCATGTCACTAAACATACTCAATCCAGTTGTAGTGTACGTGTTTGTATTTTACAGAACAAGAAAATATATCATAGTTTTGTTAGGTTGGTTAAGGACAGACGCACTCGGCTTCTATGGAATTTACACTACGCTGAATGTTCTAAGATTAGTTAATTTGAGATGAGACTAAGAGAAACCATTCCTTAATGTACATAACAGAACTAAGAAGATGGTCATGTAAAAAGTATGATAACTAGAACCACACTACCTCTCTTCTTCATCATAGTATTGAGAAGCTGCGGTATTGATGAATATGATGAATTTTTTTAAGAAGAGGGGAACACTTGGACGCCTAAAGATAAAGAGACAAGGGATGAGAATAAGAGCAAGACAAGTCAAGGAAATAGAGACTAGAGACAACATTTTTTTGGTTCTCAATATCTTATCAATTACTCGTCTATTTATAGATGCTTGAATGGCTCGTATTCGAAGACGCACACATGATCAATGCTACGCAAAGAGCGATCATACATCACATGAAAATAATTGAAATCTCGTAACCGACAGATCTTAAAACACACATGAAAATCACTAATGGTTTTGTCACCTAGTCCATATTCAATTATAAGACGTTTCTGTGAGCTCAGATTTTAAAATTCTAGACCAGTCTAGGTAACCTTTGCATTAATTAAATCAACAGTCTCGTAAATGTGTCCCCAAAGACATAATGTCGCAACATAATATTAACATCTGTGGAAGCTAATCGCATAGATAGAGTCATGCTTTAACACTTTTCTGTGCTTTTTTTTCTGTACTTCATGAGAATTAACGTCTATTGCATATCCAATTCCAAATCACTAAATGCACTGCTATTAATTTGGCCAGCGTTTTAACCTGACGGTCTAATTTGGAACTTTACATGGGTAAACACGGTGAAGTCAGAAGTTACTGGTTATCCTAGCCACGTGAAATATGTTTTCCAGACAAAATATGTTTGTAAATTAAGTCACAATATGTTGAGAAAACAATGTTAGATCCTAAAATCTATTCAGAAATATGGTTTGCCTTTGTGGTGACTTGTTTAATGAGCTATCTAAAAGAAGAATGTTCGAACTATAAATAACTACGGAATTTGTCCCAAAAAAAAAGAACTACGGAAAATATATGTTTTATTGATAATAAGGTCAAAGACAACCAATGAATAGAGAGAATTTTATTTGAGGGCAAGCAAATGATAAGTCCGGAAGAATTGATAAATCATGATTTTTACTTATTTTTAGTCATGATATAAGACTATTTCTAGAGATTTTATACACCTATGTAGTTGTTTTAGAGTATTTCCAGATCTAGGTTTGTATTAGATGTAACTGGAGCTTTTGGATCATTTTGTAGCTTGAAGAAAGTAGTACTCCTTAAACCTTGAAGGCAGAGTTTGTTCTTTTAAGAAGTGTAGATCGATGCCATTCAACTATGTCGATGATACTTTTTTAATCTGCGAGTTTAATAATGATTTAAGAAAATTACAAATTTTACCCAAAAAAATTTAGAAATTGCACAATAAGTCTCTAGCCAAGTATTACACTATTTATTCGGATTTTCAACAATTTTGTAACCTACCCATCATATTATTATAGAAGATAGAGCTTATGATTGGAGAGAGAGATCTGAATCCATTCTTTTTTTTTTTAACTTCTGAATGATTTTATAAAAAGGAACAAAGCCCAATCTGAACTACAACAGTTAAGGCTCATACACACGGCCCAACTAAACATATTACAAACTGGGCCTACGGCCCACCCACACAAACAAAGGGTGGAAAACCCTAATCACCGCGGCCCGCCGTCACCCACAGCGTCGCACCATCTCCGCTCCAAACTGAGCTGTCTTCACCGCTTGGGAAACCCACTGTCAGAGAGCCTCAGACGGACTCATCCGACTCCCAAGCCAACATAAGGCCTACACGAACACCCTCTGCGAGGTTAACTGATTAGCCGGCTACAATCGACTCCTCACTACCGTCATCCTAGACGTTTCAGGAGAAGAATCGAGAGTCGGATCCACTTTGAAGCACGAACGCGAAGAGGAAAGAGAACGAAAAACCTAGAAAAAGAAATTAAAAAACCGAGCCGGCGAAAATGATACTGTCGGAGCTATCACCTCCCGGAATCCTGAGCCGGCGATGGTGGTGCTGACGGAGCCACCGTCTCCCGATAACAAGAGCTGACGGTCATAGAGCTACAAAAGCCTCTATCCCCCGGAAAAAAAGACTGGAGTTTGAGCATACGGCGACTTCGCTTTACCGACCTTGAAACCTCACCGCGGATCCGGAGAAAGAAGAGATGTCTCCACACACCCCACGAGCGGAGTGCTTACCGAGACAAAACCCTAGCCTAGAACCACCAGTATATCGGGAAGGAACCGGTAGATCGAAACCCGCAGCAAATCTAAAGAGCGAAATCGGAATAAAAAGGGTCACCGACGCCACGTGCGCGTACGCGCCGCCGGACGTCGAAGACACCAAAGCTCTATCTTCTCTCTTCTTTCTCTCTCTTCACACTTGGTTGCTTCTCCTTAGATCTGAATCCATTCAGAGAGAAGATCTTGAACATCTCATTATGTTTTATATGATTATGTTTAAGTAATTTCATTGTTAAATTTATGGTTCCTCAAATGTTAATTAATGGACCGCTAAATCTATATTATTGTTAAAGAAATCAATTGGTTCTTCTTCTAGTTGTTCTAATTTTAGGATTATCCCTTATACATTATTTGAAAAATAATTTGTCACATGTTCTTTTTACAATTATTTTTACAAAAACAATATGATATGATTACTAAAATTGATGACATGAATTCTAATTTAACATGATATGGACAATTACATTTAATGTTAATTTATATTTTTGGTAAACTTTTTAAAATCTGATAATAATTCATATATTATATTTAATATCGATTTATATTTTTGGAATTATTTTTAGAATACGATAGTAACTCATAAACCATCATTTAAATAAATATATTCAAATATGGTATTACAAATTTCGAAATACCATTTTGTTATATATTTTAAATAATAAAATTTTATATCTAGAATTTTCAAAAATGTATTGAATTTTTTTTTTAGAAAATTATAAAATTTTAATCGTAAAATTATTAGTTTCTTATATATCTACAAATTTTATAAATATTTTTTAATTTTAACTTTATAAATCATGAATAGTTTGGTCTACTCAAATTTATTTAATATTTTGGAGATATCCATTGCAAAAGGATCTACTGGATATTTACAAGTATTTCCACTGATCATAAAAATACCTTCTGAATTGGAATCTAAAGGCTGACAAAAAAAATTGGAATCTAAATCTGAGAATCATCTGTATTATTTCAGTTAGCAAGCAACAACTAAACTCTGAATAATACAATGACTATAACTGTCACTTCGTGATATGTTAAAACTTAAAAAAAAATTACAGAGCATTAAATTTGGCATGTTGTTGCCCCCTGTACGTCCCTAATAAAATAAAAGTGAGCTCAGGGAAGAATTCACGTGGTACAGAGAAGCCTGCGACATAATGACAAAGAGACGACGGACCATTGGGTAGGAGACGAGGACCCTGAACGTCCATAAACATGCTATGCCTATTAGGGCGGATCCAGGCTGTGGTGGGGTGTGGCACGTGCCACACCCTAAATTATAAAATAGTTTGCACGAGATAGCGTAGATGAAATTTGTCAGCTCTTGTGGTTTACGAGGTGCGAGGTAGTGCGCCATGCAACTGAGGAAGTCATGGTCGAACATCCCAATTACTTTGTTTTTCAATTTTGGGAAGACATATATTTCTCTACGAAAAGTATCATATAGTACTAAATATCCATCAAAATATGATTCCGTGCTATTACTTTTTGAAATAAAAATTCGAAACTTATTTCTTCACCATATTTGGTTTACTCACGATTTCTGAAAACCGAATTGAAAATCTTGAATCTCATATAATAAATTGATAGAAACTAAACCAAAACTAAAAATACCCGACCAAACATATCCGTACTATTTTTATCAAGAACCCTAAATAAAATATAGTCTGCAATTGAAATTTAGAGAAGAAAATGTCAAGTGGTTCAAGTATGGGGTTTTAGAACCATAAACCACCAAAAATTGATTTTATGGGGCTTTAGATTTCGATCTATATAACTGTAAGAAAATTCTAATTGAACTTTATATTCGTGGAGAAATATGTTTTAAACTTTGTTTTCGGGAAGAAATTGCACGAAGTCATACTTTGGTGGATATCTTGTATTATATGATACTTCTCGTGTGAAAATAGATCGTTTTCCCTTCAATTTTTTTACACTTTATCATAGTGTAGTCACCTTTTTATAAAATAAGTATTCTTTTCTCCTACGATCTTAACTAATTGAAAACTTTTGTTTTCTTTTTCCAGGATAAGTCTTTATCTTTCTCATATCTTATTATATAAAATTTGATTCTTCAAAGTTACTCCTTCCGTATTAGTTTAAGTGGTGTTTAAGAATTTTGATTTTGTTCCAAAATAAGTGATGTTCTCACAATTCTAGGTAAAATCTAAAATCATTTGAAATTTTTGACCAATTATAAAATACTGCATCTTTTTCTTATTGGTTGTTTTAGTAAATTACATAAAAGTTTGTGTTTTCTTAATATGAATGCAAAAACCTTAAACACCACATAAAATGGGACAGAGGGAGTACTAATTAACATGATCATGACCCTTGGAAGTTTTATATTTAAGATTATTACATGTGTTAATATCTGATACTTTAAAATATATATAATAAAACAATAACAAAAATATGCTTTATGAAATATAATTATTATAATTTTTATAGTAATTTCAATTTTTAAACCCTAAATAAAAGATAATTGCAAAATATTATCGTATAGTAATTTTTCTTTTAATATTGTGACATGTGTTAAAATAATTTATTGTCATTTAGAAAAATAGTGTAGAAAAATCACAAAGAAAAACAAATTATAAAATAATTAATTTTCTTTCTTTAAGTCTAAATAAAATTAAAATGTAAAAGTAATCTTATTTTTTTATAAATAACGAACTTTATTTGAGTAATTTCAACTTTTAAACCCTAAACAAAAGATAATTGCAAAATATTATTAGATAGTACTTTTTCTTTTAATATTGTGACATGTGTTAAAATAATTTAATGTCATTTAGAAAAATAGTGAACAAAAATCATACAGAAAAAATATAAAATAATTTATTTTATTTCCTTTTTAAAGTCTAAATAACATTAAAATTTAAAAGTAATCTTTTTTTATAATTAACTAACTTTATTTGAGTGATTACCATTTTTAAATCCTAAACAAAAGATTATTGCAAAATATTATTGGATAGTAATTTTCTTTTAGTATTGTCACATGTTTTACAATAATTTATTTTCATTTAGAAAAATAGGGTACAAAAATCATACAGAAAAAAAAACTATAAAATAATTAATTTACTTTTTAAGTCTAAATAAAATTAAAATGTAAAAGTAATCTTATTTTTTTATAATTAACTAACTTTATTTTTAATATTTTTTGTGTTACAAAATACAAACCAAACTCAAGCTTAATATTTTGGAGTTTATTTGGAAGGTGAATAATAAAAACGAGCGCAGTATATCTAAGAATCATGTATTATTCGTGATATGTTCATAGGAAATAAAAGAAACAGAGAACCTGAATTTTTTTTTTATTTCGCATGTTGTGCGCCGGTCGGCACTAACGAAATAAATGTGAGAGGAAAGAATGGACGTGGCACAGAAAAGCCTGCCACATAAAGACAAAGCCGGACCAAAGGGTAGGAGCCCAGGACTCTTGACCGGTCCATAACCATGCTACCTATTAGCCTTATGACCTGAGCGGTCCATAACCATGCTACTATACCTATTACACTTATGACTCTGAGAGGTTTAAGCTCTACGTTGTTACTACTTAACTGTCTTTCCCTAAAGTACTCTTCTTAAATTTAGTTCTGACTTTTGACTACAGATTTTGTTATAGATTTTAAAGATGTGTGATTATTGGAGAGAAGATCCCACATCGGAAAGATGTAAGAGACATTAGTAATATATAAGGAATTTGGGTGACTCCACTAATGGCCAATTGGTTTTAAGTAGAAACCCAAGAAATTTATCATGGTATCAGAGCAGGCCCAATACCTTGACCCTTTAATTCGGCCCGGACAGTGGCCCGATCAACCCATTAGCTGATGGCCCAGAGAAGGCTCAGTTCTCCGAGATCGCTAGAAGATAAAGCATGATCTCGGAGGGGTGTGATGGATTCTGCGAGATTAATGGTTAGACCCACCATTATCTCGAGGGAGGGTATTGGAGAGAAGATCCCACATCGGAAAGATGTAAGAGACATTAGTAATATATAAGGAACTTGGGTGACTCCACTAATGGCCAATTGGTTTTAAGTGGAAGCCCAAGAAATTTATCATGGTATATTGGAGAGAAGATCCCACATCGGAAATATGAATGGGACATTAGTAATATATAAGGGACTTGGGTGACTCCACTAATTGCCAATTGGTTTTAAGTGGAAGCCCAAGAAACTTAACATGGTATCAGAGCAGACCCAGTACCCTGACCTATTAATTAATCCGGCCCGGACAGTGGTCTGATCATCCCATTAGCTGATGGCCCATAGAATGCTCAGTTCTCCGAGATCACTAGAAGATAAAGCATGATCTCAGAGGGGTATGATGAATTCTGCGAGATTAATGGTTAGACCCACCATTATCTCGAGGGAGGGTATTGGAGAGAAGATCCCACATCGAAAATATGAATGAGACATTAGTAATATATAAGGGACTTGGGTGACTCCACTAATTGCCAATTAGTTTTAAGTGAAAGCCCAAGAAACTTAACAGTGATGCACCGTCCTAGAACTCAAATGTAATAGTAAAATATTTAGCTCTGGCTGCAAGTTTAATCATGGTTCTGATTGGGGGTGAGAATGAAAACTTTGTCTATTTATAAAAGTTGACTTTTAAAATTCGGACTGTTAATAAAAGTTGGTTATTAAAACCGTGGCTTTAGAAACAATAGAATTCTTACGCTGTGACTCTAAGAAAACCAACTCATGTTAATTACAAACACATTTATTTTGGCTTTGAAAAATTTAATGATGACTTTTGGGACTTTAGAAAGGCTAAATGGCATTAAAGACTCTAAAGACTTTAAGATTAACTTTAAACTTCAATTGTTAGTACATTGATATCACTAAATGAGTGACTTTTACTCTCTGAAATAAGAGGTAAAGTTGTATTACTTAGGGATCAAATCCACAAAGTGATATGACACACAATAGACATAAACAATTTATGATTAAACTAGGTAAATTGTAGTAATAGTAAATTGCAGGTTGAACAAGATAGTTGTTTGGCTGGTTGGATTGAAATTTGTAAGCAATAATGAGAAAACGTTACATCTAGGGTTTCAATTTAGGTAATCATGACTATAATAGCATAGAGACTAAATTGTATGCATGATATTCTAATACTCAAACTAAATAATAATTTATCAACTTCCGTTTGTTTAAATCAATAGATTTAAGATCTCAACGGTCATTTGTTGATCTTGAGAAAGTGTCGAGCAATACTATATATTAGAGTGTCGAGCGATACTATATATTAGAGTGTCGATCAATACTCCTTTCAAACTGTCGTCAATCAATCTATAGGATTGTCGTGTCTGCTAGGTTAACTAGATCAGATGATTTGTTTCTAGCAATCCTAGTTCAACGAAAATAAATTCAGGTAAAAGATTAAGTTGTCGTCTGCGCCTAATTATCTAATATCAGAATTCTAGTTAGTTACTCTAGAACACAAGCAATAAAAACAATTTTATTGATTGATATCTCTAACAACTCAGCAATTATATATTTTGGGATAATCCTGCATAACCTATTTGAATCATAAACTTAAAAGTCAAATTACTCAAACATAAGCAATTAACATAAATATAAATTGCATAAATAAATAGAATAGAGATAAGAAAAATGAAGTTCAAATACAAAGCTTTGAAGGAGTCTTGGATCTTCCCTCCAAACTAATAAAAACTCTAAGTATCTTTGCTGTGAAAAGTAGAAAATATGAAAGCGTGTGTTGCCTAAACAATGGCAGAACACATAAATATTATGTTAAAACTTATCAGGGGCATTTCTGTAATTATTGTGAAACATCCCAATCCATAAATACTGGAAAAGACATTGAAAATTGTAAGTAAAGATCAAATCAATTTTTTACAAAGAAACGAAGAAACAGTGGACTTTATTAATGAAATACGAGACTAAATAATGAACATATATTTTTTTGTCTACAAGAAGAATATTTGAATAAAACTCCAAAACATTATCAAAATTCAAAATACCATTTTTTCGATGATCTTTATAGCCTTGTGTTTTGGTCCACACAATCAACCTTATATGCATTGTAAATGAAGCATTAATATACAAAATTACTTAGCGAGGGCGCTCAAAACAGCTAGCCCACGTGAAACTTAATAATCAACCAATCAATTTCTATGTTCCATTCTAACACCTTAGGAATTCCATTCTATCAACCTACCAATCCATTTCCATCATTTCTTACTTAGCAATTTTTACTACTACTTATCCATTTTCATTCATTCAAAACTATCAAACTAACATCCGGTTTTATCATTCTTTTACTCTAGCATTTTCTAACACTCCTTCCCAAAACATGCGGCCGTAACCAAACCTGCAAATGCGGCTGTAACCAAACCTGCAACTGTAGCCAAACCTGCAACACTACGGCCCGTAGCCAACCTGTGGCCGAAGCTAACCTGAGACCAGAAGGTGCATAACGGAAAAATCCAACCTGAGACCCGAAGGTTCATAGCGGCCAAAGCCAACTACACGACCGAAGCAAAAAAAATCATAACATCTTTACGGCCCGAAGCCAAAACATACTTTCTATATTTTGGTTTATTTGTCTATTCTCTTTATTTCCTTAATTAGTCTCATCCTTAATCTATTTCTATAACGATTCCCACGTAACATACCATTTCTTTCAAGATCAATTATATGTTCGTTCACATAAACATATCATTTTAAACATATCATCATCACACACAATCTAACATGCAATTGTCGTAAGAATGCAAGAACTTTCTCCGATCCTTGAGAACCACCAAGACTAACAAAGAACAAACTTTCCATACACAATTCCCCTACCAAATAATTTCCTTCCTAAAGAACCAACTACGAAAAGATATAAATTACTAAGCTTCCAAGAATCACGCGCTCACCTTAGCTGAATCTCAAGGATTTGAAGAATGAACTTTCCATCATTCCCAAAATATAACTCTTTAGCTCATTTCGCCTCATTTGCCCCTCACCCTTCTCTCTCTTCTCAATGTCCTCTCCCTACTCCTCATCCAGGCATCACCCTTCTCAAATGCCCCACGCCCTCCTCTCTCTCTCTCTCTCTCTCTCTCTCTCTCTCTCGCTCTCTCTCTCTCTCATCGCAATTGGAATTTCCCTTGTGATTTTACGAACAAAACAAGAAAGACTTTGTTTTTCTTAAAATTGAAAGTGAAATGTCGAGTCGAGAATGGTTGACTCAACACCATCAAATTTTTGGCTAAATGAATTGGTTTTTATCATTTTGTAAGACAAACGACATAAACATGTTCATCGGACAAAATCGACGATTCTCCAAAAAAGCATAAGTCGTACAAGGGTCCTAAATTAACGCTCTAAACACAACTCCAGCAGAAACAGCTCCTATGACAAACACTAACGGAAATGCCTCACCTCTCGACAAAATAAAAAACCTAGTTGCAACTCTTCTCCACAAGAAGAGAGACATGAAATAGCTCATGGTTTCTCTGCCTAAATAGTTAGAAACCATAGTTTCAAAAAGATATTAGCTGTCGGTAACGAGACCACGATACCACTGACTGAAAAAGGCAACGAAACGATCTATCTTACCCCGGAAAAATTGTCTCGCTATCAAGTTAGAGAAATCTCGACGGGAGAAGTAACTCAACCAACAAGTTTTCCGTAAAAGTCTTCAGAAAAATAAAACTTTCTCTCTCCAATATCACTCTAAACTATTCGAAAAAGGAATCATAGCAAATAATTATTTAGAACTTTTATTTATTTCTTAGATTATCTTCTTATATTAATTTTTATTTTATCTTTATAAAACTTATTTGCAAAATATTTGTTTCTGAACTCTTTTGATGGTAGTTGGCTAATGACTTCATATTGATGTCAACCCTATTTAAGATTTAAAAAAAAAGATAAATTTTGCGTTGTTTGATTGTCTTTTATATTATTTATATTTTATTTTTACATCCAAAAATTATTTACATAGTTTTGTTTATTTTTATACTATTTTATGTTAATTTTACAATGAATTAGTTTAGATATAAAGTTCAAGTTCTTAGATAATTATTTAAATTTATTAGTTTAGTTTTAGTTTGATTTGTATTTATTTTGACGTACATGGTTTTTTAAAAGTTGGACATTTTCTAAAGAGTCTTGCATTGTTTATGACAAATTTTCTTCATTTTTTGTTAGTTAAGCATTTGATGTTGATTTTCTAGATAGTTATATTATATATACAAAAGTTAATTTATTTTAACAATATTCCTTTTGTGCTTGGCTTATTTCATATTTGATTTTCAATTTATTTTACTTTGAAATATTGATTTTTAAATACATTATTAAGTGAAAACGCTTATTTGGCATATTTTTAATGATCTTTTAAGTTTTCAGTTAATACCATTGAAAAACCAATATAGCATTGATTTTTTGAAATTTTGTATTCTTTAAGTTTTTTTTGTTTGCTAACATTATGTAACATTCCAAGGTTTGGTATAAATATTAAGAAAATTTATATATAATGATATTTTAATTAGTTTACCTTATTCAATAGTGATTCCATTTTATTTGGAAGGAAACATCTTTTAAAATTTTTACATTTTGAAAATTTATAAACTAAGATAATAATTAGTCATATTTTTATCAGTGGTTTAAAGTCATAAGACAAACATTATCTCTAGTATCTAGCAAGCATATCTAAGTATTAAAAATAAAAAAAATATACAGTTAGAGAAATCTCGACGGGAGAAATCTCGACGGGAGAAGTTAAAGAAAAAGGCAACGGTACGATCTATCTTACCCCGCAAAAATCGTCTCGCTATCAAGTTAGAGAAATCTCGACGGGAGAAGTAACTCATTGATATTTGTGTACACGCACATTAATTAACCTAATGTGCACACTACCACAATCGAATGGTATGTTGATTTAGCACTTTAGGATCGAATCCACAGAGACCAACTATTACACTTTACTTCTATGAGATCAGTACTTAGCTAAAACAATATGGGGGTTTGATTTGGTTGTAACGAGCAGCAAATAAAATAAAGTAAAAGTAAATTCAATTTAAAGAGAATGCTAGCCTAGGGTGGTTTGATCGGGTGTTAAACAAGTGTGAGCCAAACAATTATTCAAGTTGCATTAAGGAACTGTCTAGAACTCGGATCACTTAAGATAGATCAGCCCACTGTCGTGGTGCTTCACCTATTGTCAATCGATCTCAGTACCTAAAATGTCGTTTGGCCTGAGACGCGATGACAAACATTAAGATCAAGTCCGATCTGTTTACAAAATACCCTAACATCTACTTTCGCTGGTTAGGGATATGATGCTCATTCAAGTTATTTCTAGCAACCTATAACACTTTTGATGAATAGATTAAACTTAGAATCAGGCAATAAGTAGCTAGTTTAATACAAGCCTTAAGAACAACAGTAAATGAAGACAACCGATTTATAACTTATTTATGCCAAGCTCACAGATCTAACACCCTAACACCCTAGACTAAGCAAATCGACTACTCAGACATGAAGCAAGAAAACACAGAGACAGAGATATAAAGCAACATAAAATATGACTAAAATAAAGTAATAGGGTTCAGGGGGTTCTTCTCTAAATCGAGAGAGATGTCCTTCTCCCTTTACAAAGTAGCAAAATCTCAAGTCTCCCACTCTATGGTCTGGTTTCTGGTCTCAAAAGAAGCGTAGAATGATGTAGAAAAATAGAAAAAGAAGTTATGTGAAAGCCACAAGCGGCTGGGAGAGAAAATAAGATAATTATGGCAAATCCCAAAATAAGTGTAGTTTCCTTAAAAATCTCTGCCGCTGGAACAATCACTTGGGTGTTCTGCTCGATCGGGAACAGTCATCATATTGTTCTGCGTGAAAATCACCAAACTGCACTGTTTTCTGCCTCTTTTGCTCCTACTGGTCCATATCCCATCCGGTGCAACTCTAAACCTGCAATGATTCAAAAAGGACTAGAAAGACTCGATAAAGGCTTGAAAATCAATTAGAAAACATATATACAATGATATCAAAAACACCATATATCACTCATCAACAAGTTTTCCGTAAAAGTCTTCGGAAAAATAAAACCATCTCTCTCCAATATCACTCTAAACTACTCGAAAAAGGAATCATAGCAAATAATAATTTAGAACTTTTATTTATTTCTTAGATTATATATTTAATTTTTTTTATTTAAAACTTATATGCAAAATATTTGTTTTTGAACTCTTTTGATGGTAGTTAGCTGATGACTTCATATTGATGTCAACCCTATTTTAAGATAAACAAAAAGATAAATTTTGCGTTGTTTGATTGTCTTTTATATAATTTCTATTTTATTTTGACATCCAAAAATTATTTACATAGTTTGGTTTATTTTTATACTATTTTTATGTTAGTATTCCAATGAATTAGTTTAGATATAAAGTTTAAGTTCTTAGATCATTCTTTAAATTTATTAGTTTACTTTTATTTTGATTTGTTTATTTTTACGTACATGGTTTTTTAAAAAGTTGGACATTTTCTAAAGAGTCTTGCATTGTTTATGACAATTTTTCTTCATTTTTTGTTAGTTAAGCATTTGATGTTTAGTTTTTAGATAGTTATATTATATATACAAAAGTTAATTTATTATAACAATATTCCTTTTGTGCTTAGCTTATTTCATATTGATTTTCATTTTATTATATTATGAATATTGATTTTTTAAATATATTATTATGTTAAAACGCTTATTTTGGCATATTTTTATTGATATTTTAAGTTCTCTGTTAATACCATTGAAAAAACAATATAGCATTGATTTTTTGAAATTTTGTATTCTTTAAGTTTTTTTTTGCTATCATTATGTAATATTCCAAGGTCTGGTATAAATATTAAGAAAATTTATTTATAATGATATTTTAATTATTTTACCTTATTCAATATTGATTTCCATTTTATTTGGAAGGAAACATCTTTTAAAAATTTTACATTTTGAAAATTCGAAAACTAAGATAATAATTAGTCATATTTTTATTAATGATTTAAAGTCATAAGAGAAACATTATCTCTAGTATCTAGCAAGCATATCTAACTATTAAAACATACTGTATATATATATATATATATATATATATATATATATATAGTTGCTAGAAATCAGGTTACACAGAAAAAAATGGTCACTCATGGTAAAGCAAGAGAGTTTGGCTCCATCTGCGGATGTTTGTTCGTTGTCATTGAAATGCCAAAGTTGTTTAATCGAAAAATGGATACTGATGAGTGATAACAGACACCTGAAAGCAGAAAAAACCTATTATAACATCCAGGACCTCGTAGTCCAGCGGTATGGAGAGGTACACCCAGACCAGGAGGCCAGGGGTTCGACTCGCGGAGAGGGGGAGGCGTGCCCAGGGCCGTAAAAGGTACAGGCAAAGGCCGGCGCCGGGCCTAGGTGGTGGGCTGCCCGAAGGGTGGTCAACACCTGGTTAAACAAAAAAAAAAAAAAAAAAAAAATCTATTATAACGAAGACAATATATACATGGGCGGATCCACAGCTTTGTGAGGTGTGGCACGTGCCACAGGCTCTTTTAATAAAATTTTGTCCAAACCAAAATTGAGTTGGAAATTGTTGGCTCAGTTGGTTTAAAAATTTCAGTTGTGTCCCATGTATCTCAAGTTCAAATCCCCCGTGGACTTGTTTTTGTTTGTCAGAATTTTTACACATTTTATTATCTTTTAGTCACTTTCCATAAAACAAGTTTTCATTTTCCTTTGTTCTTTATTACCTAATAGAAAAAAAATTGTTTCTTCCTTTTCTTTAATATTAATTCTACTTGTCAAAATAAAAGTTACTTTATTTAAGTTTTACTTTAAAGTTTATTTTATCAATTTTTATTTTCCAATAGTTAAATTAAAATAATAACTAAAATGAATAGTTTTTCATAATCAAGTTATTTATAATATAAAAATTTGCGATATTACTTAAAACTATTTAAAATTATTAAATTTATCATCTTATTTAAATTATTTTTAAAATAAACTTAAAAATTAAAAAAAAAAAATTTCTGAAAAAAATATAACATAACTTAAATTTTAATAATAATATTATTGTAAATAGTTATAAAAAAATTTCAATATATATTGTGCCCCATGTTAAATTTTTTTTCTGGATCCGCCCCTGAATATATAGTAGAAAATATTTTACGAACAGGAAGTAACCAGATGAAGAATCAACTTAAAGATTACACTGAATGAAATACCGACTCAATGAGACACTATAGAAGTGATAACTTATTTGCTCTGAACCTTCGATACAAAGTTTTCAATGTTATTATCTGTAGAGCCTCCTTTATTAAGTGACTTGACAGCCAAATCTCTCCATTTCTTCGCATTCTCCTTCATCTGTTTGCTCTTCTCTCCTTCCATCACTTCCTTAATGCTGAACTCGATCTCCTCTCTCTTGGCAATCCCACTCTCATTGTTTATCTTCACACGGACTCCGGCCTTCCACACATCTTGTATATACTTTGCGTCCATAGGTTGATCAGTCCATTGAGGCATCGCCACCATGGGAACCCCGAAGGTTAATGCCTCCATAGTCGAGTTCCAGCCACAGTGAGTCAAAAAACAACCGATGGCTTTGTTTGATAGAACTTCAAGCTGAGGACTCCATTTTAATACCAAACTCTTGTCTTTGTCCACAGTCTCAAGAAACCTTGATGGAAGTTTTGCCTCCTCTGAATCTCTAACAACCCACATGAAGCTGAAGTTGCTAATTGCTGAAGCAAGCTCCTCCATTTGCACATTGTTCAGCTTAGCAATGCTCCCAAATGCTACATACACCACAGACCCCTGTGGCTTTGTATTGAGCCACCTGGTGCAGAAGGCAGCGTCTTTCGAATCAAAGAGATTCAGATCGTATCCTGTGTCTGATTTGATCTGTTGGTCTATATACATTGATGGAATAGTTGGACCAATTGTCAGCACAGGACAAACTTTCGACAACAACTCTTTCTCCTGTAATGAAAGTAGATGAATTAGGAGAAAATTAAGACATGAACAAGAAAACGACATGGTTAAGAAAGTTGTAAGAAGTGAGATCTAACATGAATCTCCAGTTCTTGGAAGGTATTAACGAGTATGAAATCAGCTTTTTCAAAGTTTGTAAACTGTTGGAGGACCATTTCAAAGTAAGCAGGGTAAGATCCAGAAACAGATAAAAAAGAAGGCAAATCTTGAAGCTCAAGAAAAGGCAACTTATCAATGGGAAGCTTCACGCTTCCATGGTTTATGTAAGAAAGGTAGTAAACATAGTTAACAGCACAAGACTGCGTAAAGAAAGGAGTCGCAGCTAAACCAAACTCTCGGGCAACATCGAGTGCCCAAGGCATGAAAGCATCATAGACGATACAAGTGATAGGGTTATCACTTGTCTGGTGTTTGCGGATGATGTCTGCAATGGTTTTGGAGCCGAAGGTTATGAAGTTTTTAAGGTATTCATGGATAGAGCCAGTTGAGTCGAAGCCATGATCGTCGTAGCCGTCAGAGATGGTGGCTATGGAGACTGGACCAGATGGGTCAGGTTTGATGGCGTTGAAGATGAAAGTGGTGAGAGCAAGTGTGGTTTTGAGACCTTTAGAGATAAGTCGTTTACAGAATTGGTTGATTGGTGTGATGTGTCCTTGGACTGGATATGGCACTGCCAAAACATGTCCTCTCTTCTTCTCCATCTCTCCCAAAATGTTTTGCTTCAACTGAATGAATATGGCTTAGGAGATACTGTGGATGTTTATAGTTTTTTTGAAGTTCTTGATTAGATAAGAGCGTTTGTGATCAGAGCAAGAGATAGCTTTTTAAAAACAAAAAGAAGAGAAAATCAATCTGTGTTCTTTCACAATAAAAGGAAATGGGTGAATTAAAAAGATTTAAGAGAAGATTTTATTCTGCATTTGCTTATATGTTCTATTTTTTATAAAGGAAATAAGACCATAATATTTTTTACTATGTTAAACAATGTTTTTGGTTTGTCAAAGAAAAAACAACTTTTTTGTTAATTACAAATAACACATGGCACGATGAATCCCCCTATATATTTAAAAAGAAATCACTTTAATGATTTATGGTGACTTGTCGTTCATAGGTGAAGTTTTAAGAAAATTATTATAATTTGATTGGTCAATGATTTTTAATTTTTATTTATTTAATTTAGATCTAAAAATTTAAGGTAAGTCTAAAATCATTTAACATCACTTGCTATATAATCTACAGAATGACAATTAATGGAAACTGATTCTCGAAATTATAGAAAGATTAATAATATTTTATTTATTACTTTTAATATTTATAAACTATAAAGTATAATGAACGAAATTTTATATAAGATAATTATAATATTTTTATACTCTACTTGATGAACTGTATTCGAATATAATTGTCGAAAGTATGATATAAAGCCCTTTATTAATTCAAATAAATATTTTAGATTCCAAATGACTTACATAATATTATTAATAACTATCTATGGTAACTAATTGTCGAAAGTATGGTATATAAAGTCATTTTATCAATTCAAAAAAATATTCTGGTTTATTATTTTATGTAATCTATAGATATATAAGAATATAAAGTCATTTTATCAAATCAAATAATTTATTTTAATTTATCGATCCCCCTATAAAAGAAAAGTAACATTGAATACTAATTGAAAAGGAAAAAAAATTAACCCCACTATTAACATTACTTGCGCAAGAATATTAGTTAATACATGTAATAATTAGTTTCCTTATTACAAATGAGAAGAATTCTCTTGATCTTATTGATTGATTTTTTAGAATTTATTTTTCGATTTATTTTAATCATCGACACTACTAAAAAGGAAATCACTTTAATACTTAACTTTTGTGATTTTTCGATTCAAAAAAAATATTTTTTTGCAATCATTTCTCTGTTTAATTCATTAAATACTCACGAAATATTTTAGATGTCAAAGAAACAAAATTAATTGACATGATATTTTCTCTACTAAAAAATCATGCATTTAAAACTTAATATTAATGGCGAGACTTGTCAACCAAAATTCTGATGCAATCTATTCACAATATGTTCTCTTTTAGTTTTATTAACAAGATATTCCAAAAATAATATTATCTTATTGTTAAAGAATATTCTACTTCTTAGCTTTTAATGCAAGTTAAATCAATGAGAAACGTCCACCAGTTTACTGTAAATAAGACACTCACAGTAAAAGAAACGAAATCATTGAACTTTGTATTCTGAACTTTTAATGTTAATAATGTTCTGAACTTTTTTTTTCTTATTTTAGAACATTAAGCTTTTATATTTCATAAGAGCTGATTTTTCTTTTGGTTTATATGCAGATACCCTACTATGACGATTTCTCCACTGAAGCTATATATGATTTGATTGTACACCTCTTTGGTATATCATTTTGATAACATCTTTGTTCCTCAATCTGGTAAATAAGTTTTACTCAATTTGATAACATCTCTCAGCTATATCTTATCAATAGCATATTTTTTGTGCTGCGAATACTTTTCTTTTTTTGATTAGTAGATTTATATTATTGTTTGGAATTATAAGCTTATATATACACATATTTTTTTTTGGTTTGCTGATTGTCATTTTGTTTAATATTTTTTCTGAGATGATTTGACGGAAGTGTTCATATTTCAGACCTCTAAGAGTTCAACATTCCGATCCTGCAAAAGATGTGCGCTAAGAATGGTATTTTCTCTACTGTACATCAAATTTGGATAATCATATTATATTTTTAAAATATCTATAATAGGATGATATTTTTCTACTGATATAATATTTTATTTCCTAATCTCATGCTTTAATATTTAAAATTTAAGGGTAAGATTTGTTAATTAAATCATTAGTGTAAACTATTCCCGATATATTCTATTTTTTATTTTTAAAATGTAATTTTAGTAACAATATATTTCCTAAATATCCTAACTTATAGGTAGATAAATTTTTAAAATTAATTTGAGAACTTTCTGCTACATAGCTTATTGTGAAAGCTAAATATTTGAGAGAGAGAGAGAGAGAGAGAGAGAGAGAGTATCAACATTTTTATATACATGATGCTTTCTCTCAAGGACGGTGGTATTATGATATAAAATCCGTTACTTCTAAAACTATTTACTACTTAGTCCATAATTTGAATTTGTTTATGTCTGCACAGGGTGCGTGCCGGCCACCTAGTGTATATTGAAAAGAGAATTCGTGTTTGTTTTCAGCGTTTGCCTTTTCATGTGGTTTTACAAAGGTGAAAATGTATTTAACATATAATTATAAATTTATAAACACAAAATTTATTATGTATACATCTGTAGATGATTCAAACACAATTAGAGTGGCAGCATTTTAATACAAAAAAAAAACAAGTGGAATGGTAAATAGAAGTTATAAATCTATTGTTTTTTTAAATATAAATCTATTGTTATAAAGAGTTCATTTCACTGTAGGACACTTTATCTATTTTTATTACACTGGAGGTCAGTTGTTGCTACTGAGGTACATTATCATGGTTAAATAGATAACTGCCCTCGAAAAGCTTAACTAAATGAGGGGTTTTGGGTAATTCCCTAATAAACTAGTGTATTGGGCTGGTTATGATTTTTGAATTTTGAATTTGGGCTCATTATCTTCTTATTTCACTAAAGCTGTTATTTTATTTACAATTATATTTTAATTTATTTTATCGGTTTCTGTAAAAGAGAGAGAGGGATCGAAGGTTTCCAGCGAACGACGGTGTAGAGAACGACACACTAAATTTTCTAGCGAACGATGATTTTGACGATGGAGGATGACGGAGACAAAAATTTCGTCGAAAAAAAGTGGGCTTACAGAGGAAAAGATAAAGGTAAGCCATTTGTGGCTAGGGTTTTGATTTGGGGGTGGGGATAAAAGGTTTCAAATCGTGGATTAAGGTAACGATTCGTGGTTGGCGAGTTCCGATTTGCGGATTAGGGTTTTGATTTAGGGTTGTGGGTTCTTTTTGGGACTTGAAGAAGCTGAGTTTTTTTCCTTTGTGTGTGTTACAGAGAAGGCGCAAACAGAGGAGGAAGTCGCGAAGAACAGGTTACCGCTGCTTTTGTTTGCGACAGACCGATTGCTCAGCTATGTTAGGGAGAAGCTACCACAACACACTGTATTGGCCTTGTCTGCGGTGCTAGAGGCTGAGTTTGATCCCGAGGTCAGTTTGTGTGAATGTACATGTTTGCATGTAGATGCGAACTGGTGGCTGCGAATATGTATTTGTATGTTTGTACTATGGTTTTTTGTAGGTGTACAAGTATGTATGCTTGCACATGTGTACAAGTATGCTCGCTTATAGATGTGTACAAAACTGTCTGTGGCTGAATGTGTACAGAGTTCTGATGTTTCTTCTGTGTTCAGCTAAGCGTGCAGTCGATGGTGGAATGCAGGGAGGATAAGGAGGATGGCGGGGGGAAATTTGACTGTGAAATTTAGAAGGAAATGATAACAGCGATTCATAGGGGTTGAAAGAAGGGTTGGGCACGCCGAAAGAGAGTCCTATTGTTAGACTGAAGGGTTAAATTTTGCGTTATGTTAGATAGTTGTATGTAGTATAATTTGTGTTGGATGAATGGACTGGATCTTTGTGAGAACAATTCTCACATGTACATCTGAGAACGATATCCACGTGTATACCTAAATACAATATCCACATATACATGATATCCATGTGTACACATAATTAACATAAACAAACATGGTATACATTTGTAGACAATCATTAAGACCAACTCCTATTATAGTTTGATTCTAATTAAAACTATTTGCATTGAAAATGTGTTCTTGTAGTGTACATATAAGCTAATTTGTATAAAATAATGGCTTATGTAAGTAAATTGTAAGATCTCTCTTTAATCAAAAACCACAAAAATCATTATCATGGTCAATGATTCACCTGTACACAAGTTTAATTGTACAATCATTTCTATTTACACCAAATTATTTTTCATAGGTTTGCAAGTTTAAGTATTTGTAAGGCCTATAGCGTAACGTGTCCACATGTACATTCGTTATCCATGTGTACAATCTCTGACATCAACTCTTTGTCGGCCGCAGAACTCGAATAGGAGAACCTTCCTCCTCTGTTCTTCAAAGTCTCATCACAGAAAAACATATTCTTTTACACGACCTAGAACTTGATTTATGTTTTTTTTTTCTCTGAGCGTGCCTGTAAATTGATTCATGGGTTTCGAAATCAAAAGCATTATTTAGTGATTTCCGTTCTCAACATCATCTTTCTTCTTTGTTTTTTTTTGTTGGACTAATTATCAAAAAAATTAGTTTTTTTATGAACACAGATAAACGTCGACAACTTAAGAAGAGAGAGAGAGAAGAAAGAGAATAATGTTATTTTTGGAATAAAATCCGGACTGTTGAAATTAGGAAAGAAGGATGTTGATTGAATGGTTGTGATTAAATGACATATATGTGTCTTTTCCAGATCTGTTTGATTTAATCTCAGCCGTTGAAGCTTTATGAAAATCAATGGTTGAACATTGATCCCGCCAAAAGTAAATCTGGTTAATTGCTTTATGTTTGGGATGTAAAGAAAAGGAGGGGAGAGAGTTGAAGAAAGTGTCTCAGTATGACAATGTGACCTTGCATGTAATAAAAGAAGAGGAAAGTGACCCTGGGTGTAAATATTTCTGTTATAAATCATACAAGTCAAATACTGAAAGAGAAGAAAAATATGGCTATTTATGGGATGCAAGAAAGCTAGGCGACATCTTCCGAGGTTTTGTTCGTTGTGTTGATGTAAAGAACTGTACCATGCAGACTTCAAAACTTCAAGATATGTACACCGCAAGAAAGTTAGGAATTTAGATAAAGATGACTGTTAATTCTACGGATAAAAATCGTCGCCATATTTTTTCTTTATCTAGCACATTTACGTACTCTTCGGTTTTCCTCCAGGGCAATATTCATATACCCGAACAATACAAGCAAGAATTTCTAGGACAAGAACAGAAAAAAGTGTTGTGTCATGGTGTAGTCTCTGTGTGTCATCGATATTTGCTTGACCATGAACACATAATATTATATTGTGAATTTGTATAAACTTGTGTGTGTTATTCATTGATTTACAAACGTATATATAGTTTACAACATAGCCGACTTTGAGAATATTCTCCTAACAACTCTCATCTCTATCTCAAACTAACTTTATCATTATCTAGTTCATCATTATCTACTCCAATACTCCCCCTCAAGTTGGAAGTGTGAAAATTTCGAACACCCAACTTGAACAACAATATCTCAAACTGAACTCTCCCTAGTGCATTTGTCAGTACATCCGCTAACTGTTCCGTTGTTCGAACGTGTACCCTCTCCAACAAGCCATCTTTTATCGGATCTCTGACTTGGTGACAATCAGACTCAATGTACTTAGTACGTTCATGGAATACTGGATTGGCTGCTATGTAAATTGCAGACCTACTGTCACAAAACATCTGCGAAGGCTGACGTTGCGGAGCTCCCAAATCATGTAGCAGTCTTCGAAGCCACTTAACCTCTCTAGTAGCTTGAGCCATAGACCTATATTCAGCTTCAGCTGATGAATGCGACACAACCCCCTGCTTCTTTGTCTTCCACGACACCGGGGAACCAACAACAAACGCAACATAAGCACTTAACGAACGTCTTGTAACTGGACAAGCTGACCAATCAGAGTCACAGTATATCGACACACGCATATCACTGTTTGAGCTCAGAAGAATCCCCTGTCCTGCTGTTCCTTTAAGATACTTCACCACTCGAAGAGCAGCCTCCCATTGCAACTCTCTTGGTGTCTTCATGAATTGGGATAAAATATGGACTGAATAAGATATGTCAGGGCATGTGATGGACAAGTAAATCAATCGTCAACCAACCTTCTATACTTCTCTGCATCCTTCAGAAACGCATTGGTGTCAAATCCTAGTCGACGACGTTGTTCCATAGGCGTTGCTACTGGTTTAGAACCAAGCAACCCTATATCTGCAATCAGGTCCAATGCGTACTTATGCTGAGACAGCATGAACCCTTCTGCACCACGCCCCACTTCGATACCAAGAAAATATTTCAACTTTTCCAAATCCTTCATGTGAAAACACTTACTCAAATATTCTTTAAACTTTGTCACCACCTTAATATCATTCCCACAAACCAGCAAATCATCAACATATATCAGTACTCGAAGCTCCACTCCTTTCTTTGAAAACACGAACAAAGAATAATCAGCATAAGAATGCTTAAATCCATACTGCTTCAATGCATCTGTAAGTTTTGAAAACCAACACCTCGGCGCCTGTCGCAAGCCATAAATAGACTTATGCAACCTGCATACTTTGTTCGGATCTGAGCATTGAAATCCCAGTGGCAACTTCATATACACTTCCTCTTTAAGATCACCATGCAAGAAAGCATTGTGTACATCCATTTGATGCACGATCCAGCCCTTACCATCAACAACATGCAACAACCCTCTTACTGTAGTCATCTTAGCAACTGGCGCAAACGTCTCTTTGAAGTCTCTGCCTTTGACTTGTCTATTACCCAAAGCAACCAGGCGAGACTTCGGTCTCTCCATCGTCCCATCCGCATTAAACTTGTACTTGTAAACCCACATATTTCCTATTGCCTTCTTCCCTGGTGGCAGATCAACAACACTAAATGTCCAATTCTCTTCAAACGCATCAATCTCATTTTTCATAGAATCTCTCCAAATCTTTTGCTGCACTGCTTCTTTGTAACTCCTCGGCTCTTGATAACTCGTCACAGCAGCCAAGAAAGCCTTATGATCTGGAGAAAAATGTTCATCAGATATGTATTTATCAATGGGATAGGGCGTGTTACCTTGGACCGTTTGCGATGACTCTGATTTGATGCTAGGAGTAGTGAGCTCGTGATGGGGATTTTCTTTCAATTACTGAGCATTGTAGCTCACATAATCTCTCAATCTAACCGATGGAACCTTTTCTCTGCAACCTCTACCCATCAAAGGCTCTGTTTCAACTTCTTTGGCAGGCTCTGTTACACTACTTCCTCCACAATCAACAGCTTGATCACCTTGATCCTTACTGCTATCACTCGTAGGCATTGAAGCTGCAGTTCCTTCTGCTTTGATTTCTGCAGGCACTGTTACATCCATAACCTCTGGTTCCTTGCTCCCCCTGGCTTCCACAGCATAATTTATTATCCAATCATCATCAGGACCACCCGTTAATACCCTGGGTGTCTCCGTTTCCAGACTGTTTTTGCTGTACGGAAACTCATCTTCCATAAAGGTCACATCTCTAGAGATCACAAACTCGTTTTTGTCTAGATCATACATCCTCCAAACCTTCTTCCCGAAAGGATAACCAACGAACACACATCTCCTGCTCCTCTCTCCAAACTTGTTTCTGTCTCTGTCACGCCTGTGAACGTAACACAGAGACCCAAACACCCTTAAATTCTCATACGGAGGTTTGTTGCCAAACAAAACCTCATAAGGTGATCTCCCCTTCAGAACTTTAGTAGGCGTCATGTTGATGACATGTGAATCAGTGGATATGGCCTCTCCCCAAAACTTAATCGGCATATGAGCTTGAAACAACAACGCTCTTGCTACATTCAAGATGTGTCTGTGCTTTCTCTCGACACGACCGTTCTGTTGTGGTGTCGCCACACAACTTGTTTGATGCACGATTCCATTGTCTTGAAAGAACCCCCTCAAACACATAAACTCCTGACCATTATCACTTCGCACCGTCTGAACCGTGTGTTTGAACTGTGTTTTGGCATAAGCACAGAACCTCTCCAACACTTTCCTTACTTCTGACTTTGCTAGCAACAAGTAAGTCCATACTGCTCTACTAAAATCGTCCACCACAGTCAAGAAATAAACAGCACCACAAGACGCAGGTACTCGATATGGACCCCAAACATCCACATGTATAAGCTCAAAAATCTTAGTTGTTTTATTAATGTTATCACCAAAAACATCTCTTGTTTGCTTTGCTCTAAAACACACGTCACAAGGACTAGAGCAAGCTTTATTGAAAACACCAGAAAGCTCAGATAAATCAGAAAAAAATCCTAAAACTCGGATGTCCAAGTCGTTGATGCCACAGACGTTGATCCTTGCTTGTATCAACTCTGTTAGCTCGTCCTACTCTCACATCCTTGAAGTATTAAACCCCATCACGCTCTTCACCGGCTCCAATCAGAGTCTTCGAAGAACGGTCCTGCAAAACAACAATGGTGTCTGTAAATAACGCAAAGCAATTTGAATGCTTAAGCAGCTTCGACACCGAGATCAAAATACAGTCTAATTTTGGCACAAGAAGAACATCCTTGAGTGAGATACTATCAGTAAGTATCAGATCTCCCATACAAGTTGACATCGAAGTCCCACCATCCGCAAAACCTATTACACACGGTCGAGTTTCCCATACGTTGACAAGATGACCTTTATCACCTGTCATGTGGTGAGATGCCCCTGAATCTATTATCACATCACCAAGATTCTTACCAGACAATTTCTCAGACGATGCACTTGATCTTCCATCGTTAATGATTTGAGTTATTGCCCTCCATTGATCTGGTGTTAAGTCGGAATCATTAGCATTATAAGAGCTAGAAGCATGTGCCGTGTTTGCCACTCCACGTCCACTTCCTCTTCCAACTCCTCCACGACCTCTACCAGACCCTCTTCCTCTCCTTTCAGTCACCCATTCAGGAACACCAATAATCTGCCAGCAAGTACTCTTGTCATGTCCAGGTTTCCCACAATTCGAACAACCTCTGTCTCTTGCTCTGTTTCCAAAAACCGAGCTGTTGTTTTCTGCTTTGACTCTGTCTCGCGCATTTCATACATCTCTACGATTTGCTTGATAATCTGTCGACACCTCTTTCCTGGACACGAACCCAACTGCTTCCTGCGGAACCGTCTCGCGAGATTTAGCTGTATTAAACCGAGCTTCCTCTCTGATAACCTTTGTGTATGCCTTTCCCAAATCAGGAAGCTCATCTGCTTCTATGATCGCTGTAACCACGTTGCCAAAACGTGACTCATCTAGTCCCATTATGAACTGATGCACCCTCTCTTCCTCTCGTTCTCTCTCATATGTTGCAGCAGCAGAACAGCTACAAGCAGGTGGTGGTCTGTATGTTTGCAGCTCCTCCCACATCATTGCCAAACGACCGTAATAGTCGATCATTGTCTGTCCGTTTTGTCGACACGACCCCAACTGTTCCATAAGTTGATGCACTCATACCTTGTTACCTACTTCAAAACGCTTCTTCAAATTTTCCCACAGCTTACGCGCTTCTGTGATAAAAGTAACTGTGGATCTCACCCTTGGCTCAATAGAGGATCGAATCCACCCCACTATCATTGAGTTTACACTCAACCATGCCTCAAGATCCTTACTATTTTTCAGTCGGCTTAGGCAGAGTTCCATCGATGAACCCAAACTTCTTCTTTTCCCTAAGCGCATTCACCATCTCCATCGCCCACTCATTGTAGTTGTCTCCTTTCAATTGTACGGACGTAATCAACGCTCTTAGATTGTCAGAAGAAAACAATGCATACGGCGAGTTTCCCATCGGTTCATTCTGTTTCGCAATCACCTGTTTCGAACTATCGTCATCACCCATGATGTTGTCGAAAGAATTTGGAACAAAACGAAAGAAATATTTATGCAGATCTCTGCTCTGATACCATGTGAATTTGTATAAACTTGTGTGTGTTATTCATTGATTTACAAACGTATATATATTTTACAACATAGCCGACTTTGAGAATATTCTCCTAACAACTCTCATCTCTATCTCAAACTAACTTTATCATTATCTACTTCATCATTATCTACTCCAATAAATATTATACATTACTTTTAATCATCATAAGAAAACCTAATACAAGAAATCAACAAGATGATAGAAAGGAGCAAGAAACTGAAGCCAAAAGTTCATCCTAGTACTGTGCAGGTTTTCAGAGGTAGGTTATTTTGCAAGAAAGTGTTTGGAGATATTAATACCAGCATATGAGGAAAGACCATGTGAGATAGGACAAAAGCAGCAAGCCACGTCTTGGTCGAGTATCAAGACGCTGTTTATGCATCTTTGGTGTTTTGGTGATGATTGTTGAGTCAAGATCTTGAGTGATGTTGAAGCCGGTTCAAGATGGTTCCGGTTCAGTGTATCAGTTGACGAGATAACTGGTTTAGTAACTTGAATGATATGAGACCGTTATCCAAGCAGTTATAAGGAATGAAGAAAAGAAGATCTCAAGGATATATATATTCTAAATCTTGTTAGATTTATAAAATCTTGTTAACCATGATTTATATTATACAAGATATGAGAATGTTGCCTTGCAACTGGTTTTTTGATATTTTAGTTTAATAAAAAAATATAAAATAAGAAATATTATTATAGTTTTACAATTTTGTTTTTGCATACGCTGTGTGAAATTTATTTTATAATTAAAACTTGTTTTCACATATAAATTCAAGTTGATATTTATATTTTATAATCATGGTGGATAAATGAATGTTATAAACTTTGTACTTATATTCCTAAAAAATGTTTGAACTCAACACAACTAAAAATAAGAAACTAAATGAAAAATAAAAAGAAATGAAAGTCATATACACCAATCTACTCAATGACAACATAATACACATTATTACATACTAACTTAATGCTTTATTAAATTACTTTTTTGAAATTTATTTTGTTAGGATATTTTAAAAAGCTATAAATCTACTTTTATTTACAATTAAGAAAATAAAATATTAAATAATCTTTAACATTTTTGTTTCAATTTATTAGAAAATGTAAATATATCATATAACCTATTAGTTATCTTCTCCTTAGAATTTTGAAAAACAATTATCAATATATATTTTTAACATAAATTTTTATCAATTTTATAATTCTCACTATATCTTTTTTAATCATATTAATTAAAAAATTTGATGACCCAAACTCAATATAATATTTTACAATTATATCTTCATTAGAATTTTAGAAAAGGAAATTGGTATTAAATAAAATATTTTCAGATCTTTTTTGTTTATGATATTTTAAAACGGAAAATCTCTACAAAAATTACTACGAAATAATTTTAAATTTTCCTTTTTACTATTAAATATATTTTTAATAAAAGTCGATTTTATTATCTTATATATTAGTATATATGTATTTAATCATTATATATTTGAACACATTTCACAATATCAAAAGGAAAACTACTATCAAATAATATTTTGCAATTATCTTTTGTTTAAGATTTAAAAAAATGGAAATTTATTTTTCTATGATATTTTGAAATTATCTTTTATTTAGGATTTAAAAATGGAATTATTTTTATAAAAGTCTTTTTATTATCTTATATATTAGTATATATACTTAATCATTATATATTTTAACACATGTCACAATACTAAAAGCAAAATTACTATTAAATAATATTTATAATTATATTTTTTAAACATCTTTTTGTTATTATTTTATTATAAATATATATATATATATATATATATATATATATATTAAAACATTATAAGATAAACATTTGTCACAATATTAAATATAAAACTTCCAAGTGTCACGATCATGTTAATTAGTAAATTTGAAGAACCAAGTTTTATATAATAAGATTAAATTATAAAATATATTAACACATGTCACAATCTTAAATATAAAACTTCCAAGTGTCATGATCATGTTAATTAGTAAATTTGAAGAACCAAGCCTTATATAATAATATTATTTATTTTTAAAATATTAATAAATAAAAAATAGAAAGAAAATAGAGAAATATGTTTAGGGATTTATGTTCTTAAATTTCCAAAATACTCTTAATGAATAACGAGATTTTTTTTTCTTTTCAAGTTTCATATAAATGTGTCAAATATTTGTAAGTTCATTTTTTTGTATATTGTTATAATTTTATTTAAGTGTGGGGAAAGCATTTTTTGGAGTTCAACGTTGTAGATAGTTTTTCATGTTTTTTACATGGTGACAATATTCTCCTCGTTGAATTTAGAAACTTGGCCGAATTTCCGGTTTTGCAGCTTGAAAAATGCTAATGGAAGTAACCTACTGCGATTTTGGCTACCAAACACTATTACTTTGATTAATTACCTAAATGTATTAAAAAAATGTTTAAATCCGATCAAAGAGATAGGCTTTGGGCTTACTACGACTTATTTTATTTTACACAAGCAAAAGAGCATGATATATTTATAGTAACCATTCTTGTTGATGAGTTTCACAAATTTTCGATGTAGGATATTTACTCTTCGTGAATATATATATATATAAAGATATCAAATATATTTGATGCTTATAGAGGTTTCCGGCATAAATTATTTCTTGAAATCTCGAGGATAAAATCTTTTAAAACACTTTATATTATATTATTTTTAAAATATTTATAATGAAATAAATATCAAGAAAAAATGGAAATATGTTAGGTGGTTTGATGTTTTAGAACGTCCAAATTATCATTAATGAATGACATGAATTTCTCCTTTGTAAAATTTATATTTAATGTGTCAAGTATTTGTAAGTTCATATTTTTATATATTATTAAACTTTGATTCAAAATGCGGGAAAGCATTTGTAGTTCAAAGTTTTAGAGAGTTGTTCATGTGGTGATAATATTCTCCTCGTTCAATTAAACAATTTGACCAAATTACCAGTTTCGTAGCTGGAAAAACAATAATGCAGAACACCTACAGCGATATTGGCATTTTGGCACAATAAATCGGTAAAGATTTAAAAAGTCGATTTAACATAACTAAATACTATTATTCAGATTAATTTCCAAAGATTAATAATTGTTTTTTTAAACCCAATCCAAAATATAGGCTTTGGGTTACGGCCTATTTGATTTTACTTAAACAAAAGAGCACGATATATTTATAGTAATCATTTTTGTTGATGGGTTTCAAAAAGCTTTGATGTGTGGAATTTATACTTTATATATATATATATATATATATAAGGATCTGAAATATATTTAATACTTATAGAGATTTTCTTCATAAAAAATTTTCGAAAATCTCGAAGATATATTTTAAATTTTGTTGGGTCAATCAAATTTTGTTAATCATGATTTATATTATATTACTAGATGGTGGTCTACACACTTGTGCGGAATAATATATATCTAACTAATTCAAAATTTAAAACTTTAAGAAAAAAATTCAATCTAAATTATTTAATTAGTTTCAAATATTAAATTAAGCAGAAAACATAATTTTTGTAATTACACATGTAAAACATATCATCGTCCTAATAATCTAATAAAGTTTTATTAATACTTTAAATTAACTTAAAAAATAAATCTACAAAATAAGCCATTAGCAATTTCTAGTGAAAGATATGAAATCAAACTCTTCTTCATCAAAATCTTAATTGCATTTTATATGAATTTCCTCTTCCTATGAGTTCATATTAACAAAATCTTAAATAATTAAAAACATATTTTTATTTAAGTAAAAATTTATAAACTAAAATTAATAAATTATATATGTCTAGTAGAAGCTAGACTTTTCTTTAATTTTTAACAGCAAGATATTGTATTTTTTACCTCATCACCCTTCAATTTAAATTTGGAAAAGCAATGTCTCCTGCGTAATATAGATTCTAAACATCACACATTCATGAATTTGATGTGAATGAATCGAATTACTTAGTTATTTTTTGATTGATGAGATAATTTGGTGGCATAAAGTAAAGTAGACTTTCTTTTTAAAATTAAAAATATTACATGATTTAATTTTTTTAAAGTAAACATCTTAACAGAACTATAAAACTATTTCTAAAATTTGATAATATTCTTTAATAATAATTATCTTTGAATATAACTAAAATATTTTTAAAATTAACACTAAAATATTTAAAAACTAATAATTCAGAAATTTATGTATTAAAATTAATGTCTCAACCTAAATAATGGAATATGACAAATAAGATTTTTAAAATAGTAAAACATGACAAATAAGTAAAATATCCTAAAATCATAAAAAATATGAAAAGTAAGCGCTGACAAAAAAAAAATATGACAAGTAAGCAAAACTACAATTATCATAAAAATTATTCAAAATATGAGAAATAAATAAAATTAACAACATGACAAATAAATAACATAACATAAATTATGGAGAATATGAAAAAATAATCAAAACAAAAAAATATTTAAAACATAATAACTAAGTAAATTACATAAAATTATGGAAAGCATGACATATAAGCAAAATTATCTAAAATTATAGATAACAAGACAACTAAGCAAAATCACTTCATAAATAATTCTCCCTCAAGTTTTTAAATAAGTATCACTCCGACACTATTCATACAAATTGTTATTAATTACACTTCCTTGACTAATAGTATTTGAGATAAATAAAATTAATTATAAAATCAATGCAGTTTGCAATTAATTTTCAGCTGAAAATATAATTTGTATTGAAATCGTAAAATGACACTTTTTGTTTAACAAGAAAAGTAGTTAGAATGACACTTATTATGAACGGAGTGAGTAGTATATATTTATTTCTAAAAATATTAATAAGAAAACAAATAGCAAGAAATCAGAGAAATATGTTAGGTTTTTTACTGTTTTAAAATTTTCAAATTATCCATAACGACTGACACTGTTTATTTTTATTTGTAAGTTTAATACAAATATGTCAACGATTTGTAAGTCTATGTTTTTTATCTATATTATTAAAATTAAAGTATCTTTTGGTACTCTTAGTAAACATAGATAACAATATAAATATTTTTTCTTAAAACATAGATAGCAGATTAACTTCATTTTATTTACACATTAGTCATTGCATTTACAATAAATTAAGTTCATTTTTTTATTTACAGATTTTACCACTGCATGTAAATCAATTTTAAATTAAATAATTACAATGGTTGTTGTTTCTTTGTGGTGAAGAAAAAAAAATGAAAATAAATTTTTGAATATGATATTATCTTATTTATTTTAGTCAAATAAATTTTAGTCAAATAAAAATATTTCAAGAGTTCTATTTTCAAGAAAATTATTGCAAATAATTAAAAGAAAATAATTAGTATGTTTTTTCAATTAAAAAAAATAGCGGGTTATTATATGAATAATACAATAACATCAAGTTCCATCAAGTTACAAGTTTTTAAGTATAATATTATGTACAGATAAAAAATATTATCAAACATCTATATTACAAAATAATATATTCTACTCTATATGTAAATTACAAATTATAAAAATACACATGAGATTTGTTTATAAAACCAGCAGTTTATGAGTTTAGGTTAAACACAAGTTAAATCAAACATCTGTGCAAGGGTGCGGATCAAATTCTAGTATATGGAGAATATAATTTTGAATTCAACGTTTTAGAGAGTAGTCCATGTTTTTCACATGGTGACAATATTCTCCTTGAACTTAAAAAAAATTGGTTGGTCTACCGGTTTTGCATCCAGAAAAACTCTAAAGGAGGTCACCCACCGCGATTTTGGCTACTCGGCACAATAAATCAATAAAGATTTAAACAGCTAATTCAACAAATATAAACGCTATTACTCGATTAATTATTGAATAACAATAAAATTTTGTTGGCTAAGCCCAATCAAAAACAAACAGGCTTTGGGTTTACTACGGTCTATCTGATTTTACTAAAGAAAAAGAGTATCCTATATTTATAGTAATTATTTTTGTTGATGAGTTTCATAAAGTTCCGATGTATGACATTTACAATTCATATAAATAAAGATCTCAAATATATTTAATGATTATAGAGATTTCATGCATAAATTATATTTCATAAAAACTCGAGGATATATAATATTCTAATCTTGTTGGGTCAATAAGATCTTATTAATCATGATTTATATTATATTACTTATTCTTAAAAATATTAATAAGAAAACAAATAACAAGAAATTAGAGAAGTATGTTTAGTGGTTTAATGTTTTTTTCTTGGTAAGTTTCATACAAATGTGTCAAATATTTTTAAGTTCATGTTTTGATATAGTATTGAAATTTAGTTCAAAATGCAGAAAAGCATTGGAGTTCAACGTTTTAGAGAGTTGTTCATATTTTTCACATGGTCACAATATTTTCTTCTTTGAACTTAAATTGGTTGATTTACCATTTTTGCAGCCAGAAAAACATTAAAAGAGGTCTGGCTACTCGTCACAATAAATCAATAAAGATTTAAACAGTTAATTGAACATAATTAAACGCTACTACTCGATTTATTGTCGAATATTAAAAAAATTCCTGATTTAGCCCAATCAAAACGATAGGCTTTGGGTTTACTGTTGACCGTTTGATTTTACTCAAGCAAATAGCATGCTATATTTATAGTAATCATTTTTATTAACGAGGTTCAAAAAATTTCGATGTGAGACAATTAAACTTTATATATAAAAAGATCCAAAGTATATTTAATGTTTATAGATATTTCATGTATAAATTATTTCCTAAAATATCGAGATAATACTGATAAAAAAACAAATATCAAGTAAATAAGGATATTTAAATTAGACTATTTAATATTTTGAAATTTTCTAATTATATATTTATCTTTTATTTGAAATAAAATGAATATTTTAAACAAAATCTAAAAAATCTTTTTGGCGTGGTTTCAAAATTTGTTAATCATTGCAAACTAAAAATAATGTACTATTATTTATAAACAGGCATTAAAATTATATAAGAATATTTTTAATGATAATAACAGTTTGAATTGATTCTTTTTCGAAAAAAAATATTTTACAAAACAATAAATAGATTCTGTTAGAAAACAAATATTCATTTCTATCTCAAATATAAAAAAGAAAATGTATAACAACCTATATTATTAAAATACAAGTCATTTGTTATTTCATATGTGATTCTTTCACCTGGACCTCTTATTGTTTTTATAACATTGTACGCAATTTAATTATAATATCTTTCAATATCTTTATCTTTTTTAAAGGAAAATAACATGTTTTAAACAAATCTAAAAAAAAAATATTTTTGGTATCTTTTGAGAAACCATTTTTAGAAATTGTTTATTTTTATTATAATTATCATTAAAAATTATTAAATAAAATAATTTATTTAAATATAGACGATTTTGTTTTATTTGTAGACGAAAATTATAGATTCTATAAATATTTTAATTGATAAACTTTACAATTTTTTTTAATAGATCCTGATAAAAAATAAGTATTCATGACAAAAAATAAATATTCTCAAATAAAAAAAAATATTTATTTATTAAACTAGATGTCAAGGTTTATTTTTTCTGTGATTTTTTATTTATAGCCTACTTTAGAAAATTTATTGAATGTATTTATTTATTTATCTTATATCCTAACAATAAAATTTTATTGAGCTAAAATTAAGTATAAATGGTAATATTATAAAAAAGTAAATGAAAAACATATAAACTTGAAATATTATAATTACCAGTATAACTTAAAAATGTATTCAATATATTATCCAGTATTGTTTTCACACAACAAAATTTAGATAAAGCTGTTGCATTTTCAAATAAACTAACTGAGAAATTTATAATTCATATTTATTTTTTTTACGGTAAACGGCTATTACTCAAGCTTGAAGTGATCTGGAAAACCAGACCGAAATAGAACAACCGATAAAAAGTAACTTCCTATGAAAGAATCTAGCAGTTCTAGCTAAAAAATCTGAGATCTGATTGCACGCTCTTGAAACATAAGAGAGGTTGAATTTCGGGAAGCGTATTTAACAATTTTCATATCAGTCCCCGTCGAATAGATGTTAATGACATAATCATACAATCTTTCAATCTTTTTTTTGACCCACCCTTAATATAGTCCATATAATCCAAGATCAAAAGACCGATTTTAATATTTGAATCAATTTTCCGGTTAGTAGTGGGGCTATCACTAAACCTTAAAACCAAAAATTATTATTTTTTGCTAAAATTTAAAAACCCAAAATTAGTTTTTATGATATTTTTATTAAAATAAAAGAAGATCAGTTGCTTTATAGTTGAAGCCAAAAATAATTATCAAATCGTCTATAATTAATATATTGTTTCTAAACAATACAGACAAACTGAATAATAATTATAGTAACATAATATTATTCAGATGACTAAAATCATGGATTATCTAATACAAAATCATTTTTTTACATTTCTCAAATAAAGTATTTATAACTTATCAGTTTAATCTCTAACAAACTGTTTGGGATCTAGATATTCTAAACATATGCCACAATACTATTTTTCCTATTAACTGAAATCATAAATATCTAGTAAATTAAGATTTATCTAGCTTTTTTTTTTTAGCAAATTTATCTAGCTATCACCATATATCTCTAAAGCCTAAACTGTAATTATATATATATATATATAACCTTCAACTAAAACTATATTTTTTTATCAAATGATGTGAAATAACATATATTATAGAATTAAAGAATACTAAAAAAAAATTACAACTTAGTCATAATTTTTGGAATATAAAGATTAATATTTTATATATATATATGAAAAATAATTTTGATGCACCGATCAAGATCTAGTAATTTTTTAACATCTAAATATTTGCAATAATATAACCAGTAAATAATATGTATGGAATGCTAATTTATATTATACTTTTAAATTAATAAAACATATTGTTTCAGGAAATTTCAGATATTGGCATTTTGTAACTAGTGATAGTCTGATAGATATTTGAATTTATTGGTTATTTATGATTTTCATATAAAATAGTAATATTCCTGTGTGAGTTTTTTTTAATATGAAAAAATGAAAATAGTTAAAATGAGTTAGCTTTGTGTTTAACTTGGTCATTTTTAAAAGCAGTCCAAAAAATTGTGATTTTCTTGGAGAAATTGATTTGGTCTTATCAACCGGTAATTTAACACGTTTACATTTGATTAATGAAATTATGTTAATAAAATCCGAACGTATAAATAGTTAAAGCGACGGAGAGAACTATATTAATAACTGCCTTCGTGTGGATTCTCAGGTGCCGGGAAGTGACTAGCAAACGCAAAAAAAAAAAAAAACTCACACACACACACACACTTTTTTTCGAGAGAGAGAAAAAAAGAAGAAGAAATTCGAAAGAGGAGTTTAAATCTCCACGCATATCTCATCGCCCAGTCTCGAATTCCGGTTTCTGCAGATCTTCTCCTAAAATATCTGATTTTTAAAAATAATTTAATTTTACTATTTATTTAAACAGTTCGTTCCTATTTTCTTGTTGATTCCTCTCTCTCTTTCTTCTCCAAATGAATTTCCTCGCTTGTTTCTATCTTTAACTCATTTCTTCTTCCTTTTTGGGTTTTCGATTTATTAGGAACTCTTCAATTCTCCATTAGGGTTTTTCCTTTCTGTGGGATTTTTTTTTTGTGACAGAATCGGAGCTGAAAGTTTTGCTATTTTGGTTGTTCGAGATTCAGTCAGGTACCTGAGTTCGGTATTCGCTTTAATTTAAACTTATTAATTTCAGATTTAGAAAATCTCAATTTATTCAGACTGTGAGTATCTAAGAGTTGTGTCCCATTTAGTTCACATCTTATGAGCAGTATTGTCAAATCGTAATATATTAAAAACACTGTTCCCTTTAAAATTCTGAGTTTGCATCCTATTTACTGCATAGAACACGAGTTTCTGTAATTGTACATTGTTTTGAATTTAGATTCTGTTTTGTTTGTTTGCAGAGAGTGGTAGGCAGTGTTAGAATGATATATGAGACTGAGGCAAGATGGGTAAAGTTCGCCATGATTCAGGAGGATCAGGCGATGATTTTGCAATAGACAAAAACTTTCACAAAGGCCCTTGGACATCAGCTGAAGACCAACTTCTGATAGCTTATGTTGACAAACATGGTGATGGTAACTGGAACGCTGTTCAGAAACACTCTGGCCTCTCTCGCTGTGGCAAAAGCTGCCGCCTCCGTTGGGTGAATCACCTTAGGCCCGATTTAAAGAAAGGCTCTTTTACCGACAAGGAGGAGCAGCGTGTCATAGAGCTTCATGCTTCCATGGGTAACAAATGGGCACGCATGGCTGCAGAAGTATGTCAAAAACTCTATGTTCTACTCTTTTTTACTTGTTTTTGCTCTTGGTTAGTGCCGGTCCAACATTTTCAATTTTTTCTCGACGCCCTAAACTCATTTAAAACTTTCCTTTGTGCCTTTGTTATTCATGTAGAAAAAGTTTTATGCTCTATATATAACTAAAATTTTCACTTAAAATATGACGCCCTAATCGGTAGCTTCCCTCTCGAGACCGGCCCTGCTTTTGGTCTAAATCTTGTTTTTCCTTGTCTTTTCAGCTACCTGGTCGAACGGATAACGAGATCAAGAACTTCTGGAACACGAGGGTTAAGAGACTGCAGCGACTTGGCTTACCTATTTACCCTGATGACGTTCGTGAGCAAGCCTTGAACGCCGCAGCACAGAATGGTCATAACACAGACTCGTTGGACGGTGGTCATCATAGTCAAGAGTCTTTGGAGCTGGACTGTCTGGAAATTCCTGAATTTGATTTCAAGTACTTACAACTCAATGGCTGTTCCTCCTTCTACCAGTCGTTGCTTAACAGTGTTCCCACTGGTAACCAGATGAGACAGAATCCTGCCTTATTTCAGCCTAATAATATCTACAACTTGATTGACTCTTCTTACCAACCGCCGCCTAACCGCAAACGCATCAGGGAACCAGAAACCGCGTTTCCTCCTTACAACACGGGTGGTTATGCTGCGAACGACCAAAGTGCTCAGGTTTGGAACTATCCAAGCACTCCAGGACAACAGTTCAACGTTGCTGCAACACCAGATAGCCATTTTCTTGGCGATGTTACTACTACCTATTCTTCTCCTTCTGAGCCTCTCCTTCACGGGGCTGAGAAGTTGGAGCTCCCTTCATTCCAATGTTTTGACACTCAAGATGAGCCTGGCGATTGGGAAACACAGCTTTCTGATATCCCAATCCAGGCAATTGAGTCAGACAATACTTTAGTCCTGTCCCCTCTGACTGACCAGGCAACATCCGATTGTCCATCTTCATTCTGTGATGGATTGTTGGAATCAGTTGTCTACGGATCATCAGGCGAAAAGCAGACGGATCCAGATTCCCCGCTGCTTCACTCCTCCTCTCTGCTTGACCATATCGAGCTTTCACCAGCCACTGCAAACACAGCAGGTGATCATTTTTAACCTCTTTAGGCATTACAGTCACTCTCATTGTTTACGTATTTAATTCTCTCTGAACAAAACTTTCTATTCTCCATCTGTAGGAAACAATTCCAATGCTGAAGCCGATTTGGTTCATTTTGGTCCAACTTCCTCAAATGAGAGACGCACATCCTTTGAGGGCGGTGATTGGATAAGACAACTTCTTGGTGAGGATAGGGACTACACCAAGTAGAAGAGGATTCTCTCGATGGCTTGATGCATAAAGAGCTCTCTCTTTCTCTCTCTCTCTCTCACTTTGGATCTCTGACTCACTCGGAGTAGATTAGTCTGCCTTTACATATATCAGTACTGTGGCTACAAAAATAACTACCTGTTAGTTTTTTTAGTCGCTTTTATAAGCAAGCTTTATTGCTGCCGAGATTATGATAAGGATTCTAAAGATTTTTGATCAAACGGCTTGCTGATCATGCAAAGCTATTTTTGGACCTCCTGATTGATTTTCATAGCTGCTGCATACATGCTTTCACCATAAAAACTTGGCAATGGATTATCAGATTAATCAAAATCTAATCCCAACCATTATAGAAATATGTTCGAATGAAGATTAAGACCATTTTCAGCGGTGCTGCTTTGTTTTACTTGTTATATTCTGATCTGAGAAATTTGAGTAATCTAATAAATTTTCGTTAAAATAAAGACGATTTTCAGCGGGGCTCTGCTTATTTTTTTAACAACAATAAAACTAGGAATAATTTGCAAAATATCCTATTTAGGATTTGAAATTTGTTAAATGCATTTTCTATTTTACTTTTTGAAAAATATACTTCTTTAATTATGAATTGACTTTGTTACCCAAGATATTTCAATAATAAAGATTTAATTTAAAATTAATATATAAATTCGTAATTAATAAAAATCCTTAAAATAATATCATTAAAATTATTTTGTTTAAGATAATATACCTTTTGAGATAAATATGTTATTTTATCATTTAAATTTTATAATAACAAGGATAAATATGTGAATTATGATTTGTTTTGAATTTTTCATGAAGTTCATACAGAACTCATATCAGCACAAAATATAATCATAATTAGAAACTGTTATTTGATTTATGAATCAACAAACCTCTCTTAATGAGATGAGATGAAGAATCTATGAAAAGAGATTTTTTTTGTCAGGAATTGAAGAGAAGAAGCGAGAGGAATCACTTTAATTTGTTTTTTTTTATTTTTTTTTATTTTTTCAAAATAATAAATAATTTAAGATATTAATAAAAATAATATTATGCAGATATTAGTGATATAAAATAAAATAAAAAATATATACTTTGGGTTCATGTCGGGTTTTTTCGGATTTTGGTTATATTTTGTAACACGTCGAGGGTTTGTATTTTTGTAAATATGGATTAGGATCGGATATAACACATTGGTTCAGTTGATTTTCTGTCACATCTTAGAATCCATAAAGTAACAATACATCGTTGAAATTCGGGTTATATTGGATCGGTTCGGATAAGAGAAAATCATTAAATCTCCTATATATTATTTGAGAAGTAATTTGTACATGTGTCATAACTACATTCACTCTCAACAAAAGACATGTTTTAAAAGAAATATGACATGATATTAATTTACTTGTGACATGTAAACTTACTATATCAAGATTTATGTTTTTGGACAGATTTATTAAATATGGTGATGACTATTTTCTGTATACGAATTTATATTTTAGGCAAATTTTCATAATATAGTATCTAATAATTTTTATATCAAAAATATTTTATTTTCTATAAATATTTATTTTGGTAAGATTTTATAAATATGGTAATACATAATAACTTTTATATATTTATCAAAATAATATATTGTATATATAAATAAAAATTACAAATATAAATTTTTTACATCAACTTATGAAACATATTTTATACTATTAATAAAGTATAGTTATAATTATATATTTATCAACTTATATATATTATATATATAATGTATATTTATTAGAACTAACTTATATATTTGCAGTTTACATATTTAAATCTGAGTAAAATATGAGTTACAAATAAAAGTAACTGAATAAAGTATAATATGAGTAAATTAAATCTATAAAACTTAATTTAAAAAAAAAAAAACTTAAACAAAAATAAAATTTAAAAATTAAAGTAAAATTGGAAGTAGAAAATATATTATGGCTTTATTTTTTAACTAATGAAATTAAAATATAAAAATTCAAAACTTTTTTATATTTTTAGATTGAAAATTATATTTTTAGATTAAAAATTATATTTTAGATTAAAAATTATACTTTTAGATTAAAAATTATATTTTTAGATTTTAATATCTGCACATGGCGCAGGAAAACACCTAATATATATATATACTTCTGAAGCAACAATAGCATTGAACTTAAATCATTACAACACATATATAACTCTTATAAGTATAATGATGATATTATCATAGGATCAAAAAAGTTACAAATATACATTTTGTATAAGATAAATTTTTTTATTATTTAATTAATTTCTGTTAATTTTACTAAATAATATAAATTTATAAATTTTACATTTTTAAATATTTGTTTTTATCAAACTACTATTTTGGTTATTTTTTAGAAAACAAAATTGTATATATGACATCTTTGTTAGCAAAATTAGATGGCTTAGCATCCATGTCTTGAAATTTAGATGACATGGTAGCTGATGTCGCGACCGATGTATGATTTCGCCAAAAAAATAAACAAATGTATGATTTCGCCAAAAAAAATAAACAACAGATATGTTATTTGAAACATATTGTGATATGTTACGTATGAAATGACCGTTTTCCCGGATGTGCTTATCATTTTAATGTTGTAGTCAAAGTGTCAAGTATGCTTCATAAAGAATATCTGAATTTTAACTATTTCAAAACTGCATTGTTCACATGGGGATGTAGCTCAGATGGTAGAGCGCTCGCTTAGCATGCGAGAGGTACGGGGATCGATACCCCGCATCTCCACTTTTAAGTTTTCCCAACTCTAAGAAATCACAAAACGACCGTTGTAGCGAACTCAGCCTCACCATGATAAGTCTGGCCCTACTCCATCAGACCACCACTCCTCTTAATCACAAAGTTTTGTGTTCCAGCAAATATAAATAATTCATTTTGAAATATGTTAAGGGTTGAAGATGACTGACAGTTTACAAATGAGGTAGTATTTGTTCTTCTTCCAGTTGTATAAATAAGTATTGTGAATGATTGTTCATTGGATCCAATCATCCTCGTGGAGCTGAAAACGACTACAACAGTTTCGTGGTTTGGGATTTCAAGAGTTAAGTAAATGTTAATAGAAAATGTTAACAAGTGATTTACCTCTTGACTTATTTACCTTTTGTTAAAAGATAATCGTTCATTGGACCCAACCATCCTTTGAAGTACAAACATATCCTACTAATTGGAGAAGTTACTTATAAACAAAGAAGAAGAATGATGCTACTGAGCTGGAAGTTTAGATGGACTAAGTGGTTGAGGAAGTTGAAACTTGAAAGTCAAGCATTTTGGAGTATTTGAATAAAACGATGTCTTTAAGCACCAAATTCAGCTTTTTATAACTTGAGCACAACTGTTGCGTTTTAGATTTCGGTCACGTGCGGCACTGATTAGTGGCAAATCTCCTGCACATACCCTGACCGTCCAGTATGCATAAAAGGAAAAAAAAAAGAAATCCAAAATAGAAAAATGAATTAATTATAACATGGCCGTTGAAAACCATTCGGTCACATCGTGACCGTCCAATTTTTAATAGGATAAAGGAAATTCTAAAGAGAAGTAAAAAGGAAATTCTAAAGAGAAGTAAAAAGGAAATTCATCACATTATGACCGTTGAAATATTCCTATATAACATCATAAAGCCTAGAGCTAATCTCATTCAACAACAACTCAAAGTTTCCTTTTAGGTTTACTTCTAGTCCCGTTTTCGTGGTTATTCTTCATCTTCGTCTTGACCCAGAAATCAAACCTAGGGTTTCACTACCACCACCGACAAGTAAAAAGGATGATTCGCAAACTCTCAACGTCTTCGTTCTACATCCAGTTATACCAGATTGTGGATGATAATTCGTCTGATCAAATAATCTCGTGGAACAAAAGCAACAACAACAGTTTCGTCGTTTGGGACTTGAAGAGGCTTCGCAGCGACATTCTTCTCAAATCCTCCTCTGTTTTGGGCAGAAACTTACCGGAGTTTATCGCAAAGCTCCGCTCTCATGGCTTCAAAACAGTCGTCAAAGGTCCTGGAGAATTGGAGTTCACACATGATGATTTCGCGAGAAGCCCTCTGATGAAGAAGATGATGGCCAAAGCCTTGTCCGAGAGGATTGAGAGTTTCGATGCTCAAATCAAAACGTTGAAGTGTAGACTCAAAGCCAAGAAAGCTTCCCTCAGAGTTGAGAACCTCTTCCAAAACTTACGGATCTGATCAACGACAAAATCAAGTAGAGAGATTCTCTTACGGATCTTATATCAAAGTTTCATCTCTTCTTGTAATGAAACTTGTGATTTCTTTTAGAAACAGTATATGTTTTGTAACCGTATATGTTTTGTAACTTCGTGTTTAGAAAATCCTCTTTACTTCTAATATTTACTAGTCCCTTGTGTCTATATTTTCTATCAATTTGCAAATTCGGTATAATCAAATCAACATGCATGTGGTTTTGTTTTTGACCGAGAGATGTTTCTTTACATCCTCTGTAGCTTGACAATCACGTTTTAATCTTAAAGTGGATAAAACTATTACATTATGTTCTTCGAGTCTTTTGTCTCCTAAGAGGCTTTGATATTGATATGTGGAAGAAATAAATTGTCACCAAGAATGATAGTACAAGGCAAGGTCTTACCGATCCGTAAGTTACATGTAAAGAGTCGAAAAAGGTTATGTAATACATTACATTTTCAGATACAAACTCTCCAGTATATAAATAAATAAATAGATCCGTTCATGTATATGTATGTATAAGATGAGGGTTGGTTGGAGTATTTCATAATTATCTTCTTTGGAAATTGAAGGCTTTAATGGCGAAGGCAAAGACAACAGAGAAGAAGACGCAAAAGGTAACAACCATAATAGCGGAGACACCCAAGAAGTCATGTTTGTATCCCATCACTTCCTCAAGAAGTTGTTTCACCATCACTTGATGAACACCGTCCGATAGCTTCACCTGTTTCTCATCATCACCGTACTGAGACACCAATAAACCGTAGAGTGTCCATGCTACCGGATTTGCCCAGTAGTACCATCTCCACCACAATGGTATCCTCTGTCAAAATCAATCCAAAGTAAAGAATTGTTATATGTGCCAGTGATCAATGAGTTAAAATGTCTAAGCTACTTACCTTATATGGAATCATGAAACCGCTGAAGAGGTTCCAAAGCATGTAAAAAGGGGCAGCTATAATTGCGGCAACGTTGTGGTTTGGGGTGATTGCTGTTGTCATCATCCCGTAGAAGGTGAAGTACAAAATCGAAAAATACATGAAGAACAAGTACCACAAGAACTTCACTGCTGACCATTCGAACGAGGCCATCGCATAGAATATGGTACTGTATATAGTGGACTGTGCTAGCACGTATGGAAACTCTATAAACACCTGCAAATTTACCAAATCTTGTTAGTCTTTATCGTTTCAAAACTCGGAAAGAAAGAAAATAAAATAGATGTGTGACCTGTGCAAATGCAAAGGGAAGTGCTGAGTACATTCCCGCTGCTCTCTCACGGTACGAAACAAATCTTTCAATGGAAACAACGGGCTGTGCAGCGGTTGCGTTGGTGATTCCAATGAATAGAACCGCTGCGTACATGGATCCCATTGCATTGAATAACTGTTGTTGAGTGTCCCTATACATGAGGAAATTGTAGGAATGGTTAATAACATGCATACTCACAGTAATGGTAATGGAGATTAGTAAAAAATACCTTTTGGCACCAAATTTCCAACATATTGTTCCAAGCATTAGAGAGATAACCACAGTGTAGAAGAAGCGGACCGCAGTGTATTGCGGGTTCCGCCAATATGACAAGTTTTGTTTCCACAAGCAAGCAACAAACTGACTATAGAACGATTGAGAGTATCTGGTCGGAAACTCAAGTTCTTGTGCACTATTACTTGGCTTGCTTAGTCCTTCTATCAGCTCCTTATTGCGTCTGCAGTTGAACATAGATGGAGAATAAGGCAATAAAACCAAACATCTGAAAAGCTAATTTGTATAAAACCAGTCACATACCGACACAGATTTGAGTTCCTGTATATTTCAGCAAAATCAACACCAAGCCGGTGTTCCTCTGTTGAAGAGGTGACATCAAGCATCCATGCTGCTGGATTATGGCCCTTATTGATTTTTTGCACCCCTTCAATAGACTAAGGAAAAACAGAGTCAAATCAAGACTTAAATTTAATTCTGAGGCAAGATCAAGAACTCCATGAGCTACCTCGAAATACTTGATAAGGTCACAAGACTTCTGGCCAAGTGGACCGGCATATATCAGCTCACCACCACGTTTCATGAACAGAAGCTGCATAAGCAGGGGAATTTAGCAATGATGATGGTTTTGAGTCACTTATGAAAATCAAATTGTTTTGAAGAAACCAACCTCGTCGAATGATTCGAAAATATCAATGCTAGGCTGATGAATCGTGCAGACGATGGTTCTTCCAGTATTAACTATGTTCCGTACAGTTCTCATCACAATGGCAGCAGCCCTTGCATCCAATCCTGAAGTTGGCTCATCCATGAATACTATAGAAGGGTTTGCAACTAGCTCGACTGCAATTGTTAACCTTTTCCTCTGTTCAGTTGATAAGCCATCGACTCCAGGTAGTCCCACCAATGCTCCACTCAAGGAGGTCAGCTCCACCAACTCCATCACCTCATGGACAAAAGCCTCAAGAATTTAAAAGTTAAGATGATGTCAGCATGATCCAGAACAAAACTTATGATCAAAATATGATGGAAATTATGTTACCCTTTGTGTCTCTGAGTCAATATCTGATGGTAAACGAAGGCATGCAGAAAACAGTAGAGACTCAACAACAGTTAAGCATGGAGAATGAACATCGTTCTGCTCACAGTAACCTGAGATTCTTGCAAACGTTTCCTGCCTTTTGGGAAAACCAGATATATACACATCGCCTTCTATCGTCCCACCTGTTTTTCTTCCAGCTAAAACATCCATGAGCGTTGTTTTACCCGCACCACTTACTCCCACCAATGCTGTAAGTACACCTGGTCTAAAAGCCCCAGTAATATTCACAAGTAGCTGTAACCTATCTTCTAGTATCCCTTGTTCTTTTAATCCCTGAAACATTCGTTGCATGAGCTACACACACATATATAGTAGTTTCAACCTGACTGTAGAAACCGGTTACATACCAATGGAACGTCCACATAGTAATTGATATTGCTGAAAGCCAGAGAGAGTTTTTGAAACGGGAGCACCATTCCTCGATTCTTGAAATATTTCCCTGAACCAAACAACTGTAAGCATTAGCTTCGTTCGGTTCAGTAACCAGATAAGAGAGAAAAACGTTTTGTTTCACTCACCATGTATTGAACCCGAATGCTCTAAGTACTCTCTTAGTTCCACAACAAACTCATCGCCTTTCCTTTTCTTTTCTCTCTCGTCCAATTCTTCTCTGGACATAACAGCTTGTAACTTACCCAAAGCTATCAAAGGATGTGAACAAAATCAGCAAAATGCTTTACAAAATGATAGTTAATGCTTTCGACAGAGAGAAATGAAAGAGAAGCTTACGGTTGAGGTAAGCTAGGAACAGCGTAAATAGCAAATTGAAAAGAATGGTGTACCCAAGCAAGGCACCAACACCGATCCAATACCAGTAGCTCCCAGAGAACAAACTTCTTTCATGTAGCAATGCTAAACCAAGAGAGTCGTTGGTGTGATTCCCAGCTCTCTTCATAGACAAAATATAGCAAATTAATATTGAATACAATAGTCTATGCCACATTGTACAAAATTATAGGTAAAAGGAGCAAAGTTGGAGTAGACATTTTAGTAATATTTTCACCTTTTGCCAAGAATGGCCGAGGAACTCATTCACGGAGGCTGCATTTTGAGCATACATTAAAGGAGAAATCCAGTAACCCCAAATCCACCAGTTGGGTATGCTATCTGAGTAATCAAACAAGGAAAAAAAAAAGAATATTCATGAGGCCAAAGAGAAAGATTAAAAACTCCAAGAAAGAGTATGAAAGACACCTCTGGAAATTATAAATCCTCCAAGAGTCATGACCACAAGCATTGCAAAGGACCCAAACGTATTGGCAACTATCATATGTCGGCCTAGAGAACCCATCACACGGAAAAGACTCAGTGACATCTGATGCAGAAGGAAATACAGCAAAAACTGCTGAAGAAACCTGAAGAGTAGAGTGGACTTCACTGTTAAAAAAGCAATCACATCCTTATCCAAATCATTTTTAGGAGAATGAATGTACCTCGAGAACTGTGGATCGTAACCAATTGTGTAATATGTAACTGCGACCCATGTGGCAGACTCTATGATTGAAGTAGGAACACTCAACAGCCAAGAAGGTAAAGTATAAGCCCAGCTCGGGTAAAAATGCAAGTCTCTGTGCTTATAAAGGACCGGAAGCTTGGCTACTAGCATAGGAACCTCTGTAAATCCATTAAAGAGAATGATGACCATGGAGAAGTAGAGCGACCCAAGATATATGTTGCCATCATCAACAGTGTTGTGATGCATTGTTGTCCGGCAAAAGACAGTCATTGTAATCACGGCAACTAAAAGAAGCTGCAAGAACGCATAGTATGTGGAGTGAATGAGTTAGATAAATGTGCTTATGTTTATCAAAAACATGGAGACAAACAATTTTGGAGACAAACCTGAACAAACTTGAACACATAAATAAATGCATTCTGCTTCATCAGTTGCTTCTGCCAGGAGAAGTTGATCTTGAGGAGTTCACTCCTCTTAACGCCGTATTGGGATGTAGATAAAGCGGCTGAATGATTGAACCGCTTATCAAACGGAACATCGAGTTTCTTTGCCAACTTCTTACCAGTTGGATAAGAACGAAAAGCTTCAGCAAACTTTCCAGGAGGTACATAGCTATAAGGCCGAAAAGGGACTGACCAGTACTGCTGCTGGTCTTTCTTCGAAGTAACCTATTAATAGAAACTTATTTAGATTCGTTTTTTCTTTCTAAAACAGCAATATATCAGTTTCTACTTCAAGTTATTTAAACCTTACTTCTTGCAAGAAATCTGCAACATTTTTTCTCTCAGGGCAACTAAATCCCATCGATGAAAAGAAGTCAAGAACCTCGTCACGAGGCCCCTGGTAAATAATCTGTCCCTCGGACATAAGAATGACATCGTCGAATAACTCGTAAGTCTCGGGAGAAGGTTGGAGTAAAGAAATGACAGTGGTTCCTTCAAGCGCGTGAGTTGAATGCCTCATGTACATGATAATCTGATGAGTCGTTGAACTATCTAAACCATTTGATATTTCATCCATGAAAAGGACTCTTGCTGGACCTACTAATAGTTCCCCTGTGAATTCAAATCCCACTCAGTTTGTAATCTATCTACTATCAAATTCTTCTACTATGAACAAAAGATGAACAGAGTCACACCTGTTGTGAGCCGTTTCTTCTGACCCCCTGAGATTCCTTTAATCATCTCATCTCCCACCAATGTGTCAGCACATGTGTCCAACCCTAAAATCTTTGTTGGATGTACGACAATTTCAGAAAGTGTTTGAAGCAACTATAGTAAAAGGTCTATCACAGTTTCATATGTAGTGTAGTTATGCACACTCTACTAGTTTTTAGTCAAAGGCTCTGGAGGATACCTTCATAATGTACTCCACCACGAGACTTGTCTCTTGTCCTCCAAGAGCTAAAGACTAGAGAGTTTGAAAAAATTAATTAGAATCAAGGGTATGATTTAATCTTGAAAATAATGAATTAGCTTTTGATTAGAAAAAACACTGGCTACCTTCATAAATATATCAAGATCTTCATCAGGTACTATTCCTGCAAGCCTTTCCCTTCTTGCTAGCTCCACTAGCATATCTGTTTATGCAGTTTGTTTTTATGTCAAAACAAAAGGCATAATGCTCTCCACACACACACACACACAAAGCTTCGTACTAACTACTTACCATATTTAAATCCAACTCCTTGACAACGACCAGCAAACTCGAGATTTTGCCTCACAGTCATCTCTGCCACGTGCCAATCCTGTTGGCTGACATATGCAGACGTCCTTGGCGCTATTATCTCTTTGAGATTGTATCCATTGTATGTTATTTTCCCAGATGTCTTACATATACGAATAGCCCAGAAAATATGTCAAACCCAAGTAGAGTATTAATGTATTTAAGATAATTAGCTAATATTTTATAGCTAAGACTATTGACCTGAAGATTGTTTCCTAGCCGCCCAGCTAAAGCTAAGAGTAGTGTAGTCTTTCCGGAACTTGGAGGACCGAGTAGAAGTGTCAGTCTGTAAAGCAAAGGCATAACAGAATAAGACAAAAACAGAGCACTAGTAATGATGATAATTGAAGAGAAATAGATGTATAGAGATACCTTGAAGGTCTAATAATTCCACTGACATTATCTAAGATGGTTAATTTGCATCTTTGCCCACCGTACAAACGTATATTCCTTAAAAAAGCCTGTTCAAGCCAAACGTTTCCTTATTATTACACAATAAAAAAAATAAAAAAGGTTGCTCACAACTAGAGATGAAGAAATAAAGGAATCACTTCTGCCATGTTAATGATGAAATTGGGAATTGTCGGTAACGCTCTACTTCCAACGTGAACGAATGATTCGACCATCAGATTCTGAAACCGAACTTCAATCTTTGGGAATTTCAAATCCACTCTGCCAAAACAACATGTTAACATAATATTCAAATTTGAGAAGTAAAAATAAATAAATAAATAAAAGAGAGTTAGAAAAAAAAAGGAATTACGCGTCGAATCTCTTCCTGACGCGAGCGAAGAACTGTTGAGGATCATTTTCGGCCGAGTTAACAAGGCGATCGAGGAGAAGACGTTGGTGGCTAGCTTCAAGGTTACCGATTCTGATCTCTTTAGGCTCACCGATCTCATCCCTGAAAATGCCGCGACGGACACGAGAGTAAGTCGGTAGTCGCTGAAGCGCCGCCCATCGAAGCTCTTCCTCGTCCTCCACTTCGTCTTGGAACGAAGTGGAACGAGAGAATGCGTTCTCCGTCGAGTTCCACATCAAGACAAAGAGAGAGAAGCTGAAGAATGGAGATGAGGTTTTCGTCTTCTTTGTGTCAGATTAATTTCACACACCACCACAAGATAGCTGGTGGGTGAAGCTGCCATTAATGCGCCCATTTCTCTCTCTCTCTCATCTGTACGTTAAAGTGAAATAAACAGTTGAGGAGAAGTGAGACTAATTAATAAGCGGGAAAAAAAACAAATAGTTTTAATTTGGGTGGATAACAAAAAAGGAAACAATCTCTCACTTGATACATCTCATAATAGGACCAACATTAATAGTAAGGGACAAGGGTATAAATGGACCATCGGACTATAGTTATACAATAATTTTATTTAATATTTTTAGTTTAATTCTAACTACATTCTACCTTTCCCTCAACGGTTTTCTTTTTTCACTTCTGTTTGTTTTACTCGGAACCTTTCAAAGGCATATTTTAATAGTGCGTGGCTTTGTAACTAAAGTGAGCTGGGTATTCCTAAGAGTCCTTTTCGGTCTGGTTCTGTTGTTTATGTGCTTTAGGATTTATAGATTTTCGATTCATTTATTATATTTGATTGCGGAATTCAACTGTAACACATTTACGTGTTAGATCAGTCAACTTAGGTAGATTATTGTTTGAGCTTGATATCTAATTGGAGTAAAACAACAAAAATATTTAGTGAATATCATTGATAACTGATAAGCATAAGCCGGATCTCGGCATAGGCCGGTAAAGTTTTGGCCTCAGCCCCAAAAAATTTGGAGATTTTTCACATAAAGATAAGCCTCTAAATTACGAAAGAAAATTTGTTATAGAAATAAGCCTCTAAAGAATGAACACTCAACCAGATTGGAAAGATATAGACTCGATCCGTGAAAAAAGAGAACTGATGAGATGAATGGTGACACGAAAGGTTGCGGATGACCCTATAATACTACCAGAGATTCGGATGCTGCTTGATATGACGCACAAGTCCAGCAAGCGAAGGTTGTTCATTCGGAGATAACCTCACCAAAAACCAAGAGATGTTCTAAACAAAGAACAAAGGAGATAAACTCACAAAAAGGGAAAAACGACATTATCATTTCACCTATAAGTGTTTACATATTTATAATCAAATGAGTCAAAGAAAGACATAAATAATTGTGGAAAATTAGAAGCTTAGAAAACATAAATAAAGATTAAGACTTTTTAAAACAGAAATGTAGACTATGACTGACCAGGGTTTGAATGCTTCTTTCCTAGGCAGGACTTTGACTCCTTTTGTTGATATTTCTTGATTCAAATGGGCATGAGACCATCAGCAAAGGCCTGGTCGACTTTGGTGTAAAACAGACCCAAATTGAATTTGTTATGATTCTTTTTCGTGGGCTGAAAAAAGCTTATTTCGTCCAGCAACTAAACCAGTTTCAAAATAATGTCACTTAGCTCATTCAGTTCCAAAGTAGTGACACTTATCTCACTCAGCTCATCTACTCTCACTCCAGCTGGTTTCAGCTCATGCACATTTTTTTCAGCTGGTTTCAGCTTGTCCTCAATATCATCAGTTGACCTTAGCTCGTCCAAAGTTGCATAGATGATGAGGTAATTTACGTGATCTGATGAGAAAAATTTGGTTAGGTCTAGCTGGTCGACAAGATCGTCACCTTGGATCGTGTCCATGATCCAAGCAGGTCGATGCTGGAACCGGTGCACATCACCTCTCTGATTTGCAGATCGGTTGTTCCTCTTCCACCGTTGAAGTTTGCTTGCTCTGCTTTTGGGAAACCAAACGTCCACCGTGGTGGAAAACTCATAGACGTCGACATGTTTTTGGATTGTCGATCCGCCTTTTAACTAACTATAAAATCTTGTAAAAAGGAAAAAAAATGACTTGGAAACAAAAAAAAATATTATCCTTGTATTTAAATGCCTAATATATATACTAATAAATGTTAATAAAATGTTTAGATGTTTGGTCATACTTTATTCAAATTCTTATGTTATATATTTATTATTCTATTCTGAATTGTCAGTATTTTAGATGTTTTGAATTTTCAGATTTGCTTTTATATAATTTAAACGTGTAACCAAGTCGAATCCACAATTATTCGAACTGAAACACTAACCAAAAATTATGAATATACGAATGCGGTTTAAATCTCTAACTATGTTATATTGTTGTGTAAATGTAACTACTACGTTTTAAGTTATCTATATATTTATTTCAAAACAAACACATGTGCGGACGGACAGATCAAACTCTAGTCTTATATAGAAATTCATATAGAAGAATTTATGTAATTTCAGAAATAAATTCAAACTTAAAAACGCGGATCAAAATCTAGTCTTTTATAAATTATTTGAGAAGTGATTTTATTATATGTCATCTCTATAGTCAGTTTCACAAAAACAATATGACATGACTACCGAAAAAATATGACATGAATTATTTTATTTATTGTTGATTTATATTTTTGGTAAACTTTTTAGAATATGGTAATAACTCATACATTATATTTAATATATTGATATTTATTTTCAGTAATTGTTTTTAAATATGGTAATATATCATACATCATCTATGTATAACACTACAAATTTATAAATATTATTTTACTTTATTTTCTATAATTATACAATTTGTGTTACTAATTTTTTTTCAAAAATTGCTACAATTTAAAAAGAAAAATAGATTTCTAATCGTAAAATTATTAGTTTGATATATATCTACAAATTTTACAAATATCTTTTAGTTTCAATTTTTGATAATTATACAATTTTATATTATTTTTTAGTCTTATACAATTGGTTTTATATATTTAAAAAATTTAAATAGAGAGAAAATACTATCTAAGATTGTAATTTTAATATATACATATATATTCTTCAATATATTTTTAAACAAACAAGATAATTTTATCTTAATTTAGTATTTAAGTAAATCAAAACTATATCTAAATAGCGGTAAAAAATAAGAAAATCTGTAATATTTAATAAATTTTATTTAAAAATATAAATTAAGTTTTCAAAAATTTATTACAGAAAAACACCTAATTATAATTAAATTTCAAATAACTAAAGAAAAACTCGTGCCTCGAATAATATATTAGAGATTGACGGAAGCGTAACTTGAGAAAACCCAAAAAGGGCTCATCTAATTTGAGGGGACTTTTGCAATGCCAACGGCGTCACGACCTCCTCCGATGTATACTCTCTTCCCTAAGCTCCGACCTCTCCTTTCTCACTCGCCGTCGCTTTTCACTGCTCCTTTCCGGCGGCGGCGTCAGAGTCTCGCGTTTAGCGCTCTTCCTACAAAGACGAAAGCCATCGACGCAGCGTTGATGAAAGAGAAGTGGTTAGAGTCTCTCACTCTTCCCTCCCCAGAAGAACACGTGTTGAATACCGAATCGAGTTATGTCATTGGGGTAGACCCTGACTTGTCCGGTGCTTTGGCTCTCTTGAAAATTAACCACCTCTCGGGTTCTTCCGAAGCTCAGGTCAGTCTCTCTTCCAGGATAATAGTTCTTCTTCTAGCTGTTAACCAAAGTTGATTGTGTTTGGTTTTAGGTCTTTGATACTCCTCACCTGCCGGTTTTAGTTGGAAATAGAGTGCGTAAACGGTTGGATGCAAAGTCAATAGTTCAATTGATTCGAAGTTTAGATATACCCTCTGGTAAGAAGCCGATGTTTCACATTGTTGTTCTGTTTTTTTTTGGGCATTTAAAAAAAAAATTAGATGCAATATGTGCTCCCACGTTGCAGGAAGTACGGCATATATAGAGCAATCAACTCCCTATCCTAAAGATGGGAAACAGGTTGCTTTTCTTTTTTTTTAGTCTCCGATTATGATATTTATTTCATATACATGACTGTGTGATTTCTATGTCTTAGGGTTGGTATAGCGGAGGTTTTGGATTTGGATTTTGGTTAGGAACACTTGTTACGTCTGGCTTTTCGGTTGTTCCCGTTTCTTCAGCCTTGTGGAAGAGACATTTTCAACTTGCTGGTGGAAACTCCACAAAGGTGATTGATTTTTAATTATGATTTAAAAAGCAATCTCAACTGAAAACATATTTTTTTTTTCTGTTGTTTCAGGATGATAGTAGACGAGTTGCATCGGAGTTGTTTCCTTTGCTTAGTTCGCAACTCAAGAGAAAAAAGGACCATGGTCGAGCTGAAGCGTTGCTCATTGCGGCATATGGTGAAACTATTAAATCTTCAAAATTGGTGATCACGCCTGAAGAGTTTGTCTCTGAGGTTTGCTGTTTAGAAAGCTAACAACTCATTAGCCCAAAACTTTTTAATGTTTTATCTCTCAACTCATTAGTTTCTTATAAAACAACTCTGATTTGTAGTCGACACTTCCATTGCTAACTTGGTAGTTTAAGACTTTCAGATAACATTTCGAGATCAAATATTGTGTTTTTTGGTAAAAAAGCTGGAAGTGAGCATGAAATCTGATGTTTGCTTCACTTTCTTATGATCATGAAGTGGTGATAGATATATCATATATGATAGGAATGGAGATGTTGAGTGATGGCCTAGGATCTTAGTTTTTGCTGGTTACTAGATTGAAAGATTTCGTTTCGTTCGACTTGAGGCTGAAAGAATTATTCTGGAATTGTTAGATCGTATGGCTCTAGAGTCTAGAATCATGTTGGTAGATCATTGAGGGTTAGGTTCAGTTTTTGGTACATAGTTCAGAGTTTTTTTTTTAACATTGTTCAGAGTTTGAGTTCATTTTTAACAGGTCAATTTTTTGGAAATGGATTGAATTTCACCGGAAACTTAACAGTGAAATCTATTTTTTTCATATAATTGCATTTGCATCGATAAAAATTTGTGGGACAATATAACTTTAATCCTCTCATAGCCGATGAATTATTATGTTTAGATGTTAGAACTCAAACATTTGGGAATATTTTTCGCAAGAATGTCATACTGACAAAATCCTATGATGATTGTATCTGATACATTTACTTTAAGCATACCTAAAACCATATTCCTATAAGTATTGGTTCCATCTGTGGTGTTTTTCAATACTTTCACAGACCAAAAAGAATGTCTTCAATCATGAAATTAAGATATTGTAATTCCTATTGCAGATTGGCGCTGCAGAATAAAACCAAAAATGAATTCCAATAGTCAGAAGCTCACCTTCTATTAAACAACTAATCATTGTTGCAAAAATAGCTGATACTGCATTTTGAAGTGTTGTTGGTACGACTGTTAAAAGGCAAGTCCATGTGGTTCATCGGTTCACATAATTCAGAAAAATGAAGTTCAAAAAAAAATGAAACAAAGGAAAATATAAAATCCATAGAAAGGTCTCAATACTATATAGTGAGAAATCATAAAATCACAGAATTATAAAAAAAAAAACAATCTCACCTTTTCTAAACGCGGATTGAAATCTAATTTTCAAATAAAAATATATCATGGATTATTTAAAAAATTTGAACTGAAAACATGTAATATGCCAACTTTACTGTCGGTTGTTTTTTGCTTGTTTTGGATATATTTTCTGTAATGTTTTCAAAATTTTGATGAATAAAATTTAGATACAGAAAACAGAACCAAAATTGACCAAAGAAAAAAAAAACTGAACCAAAAAAGCTTGAAAATAATATAGTTGATATAAAGAATCCTGCTCATCTAGGGTTGAGTCGAGTCACTTTTGTTTTTTTTTTGGTCAACAGTCTCTTACGGTTTAAATCAAAATTAGTGGTTTTGCTCCACAACCGGTTTTACATAGAAAAAAGGATGAAACAAAAATGAAATAACCCCCAAAATAATTACACTTTTCTCTGTTCCCACCGCCGCAAGCTGTAGCCATCGACGCCATTCTTGCCCCGCTTCAAAGATGGGCAGCGAAATTGAGAAAGCGAGAGAAGAAGAAGAGGAAGAAGATATAGTTTGCTTAGACGAGTCCTTCTTCGTCAACGATGAGTAAGTAATTCAACTGTTTTGTTTTTTTTATTAACTCAAAAGTGTTTTTGGTGGTTTGCTAAGTAAGTAGACATTTTGTTTTATTGAATGCAGTTATCAGTTGACGACCTTTACGTTTGGGTCCAACGTTCTTGAGCTCTACTGTCTCCAATCAGCTTCTAGTGAGTGTTTTCATTTTTCTTTTTACCTTTAGTTGTGACATGGATCTCTAAATTTATCTAACATAAGTTATGTTGGGCAGCTGATTTTGATTTAACAGGGCAACTGGTTTGGCCTGGTGCTATGCTTATGAACGGTTATCTCTCAGATAATGCTGACATTCTCCAGGGATGTTCTGTTTTGGAGTTTGGATCTGGCGTTGGTAAGTTCTGTTTTTTATTTAATTACATTCTAGTAGTTTTTTTAGCAAATCACCTCCTGTGCTATGTGCCAGTAAGTTTGAGTTAGGAATGTTCGATATAGTATTTTTTTTATATTTCATTGGAACATTTGGTCTTTCTTTGGTCTTTAATGACATACTGAATCAGGCTCTTTGTAAATTTTCTTTTTCCGTTTGAATTCATTTGTAGTCGTTGATCTTTGATATTGTTATAAAACAGGTATAACAGGTGTCCTCTGTAGCAAATTTTGCCGTAAAGTTGTTTTTACTGACCACAACGATGAAGTGCTCAAGGTAACGTCGCTTTGCTTAATGATTTTCTCTTGAGAGTAATTCACCATTGGCTGAACGTAATCAGGTCTTTATTTTCAGATACTGAAGAAAAACATCGACCATCATGAACATTCAAGCGGTCCAAACCCCTCAGCTGGTGAGAGAAAGAAAATCAACTTTGCTATTGATTCTCAGTCTTTTACAATGCCTAATTTATGTGTTTCTTCTGTTTGGCGTTTCCTTCTACAGAATTGGAGGCTGCAAAGCTAGAATGGGGAAACAGTGATCATCTTGGTGAAATTTTGCAGAAACATAGTGATGGCTTTGATCTTATTCTTGGAGCTGATATCTATATCCTTATGTTCGGTTTATCCCCTGTTTTGGTTTGGTTTTGGTTCAATTCGGAACTCCCATGATTTTACCTTTTAAGAAAAAGATAGCCTTGACAGTACGTACGCTTTCAGCAATCTAGCGTGCCGTTGCTATTTGACAGTGTAGAACAGCTTCTGCGGATCAGAGGACATGGAAATTGCAAGTTCATATTAGCATACGTATCACGGGCTAGACAGTAAGCTTATCAGCCACAACGTTATCGATTTTCAAAAGTAAAAAACTAAATGAAATATTGTTTCAGGATGGACTCAGCGATCTTGAGGGAAGGCTCTGAGCACGGGATGCTGATGAATGAAGTTCCTGGGACTCGGTGTACCGTTGGAAACTTGGAAGGTGTTATATTTGAGATCACTCTTAAATAAAATAAGAGAACGGATAATATTTGGACTAGTTTCTTCCTTTTATGTTTTTATAACTGTATACATTTGGTGAACTTGACTAGTCAAGCTAGTCTTTGAAAAGTATGTAATGACATTGTGGATGCTTTGAAGATAATCAACTCTGGTTTGGTGAGGAACTTTTGCAACTAACATTATATTCTTTTTGATAGTTGCTATATCCTATTCCTGATTATCGTCTGATTTTTCTCTCTTTACTGTAGCTAATACTTGCGTGACCTTCAAAAGTAATTTTTGAATAGATCCTAGTAGTTGTGATATCAAGGATTTGAGCTCTGAGTCGCACTGAAGAGATTAGCATGCTTTATAACGAGGTTTATAAATTGTTATAGCACTAAATTTAAAGAAGACAACGTCAAGCATTACATAGGAACCCGATTGGCTGTATACTATACTTCAGGTCACAAGTGTTCTTTGTCGACAGTACAATTGGTTTTTCTGGTGCTCTCTGTTGGCAGTCGAATTGATTGAACATGCTTGGTAACTGAGATCAATGGGTCGTCATACTAAATTCTAGTTGATTTAGTAATTTACCATTTCCAATAGCTCTGGCAAGATTTGTTGCCAGGAGATATTTTTCTTTCTATCATGATTTCTTTTGTACCATACAATGATGACGGAGAATGAACTGTACTGTCTATGAATGTTTTACTTATAAGAATTCGGCTTCGAGTTTTGCTAATAAAGGATCGTTGAAACTTTGTATTTCGCATAAGCCAAATTATTTCTCTTTTGATTTTGTCTGTTTTGTCCATGAAATCTAACATTTCATTCTCTATTTTAGATATGTCCTACCAAAAATTTATTATTTCATTTAAAAACATTTGTAAATAAGTTGAACTCGGATATACCATAAGTAGACGTGAAAAAAAACTGATATTTTACATAGTACTAACTTTCGTAGCCTTTAAGAAAAACTAGCAGGACAAAGTGTCTTTTTTCTTACAATAGTTTAAAATTTCTTTGTTGAGAGAGCATTCGAATTTACTATAAGGAATATAAAAGTTTCTAGTTATAAAATATTACTTACATAATTAACTAATCACAGTAATTAAAAGTTCAGTCAGGGTTAGGTAGAATACACACACATGGTTGCATATGTTGGCTAATTGACCAACTATAAAGTCATTCTGGCCAATATATTTCGTTGGGGATAGTCACCTATAACAGTCAGAGTTTTTATTTAACAAGTCACTATGACTATAAATTCTGAAAAGCTTAATAGCTTTTATTATTAATTCCGAAAGGCTATCAAATTTAAAATTTTCTAATATTATTCTATAAATTTTGATATCTTGAACTTAAAATTTAAAAATAATAAAGATCAAGAAAAGGTGGCTCTGTTTTCATTTTTCCTTTTAGTATTAAATAAAATCTTGATATATGTGAATTAGTCGATCAAATTTTTTTATTAATATGTATGTAAATCCTAAATTTCAATATTTCAAACCACAGAGGGAATATATCTAAAGGGACTTCCACACTGAAAATGTCATTTAGGCCTTTAACAAAAAAAATGTCATTTTATGAAAATATTGTGAAAATTTATTTGCAATATAGTGACGATATCATAAAATAATTAGAGTTAGTGATAATATCAAGGGAAGTTGGGATGTATAATATCAAGAAACCATAATTTATTATCTAAACAAAATCCTCTTCTCTCTCCTCTCTTTCTAAAAATCTAATTTTCTTTTTCTTATTTGGTTATTTGGCAAATATCAAAAGTAGTTAGCTTTTTCCCTCTTTTTGTATTTAATACTAAATACCATGATATAAATAAAATAATATTGTCATTGGCTACAAAATAAATAATTTACCTTAACTTTAATTCTTTTTTTTAATTTACTTTTAAATGATAACTATTTTCATGAATTCTTTAAAATACAATTAATCCTCATTAGAAGTCTTAAAACCTAACCTACCATCTAAATACTAAACCTTAAACTATAGTCATTAAACTTAAACCTAATTGTCAATATAAAATTAATATCCAATCATTTCAAGTAATTTATATTATTTAAAACACTGACAATGCAATGTTACATACTCCACTTGTTTAGAGTTTTGTTTCGAAGTCAATTTTCAAACAGGCATCCACCATATATCATTATAAAAACGTGAAATTAGACAAACTCTATTTAAAATTTGTAGACCAATCAATCAGTAAAGAAAAGTGGGAAAGAAAGAAAGAAAACAGGGAGTTTATTTATTGAGGTCTAAAATTAATGTTAAGGTAGAGAGGGACCTTCCCAACCAGAATTAGAGAGAGAGATAAAGTTGCCGCGTCCTTCTCCCCCACAAAATCGAACGCTCCTCCTATTATTTCATTCCTACTTTCATCCTCTTCACGTCAAATCGAATCCTTTGCGAGGGAGGAATCACTCTTTTCTCCGGTAAATCTCTGCCTCTCTGTTGAATCACCAAGATTAATTATTGTTACCCAGGATTGTCTTCTTGAATTTATGAATTTCGGCCAAGTAGATAGAATTTATCATCGATCACCAATGTATTTGTTGTTAATTCTTGTGTGTGTTGGAACATATTTTGAACAAAGGATCTGACAATTTTTCTCCAGAAAAAAAAAGAAAAAACACCCAAAAAAATCTATTGCTGAAAATGCAGTGGAATGGTGGGGTGAGAAGAGCCCCTCATTATTGTATGTGGTGCTGCAAGACTTTAACAAACAACACTCATTTCCATCATAATGCTTATATTCCAGTCACCATCATGTCGAGTTTGGAGGAGCCACTAGCTTTTGACAAGTTGCCAAGTATGAACACCATTGACAGAATCCAAAGGTTTTCTTCCGGTGCTTGTCGACCCAGGGATGATGTCGGCATGGGACACCGTTGGATCCAGGGAAGAGATTGCACCACCTCTAACTCTTGCAAGTGAGTTTTATATTCATTTTGTTTTGAGTTTGGTCTCAATCTTGGAAGTTTGAAGGCATCTTCTTCTTGGTACTCAATCACAGTGATGATGAGAGCTTTGGTGAAGAGTCGTTTCCGTGGAAAAGGCATACGCGGAAAGTGTCTGAAGGAGAAATCCTGCTTCGGAGTACTTCATTCTCAGGAGGAAGGAACTCCTCCACAGTTTCTGGGACTTTATCCAAAAGTTTTCAGGAGCATAATAACTATCACACCTTTAGCAATGAGAATGGCATCTCACATTCAAGTAACAAAGTAATTTTTCTTCTTAATGCTGGACAATAACATCTCATAAGATTTTTTTTTTTTTTTTTTTTAAATAAACTTGCCTCCAAATGATTCATGTATCTTCTAATATTTTCAGCTGGTTAGAGGGGTACCGAAGTTTGTGAAGATTGTTGAAGTTGGTCCAAGGGATGGTCTGCAGAACGAGAAAAATATAGTGCCCACATCTGTAAAGGTAGAACTTATTCAGAGATTAGTTTCTGCTGGATTGCCCGTTGTTGAGGCTACAAGCTTTGTATCACCTAAATGGGTTCCTCAGGTAATAACGCTAATGTTTATGCCTCTGCTGCTATAATACCGTTTCAATCTATACTTCTTGTTGGTAAGTAAATTTTAAATTGCTTCTGTTTGGCAAAACAATGGGAAGAACGAGTTAGATGTTAGAAACAATTTTATTTCTGCGACAGATGGTGAAAGTAGTTTCATAATTTTTTTACTGTTTCGACTTGTGTAGCTTGCAGATGCAAAGGATGTAATGGATGGAGTAAATGATCTAGATGGGGCCCGATTGCCGGTTCTGACTCCGAATCTAAAAGTGTGTACCAATTGTTTTCCTCTCCAAAAGAATTCATTGTTTCTTATTTTTGGAACACTAACATAGAATGTGTGTTTTGCTTCTTTGTTTAGGGCTTTGAAGCGGCTGTATCTGCAGGTGCTAAGGAAGTTGCAATCTTTGCATCGGCTTCTGAGTCATTCTCCTTGTCAAATATCAACTGTACCATTGAAGAGAGTCTCTTGAGATATCGCGCTGTTGTCACTGCTGCAAAGGAGCATTCCATTCCTGTCCGTGGGTACGTTTCTTCTGCTAATCTGCTCCTTTATTATATTATATTATCAAGAATGGCGCGTAAATTTTATATTTTCCCAATGTTTGAAGGTATGTATCTTGCGTTGTCGGGTGTCCAGTAGAGGGGGCGGTTCCACCCTCAAAAGTGGCGCATGTTGTAAAAGAGCTCTATGACATGGGCTGCTTTGAAATTTCTCTTGGTGATACGATAGGAATTGGCACTCCCGGTAATGTCGACTTCCCTTAGTTAATCACTTTTCTCTGTTTTGAATCGAGTTACAAAAAAATTGTCTTACAGCTTCTGTTGTCATATATGAATCAGGTACTGTGGTTCCGATGCTTGAAGCTGTGATGGCAGTTGTGCCAGCAGAAAAGCTGGCTGTTCATTTCCACGATACCTACGGGCAATCTCTTGCAAACATTTTGGTATCTCTTCAAGTAAGTCAAGCAACATTTTATAAAACTTCTTTTTATGGGTTTGAAACTGACATGTGTATGTGATATAAAAAAATATGTATAGATGGGAATAAACATAGTAGACTCATCAGTCGCTGGATTAGGCGGCTGCCCATATGCAAAAGGAGCTTCAGGAAACGTAGCTACAGAAGATGTGGTTTACATGCTGAACGGTTTAGGCGTTCAGACCAATGTTGATTTGGGAAAGCTTATAGCTGCTGGAGATTTCATCAGCAAGCATCTTGGCCGTCCAAACGGTTCCAAGGCTGCCGTTGCCCTCAACCGTCGGGTCACAGCTGATGCCTCGAAGATTTGAGTGTATATAAAAGAGGCTATTCACATATGGAAACTCTTATTATTAAAAGAACCAAGGAGAAAATGAATACAACTTCTATGTAAAGATGATATATTAAAAAAACCATTATTACAAACTTTGTAATACAAAGTATGAATTACATTGAACATCATACGTGCTTCTGCGCCAATTAAAGAAACGTAACAATTCTAATCGGTAGTCACTGATCACTACTCACATCAGAATGAAAGAAAAACAAATGGTGAGTAAATTTAAGATATCTGATACTTTGTAAAAACACTCTTTGAATATGAATAATACGAATGGTTTTTTTTTTTTTAATGAATGCTAATTTTTTATTCAATCAAAAACCTTTTTACATCAAGTGTTTCTTTATATTTGCATAAGAACAAAAATTTTACTCCTAATAGTGCAAAAAATAAAAAAATCTTCTCATGGTGGTTCTCTGGTTGCAAACCAAGTGATCAAGCTCTCATCGAAATGTTTGTGACCCAATCCCTTGACCGCAAGTAGTTTGAGTCTGATGGTTTTATCAACAAACTTGGTGATGACACTTTCATTTCGTGGTTATTCTCCATGCCGTCGACCATTTCTTTCCCTCCATAAGGCATGCACCGTAGCTTGGAAGGTGTATCGAATAAGAAATTTCTTCGTCGGTGGTAGTCTTGTGTTTGATATAATCTCAACAATGTCGTTCCATGAAGTAGTAAAAGCTCCTTGCAAGATACCTCCAGCTAATTCCTTCCAAATTTCCTTGGAATAGCGACAATCAAAGAAGAGATGCTGGCACGTTTCAGTTGTTTCGTTGCAGAGCACACAGGCGATATTTATTGCAGCACTCCATCTCTGTATTCTGTCACAAGTTGGCAGCCTTTGACGTAGAGCAACCCATAGAAGGAAGGAGTACTTTGGAGTGGATTGAGAGAACCAAATTCCCTTGCTCCACTCACATATAGTCTGCTCAGAACAGAATTGCATCCATGTCTTCTTGGCTTAGAAGACACTAGCATACTTCCCTTCGCTTTGCTTCCACAAGGCTACATCATCTTCTTCTTGACTTACTTCACCCTGAAGAAGAGCAAGTTCGTTCTTAATATCATTAAGGAGGCTTACACTATGGTTTCTCCTCCTGTGATTGCTGAGAACATCTGCAACAACATCATTATCGGCTATACCCAGAACAACAGTGCCATGATCTCCCAATAGATCCTTCAGACACCCCAGTTTCAACTTTCGACCACTCTTCATACCAAAAAGAAGTGTCTTTCCCATTCCTGAAGGTAAACGGATTTATCACTTACAACAATAGTGGGAATTGTAATATTCATCCAATACTCTTCCAACAAAATTCAGCTTACCCTTAATATTCATACTTAACATATTGTTGTTAATAAACCATCTACAATGGTTTGAACTGTAAACTATAACGAAATTTGCATGTTATAGTCTTGTCTATACTTGAGGATGGATGACACTATAATAAAAATTGGGAAGTTGAAGGTCTGATTCTTACATAACAGTATACATACAACACTAGTGAAGAAAAGGTGGTGAATCCATGCATATATGCACCAGCTTCTCCTGATACAGCTCATAGCATTTAGTAACTGCAATCACGTCTTCATTGTCATCATCAATGCTCCAACTGTTTGCTAGAGTTTCCTGGCAGGCTAAAATGAGAATAGCCGCTGTCTCAGGCTGCTCAGCTTTTCGAAATGCTGCTAGCGCTTGTTCAAATGCTCCTATCGCTATATATAGCATCACACCCCTACACTTACAAAATTCAGATTAAGTTTACCTGAAACCTATTTTATACGGTGTGCATTTTATCATTACATACCTCCAAAGGTCATGTTCAGTTTGCATGACGTGTGTTGCCCACCTCTGCAACACTCTAAGTAAAATAAGTTAAAACATCAATTTAGTTAATTTCCTTAGTACATTATATATGTATAGATATAGTTTGAGAGGGCATTCAGATAGTTCTCTCTGTGACTTTTATTCTTGTGAGTTGTGACGTTTTATCTCCTTTTTTGGTCTAACGTTTTTTCTCCTTTCATTTTTGATATAGAAAGTTCTGGATCTTATCATGTTTTCTGATTCTTAAATTTAATCGAGATATATTAATTAGGGGACACCTAGCATAGTCAGATCCATTTAAATGCGTAGCTGCCAATGTAGCAGAATCCGTCCAGCAACCAGCATCTTGTAACTGCATTGAGGAAAAACATATAGCCAAACTTGGGATCTAAAACCTGTTAACATTGAAACAAAACCTAACCTGGGAGCATGCCTCTTGGTATCTTCCAACTGAGCAGAGAAGATGAGTTCCAGAAAGTGATCTGTCTGGTCTTACCATGTTGGCTGCAACTACCTTAATTCGGAAACCATGTCAAGAAAGAAATAATACATGTTGTATGATTCACAAAAATAAATAAAACAGTGTCTTAATACCTTCACCGCTAGCTCAACGAGGGATTTGGATACGCTAGTAGATAAAGCAACTGCACGCAGAGCATTGGGATAGAAATAAGAGCTATCTGGAGAAGTGGAGAGTAACAAACTGACTGCACCTTCCAAGTTACCAACTGATACAAGTCTGATCATCAAAGAAAGTATGTTAGGCTCAAATCTTTTAAATATTTTTTTAGTTCGGAATGGAATATGGTTGAAGATATAACTAACTCGTGTACTCGGTTTTGAATGGCCTCTTCACCTCCCAGATTCTCGTGCCACGGGATTCGTTCATTAGCGCATAACCATAATTCCTTTTGTTCAAAAGCCATTAATTTTAGCTGACCTTCACCCTGTTCACCAACCCCAAAAACATTAGCACACTGTATTTATTTATTTATAGTTTATGCCACTAGATGACTAACCAGACCAATTTTCTCGAATCCTGAAGCTGATGATCCCTTTGATGTAGTTTTGTTTAGCATAGTTGCCTCTTCAAAATGCTTCGTGGAAACCTTGCTTGTAATATTGTTGACTTCATAGTTCATCGCACAAGGCAGTTTTAACCAGAAAAATGCCTCGGAAGTTTCTCCAAAAATTGCAGCCGTGAATGCAAATCTTGCAGCATAACCTTTGTTTACTAGACTGGAGTACAATCTTACTTTCTCATCATCGAGTAGGCAGCCTGTAGCCCATCAGCATTATAAATATTTTCTTACAGAAATAAAATGTAAAATCAGCGTATAAAAATCATGCAAGATATGGGAAAAGGAAATAAAATGAATTTAACCTTCTAAACGATATGGTTCAAGTACTTTAAGCAATATTTCTATCACGGCCGGGTCACCGATTGGTGGGAAATCAATCATGGAACTCCTAAGATCTTTAGAAGACGAAGTTCTTTCTGGAATAGAATGTGATCGTTTTCCAATACATTGACTAGATGTGTTGAACCAAGATGGATTTACACCTAGTTGCAAGATCATCCGCAATGCCTACAAATGTATACACTATAAGATAAAGTATCTATGATCCGCTTGAAACAAAATATTAATACACTTTACCAAGGCATGCGATACAGGAAGTAGCATAGGAGTGCATAAAGGCACTGGACGATATTTCTCCTTGGGAGGTTTTGAGTAGGATAGTTTGGCTGTCATTTTTTCATTTCTACAGAAACAGCAGTTTTCAGTTAAGGAACATCAATGGCTATGCACAGGATTTGTCTGATTTCAAATATCATTTTGAAGATGTTACATGAATCACTTACACACGGACCTCGACCAGGCGGAAGCTACCATCAGTTCCAACAACACACAATACAAGGGAGTCAAATCGGCTAGTTCCCATGGCCAACCAATCAAGTTCAAGTATAAGGGTGCCAGGTATTTGAGGCCTTATAAAGGAAATGCCTAATGGATCCGGCGAATCCTACAATAAATTATAAGAGCGTCACTGCCTACAGAAGAATTGTAAGGTTGTTATGCACATTACAAGTAGAGTTATCAGGGAAAAAACCAGTATCTTGTTGTCAAAGAAGTTATACTTACAATATCGTAGAAGGAGATGGTGTTGTCAAAAAATAGCACAAAGATCTGTCCTCTGCTAATACTGTCAGGATAGATGGGTGCAAATTTGATCTTCTTTATTCCTTCTTTGCATGTGTTAAACGACGAAGAATTACCAGATGTTACATTCCACCACCGTATGTTTCCTAACTTGTCACCTGTGACCTGTTAAATGATTGTCTAAGATGTTTCTTAAAAGTTCACTAGAGACAACATGAAGAGGAAAGAATACATACAACATGAGGCACGCGATATGCCATAGCAGTAATTAACCCATCAAAAGTATTGAAAGAAGCTTCTGGCCATTTCGGTCTAAAAGAAAAAAAAAAGAGAGATGAACATACATGTCAGAGCATGATGAAGAAAGACTTTTAGAATGTTTTCCAAAAAGCAACCTGAAATCTCGAATCCTTCGTCCATGAACTTCAAAAACGCCAAGTGCACCATTTACTAGTGCGAATGCAAAACTTTCAGAAGTATCATCTTGGAGTTGTCCATCAGCAGCGCCAACTCCTGTTAGAAAGCCATTCTTTTTATAATAAGTTTTCAATGTAATTATGAAAAATATTATTATAGAAACTAGCTCACTAAAATCTGATGCTTTTGGAGTTCCGGTGACAGTTGATGTGGCATTTGTTTCTTGGTTAGAAGAGATCGAAGGCTGTTTTGAGAGGCTCTTTTCAGCTGAATTTGGAATAGTTGGGAGCGTCCACTCCAAAACCGTGAATGGAAGAGTTAGTGATCTAATCTACATCAAAGTACAAGTCAAAGTAGTGTAATTACAAAGCTACTTCATCATAAATATTTTGAACACTTAAGAAACTTACTTACCATCAGTGGACTTTTAGTCATTGCCCACACTTCTACAAGATCACCACGGAACAAAATAAGAAGATACCTAGTAACAATAAACGTTTATTTTTATTTAAAAACCTAGGGTGTTTTTTCTTTTCTTTTCTTGCTATAACAAAAGAAAAAGAGACCAAACCTCCCAGAAGATGAAACCTTCAGAGCTCTTATGGGAGATCGCTCTGGTTTTTGCAAAACTCGAAAGGCTTTACTAACGCCACTCCTAAGACATGTGACGGCGAGCATATTGATAAATCCACCTGTACGTGTACTCACCTGACACCGCAAAAGCAAACAGTACCATTTTTCAAAAAAATCGAACAAAAAACAGTGTGACCGACCTTGTGAAATAAATATTTTCTTTCACCCGACTACAAGAGAATGAAACGAGTCTCGAATTTCCTAGCCAATTTAAACCCCTGATACGGCTGGTGTGCACAGAGAAACTTGCGGCTACTGCGTTTGCAGACACATCAACGACATCAATTGTGCCAGCTTCAGTTCCCAAAGCTACGAGAGGCACTACTACAGCAGGAGAGTTCCCTCCACCTTCATAACCATTACATTACGAATCCATCAACTTTTTGATGATTTTCGTTTTTATCTAAAACATATACAAAAATTCACGAGTTGTTGGTGACACTAACGAGCCAATGTTGCTGTCATTGAAGGGGTTGGTACCGCAAGAATAGTCACTGTTGACGAGAGAAGCTGCAGTTGTCCAACTAAAGATATCTGCATCAAAGAGATTTTCTGTAAATTAGAAAAAAAAAAATCAAGAAAGCGATATATAAAAGTAGAGAATACCTCAAAAGATGTATCAGTTAAGCACTTAAGTCGCTTGTCATTACTCTGAAGATTAGAATCTGTATCTCTTTTGACACTCAAAATCCAACTCCATATTTTACCATCATCAGATATAGATATAAAATGTGTCTTGAACCCAAGAAAAGCATCATCATCACCGAAATAAAAAGAATCATCGACCTTTGAACCATCCAGAACAGGATCTGAGTGGATCTTCCTAATGTTTTGGAGGGTCGAGTCCAACTGGGAGATTAGAAGAGACAGAAGAGAGGGTAATGGTGGAGAGTTACCAATCACCGGGATCAACTCTTCGATTCCACACAAGACATGGACCTGTTCCCCTCTGCAAAAGCGAGCAAAAAAATTGAGAAAAGACCAAACAGAGAAACACAGAGATGAGAGTGGTGGCTCACTCTTGTCGTCGCCAAATGCTGAGCCTGCCATCAAAGTGAAGGCAGTACAAAAACTCTTGGCTTGGGTCAGGCAAAACATCTACAAACTTGGCGTACTCACGAGGCAAAGCAACTACGTAGAGGGTTGCCTCGTATTGTAAGTCAAACACGACAAGCTCTCTAGGAAAGGTGACGAAGATGATGTGTTTCCAGTGTGGTGAGAAAGAGAATTTCGCAGAATAAAAAGGGAAAACGGATGTTGAAGAGTTGCTGCTACTAACAAGGACTTCACGTTCTAGCTTCTGTAGATCGGTGCTATCCGTTTGGATTCGAAACTCCTTGGAAGTGACATCGTTCTCAGTGATTCCAACAAGCTTAACGGAAAGAAGAAACCCTTTGAGCCCGAGGACGCAGAAATGGCTGGAGTCGAAGGGATCACAACGGATGCAAGATATGAACTCAGGAGCAGCGTCGTATTTCCAGAACACGTGTCCGGAATCCGTGTAAAGCGTGAGAGAAGATGAACCGGATATGGCAGCAAGGACGTAGGATTCAGGCAGAGCCAATACCCAACAGAGATCCTGCACCCCGCAGCCGAGGATCTTTCCTCTTGCATTGTCACAGTCTTGTTCAAGCCATAGGCGGACGGAAGGGACGTGAAAGTCAACCAGAGCAATGCGGCCGAGGTTATCACCAACAGCGATGAGGAGATGAGAGGAGAAGGGATCACGCCGGAGTGGAAGAGGAGCCCACCTAAGAGAGGTAACTGTAGGATTTGCAGATGAGTGAGGGGAAGGTAGAGAGACGGTAGAAATGAGCTGCAGTGACTGTGAGTCGACAAGAGAGACACAAGGACCAGAAGCAAACGCGAGGAGGCCGGAGGGGCTGAGGTCGGCAGCTGATAAGTTGCTTCGGCTAGGTGGTCCAGGCAGAATAGAGTTATTAGAGGACGAACTCATTTTGTTCTTTATTAATATTGTAGCTTTGAGGATTGTAGGATTTGTATATGTTTTGATTTTTTTTGGAGGGAGAGAGTAAATGATGTCTGCCGCATGTGTTTAGGCTGAAGACTCTATCTAATGTTCTAATAACAGAATCCCCCAAACCGTTAGGATCTCTGCTTTTTCTTTCCTCAACTCTACTTACTAAATTTCTACCTATTTTATTTATCTTTACACACTATAAAAAAAATGAATATGATTTTGTTATGTTTGTAGCATTTGCATAGCATCAAATCAGACTTTATTATTCTAGATAGTATACTTATACGAAACAAAAATATTCATAATCCTTTAATCTAAGGAGAGAGCCAAATTTATGTATACATAATAAGATTGATATAATCTAATATGAGAGCTTCTGTGCTCCTAGCATTTCGTTAGCCTCTCTCACTCCTAAGTAGTAAATGATATCTCATATGACAAAACCCGAGGATCCAATCGTCAAATCTCATACCATTTCAGCAGTTATATCATGAGGAGGTAAACCGAGATAGAGATGACTAATGATGCCACATAGCAAGAAGCTGCCTGCAACAAAACACAGACAAGAGACAACTACTATTCAAAGATTGCTTTTTAATCAGATTACAAGATTCAAAGATCACAATCAGAGAGTATTCATCATTACCTTTGACGACGAAAAGGACGAAGCATCTGACTTTAGGCTGTTGAATCCGACATCATATGAAATGGTACCATCAGGCTTAAAAAGTCCAAAGTGGGTCTCCGAACTTTTCCCCGGTTTAGAATTTTCATTGAACAAAGCAAAGATATATGCTTTGAGCACCTTCTTGGGTCTAAGAGGTGTTCCCTTCTTCTTAGCAAGCCTCTTCCTGAGGTTATAGTTATAAGTCCTCGCGTTCTCAGGGGTCGCCGCCGGCTCATCTGAATCCCCTTTAGAAGCCCACCCTGTCTCAGTAATCATCACCTCCATCTCCTTGAACCCAGCATCTTCCAGGGCCATGTAAGCAGCATCAATCTGAGCATCAAGCATGTTATCGTACCGCAGATTGGTTTTCGGGTCGTAGATCCCTTCTGTCGGCTTGAAAAGCGCGTAGTTGATATCGATCTGAGTCGGGTTGTAAGTATAGGCCAGAAACGGGTAAGCGTTCAAACAAAAAGGAGAACCAATCTGATCAAAGAACTCAAGAAGAGGCTTCATGTACTGAACTACATTCTCTTTGAACACACAAGACGACGGCGGGTAGGAGTCAGCAAACACGGCCTGCGAATGAGCAGTGGTGATCTGCACAATCCCCTCAAGACCCATCTTCTTCAAAGCAGTGTAGACGTTCTTGGCGGCGCCTAGCAAGGCCCCAGAGAGGTCCGCGTCGCCGCCTCCCAGGACTTCGTTTCCTACGGCGATGCCGCGGATCCGAGTGGCTGGTAAGAAGGACTGGACATTGTCTTTGACCCAAGTGAGGGCGTGATCTGCGTTCACACTCATCTCTTTCAAGAAACCGTTGGGGAGTCCAACAACGAGGTCTAGACCAGTGCCGCTGAATGCTTGGAGGACAGTGTGGTCTGCATCGTAGATACGGACGTTTCGGATTTTAGCTTGCTTAAGAAGTAAGACTACTTTATCAGGCGAAGGGATGTTATCAGCTATCCTTCCATAGTTTATCCCATAAGTTCCAACGAATGCTCCTTTAGCTTGAAGACAAAAAAGTAACGATCCAATCAACAAACACTAGACGGAATCGTAATATAAAAGGAAAAAAGTATTATATAATCTTTTTAATTGAAATCGGATTGAAGATGATATACTCTGTACCTGACAAAATCGGACTGAAGAAGAGGAAGATGAGAAGAAGCAACACAGAACTTCTCATCTGATAGTTTCTCAGTAAACTCGAGAAAGAGATTTGACGATTCAGGTCACAAAGAGCGAACCGAAGCGAAACCGAGAATCTGGTTCGATAGTGACATTAGATTCTTCCGATCACAAACTTTGTTAGCGAAACCCTAAAAAAAAGTTTAGAAGAGAAACCCAAAAGTGATTTTATTCGAGGGCTGCTTGCTTGACTTGAATGATTGCAAAAGAGAGTCAGATATTTTTGGCTTCTCGGTTTTTTTGGGGGTTTCCACTCTTCGTCGCTGTCGAGAGTATATGAATAAGTTGCAACAACGCGGAAAAAAAAAAGAAGGAATAAGTTGGCAATTCACTTTTTTTTCCTCTCTCTCTCTCTTTTAAATAAAGTTTTTAAGTGAAATATAATAATATGAAAAGGGAAAATAAGATGGAAATTTCGTAGTTGTTAAGGAGTGATGTGGTTGGACGGTGTGTTTCTTTGGACGTACCAGCATTACAGCTAAATCAGACGTGTATGGACCTCATTGCATCACTTTTCTTCAAGTGCTTTTGTTTTCCTATTATATGTTTTTTTAATGTTTGATAAGAAACCATCTAATTTCCTCTCTAACTTTCAAGAGCCCAAACTTTTTACCGGTTCTCGGCTCGAGTTGATTTTGTTTCTTCAAGTTATTTTGTTTTAGTTAACTAGGTGATTATTCCGTATTTAAAATAAGGTTCTCTCTCTTTTCTAGATAGATAAACTTTTCTTCATGTTCATTTCAAAAGAATAAGAGAACAAATATTTTTTGTTTTTTTTTTATCTTAGATCCTTGTGTAGTTAGTTTAGCTGATCTTTTTCGATGCAAATCTAGCTCCTTTCCGATGTAGTTTTTGTTTGGTTTTTATGTTACTCGTCTTTCGCAAATAAACTCAGTAAAACCTCTATAAATCAATAATGTTGGAATTTGAAATTTTAATAATTTATAGAAATATTAATTTACAAAAGCTTCTTTATTTATATTTTTTCTATTTTTAAATATTTTTATTTATAAAAATAAAATAATTTATTTTACCGTATGTATATTATTTAAATTTTAGAAATTTGACTTTCATATTATTTTATTATCTTAAGTTTTTATATTTCTATGTTTCACATAATTGTTAAGTGGTATTCAGTATAATTTTACTAAATATTATCAAAATATATTGAAATGTTAAGAAAAATAAAAGAAATTATATTGTGAATATAAAACCAACAATATAATATTTAGCTTGTATGATATAAAAAAATTATATATAGATAAATTATTAATTTATGATTTTAGTGGGACTATATATTTATATAGAATTTTTAAAAATATTTTTATCTTATTATTTTATATATGTGTGTTATATTTAACACAGTTCCAACTTGAAACTGGTATAATTTATGAATTTATAGAAATTATTAATTTAAGGAATATTAATTTATAATCTCATTTCATTTGAATCGGTTATTCTTCTTTACCGGTTACACACATATTCCTTCTATAAAAAGTCAATCTTTATTCATCCTCAAATGGATCCCAGGCTCAGAGATGAAATAAAGGATCCATGATGAGATGGAAGAAGTTGATGATGAAATCTTCTTGATTGATTTTAAAAAGATCCAGAAAAGTTAAAAAAAAAAAAAAAGATGTCTAACCCCTGGTTGACTGTAGCGCTTGTTCCCCCTCTGAAACCTTCGACTCCGGTTGGCATTCTCAGCCATTCGCCGCCACCCCCCCTGCCCCCTGACCCCCCAGACCCTCTCCAGTTTCCTCCTCTCCCCTCTCCTCTCTCTGGTGGTCAGAAACCTCCAAAGCGTCGCTCCTTCTCTCCCCTCCCTCTCCACTCTACTGTTCCCTCTGTTTCTCCTTCAACTACCCCTCTCTCTGCTGTGCCTCCGTCGTCTGGTTCAGCGCCCCCTACTACCTCGTCAGCAGCCCAGCTCCTGGCCTCCTTCTCTCCCCCTTCACCCCCACCTTTCACTGTAGCCCAAAACCCTAGATCTGAGCCCTCAACAGTTACTCAAAACCCAACCCCCTCTATTCCTCCAATCCCTTTTCCACCTATTACTAACCCCTGTCCCATTCCCGGTGCGGGAATTCTCCCTTCTCCCTCTCTCCCCCATAGTATCCCTCCCACTCCACCTCACCATTCACCCACTCCTCCCCTTCCACCCAAAACCACTTATGCGGAAAAAACTAAATCCACTATTAATCGCTCTCTTCGCCGTCTCTCCCCCCAAAACTTTTCATCTGCTGGAATCCCTAGAGTTATTATCCCAGATGAAGTTTATACCAAAGGAGTCGAGCTCCACAAGGATTTCCTTGTCTGCAGGTTCTTTGGTCGGGTCCCTGCCTATAGCCTAATCCAAAATGTGTTGAACTACTTATGGGGCAAAGGAAGACACCTGGAAATCCACATGCTCCCCCAATCCAACTATGTTCTGGTTAGGCTCCAGAACGACTTCATCAGAGAAAAGGTTCTGCTTAAACGTTACTGGTATGTAGATACCTCCATGTTCTACGTCTCCCAGCGATCGGAGCACCCAGAAGACTTCTCTCCCTCGCTTCAGAAAATTCAGCTCTGGGCTCATCTCAAGGGTGTTCCATTTGACCTGATGTATGATGCTGGGTTGAGCCATATCGCTGGCCAGATAGGAGAACCAAAGGAGACTGATGACTGGACCCTAAGCCTCACTAGTATCAGCACAGCTCATGTTAAAGTGGAAATTGACACCACCATCCCTCTCCCTACTCAAGTGGAAGTAGGAAGATCAAACGGATCCTTTGTCTCTGTCACTGTTGATTACCCTTGGGTACCTCCCTCTTGTGCTCATTGTAAGGAAGTAGGCCACATCCAGCGACACTGTCCTCTCCTCCCACCTCCCTCGGCCCCTGCTTCTAAACAAAAAACCCCTCCATCTCATACTCCTCCTAACCCAAATGTCCCTAGCTCATCTGGTTCAAACCCTCCTACTTCAACACACCCCAAAAAGTCGCCTCTTGCAAACAAATTTTGCTTCTCCTGTCGGTCTCTGGGTCACCTAATGAACACTTGCCCCAAAGGCCCCCAAGACTGGGCTATTGTGAACAGAAACAAAAACCCCTCTTCCTCCTCCCATAATACTACCTCTGTAACCGCACTTGACCACTCCTCACCCCCTCTAACCACACCAGTTCCCTCCACCCAAGTTGTAACCTCCTCAGACCACCCCTCGATGGAAATCGACTCTCCCCCTCACTCAAATGACTCTGCCACCCATTCAGCACTCATAATACCGCAAGATGAGAACCCTGTGCTAGCCCTCCCTGCGGTGTTCAAAGATAGACCTATTACACCTACAAACCTCCTACCTCCGTCCCCAAATACCTCTCTCCTCTCCCTTAACCCTTTTTGCGCTCTCTCTTCAGAATCCACTCCATCTGTCCCTGACTCCTTCTCTTTCCAGACCCCCACTCCCCTCTCCTCCTCCACCCCCTCCCCTCTTTTGCTCACCCAGACCTTCCCTCTAACCCTGTTCCTGAGTCCTCCTCCTCTGGAGCGACTCAAAACCTATCTTAATCATGTGTACAAATATATTTTTTTGGAATGTCCGCGGTATTAATGAGCGTGACAAGCATAACCCTTTTGCTAATTGGCTATCTACCTATAAACCCATAATGGGTGCCCTTTTGGAAACTCACATTAAAGAACCCAATCTCTCTCATATTCTCAACCGTCTCTGCCCAGGTTGGAACCACGTTTCCAATCATGATACTGATTTTGATGGCCGGATTGTCATCATTTGGAAGCACCCAGCTGTTGTGGACGTGTTACATCAGTCTCGACAGTCGATGACTTGTAATGTTTCTCTCCCACGAGGCAAACACTTCACCTTCACGGCTGTTTATGCTGCAAACACAAGAGAAGAAAGAAAATCATTATGGGAGGAGCTCACTGAAATCCAGACCACTCTGTTCTTGGAAAATAAAAATTGGTTAATTGGAGGAGACCTAAATCAAATTATGCACTACCATGAGCATTCCTCTCCAACGGTAGACCATCTATCTGTTGATATGATCGAGCTGAAGGACAACCTCACCCAACTTGGCGTCTCTGATCTTAAGTTCCAAGGTTGCAGCCACACCTGGACAAACAAGAGCCCCTCAGCACCTGTGACTAAAAAGCTTGATAGGGCCTTGATAAATGATACCTGGCTGGATGCATTTCCTAATAGCGTGGCTTCCTTTCTTCCCCATGAGTTCTCTGATCATTCCCCCTGCCTCATTGACCTAGCCTGTCCCCTCCCCCAAGCTGGTACCAAACCCTTCAAATTCCAAAATTTCCTTCCTCAAATCCATTCCTTCTTGCAAGTGGTTGAGACTGCCTGGTTTCAGAATGGGAACATAGCGACTGATCTTTCAACTTTGGGTTACAAAATAAAAACTTTAAAAAGAGTGATAAAAACACTTGCGAGGGAAAACACTTCGGATATTCAAAAGAGAGTGCTTTATACTAACGGTTTGTTAAAAGATGTGCAGGTACAGTGTCTAAACAATCCAAACGAGGAAAACTTCCAAGCAGAGAGAGACTTAGTAACTCACTGGTCATTCTTGCGAGGAGTGGAAGAAGCTTATTTCAAGCAGAAGTCGAGGATCAAATGGTTACGCCTTGGGGATCAGAATACGCTTTTCTTCATGAGGGTTGCCATCAATAGAAACTCCCTTAACTCCATTCGTTCACTGCAGCTTCCGTGTGGCCTGCTAGTCACAGATTCTGTTGAATTGTGTGAGATTGCTCTGGCCCACTTCCGGAACATCCTCTCACCTACTGATCTTCCTCAACTTGTTTCTCCTATCCAGTGGTTTCTTGAATTGCTCCCATTAAGATGTTCTGCTACCCAACAGACTCTACTATCTACCGTTCTTGATCCGACTGAGATTACGAAAACGATCCTCAAGCTCAACCCCAACAAATCTCCCGGACCGGACGGGTTCACCTCTGCATTTTTTAAAGCCTCTTGATCAGTTGTGGGTGAGGAAACAGTTACAGCTATAAAGAAATTCTTTGAAACTGGATTCTTACCTTCTTCCACAAATGCAACGATTCTCACTTTGGTTCCTAAACGACCGGGAGCATCCGCTATCACTGACTACAGACCCATTAGTTGCTGCAACACGACATATAAGGCTATCTCCAAGCTGTTGGTAAAGCGCCTTAAGATCATTCTGCCCGAAGTTATACTTCCCAACCAGACAGCTTTCGTCCAGGGACGCCTGCTCATCGAAAACACCATTCTTGCGTCAGAAATTGTTCAAGGGTACCACAAGGAAGGGGGACCTAAAAGAGTTACCTTAAAAGTCGATATTGCTAAGGCGTTTGATACCATAAGGTGGGAATTCATTATTCAGTGTCTGCGCAGCATAGACGTCCCGGAAGTGATGATCAGATGGATAGAAGCGTGTATCTGCTCTACTTCCTTCTCATTGGGGTTCAATGGTTCCTCTCATGGATACTTCAAGGGTACTAGGGGACTAAGGCAGGGGGACCCACTATCTCCTTATCTCTTTGTTCTGGCGATGAATTGCTTGTCTCACTCCCTTAATCAGTCGGCTAGAGAAGGAAAATTCAACTATCACTCCAAGTGTCAGAGAACTGAGCTAACCCATTTATCTTTTGCAGATGATCTCTTGATTTTTTGTGATGGTTCACCCCAATCGGTTACAAATATCTTGGAGCTCTTACGTGACTTTGAAAGACGATCTGGTCTGGCGGTTAGCATTGAAAAGACGACTCTATTCACTGCAGGACTGAAACACCACGAAATTGCACAACTCAAAGCTGCAACTGGTCTCACAGAAGGAACTCTGCCTGTTCGCTACCTGGGAGTCCCCCTATGCACTAAAAAACTCTCCATGTTGCACTGTGCACCACTACTTCAATCCATAAAGTCGAAACTACTTGGTTGGACGGTTAGGTCTCTTTCAATAGCAGGAAGGCTTCAGCTGCTCTCCACGGTTATTGCTGGTATCACCAACTTCTGGTCCTGTGCTTTCATCCTTCCACAAGCCTGTGTAGATGAGATTGACTCCCTTTGCAGTAAGTTCCTTTGGAAAGGCAAGACTGATGGACATAACTCTGCGAAGGTTGCTTGGAACAAGGTCACGACACCAAAGAAAGAAGGGGGTCTCGGACTGCGAAATTTAGCTACTTGGAACTTGGCATCGGTCCTCAAACTAATATGGATCCTCTTTTTCAAGCAGAGCTCGATCTGGTCCACCTGGTATCTATCAGAAGTCCTTGAGGGGAACCTGAATAATTTTTGGGTCATCAACACAAGACAGAAACATTCTTGGTTAGAAATAAATTACTTCTTCTCAGGGACACAGCTTACAACTGGATCAAGCATTTAGTGGGGAATGGTGAGACAACTTACTTCTGGCACTCAAATTGGTCGCCTTTTGGAAACATCAGGAAATTCCTCCAGGGTGAGTCATCTATCTCGGTAGGAATCCCCACCAATACTACTTTGGCTGAGCTCTGGGACTTCGATCACTGGACCCTACCGCCTGCTCGATCTGATAGACATGTGCTCATCTACTCCTTCCTCTCCTCACTTCACCTTACTAACGATGCCGACAAGCTGGAATGGTGGCTAAATGGGGTGCAAATGAATAAGTACTCCACCGGGCTGATCTATGATACTCTCAGAGACCCATCACCTCTAGTACCGTGGAGTAAAGAAGTGTGGTTTGCTGCTGGTATTCCAAAGCATAAGGTAAGGACATGGTTGATGGTACTGGATAGAACTCCCACTCGCGATCGCCTTCTCAAATGGGGACTGCAAACTGACACGCGATGCTTGCTATGCAACGCAGAAGCTGAATCGCGCTCTCACATCTATTTCGCTTGTGATTTCTCGTGGGATATCTGGCTGCCTCTGGCTACTCGCTGTGGTATATCACCGTCTCGCAACTGGGATCAACAACTACATCAGCTTCAGCAATTCAAGGGATCAAAGTGCGCTCGTAAACTACTCCTCCTCGCTTGGCAAGGCGCCATTTACACTATCTGGTCAGAGAGAAATAACAAACTCCACAGGAACTCCTTCCGATCAGCATCTTCCATCCAATCAGAGATTGATCAAACAATCAGACGACGGATCTCCTCCCTGCGGTTCAACCACCCTTTTCAGGCATCGACTCTCCTCCAACTTTGGTTCTCCTCCTCCACACAACCTCGATGATATCGGCTCTCGTTCCTTCTTGGGCTGCAATTTACTCCGGTTCAGTTGTCTATGGTATCTCAACCAAGAGATTGGGTTCAATAATGTTATGTATGTTTCTGTGTCTATTTAGGGCCCTTGGCCCACTGGATTATAGCCTGTAACATTTTCTTTCTCATGCTTTTAATAGAAAACTTTTTATCAAAAAAAAAAAAAAAAAAAAGATCCAGAAAAGTTGGCAGCTTACGATGGTCCGGCACATAATCTTCAGTATATTTTTTTTTTTTGCAAAAAACATAATCTTCAGTATATCAATTGAGCTTTATCAATTGTTTTGGATAGATGCTCTGATTTCAAACAATGGCTTTGGCGAAAGAATGGAGTTTTACAGAGTACAAAATGCTGCAGTAGGGATTTGTGGCGGAGATGGGCGATTTCCGGCATGGAGAGTGGAAGAAAGAGACTGCTGGTGGTGAAGATCAGATTTGCATGCATGTACAAGTTAATTTTTTCACTTAGCCTAATCTGTTTTTAGTGCTTAAATGTATGTAGTGTGTTCATGTGTTGGATGTATATATTGTATTCCTTTAATGAAATGCAACAAGTTGACAAAAATGATTATCTCGTACTCAAGCATGAATATAAATATTTATATTGTAAATATATTATAATAATTGATTAATAACTTGCTTTCAGTTTTAATTTTTTTATAATTTATATATATGATTTATATTAACAATATTGTGTTGTTTTAATTAAACACTAGATCTTGATACATGCATCCGCACATGATATTTTATATATATACATATATACAATTGAACCTCTATTTTAGTCTTTTAATTTTTTTTTTTAATTTTAAAAATGTTTCCCCCTTTCTTCTATTTTGAGTTTGAAAAATATAATTTCTAATTAACAGAAATTAATTAATAAAACGGAAAATGGATTTTAATAATAGTATTTAGATCAAATATTTTTAATTCATTAAAGTATCTTTGTAAATAAGAATCGTGATAATAAACTTGAGTGCACCAAGAATAAATTGATTTCTCAAATAATATTATAGAGATTTTTTTCCAGTTTTTTTTGTTTATTAAGACAGTCCATTAAATCCTTTAAAAATATGGTTGTTCTTATTCAACTTGATTCATGCATCTAACAATCTAACGTCTGTTATGATCTACAAACCTAACAGAAAACAAGATTAACCAAATCATAATCAGTATACATGATCAGTGCCGGCCATAACCTAAAGCTGGGAATGCTAAGGCTTTAGGCGCCAAATTACATTAAGTATTTAGGGGATCATAATTCTATAAAGTTGTATATAGTTCAGCAGCTGTTTCTGCTTTGCTTGGTCAAGGTGCATGACTTAGACTTTTTTTGGCAGCTAATATTTATTTTGTTTTAGGTTGTACTCTGCACTGGGCCGGGCTATTGATCATCAAAGTAAATTGGATTCAAATATATCACCCCACTTAGAAGTAGGTTTGGAGACTGATCTATAGAACATAAACAAAAGAGAAATAATGAACAATGAGGAAGCAACAAAGAACAACAACCAAGCTGCTCGGCTGAAGAGGAGGAAAACCGGCGGCTCGACTGCTTACCACTGTCCGACATGGCAAGGAGAGAGAGAGAACCTTAATGCTTAGGATTTTTAATTTCTCTTATTTTTTCCTCAAAACTTCCTTGTAGATTTGTGAAAAAGGATAAGAGAGGTGGAAACTCTCTATTTGTAAAAAGTAGTAAGATTCTAAGTTTTTTTGTCCATGTAAAATTCTAAGTTTAATCTTCACTAGATCTAGATCCGTGTAACCGCACGAGTGATATTTTTCATTTTATTGACATAGACACTTTTTTTACTTCAAAAATGGTACAAATTATAATGAAACATATTCTGATATGTATATACATTTTTCAAACATAATAATACTACAATTTATTTGGTTTTCATCAAATTAATTATTTCAAAATGTAACGTGTATTTGTTTCTTCTTCTATATATTTTTGTTTGTTGAATTAGTGTTTGATAATTTAACTCATAAAAATATGTAAGCTTTGTAAATTAAAAAAGTATTGTCAGTCCAAAGATAATGTAGCATTCACAAAATTATAAATCTTAACAAAACTATAATTATTTATTCTTAGATTTAATTATCATGTAAGTAATTAAAAATTTAATATTAGTTTTTATTATTTTTAAAAATCTCCTAGATTTTATTTGCAAAATGATTTTGACACATGTCTTATTTACAATTATTTTCACCAAATTAATTTGACTTTTAATGCTTATTTTGTTTTTTGGTTTACTCTTTAGAATATAATAGTAATTTATACGCTATCATTAAAGTAAATCTATTAAAATATGATATCAAATAATATAATAATAAAAATATAATTTTATATAGTAAATTTCGAAATATACTTATTTCTATATTTTAAATAATTATACAGTACATTACTAAAAAGATCTTCAAAATATTTAAAAATTTAAAAGATTATATTTTCAATCGTAATATTAATAGTTTGTTTTATATATCTATGAATTTTAGAAATAATGTTTAGTTTTACTTTCTGTTAGTTATACAACTTCATTTCATTTTTAACAATTTTATACATGTTGATTAAATATATTTTATCCAAAACATATAAATAGAAAAAATCCAACTAAAATTATAATTTTAAATATATACTTATCAATTCATAAATATAATTTAAAATAAAAAGCTAAATATTTTATCCAAAAGATATATAAAATCTATTTGAAATTATAATTTTAGATATATACATATATATTCTTAAATATAATTTTTTAAATTGAAATAATAAAAACTGAAAAATGACATATTTCTTTAGAAATTATAATTTAAATTATAATTTTTTATTACTTCACATAGAACAAAGAAACACCTAGTGAACTATTAAATATTAAATAAAATAACTTTGAACTTGAGATATTGAACCATCACCGTAAAACTTGTGATAATGTCAACGTGGTTACTTGAACTAGGGGTGAGAAAGAACGGGTATTCGGGATATTTTAAGATACCCGGATACGTAAATTTACTCTCCGGATCCGAATTCGGACCATTCGAATATCCAGACTAAAATTCAGATATCTGCGGATATTCGGATTCTAACGATTTTCCAAAAAAAATCAATTTTTTAAAATTAAATTAAAAACTAACTAATTAACCATTTATTTAGCTTATTTAAACTTGTTATTAAAAATAAAATTGAAAAATTATTGAAATTTAATAAAACTAAAATTTTAATTATTTTATATAAAAATTATATACAATATGCAAATATAAGTATAATTATATTTTAAATATATTAATATATAAAAGGTCTGGATCTGGATCCGAATATCCAGACCAAAAATTTCACTACCCAAATCCGTAGAGTCACTACCGGATCCGGATCCGGACCCTCCGAATATCTATTTTTTCGGATCGGATCGGGTCGGATCCTGGATCGGATCGGGTCAGATCCGAATATTAGTCCCATGGGTAACTTAACAACTTCGAAAGAATAAAGAAGAGGAGGACGGAGAAAGACATACAAAAAAGGGTAATTTGAGTTTCCATGAGCAAAATTTTGAAGTTCCATGACAAAAAAATGCTCTCATCCCTCTCTACAACTCAACTCTATTAATCTAACTCCGGCTCGGCGGCGCCGACGCCGAAGGCTCCTCCTCCTTTCCCTTTAACTCTCCTTTTCTCTTTGCTCTCTTCCCTTCCGCCTTCCTGGAGTCTCCTTGCTTGTTGATTCTCGGTCTGTTGAAAACCAACCAGAGATTCTCTAGGGTTTCGACGGTGATGGCGTTCGGCCTCCTCTGGAACAACGGCGAGACCTCAGCGGCGAAGGAATAGGAAAGAGTCGGCTTTTAGAGCTGTGGATGAGCCATATCTGATTTTCTCTTTACAGATCTCAGGCGATTCCCCGACGGTAACAGCGCGTGGCTTGGTGAGACGCCTCATATGCCATGGATCTTCCTCTCGGTGAGGAGGTGAGACATTTGGAGGAGAGTAACAACGTTCGTGGCGGAAGGTTTTGGCTTCTGGTTCTCGGGGTCTACAGGAACCAGGGTCGGGCGACGAAGGAGTGGTCAACCCGAGTAGCTTACCCTATGGCGGTACATGGTGGAGACTCTACATCCTAGCACCGGAGAATTCTGCTCTAACCGGTGGTACGAGCTCCATACCTCTGAAGCTTGGAAGTGGAACCGGTTCGTGTCTGCTACTGAAGCTCGCTTTTTCATTACAGATGAATCTGTCCGTTTTTTTTGCTGAGGATCGAGGCAGTGAAAACCGGTGAGGCGAGATCAGTTCAGAATATGCCTTCGGGTTGATGATGCTGTGTCATGAACTTCAAGTCGATCTTTTGGGACCAACATCTCTGTTTTGAAATGTAATTTTGATTTGGTCTTGTCGCATTGAGATTAGTAATTGTTTTCGTATCACCAGGTCGAATTAGGTGATCTTAAGAGAAGACTTTGTCCCGAGTCGTGGGATGAGGTTTGTTCTCATCGGGTTGAAATGTATAATGTGATCGAGTCGGGTAGCTTTGGGTCCAAGTCAGTATCCCAGGGTGATACTAGATTATCTCATTGTATTAGGGGTTAAATCTCTGTCGAGATTAAATTTGTATCCAAATCATTGGTGAATGAATAGTTTGTGTTGAGTAAAAAAAAGGGTAATTTGATTTGATTTTTTTTTAATGTTATTGTTACAGAAGCACAAATTGCCTTAAGTTGCAATAATATTTCGGAAAAGTGCTTAAATATGTAATATTCGTAAAATTTAAAGCTTAAACAAACGACGTTATAAAGAAAAAAAAACAAGAAGGAAGGAATCCTAGGAACACACCCTAAAATAAAAGAGAAAGAAGGTTAAAACCCAAGAGACGAAGCAAAGCAAATCGAAAGAAAAAAAAACGAGAGAGGGGTTATCAGCTAATCAAATTCCCAGCGAACTTTCTCGTGATAAGGTATTATTATCCAATCTGCTTAAGATTTGTGCCCTAGGGTTTTGTTCGTCCATCATCAGTATCTAAGGATTCGCTTCAGATCTGCTTTCTAGTATATAATAAACTTTGTATTCAATCTCCGAAGCTTATTATATATGTCGTTTTATTCTTACGAAGAATGATTGTGGTTTACTGAATATATATTTTGGGGGGTATTTGCAGAAGAAAGAGAGTCGGTGATATGAGTTCAAGTGAAGCTTTTCCCGTGATGCAGGTTAACTTACAAATTTACTGAGATTGTAAAAAGTAAAAGAGGCCTCTCTTATCTTATCATATATATTGTGTGTTGGCTTGCAGGAAATCATGCTTGAGTTTCGTGCTGGTAAGATGTCTTTGCAGGGAACAAGGGTTGTCCCTGATCCACGAAAAGGGCTTGTCCGCATTGCTAGGGTAATGTTTCCCCCACATTCATTTGTGCCAGTGTGTTCTCTTCTCTAGCAGGGAATTAATCTGATCTGTTTCCTCTCTAATCAGGGTGAGGAGGGACTGGTTCATTTCCAGTGGCTTGATCGAACCCAGAACACACTAGAAGATGTATCCTATGCACTTTTAATAAAATATAATAATAATAACAATTAGAAATAGATTCAAAGGTTACAGTGTTTTCTCCTTGACGATACCTTTTGTAGGATCAAATCGTTTTCCCTGATGAAGCTCTATTCGAAAAGGTATTTTTGCCCGTTTTATTTATAAGTTACTAGCCATTTGAAAGTTATAATTTTCCCTACTGTTACAACACCTTGTTTTCTGTTTAGGTTAATCAATCATCAGACAGGGTGTACATTCTCAAGTTCAACAGTGATGACCGCAAGCTATTCTTATGGTTACAGGTCCGGTTTTTATTATCTTTGTACATGATGATATGTTTGTGATCTAATCAATTTCTTATTGATGCCTTACTGATCTTTGATCTGGGAACTCTAATTTTGCAGGAGCCGAGAGCTGAAGGTGATGCAGATATATGCTCTGCGGTCAATCAGTACCTTAATCAACCACTAGGCACGTAACATTCCTATCTTTGTTTCAAACAGTCTAGGATATGATTGTATCCTGGTACCAATCTCTTTCTTGCAGTTTAACCTTTCTAACTCCGTTGCTTTCTTTCCTCCCTACTCTCATTTCGTATTTCTTGCCGTTTCATGAGCTATTAATAGATGCTTAGACTGCTCAACTGTTTCCACTAGGGTGTTCAAGTTTATAGTTTTTGCTTGCGTTTATATTTTCTCCAACCCAGTGTTTGTTAAGCCATAGGAGGACCTCAATTGTTAGATTCCTTGCGACATCTATCTTGAGTCTGACTAACAGTTACTCTGATGCCACTATCGACTGAATGGTGAAAGAAGTTTCTACTAATAAATATTCAGTCTTGCAGTAACATGTTCATTTTCTTGCTTGTTATTGTTGGTATAATTGTAGTTTTTCTTTACCTATGGCCGCCACAAATTGTAGCTTCTTAGATTTGATACTGTCATATGAGCTGATAATGTTGTTTTTGCCATCTCTATGGGTATAACATATGCAAGCACTCATTGTTTAGTCACTTGGATAGCAGACCAATATTCAATAAATCTAATTAAGTTTCTGTTCACCAGAGTTTGGTGAAGGAGATGCAGTTGCTGTGCCGGAGGATGTGGAAGACATGGCAGAAGACGATGTTTCATCCAGGTACTGATTATGTCAAACTGTTAGTTTTTGCATAACCATTTTATCTTCAGAAATCGGCTTGTTGCTAACTGCGTGAAACAGATATTATTTTTATTATTTTTCAAAGGATATACTATAATTGGTGTTGTTAGAACGTTATATGTATTTTGCTGCAAATGATACTAACTTATTTATCCTTCATAGAGCTGGAAACTTGGTTGTACCAAATGTGTCTGCAGAGGTGAGTGATGTGTCATCTTCGTCTGGACCAGTTAAGCTGGCAGACCTGCAAAGAATTCTGAACAACCTCTCTTCTGGTCCTGTAGGTAAAATTCTCAACCGCTTGGTACTCTCTTCATTCAATAAGTTTTTCTGGTTTCCCTTTTATATACTCATTCAGGTACGTTGATATTATTTTAGGTATCCCTGGAGATGAAGACGAAGGTGAATATTTTCAATTTTAGGTATTCTGTTTTTTCATTATTTTTACCACATCGTCCTCAAATTTCATCTTTCGAAGGCCTAGCATTAGGGGATATCCTGAAGCCCGAGTTGATTATGCCATTGCTTGAGATGTTACCGGTACAAGAACGATTGTCTTCCCATTTACCTGAGGTATGTGCTGGACGTCAGTGTTTTTTTTTAATATTTAATGAAGATGAGTATTTACATGGAATTGTAAGTCAAGTTGTAAATTTAGGGAAGTTAGAGACGCAGAGGGTCTCTTGATTATGAAATGATTTAGGGTTGTGGGATTAAAAAAATTGTATGGGGTGAAAGGAGAGCGTTATATCTGTTTGTGTTGTTGTTTGAGAGTGGAACAGCTTTGATTGGGGAGACGGAATAGTAGAATTCACACCCAGTAATTTCTTTTATATTTAATCTGTTAGCTCACTGACTCAACTCTTGTTTGCCGAGTCCACTAAGCTATTAACGATGTTCATGCACTGGACTAATCTAAGGGACTAATCTAAGGACTTTAACAGGGTCACTGTAGGGATGAAGATATACTGGAGTTGTTACAGAGCCCACCATTTCGTCAACAAGTAGATGCATTTACCTATGTAAGTCCCTCTGTGACAATGTTGTTTGCGGTCTTGGCTTGATATTCTGACTCCACTTTACTCTCGCTCTAGGTACTTCGCACAGGACAGATAGATTTGACTCAGTTCGGTATTGACCCAAGTAAATGTGAGTCCGGCTCTTACAATAGAATTTCCTAAGGCTTTTTGTTTCAGTTTTATAAATACAGTTTTCACTCTTGTTGTAGATAAGTTCACTGTTGTCTCATTCCTTGAGGCACTTGAGGACTCAGTTGCAACGCAATCAAACGACGCAATGGATGAGAGTTGATCTTTTCATAATGATTTTGTTTGAAGTTCGACCTTTCAACTAAGAAAATCATTTTCGTTGTTTGTTGAATTTGGATTTATGAATTTTGTTGAAGTTTATGTGTTAGTATTTTATTTTGTCAAGCACAGGTTTTCAAGCATTGTTATCAGCTTTTAGTTTATTATTCGATATAACAGAAAAATATAAAGCCAGGTCGGTTTTACCAGTTAGATCTTCTATTGATGATCTGATGAATTTAACATCATGGAAAAACTTTGTTCGAAAGAATTCTCAAGTTTCTTTGTCAACATTTAGGCACATGAGGCCATCAATGTTCTCAAGGCAGTTCAGCTATTATTTATTTGTGTACTGGGTATTTTTAGTATTCACACTAAGCATGGCCATCCGGGTTCTTGGGTTTGGGTCGGGTCTTGTAGGTTCAGGTTTTTCGGATCTTGAAAATTTAGACCTACGTAGGTATCTATAATATTTTGAGTCGATTTTATGGGGGATTTTGTTGGGTCCGGATCGGTTCGGGTCTACAATTCTAATACCTGTAATATATTTATAATTTTTCTAGTCCATATCGGGTCCGGATCGCATTCAGATATGCAGGATCTGAAAAATACTGAACATATCCAAATTCACTTAAATTTAATTAATATTTGTCATATATATCTAAATTTACAAAATAACTTAAATTAGACTATTAATAATTAACATAAAACATTTTTAAACTTTGAATTTTATATTTTAAAACTTCATACTACTTTAAAATGTTACAAAATAATAATCAATATTGTTAACAAAAGATATTTCAACTAAATAAAAAATAATATATATAAAGCAAAAGACAAAAAAAAATTATAGTTTTGAATTATACATGTTTTTAAGTCGGATAAAAATCAGTTTTTTATTGGGTTGAGTCTATTCGAGTCGTTTCTTTTCGGGTTTAGGTCTGTTCGGGTCGGTTCTTTTCAGGCCCAGGTTTATTCGGGTAAAATAAATTTAGACCCAAAAAATACTTGTAAATTTTCGGTTCAGGTATTTTCAAACCGGTTCCGGATCGGGTCTTTGGGTCCACGTTAAAATGCCAATGCCTAATTCACACTTAATCTTCCTTGAATTATTTTGTACACTTAAAAAGGTAAAAATGATAAATTATTCAGAATGATATATAGGATTCTATATAGAGAGATCCATCGGAAACTGTTTAATGCCATGCTTGGTTTGAAACAAATCATAAGCAGAAGGAAGCAGAGGAAGTACAACTTCCTGAACAAACCAAACTGAGAAATGCGTTATAAATGGATCATAGACATATGATGCATTCTTTAGTAGTTATGGATGGACATAGAGAAACTCAAGAGACGTAACTCAGCTATTGGGAGTAAGGAACTAACAACTAAGAATCTCATCACTTCACTCGGAGCTCGAGGCCCTCTCATGGGCGGGAGATGCAATCAAGGATCTGGACCGCAATTCTGGCCTGTAAAGACTTGCTGCGGGTGGGATTGGGTTTTCATTTGGTAAGCCCGTATAATTTTGGGCCTGGCTGAATGGGTTGAAAGCGGGTTGGGCTACAGGTTAACCCACAACCTTAAGTCTTCATTTCTGCTTTCACATGATGATATTTTCGGTCTCCCAAATTCCTTTGATCTGCACCGGTGGAGCTTCTTCGAGCCATCAAAAGAAGTTTACGAACTCACTTTCCACAAAATAAGAAGATCCAGCTCCAGCCATGGGTCCTTCATCGACGGTGGTTCTAGGCCTTCTGCGCTCCATGCATGTCATAGGTAAGGAAAGATTCTTGTGTTTTGTTGTCGAGTTATATTGTCGGCTCTAACCAATTATTTCAGTTTTCAGGCGGGATTTCTTCTTAGATCCAGCATCGGAGCTTCTCTTTTGCTGTATCGGATTCGACAGTGAATCCTGTCACCACTTCGTCTTCGAGCTAGAGCAGAGAAGCTAAACCGAGAAGATGAAGGTACATATTTACTTTAACAATTGTATGTTTTTTGCATGTGTGTGAATTGTGTTATTGTGTCTGATATTAGTGTTTGTCTGCTTTGTCTGTTTGTGCTCTGTGTTCGATTCATTGTCTCATTGTTTTCAGGTAACAACCATGTAGATCGACGATGCATATAGTCTGAGGTAACGATCTCTTTGCTTTCGATTACAATGTCAGCTCACGTCACATACAACTCTACTAACTTAGTTGATGTTTACTTGTTTAGGAAAAGAAGGAACAGAACAAAGCTTAAACCAAAGTAAATTATTAATACTTTCTATCATATGTAATTGATCTTGTTGTTTATTGTTAACATCATATGGTGTTCTGTCTTTGATATGCTTGTGGTATTCTGTCTCGAGCTAATAGAGTGATGGTGAACAAGGAGGCGAGTGGCTCATCTTCTCCACCTCTTCACTGGACATGTATAAAACAAACAAGTGTATTGCCTTATCAAGTGTAATCCTCGACTAAACTCACTTACTGATGCATCATGAAGCTGCTAAAACATCCTGAAATATGTCTTGAAGCGTCCAGGAGCCATATGCATCTTTGTAATTCTATGTCCTGCGGGCCGACCCGCAAAGACCTACATGTTTTGCGGTACGGGTGGTCAGCCATTTTAAGGACTGCAGTCTGCATGGGCCTGACCCGCCGTATCCCGCTCATGAAGTCGTAACACGATGAAACATGCGGCAATGAAGGGTGCCAAAATTCATCAAGAGCCATGCCATCACCCTTTATTTGCATAGAGGTCCTTGGACCCGTTTAACCTATTTTAGTTTTTTACAGTCACTCTCTAGGCTACATTTTATTATTTTGAGAGAGATTTTGGAGAGAAGATCAGAACTCTTTTCAGAGATTGATTGAAACTTCTGTATTTATTAACCTGATACTTTTTATGCTATTCACTCAGTTATTTGTTATGTCTTGCATAACTGGTCTGAGTAATTCACATGTTTTTTTTTTTGAACAACGAGTAATTCACATGTTATTCACATGTAAGATCTAGAGATTTTTCAAGGAATTTGATGAACTTGTGACTGATAGAAATGCTAGGGTAATCATATTATTTCCTTCACCAGGATTAATTCTATTGCTTATTCTTAGAGTAATTAACTTGATCTTAGGATAATTGGAAGAAAACTTCAACACCAGTAATACTAGTAGCTAGTACTGGTAATAGTGGTTACTAGTAATACTTACTACAAATGAAGAAACTGAATAAAAGGTTATTATCTTAGAAGATGCATTAGACATTTCACCACTTCCAGACCTTTCTGAGAGTTATTTCATTGTTGGTTCTCCCCTTGGGGTACTCTATGGACTACATCTTCTCCTACTGCCTTATTTAGATCTGAGACCCGTTTTATGGTTCTACTAGATTGACGACACCTTTCTGTTCCCTTCATAACTTTCTTGTACAACACATACAAACACAACCACTCAGTCACTCGAAATGTAAACCGCATAACAACAAATCTATTTTAGGTTGGTTTAGCTGTAGGTTGGTTGGATTTTAGGGTTAGGTTTGGGTGGGTCAGATTTTTAGGTTGGACTCTTGCAAATAATCTATTTTATTAAGGAACAATTTATTTCTAGTCACGTTATTTCATTCAAGAAAAAATGAAAAAAAAAAGGAATATTATAAGGAGAAAGAGGAATTTTTAAAGATGATTGGGGCAAAACACACTAATGTCCTTAGTAGTTATCGATTATCGACACTAAAGTATTTCTGTCTGTAACTCGAATAACCCAATATATAGTCCATAATTCATATTATATGACAGTTATATTTTTAGTACGCGAGTCTCTCATCATGCGATGTCTACCAGCTATTTCCAAACAAAGCAAAGTTCATTGTCGGAATAAAGTAATTTGTTATCTTGGTTTCCACGTATTCTATCACTATCCAAACACTTGTGATCCAAGAACGAACGACGCTAGACTTAAGAAATAGGCTCGTAGGACGAGACGAGAAAGAGTAAGGATGGGTTCGGAAAACTTGAGGGAATCATCTTTCTTCACTACTCAAGTTTACGTCATTATTTATTTCCTCAAAAAGTATTTAGGCCAAGAGTTTCAATATATATATTAAAAAAAATCTCCCCCCAAGTGCGGTGGTGACTGCCCGAAGAGGGTGTGGGGTTGCAAGAAGTCATAAATATGATGATACATCGATTTCATGATAACTCCTACTAACACATCACATGAGCTATTCAAGTCCGCATGACTCCAAAACAAATATTCACTCGTTCGATTTTGCATAGTAATTAGTTTTCAAATACTTCAATCATTCCTTGTTAATAGAGGGACCAGGAAATAGATACACCCAATTAGTACACCTGATTAAGTCGGATATATCTATCTACGAATGTTGATAGTTTGCATAAATATATTTAATTAATACAGTTATTAATTTATTGAGTCATATCTCAGTTCTAATACTTTTAGGTATGTCCTAGTTTTTTTAACAGTGAGTCTGTTCTAACTTTTCTTTAGTATTAAAGAGATAATTCACAATAGATCACAGTATACCTCAAATTTGTGACGGACAACAATATCAATGAGCAGCTGTCAATAGGTGGGTTTCAAATCTTTCTGTCAAACTTATCACACGATTTTAATTGACTTCAACGAAGAAATAGATTAAAAAAATACGAGTATAAATGGATTGGGTTACTCGTATAAAGGTCTTCCACTTTTGAGATGTTTGGCACTCTCTCTTTCTCTAACAAACACGAATGTCCATTCAGCTGTCCAAACTAAAAGAGGTGAGCTCTAACAAACCCTAATATCCAATCAGCTGTCCAAACTGAAAAACGAACCATTTGGCTCATCCCTAACTAAACCTGAAATATATCAGAGAAGTTTAGTTTCCAATGAAAGCGAATAAAAAACAGTGGCCAATTTGCTTTTCATGCTGGTCCCAGTTTTTGCACCCTTCTGTAGCCACACTAATCTTCACCTTTTCTTTTCTTTTTCCCTATTTTTATGAAACATATATTGATTATTATCATCACGTCTTCAAACTCTCACTTTTTCTTAGAACTGGTCATCAATTGTTTCAGCATAATTTTTTTGTAACTTGTTTAAATGAAAAAACTCTACATATTAATACTCAATAAACTAATAAATACTATAAATTAATAAATTTTAGTTTGTTAGTTCCGAGCTGTAATATATAGAACAGTTCGATAAAATAAGAAAATAACCTATGTTATTAATTATATGGTTCCAGTGATAACATAATAGTTAATGTATATAAACTTTATATAAATAAAAATTGTATTGTATAGTTTATTTTAGTCACAGTGAAAACTATATTTATTTTTTCTTAGTATTTCTAAGTAAATTGATGTTATTTTGTCATTTTATAATTAAAAAAATATTAATTTTACGGTATATATTTTGTATACACCAAATAAGTGACAAAGAACAACTAAAATTTCTATTTATAAAATTTAATCAATATATATACCGTAAAATCAATTATTCTTTCTATTTTTACATAAACATGTAATATATATATATATATATATATATATATATATATATATACATATCAAATAAAATTCTATAAATTAATAACAAAATAAAATAAGAAAATATAAAATTAATATTCTAATATTATTAATTTATAAAGTTTTTACTGTATTTCTTGTGCAGTGACTTTTATATTTTCGTGAACATAAATGTAATGCTAAAACAAGCAAACGTTTTGTATTTGAACATGAAAATAAACAAACTGTAGTATTATGGTTTGTGATATACTTGAACACTTAAAAAAATTGATTTGACTATCTATTTCATCAAAGTGCGCTTATGTTTTCGGGTACATATCATTTTAGAATTCCATAGTTAAACGCGCTTGATCTGAAGTAGTAGAAAGATGAATTATCTATCGGAAAGTGATTGCTGATATCGTGTGAGTGAGGAAAAAGTACGGAAAAAAATCATGTGACAGTTGCTAGGGTAGTAAACAAGACTAATGAACCTCGAAAAATTAATGCACCGCCCATCTCACGAAATGCCCATTAGCCGTGGACGATTGGAGCATTACAAGTGGTAGTAGATCCGAACCCATACGGATGTGGAGTCAGTGAAAGCTCACACTAACATGCATAACAATCTTGGGGTGCAACAAAGACGCTAAGTTCTTTGAGAGGAGGTGAATTGTAACGTATCAATTTGTGGTATACTTAAAGGTTTAAAAGAATTAATTTGACCACCTAAATTACCAAAGTGCGTTTACTTTTTCGAACACATTTATGTTAGAATTCAAGAGTTAAACATATTTGAACTAAAATAATAGAAAAATGGGTAATTTATCAGGAATTGATTTGCAATATCGTGCAAGTGAAGTCAAAAGGCATAAAAATATTATGAGTGATTATAAAGTCAGTAAAAAAAACTAATGAACCTCCGAAAAATTAATGCACTGTTCATTGCACAAAATAGAATCCACTAACCAAAATGATAGATGTGTAAAGTTCATTAACCGTAGATGATTGGAGTCTTACACAAACATTTTATAATTAACCACATCAAAATTACTTACTAGCCCTACATACGACACAAAGAAAAAAGGGAATCAATCCCAGTTTTGATTGAAGTATTTCCACGAATAAAGTAGATAAGGAAACGTTCTCATATATCCTTCTTTGTCATCAATGTTCTCATATACCATATCTTTTTATGTCATTGATAATATACTATTATATAGTTTTCTTGGAAGGAAGGCCGACATACAATATATTCTAGCGAATACAAATATTCTTTGACCACTACTAAATCTTGGATATAGCCCACCGTACCTCGGTTGTATAAGTTTGTAAGATTACATGATTCAAATTATTGTTTTGTTGCAATCACTTTTGAGGAATGTTATACATATATATTTATGCATGACTTTTATCAACATTTAAAAATGTTCAAATACATACATTGTGTACATTTATTATTATTTATACTATTATTTTTTTGTAACGCTGATTTATTATTACATTGCAACTATGAGAGGGCATCACCTTAGCCGTTCTATGAAGATCCGCTCCTTATCCGATTTATATGCATTATGTTGAAGATCTTTTGCACGCATTTCTTCTGTTGTCTGCATTAATAAATCGCTCTCTCCGGGATTTGAAACTTGAATTTCTTGAAATTTGCAAGAAATTGCATAGTATGGGGTTCGAACCCCAGACCTGGGTGTAGAAACCTTTAAACCTTAACCACTATGCTACGGTGCTTCCACATTTATACTATTATTAATGAAGTTATTTGGCTTATGTGTCAGTTTATCCAAAGTTATAGATTTTTTTTTGCTTATTTATCAGTGTTTTCAATAATTTTAATTAGTAATTTTATTTATTTATTATATTTTAATTTTTTATTTAGTAATTTTACCTATCTGTTATTTTAAACATATTTGTTATATTTGGTCAATATTGATTCTACTTATATATGATTAAAAACGAAATTAATTTTACTAATAGTATATTTATATGTTATATTAGATAATTAGTTATAATTTTATATAGCAAATCGTCAAATATATATTTTCATAAGTATGATAATTATTAGATATATTGTGTTATTATCTGAAAATCATAATTTCTATTATAAAATCCACCGTTAAAAGTTAGAGTTGTTAATATTAATATTAACTTGATTAAGTTTAATATTTAATTTATTATATAATTAAAAATGAAATTTATATTACTTATATTAGATTTATCTGTTATATTAGATAATAATTATAATTTAATATAATAAATTGTCAAAAATATATTGATTATTATTGTCTTATTACCTGAAAATTATATTTTCGAATTTAAAATTTCAAAAATAAGTTATAAAACATTTTATAGTTAAACAATAATCAAAAAAAATATTTGTATTAAAATATTTTCTAAAATATTTTAATGTGTTAGTTTTTTTTAAAAAATTTAACAAAATAATAATCATATATATTTTGATAGATAAAAAACAATTTGTCATATATAAATAATTTTATGTTTAATTTTTAAAACATAAATAGTAACTTATCATGATAATTTTTTGAATTAATAAAATATAAAATAGTAAGTATTTATAAGAAAATTATGTCTGCATGTGCGGGCAAACCACCTAGTTCACTGTACACAACACATGAACAATGTAATAAATTACTAAAATAAAAAATTTCATCAAATATTTTATGCTAAACATATTAAAAATATAATTTGTTGTTAAAAAATTATTGCTATAGATTTAAATATCAGACTTTTTGAAAATTCATCCCAAAAGTTCAGATTATTCACGAAATGTCATTAGTGTTTTTTTTTTAAATGGGTATTTTACTCTATCATCTTCATCTTCATCAGTATTTACAATATCATCATTGCCATGAATACACCAACCAACATGAACAACCAATTTGAAGCTCTTAATGCAGCGAAAATTTGATTTTCAATCCTCCTATCTAATTTCTTATGCTCAAAAACTACATCTCTTTAATTTAATCTCTATATTGATCCAAAAGAACTCAAAATTTTGATTCTAAACTTTGTAAGATTCAAACTAACGATTCTTGGTCATTAACAAGTTGATCTGTTTCGTGGTGAAGTTCTTTGTGTAGAAAAAAACTAATCAAGTTATCTCATTGGTTGAAATTATGAAATTGATCAATATTTTATCAGATCTGTTTGTCAAAGGATATCCGTTTAAGTCTTCTGGTCATAAGAGGACTTATACATAAGTCTTTTGGTCAATGTAGATGTTACTTTTGCAATTGACTTTATGTTTGTTTTCTAGAGACGATTTCTTTGGAAATCTTCCAACTTTTCTTTGTTAACAAAAAATGTCGATACGAGAGAAGACTTCCCGGTAAGTCGTCTATAATAAACATATTAGTTTTGCAATTGACCGGATTGTATCAGAGATTTGTTTTTCTCTAGAAGACTAACACGAAAGTCTTCCGCCAGAAGACTTTCCTTTAAGTCTTCCGAACTCTCGGTGGAGTTCTTCTCACTGTCGGTAAAGGTCGTCTCAGGTTACTTTTGCAATGGAAGAACACTTACAAGGAAGTCTTCTAGAATTTTATTATGAGATTCTAGTCAAACCTTGGTTATCACATAAGATTTCCGTGTAAGTCGTCTGCCAGAAACTTACATGGAAGTCGCCTGATTAAAATTAAAGTTTTCAGTTTTATTTTTCAATTGCAAAAGTAACTCGAGACAACTAACATGGAAGTGGTCTAGTTATATGTAATATTTAAGTTTTATTTTTCTGCTGGAAGACTCCCATGTAAGTCTTTTAAAAAAGTTAAAATTCTGACATAATTCTGTCAATTCCAAAACTAACATGTTTATCCTACATGGACCTACCAGGAAGTCTCCTCTGGTATTTTTGATTTATGTTTTGAAAAAACAAAAGTAAGCCAATATTTACAAAGAAAAACTTCCAAAGAATTCTGCTGTAGAGTAGACCTCTCTAGAAGTTTTCCTTTGTAAATTTTCAGTTGCAAAAATGACCTAAATGGAAGACTTCCTAGAAGTCTTGTCGATGACTTCCGTGGAAGTCTTCTGTGTCAAAGTTTAATAAACTTTTATTTCTCTAAATCTATAAAGACTTTTTAACATTTTCTTATTAATTCGTGTGTATCAGTTGGCATTGGGGCTCTTGAATGAAATTCATAACTTAATTTGTTTTAATTATGAGGTTACCAACATTCATATTTATTAATGTATCTATCTAATCCGTTAAGACTTCCGTGGAAGTCTTCAATGCTAGTTTTTGTAAACTTGTTAAGTAATCTTAAGATATGTTTTTTCTTTAACTTTCAAAAATGTTAGAGAACTTCAAAAATATCAAGTCATATGGTTTAATGTGTCTTCTCAGGTCATAAGATATACTTTTTTAACTTTCATGAAATTTGAAATTTCAATTTTCACTTAAAATTTTAGTCTCCCGCTTAAATTTTAATTTCCTTTCCAAATTTCCCGCTTATATTACAAGTTCCCGCTTTAAATTTCCCGCTTTAATTTTGTCTTCCGGGAATACTTCTTGTTTAACTGTTAAATGTTTGAACTTATGTTATGTTTGATATTTTGTGAATTTGGCTAAGTTTTGTTGAGAATTCTTCTGCCTTAGTTTTGGTAAATTTGACCAATTTTCATGTTATTGTGTTTTGGTATGGACGTTGTATCAATAACTTTAACAGTGTCAAGTTCTTTTGGAAAGATAATATTGTATACATGAACATATTTACCAAAAAGTTTTCATTAATATGTCTTCAAATTTACTCAAGAGTTCACAATTAAAAGAGTGCACCTACAAATCACAAAACAGAACGTAAAAAAATATTATAGATCATTCCTCCACAAAGACAAGCTTAGACTCCACTTGACAAGCCAAGAAGTCTTCTAGCACATTATATGTTAGAAGGCTTTGAAGAAGACTTCGTAGACGTCTTCCAAAATCTGACTCATAACTGAATTAAAAACCTGCAAATTCAAAAGAGTTCAAATTTCTTCAAAACAGAGAAAATGAGTGGAATATGCAATAGGTCCCCCTTTAAGGAACACACAAATATACATATCCAAAAAATATCTTTAAATAGTAGAAGATGGAAACCATGTAAGAAAAAATCTACAAAACAATATGAATTAGTGATAAATACATTAGACAAAAAAATGATAATTTGATATAAAGTTTGGTGTTTTCAAGTTCCAAGAGACTTAAGAGAGGTTGTAGAGTTTTAGTTTAGGAAAAATGTAAGAGATTTAAGCAACCAAGAGTTACCAAATGAAGAAAAATTGGACACATAAACTTACTAAAACATTCAAATCTGTTATGAAAAAAGAGACATAGGAGAACGAAGACTTCATCCGATCTAAAAAAACTGCATTTTCAACAGCATTCAAACGACTTTAAAACAGAGAGAAGTTTTTAAATAAGGTAAGAGCTTAAGAACAAAAAAAAAGTTTTCAAAAGGCAAGAGTTTTAAGCAAAAGAAGTTACCAAATGAAAAATATGATTTTAGTTTCTCTTGGTAATTTTAGTCTCCTTTGTTTTAGTGTACTGTTTTATTTTGTTTTTCAAGCCGTCGAGGAACCCTCCGGTTACTATCCTGTTATCGACGAGCCTAACTCCGGATGTAATCACGTTAAACTCGTTTTAGATTTAATATAATCGTTTGTGTACAAAAAAAAAGATCTACCTTTAAAAGGAGTGGAAGATGAGAACCTGAAATGAAAAACCAGCACGAACAAAATAAACCCGTGAGAAATACATGAGATAAAATAAGAAACTGATATAAAGTTTTGGTGGTTTAAAGTTCAAAGAGATAAAGAGGGGTTGAAGAGTTTTAGTATGTGAAACATTACATTTTCGTTACAGCTATTTGAAAAGAAGAGAGAGAGAATGTATATTTTTTTTCTTTATATAAAGAGACAAAAATTCTAATAAAATTAAATATTTTTGATTCAAAAGACTTTAAAGTAAGTATTCTTTTATAAAACTTGACTGGGTTGAAATTCTTCTTGACTCCGAATTTACTATTTGCTCAGAAATTTATGCGGAAGTCTTCTAGTGCTATTTGTTGGAAGACTTAAGTATGTAAACTCTAAACTCAAAATGACTAACTAACTAGAAACATACACTTCATAAAACTTAAAATAAAATTTAAAATGTTTAACATACACGAAACTAAACACATATAGGTCAAAATTTATTTTTTCAAAAAAAAAGGTTAAGCTTCAAAAATCTAACCCTAAGAATACATACAATATTATAACATATGTTTCCAAACTCTTAACCAAAGAATACCATGATACACTACATTCACTCTTTTATGTTAAAAGATAATCAATTTTACTAAATCTTAATTTATATCATTACAAATATTTATAATCACACGATTTCAATTTTTCCACATCAAAATATTTTTTATAAAATTTAGAAATTATTTTTTAATATCTACTATGAGAGAAGACTTCCTGGAGATTTGAGACGACTTACAGAACCTCTAAAGACTTACAAAATCTCAGATGACTTTGCGGGTTATATTCGTAAAAACGAATTCCTGTTTTTTGTTTGGTCATAAAGGGTTGATTGTAATTTCATTTGCCTTTGAAATTATTTTTGCATTTGATTCAAGTTCGAGTATACTTTAAGAGTTAAAATCAAATTTTGGGTCATGTGTTTTTTTACATAATTATCATGTGTTTTTTACATTTTAGTTACAAAAATATTTTCGGTATGATAAATAACTTATCAAATATACGAAGAAGTAAACAAACAAACAAAGCATACTATATAAATTGGTTTTATTAAGATGGCTGTCCATTTTTCTTAAAAAGAATTTTCGCCGTTCTTTCTTCTAGGCAATCTCTGGTGGATTCCCCCTTTCGCTTATTATCGTATTGTTTTTTTTTTTTAAATTAACTTTGATTTTGTCATATCTAGAGCTGGTGATGTTCTTTATCGTAGGTTTGTTTGTGGATCTTTGCATTGGAAGACGTAGTGATGGCATATGAAGAATTGGAGTAATGGCTTTGGTTGGCATAAATGGCCCTGATGCAGTGTTGCATTAATGGTTCTCATCGACAATTACATGAGATTTGCTTTTCAGCCACTGTTTATATATTCTTTATTCTAAGTCAATATATTCCTTGAGTTTTCGTGCTTTTGGTGTTTATATTTCTAAATCTCACAATCCACTTAAGGTTGTAGGTTGTTCTCTACTTACGTGTTTAGACTTTAGTCAATTTGGCAATCTATCGATTTTACGTTTTGCAGTTCAACTTTGTTCAAGAGTGGCTTTCATCGAAAACACCAAACGAAATTGATAAAAGCAACTAAAATAAGAAAGAGATCCCAATAAGAAACTCTATGTCATGAGAATTTATGTATGTGCGAGAACAATTAAAAACTTTCGTTATATTTGAAATGAGATTGTCTTGGTATTGCTATGAAGTCATCAAAGACGACTGTCTTCACTATTTTCAATGTAGAAAATACCATGTTTTATTTTATAATCGTTTTCATTCCTTTTTCCATGTTGTCATCAGGTTTCAAACCATTGTTACTAAATAGTGTTAAAATAAGTCATATGAAAATCATATTTACTCTGTTTATTTTAAGCACAAAGATTAAGAAAACATATGAAATTCTAACTATATTTCAATCAATAGATAAATTAACTGAATAATCTTATTTAATAGATCTGCATTGCAATGTAAGACACTATTTTTTAAAATGTCCACCCCTACTATTTAAAGATCTCTTATAAACCATTTTTGTTGCTTTTCATTATGATTGTATTTCACATCTTTGTTTTGTCTCTATTGATATGTGTAGATAATTTCATAATAATGTTTTAAGTTTTCAAAGGAATTGATGAATCTATGAATCATATTGTTTATAATAGTAATATGTCCTCTATATCTTCATCTATTGTTGTTCTTCATCCTAAACCTTGTTAAGCTATCTAGTTTTAAAGTCAAACTTTATGCATATTTAACTTCTTGGATTCAAAGAATAATTTAGTATCTTATGTTGTTAGGCATATTAATTGATACGGTAGTATCGACTGATTATAATGTGTTTTGAGTTCTGAATTGTTCTTAATGATGTCCTTGTTTGCTTCTCTTATTTATGATTTTAATATCTGATGAGTTATCGTAAAGCCTAACGTTTTCTCTTTCGATCTTTACATCATTTTAACTATATTCCTAGTTATTATTTCCTTTATAATAACAATAAGACCATTTTTTATCTTATATCTATTTCGACATGAAAGTGAAATATTGTTATCGTTGGTTTATGTTGATTCAAGTTTTATATACTACAATTTGTTGTTGTGCACTTGTAGTTGATTTTACAGAGTTTAAAACTCGAAATATCAACAATTTTGTGTTATGTTTGTTCTAGTATCTGAAGTTGAGCTTAAGATTTATTAATAAGTTATTTTTTATCTTTATCTGTTTCAAATGTTTATTATAACTAGCGAAGTTAAGAAGGACTAACGAACAAAAAAATTGTATTTTTTCGTATACTAAAATTATTTAAAATTTGATTACAAATATATAAATTTCAATTTCAAAATAAAGAATATATATATAACTATTTATGATTAACTATTTCCAATAATTTAATTTAATATAATAGTGATTTAATAAATAAACAGTGGTTTTCGTTTATAGCTACCATTATTAATTTAAAACTGTATAGAAAATGTTTCAATATATTTTATGAAACATATAAGTATATATATATTTTGAATAATTATCTATATAAACTAAGAAGTAAAAATGTATACATCAGGGCAGCAGCATACGAACTAATTAGTCAAAATTAACCAAATAAAAAACTACACAAAGCAATAACTGAAACTTTTATAATAGGATGGTAAGAACATAAAAGAATGAAAAAGAAAAATGGTTCATAGTTTTAAATTAAATGATTAAATAAAATAAATTGTTAATATATCTTTAAAATGTTACAAACATCTCATTAATCGGTTAGTACATCCTCCTAATATTTGGTTACAAAAATTATTTTAGTGGTACGCAACCCCATTAGTCAAGCGGACCCTACTCGGTAAAAGACATACAACACAACCCTACATCGAAATTCCCAAATCCTTTGCATTGCATATAATAATTTTTGCCCTTTACTTCTCATCCTCTCCTTAGGCTTATTATCTCTCCCATTTATTAATTACAAAATTTTATGATCCCTTAGCATAGTTGTTCAAGTACACAATACCCGTTTTCAAGGCAAGTGTCTGCTAGGCTGCTCGGTGGAGAGAGAGAGAGAGAGAGAGAGAGAGAGAGAGAGAGAGAGAGAGAGAGAGAGAGAGAGAGAGAGAGAGAGAGAGAGAGAGAGAGAGAGAGAGAGAGAGAGAGAGAGAGAGAGAGAGAGAGAGAGAGAGAGAGAGAGAGAGAGAGAGAGAGAGAGAGAGAGAGAGAGAGAGAGAGAGAGAGAGAGAGAGAGAGAGAGAGAGAGAGAGAGTGTTTTCTCCTATATAATTAATTTCATCTTCTATCTATTCCGCTACACAAACAACTTGTGCAGTCTGGTTCCTTCTATCGATCATGTCTAACTCCGCGACGGCCGCTGAGCAACTTTGCTATATTCCTTGTAACTTCTGCAACATAGTTCTTGCGGTATGATTGCTTAGCCATAATGGATCTGCATGTTTTCTGCAAAGAAATTTAGCTAAAGATATAGCCAGGCATATTAGATCTACCTTTATTTTCTTTTTGTACTATATAATGGCTTCTGATAAAAGAATACTGCGGCTCTTTTCATCAGTTCCACTATCTTAACGTTCACAATTTTCATCAATTAAAACCTGTCTAATTTATTTTTGTCACTAATAAATATTTGGCTTTGCTTATGGTGCCAGAGAGAAGTCACCATCTCATACAATACTTTTTTCACGCATCATAGATCTTCTCTCTATTCTGCTTTTCTCAAAGAAATTTATAATTTAAGTTGTGAAATTTTGTAAGGTCATGCATTTGTGTATACCTATTGACTATGCATAATAAAAGAGAAGAAATCTACCTTATGGCACTAGTTTTATTTGATAATAAAAAAATTTGATTAAGTTAAATGTCAGTCAATATTTTTGTCGTTTGCCTTGCAAACTATAAAAATCATATATAGGAATGTCTAATCTATATTAACAAGGAAAAACAAGTATATTTTTGACTATTCTGATGAATAATGGTCATATAAGCTTTTTGTTGATCTATATGACTTTATTTTATGGATCTGGGCAGTAAACTTTTTTTAGTAAAGAAAATCAATTAATTAAATATTATCAGTTTTTTTTTTTGTTTTCGCCAAAATGTGAAGGTAAGTGTCCCATGCAGCAGTCTGTTCGACATCGTGACCGTCCGATGCGGCCACTGCACCAATCTGTGGTCTGTAAACATGGCAGCTACTCTTCAGTCGCTTTCACGCCCTAATTTCCAGGTCTTTCTCCCTCCTTCTCTTCACAGTTCCCAAAACTATAGGGATTTGTAATTTAAAATGCTATCTGAAATTTAGGGCTCTTTTGTTTGTTTTCAAAATGATATAGACAGAGATCTGAGCTTCTTGTTGCCTGTTTCTGCCTCCAGCCGTCGTCTACATCTGCATAAATTTATTACATAATTAAAGATTTTCAATTTCAATTTTCTTTTTCCAGCCTTTTTTTTTCAAACTTATATCCGCAGCCTTTTCCATAGTTATTTTTCATAGAGCCCTAGCTTATGTTTTGATCTGAATACTGATGTGAGCTGCATCCTTTTTGATTTGATTGACATGAATGTTAGGGTTTCATTAGTTTGCTTTCTTTTATTTTTCTTTTTCTCTTAAATATATATATTATTGGATTCCTTTTTTAAAGGTTTTCTTTTGTCTTTTACTTCTCTTTAACAATTAATAAAACGTCCTCTAGTTGGTCCACTTTGTTCTCTCTTCATTTCCTAAATTAGACAATACATATATGATTGCTATTCAATTCTTATAATTCATCATTTTAGTCTAAATTCTAAATTATCTAAAACAAATGCGGCATTAATATATTTGTTAATCGAAGATTGTATATGAATATGGAATAGGCAACATCCTATGCAACGCCAGAGTATGGATCTTCCTCAAGAGGCCACACCAAAATTTCTTCCAGAATTTCAGCTCGTACCATTTCTGAGCAACGAGTTGTAAACCGTCGTAAGTAACAATTTCTTTTTATGTATAATTAACTAAGTAAACATACAGAATAATTTATGTGTATTTCTTATACTGTCGTTCAGCTCCGGAAAAGAGGCAGCGAGTACCTTCAGCCTACAATCAATTTATAAAGTAACAAATAGATTTACATTTACATATTCATATAATTATGTTTATTATATTCGAAATCTGTTAAGATTGAAGTCATTGATTTGTGCGTAAACTGAAAATTCTGAAGAGAGGAAATTCAGAGGATCAAGGCTAATAATCCAGACATAAGCCACAGGGAAGCATTCAGCACCGCCGCCAAGAATGTAAGTTTTCATTTTGTGAAAAGGTTCACATTTATTTTTAAAATGTGTTTCTCTTATCGGTAAAATATATATTATATATCAATACTATTAAAACAGAAGCAATTTTTATCGACTATGTTTTGGATTATCAAAAAAACCTAGGTTGGACCATTTCATTTATTTTACCTCATATATTTTCTCTTACGGATAAATTAATTGTTATTAAATATATTATACTCAATCTGTTAGTTTAATATTTTCAAAACAAGATATCTAATAAGATTTTTTCAAGTATCTTTTTCTAATATTTCATTTTAGTAATATCTTTTACTATCTTTTTATTTAAGATGTAAACGTAATTTTCTTTTTAATATTTATTTTTAAATAATAAATTTTCAATTAATAATAAATAAAATTGTTAACGAAAATTAATTCTTTCATTATAGAATATGAAATAATATTCCAAAAACATTTATATTCATAATTAAATTAATACATCAAATGATAAATATAAAGTACCTTAATTCATTTATCAAATATTTTATAAATAATAAAATTAAAGAATAACATACATTCATGTAATTTTACCACATATTTCAAAGCATTAAAATAAAATAGTAAAGTAAGATATATAAAATGATAAATAATTACATATTTAAATTAGAATATTAAAAAAAAATTTAATATAGTATGATACAGGTGGAATGAAATATAGTTAATTTATATAATAATAAAAAAAAATTTGAGCAATATAAAAATAAATTTTTACTATAATTTACAGTTTTAAAATATAAGTAAAATTAAAAAGGACGGGTTATATAAATAAATTGTCTTATTTCATAAAATTATATTTATTAAATTTAATTTAATTATCTATAAAAACAATTTTTAATAAAAGTACATGTATGAGATTTCTAATTTTCAGTAAATAAATTTTTGAAAAAAAACGGATTCCGTAGATCCGGGTCGGGTAAACACAAGTATAAATATATTAGGTTATTTCGTAAATAACTGAGCGGTTTATATATCTCTTGAACTAAAAAATGAAAAATCATAATCGAACTGAAACCAAAATACAAAAAGAAAAACAACATAATTTGTATGTACAGGTAGTGGCATATATTATCCTAATAATAATTTTTTTTTGTTCAAATACTGATAAGTTTTTATTTTATTATTATAGGGATATAAAGATGTACTTTATACCTTTAATAACATTCTTGAATATATATATATATATATATATAGGTGTTCTAAGTACATATCTCTGACATTTTGTTATGACCATTTAATAAGTAATTATATTATTAAATTGATTGCACATATGGCAGTGGGCACACTTTCCTCATATTCACTTTGGTCTAATGCTGGAGAGCAACAAGCAAGCTAAGCTAGCTTAATAATGTAAGTGTATTGTACATCTATCATTTTAGAGATTCACCGTAGTTATAAATATATTTAGTTTTAACTTCAATATCTTACTTTTATTTCTCTGAATTAGTATAGGTGTGTATGATAATAAGTGCTGGAGCTTTGAAGTACAATGGGACAAAGTGCTGAGAAGACAATTATATATCAAATGTTATTTATATCATTGTGAAGTATATTACTCACTAGGTATATTTATATGATCCCGGGGAACCGTCTGATCATATTTATATATAAGTGAAGATCTCTATCTTTAAAACCATATATAGATAAATTTTATTAATAAGCTGAGTATGATTTAATTTGTATGGCATTTGTGTGGTTCGTGTTACAAGATGTATGAGTTCCTTTTCGGTTTTATCCTATACATTGAATCCGAAAGTCCACAGTATGTACTACTGTTACTATAATCCTCTATGTATCATATATGTTTTGCCAACAATCCCTCCATACATTTTAGCAAACAAATAAAAAATCCCTCCATACATCTATACCAGTATTTTTTTCCAAGTACAGAAAGTAAGTATTTTGCATTGATGTATAGATGTATCCATACTCAAAGATCGTATCGAATCCTTAAGTAGCTAGCGTTAGAGCTACTGATTGCATAGCAGATATTGTATGACACAAGATATCACAGAGATTGTTGATGGTGTATTAAATTGTTTCAAATATTACACGATAAATATTCGACTAAATACTGCAACATGGAAATCAAGACAAAATATCCAGGATATATACCTTATGAATTGCTGGCATAACAGTAGAGGTTGATTGAAATGAAATCCACTGTTGAGAGATTTCTTATAAATATCTGAGAATATTAAAAGCTTGGCGTTTTGTAATTTGTATATACGTACATATTAATTGTCAAATTAGGGTTTTCGGATATAAAGACAACAAGAAAAGAAGTTGAGTATTTCGCTTTGGCAAATGCACATATCTATGGTTCGAAGCATGGTGTTTTGGTATTGTCTGGTTTTTGTTGGAGATGGTTTGTTTTCTCTCAGATTTTATTAACCAACGAACCCGGTTTGTCAACATCAATATGTTTAGCACAAAACATCGAAGGCGGCTGAAAAGAGTAAAGGAAAGCAAAGGACTGTCGATTGATGTTTCTTCTAGCAAACTTTATCGAATGGGTTTGATATATTGACTAAGTTAATTAAATAAGCTTTCACTTGTTTCTAGCAATCATAATTCAATGAGAATCAATCAGGTAATAAACCAAGCTTTCGCATGAGCCTAATTATCTAATATCATGGTTCTAGTTAGTTATTCTAGAACACAAGCAATAAGAGAAGTTCTATTGATGGATATCACTAACAACTTAGCAATTATAATAGGTTTGAAAATAGCAGGGACTCACACAATTTAAGAACTCATTATCATCACCTGTACAATGCTGCAAGCCACATCAAATCATTTTTTTGAATTATACAGGGGTATCATGGCTTCCACATAAATGATCCAGACTAGTCACGTGTTATCCCATGCCAGTCTCATGTCCTTAGCGATGCTGAAATGTTAATTCTCCAGTGGTCAGGATTCAAACCATAAAATCAATTTCAATAAGAGGTCTTTTATATGCAATATCCTAGCTTAGCAAACAAATCCATTCAGCCTTCATCTTAACTAATCATGTTTGAGTAAACCCTCTACTGACCTCATTTTTTACATATAATAATGGTGTAGGCGTTATGTAACAACCTGCTCCCAAAGTATTTTTAATTTTGAAGAAAATAAATCCGAAGAGGTTTTATTTTACAAGTGTATTTTTCTAAGTGTGGAAACACTTTTAATCGTGAAGATTATGGATAAATAAGTATTCTGACTAAGGGTCAGATCTTAAGTGAGCTGATGAAATAAATTTGGAACCGCCAGAGCGATGGTAAACCGATCATGGAACGATCAGAGGATACTTAAAAACAGTATTTTTAAAACCGGACCGACCCGATGGTCAGACCGGGTTCAACCATAAACCAGACATATAATCGGGTTGGGGTTTAGTAATTGGTTCGACCATGAACCGATCACATAGCTAGATTGGATCTTAAAGTTTAAACCGATAAAAACCACTAAAACTATAATAAAACTATAAATCATCCATATGTACATGAAACAAGTTTATATTTATAATATTTTACTAGGATAAGACCTGCGCCTTGCACAGGGTGAAATATTTATTAAAATTTTATATTTTTATATTGTAAAATCTGATTATTTCTGCGGATTTTTACGGGTCTGATTTAGTTTGGATTGGATCGAATTTTTAGGGGTTTGGTTTGGTTTGGGTTGGATCGAATCAATTTGTTATACTTATGATGTATAGTTTAGTAGTTTAATTTAAACGATATGAAATATATATTTGACATAAAAATCCATTAAAATAATTTTTTTCTTCATATGGTGTAATAATCATTTTATATTACAGTAAAACCTCTATAAATTAATAATGTTGGGACTTTGAAATTTTATTAATTTATAGAGATATTAATTTATAAAAGTTTCTTTATTTAGCTTTTTCTTTCTATTTCTGAATATTTTTTATAAAGAAATTTTTTTTATTTTACTGTATGTACATTATTCAAATTTTAGAATTTTGACTTCCATATCGTTTTATTATCTTATTTTTTGTATATTTTTATGTTTCATAGAATTATTAAGTGGTTTTCATTATATTGTTAAGTGGTTTTCATTATCTTATTTTTATGTTTCATAGTATAATTTTACTAAATATTATCAAAATGTATTGAAATGTTACGAAAAATAAAAAAATTTCATTGTGAATATAAAACCGACAATATAATATTTAGCTTGTACTTATATAAAATTATATATAAATATTATATATAGATGGATTATTAATTTATGATTTTAAGGGGACTATACATTTACATAGAAGTTTTAAAATTATTATTATCTTATTATTTTATCGATTTGTGTTATACTAACACCGACCCAACTTGGGACCGGCAAAATTTATTAATTTATAGAGATTATTAATTTATTTATAGAGGTTCTACTGTAGTATAGAAAAAATTAAACCTTGATCATAAAAATTTATGTGAAACTTTTAACAGTTTTAGTAATTTATACCCATTTTGAAAAATTCAAAATACAACATATACGAAAAAATCTAGATTTTTATTATATGATTAATAAAGTTATGTAATTTATTTTAACAATAAAGAAATACACAAAATGATAAAAAGTGTCTATATTGTTATCAAATCTTTATTGTTTAAAATCATTAATTGCTATATATATTTTAATCACATTAGGTAATTCCGTAAGTTTTATTTAAGAAAAGTTTGTAAAACAATAAATATGTGCAACCAACTATAGCATTCATAATATTATTTTGCTAGAGAATACCATTTTTAGACTATGGTTTATATTAGGTGCTCTATCTATCTAGTATTAAAATTTTGAGGCCATTTCGATGTTCCACATAGGATTGGGTTATTTTTTAATTAGTACAAACTTGAGGTTACATCTTTTTAAATGATTTTCTTTTAATATATAGGGGATATTTAAAATTTATTAATACTTAATTGTGTATCATATTTAGTAACATTATTTTAAATTCATATATTAAAAATATATAAAACCAGATTATTGAACCAGGTTTGACCCGGTCGAACCATATTGAACCGTGACCCAAAAAAAATCTGGTTCGACTTCTGGTCTGATTTGAAAAACACTGCTTAAAAAGAGATCAAGGCCGCAAGACAATTTTGGGAATGTTCAGCTGTTTGACAATACATGTTTAAGTAAAGAAATTTTGACTAGCAATAATTGGGGGATAATACAAAAGAAATGCCTGATCTGTAGGAGTCAGCTAAGGAAAGAATCAAAGATAGCAAGTGAAGCCATTGATGGTGATCTTTGACCGAGACAAACAAGGAAACTGGCTTTAAGTGCCCGACTTGGGGAGAAAACTTGGGAAATCTTATATAAGGACCCCTTGAGTTCTCATTTTTTCCATGTACACACTTCAGAAAGCAAAATTATAGAGAAGTTAGAGAGCAGAAATTAGTTGCTAAAGAGAAAACTCCGAGAAGAGGGATTCAGCGAGGAAGAGCTAAAGAGTTTTTCATCAGAAATGCTTGGAAGTTTAGAGTCTTTGTATTTTACGAATGAAAATGTCTCGGTGTGTATTCTGGAAATATGATTGCAGCACGTGTAGAATTTCCGAAACAAATATGATATTTGTGACGAGTTACCCTTGTCAATGCGGTAGAATGACCGACCTTGAAATTTGATAACCTAGCCCAGCAATACTTATTAAGCATAGAATATAATCTGCACATCAAAGAATTCTCCATTGTTGCTTGAATCATATGCCCCTACAGAAAATCTTATAATATATAATTTAAAATTTATTATCTTATGAATATAAGCAATACTCACATTGGCATCCATCAATATCATATGACAATCATTACCGAACATTCTATTACTCTCTAGCCATTTTTGGATTATCTAGACATGTATAGAAATGTTCAATGATCGAGAGTCCAAGCTTTTTAGGGGAACAGTAGGTTCCATGATAATTGGTTGACAAATGAATGACATAACATGATTATATGCAGAATAATTTAGGGCAAATGGAAAATGATAAGATATTAATGAAATTAGTATCTCAACTACTTGATTACAAATCATACTATTATAATAATTATACTAAATTAAGGAAATATTATTAATTGTAAAATACCGATATCTAGATATAGTATGAAATATAATAAATAAAACTATTTAGAGGAATAAAGAGAGATCTTCTAGAGCTAGTTCGATATGCTGGGAGTGAGTGTCAGACATGGTTCAATGCGAATGAGATAATGTCAACACCCACACAAGATATCGTTGAAGAGCCCCAAGTCTTAAGCCTGGGAAATATATGCATGATTGATGGGTCATGGACACCTACAACACAGTTTAGCGGATGTGGATGAGCTTGGATGGATGGCTCGGGAAATGCTCAACTCATGGGAACACGAAACTGCGATCGAAGAGAGACTGCCTTGCACAGAGAGTTGAAAGCACTACACTGGGCAATGGAGAATATGCTGCAGCATTCGACATGTCAGAGTTTCGGTATAGACTGCAAGGACTTGATTGCCATGATCAAAGAGCCTCAGGCTTGGCCAGCTTTCGCAACCGAGTTAGAGAGAATAAAGACACTGAAGATATGCTTCCCGGAATTTGAGATCACCCACATACCTAGAGCGCAAAATCAGATTTCAGATTCTTTAGCTAAGAATGCGAGATCTTTCCAAAAATCTCTTTATTTTATTGGTTGTTTTATTCTCTACTGGTTAATCAGACTATCCAAGTTTGAGTAATAGAATAGTCTTTCGTCGTCAAAAAAACAAAAAAAAAATAATCCAAATAAGAAAATATTTTAAATATCCATTTTAATGTGTTAAGCATAATATGCTGATATAGGAAATGGGAATAATTTTTTTTAAAAACTTTGAAGAATTATAAAACACAACTGCAATCGGTATGTGATCTAAAAGAGTAAAAAAATAACAAAATGAATGGCATGACATGATTATAAACAGAATAATAATATAGGGGAAATGTAAAATGAAAAGATATTAAATGAAAAAAATATCTCAAATACCTGATTACAAAGCATATTATTAAAAATTTAAAACAATTCTACTAAATTAGGATAATATTATATATTGTAAGATACTGATATTTAGATTTAGTACGACATATATAAATCCTAAATATTAATACCAACTTAAGAAGAAAATATTTAATAAATAAACCAAATAAGGAAATATTTTAAATATCCACTTTAATGTGCTAACGACAACATCCACCCAAAGAATTATAAAACACAACTGCTATCAGTATGTCATCTAGGAAATATTTAAATTATCCACTTTAATGTTTTGAACGTATACAATATGATGATATAGGAAATTGGAATATATTTTAGATGGTCCAAAGAATCATACTATATAACTGCAATGTATACAAATAATAATTTGTACAAAAAAAAACTGACCAACACTTCTATCATCTAATTAACTATCGAAGATGATATCTAAACTGCTTTTTTGGTACTCAATATTTGATTATAATGGGTAAATAAAATTTTGTTCTGTAAAATTTAAAATCCCGTCAATGAATGTTAAGTTAAAAGTAAATAGGATCTTATTTCATATTAGCATACGTGATTTAGAGGAAAAATATGAAAAAAAAAAACTAAAGCATCATTATTATTAATTAATAATAAAAAACTGTTGCAAAAAACTGGAACTGAACTCGGCTAATCTAAATCATATTATTAAAACTCAAAATGCTTTCCACATTTGTGACAAATTCCTTTAGGGTTCTTATCAGAAGAACAATTCTTTTTTGAACTGTCTGGTTGTGTTTCTTTTTAGTTTACCTTTTCTAATAGAAGACGTTTGATGTTCCATGAGGTTCTTGTTTGTATCTTCAAACTTTACCCTGATGAGTATATCATCCAATGACACGCCAAATTACCTCGGATAAGTTTTAAGAATGAACTGAAGTTCACCCATTTCGGAGAAAGCTTCTTGATAAAACAGTTTACAATTAAAGTATTGCAGAGATAAATACCCTCTGAATTTAATTTGACGCAGATTGATTGAAAATTCTAAATTTTTTGAAAGATAGGTTTGGAATCAACCATTTCAAAGCGTATGAATTTTGAAGTGGCAAAATGTTGACGCCTCGCAACATCTGTTATGTGATTCTTCTCCAATGCTAACCACAACGACTTAGACATTTTTTCCTGTGAATACAATCCATAAAATGGGTCGATTAATTGTCCTTATATCAACTCTTAACACAAATAGTCACCATAGATCTATGATTCTTCGGTTGCTAATTTGAAGAGATCGGTATTGACGGGTTTGTCATCAATAAGGTAATTTTCCAACTTCAAACGGGTAAAATATAACTTCATCTCTCGTTTCCAAACATAGAAATGCTTTCCATCAAACTTATTTGGCACCATTGGATCTGAAAGAGTAGACATTCCATAGACAACTGTGTTGTGATTTGCTTGTCCGTCGATGTTGTTCAGATTCATCTAGTAGGCAATATAAAAAAAAGTGTCATCATTCGTGTACCATGAAAAGTATCATCACAGTGTATAAAGAAATATGAAGAATAATAGAAGAAGAAAAGTATATACGTAGACGTTTGAGGGCTGTTTATGTTTAAAGAATGTGGTTTCAATCGAATATATAAGAGACTTAAACTTCCCGGAGAAGCTTCACCAAAATTAAAACAAAAATTTCAATAGAAGATACATATAATTATTTTTTTGTCAAAAAGATATATAAAATATATTTTTTTCACAACCGAATATGTATTTGCCGCATGACGTTTTATAAACTCCCACTATTCGTAAGTATTATAATAAATGTCATATTTATTATCATAATTATAGAAAACAATACCAAGACAGTTTTATTTTAAATTGTGTTCATCAAAGACCAAATCTCTAAATATTTTAAAAAAATTGTGTTAATCAAACGTCTATGATATGTTTCTATAGAACCCTAAACACTAATGGATATAATCTTAAACACTAAACTCTGAAAGTATGCAACCTCTTAACACAATCCATAAATCAAAGAACATGAAATTCATAAATCTGAATAATATAAAACTTCTTTAACAAAACCTTGTGTGGCTAAACAATAGAAAAAAATGGATAAATTGTATAAAAGTATATAATATACATCATTTAAATCATTTGAACAAATCGTGATGTAGCCAAACGAAATGTGAAGAGACAGGAACCGATGAAATGTTTAATAGAGGATAGAAAAACCGAGACACGAAACCAACAAACGTAGAGATTTAAGATGAACCGATATTGATAGAAATGGTGTGATTAAAAACGGTTTAAAAAAGGTTAACCATAAGGAAATTAGAAAGAGATTAGTGATGGTCTAGCGACGGTTTAAGAAAGGTTAACCTGAAGGAAATTAGAAAGGGATTAGCGATGGTCTAGCGAGATGATCAGCCAATGAGATAAATGCATGATTTAAAAAATGTTTAATGAGTAATTAAGGGTAAAGGCGAATAAAAAAAAGACACCTCAGCATTGTGAAATAGTTACTCTCACATTATGAAATAGTGAGCAAATCAACTTATAACGTTTTCACTTAAACGCGTTCGCAAATAATAATATATATATATATATATATATAATTCGAACAGGACTTGGTGACTACAACCATTAAGGCTTGATTCATATAACAATTCTAGAAATAGATATAAGTCAAAGAGAAGTGTACATGATTTGGTGGCTACAACCATTAAACCTTGATTCATGGAAGTCTCTCAAAAATATCCCAGTCAATGATAACATGCAGGGTAACAGACTTTGACTGAGAAAAGTAAGAAGAGAGAGAGGAAAGAAACTTTGTTTACCTGTAGGTCCAGATACTTGTTTGAGTAAGAATATGTGTGTCATGTGATCGATACTCCTACAGTAAAGCTTAAACTTTTATTTAATCAAGAAATGAGGTTAGTAGAGGGGATTGTCAGTCAAGATTTGCTAAGTTGCTTGCTAGATGAATTTGGTTGCTAAACTAGGTTATGATATAATGTGCTTCTAAAGAAAATTAAAATTGTGTGAGTCTCAGTCGTTTTCAAATTTCTTTCAAAGAGACTGTTGTTTGTTTTGCTTGAGGACAAACAAAAAGGATAAGTTTGAGAGATATTGATATACCAGAAATTTTAGCCACTTTCACCCATGGTATATAAGTTTTTTAGGATATAACTATTATGTTTTGGAGTCTATTTTAGCATATTTATAGGTTTATGAGTGATTTGGAGTAAATATGAGAAGTTACCTGAGCCGACCATCGAACCCGATGGGAGGTCGACAGTCAGAGTCCATAATCGATTGATGCACACCCTGTGCCATCGATCGACAGCGAAGCGCGTAAGACCCAACTTGGTCACAGCCGACTTAAAGCTGAAGACTTCACCAAATTACAAGATTATCCTTGAAGAGTTTTAACCTTAGTATTTATATGCTCTGCATTGTTCTAGGCAACACACGCTTTCATATCTTCTTACTTTTATGCAGGAAAGGTTTTAGAGATTTTTAGTAGATCTGGAGAGAAGATCCAATACTTCTTAAGAGCTTGTTACTGAAACTTCATTATTTATATATATTTCTCTATGCAGTTTTATGTACACCTTGTTATAAATTGTGTAGCTATGTCTTAGTAACTCTCTTGTTAGGTTTATGGTTCAAATAGGATAAGATTAATAAGCCCCAAATATAGAATTGCTAAGTTTTGATATTCATCAATAGGATTGCTGTCATTGCTTGTGTTCTACAGTTGCTAACTAGATACCTGATCTTAGAATAATTAGGAGCAAGCGACAGTTTGGTCTCTTATTTGAATTAGTCCTTATTGAGATAGGATAGTTAGAAACAGGTGACAGCTGATTTAGGAAGTCTAGTAAGCATATTTCAACCCGTTCGTAAAGCTTGTTAGAAACACGTCGATCAATAATTCAATAGATAAATTGATCGACGTCATAAAAGACATATCAATTGATGTTTCTATAGAATCATTGATCGACGCTTTCTCAAGATCAACAGACAACAGTTGAGGTCTTATATCTTGACATTATATAATCTAAACGTGCGAAAGTTGATCGATTATACTTAAGTTGAGCTCTTTAATATTTTGCATGCAACAATTAGCATTTATATCATTATCATCATGAATACCTGAATAGAAATCCTAAGTCTATCTTTTTCTTGCATAAGTTATAAACGTCAATCCAATCAACCTAAGTCTACCTTGTTCAACCCTACAATGTACATTTAATCTCGCTAAACTTAGCTTAATCATTCTGATTAGATCTTTTGTGTTTCCTAACTCTTTGTGTTTTTGATCCCTAGTACTACAATTAAACTTCTTATTTGAGAGAGTAAAATCATTCTTTAGGGTAATTTGACTTGTATCAACTACTTAGATATGTCAGCACAATAAACTGAATATAATTTATAAATAGATAATGTTAAGAAATTAATGGAGTTCCAATACGAAGATCTGAAGGAGTATTGGATCTTCTCTCCACTAAAAACCCTAAAATTGTATGCTTAAAATAAGTAGGTATGAAAGCGTGTGTTACCCAATACAATGACAGAGCACATATATCATAGGTAAATCAGCTAAGGGTAGTCTTGTAATTGTATGGATCTCTGGGCGTAAGTCGGCTATCAACAAGTCGGCCCGTCTTGTGCTTCGCCGTCGATCAACAACAAAAGGTGTTTGTTGATCGACAATCGACTTTGAACATCTACTTTAACTGGTTCCTTGAATAGCTACGAGTTTATTTTATCTTTAGTTCCAAAATACTTCATAATCACCACATTGCTCTAAAACATATATAAACCTGTAAAGACTCTAAAAAAAACTTCAAAATATAATAAATAGACTTTAAAACAACTAAATACCATAGCTGAAAACTGGCTAAATCCATGGTACATCAGAAGAGAAAAGAGGTGCTCTATTGGAGCCACAATTAGACACCTTCCCATGTATCTGTTGGTACATCTAGAAGATGAGGAATGCCAAACTTTTTAATGTGAAAGTCATCTCCACGACTGACACTAACCAATTAGCTTCTGTTGAGGCAGAAAATTAGAGAAAAGTTAAATATATGGAGGATGAAATGGACAAGGATTATGATGATCCTCATGCTACAATTCTGGAGACAGTAGTTCATTGGATACATTGTGCAATGATACATTGATCTAGGATGGACTTTTAAAGATTGTATGGGTATTGAATTATTTGAACTACATACATGCAACATAAGCTTCTCTACTTTACCTTACTAAATGAAATTATTACTTTGGATATCCTCATGTATGAAAGATACGAAGATCTTAATGATCTACTATGAGACAGAATGGTCAGACCTATTGGATATGACTAGGACTTTGATATTTTTCTGATTCTACATGATAACCAACTTGCGAAAGAAATTAGGAAAATAAGCTTTTTCTCTATAGATCAAACATGGTCAGATAGAAATTTTCCTAACAAGAACTTGGTCTAACCAAAATGGGTAGAGATACAAATAAATAAAAGAAAACCAAAGGGATGATGAATAAAATAAACTAATAAACTATAAATTATTGATATTAAAATTAAGAGATATGCTTCGAACAAAAAGTGGATATTCCATAAACAAAACTGCGAATATTCGACACTCAATGAAAAACAAATATACAATATATGAGGCAGGAGCAGGGACTTTCGGATGTTTTTGTGTGTTTTGGTTAGCCATGAAATTCGGCAAGAGTCTTAGCAACCAGATCGAGGAAACCTTGCCTGAATGGCAAGACAAATTTCTCTCCTACAAGGAACTCAAGAAGAAGCTGAAGCTCTTGGAGCCCAGAGGTGGCGGCGCCGAGAATCACCCAAACAAGCGTTTGAGATCCGACCCGAATTCCAGCGACACCGATCCAACCAAGGAGGAACTTGATTTCATTCGCCTTCTCGAGGAGGAGCTCGAGAAATTCAATTCTTTTTTCGTCGAGAAAGAGGAAGAATACATCATCAGATTGAAGGTAAACAATACAAAGGCCCTCCTGTTATTACCTGTGATCTGATGTCAATATATAATCCTGGAATATAAACATGCTCTTGTTTGGTATAGACCTGTGTTAATTGTCCATTTCATTTGAAACAGCATATTCAATTATTTATTGTTGCAGGAATTGAAGGACCAAGTGGCAAAGGCAAACAATTCAAATGAGGAGATGATTAGTATAAAGAGAGAGATTGTAGACTTTCATGGAGAAATGGTCCTCCTGATGAATTATAGTGCTCTCAACTATACAGGTTATATTTATCTCCATTTTCAAAAGCCAATGGGTGTTGAGTTTTAGCAGTTCCTTGTAGGGGGAGACGCAATACATTTTTTTTTTTGGCTAGAAATCAATAGGAATTTGCACTAGTCTTCACATTACGTGTATGGAAAGAGTAGATATTCTTCACAATTGGTGTACTGTTGTTTGTTTACTGAAATGGTGCCCACATGAAGGAATATTCTCTAATTTGTTAAATTGTCCACTCGTTGCAGATGCTTTTTCCTCTTTATAATAAGCTCGAGGTTTGTTGCCTTTATTCTTATTCTCTTACAATGTGTAGAATTGGGTTCTTTTTCGTTTCATACAGGGTTAGCTAAGATTCTCAAAAAGTACGACAAAAGAACCGGTGCTCTTATCCGACTACCATTCATTCAAAAGGTTCTGCAAGAACCTTTCTTCACCACTGACCTGCTCAACACATTTGTGAAGGAGTGCGAGGCTATGCTGGACCGCCTCTTCCCGTCTAACAAAAGACGGAATCTCGAGGAAGACAAATCAGAGCCAACAACGTCTGAAACTGTCAAGTCAGAAACTAACGGTTCTGATCTTCTCAGACTTCCAAAAGATTTGTCTGAGATTGAGTACATGGAGAGCTTGTATATGAAGAGCACTGTCTCCGCTCTAAGGGTTTTAAAGGAAATCCGCAGCGGTAGCTCAACAGTCAGCGTCTTCTCGTTGCCACCATTACAGGCTAGTGGATTAGAAGATGATTCATGGAAGACGAAAGTTGGTGCCCTGGAACAAGTAGCGGAATGAATTGTTACTTATTATTATATTGCAATCTCTCTTTTCTTTGATAGTTATGTACAAGTAATCAAATTCACTTACTCTTGTGTAAAAGATGAAACAAAACTTAGAGCTGTGACCAGCATTACACATTTTGCGTTTGCTGCGTTTTGCTTTTGCTGCCTATCTTGAATCAATGGAACCTTCTATGTAACAGCAACGTCTTTTTATAAAAAAAAAGGTGGTGGAAGCTTAAATCTCGGTTTTAACTAGCGTGTGGCGAGTCTTGGCGTCAAAATGATCAACTCGCGGTAAATATTAATGTAAACACCAAATTCATTGATAAGAGAACGTATAAAACCAAAACAAAAAAAAAGAAAATGAAAACACAAAACAAAACAGAACACAGTAGCAGAACACCAATTCAAAGCAGAACACCACGAAGATTTCTATGAAACAAAATACTTCAAAACTCCGTTGAGAATCACCATCTTGTAACTTTAATTTTCTCCTCACGACCAAAACCATTGGCTAATATTCATTGATTGATTCCAACCCCTCCAAACGTAATCTTTAGGGACAGCGAAATAAAACTTGATATGCTTCCTTTCTTCTCCTTTTTACAGTATTAAACTCAGAAACAAAGATAAAGAATCTGAAGATTCGAGTTCATACTCAGAGATATAGACGAAAGAGACAATGAAATGAAAGATTGTTTTTCATAGTAACTAACATTTACATGTGCATTCTGTTTATATATATATATATATATGTACCGTTAAGCAAAAGAAATCTTAACCATTAGGGTCACCTACATTAGCACTCCCCCTCAAGTCCTTATCAATAGAGCATTAGGAAGATAAAGACTTGACAATAACAAGCGTTGAAGAAGAGAATGAAATGGACCATGATGAAGAGGTTAGTCAATATGTCTGCAAGCTGATTTCCCGTAGAAACATGAAATGTCTTGAGTCATCCTGCTTTGATTTGATCACAAACTGTATAACGATCAATCTCAACATGTTTAGTACGCTTATGAAAAAGCGGGTTAGTTGCAATACGAATGGCCAACTTTTTGTCACAGTATAATTCGCCGAACCAATTACAGTGACGAGCAGGTCCTTAAAAGTTGTTGAATCCAAATCAATTTGCAAGTACCCAAGGATAGACTCCTATACTCTGTTTAAGTTTTACTGCGACTCATAACATCTTGTTTCTCAGACTTCCAAGATACTCCATTAAAGAAGAGCCAAGATAAATACATAATCATGTGAATGAGCTTTTTATTGCCGTCGGCCCGTCGTACATTTCTTTAACAAAAAATGGATGGAATCAAAATATTATCACATCGTCGCACTTTTATTGCCGTCCTACATTTTGGATATTTTATTTTCGCCTAATTAAACAAAGATTCAGTCAGTGCGACATAGCGGTTTTTTTAAATCAGTGATGGTGGCCCAATGACACATGAGATAATTAAAATCTAATACCGTGAATTTTGATTAAAACCTCGTTGGCCACACAAATATGAATTATTGTTTTCACCTCATTTGAATGTCTAGAAGAAAATCCGGGTTTAACCCCTTAATTTACAATAAAAAAACAGAGGTTTTTAACTAAAACAAATTAAAAAAATAAGAAAAGCAGAAAGAAAACAAACCGCAAACAGAAAATAGTACTTTGTACTCACCCAAAGAAAATAACAAAAACACACACTTTATTCACGGATTTAATCTGATAGAAACAAAAATCTCGGATTTGAGATTCTTAATCTATCAAATTGCATTAAATAAACTTTAGGTTAACCGGTACTACCATTTCTTCTCTTTTTCTCTCCATTTGCAGCGCCTGTTGTAGCTTTGTCCGAATCAGAAACCTTCTTTGTTGACGCAAGAGAAATTGAAGATGAACGCCTCTTCTTTGGAAATACAATTGGCGGAAGTTTATTTTTATCGGACACAACCTTCTTTTGGGAGCCCAAGTTGCTCGGTTGGCCAACGCTAACCTTAGAATTCAAAGCTTGCGTGTTAACCAAGTATCTCGTTCCACTATCTTTTAATTTCATAGCTTCGGTGTTAACCATGTTTTTTGCTGTTCCCACACTTGCCTTGGATATCTTCAACGGTTGGGGGCTACTCAAGTTGATTGCTGTTTGCACACTAGAGTTGGACTTCTTCAACGGAAGGGGGTTAGTCATGTTGCTTGCTGTTTCCACATTAGCCTTGGATTTTTCAGATTCCGTAGTGCCAAAAGAACTTCTGCGTGATAAAGAACTATCAAGGCTCTCAGCATCTTTGACATTTTTAGATGATCCACCACCAATGCTGTGCCTACGATTAACCCCCTCGCTCTGGTTAGCTTTTTGGCTTCCAGACTTTGGTTCTTTAGATCTGGCAGGAGAAGTCCTGATGGAATTCTCGCGTTTGAGGGAGGCTTGATCGTCGTTGGATTTAGGTTCCCATGGCCGAGATGCCATCCACCGGTCAAGCCAACTCCAGCCCCAATGAGGAGTGTCTGCATCCATCAGAGTCTGGTGTGGATGTTTTGTAGAGTTTCTCCACGTTTGCTGTTTCATTTAATAACATAAATATATGGTTAACTTTTGCTCAAAAAAAAATATGATAAACGTTCACAAAGAATTTGTATTAATTTTATATATACCTGGTGACTGTAAGCATACGCTAAAGCCCTCTCACGTCTTACAGAAGCTTCTTTTCGATTTACAAACTGTGCTTTGATCTGTGCCTTCGATTTATTGCTTGAATCAAAATCTCCCGCAATAATCTGAAAAGAAGAACTGATGATCATTCTGAGCATTTGTTCAACATGGTAGCAAAAGAGGAACGGAGGTTAATTAATTACCAAATTCTTATTTTGGCGTTCTTTCTGGTGACCCTTCTGCTGGATCAGCGTGTGACGAGCTTTGTTCTCTTCAGATAACCGATTCCTCCTCGCTTGAATCTGTGTTTGTAAACGTGTAAGAGTTTGCATTGAGCTAAGCATCGCGTTCATCTGTCTTTTCACGTACTTTCCTTGCAGCAACGTCTTTAGCCTGACCATTCCTCGCAGCATACGTAGAGTGTGTTTTGCCTGAGAAACCCCAGTTAATGGCTCTCTCAAAAGATGTACTAAACGTATATTGATGCGTTAAGTTTTAGTAAATTTTACTTGTTATAATCTCCCGTTTTGAGCATGTTTAATATTTCATAAAATAAATTTTTTTTTATTTTGGGACCGGACTATTCGAATGTTCCGATTTCATATCTTTCTAACACTAAATCCCCGTAATCAGAGAAGAACTTAAGGGAACGAATGATTTGTATGCATACCTTGTAACATCTATACGCATTTTGGATCTTTATAGCGGCAGCTTCGTCCTTTGATTCCACAATGTGACGTGTTGAGGTATTCGTCGTGAGACGTGTGACCTCTACAGCAGCTTGTGCAGCCACCACCGCTGCTTCGGCTGCAACAGCCGATGCGAGAGCCAGAGCTTTTCTAGTCTTTTCTTCTTTGGAAGCATCATAGCCTTTATTGTTGGCATATGGGGGAAAACGAAAGGGAGGAGGAGGAGGGGGTGATGGTGGTAACAATGGCTGAGGAACTAAATCAGCAAACAGAGGAGGAGGAGGAGGAGGGGATGGTGGGAGCAACAACGGCTGAGGAACAAAATCAGGCAATAGAGGAGGGGACGGCCGAGTAATGGAGGAAGATAAAGGATTTACAGGAGGAGTCGTCTCCTCCAATGAGAATTCAATGGATTCTCTACTCTTTTGTTTCCCAAACCATTTCTTTTTCTCCTTCTCCTGTTTCTTGAAAAATTAACACCAGTGTCAATGAATCAGCAATCCTTATAACAAATTCATAATGATTGTCCAAGAATTACAGAGTAAATCTAGAAACCAACTTGATGTTTTTTGTCTTTTCCTGTAGGTAAACAAGGGGCCGAGACACATGCTAACCAGCCCTTTCCCATCTTTTTTGCCTCTCCTGAAATTTCAGACAATCTTTGTTTGAATCATTCTTACAAAATGAATTCAATAAGAGGCTAAGGCGGAAGATGAGATCATGCACAAAGACCTGGTCACGATGGGCCCCACCGTTTTGTGGGAACCCAATTGACTTTTGTTAAATATTGAGCTTTGCACGAACTATTCAGCAGATTTAACGACAGATACGTTTATAACCTCCTTTAAGTATCTTCTTCTTTCTTGAATTCTCTGCTTCGTTGTTCTTACTATCTTATTTTAACTCTATAAATTATTTAATTATTTATTTCTGGAGTTGCTGTTTTTAGAGTTACCAGCTTTTATTGTTTTACATATATCTAAAGGTGTTAGACAGAATTAGAAAAATGGTTAGATGATGGTAGCGCTCTTTATACATTACACTCTGTATATAATTTTCCCATCTTCTGTTTGGCGAGAGTTCCCGTCATCAACAAGAAATGATAAGCTTAAACGGAATAGAGAAAATAAATCCATAAGCCTACGGGTGTTCAATCAAGTTAAACAAAAAGAAATTAAAACGACACAAACCAAAATAGAGAAAATGGTTAGATATGATAACAGTTAATTTTAAAGGATTTTAGTAATTAAAATCATCAACTAAAAATAGATTGTAAAAAAACTTTAACTAAAAAATTCTACAAAAAAACCTTCAACTCTTTTTTTTTTGATCAAAAAAAAAAAAAAAACCTTCAACTCTAAAAATACCATGACATAAGGTAAAAATTATTAGCAGAACTAAAGTTGAGGGTTTATTTTCAGAATTTTTAATGGAGTGGGTCTTTTACGATTTATTTTAGTTGAGTATTTAATTAATAAAACTCTTATTAATATAATCATTGCGATCCTAAATTAATAATTATGAACACTACTTAAAAATTAATGTAACTTAGAAACATTAAAATATTTGATATTTAGCAATAATGATAGAGAAAAATGTTATTCCAATCATCAACTTTCAAATTTGGTTGAAATAAAACACCAACTTCATCAGTAAAACAAAAAAAAAACACTCAACTTTTATTGACGAGTCATTTTAATCATGAATTTCCGTTGAACATATCATTTTAGGTTTATAGTTAGTCAACAGTTATAATTGACTAATAGTATGTTTAAAATGGCTTTTAAAGTTAATTTTTTGGCACAAATATAAATCAACATTTTTTTCAAAATATTATATTGTAAATATTGAAAAATATATATTTATAATTATAACACCAATAATAAATAAGAAATGAAAATAATTCAAACCAAAAATACATTTTTTATTTTATCAAAGGAAGAGTCTATATAATTTTCATTTATATTTTAAATAATTAGTTAACTTATGAGTAGTTAATATTTTAGTTATAAATAATTATCAAGAACTTTTATAATTATCTATGATCAATTTTCGTAACTATTTATATAATCTTATTGGGATTACATGTTTTATAATATTAACGTCAAGAAATTTGTTATTGAAGTGTTAGTTCCCTTTTTTATTTTTAAAGAAAAGAATTATCCAAAACAAATTTATATAGTACTATAAATGTGTTACAAGATCACTTCTGCATTTTAATTATAAATAAATTCCACCAAAAACTGTTAAGATACAAAATATTGCTACATAATTAGAATAACATCAATTTTATTTGCGTGAGAATAAAAAATAATATTTTACAGACAATAAAGAATTATGAATCATGATAAAATTAGGACTATATGAATAGTTACAAAGTGATATAAATATCATAAATAATTACAATTTTTTTTATAATTATATAGTAAAATAAGTATTAAACTAATGATATGTTAACTAACTATATTAGAATATAAATAAAAATTATTAAATTTCTATTTTGTAGAAAATAATGAAAGCATATTTTATTTAATTAATATTTCTATGTACAAGATTTTATTGTTAGTAAATAATTTATTCTAAAAGTTAGTTTCCAATTTTCCTTAAAATATATAGTTTATTTACATTTGTACCAAAAAAACATCAACTTTAAAAGTCATTTTAAGCATATTGACTGCTTTAAATGATATGGTCAAACAAAATTTATAATTAAAAATACTCATTAAAAGTTGAGTGTTTTTTCGACTTACCTAAAAATTGGTGCTTTATTTCAACCAGATTTGAAAGTTGATGATTAATAACAATTTTCTCAATAATGATATAAGAAAATTTATGTCTTATATGTCATTTTATATTATCAAATAATTTAAAATTTCAAGTTATATTAAATCTTAAGTAGTGTAGAACATAACTAATTCATGAAGTTTATCTTCTTATCTAAAGTAGGACGCTAGTCATTTTTCCTACTTTCACGAGTTCCGATTTTCGGGTTTACTTTCTTTACATCCATAAAAAAATATAAGGTATTCTTCTTCTCTATGATTTTGGAACCAATACATTGTACTTTTATCCTATTAATCAATAAAAAATATCTTTGATATGCTATTCTTAATTTATTTGATTACTTTATTTTTGTATAGTATTACTTCATGTTTCTATAGTACCACAAATAATTTTATATTATTTTTATCCTAACACATAACAGAAATTTGAAAAGTTTATAAAATCATTGTGAAATCTTATGTACCTGGATGATAGATAAACAAAGATGGATCTGGGAATCTACATTGAAACCCAAACTCAACAGAAAATTGCTAAACTTATCAAACCATGCGCGAGGAGCTTGTTTGAGACCATATATTGCTTTCCTCAGCTTACAAACACAATCTGGCCTCGTCTGTTCCTCAAAACCGGGAGGTTAAACAATATACACTGATTCGTTTAAGTCACCGGGCAGAAAGGCATTCTGAACATCATCAAGCTGCTTTATCAACCATTTCTTTGTGACTGGAACATGCAACACTGTCCTTATAGTTGCAGTTATAACCACCAGACTAAAGTCTCAAGAAAGTCCACTCCTTTTTTTTGTTAATTACCTCAAGAAACCAGACGAGCTCGAAGTTTCAAAACTGTTCCATCAGCAATTAGATTTGTCTTGTAAATCCATCCACCAACCAACTGGATTTTGATCTTGTTGCATCTGTGTGTCTTAAATCTCTGTGCACCAGTAAAAGGCCAGCACTCGTTGGTCGGAAAAGGAAATCGGGTTTTTTGAGGCTTGTATAAATATGGGTAAGGGTTTGTAAGTTATTCAATTCACACAATAATAAGAAACCCTAAACGGGTATTTGCCTCAATTCGTTTTGTTCTCTATTCTTTTCTGATAATTCGCAGCCGTTCACAACAGATCTTCTTCTGGTGGAACCAACTCATATGTCTATGTTTCTTCCATATTGTCTATTTTTACTTGCATTGCTCTGTTCCACCCTGGATCCTTCAACGCTGCTTTGACACTTCTAGGCTCTGGATAATTGGTTTTAACAGTAACATTCGCATACTTCGGTTTGGTTTTACAATTCCAGCACGAGCATGCGTGGTCATAGAATGAGGAACTTGTACTGCTAAAACTTGCAACACTTGCTGCTCAACGAGATCATTGTTGTCAGATTGGGAACTAGATGAAGTTGATGAAGTGTCTGTTATTGACCCTTGATTTTCTTGATTATGAACTACTGGACTCTGTGGTAACTGAGCTGGTTGAAGAACCACTTGCTTCGTGACATGTGCAGAAAGTTCTTCATTTATTACTTCATTCTCAGAGTCTTCACTTTTTTGTATTAGATTCACACTCCTCCAAAGCGTTTAGCAGTGTTGAATTTGGCTCTTTTTGAAAACCGCTACACATATCTCCAAAAGGATGATGATTTTCATCAAAAAATACATGTTTTTACATTGAAAACCTTTCCAGTAGGTGGATACAAGCATCGATACCCCTTGCATTTTTCATTGTACCCCAGAACACACAGACAAGAGACTTTGGATCTAGTTTTTTTGCACTGACTTTTTTTGCAGGTTTTAAAGCCATCTTGTTCATGAACTTCTGCCATTGTAGCCTATCTTTGTTTATTGGGTCTGAAGTTGTTTATGGCACCTGCTATGGCGGTTTCCAGTCACCTTCCCGTTGGTGTTGCGAAGTTCGTCGGGTCCCTTAGGTATGCTATCTCATCTCTCTTTCAATCGAAGCGATCATCAGGGACTGACTACTCCTTCGATCTCAAGAAAAGATCCGGCATCTGAGGCAACGAGGTAAGTCTTACGCTTTGATTGGTCAGCACCGGTGGTAGAGAACGGTTTTAAGATATTCTGAAGATAGCAGAGCGCTCTAGCGGAACGTGTCAGTGTGGTGGGTGAACAAAACTAGTGTCGTAATGTTAGGTTTAAATTTTTTTGTTCAAATCATGCTTGTAATTTGACACTTGAATTCTTCTTCTTTCGGGTTGATGATGTAAATTAAATCGTAATTAAAAAAAAGTCAGATGAAGGCAATGCACCATGCGCATCATGCATCCACTGCGATCAACACTAAGGTGGATGACTACATTGATTTAAACACAAAGTATGATGTTGTTTTCAGCCACGTGAAGAGGATGGATGTCAACTAGCTCAATGAGAGACATTTTAGACTAGTTCTTTCTGTATGAAAGTGCCAAGATGGTTCTTCGCTTTCGCCGAGATGTTTGTCTTTGTTTTCTGAATGATTTTTGATGTACTTTAAGATCTAAGGAACCTTTTTATTTATATAACGTAATGGCAGTGTCTTATACTTTTCTTTCTATATCGTTTTGTCTTTTATCGCCAACTTTATTTTCTATGCCACTTTCTTTTCTTTGTTAATTTTATATTCCCTCTGTTTTTATTTAAGTGTTACTGTAGAGAAATTTTTTTTATTTTAAATTAAGTGTCATTTTATGATTTCAAAGAAAAATTAATTAATATTATATAACTTTTTATTTTTTATTAGTTAAAAATATGGTTAAGTGTATTGGTAATAATGTTTTTATATAAAAAATATGAAAAATTAAGTAGTTTCTTAATTTGTGGGCATAAATTTAAAACGACAAAATAAAACATGAAAAGTATCTTTTACCTATTTTCATTTATTAAATAGGTTAATATAAATTTAAGAAAGACAAAGATATTAAACCCATCTCCAACAATCAAAAGATCTTAGGAGTGTCGTGATTTTCATGAAATAACACTAGTTAGTCATTTAACTACATTTCAATTCTTAAAAATATTATTTGGGATATGTAATATTCTCTACTAAAAGAGAAATAATATTTTTATCTACCATAAAAAATCACAATATGTATATTTCATTAATTACATAATATGACATAATAATACATAAGAATATTAATAAAAATAAGTTCTAATTATAAATCAATTCTAATTATACATAAGAATCTTAATAATAAATAAAATCCGTTGAGAAAAATTTAACAAAATCCTACTAAACTTTTTAACCTTTTTATTATAAAATGCATTAACTAATTTGTACTTAATACAACATTAATTAACATTGATTAATTTTTATCATAAAAATTTATATGCTATTTTTATAAATTTATAATTCTATTATGCATTATATTATATAGATATATTATATAAATAAAACATGAAAAATTATATTAAATTGGTAAATTAACCTATTTATTTTTTTAAAAAAATATTTCATTTAAAAAATTATAATTTAACATTAAACGGGTTAAAATTCGTTAACTATGTATTTGTATACCAAAATAAAGTGATTTCAATATGCTGAAATTTTAGTTTTGCAGCTATATATTTTTCAAAAATCATATGTTGGAAAAGATTCTTAATTTGATTATTTCAAATTATATATTAGTTATACCAAACTCAAAAATTTAATAACATTTAATGAAAGGTAAATTTCATAAATAACACTATATATTGATAAAATAATAAAAATGTAAATAACAAAATTCAATAGTTATATAATATATAACACTCAGATATTAATCATATGTTGCAAAACTTTTATGAAAATAATAAAATTTATAATATGAAAAAATACGTGTACAAACGGGCGGATTAAACTCTAACTTTAGCTTAAAAATCACCCAAAAATCAGATTCATTGAACTGTTACATACAGAAAAAAAAACATTCCGGTCGGTGGATGTCACTTGGTTTGTCTGAATATAATTTGGAATTAAATTAGAGTTGAAAAATAATTGATCTACGTCGTGGAACAACACAATTTCCATACACTTATGTCTTATAGGAAGAATATTTAAATTAAGTGGTACAACTACAAGTTACGAATATCTGTCAATTGTCAGAATTTGGTTCACGGGAATACTATTTCACCGAATTCAAGACTGATCCATTGTAATACTTTTTATACTATGCGTTTGCTTTCTATATTATATTTGATTTTTAAATAAAAAAAATAAGATAATACAAATGGGCAAGATTAAAATCCCAAATGGCAGTTTTTATATGTGTTATTCAAAATACATATATTTGTATGTATATATAAATATTATTATGTAATATAAATATTTTTATCTATGCATTTTGCATGCACATATGGACATAAATATCTTATAATAAATATGTATTATAAATATGTTTTAAGTTTCTTTGTGCACTATAAACTAAAATGTTAGAAATCACTCGATATTCTCTTTTTAGTTGTAGAAAATTAAGAATTTTATTTGATTAATATTTCGTTATGAGTTTTTTCTGTTTTAAAATAATACAGTATATACAGTGATTATATTTTAGATTTAGGATAATTTCATTATTATTAATTTCAGTCACTTATCTAATTAAATAATTTTTAATCTTGTTTTTATTTCTTTACTAATGTATATAATACATTAAGGGTATAAACGATCTTAACCACCTTAACGTTTAACATAAGATATCAAATATGATATATTGTTATATATTAAGGATATAAATGATATTAACCATTTAAAAATTTTACTTGAGATATCAAATGCGAAATGTCATTACACAAATAATAGCATAGAATTACGAAAAATCTTATCCAAAATATTTTAAATGAAGTATTTTAAATTGAGTTTCTAGAAGTTTTAAAATACTTAGAACTCCCCAATGGTATGCTCTAATAACTCCCAAAAAGGGACTGGCGGTCAATATACTTTTATCCCATCACAACTGTTGAGGATGGACAGCAAAGAAGACACTGATACAAACCCCTAAACAATTCCTAAAACCCAGGTAAATTATAGACTGATCACACTGATTCATATCAAAAAATTGAAAATCGAACCAACTGACTGAATCCCGGATAAGAGAACCGACCAACTGTGATTAGAAATGTGAATCCGATAGAGAAAGCAACAATGCCACACACCCAACTATTTCTGACAGAATTTACATCAAACGCATGCCTCTTCAACAAAAAAGTAAATTTTGGTTGAATAAATGCGAGCTTTTTTAAACAAGTTGAATGTTCAGTCACGTAAACCGATATGATTACTAAAAAGTCTAATCTCAAACTAAACAGCAATCAGACACATTATTTTCTTTGATAGATTAATTAAGAACACAGTTTATTGAATTTTTAGTAGAAAATGCCTAAATACAGTTGGTAGATTTGTCGTTTTACGAAGTAAAGAGTGAAGTAGGCCTGGGCATTTTAACTTGGATCCGAAAATCTGATTCGGAACCGATCCAAAAATACCCGATTCGAACCCGTCTCGAAAGCTTACAAGTATCTTTTGGGTCTAAATTTCTTATACTCGAATAGACCCGGATCTGAAAAGAACCGATCCGAATAGACCCGAACCCGTAAAGAACCAATCTGAATAGACCCGACCCGATAAGAACCGATTTGTACTTAAAAACATGTATATTCAAAACTATGATTTTGTTGTGTTATGTTTTGTATATATATATATATATGTATGTATATAGATACATATTATTTTTTTTAATTGAAATATTTTTGGTTAACAGTATTTATTATTATTTTGTAACATTCTTAAGTTATATGAAGTTTTAAAATATAAAATTTAGAGTTTAAAAATGTTTATGTTAATTATTAATAGTTTAATTTAAGTTATTTTGTAAATATTTAGATATATATGACAAATATTGATTAATTTGAGTGAGTTTAAGTATGTCATGTATTTTTTAGAATCTAAATACCCGAACCCGATCTGGATCCGACAAGACCCAACATGTAACCGAAAAATTATGGGTATTTTACAAATTATAAAATTAATAAATTATAGATCCGAAACGACCTGAACCCGACAAAACCCGACCCAGAACTGACCCGAAAATTATAAATACCCATATGGGTCTAACCTTTTAGGATCCGAAAGATCCAGATCTGATAAGACCCGACCCGAGCCGATTCGAGGACCCGGATGCCCAGGCTAACCCATTCCTCTCTACATTTTAAAACATGCCACTCTCTTCTCCACATGCTTTAACATTGTTCCTCTCCAATGGCTCTCTCTTCACTCAGTTTCTATTTTCTCTGCTTTCTCCTCTTCACTCCTTGCATTTTATCGTATTCATCGCCGGCTTCCCCAAACCTTTATCAAATCTCTGCCACAAGTTTCTGCAAGAACGCACCATATCCAGATGCATGTTTCCACTCCTTAAAACTCTCTCTCTCCATCAACATAAGCCCCAACATTTTGTCTTTCCTCCTTCAAACCCTAAAACTAGCTCTTTCCGAGGCTGGAAAACTCACCGATCTCCTTTCGAGCGCTGATATCAACAACCTCCTCGAGGGCCAACGTGGCTCTCTTCAAGACTGCAAAGATCTTCACCACATCACTTCTTCCTTATTGAAACGTTCTCTCTCCAAAATCAAAGATAATGCTAAAAATTCACGGAAGCTAGCTGACGCTAGAGCTTACTTGAGCGCTGCTCTCACCAACAAGAACACTTGCTTGGAAGGTCTTGACTCAGCATCGGGTCCACTATTGCCAAAGCTCGTGACTTCCTTTACGAACACTTACAAACACGTAAGCAATTCTCTTTCGGCTCTTTCAAAACAGAGAAAGGCTAATAATCTTAAAACCAATAGCAAGACCAAGAACCGCCGGTTACTTGGGTTATTTCCCGACTGGGTTTCTGAGAAAGATCGCCGGTTTTTAGAAGACTCCGGTGATGAGTATGACGAGTACGAGCCGAGTGAGATCCTCATTGTGGCTGCTGATGGAACAGGTAATTTTACAACTATTAACGAAGCTATAAGCTTTGCTCCGAATATGAGTAACGACAGAGTGCTGATATATGTAAGAGAAGGTGAGTATAACGAAAACATTGAGATTCCAAGTTACAAGACTAATATTGTCCTGATCGGTGATGGATCCGATGTTACGTTTGTTACGGGCAACCGCAGCGTCGGAGATGGATGGACCACTTTTCGATCTGCCACTCTTGGTAATTATATCCTTTTGACTTTTTTTTGTTAAAAGATCTTGTTTGGATAAAAGAAAACGCAAGTGCTATATTGATTGGGCCATAGTGTATAGCATATGATATTACACCGTGGATTTTTTTTTAGTCAACTAAGACGATTTAATTTAATATCAGTAATTTTATGTACAGTTTACATCTATATATTACTTTCAGAAAGAAAAAAAAAAGGTTGTGAACGCGTTCAAAGTGATCAAGAGGTTGTAGAATTTATTTTATGCTATTCTAATCAAAATGCTTAAGATTAGTTAAGTTAAGAGATTGTAAACTTTGTATATTTCTTGTAGCTTTACTTCTTGTATTCTAATCAAAACGTAAGTGCTATATTATTGATTGGGCCAGAGTGTAGCACGATTTAGCACCGTGGATTTTATTTTTTTAGTCTGCTAAGACTATTTTATTTAAATTCAGTAATTTTATGTACAGTTTACATCTATATATCGCTTTCAGAAAGATAAAGAAAATTGTGAACGCTTTCAAAAGGTTGTAGAAATTATTTACTAATCTTAGCCTGCTCTAAAATTTTGAGAGTCTGAAAATATGTTTACGTAAAAAAAAAAATTTATGAATTTGGGGGTCTAAAAACTTTTTTTATGGACTTGTATCAATTAAAAATTTTCAAAAATTTTGGGGGTTTGAGACGAATGTTTGATCCGGCTTTATCCAGGGCAGATAATCAAAATGTTTAAGACTAGTTATGTGTGAAAACTTTGTATACTTCTTGTAGCTTTACTTCTTGCAACGAAAATTTTGGATTATAGCTGAAGTTCTTGGCATTTAAATTAAGATTGGTTTTGTAATTGTTCTCAAAACTTGGTCACAGCTGTTTCTGGCGAAGGATTCTTGGCGAGGGATATAACCATAATGAACACAGCAGGACCAGAGAAGCATCAAGCGGTTGCCTTACGTGTTAACGCGGATTTCGTGGCTTTATACCGATGTGTCGTTGACGGTTACCAAGACACACTTTACACTCACTCGTTCCGACAATTCTATCGTGAATGTGATATATATGGAACAATTGATTATATATTTGGCAACGCGGCCGTGGTTTTCCAAGGCTGCAACATAGTCTCAAAGTTGCCAATGCCAGGACAATTCACCGTAGTTACGGCACAGTCACGAGATAGTCCGGATGAAGACACTGGGATCTCGATGCAGAATTGCTCCATCTTTGCCACTGAAGATTTGTTTAATAGCTCAACTAGAGTGAATAGCTATTTAGGGCGTCCATGGAGAGGATATTCAAGAACCGTTCTAATGGAATCTTTTATTGACGAATTTATTGATGGTTCGGGTTGGACAAAATGGGCTGGTGGTGAAGGACTTGATACCCTGTATTATGGTGAGTACAATAATAACGGGCCAGGCTCTGATATAAGTAAGCGGGTCAACTGGTCCGGTTATCACATTATGGGTTACGAAGATGCATTTAACTTCACCACAACGGAGTTTATCACCGGCGATGGTTGGTTAGGCAGTACTTCCTTCCCCTATGATAATGGCATATAACACAAATCTTTGGAACAAGTGTATAAAAATCGTTGCCTTCCAATAAAAATCTAATTATTATATATATATTGCCTAATCGTTGTTCAAAAAAGAAAAGGATTATATCAGCAATCATCATATCAGCTGCTAAAAATATATGTTCATGAGTCTTGTTATCTGAGTTCCTACTTGTAAGAAGACACGTATAAAGACGGTGAAGGTACACTAACTCACGGGTTAGATTAGTTTAGGATACTTAATTTTGCTGCTACTATTAAACCACATGATGACACGTCGTTTTCTTCCTACAAATATCACTTATTTTCTTTTTATCTGTCCTTTCACCTCACTTTGTATATTTAACATAATTGTTTTACCCAAATCTCTCCATCTTCGCTGGCTTACATATCCGTCATTCCCATCGCTGGTGCAAAACCACCATTGTAACCATTGTAAGGCCTTCCCTCCACCTCCACGCCATATTATAGACGGATCCGGCTTCCCTCTTTTTCTCTACTGGTCTGGTAGACTGGAATAGAGAAACCACCTTACTTTGATCAAAAAAAAAAAAAAGAGAAACCACCTTACTTTTGACTGCAACTTGAGTTTCATGACCAACATTGAGTTTTAGAAAAAAATAGAAAACATTTAGAGGCACATTTCGAGTTTCGTATTACGTCTAGACACTTTCAACTTGAGGAATACATTTGTTGTGTGATTTGTCTATTATAACCTTCAGCTAAGCCAACCAAACCTTCTATTATATTTGAACGAAATATTTATTATTTTCATTAATAAAAATTTGAAAACAGCTCATCTATTATATCTCGTTTAATGTTTGCAAAAGTTATTTTTTTAGAAAAATGTTTTGACTTAAAGAAGAGTCGACGAGACCCTTACGTCGTTTCCTGTTTCGGCTACAAACCTCCCTCTCCGGCTAGCGTTTTATCTCACCACCTCTATGAGAGAATCAATCATTTTCTCCTCTTTCAATTGATATCCACTTTGTTTGATATCTTTTATGAAGTGGCTGTAGATCTGGAAGTTTGTGCTTCCGAGGTTAACAATGATGATTTCTTCTCTGGTGCAAGCTAGTCGGGCTTCGTTCTCACCAATGGTCTCTGGTTTCTCACACGATCTGCTCTCCTCTCGCTCAAAGATTGTGTCTGAGTTCAGGTTTTGGGTGTCTAGTACTTGGTCGAGCTTCGTTCTTAGATTTTTGGTGCTTCGTGACGAAATCGACAAACTCTTCGTGTGCTCCTTTTTGTGTGGGTTATAGAGCCGGATTTACACTCTCATGTTCAGTTTAACATTGGACATGTTCCGGTCTTCAGATATGTTGCTCAACTTTACAGTCCTCCCGTCCATGCCCTTTGTCGAAGACATCCACGTACACACATCCCTTGTCCACAACTCATCTATCCACAACGCATACATCCCTTGTCCACAATTCGTCCATCCACAATTCGTACATCCCTTGTCCACAACTCGTCCATCCATAATTCATTCTTTCAAATTGCATAGTCCACAACACATTCTTTCAAATGGCACAGTCCTCAACAAATTGTTTATGATATTATGTCCACTTAATTTACTTTCAAATTTTACAAAAAATAAAATATGAATGTGTTCAAGTTGCACTATCCACAACACATTGTCCACAATACCATGACCACTTAATTCAGTTTTGAATTTTATAAAAAATAAATATCAAAATAAATATGTACATATGGATCTCAAAACATAGAAGAAAAAAAGTTATAATTTACTATATATATTATATATTAATGTAGTTACCATAATACAAGATAGTGACAAATAAAATCTGTTGAGGGAAACAAAAAAAATTATAAATTATTGGATATTTAAAAAAAGATACAGGCAAACTAAATTTAGAAAAGTGGTCCACACCTCAAGTTTGTTTCATCAAGGACAAAATAGTCCAAAATTTCTCTTGGTTTTCGTGAATGTGTGCTACAAGTAGGAAGTGTCCTTAGATGCAAACGAAACTCAAAAAGTGCTTTATTCTGTAATCAACTCTTATAATTACCGCCACCGTAATTCAGTTCATGCTAGAAAGAACTATTTATAATGTTTAGGTTTCCAGCATACAGTTGAAACAACTATTTTCTTTACAAAAAAAAATTGTAGTTTCACAGTCTAGACTTGTATAGCCGCTTTTGTTCTACTCAACCTGTCCGTGAGTGGACAAGGACAATCAACCACATGCAAAAAATATATCTATGTAATCTGGACTGAGAGGAATGTAAAGTTGTATAGATCCACTTTTTGATCAATTGATTCATTTATATCCGGAATGAAGTGTAAGATCATTATTCACATCTGAAGCTTCAAAGACTCCAACTAATATCACTTTAGTTATCCTAAGAAGTGATTTTATTCTCTCAAATAAAAGGTTCAATTGTAATACTTAGGATCGAATCCACAAAGAACGTGAGCACACAATAAACTCATTACAGTCGCGATTAAGCTAGGTAATAGATTAATAAAGCAGAAAATATAGCAGTAAAAAATGGAACAACGCAGTTGTTCAATTGATTTATTGATAAGTTGTTTCAAGGAAGGAGAATTGTTAGGCCTAGGATATCAATAAGGTTATCAGAACTATAACCTATAAATGCTAAGGGTTGATCATAGAACTCAATATTTAATGCAAAAGACGGCCAGATGTCGCTGCAAGTCTAATCTATTAACTAACTCCAGTGTTTCAGCTGTCACATGTTAACACAGATCGAGTGTCGATCGATGCTGTGGCATGAGCGTCGATCATCACTGCCTTAGGACAAGCGTGATCGATCTGATCGGTTGGTTCACTAGTTTTTCCAGATCAATTGTCGCATGTTTCTAGCAATCCTGATTCAACATAACTAATGCAGGTAATAGGCCATGTTTTCGCGTGCATCTAACTATCCTAAGTTCAGGGTTCTAGTTAGTTACTCTACAACACAAGAATAAGAACAATCACATGAATGATACAACAAATCACCCTACAAATTTTATATCTCAGAAGAACATCAAAACTCTAGAAAAACCTAAACCTAGCAGGTGAATATATACAAACATGATAGTTGTCATACAAATCATAGATGAATATATATAATAAGATAAAACCAATAAAGAAACCAGTGAATTTCTTACATGACTTTGAAAAAGTTTCTCTCTTCTCTCCTAACCTTAAAACTATGAATAAAAGAAAACATAGGCGTCAATAATGGCATCGAAAACACGTAAATAGGGTTAAAAACCGGTCAGGAAATTCTGGTAATTTGTGGCTGATGTAGCGGAAGGTACGATAATGCAAAGATTCTTATTTAGTCTAAGAACGTCTAAGAATCAAATATTCTTAGAGACCTTCGGCTTGCATCTTTACATTTTTTATGCATTCAATAAATAAACCATTTATGAGAAAAAATATCGAGCTGTGAAAAATTCTTCCTCTGATATAAATATATAACGTAAAAATGCACACTTTTAAATGTGTTATTTTGTTTTAAAAACATTAAAGTTTATTTCAACGAGATTTAAAAACTCGAAAAATAGAACACTAAACTCACAAATTATAAACCACATCTTTCTTAATTATCTATGTAGTTTCATTACAGATGGCATTAAAAGTTTTGTCTAAATTAAAAATTGACATTGTCCATGAAATTTTAGATAAAAGTTAGCCTTAAATCTATTCTTTGAATTTACATTTTCAGTTTTTTTTGTCATGCAATTGAGTTGGGATCCGAACACAACACTATGTTACAGATTTTAAAAAGACTAAGCAAAAACATATTTGAAGCATTTGCATCCATATGGAATATCTTAACGCGGGTAGTACGTAGAAGAATCAGAGAAACCCTAGTCGTCGCGAACAAGTATACGCGTCTTTGTCGGAGACCGGCTTCGATAGCTCCTACAGCATCAGAGTCGGTCTCTTATCATTTTCTTCTCCTCGAGATCCGGATCGACTTGATTGACGGTGTGATTTGTTTCTTTCTCATGGTGTTTTTAAGCGTGGGTGAAAGTAATTTGTGACAAGTTGGTGTTTGGTTGAAGTCGTGGGACTGATGCTTATGTTCGGTTCTTGCTATCATGGTTTCTTCGTCTCAACCTAAGCTCATTATTTGAGTTTATTTTTGTGATTTGTGATTGTGGAGGTATCTACTAGATATTTTCTTGGTCTTCTGTGGATATGGGATATGGTTTCTAGACGAATCAGTTGATTTGGTCTTCAGTTATTCTCTTGCGATGAGGTGGAACAGTCTTTGTTCTGTAGGTCACTTGACTGTCTTGCGAGTATCTGCGTGTAAGAACTGGTGGTCTTCATTGATCTCAATTAGCGTTTCAAGTTCTTTAGTTCTTATACCTTAGTTTTAGTGAGTGATTTTGGTCATGCAAATTTCGGATGGAGAGTGGATGGAGAGTAGCTGCTGGAGTTGATATAGATTTAACCTTGCGATTGTTTATGATGTTTCTTTTCTAGTTTAGTTTGGTGATGTTTCCTTCAGGGTTGGGATCGCTCAAGATCTTTGTTCTTTAGTTCAGCATCAGTTTTACTGTGTTTTATTGTGTCATATAGGAAGGTGGTGAATAATTATTTATCATCAGTCTCAGCTCTAGTTTCATTATCTCTCTATTTATTACTTGTCTACTATTTTAATATCTATTGGTTGTTTTGGTAAGTATCATGTCTCAGTTTTTTAGATTATATTTTTCAGAGATTTATTTATGTGTCCGTTGGCTTATGTATTTCACTTTGTAATTTTTAGTCAATGAAACGAATTTTCGAGTTTAAAAAAAAAGGAATATCTTAACGCAAAAACAAAGATTCCCTAAAACGATTCCAACTCAGCTGCTAAATTAATTGACTCTTTTTTGGACCAATTCTAGTCTCAATAGTCAATATATGATTGGAGAAAAGAAGACTAAATTTAGCAGGCACGAAATTTTTTCCTTTTCCAGGTAAAGTAATGGACATCATCCCACAAAGATCTCCTGTCCAGAGCACATTTGTTCATTCGTTGAATGGCAACAAAGTAACAAATAAAACTGAAACCAAGAAATAAAAAACAGGGGAGAGAAGACGGAAAAGAGCCAAAAATAAAACTTAAAAGAGGATTCACCCCTTCCCTTTTAACCTCTCTGCCTTGGCCGTCTTCTAAAGCAGAGGGGATTCACTTCTTTCTCTCCCCAAGCAAAATTCTTAGGAAAAATAAAAAAAAAAAGAAAAAAAAAATCGAAATGGCGTTTCAGGATTTCGACAAGATCCAAGAACGTGTGAACGCTAACAGGAAGCGTAAGTTCAAGAAAAGGATCATTGTTGGAACAGTCTCTTTGCTTGTGGTTGTTGCTGCGATTATAGGAGGAGCTTTTGCTTATGTCGCTTTCGAGAAGCAAAATGAACAAGAACCGAAGAGTAACCACAAAAATGAGGCTAAGGATAGCCAGAAGAAGAGCCAGACCGCAAGCCCAACTCCGAAAGCCCCTGTTGCCGCAGCGCAATCAGTGAAACCTGGTCAGGCCGATAAAATCATCGAAACCCTTTGCAGCACAACGCTATACAAGGTAAGCTGCGAGAACACCCTCAAAAACAGAACAGAGAAGGGTTTCTCTGTAGAAAGTCCGACGACCTTTTTGAAAGCTGCCATTGGAGCTGTCAATGAAGATCTTGATCGAGTACTAGAGAAGGTCTTGAGTCTCAAGACTGAGAACCAGGACGATAAAGATGCGATTGCGCAATGTAAGTTGCTTGTTGAAGACGCAAAGGAGGAAATTGTCGCATCACTGAACAAAGTCAACGGCACAGAAGTCAACAACTTCATGAAAATTGTTCCCGATTTGGACAACTGGCTAAGCGCGGTCATGTCTTATCAGGAGACATGCATTGACGGGTTTGAGGAAGGAAGCCTAAAATCTGAAGTAAAGAAGAGCGTAAACTCTTCTCAGGTTCTGACCAGCAATTCTCTGGCATTGATCAAATCGTTTGACGCAAATATTTCTCCTGTTTCAAAGGTCGCAACACGACATTTACTTGACCAAACCCCTTCTTGGGTAACCAACGAGGATAGAAGAATGTTAAGGGCTGTTGATGTGGAGACATTGAATCCTAACGCCACAGTCGCTAAAGATGGCAGTGGAAATTTCACAACCATTAATGACGCTCTGAAAGCAATGCCTGAAAAATATGAGGGGAGGTGCGTAGACAAAATCCTTTCATAACGTGACCATTACGGTAGCTAAGTTTAGGTTTTGGTGTAAATTAAATCTTTAGGTACATTATCTACGTCAAACAAGGCGTTTATGACGAATCTGTGATTGTTGATAAGAAGAAGGCGAACCTTACTATGGTAGGAGATGGATCACAGAAGACGATTGTTACCGGTAATAAAAGCCACGCAAAGAAAATCCGCACCTTTCTCACAGCGACATTCGGTAAATATTCTCTTTTAATGGAAATTTCATACTCGCAATTTTAGTAAGCCGTGTGCTTATGCTTATAAGCCTTACATAATTTCAAGAACAAATTTAAACGAATTAATAAACAACATTTGAATAAGTTTTAGAATAATGTAAGATCTCAGTTTAGAGATGTTTGATGGAATTATAAATAAATATTTATGTATAAGCTTTTACGGTACAAATGAGCCCCCAGACTGAAAAAAGTGGCTTAGATTTTCTTTTTCAAAAATAGATCATAGTCATATGTTTCCATATGAAAAAGTGGCTTAGATTTTCTTTTTCAAAAATAGATCATAGACATACGTTTCCAATATGCATATGCTAATGTCGAATATTAAAACAGGCGGGCCATTTGTTTCATTGTAAATTAATTTTGATGTAAAACCCCCAATAGATCTTAAAATGAATTCGATAAGTTTCTTTGTGAATCGGAACTTTTTTAGAAAATGTTGGTTTCTTTAACAGTTGCACAGGGGGAAGGGTTCATGGCACAGTCAATGGGATTCCGAAATACGGCTGGGCCTGATGAACATCAAGCTGTCGCAATACGTGTCCAATCTGATAGATCAGTATTCTTAAACTGCCGATTTGAAGGCTTTCAAGACACACTGTATGCCTACACGCATCGTCAGTACTATAGAAGTTGTGTGATAGTCGGAACAATCGACTTCATATTCGGAGATGCGGCTGCCATCTTCCAGAATTGTAACATTTTCATTAGAAAGGGTTTATCGGGACAAAAGAACACGGTGTCTGCTCAAGGGCGCATTGACAAATTTCAAACGACCGGTTTTGTGATTCATAAATGTAAAATAGCAGCAAATGAAGATCTTAAGCCCGTGAAAGCAGAGTACAAGAGTTATCTCGGGAGACCATGGAAGAACTATTCTCGAACGGTTGTAATGGAATCTATCATCGAAGATGTGATCGATCCAGTTGGATGGTTGAGATGGGAAGAGACAGATTTTGCAATCGATACACTGTATTATGCGGAGTACAAAAACAAAGGACCAAGTGGAGATACAGCTTCGAGAGTAACGTGGCCTGGATTTAAGGTCATAAACAAGGAAGAAGCTTTGAATTATACTGTGGGGCCATTCTTACAAGGAGACTGGATTCAATCCTTAGGTTCTCCTGTTAAGCTTGGTCTTTATGATGCGTGATGAGAACTTGTTGCTTTCACAGAAGTAAATGTGGTGAATTGATTTGTTTTAAAGTGATTGGAAGAGGAAATAAAACTGCTTCCAATAAATTTACTCGGAGAATCTGATCAGCCATAACATAGAGAGAACTAAAAAAACGTGTTGTACTTCGTCTGTTCCATTTTAAGTGTCATTTTATACCTATGAACACAAATTAAAAAATTATTTAATTTTACATGATTTTCATATAAAAACATCATTACATATATATTTACTCATATTTCAACCTATAGAAAAATAATCATGAGAAAAAACTAATAAATCAATATCATTAAAAGGGGATCATTCATATATTATACTCTTAATGAAATGTTAAAATTTTCCAAAAATATCGTTAATGATATGACTAACAAAAAAATTTATTAATAACATTATTGTCTTTCGGTTTCGTGGACCTATATTATGGCCCAAATCTGTTAACTAATTAAATGTGTTATGTTCTTATAAAATAAATTTCATTTCCCACAAACTTTTTAATATCAATAACCTAAATTAAAATATGTAATATTTTTAAAAGTTGATATTAGAGATTGAAATTTTGTAACTACACGAGGATAAGACTTAATCAAAAATTTTATTGGCCATTTTATATGTTTAACAATATTTTATATAATTTATAATTCTTTAAAATTATATAATAACCCAAGTACGAATTTCAGATACAAAGATTGTTTAACTTATTTAAAAAAACATAAAACGGTTGTGTGGCGCATTTTAAAATTTGTCATACTGTACACAGTAAAACAAACCCCCATAATTGAAAACTTGATCATGTCACTGTTTATAATTAAAATAAAGAATTCTCAATCTTTATATTAAAAAAACAGAAAATACCCGCCCTTTCAAAGGCGGATCAGAATCTAGTTATGCATTAAAATGCTAAAACGACATTTATGTTCCGTACATATCCATATATTTAGTTGTGTATATCACCTTTAGATTTGGGAGATATCCTTTTAGGAATATTGTGTGCTATTATATGTAAGACCTAAACGAAGAATGAAAAAACATTACTCACCAATACAAGTTTGTCACCCAATATATATTGGTAAACTGTTTTAGGCTCACCAATTAGTTTCCATTTAATCTTCAACTTTTTGGTAAATCTCTAAGTTCAGACAAGGTTTGGGCATTTCAGGTATCAGTTCAGTTCGGTTTTGGATATTTCTTGTATTGGATAGTTTGGATAAAGAGGTAGATGATCCATTTACTACATGATATTTTTCAGTTAAGTTCGGTTTGGATAGTTTCTGATACAGTTCGGTTTCAATAGTAAAATTACGAACCGACAAATACCCGGAAAAATCGGTTATCATTTGGTTCCGGTTCTGGTTTGGGTAGTTTGAGTAATTCGAGTAAAATATATGTTATTTATGGTAAATATCAAATAATTTGGATGACTTAGATAAAAAAATAAATAGATATTTTAGATTATTTTAGATACTTCAGATAGAACTATTTGGTGATAGTTTCAGATACTTTTGCGTAGTTATGATACTTTATGATAGTTTATTTATTGTAATTGTTTTTTAAGTTATAATATGTACTATTCTGTATGTATATTTAATTAATATTCTTATATAGGGTCGTTCAATATGGAAAAACCGAACCGAAATAGACAATATGGTTTGGATTTGGTATATACCATATAAATCGAATGGATGTGATTTTATAAAAACCGTAGGATTTGGATATGGTTCGGTATATAATCAATAAAACCGAATAAAACCGATCAGAAAATAGAAACATATAAATATGTATATATTTTGATGTGTGAAAATCATAAGTTATTTTTTTTTGCAAATAACTATTACCATATTTTATACAGTATAAAGAAGTCATGATTTGTAAAACACTTGAACTATAATTAAATAACAGTTCGCAACCGATGCTTTTTATTTTCTTAGTTTTTTTTGATCTTTTTGTTTTATTTTAACATTGACAAAATTGAAATAAAGAATATAAATTTGATAGACAACTATTAGTGGAAATTCTTCAAAACCTTTTTATCTATAAATAAACAATGTTTCGTGTTCAATCAAAGAAACATGATTTTGATGAACGCTAAATATGGAAGAATAAAAAACTTTTATTTGTGCTTCGCGCTTCTGCTTTTTTTTGTTTTTTTTTATTTATTTTGTTTCAAAATTTGAGCTTTGATTTTACTTATAGATTTTATTATATTATCAAATGGTACAAGCATTTTTTTTGCTTTTTATTCATATATAAAATATATTTTTTTAATAAATGATTGTGTTGACAACATGATTCTAAAATTCATATAATATGACTCTAAACTAAATAATTATGTTTTTGCTATAAAACCGAATAAACCGAAAACCGACGGTATATAAATCGAACCGAACCGAAGTAAACATGGATTTAGAATGGTAGTTGTATTTTACTAACTGAAATACCAAAAAACCGAAAAAACCGAACCGATATCCGGATTGAACACCCCTATTCTTATATGTTAGGATAATTATTTGGTTCTCGGCTCAGTTTTTAATATTTATCAGATATAGAAATATAGAAACCATTTGTATATTTCAGGGTTTTGGTCCTTTTCCAGTTTCAAATATTTTTGTTTGGGTCTTCTGTTTTTCTTTTTTGCCCAGGGCCTAGTTCAGACTTATTGTTTGCGGTGAAGTTTCAACATCGTCTATGGTTGGATAGTCTGAAATCGATTTTTACGAAGAAAATACAGATCGTCGTTTGTCATCAGAATAAAAATATTTATTTGGCCCAGTTGTAAATTGCCTCGTGATATAAAAGGTTTGCGAAAGATCCAACAACCAACACGCTTAAGATACATCACCATATGGTCAAGGTCAATGACGACGTCTAATTTTATTGACAATTCAAAGATGATAAAGATGATGTGGGTCATACTACCCATCGTTATATTCCATTTTATCTTTATTTAGACACGCGATTGAAAAGTAATGAAAGGCGGCTATACTTTTTTTTTTTACTATTAGTATTAAGTTGTTTTTTTCCTGTTTTTACAGTCATGATAATTTTACTAAATCTAATAAATAGATATATTACCAATTCAAAAATTATTAAAATAAATTATTTTTATGCTGTTAAATATTTAATAATTAACTAAATATTTATTTTATATATGATAATGTTATTTTTATTTTAATCAAATATCTTTCTTATGAAAATTAAATTTGAAAATATTCCTATATACATAATATACTATACTTTTATTTATATTCATTTTCCAAATATAATGATGTAAATTATTTTTAGATAACATACCATAACTTCTTTTAGATAATGATGATTATCAAATTAATAAAATTTGCTTTTAATTTATGGATAATTAAATATTAAAAAATCAAATTATTTGTATAAATATTTTGAACGCTATAAATTTTAATGAGAGAATGAAAAAAATAAACTCGCAAATAATCGTATAAATTTTTGAATTCTTTTCCAGTTTGTTTGAAATTATTATAATGAATTATTTTGATTTTTATAAAACATTATCTAACAAGATAGATGATTCATTTTATCTTATGTAAATATATATTAAAATAGAGTCAATTTAATATTACTAAACAAAATATAATATATATATATATTATTAAAAACTTAAATGTAATATAAATTTAATTTAGATATTTTCATTAGAATTTTTTAAAATTATTATTAAGACAGTGAAAAATTATCAGCTAAATCATTATAAATTATGTAATAAAACTAATAATTGAGTATAAATAATAACTAAATCTAAAATTATGGGAAAATTGATAATTGAGTACAAAATAGGACTATATCTAAAATTATGGGAAGTACACAAACCAACAAATTTAATTTTCAAATAAATGTATGGATTTCAATAATGTTTAACATATATATTTTTTGAAGGCAGACAAACTAATTCTAGTTCTTTTTGATAACAAAGAGATTTCAAAAATAAAATAGGTTCAAAACACTAATCCACAAAATATTGCATCCAAATATGCATAGATGATTAAATCTATTTAAAATGTAGTTATGTGATTAATGATACTGTAACCCAGAATGAAAATGTAGTTTTTTTCACTACTACGCCAAGTCGACTTGATTTGGAAATTCAGTTTTGTTGATATTCTCATCACATATTTACTTAAAATATACTTTCAAACGATTGATATATGGTATGATTAATAGTTACTGTATGTGCTGTTCACAGTTTTATTTATTTCTGCGGCACCAAACTCATAGCGATCAAATTTTAATAAATTTTTAAAAATTACAACTCTTTAAGTAACTACAGCTGTACACCTTTTTTGTAGAACCAAATATCAACAGTAACTTTTGTGGACTTTCCATAAAATTCTACAGACAATAAAATTTATAATCACATCAAAAAAAATCTAAAAAAGCAACTAAAAGTTTAAAATTACAGTCATTACCAATCAGGTTCATAGATGAGGACCCTCAGTCGCTTGAACAGAAAGTAGAAGGTTTGAGAAATTATATGACATAGCGTAAAGTTGACAAAAAAATATGACATAGCATAAGAGTATTGAAATATTGGGCAGGTTTTAAATTACTCCCAATTGATGCTTTTCTATTATTTTATTTGGTCAGAAAAAACGGTCGAAGTTCTCTCTTTCCTCTCGCCTTCCTTGATCCTTTTTAGTTCCCTTCTTCTCATTGCTCTTGAGACCATCTCCGAACCCATCGGAAATCAAAGAGTTCTCGGAAAGACAGAAACAGAAAAAATGGAAGTGATGAGCTTAAGCGCACCAACAAGCCCACGAAGAATCACAGAGTGGTACGGAGAGTACGAGGAGAAGGCAAAACGAGACTTCTCCGACCGTTATTTGATTCCTTTTGACTGGGAAGAGACTCCAGGCACTCCGAGGAAGATAGCTAAGAATGAAGAAGATACTGTGAATGATGATTTTGCCTTTGAGATCGGTGATAAATTTGAGACGACGTCGCTTTTCGCAGAAGAGCTCTTTGATGGAGGCAAAATCAAACCCTTGAAGCCTCCTCCGTGTTTGCAGTTAGATAATCATCAGTTTCAATACAAATACTTATCTCCAGTTTCTTCTCCAACTCCAAGATCACCTATTGGTCATGGCAAGGACATCCTCCGCAAAGCTTTTTCCCCAAGAAAGAAACCTGTAGATGTAGATCCTTTTGAGGTCGCCCTAGATAACACTCGCAAAGGTGTTGGAGAGGAAAGAGGGAGAGGGAGGCATCAGAGCTCTAGCCGTAGAGCCGCTCGATCGCTTTCTCCTTTTCGGGTTTCGGCTTATCCATGGGAAGAACAAGAACAGAGAGAGGTACAGGGTCATGAACAGAGAAAAGGCTCCTTCTCTTCTATACAGTCTACATCTTCATCAACTTGCATGTCATGCAAGTCATCTTCCTCAAAGAAATGGAGGCTAAAGGACTTGCTTCTTTTCCGTAGCGCATCGGAGGGAAGAGCAAGGCACAACAACAAAGATTTTGTTAAATCGTTTTCGGGTTTGTTCAGGAAACAAGAAGACAGCAATACCTCGAGCTCTACACGAAGAGGATCACCATCCAGCTCCGTCCATGAATTCCATTATAGAGCTAAAAAGGCAGAAGCAAAAGGTTTGAAGAAAAAGACTTTCTTGCCTTACATGCAAATAGGAAGATTCTCCTTCTAAATTCTAATATTATTGGATTGATTGTTTGAAGGCAAAACCCAAAATGATTGTTTTGTTTGTTTAATTACATTATCTAAAGAACAGACTTGTTTCTTCTCTCTTGCCTGATGATGTGTTTCGGAAGCTAGTAAAATGAACATTAATCGTTTGAGTTTATTATTCTGTTGCATAGTATATTTGTCTATTTGCATTAGAGCGACTTACATTACGTATGAAATATCCCGAAATCTAACCCAGAAAAGAAAATTGTTTAAAAGGGAAGTTCGAAGGATCCAAAGCTCCATTATGATTAAACTTAGAATTTCACTTATTTTACGTATTAACCATCTCTTTTTCTCTCATCCACAAATCCGAAGTAAACCCTTCCCAAACAGTCAAGACCACACTTGCAAATTAACTGCAGCCACCAACCACGCTCTAAAACCCCTAAGTCACGAAGTTTCCCTAAAATTCCAACCATGATAAAAAGAAATTAATTATAAACCTCCAACTATTGCCCTTAAAAAGCCTAGAAAATATGCCTCCTGTATTCTCTCTCTATTTTTTTTTGTATTATGTTTTTGGTATGTGTTCCTTTCATCCAGAAAACTAGATTAAACCCTCAATGTCTCATTAACCCTCAAGATCTAACACCAATCTTATGATTGAATATCATTGGTTTAAACACAAAATTTGTGAATGCAAATTAAATGTAAAATTTGCGGCTACATGTCCTGTAGTGATCACATTTCCGAGTGCGACTACACAAGATCGACGTAACCCGACTGAATGCACTTAGAAAGCCATCTCAATCTCCAGAAGAATCAACATACAACATCAGTAGGCAGCCTGAATATGCATCAGAGCCTATGCAAGTTGATCATACTATCAGAAAAAGGATCTTGAGAAGAAGGAAAAAAAAATGGTTCCTATATATTTTAAGAGGGGAGCTAATGATAAAGAGATGGATAGTTTCACAAAGAGTTCTTAGAGCATGAGCATTGGTGAACCCCTCTTTGGGGTTCACCAACTTTTTTTAATATTTTTTTCTGGGTCCATGAACAGTTATGAACCCGGATATGCTGTTTTCTGCATTAGTGAATCCGAAGAAGGAGTTCATAGGAATAAAATAATAATATTAATTTAAAAAAAACATTAAAATATTCAAAAAGATGAATAAAATATTAAAACATATTATTAAAAATATGAAAATATTTTATTCAATACATTAAAAGTACATTACATTAGTTACGAAATTTAAAAACATAGATAGCTTATTTATTCATCTTCATCACCAAATTTTTGCCAAATATTTTCTATTAAATTAGCTTTCAAACGATCATGCTTCTCTAAATCTCGAACTTCTCTTCGCATGGCTAACATATCAGGGCTGACATTAACACTATCTATGCTTCTCACCCGCGAACTTCTGCTAGTCTCTCCTGTCTCGAACTCAGATGTGTCAATTTGAGCGTATGTGTTTCGTTCGTCCTCTACTATCATATTGTGCAATATGACACTCTCATTACTTTTCCTATCATTTCCAAGTCCCATTGTAGAGTTGGGTTCCTAACAATTGCAAACCTTGATTGCAATACTCCAAAAGCCCATTTGACATTTTTTTCTGGCGGATTCTTGCTTTTCAGCAAATTTATGTGCTTTAGGACCTTGAGGAAGTGGGATAGATTGGATAAATGTTACCCATGGAGGATAAATGCCGTCAGTAAGATAGTAGGCCATACGATAAGTGTGGTTGTTGACCTTGAACTTCACTTTAGGTGCTCGACCATGTATGATATCATCAAAAACTGGTGACCGATCAAGAACATTGATATCGTTGAGGGTACCTAGTAAGCCGAAAAATGCGTGCCATATCCAAAGATCTTGTGATGCCACGGCTTCTAAGACAATTGTCGTCTTCCCGGAACCACGTGTGAACTGACCTTTCCAAGCCGTTGGGCAGTTTTTCCACTCCCAGTGCATACAGTCAATGCTGCCTATCATCCCCGGAAACCCCAGTACCTCTCCAATATCGAGTAATCGTTGAAGATCCTCGGTTGTAGGTCTTCGTAGATACTCATCTCCAAAGCATTGTATTATTGCTTCAGTGAAATTTGCCAAACACAAACGTAATGTACTGTCAGCCATCCGAAGATATTCGTCATATGAATTTCCTAACTGACCATATGCGAGCATACGCATCGCTCCCGTACACTTTTGAAGTGGAGATAAACTGTTTCTTCCGGTAGCATCTTTACTTTGCTGAAAGTATAGAACTTCAGTACTTACACGCTTGACAATGCGAAGGAACAATGGCTTGTTCATTCGAAAACGCCTCCTAAACTGTTATGTTGTATATGTAGGATTTCCCTTGAAATAATCGTTGACAAGCTGAATGTGGCCTTGTTCCCGATCTCTTTCGATAAAAGTCCGCCTTTTGGACTTCTTGGGGTGAGCATGAATCACTGAGTCGATGAAATTATCAACTACTCCGTCGACCATTTCTTCTAAATATTCATCAACTTCATCACTTGATGAGGAAGACATTCTTTTTTTGCTTGTTCCTTCCTTGTAGTCAAATAAGCATTTTTAAGTATATTATCATAATTTTTTTTAAGTATAATTTTTTTAAAATTTTCATAATCCATATATTATCTTAAGTATAATTTTTTAAAATTTTCAAAAGCCATATATCATCTTAAGTATAATTTTTTAAAAATTTTCATAATCCATATATCATCTTAAGTATAATTTTATAAAATTTTCATAATCCATATATTATCTTAAGTATCATTTTTTAAAAATTTTCATAATCCATATATTATCTTAAGTATAACTTTTTAAAATTTTCATAATCCATATATTATCTTAAGTATAATTTTTAAAAATTTTCATAATCCATATATCATCTTAAGTATAATTTTATAAAATTTTCATAATCCATATATTATCTTAAGTATCATTTTTAAAAATTTTCATAATCCATATATTATCTTAAGTATAACTTTTTAAAATTTTCATAATCCATATATTATCTTAAGTATATTTTTTTAAAAAATTTTCATAATCCATATACTATCTTAAGTATAACTTTTTAAAATTTTCTAAATCCATATATTATCTTAAGTATATTTTTTTAACATTTCATAATCCATATATTATCTTATGTATAACTTTTTAAAATTTTCTAAATCCATATTATAATTTTTTAACATATTATTTATCATATTGTAACATATATTTTTCATCATAACACTATTCTATTTTGTTGCACTTACCTTGATCAGATGTAATTGAAGTATGTTGTTTGTTGTTGAGAGGGTCGAGAGAAGAGGGGAGATAGTTGGTGATAGTTGTTGAAATTTGTTGTTTGTTGAGTTTGCAAGAACTTTGTTGAAATGAAAAAGCTTTGTCGAGAGACTTGGAGAAGAAGAGAAAATGTTAAAAGAGAGGTGATGTTTTTATCATCCTTTTACAACCATTGAAACAAGAGAAAATTTTAAAAGAGATGTGATGTTTTGAGAGAGCAACAAACAAGGTTTTCCTTACAAAAAAGAGATGATGTTTTTGATAATAACCCACATCGACACTAATATATAGTTTAGAAAGAGAACAAGTACATCCGTGATACACAAAGACTGTAGCTTGAAACAAAATGCTACACTATCCCGTGACATCCTGCAAACATCCTACCCACCTCTTAAACTACACGTGAAACCCATATCCTGCTAACAGCCAACCCGTGAACTCTCCAACCCGTGACCTCCACTCCTTGTCCTGCAAAAAGAAAAGCAAACAGAGTCAATAAAGCTTAACCAAAGCTTAAACAAAGCTCAGTAATTCAATCACATATACACAGACACACAGAACCTCAATAATGCAATCACATATGGAGCATGTTCAACTACTCAATCAAACTAAACATATTCTACACGTTAACAGATTCAATAAATCATTTGAAGCATTAATAAACAAGCACTGACCAACTAAAGCATTTCTGATATCAGTTTTGTCTTTAGAGCAAGTTCCTGATCAGAAAAAGTATCATTTTTTCCCTAGGAGGCGATCAAGAATCTTTTGTTTGGAAATAGCATTTTTCTGAGCTAAGATGTTGTGGATTTGATCATAAGCTGCCTCATTCGGCTTCTTTCTCTTTGCTGCTTTGCTGGCCTTAACACCAGCCGACCTCACGTCTTCCTGCTCAGGCACCACCTCCGCATCAGCTTCCTTCATTTTCTCCTTCTCCTTGGAGACAACGTGGGATTTCCACTTCTGGTCGAACCTGAGTTCCCTCCAGCAGTGTTCCATTGTGAACTTAGCTGTGTAGTCATTGAAGAAGATGTCATGTGCTGATTTCATGACATCGTTCTCACTCTGACCACTAGCCTGCTGCTTCAAAGCCGCTTCATGGCATCCAACGAATTTACATACCTGCTCATTCACTCTACCCCACTTCTGCTTACATTGACTCCACTCCCTAGGAGCTGAGCCAATTAGCTGAGGACTTGAATTGAAATACCCCTCAATCCGCTTCCAAAATGACCCCAATTTTTGTTCATTACTGACAATAAGATCCTTGCTGGTTGATATGGGCACGGATGGGACTCTTCTCAACAATGGAGATGGAAGATAGCACTTGGTCGTATAACCAACTTACTAACTTGTTGGATGGGAGATGGCGTGTAGATGGAGTATGGATCCAAGCAGCTTGTTCGTATAAACAACTCTACAAGGATAAGGGATGGTCGAATGGGGTTAGATGCTGATTGCTTCTCACAACCAAGGATGGATCGAGGGTCGCCACAAACTCTATGGATGGAGTTTGATAAGACACGATTTGCTCTCAAGAATGCTTCTCACAAACTCTCAAAAGACTTAGATAGTTGCTAAGGCAAACTGACTCATATATTTCATAAAGGTTAAAAATACAAGGCTGCTTATAGGGGCTTATATACTCGCCAATGCAGCTGTGCCCTTCTAGGGGTCTTTGAAGCAAATTTATTACATGACTCAATCTTAGGACCTAAAGAAAGCAATAGGCTAAACAATGCCTTATTTATTCAAAAATAAAAGAAAGACTCAAAACCTGCAAGGTAAATCAAGAAATATCAATAATGAAATGGACTTACCTTACTTACCTTTGTGGCGAGTTTGAATGATATAGCCGTTGGGAAGAGGAGCCAAACTCGAAATGGAGAAGTGATGTCGTTTAGGTGCTTGTCTCTTCCTCTTGATACTCACCGTTTCACTTAAGAGATATGGTAAATAAGGAAACCATCTCTTTACAAGGCAGAATGGACCATAGGATAGCATCATCTTTTGGACCACCATGTATAACATAAGGTATCTCTTCGTTGGCCTTTGATCCGGAGATGGAAAGCTTGTCTAGGCGGCTTGTGACGTCTTCTAAGTTGGGATTGGTGTAGCTCTTTGAATATAGTCCTTCTATGGCTTCACTAAAGCTTGCAATAACACCTTTAGTTCCTGATCTTGTTCTTGGAGATCTTCTAAGGGTTGGGATGTTGATATCTGGTTCTATGTCCTCATCATTCCCTCCCTCTTGAGAAGGTTCTGTCCTCAGAACTGATTCATCTGCATGAAAGTAAGATAAATCTGACACATTAAAAGTAGAGGATACATTAAGCTCTCCTGGTAGTTCCAGCTGGTATGCATTGTCATTGATCTTCTTTAGAACTTTGAATGGGCCGTCTCCTCTTGGTGATAGTTTGGACTTCCTCTGACTTGGAAACCTTTCCGACCTCATGTGCAACCAAACCCAATCACCTGGTTCGAAGGCAACTTCCTTTCTTCCTTTGTCAGCTTGCTTCTTGTTCAGCTCATTTTGGTGCTCCAAGTTAACTCGGACTTTCTCATGAATCTTCTTCATTAGCTCAGCCTTAGTTTCTCCATCAAAGCTAACCATCTGATCCTTATGTGGGAGAATAGGCGTGAGGTCTAGTGGTGTATTTGGCCTAAAACCATACACAATCTCAAAAGGTGAAAGCTTAGTAGCAGAGTGGGGCACTCGGTTGTAAGCAAATTCAATAAAAGGTAAACAATCAAGCCAATTCTTTAAGTTCTTACCAACTGTGGCTCTTAAAAGAGTTGAAAGAGTGCGGTTTACCACTTCAGTTTGCCCATCAGTTTGGGGATGGCAGGTTGTTGAAAAGAGTAGCTTTGTACCTAGCTTTCTCCACAAGGTTCTCCAAAAGTGGCTTAAGAACTTTGTGTCCCTGTCAGAAACAATAGTTCTAGGGATTCCATGAAGTTTTACTACCTCTTTAAAGAATAGATCAGCTGTTTGGGAGGCATCATTAGTCTTGTTGCAAGGAATGAAGTGTGCCATCTTTGAGAACCTATCAACCACTACAAAGATTGAATCCTTGTTCCTGATTTTTGGTAAACCTAAAACAAAGTCCATGGAAATATCTACCCAAGGTAGGTCAGGAATAGGTAAAGGAATATATAAACCATGAGGATGTGACCTGGATTTTGCCTTGAGGCAAATGATACACCTTGCGCAGAACTTCTCTACATCTCTTCTCAAGTGTGGCCAAAAGAAATGCTCAGCTACAATACTCAGGGTCTTATCTCGGCCGAAGTGTCCCATAAGACCACCACCATGAGCTTCTCTTAAGATTAGATCACGCATGGATCCTTGTGGGATGCACAATCTTTTATCCCTGAAAAGAAACTCATCATGCTTATAGAAAGAACCAAATGCACCTTGCTTACATTGCTTATAGATGTCTCCAAAGTCTGGATCTTCAGGATATTGATCTTTGATGTGCTCAAATCCCATAACTTTAGATTCCATGAGAGATATAAGCGCATGTCTCCTTGACAAAGCATCAGCTACAATGTTCTCCTTTCCCTTCTTGTACTTGATCACATAAGGGAAAGACTCCACAAACTCTAACCACCTAGCGTGTCTCTTCTTCAAAGTGGTTTGTCCTCTTAGGTACTTGAGTGTCTCATGATCAGTGTGGATGACGAACTCCTTAGATAAGAGGTAGTGCTGCCAAGTCTCCAAAGACCTCACCAGGGCGTATAGCTCTTTGTCATAGGTGGGGTAGTTGAGTGCAGCTCCATGTAGCTTTTCACTGAAGAATGCTACTGGTTTCCCTCCTTGAGTTAGTACAGCTCCTATACCTGTTCCTGAAGCATCACACTCAATCTCAAAAGTTTTATCAAAGTTAGGCAAAGCCAAAACAGGAGCATTGGTTAAGCTGTCCTTTAATTGTTGAAAGGACTCATCCTGTTCAGGTCCCCATTTGAAAGCCACATCTTTCTTGATTACTGATGTCAATGGGGCAGCAATGGTACTGAAGTCCTTGACAAATCTCCTATAGAAACTTGCTAGACCATGGAAACTCCTCACTTGGCCGATTGTTGTTGGTGTTGGCCACTCTTGTATGGCCTTGATCTTCTCTTCATCCACCTTTAGACCCTGTGAACTAACAACAAAACCTAGGAAGACTAATTGATCAGTGCAAAAAGTACATTTCTTTAAGTTAGCATAGAGATGCTCTTGGCGCAAAGTACTTAAAACCTTTTCAAGATGTATAAGATGATCTTCTAGGTTATTACTATAGATTAAGATATCATCAAAATACACAACCACAAACTTACTGATGTATTCCCTTAGAACATGGTTCATGAGGCGCATGAAGGTGCTGGGAGCATTAGTTAGTCCAAATGGCATGACTAGCCACTCATAAAGACCTCTTTTAGTCTTGAAAGCAGTCTTCCATTCATCACCTTCCTTCATTCTTACCTGGTGATAACCACTTTTTAAATCTATCTTGGAAAAGATAGTGGCGCCACTGAGCTCATCTAGCATGTCATCAAGCCGTGGTATGGGATGCCTATACTTGATGGTGATGTTGTTGATGGCTCTACAATCAACACACATCCTCCAGGTTCCATCCTTCTTTGGAACTAGAAGAACAGGAACTGCACAAGGGCTTAAGCTCTCTCGGATGTATCCCTTGTTCATCAAGTCTTGAACTTGTTTCTCCAATTCCTTGGCCTCCTCCGGATTGACTCTATAAGCTGGTCGGTTTGGTAAGGGAGCTCCTGGAACTAGATCAATCTGGTGTTCTATCCCTCTTATAGGTGGTAAACCATCGGGTATATCTTCTTGAAAGAGGTCTGGAAACTTCTCAATAAGTTTAACCATCTCTTGTGGAAGCTCTTGATCCTCATAACCTGTCAACACACCTTCCTTAAAGATCATTAGTAGCACCTGTGTTTTACTCTCTAATGACTTTAGAACTTGTTGGGAGGTGATATAAAGATTAGTTTTACTTGCCTTGTTACCTTTATCCATTTCTTTTTGCATGTCAAAGACTTGTTGTGGAGTTAAAGGAGCAAGGTTGTGCTTCCGGTTGTTGTGTGTGAAGCTGTAGTAGTTGGTGCGACCATTGTGGATTGTTTCCTTATCAAATTGCCAAGGCCTGCCAAGTAAAAGATGCCCAGCTTGCATAGGAACAACATCACAAATTACCTGATCGACATATCTGCCTATGCTGAATGGTATCACCACTTGCTCTCCAATCTTCAACTCAGTCTCATCATTCAACCATTTGAGTCTATACGGCCTGGGGTGCTTAGTCGTTTTGAGACCTAGCTTATCAACCAAATACTTGCTGGCAACATTAGTACAAGAACCACCATCAATGATAAGACTACATACCTTGGAGTCTATGGTACATCTTGTGTGAAAGATGTTCTCTCTTTGGATGGTTTCTGGTTCAAACAGAGCACTGAGGGATCTTCTGGTTACAAGTATCTCCCCTTCATCAGGATAGTCAGTGATCTCCTCATCAGTAGCTGCCATATCTTCTTCACCCTCCTCTTGAGTCTCATATCCTCCATCCTCTCTAAGGACCATGACTCTTTGGTTTGGGCAATCCCGCGCATAATGACCCTTTCCTTGGCACTTGTAGCAAGTGATATCTCGGTTCCTAGGTGCGGTAGACTTTCCTTGATCAGCTTTGTTACCTTTGGAGGCTTCAGTCGCTGCACTCTTCTTGAACCGGCTTTCTATCTCAATGGACTTGCCCTTGTCACTACTCTTTTGTACTGGTGGAATCCAAGTGCTCTTGCCTCTGTTGGTGGCTGCGGTCTTGCGCTTGATGTGTTGTTCAGCTTGGATAGCATAGTGTAACAAATCATGAAAGTGCTCATAGTTCTGCCTCTCTACTTTTCTAGTAATCCGGTCTTGGAGTCCATCCAAGAACTGTGCCATCAAGGTCTCCTCAGCATCTTGTACTTCTAGGCGGTTCCTAAGGGTGTCAAACTCCTCATAGTACTCCTCAACGGACTTGTTGCCTTGAGTGAGCTTCCTAAACCGTTTTTGGAGATCTCGGTAGTAGTAGTTAGGCACATACCTCCTCCTTAGCAAGGCTCTCATGTCATCCCAATGTACTATGGGATCACGCCTTAGCCTCCTCCTCTCTGAGGTTTCTCTATCCCACCAAGACAAGGCGGTCTCCGTGAGTTGAGCAGAGGCGAGAGAGATCTTCCTTGCCTCAGTATAACCATAGTACTCAAAGATGTTCTCCATCCTTGTTTCCCAATCAATGTAAGCATCAGGATTGACCTTTCCAGCAAAGGTTGGTGGCTTGAGCTTCAAGTCTTTTCCTCCATACCAAGGGCGCTCTTCTTCTTGGTCATAGTTTCTCCCTCGGTTCCTTCCTCTGTCCCGGACATCCCTCCTAGGTGGGGGCCTGTGATCATCATCCTCTAGGCTCGGCATGTCACTATCAGAACCATCACCATCTTGCTGCTCCCCTTGGGGTTGGTGGTTTTGGTTGTTTTGAGGACCTTGAGCCGGGTTGGGGGCTGGGTTATTGGCTTGTGCTTGTTGCCTCTGTTCAAGGCGAGTCATCCTCTCACTGATGGATTGCATAGCAGTCAGGAGCTGAGCCATAGTAGCCGCGGTATCAGTTGATGAAGAGTTGGTATCTCCCATTGCTTATCCTGAAATCAAGACTTCCGAAGACAAGTGAAGGTATGGGAAATAATGAAGATCGAACCAACACAAAAAAAAATGCAAGATGAAAACTATGGAAGTTTTGCAAAAACAATTCAAATATGTATAACCTCTTTTTTTTTTTTTTTGAAAACGAAACAAGTAATTTGGAAAGCCTTCCTGAATAATTTTTTTTGGAAAGCAAAACAAACAAATCAGAAAGCTTTCTTCTTTTTTTTTTTTTGAAAAGATTTGAAAGATTTAAATCAACAAATCCTATATTTTTTTTTTTTTTTTTTTTTTTTTAAATATGAAAAACTAAATCTCGGAATTAAAACAACAACTCTCTTTTTTTTTTTTTGAAAGTTTTCGAAATGCACTCTTTAAATAAGGAAAATCGAATCAAACTACCTTAATATGGAAAGCAAATTTTCGAAAATGGTATGCAAGGAAATCGAATCAATCTAAACACTCTTTTTGAAAACTTTTGATGCAAACTCGAATCAAACACAACTAGATCGATTTCTTTTCTTTTTTTTTTTTAAATCTAAGAACACAAATAACTTAACAATGGTGAAACAAATATGCAAGAAGGAATCAAATGTTTTTATGGTTTTTCTTAATAAAATAAATCGATCTAAAGGAAAAGAAAAGAGATAACCGGATAGGAAGCCTTTCGGCTCTGATACCAAAATGATATGGGCACGGATGGGACTCTTCTCAACAATGGAGATGGAAGATAGCACTTGGTCGTATAACCAACTTACTAACTTGTTGGATGGGAGATGGCGTGTAGATGGAGTATGGATCCAAGCAGCTTGTTCGTATAAACAACTCTACAAGGATAAGGGATGGTCGAATGGGGTTAGATGCTGATTGCTTCTCACAACCAAGGATGGATCGAGGGTCGCCACAAACTCTATGGATGGAGTTTGATAAGACACGATTTGCTCTCAAGAATGCTTCTCACAAACTCTCAAAAGACTTAGATAGTTGCTAAGGCAAACTGACTCATATATTTCATAAAGGTTAAAAATACAAGGCTGCTTATAGGGGCTTATATACTCGCCAATGCAGCTGTGCCCTTCTAGGGGTCTTTGAAGCAAATTTATTACATGACTCAATCTTAGGACCTAAAGAAAGCAATAGGCTAAACAATGCCTTATTTATTCAAAAATAAAAGAAAGACTCAAAACCTGCAAGGTAAATCAAGAAATATCAATAATGAAATGGACTTACCTTACTTACCTTTGTGGCGAGTTTGAATGATATAGCCGTTGGGAAGAGGAGCCAAACTCGAAATGGAGAAGTGATGTCGTTTAGGTGCTTGTCTCTTCCTCTTGATACTCACCGTTTCACTTAAGAGATATGGTAAATAAGGAAACCATCTCTTTACAAGGCAGAATGGACCATAGGATAGCATCATCTTTTGGACCACCATGTATAACATAAGGTATCTCTTCGTTGGCCTTTGATCCGGAGATGGAAAGCTTGTCTAGGCGGCTTGTGACGTCTTCTAAGTTGGGATTGGTGTAGCTCTTTGAATATAGTCCTTCTATGGCTTCACTAAAGCTTGCAATAACACCTTTAGTTCCTGATCTTGTTCTTGGAGATCTTCTAAGGGTTGGGATGTTGATATCTGGTTCTATGTCCTCATCACTGGTGTTCAACCAAACACTGATCAACACAAGGTTACAGGTTAAAAAACCTGGCTCAGCAGAGTCTACGTCTATTGGTGGACTGCTCTGCGAAGCTAACAGGTTAACAAACCCGGTTGAGTTAAGGGGAAAAGAGTCCATATGAATTTTAAGTGTGTTTGGGTGTTTTGGTTCGAGTTGTTGTTTAGATATTGTTGTGAATTTTAAGTATGAAGGTAGTATGTTTTTAAAGGTGTTTAGAAGTTTCCAAAGAGAGAAAATTAAAAGAACTCTACCCACCAAAATTCAATTCACAGAACAAGTCATTACACAAATACTAGATACCTATGAGTCCATGTCAAACGTAAAGGTGTTTTTACGTTTCCAAAGAGAGAAGATTAAAAGAACTCTACCCACCAAAATTCAATTCACAGAAGAAGCCATTACACAAATACTAGATACCTATGCGCAGATACACATCAAATCAGGCGAAACAATTAAGTGCTTAAGTGCAATTCAAATTAATTACAGCAACCAACCAACAGATAATTAATGTCGCTTTATATAATATCTACTTGTACTTGTAGTTATTGATCTAGTTGAAGTTCAAGTTCTAGTTATGGTTCTAGTTTAGTTCTAGTACTAGTTATACTCCTACTTGTACTTCTAGTTCTTGTTAAGTTGAGATATAGTTGACGGTGAGGCTAACCTTTGGTTTAATCGAAGCAGACTTTCTCTAGGGTGTCGACCTGCTGAGATAGGTCATACACCTGTTCATTGAGAAGTTTAACCTCTTCCTACGAATGGGAAAAAAAAGAGATTTGTGTTAGTCACTGTAATAAAAATAATTGGAAAAATAACAAACTTGCTAACAATTATCACTAACCTCAAGTCTCACTATCTGTCTACTGAGATTAGAGACCACGAGCAGCACCTTCTCAGCCTCCTCCACCCGTTTAGTCAGCCTCTCCAGCTCCTCCTGCACACCTATCACCCAAGGCTGGCGATAATGGAGTCCATCAGCCTTGGTTACAACATAAAGCTAGTCAGATTCTAATCGTGAAACTGATATACAAAAAAAAAACTCATTGATATACACAAGAGGACTTTACCTCGTAGTTACAGCAGGTGAAGAACCGCTTCCCTGGAAGAAAGTCATGCTCCTCCTTCGCGCGAACCTCGTTGATGAGTCTCCCACCACACAGACACCTTTTAGGAATGCCGTACTCTGAATAAGCCACGAGACCCAACATGTTGATGTGTTCGTGTTGCCTCTTTGAATTTCTGATATCTTCTGCCGGATCCATCTGTAACAATTCAAAAATTTAGTCAAAGCAATGAAAAGTATTAAACCTTATTAACAAAAGAAAAGGATTAAACGAAATCAAAATCCAACCCTAGTGACAATCTAGAACCCTAAATTGAAACCCTAAAACGAAATCAAAATCAGATAAAAGAACCCTAAATCGAAACCCAAAATTCGATCTAGAACCCTAATTCGAAACCCAAAATCACGATCTAGAACCCGAAATCGAAACCCATAATCCGATTTAGATCCCTTACCAAAAACCCCCAATTTTTATCGAACCCTACCGCCCCTTTCTAACTCGATTACAAATCTCAGAGAAAAGAACCCAAAAACAAACAAACTTCGCGAACTTGAACCCTAAATCAAAACCCTAAACTCGATTTAGATCCCTCACAAAAAATCCCCAATTTTTTTCGAAACTCCAATAATCGCTTCCGAGCCCCAAATCGACTCAATACTTCTCTATAACTACTCCATACTCACCTACCCTCGTGGTAACTACAGATCGTCGTCGATTAGGAGGAAGAAATCACCGGGAGCTGTCGTCGCACGAGATATCGCCTCTCTCGGTGAAAACCCTAGATTTTCAAAAGAGAAGGGGAAATGAGAAAAATAGAGACGAAACCCCTATTTTCCGATGCGTCTACGCGGATTCTTCTGACCAAACAAACCACGACACGTGGTAAAAATCGTTTCATACGAGTTTATAAATAAGGCACGGTCCGTCGCATTTTCACGCTTTTTCTTTTTCTTTTATTCAAAAAGCCCTATGATTCCGGGCCCAAGAACCGTGTATGACCCCGCGATGCGGGTGGTCTTAGAATTTTCTTGGATAAGCCATTCGAGGAGACTTATTTCACCCTCAAATTGTGGATGTTCTTCAAAGAGACAAAGAAGACTGAACATGACATTAAGAGAATGTCCCAACGTGTCAAAGAAAAGATGAATAAGATGATTACACTGAAGATGAGTGATCTTAGGAAGTTTGTAGTACAATGCTTGCTAGGAGGCATTGAGTTTCCATGTGCGCTCTGCGACAGAGGATCTTCAGTCATCATTTTACCTAAGGTGATGGCAGACCAGCTGGGCTTGAAGATAGAGCCGTCAGAAGAATAATTCACTTTTGTAGATTGTTTTAAGAAGAACTCAGGAGGAATCATCAGAAACCTTGAGGTGCAGATTGGAAATGCACTAGTTCCAATAGATTTTCATGTTCCGGAAAACAAGCTAAACAAAAATTCTTCTCTACTATTTGGAAGAGCTTTCATGGCTACTATAGGAGAAATTTGCAACATGCAGACTAACTAGTTGTGCCTGACACTGATAGATCCTAATGTTTACTATGATCCAATGCTAGCTGACAAGTCACAAAATTCCAACAAAGAGATTGAAGAGGATCAAGGATTCATAGCAGTAGGCTACACAGGAGCTGAGTACGAGTCGGAAGATGAATCATTGATCGACGGTCACAACCAACCATCGTTCGACAACAGTCTTAACACCACGATCGACATGCATCATGAAGCGGAGATCACCAACGATCCTGCGAATGTGATAGATAATTTTCTAGAGGGATCAATCAATAGGTGGGAGAATGACTACAGCCAACCGAATATTAAAGCCAACACTGCTATATCTTCATCATCTTTGTGAAATTACACAAACAATCATCAATAACGAACATACAACATACCCAAAACCCTATAAACACAGTTTTCAAATTTGTTTTTATCTCTCAAATTCCTCATCGAATCTTACATTTCATACACTAGCCGAGATATTGATGCTTAGATTTTTTAAGATTCCTAATCAAATGTTATAGTATAAAAGATGTCAAACCAGTTCTAAGTCAATGCAAATCAAAGGGAATGCAAGACCATGCCTAATCTAACTGCAATCAATTGGTGAGATGAGTTTTTAACTAAGAAACTACGAAAATGCATTTAAGTGATGATCGACAGAATCTAAGGCCTACGTCCATGTTCATCTTTCACCCCCTTTGGATCCAATGCTCCCAAACATCTCAAATACACTTCACGCCATACTCCAAAACCTAATAAGGACAAATGAATGCAATGTAGATCTTAAGATGCCTAATTCCTAATATATATGATTAAAATGCACAAGATATGAAGGCTAAAATCATGTAAATATGTAAGATATCAGATATACACTTATTTGTACTAATATTCCAGCAAAAATTCTACAAAAACGATTATAAAATGTATAGGAAATCAATCTACACAGTTTTCAAAAATTGTTTTCAAAAACCCATATTTTCATCAAATCTTATTTTTTACATCAACCATGATATACACTTCATTTATATGATATTTTCAAGAAAAATCGTCAAAAACAGACGATATTTACTTGATCTTCAAACTCCAAAATTTTCAATGGAGGGTGAGGAGGGGAAGCTTTACTCAGAAGAAGAGATATGTGTGGGCAAGGTTAAATTTGTTTGGTTAAGGTTAAATGTTTGGACTATAATGGTAAATGAAATATGGATGGTTGATTTAATTCAAAAATTAGTGTATTTGTGGGGTGGAATGGAATACAATAAATTATGGAGGTTAAATGTGGATCCAGATAGTAGATGAAATATGGTTGGCTGATTTAATTAAAACTTAATGTATTTACTAGGTGATAACCGCACCATGTAAAAATTTAATAAGTTTATAATTTATAAATGTTTTTAAAAATTAATTGAATTTTTGAAATTAAAACATTTATGTAATCTCATGGTATATAGTTTAATATATATATATATATATATAATTCTATTAAATTAAACTTTTGACTCATATGGTTTTAACATCATGTGTATCTTGTTATAATAAAAATATTAAACCACTGATCATTAATTTTTAACATAATAATTTTAACAGTTTTAGTAATTTATTTTCGTGTTTTAAAAAATTTAAAATTTAACATATATGAAAAAATCTAAATTTTAATTTTATAGCTAATTTGGTTGTTTATTTATTTTAATAATATAAAATTAAACAAAAAATGATGGAGGAGATATAAATTGTTCAAATCTTTATTATTAGAATCATTAATCGTCATTATATATTAGTCGTATTTGGTAATTTCGTATCAAAGAAAGAAAATAAAATAGTAATTATACACATTAATTAATTTTATGATTAATTTAATTAAAACTATAATATATACTTAACTGGACCAACATATATTTTTTAAGGATTCTGAATTTTATTGTGGTGATGACATATCACTACACGAAAAAAGTTTTAATGTTTTTCAATTAATATATAAGGGATAGAGGATTATATATAAAATCACAGTTATAAAATGGTAAAGACAATAGAGATGAGATAAGAAAGTTAGTTTTTTTTCTACGAAGGGTATATGGAGTTACTCTCTTTGGTAAATATAGTAGATAAGAATAGCTGAAGTAGAAAAAGATTGCGAGAAAAAATATATAATTAAAAAAATATATGAAACAGAAACAACGAAAATGAAAATGAGCCGTAAAAGAAGAATGAAAGAACACATACATTTGTTGACAAAAGAAAAAGAACACATACATTTTAATTTCCAACGGACTTTTTATTAATTTGAGCTGAATGTGAATATATTTGTATCCAACTAAAAAAATACTTTTGATGTATTCAACTTGATTGGTAAAACAAAGTCAAATAAAATTACTCCAAAAGCTTACTCAAATAAAATTTTATCCAGTCAAAATACCAATAGAGAATCCTGGAAAAAGACAAGAAGAGGAGGACAAAAGGAAATTTCATTATTCGCCTTAATAATGAGTAAGTACAGTACAAAACAAATACTCCAGACTTAAACTTACAACTAACGGGGGAGTTAATACTTTATTCCAAAACAAAATTATATATTTACTCTTGTTCCCTCTCCCACAAAGCAAACAAGCGACTTTATTATTTTCTTCGTCTTATTAATTCTGTCTCGAGATTCGCTTTTCTGCTTCGAACTTCTTTTTATCATCTTCTCCTTGTCGGTTTAATTTGGAAAACTTTCTGCGACTACAAAGGTAGATTCCGAAAAAAAGAAGGGATATTCTATTAAAGAATGGTAGAAACAGGTCACCATCATCAGCATCCACCGGCACCGGCTGCAGCCGGTCCTCCGCCGGTTCCATCTATGGCGCGTTCAATGGGAACCACTTGGACTCCGGCGGAGCAACTCCACCATCTTCAGTACTGCATCCACTCCAACCCTTCTTGGCGTTAGTCTCTTTCTCTCTCTCTACTTTCTTGATTGAATATTCCGATCCAGATGCAAGACTTTATAAGTCAAAAGTTGCCTTCTCTCTCTCTCTCCATATCTCTGCTCTGGCTTTCTTACTTTCTCTTGTGTCTAGAATAATAATCTTTTAGATCTCAGAATCTGATTCGATGCTTTTGTTTCTGCTGTTAAACTATATAAACCTTCTGTGGAGTGTTCTTAGTTTCAAAACTTTTGCATATAAATGGTTCTTGTTCCATAGTAATCAATTTCAACGGTATATAGTTAGTTATACTTGGACTTAAAAATCTTATATTAAATAAAATAAGTATTAACGGTATATATGTTAATACTTATTTTCATATAAAATAATTATTAGTTCCTTTTTTTTTAAAAAAATCTGATTATCGTTGATCAATATCCTCTACATACAGATGAGACGGTTGTACTAGCTTTCCAGCATTACATCGTGATGCTCGGGACTACTGTGTTGATTGCCAACACACTTGTGACCCCAATGGGTGGAGATGCTGTATGTTTTCTTTATTTGGCGATTTGAATTGGGACTTATATTATTTCTCAAATGTAATATTTTTATTCGTTTGATAACAAAAAACAGGAAGATAAAGCGCGGGTTATACAGACAATATTGTTTATGTCGGGAATAAACACGCTGCTACAAACCCTTATAGGAACAAGGCTCCCCACGGTTATGGGAGTTTCATTCGCGTACGTTCTCCCTGTTTTGTCTATCATCAGAGATTACAACGATGGTCAGTTCCCATCCGAGAAGCAGGTAAAGATACTCTCATCTTTGTTTCATTTTATTGATTTTCTTTGACATATGTCGGTCTTGATGTTCTTACAGAGGTTCCGGCATACGATGAGAACATTACAAGGATCCCTAATCATTTCTTCATTCGTCAACATCATAATTGGATACGGTCAAGCATGGGGGAACTTGATAAGGTTATATAAAATCAATATATATATAGAGTATTTGTTGGTTCAGAAGCTGATACTTGTTTTTTTTTTAATGCAGACTCTTTACTCCCATTATTGTTGTACCGGTGGTTACTCTTACGAGCCTTGGACTGTTCCTTAGAGGCTTCCCATTGGTAACAGTTCCATCTTATATAATACTACTATATCAGCTTTTCACAAATTTTCCTATCGTTACAATGTGATATGTTGGGGTTTTACAGCTTGCAAACTGTGTGGAAATTGGTCTACCAATGCTGATTCTGCTGATCGTGTCACAACAAGTTTGACTTTTGTTTTTGTTTTAGTTCTGTACATGATGGTGATTCTTTTAGGTCTATAGTTACGAATACTGCTATCCATCTTGCAGTATCTAAAAGAACTTCTCCCAAGGGTTAAAATGATACTTGAAAGATATGCTTTACTCGTCTGCTTTGCACTCATCTGGGCTTTTGCTGCTATCCTTACTGTTTCTGGCGCTTATAACAACGTCTCCGTTGCAACAAAACTAAGTTGCCGCACAGATCGCTCCTTTCTTATGTCCGCTGCTCCTTGGTTTGTTTCTTATATTCTTGTTTTTTTTCTTTCTTTAGAGTCGGTTGGTTGCTCATTCTCGTTTTACAGGATTAGCATCCCATACCCGTTCCAGTGGGGGACTCCTATATTCAGAGCGAGTCATGTTTTTGGAATGTTCGGTGCTGCGATTGTTGCATCTGCAGAGGTGTGCGCAAAACATTCATTTCTAGACCTCTAGCTTCTACAAATACAACTTGTACTTATGGTTAATCAATGTATATCCTAATTTTTTCAGTCTACCGGAGTATTTTTTGCTGCATCTAGACTAGCTGGAGCTACAGCACCTCCTGCACATGTCGTCTCTCGCAGTGTCGGGCTGCAGGTTTTATTAGTCCCCGTACATTCTTTTTTCATTTTCCAATGTTTAAAATAATTGGTTTTTAATGTGTCATATTTTTCCTTTATAGGGTGTTGGTGTACTCCTTGAAGGAATATTTGGTTCCATTACTGGCAATACTGCATCAGTGTAAGTTGTAAACACCTCTCCTCTCAGCATGTCATTTTATTGAAGTATACTGTTCATGTTGATATTTTAAAGCCATGAGAATCTTATTTATAGCGAAAATGTCGGTCTCCTTGGACTCACACGAATAGGGAGTAGAAGAGTGGTGCAGATATCAACAGGCTTCATGATATTTTTCGCCATATTTGGTTAGTCTTTCCATCCTAGTTAATCGTCTTTAATAGAGTAGTTCAGTTAATAAAAAGTTCTCACTATATGTATTTAATGATCTTACAGGAAAATTTGGTGCCTTCTTCGCTTCTATCCCGCTTCCGATCTTTGGCGGCGTATACTGTGTACTACTTGGAATTGTTGGTAAGTAGCTTATGTACAATGAGTCTACTACACTTGCTATTTTTCTGACAGTGAAGGAACTGCTTCTGATACTCTCTTTGTTACGTGATTGGCATAGCGGCTGTGGGTATATCGTTTATACAGTTTACGGACACCAATTCAATGAGAAACATGTACGTTATTGGTGTCTCTCTCTTCGTAAGTCTTTCCATCGCTCAGTACTTCAGTTCCAACACTACAAGAGCAGGATATGGACCGGTTAGAACAGCAGGTGGATGGGTAAGCTTAGCTTTTTAAAGATTTAATAACAAATATCATTAAACTCCAAATATAAATTGATGTTTTTTTCTGAAAAGTGACACAATACTTACACTTCTTAATGCAATCCCCTGGTGACTTGTGGTGCAGTTCAACGATATACTTAACACGATCTTTGCTTCAGCTCCGTTTGTTGCGATCATTTTGGCGACTGTACTAGATAACACGTTGGAAGCAAGGCATGCCATCAGTGATAGAGGAATACCTTGGTGGAAGCCGTTTCAGCACAGGGACGGAGATAGCAGGAACCAAGAGTTCTACAGTTTTCCTCTCAGAGTTGGCGAGTACATACCAACACGCTTCCTTTGAAGGTTTCTTCTGTCTGGGAAATGCAAGAGTTTGTGCAGGTCATGTAGTTTCGATTGGTATGTGTGGGGCAGGAAGGAGGAAGGGAGAGGGAAGTATTTCAAAGGGATAAGTATGAACATAAAAGACTTGAAGGACTTTTACTTCTGTTACCATTACTTTTTACCTCCCTTCTTTACCACTAAATTGACATTACGTTTGATTAGATGCTTATTCCCAATTTATTATTCGAGAAGTAATACATTTGAGATACTCATTGTCGTTACCATAATGAATTTTAAAATCCTTGGACAAATAGATTGGTTCATCTAGATATATCAAAATACTCATTAGTGGTGTGGTTGGTACCTCTTTAGAGTCATTGGAGTTTTTGATGAATTTAAATATAAAAATGCGTTTTCACATTATTTCATCATGAACCTCTCAGTTTTCTAGGATCAGAATCTTTTGATGGCTCTGAGCTTAACACCATTCTTGAAGCTGAGGATTACACCATAATCAAGCTGCAGTGGTTTCTCCATATCTGGAGAATGTCTAAAAATGTAATTACGGTATAGATGCAACAAAGTGAGTTTGATCTCTTGCAAGGCAAATTGTTGTCCAACACAGGCTCGTGGACCAATGCCAAACGGGATGAAAGCATATGGATGTCTAAGTTTCTCCTCTTCTCCGTTGGGATCAAATCTCTCCGGCTTGAACTTTTCTGGCTCTAGAAAATTTTTGGGGTCCTTTGCTAGAACCCCTAGTGCCAACCAAACCCATGTCCCCTAACCAACAATAACAAGGTGAGTGAGTTATTTAAATGGACTTGTTTTTGTCAAAGTTTTGTGAAAGGAAACATAAAAACGGTTTTTGAGTTGATACCTTGGGAAGTAGGTAACCTCCTATCTCCACTTCTTTTGCTGTTTCCCTTGCAACCAATGGGGAAACCATGTAGAATCTCATAGCCTCTTTGATCACCTACAAAGAAGAAAAGGCAAAAAAACATCCGTAAAAAGAATAAAATACCCTTCACTGAAAATCAACTTCGCACCTGACCAAGGTATGGAAACTTGTATTTTAATTCATGGGAAGTTGGGATGAGATCACGTCTTCCAAACCCGTCAATCTCTTGTAACAGACGTTTCTCAACATCAAGATGAGCAGAGACTAAATAGAGAACAGAGGATAATGTGAAAGCAGTGGTTGCAGAGCCAGCAAGAAGATGCTCATAAGTCACAGCGCTAATATAATCAGGGGTAAAGATCCTCTTGGCAAAAGAGTCCAACTCTCTAGCTTTCAAAATCAATGACAAGAAATCTTTTGAGTCAGTATCTCCCTCCTTGTCTCGCTTTGACACAATCTCATTGAGTTGTCCACTAAGTCTCGTGTTAGTCTTCTCAACTCTCCAGTCCATAGTTCCTGGTATTCTCTTCAAAATCTGCCTGAATGGTTCTTGTAAGATCGGAATCAGCAAGCCTAAGATGATGGAGAGTGAGCCAGACAAATCCATCTTCAGCTGTGTTGTGGAGTACACATGCTGGTTTATGAAATCAGTAACCTCTCCATTGCTATCTGCGGAATCTTCTTTAATTGTTTTCTTTCCCGAGAGGCCGAAGTCCACTCCAAAAGCAGCTTGTCCGATGATATCTGTGGTTAGCTTGAGGAAGAGATTTGAGATAACGACATCTTCTGGTTCAGAATCAAGATTATGTGTTGCACAAGTGATGAAATTTTGCATTGTAGGGATAAGACTTGACAAATGTGAAGGCTGGTAGAGAGATAAGATGGTGTTTCTCATCTTAGACCATCTCTTGTCCCTGTCAAAAATCCATGTATCATTAATAGTTATAGAAACGTTGTCGAAGAGAGAGATGTCTAGAAGAGATCTAATGAAAAATGGTGGTTCTAATCAAGAAGCATATACCTGGTGAAGAAGAGACCTTTCTGGTGAAGAGGAGAGGCTGAGATTGGAGAAGGAATACTTCTGTTAGGAATATCTTTGAACTTTTTTATCCCAACTTCTCTGCAAAGCTCTGCTTCTGCAACTATTATTAATGGTTGCCTCCCCATCTGAAATCTGTATTTTTGATAATTTTTTTTATAGATACATTTTCATTGATTTTGTAAGTTTCTCCCTCTTTTTTTTTACTTATAATCAATTGTGTTCGGAAATGACAACTGCCAGAAAAGATTGTAATACAAACCAAACTGAAATGACTCTAAGCCAAAATGAGTTAAACTGAACTCAGATCGAATTGTATTTTAATTTGTTTCGTTTTACAATTTTACAACAAATAACATACTGATTTTAGTGCAGCTGAATCAAACCGAAATGAATAAGCTAAAATTTACTAGAACTGTATATTGTTGGATAAAAGTTCTCATATTAATAAATATAACAGTAATTAATAATTATATAATTGTTTAAAACGATTTAGTTGTTTTTAAAATTATAAATCAAACTGAACCAAAACCAAAAATTGAATCAAAATAACCCAAAACTGCATTAAATCACACACAACCGAATTACAAACCACTATGGTTTCAGTTTTGGGGAAAAGAAAACACCCATGACAACTATGAATCAAGAGAGAGAGGTGGACCTGAAGATAGGGCCATAGTGCTTAGCCAGAACGGAGAAGATGTCAGGGCCGTACTTAGCCATCATGGGCAAGTGGCCAACAAGAGGCATAGCAGTTGGACCGGGGACATTGAATACCGACCAGGAAGGTCGGTACAAGTAGAAGACAATAACCACAACCGCTATAAAACTCAAGAATGGAACAAGAGTATTGTTTCGTACCAAGAATAGATCAATAACCTCCCACCATAAATGTTGCGTCTTCATCTCGCTAACCTCTAAAGTTCTCCTTTTTTTTGTGCTACTACCTCTAAAGCTCTCTATATAGTTCTTTTTGATTTGTGCTGGTTCTGGTGGGTGGTTCGTTAATTTATACTTTATAGTATTTGATGTGCTTTTTGAAAAGTTGTTTCTACTTTCATTCCACTATCCCACCATTAGAATAGCTGGAAACTATTTTGTAAAAGACAAAATGCGTTGAAATTACTTTTTGTCAAAATCTGATCTCTACAACTGAGTGGGTGTAACTAGGAGTATTTAATCTGGCCAAACCCAATCAAACCGAAATAAAAAATATGTTTTGGATTTTGTAATACCAAATAAATCAAATAACTTATATATTTTTTCTTAAATGTGGATATTGGTTGCTATATAAATCAAATTAACGAAAAAACAATTAGTTAAAATACAGAAGTGAATCATTTGATAAACAAAAAGTAGTGAACTCCTTTGTCCAAACAGCTTCCATTGAGTCTTTGCCCATATCCATCTCTCTAAATTCTGGTTTGTTGGTGTAATCCAGGATTTAGCTTAGGATTACCCATTATAAATTCCAGAGTTTTTCTGAATTTAAAAGTTATCACTTAGTAGGTTTCTTCACCAAAGTTCAATCGAATTAAATCTGTATTTCCGTCATATCTCCTTTTTATTTTGAGATTAGAATCTTATTATGGTCTGGTAGAGTTATATGTAAATTACATAATACAATTGTTCATATATATATATATATATATATATATATATACATAAAATTTTATTTTATTTAGCATTCTTCATATTTAAATGCTAATTTTAATAATTTGTCACTTATAGGTTAAAATCTGTTTTAGTTTTATCATCAAATTAAATAAAATATTTTTTTTGACAAATCTGTTTGCTAAATTTCAGTTATTAATTAATATTATCCCTTGTGAATAGAAAAATGGATTTATATTGGGTCTCACTGGATCATCTCATCTATCTTGATACTAACTTTCTTATTTTTATTTTATAAAATTTATCTTTATTACTAACTATTTATTTTACCAATTATTTTTGAATAGGAGAGTAATTTTCTTCCTTAAAAACATTCCATTTCCGACTAGCTTGTAGTCCTAATCTTTTAGTTTATGTAATGTTTGTTCTTTACTTAAAATAATTTTATGTTGACTAAATCCAATTTCTATTCATATATACTAAGATCACAAAATGTAATAAAAATAAATATAGTTACAAACTGAATAAGCCACAATATATAAAGAAACAAAAGAAAATAAATGGGGTTTAATATAGCTGTTAATTCATATAAATTGAAATATCAAAATACCAAAAAATAAATCAAAACCAATCAAAGCTGAACCAAAACATTAATTGAACATCCCTAAGTGTAACACATATATTCTGTATTAGTGCTATATATGTCAATCAATCAAATTTTCCTTTCCTTAAAAAATGCAGAGCAAAAAAAATCTCTGAAAATTAAAATATAGCTGTAGAGAACTTTATTTCCAAAGCAAAAAGTAATGCTTTAGAAAGCTACAACAAAAAAAAATACATCAAATAAATCTATAGACTAAATTATACAGCCAAAAACATAAAGCTATAGCCTTTACCATTCGTCCCCAAAATTATCTTGTCAATATCTTTAATGATTTGACTATATTCCGCACCTATTAATAATTCGATCTAGTATATACTGAGATATAACCCTTTTTAGCGGAAGTTCAAAGCTCCAGAAAGAGATTTATGATGTTAAACACTGAATCTGGCAAAAATAAATATTAGTTCTTTCTTTGTGAAACTATTATGTCATTCATGAAAATGTTTAGGTTGTTTTTAGACAATGATCTATTGTCACAAATCACAATCGCATTCTCAGCTTAAAAGTATATGAAAATCAAGAGAAAAAAAACAGAGTTTACTCGGAATTCCATAGGAAGGTTGTGTAACAAGTACTTAAGACCAGTATTGAAAACCGGCCCAGAAGGTGAATCGGAAATGTTTTTATCACGGTTACAAATGGTTTGACAGTTCAATAATCTTATTTAATTTATTTTTCGTATATTTTTTAAAAAAAGGTTATTTAGTATGATACATAATTAAAATAATTATATTTTAAACATAAAATATTATAAATATAAACTGTTTTAGGTTCATATGGATGATTTATAGATTTTTGATAGTTTTAATAGTTTTTTGTCGATTTAGTAAATTTGAGATCTAGTCCGACACTACAAGAAAACATATTCTTAACAACGAAAATTCACAAGGAAAAAGAAGACACATAAATTTACGGCTACTACACGAGTAGTTTGCGAGGAAAGTAAAAATCAGCGTAAACTTGTTAAGTAAAATGACAACAATAAAGTTTCTTCGTAAAAAACAAGTAATTTAATGAGTGCTTTACATAGTAATTTGAGTTTTGTCGTAAATAAGACGTAAGTTTAAAGGTTGTAGTTGTATTAATTTGACATTTTTCTCACATCACACCTGTCAGTTTTTTTTTTCGATCAGGTGTGTTTCTTTCTCATGTATTTTAGCGATGAAATGTAAACGTGTTTTTGGTTGGGTAACAACTATGTTTCCTTGTAATTTTCTATTAAAATGTCACATACCAATTTCAAAAAATTTCTATAAATATGACGTTTGTGTTTCAAGTGAAACACGCCAAAAAATAAATCAATAACCACATCTAAAATACATGAGAAAGAAACACGCTAAAATACATGAGAAAGAAACACGCTAAAATACACGCGGTGCGGAACAAGCGTGTTTCCATAGATATTTTAGCAGCCAACAACTATTTAGAGAGATCTTCTCTACAGTCACTGCAAATTTTCAGATGGAATGTGTATCTTGGATTATGCACAGATGGATTTAGTCCATTTAGAATGTTAAGGAGACAATATTCATTGTGTCAGTCTTCCTACGCCATACAACCTGCCACCGGATATGTACATGCAATGTAAGTTTCTATTCTTGATCATATTAATACCTGGTCCGAAGAATACAAAAAAGTCTCTACATGTTTTTCTACAACCACTAATAAAAGAATTGAAACATTTGTGGTCAATAAGGGTGAGGACGCATGATGAAAACAAATTTTACGATGCAAGCGATGCTTTTGTGGACCATAAGTGACTTTCCTACTTGTAGGATGTTGTCTGGATGGACAACACATGGGAGATTATCTTGTCCATATTGTAATGGAATGAAAGATGCGTTTCAGTTAAATAGTGGTAGGAAGACAAGTTGGTTCGATTGTCACCATCTATTTATTCCCATTCACCATCTGTACCGAAGAAACAAGACATTGTGTAGGCGCAAATGGGTTGTGAGAAACACTCCTCCACATTTAACTGGATAACAAATTGAAAAACAAATTGATTACTACGAAGCTCAAGAAATAGTTCGTCGTGGTGGTTATTCATATGTTCCCGGTATTATGCATGATTTTTACAGAGTTCAGCACAACTGGTACAAGAAGAGTATATTTTGGGAGTTGCCATATTAGAAGGACATTCTTTTGCGCCACAGCTTCGATGTGATGCATCTAGAGAAGATTTTTTTAGAACATCGTGAATACAATATTGAATGTCCCAGGAAAAATAAAATACATAAAAAAAACGAGGTTGGACTTACCTGATATTTGCTCAAGAAGTGAGTTACGTATAAAAAGTAGTAGACAAGTTCCAGTTCCAATATTCAAATTGTCATCAGAACAAAAGTGGTTGTTGTTTAACTGGGTGGTATTAGAAGTGAAGTTCCCTAATGTGTACCTTTCAAATCTCTTTAGATGTGTTGAAAAATGTCAAAAGTTCTTGGGGATGAAGAGTCATGATTGTCATGTCTTTATGCAATGACTACATCTCTTCACATTTGCAGAGCTACTTCCAACAAAAGTATGTGAAGCACTTGCAGATAATATATTACGCATTAATTTCTTTATTTATATGCATAAATTAATATATGACTACTAATGTGTTAATTTTTTTTGAAATATACAAGGTATTGGAGCATTTTTCAGACACACTCTCTTAAAGAGGATGTCATTCAACAACTTCATGAGAACATTCCCATCTTGGTGTGAAACTTAGAGAAGATATTTACTCCAACATTTTTTGACGTTAAGGAGCATCTAATGGTCTACCTCTCGTATGAGACATTGCTTTGTGGACCTGTACATTACAGATATATGTATCAGTATGAGCGGGCCATGAAACATTTGAAAAGAAAAGCCAAAAACTTCGCAAAAGTTGAAGGTTCTATATTTTCTGGAAGTTTTACGGAAGAAACATCTTACTTCATATCATACTACTTTGCACCAAGAGTATGTACCTGGAAAAGAGCTCCCAAGAAGATATGATGATGGTGGTGTCGTGCCAACATATGCGGTTGATGGTGTTCCAGACATCTTTTGCCAAATTGGACGATTGGGTGGTAAATTAAAATTGGTTTGGTGGTCAAGTGATGAAGACGCACACAGTGCACACACTTATTTTTTTACTCAATTGAAAGAATGCATTGATGCATTATTTTAAAAGGTAATATATATTTTGAAAGGTAACATATCTGCAAAAATAAGTTTACAAAAAATGTGATTTTACTGTTTATTTGTTACACAAGTGAGGTAGACAAAAAAAAAGATCAACACTTTTTTTATGTGGTTGAGGAGTCAGATATTAACTTAGGGGGATGTATTGAATCAAGGATTTTAAAAGGTTTGGGGGTTGTTTTAAAATCTCATGTTATTCAACTAAGGATTTAAAAATTTATTTTCAAATCACCTATTATTTAACATGATATTTATGTAAAATCACTAGAAACACTTTCAAATCGCATGTTATTCAATTAATCATTTACAAAATTGAAATCAAATCCACTGTTATTGAAAGGTAAACAATATTTTGAAAGAAAAGGCTATGAATGTGATTTTGAGATACTTTACATTAATTCAAGTTAGAAAATGTCCTTATAAAACTCTTGCATCTACATGTGTTATTTAGAGTGCTTTCAGAATAAAAAATAAAACATCTATCTAACGATGAAAAAGAAAAAAAAATATACAGAAGATAATTGAAGGTTACTTTGCATCTATCTAAACCTTGAGAAGATCGCTCAATACGTATGACTTCCAGCTTTGTCTCTCTGCTCCATTGGCAAATACAAAAGTAATCAAACCCGTGAGCATTTCATCCATGGAGATTGGCTCAAACCCCATAAAGCTTCTTCCTTTATCAATAACACTACTTTGTTCATCTTCTTCCTCTGTTATTATCCCACAATAGCTACATATGTAAGATTATTAAGAGGAATCCAAACCTCTCACGATCCTTAGCAACTTTGCAAACAGCACTCTTGGTTTCCGCTGTAATTTCTGAAATACCACATGCTCTATATCTATCACTTTCAATTTCTGGGTGTGTCTTGTTGGAACTTGGAACAATCATGAGAACATAGTTATCAATCCCAAGCTTCCAGACATGGGTTTGTCTAGTCCTGATTGTTCCAACTTAGCAACCTTAAAGAGCTCTCTTGTCTTTACCAAGTTTGAGAACCTCGGTGGTTCTATTCTCATAAAGAGAAAATCCAGTTACTTCTCTTATCAATGATCTGATGAACCACATCGTTTTGCTCATTTTCCTTTTTACGAGAGTTACGATACGGAGCCAACTAGAGTACTCTGAAAGATATATTTTTCTGCTAATAAGTACTCTCAAATTTAAGAGAAAATCTCATTCAAATCTCTTTTTGTTTTTCTAAATCCCACCCATAAAAATGAGATTCAGTCCAAATCTTTTTAAACTCCATTTATTTCCAAATCCACTCAAATTTTTAAAATCCATGATTCAATACATCCCCCTTAAATTTTTATATCATACATCTCTATTCGCTATTAGTAGGATTAATTTCAACGTTCTCTTTACTTTTGCAGGTTGATTATGACGATCCAGATTACCCCACATGGTGTCACGAAGGAAGCGTTTGTCGCGAAGGCGAAAGTTTGAATGACCAAAAGAGTCTCGAACGGGAAAGATGATTGGGTGGTGAAGGGTTATGAGCACATGAAACCCAAAGAGATCACAAAGGAAGTGTGGGATGGCCTCATCCATTATTGGAACTTGCCATTGTCGATTAAAGTCTCCAACAGTTGCTCCGCTTCATGTCTGACGAAAGATGAGCATGGTAACTTACCGATCACTCATCCGGTCAAAAACCCCACGCCAGTGACCATCTAGATGTGATAAGATTTTTAATTAACTTTTTTATTTATTTTAAAATATATTATACTTTTATATAAATTTTTAGGCCAAAGAGACGAGAATTCAACCATCTCTTAAAGACCTTTATGAGAGGACCCACAAGAACAAGTCTGAGAAATTTGTAGATCCAGATCTAAGCAAATCTATAATGATGTGGTTTCTCGGATTAAAGAACGCCAGACCCAACTGACCCAGCAGTTCCCCGATGGAATACCCATGCCATTATCCATGCTTGAAGTGGATAAGATTTATGAGGAGGTAAATTTGTTTTTCAACAAATTCGTTTAATCTAACATTCTATCTCTAAAATCTTTTTTTTAAGGTGGTCCTTAAGAAAAAGGGATGTATATTAGGAATTGATTTCGTTAACGATGTCCCAAGGGTGACATCTTCTTACACTCAGAGATGGTATGATGAGACTGCTCAGTTGTGTTCTGAGTTGAACGCAACGCTTGCTGATTTGAGCATGACGCAAGCTCAAATTGGCTCACTCGAAAGTTTTCTGGACATTCTAGCGGCTGGATATCTGCAATTGGAGGCCATATTGCAGGCGAGATAGGCGGGATTTACGATTCCACAACCCTGGTCTGCAGTGGAGGAGGAGTTGGAGAGAAGGAGTTAGGACTTAGGACTTAAATAAACTATTTTCTATTATTTTCTTTTTATTGTATTATAAATTTGAAACTTAAATATTTATAAACTATTTTCGGATGTTTCTATTATTATAAAAAAATTATAACAACTTTGGTTTCTGTATCTAATTTTATTTTTTAATATAAATACTCTAATCGAAGCAAATTCATATCTAATTTTATGTCTATTTAACCAGTAAATACTCATTAAATACATGTACAATAAACAAGTAATTTATGTCGAAGTAGACGTAAAATCCTCACACAACTTTACTTTGAAGTTACTAAGAAAGACACACAATATCGTTAAGTTTACGTGGAAAGAACGATGAATTCCACCGTCTATTTTACGACGATATATAACGTCATCACTTTGTGTGTATTGAATGACAAAAAGCTGTGCGTCCATTTTACGATGTAATACATTGGTCTTATTTTACGATAATTTAGCGATAAAATATGCTTTACGATGGACGTTTGACGATGAGACGAGTTTCGACATTATTTCATCGTAAAGTGCCTTTTACGATGATTTAATGACGAGGTCGGTTTATGATCGAACCAATTATTAGACCTAACATGACTATATATCCAGTTCATGGTTGAACCCTATCAAACCATCGGCTCAATTCGGTTTTAAAAACACATCGTAAGACTATCCAAACACTCTGGTAATAGAAAGAAAGACTTCTCTTTATATATCAATTGTTACCGTAATTGACAATACTTATCAGCTGGTCATCTAAATTTCTATCGGCAAGAAAATTATACTTTATATATCAACTGTTACCATAATTGAGTATATTTATCAGCTGGTCAACTAAATTGCTATCATTAAGAAAACTATACTTCAGTATTTTATCTCTGTCATGCCCAACGAGCTCATTCAAAATGATTCAGTAATCAATAGTGCAAGTGGAGCCGTTGAACAAAGTTCAAAATTTTAGAGGATCCATTATTATTCTTTGTTTTATTAATAGTTATAAGTTTAATATTATATATTTATAAAAAATCAGAATAACTCTATTTAAATTTAATTTTTCGTATTTGTAACCAATAAATATAAATTACAATTCTATATTTTGTTTATATTACAAACTAAAAATGCAATAGATTAAGAAGTAATTAGTATTTATATCAGTTATATATTGTAAAAAGTAAAAATTAGTTGTTGATGTGTGTTTGAATATTCAGTAATAGTATAGAAAGTTAATATTCTAATTGATTATGTTTATGAAACGATTATCAAGTGATATAAATACGGAAAACAAAATATATTTTCTTTGCCATTTTTAAATTAAAAATAGCAAATACAAAAAAAAAAAAAACTAGCATACGCTTATGTTGACAAAAAGAAGTGAATGTCTAATCAAAGTTACTTACTATCAAGATTTTGTTACTCTTTTATATTTATAAATTATGATTTTTGATTTTCGATATAATAAATGTAAAAAAAAAAAACTGAGAATATAGAAGAATGATCAAATTTGATAATATTTGATTGGTGTTTTTTGCATTGAAAAATGCTAAATGATCAAATTCAGTGATTTTGCATTTAAAACTAGCAAAAGATGTTATTTATATATAAAATAATTAAATTGATATATTTATTTTATATTATAATGATATTTTGTAGAAAAACAAAATCATATCAGATTATTAAAGAGTACCTTATTTTCTTTTTTTAAACAAGGTTGGTAAGAAATTTGAGACGGTCGGTCCTTGATCAATATGTCTTAAATTGTTTTATATGGCGTACAACCCCACAATATAAAATTGTTTGTTGAGTTTATGGACAAGAATAACAAGGTCAAAAACTTATTTAGAAATTGTAATTTTACTTAGTTTATCGAATATTAAGTTAGAGGTTATATACTGTGGTAGATTCACTCGTTCATTGCATCTAACCATTTTGAATGTATAAAGGTGTATAAACTTTTAACTTTATAAAAATCTTTTTATCGGTCATTGTTTAGCATCCTCCACACATCGCTGTATAGCATGTTACTCATCGTCGCACTTGCAAGTGCTTGTAGATGTCAAGGGTAGTTTACTGTAGTAGATTCATTGGAGTCAGCTGAGCTTCTATTATTCCTATTTGTAGTTTCCTTTAATTTTTTCTCCACATCTCCCTTCTTTTTTTTTTGGGTCGCTCCTTTTTCAGTTGAAATAATTATTGGTGATTATTTGAAAATTTGTTAGTATTTTAATCCGGAAAAAGAAATGGCTGTCAACGGAGGAAATGATCTAAAGTTTGGACTGTTGAATTTTAACTAAAAAGGTGTTGGAAATCCTAACACTATAGTTATCCAAGTTCCATTATGAAGAATAACTTGGCTCCAAGTCTTGAAGAAGCTTAACCAACAACACGTACTCACGAAATACAGAAGAAAGAAGTCTGCAGTCTATTACATATACATCGTAAAATCTAGCAACATATGCACACGTATACACCACCACCACCCATCCCCCAAGCCCCACCCCCTTTCCCAAACGAAGGGGAACAAACAAGGTTTCCCTCTTTTATACACAGACTGCAGCTCCGAATCAAAGGATGAAACTTCTAACATCTGACGACTGAAACAAATCAAATCAGAGGTCTTTTATTCATCAGAACAGGAAAACACAATGTACAAAGAACACAACAACACTAAACGCATTAACTAATACCCACAAAACTAAAGAAACAATTCAACAAGTAGAAATAGAGGTGGTAGCAATTACCACAACTTAAACCGCGCAAGACACTGCTGAGACCAGCGAGATGTTCTCAAGTAGTATAGTCAAGGTTCTGATCCAAGAAATCCCATTTGATCGACGATGTCGTGTAGATCCTCACTGTCCCAATCCAACGGTGTGGCTACCAAATCTTCCACCTTCACATCTATCTCTGGCTCTAAATGACCATCTTCCATCATCACATTCATAGCTTCCAAACATTGCTCATCCTTACTAGCCACCAAATTACTCGACTCATCATTATCTATGGCTGCAGCAAGTAACGTCTCCATGTCATCCCTCATTTTATCAAACTCTTCATCATGCAACACTCTCTCCTCAATAGTCCCTAAGCTTGGACTAGAAGTAAGCCTCCGCTTCCTACCAACACCCGAACCGAACAAACCTTTCTTCTCTTTGCTCATTAGAGCAAACTGTTGAACGAAGTTTGGATTGTTCAAGGCCTTGGCCAGGAACGTCATCATCTGCTGCTGTCTTTTCTCTGTAACAAGCAAACGTTGCTCCATCTCTGCAACTTGACTCTTGGAGTTATGTTGCTGTTGTCTCAGCCTAACTACCTCAGCTACCAGTACGCTATGGTCCCTCTTTAGCCTCTCCACCTCCCCTTCGAAACCGTATTGCCCAACTTCCACACAGGACATGCCTGATCCTGATCCTGATCCTGCCTGATTTACAGTCTGCAAACCCATGTTTCTCCTTCGTTTTATGCTCTTCAGGAGATGCTTCTGCCCTGCCAAAAAACCTTCATTCGCAAACTCCCACCTGTCCGGATCGATCTTTCTGAATCCCTGCAATACAAAAGTACAAGTTTCTTCAGTACGTTGAATTCAGACAGAATCCTAACCTCCAATATTCTATTTTTCTAACTTTCAAAACAGAGCTAGCAGAACATGCACTTCAGTGACTCGTTTAAACACCATTACATTTGTCATATTTAAAACCAGAAGGTGGGGTCTGATGTAACAAAGGAGCAAACTTTGAGAAACCCATTTGAATTTTAGCTGTCCGAAAGCACAAAGAACTAACCTTTTAAGCTGAGGACTAAACCACCCATCTAAAGAAATACAAAGCTAAAGATTAGAAAACAAAAAAATAGAACAAGAAACAGAGGAGGGTAGTGAAGCAGGAGGGGCACTTACATAAGTGTTGAGCTGACGAATGAAGCTGGAGAAATTGCTATGCTTGAAGTAGCGAGGAAGGAGGGTGGTGGAGAATTTGTGAGAATCCCAAACGATGAAACTGTTGCGGCCACTGCTCCAAGACACCACCGTGTCCGTTGCCGGATCCTCCACCATGTCGTAAGTCTTGGTCAGAAACGGCGGTGGCCCTGTCTCGTTAAGCCCTTCCATTGGTCTCGGTGAAGACGACGATCCAACTGACGAAGAAGCTGCCGCTGAACCACCGTAGGTCACCGTCTCTTCCTCGAATTCGACTTTCAGTTGTTCCATTTCTTATCCATAGGACGAGGGAGGCAGAAAAAGTGACTTTGTTTTTTTCAAGTATTGTTGCAGAAATTAGAGTGAGTTTGATCTTTGACGTTTGTATATAAGTGGAGGAGAAGAAGGTTCTAGACATCTGTATTCAAAGGTCTTTGCCATTTGTCTAACCACGTGGACACAAGGTTTCCAGAAACTTCGTCACCACTCTAGAAACCTTATATCGCATGGGCCTTTTTTTGTTTTGATTATGATAAACTTATAAAGTACACTTTAGCCCATTTCTGACGTTTACAAGGCCTGGTAGTTTTCCCTTTTTGTGTTTCTGGGAATAAGTCTACTCGATCAAAAATTGCCGGTCGTACTAGCTGAGTTAAAGCTAAAACTCTATTATGCCACAAAAAAATTGTTACGAACAAACTAAATTAACATAGTTTACAAAATGAACTTAACATAATTAAATTTACGTTATTACTATATGGTAACCAGTGCCGCCAGTCCTAGCGTTTTATAGGCTGGAAGAAAAATATAAGCAAAGAGGAATCTTTGAGCTCGAGATCAGGTCCATCAGGATAAGAGTATTCAAAACTAAGTCAAACAATGCATAAACATGACGAAATGTAGCCGAAATTTTATTATTGTTTTCTCGTCTGGGAGCATATGCTTTCTTGACTTACCTTCAAGGCCCGGCTCTGACAATAACTGCGAATATTATATTTGACTTATCTAGTTTATGTTAAAACCAAAATCATTGAATATGATGTGTACTGGCATTTTATATCATTTTTTGTTTTGAAGCTCATTCGTGATGTTTAATGGCTTTTCATTCTTTTATCGATTGATGTCTTATCATGATTATTATGGCCACGAATGGTAACAGCGGGTTGCGCGGTGCGGAACAAGCGGATTGATTAGTGCGGTGCGGTTTTACTGCGGTTTATACAAGAAAAACGCATGTTGCGGATAACGGCGGTTTGACTAAGCGGTGCGGTTCATAACAAAATATGAATGGTGAATTTGTAATGAATAGTGTAACTGCGGATACATATAATGTATTTATTTTATAAACTAAAAAGTAATGTATTTATATTTTATAAACTAAAATATAATTTGTTTATATTTTATAAACTATAATATAAAAAATATACTGCGGGACAAGTATGGTTTGTATGAAAAAATTGGTTTAAAATATGTGAATGGTGACCAAAGTAATAAAAAGTGTTGGACAAATGTTTAAATGATATTTATGAACTTATAAGTAGTAATGAAATACAAAATGATATTTTGGTATCTATAAATATATTTTACATATTTTATAAAATACAAATACATTACAATCGCAAAATAATTTTTTTATTGATTTTCCCATAACATATTTGCTATATTATCTCTTATTTGCGTCATATGTTCTTCATCCGTCACCTCAACAGTTTCCACATCATCCAAATAGGTTTGAAAATGAGTATCTTCTTATGTATTGAGTCCTCCAGTCTCTGCCATTACTTCAGCAAAATCTGAATCCGAAAAATTTGAAATCTTGATAAAGTTATGCAAACCCATTGTAGCCATGACCGCTCTCTTCTGTATGTTAATGTTATATCTTGGAAAATCACAAAGAATCCTCCATTTTTTCTTCCAAACTCCAAAAGTTCTCTCGATAACTGAACGTAAAGATGCATGACATCGATTAAACAATTCTTTTTTGTTCCGTGGAGGAGGCCCATGGTTGAACTGCGTCATATGATATCTCACAACGTTGTTTCGTGTTGACTTATATGGAGCCAGAAATCCTTGCTTGTTTGGATAACCCGAGTCAACGACATAATACTTTTCCATCGGAGGTAAAGGAAATTCATGATCGCTTTCTTGTGCCATTGAGAGAACGGTTGTATCATGACAAGATCCTGATGCTCCATTCCATAGATACATGAATAGCATATCCATATCACATATTGCCATGATATTCAACGATGCATTATCGTGTCGATTCCAATACATTCCTTGTAGCTATGGTGGTACTGTTACACAAACATGAGTCCCATCCATAGCTCCAACAAATCCACTAAAAACGGGTAGTATTGTGGATGTACTTGAAGTCTTTCAGGAATTATGTATAGTTCTTGTCTTGTTGGAGTTCTGATATAATCGCATGCAAGTAATTTTGTCGCTTTAAGAACTTCTTTAAATTTTCTTTTCACAGTCTCTTGATTTCTTCCAAATCTTAACCCAACATCTCTTTGAACTTCATTGTGTCTGCATATACGCAAAAAAATAGCCACACTTTCTTCAATGCTTACATTTGAAGTTGGTTGTAGACCATAATTCGTTTGCAGCATGTTACATAATGTTCGGAAACATGGTAGTGACATTCGTAGGAGCTGAACACAAGCAACATCATCTTCTTGAAGTCGAGACCACATACGTCTCCACCCAAAACCTCCGTCAGTCCAGACAGGTGCTCTATGAAAATATCGATCATAATAACTCAAAGTGGGTTGAATTATTAACTCTTCAAATTGCTCATTTTTTAAATTCCACAACTCAATTCTCCCTTCATAAGATAGCGTGTGGATGTTCTGTGATCGCAATTGGCAAATTCGAAAAACCTGCAAATTAATAAACATGAAATATATTTCATTAGACATATAAAAATAATAATAAGTAACGCATTACACTCCGAAATAATATACATATTTTAAAACATTAAAACATAACAATTTATTAACAGACCATAATAACATAAAATATTCTAAACACACATTAAAATCCAATAACACACATCAGTAATAATAATAATAATAATGATATCACATTATTAAAACATGACAATCAGATCGCTACTCTTCATCTTCCGAATCACTTTGATGCTCTTCATTAGGTTCTTCAGTAGTTCCCCAAATGTTGAATAGACCTCCACGTCTTGGTCTTTCTGATGTGCTTCCAGATTCAAAATAATTAGTGAAACCGATACTAGCTGATGGTGATTGGTGGACCTTTTGTGAAGTATCTATGTTTGCACCTTCTGGATTATTTTTTTGATTATTCACCGGACTTGCAACTTGATTTCCAACTGTAAAACCGAAATGAACATTTGTTGGTGTTGTTCCAGATGAGCCGGCTTGCTGAAAAATTGATGGTCGTTGAGCAGGATTAAAATGTTGTGGAGTGTTCCATTGCTGAGGATATGGTGGCGTACTCCATTGTTGAACATTTGGAGGTGTGTTCCAACTGGGACCATTTGGAGGTGTGTTCGAACTTGGAGCATTTGGAGATATATCCCACGGTTGAGAATTTGGTGGAGTCCCCCAATATTGAACATTTGGTGGTGTTCCCCAGTGTTGCACATTTGGAGGTGTGCCCCATTGTTGTGTAGTCGATGGTGTATTCCAGTTTTGAAAACTATTTCCTCTGGAAATATTGCCCACTGAAGATGGACTACCAGATGATAAACCTCCAGAATGTGGACTCCCAGATAATTGTCAAACACCCAGTTGTTTTGGCACATCTTCATTGTTCCGTGATACACCAGTCATAGCTTCGAGTAGTTGCAATTTATCCTCGTCATTGCTAGTAGCTATATCAATGAAATACTTTCTCCAAAAAACAAGTTCTTTAAGTGAGTTAATGCAAGCCCAGTAAAATTTAGTGAATTTGGGAAGTTCCAAATTAAGAAATATTTGTTCTGCTTTTTTGAATTCATCATAACCATCCTTATCAAAAGAACCTGGGCATAGCTGTTGTAGACTTTGTCGTTGAAATTCTTTATATCCATTGAAGTATCATCCAGAAGGTTTGATGCATGTATCATCGAAGTTTCCGGATCAACCGTTATACCCGTAGAAGTCATAAGAAACTTCCACTTTTAATATGCTTTTTTGAAATCGTCAAGTTTGTTTTTGAAAAAAGCATAATTTATATTCATATTAAATAAACGGTTGAAATTGTCAACCATGTGCTCTCTACCAAGAACCGTAGGATCTTTAAGAGTATAATTGTTCATTGAAATTGTTTGATCAAACAACTCAATCAATGTTTTTTCTTGTTCATAAGTCCACATAAACCTCGTTGTATTCTACAAATTTAAAATAGTTGATAGTTAATTTTAAATTTGCCTAAAATATATAAATTAAATTAGTGTAGCAAATTTATAATAAAATTTCTTACTCTTGATGTAGTTTCATTGTGGACATTTGAACTTCTTTGTCTTAAAGAATTTGCGTTTCCTCGATGTCTCGACGTCATATCTGCACAAAAAATTGAAACAAATATTATTAATATATTTAATATTGTTTTGTCATCTAAATTACTACTGTAATTTTTAATTATTTGTAAATTTTAATTAAAATAGAAAATATAATAGATATATCAATCAAAATATTCAAAGAAGTACATATTTCATATGCGTAGTAATACAATCTCAACAATAGTAAATTATAATATAAAAAATAACAGAAAATAAATTTTCTGGTCACTAATTTAAGTAAAAACTATGTGGTTATATAGTCTTGTAAAACTAAGTAATTAAAAATTAATAATTAATAATTTAAACTGCAGATATATAAGTACATTATTTTTCATCAGAAGTAAACCACTTCTGACACAACCACTTCTGACACAACCACTTGCACTTTTATCTTGTTTTTATTATTTAAAAATTTACATAGTATTAACCAAAAAATTATCGTGAATGGTAACATATTTTGGCCCACACCCAGTTGTTAATTGAACCACTGACACCACTCGGGGGCTATATATGGTGGTTCTTTGAAACCAAACATTTGGATATGGTGCCTACTAAACATTTTATTTTTATTTTTTCATATATATATATATATATATATATATATATATATCAATACTATTAAAACAGAATGAACTTTTTATCTATTTTCAAATAGTCTATGTTAGACCATTATAATTAATTATCTACTTTATTAATTCTAGTCATATATTTAATTTAATTGCAACTAAATATACATTATGCCTAAAATTAAGAAACTGGCTAACTAATCTATATTTTTTTAAACTAATGAATTTTTGTTTATATTAACACGAAATATAATTAAAAATCAATTATATTTTATTTATTAATGTAATAAATAATGATATATGTTTATTAATTCGTATATATACAATTATATATCAATCCAAATGAAAAGACAAATCTTCAAAGCCTCACCAAATACATAAAAATATAATTCTTATATTTAGAGCAGTAAAATTACACATATATATAAATATATTAAAGTTTAGCTACTATTAATATTTAATATATAATGAAACATGTTACTATTGAAATTTTTATGAATTTGTTTTACAGGTTATTCAAACGTACATGTAATAAATTTATCAAAAAAAAATAACTGAATAAATATATTAACCCAATTATATCATAAAATATAACAGTAACATAAATTAATGCAAGAGAGTATGGTTCAATAGTTTAATTAGTTTAAAAATATAATTTTATATATTTTTTCCAATTCTAAAAATTAAGAATTAGATATATAATAAATTATATATCAAAATTAAAATTATTAAATATTTACATTTCTAATGTGAATAGTGAAATTAGATTTTAAATTTAGGATAAGCCAATAAACAAAACATCAAAAAGATTCAAATAACATGTGAATACCAAAAATAAACGTAATAAAAAATATTTTTATACAAACATAAATTATGAAATTGTAATAAACGTACAAATTGTTGAATGCTCAAATCTATTTCATTTTTCGTAGGTATTCTCTCAAATATTAGTTCATTACGCTAACAACAAAATAAAAATTTAGTTTGACTAAAAAATTGTATTAAAATTGGAACTTCACGTTATAATATATCTACCATTCATATAAATATTCATGAATTTTTATAGTTAGAATATTCTAATATATATTCATGAATGTTTTTTTTGATCAAAAAAAAGACATTCATAAATATATATAGAATATTCTAACTATAAAAATTTAAGTTAAACCGGATTGCATATTCTGTCATCTATTAGTTCAACCAGTAGATGGATCACGGGTTTTAGCTGCAGTTACAAGTCTTATACGATTTTTAAATATATCTCTTTTTGAAAACTAAACCGGATTACATTTGAAACCACCAGGTTTGCCAATTTAACAGCAGTTCGTACCAAGTTTAAAAAAAACTATATTTAATGTTTCATTTGTAACATATAAATGTAGATACAATCAGGAATACAAATTTATATCAAATAAATTTAGAAATGTTTCAAAAATAATTCTGCGTTTTGAAAACATGGATCAAAATTTAGTCTTTTATATTAAAACAGAAGTCACAACTTTAGATTCATATTTAAAAAAAAAAAAAAAAATAAACCCTTACTAGAAATCACTTCCATTCATTTATTATTCTTAATATGAGTTCAAAATATATTATTCTTAATATAACAATCACACCCTATAAAACCGGCATTGGTTTTGAGCCCCAAATGTATCCTCACGGATGTTCCCATTGAACTAAACCAACCTCATGCAGTATCTATCCGATTTAAATAATTTAGCCTATCGATTTGTATAATGCATGTAACAAACAAAACCAACTAAGAATATGCAACATTTGTAGACAAATGAAGGCCGGTTCATCGTTAACCATCTCACCTAAAATGATCCATAAAACATTTGTTTTATAAGGTTGTAGTCACTTACATATTTTTTATAAATTCAGTTGTGATGATGCGAGTTCCATTATCTGAACCTGTTCACCTGAAAAGAACCATCAAATCGGTTAGTCTTATCATATCAAAATCGAACATTTAAACCAATACCCAAAATATTATTTGCTTATATTCTATTCAAATCATTGTTTATCTTTAAACAGAATATATCAAGATATTTCAAAATAAGAGATTATGTTGCAACAATAATTAAATCCATTCTACTAAAAGAGAAATCACTACTTCAATTCATGTGTGATTTTTTTTAAAAAATGGACAATTCCTTGGAAATCTTGTCTCATTTATTTCTTAATAACATTGTGAGCAGCATTACTAAATCACTTCATATATTCGTACCAATAATAAGATTAAAGTAAGATTAAAGTAAAAGACAGTACAACCATTGGATTGATAGCTCTAACTCATCGGATACACAACCAAGTTGTGGATGCAATTCCGGATCCTTCCCTCTTCACCATCTTTCTGGTTAATCTGGTAAGGAAACTAGTCCCATTCGCCCCCTGCTGAAGTGAATGTAGTCTTTGAAGCTCGTAAAATGACAAGAATTCATACCTTCCAAGGAGATGGACCTCCCACATGTTCTGTCACCAAAAAGAAAAAGCGGATTCGAGATGATTGCTACCTTGTAATCCAAAAACACTCTTAAAACCTGCATATACGTTTAACTGAGAACAACACTACCATCACAAATGAGCAATGGTACTTGAATATGTTGCTCTAAAGTGCTCTAAACTTTTTATTTTACGTTGTTACATGTTTCTTTAATATGTTCAAAATATGGTCCAAAGCTGATCGAAACACAAGGGATATTCAGATCATTGAGACACGTGTTAGAATTTGACGATATGGTTTCAGAACATTTTTGATAAGTTTCTGACTAAAGACTTTCATCGGAATAATCAAATATTGGACACTAATGAGAAATAAACATCCAACTGAGTTTCTTGTAAAGTTAAAAATGGAACACTTATGAAATGATTTATGTCAGAAAATAAAATGGAAAATGAGATAGTGTATGACTGGCACCATTCAACACATGCTTACGATTTCAGGCGTTATTAAGAATTTTGTATGATATGGTTGGTAATCATCTCCACTTTCGGAATCGCCCAACGACTCTTCACAAACGACGAACATTCTAGGCGGAAGTGGTAGTTCGTTCATCTGAATAGGTAAAGATAAACTAGAAGTGAGAAATTAGTGATTTAGGGTTCTGCAGAAACTATGATACGAGAGATCTAGAGAAAAAAAAAATAGATGAAAAATGAATCGACTAAAAATGAAAAAAAAAGATTACGAAATGCTGGTTGGGGAAACACGGAGAAACGTCTCTTTAATGCTAAAAATGAAACAGATAGAGGAAAGTGAGACAACTCTTTAGATTTCTTTACAAATAGGAACGAGCCAGGGAATTATCCAAAGGTTGGATAGGAACACAATGACACGTAACACAATATATGTACACCATAGAAGATGTGGGTTGTAAGGGTAAAATAGTCATGCAAAATAGTTTACTTAAACCATGGTCATGCAAAATAGTTTGCCAATTACTCTTTTTAAAACCTCGAAAATTAACAAAAGATTTTAAAATATATATAAAATATATAAAATGAAAAAAAAGATTACGAAATGCTGGTTAGGGAAACGCGAAGAAATGTATATTTAATGCTAAAAATGAAACAGATAGAAGAAAGTGAGACGACTCTTTAATTTTCTTTACAAATAGGAACGAGCCAGAGAATTATCCAATGGTTGGATAGGAGTATTGTGACACGTAACACAATATCTGTACACCATAGAGGAGGTAGGTTGTAAGGGTAAAATGGTCATGCAAAATAGTTTACTTAAATCATGGTCATGCAAAATAGTTTTCCAATTACTCTTTTTAAAACCTCAAAAATTGACAAAAGATTTTAAAATATATATATATATATATATTATATAAATCTATTTAAAATTAGTTAAACAATCTAAATTAACTAAAAAGTATTCAAAAATAACAAATAACACAAACTACAAAAAATATTTTGAATACTCTAAAATTTCTAAATCACCTTAACATATATAAAAATGTTAAGATATTTAACTAATTTTGGATATCTTCGGATCCTAATTTGGATTTCGGTTCGGTTCGGATATAATCAAAGTCCAAAGTAGTTAGCTCATATAGTCTCGTTCGGATAATTTTGTAAAACAGTTTGGATTCGGTTTCAGTTTTTCCGGTTAGGGTTAAGGTCGGTACTTCGTTTTCCCAGGCCTAAACCAAAGTAAACCAATGGTTTGGAGTAAGAAGACATGCTATTTTAATTGTTCCTAAGTTAATGTATTGGTCTTCCACTAATGATGTGCTATAGTAATTGGTAGTTACTTTGTCTACCTCCGTATTTATAGTCATCGATGTATTTTGAGTGAATAATAAAACAAAAATTATAGTGAAGTGTTTCTTATGTCTTTGAGATCCATCAATTGGTATCAGATCAAATTTTTTTAGCTTTGAAAAAAAATCTTAATTGGCGTCGAAGCAACTTTATGGTCACCACACTTGTGGTATCAAAATCATATCTTCGTACCATGAATGAAGAGTGTTATGCTCTTCTTTGTGAACCATCAATGGTGGTTCTGCATGTAGCCATGAAAAAGGAGTTTGTTTCTCTTCATAATGAGCTACATGAATATAGTATTTTCAAAATACATTCCATTTTCATAGATCATGAAAATATATTTAGGATTAAAGTAATATTTCTTTTTCCTAATATAACATATTTTTCTTGGTTTAGTTATGTGATTTTGATTGATTTCCAACACAAAATTCTGACGAAGTCGCTGACGGATTTTTTGATAATAGTCTTTGACATAGTCCATGACGAATCCCAACATAAAGATTAAAGGTTTGGTTATACATGGTTTAAAATTTTATAATTTGGTGTCTAGCTACATTAGAGACTCTTACACTAAAATTATCTTCAAATCGTACTCCCTCAAATAATATTTTCCGTTACAAACATCAGCTTACAATATGGAGAAGTTGACGAAGTTACTTATTTACAAATGTAAACAACATTTTTTCTCATGTTACTACTTTTTTGGTCAACTGATGAAATTATATATCAAACACGTAGAAACATTATATAACCACGGAAGAAAATTAAGTATTCGGATACAAAGCTAAACTAAACTCTGTTCTAGAGAGATGGAGTCATATGTAAGGGAAGCATCAAGCATTCATACCAAATCTGACGATATAACATACCACAAATTTTCTCATGTGAATGCGGTGGTGGACTAGCAGTTTTGAGAGAGTTACGACTCTAATACGGACCCGGTTTTGAAGCCACATATGATCATCCAGACTAGCGTTAAATCTCAAGAATATGTAGAGTACCGTGAGCTTTGTAGGACTAGTCGGTTGACATCAGACGCCCCGGATCCCTACGGTTATCAAAAAAAAGAAACAAATTTCTCATGTGTTCTTCTATGCCCAAGGTTTTATGTTTTTAAAAATTTCAAAATAAGTTTCAAGAGTTATTACAAAAAAAAACCTTTCCAGTTAAAAAAAAAGAAAATTATCACCAAAAACAATTATAAAATAATATGTATTGTTTAAGATATGCACGTAAAAAAAAGATATGCACGTAACATGGACCACACGACCTAGTGTTATATTAAAAGGTATACCAGAGTAAAAGTTATCTATAATAGAGTATACTCTAGAAGAAAAATAGTGGTCATATCATAGAAGAATAACAAATTGAATCTTCTAAAAGTTTGCAGAAAGCATAATGGCAAAATCTCCCCTTTGACGCGAAAGAGAACATAAAAGGTCTTCGATCTTCTCAAACCCATCATAGCTAGTAGAAAATTTTATATTTTAATATTTATATATAGACAAACATGCACATCCAAAACATAAAAGTTATATATACTTTTCCTAAAAAAAAACTAAAAATGGTGAAAAGTAGAAAAGAAAAGAGGAAAGACCAAGGAACAATGATGACGAAGGTTAAGATAAAAGTAGGTGCTAGTGTTGAGTCATTTTCTTATTGGTTATTCGTTTTGTTTCTCCCATCCTTTGACCACATTGTGGAAAATTTCATGTTTTGAAATAATTTTATCAAAATTTTATCTACCGGATACTTTCAATTATAGGATATCAATTTTTTCATTGGTCGAAACTCTTAATAACAGCCGGATAGGCAAAAAATTGAATCGAACCAAACCAAACTAACCGAGACTAAACAGATTCAAACTAAATATGTTTAAACCATTTAGTTCATGATCTTGATAACCTAAATAGCTCAGTTTAGTTTGATTTTAAACCAACCCGAATCAGAAAACTAAAATATTTGTTATTAGATTAAATAATTAAACTAGTAATATTAAAATTTAAAATATTTAACCATTTAACCTACACAACTATATTTTATATATTTTACTTCTAATTAAATAGAATAAACACAAATAAAATAGACTTTGGAAAAACAAAAGATATGCATCAGCAAACAATCAAGATTACATAAACAAAACAATCTTGATGATACATTCATGTTGGGTTGTTACACCCAACAAAATAAAAGAGCAAAAACTGAAAAAAAAACAACCAAGAAAAAAAAAAACTAATGAAATTACTCAAAAGATGAATCAAAGCCAAAATTTTCAGGTCAATGATAGTGCCTGCGGAAAATAAGTAGTGCAAGAAGAACTTGTAAGCTCTAATGTTTTTAACAAGTTCTTGGTGCAAGGCCTCTCTTGCGGATCCACCAAGTTACAATGCAAAGCTAAGTTCATGACATGAAGAATCTCGTGCTCATAAACCGACATGTCTATGGATGAGTCGATCCAGGTGTCAATATGGCAATCAGAATATGAATATTTAGCCCAGTTGACCAAATTTTTTCTGAGTCCAGATTCTAAGTCCTCGTCACCAGTGGGACGGCTACCGGTGAGGAGATGAAAAAGGAGAATTCCAAAACCATAGATGTCACTTTTATTTGCTACCTCCTTGTGCTCCCTCGTTTCTAAGTAAACAAACGAACACGACACTGATATTTAAGAAATGTATATAAAGGAACTTTTAACAAAACAAAGCAAAAAAAATCAAATTTTATACACATATAAAGTCTCACTGTACATGTATATATTCTAAACCCAGTTGCAGAGTTTCACAAATATTTCATTTTATTCTGGATTAACCGTTTTTATTTTCTTTCTAAACTTATTTTTTATGTAATTTAAGAATACTTATTTTAGAGAATTGGAAACGACCCTTAAAAAAATTGGAAACGGGTTTAAGATCCCAAAACTATAGGATATTTGCTAAATAAAAGATGTTTTTAGCAAATGTGGCAAAAGAAAAAAAAAATCATTACTATGACATAGGGTGTTTCAACTGATCTAATTTTTAGAGAAATTATATTCTGTAGTATCCCTTAGTGATGTTTCCTAATTAAATTTAAATAAATATTAAATAAAACAATAGAGTGAATAACCAGAGTATGCCATTTAAGAAAAATTTAAATACTAATTTCACAAATGGCAAGTTTTGATTGGTTTTATTTTTTTTGTGAATTAAAAATTAATCAAATAAATATATTATATTTTAATACTATTATTTGTTTTTTTAAGATACTATATGAGTTTCTAATGGATGAACATCCTTAATCTTAAAACATTCAAAAACTTTTATTAGTATTTTATTTTAAAGCGCACGAGACTGTAGCACGCCTTCTAAATTTATAATTTTCTAGTTTTATTTCTTCTTTTATGGAAAAAAGTGTTTATAGACGTAAATTCTAATTGAGATATATTGAAAACAATAAAAATCGGAGGGAATAATTTAATTTGTTATATGATTTTATGTACAAAAATATATTCGGGAAACAATATCTTGTAATTATTACCTGGGGCCATGTAGGCAGCATCCATGCAAACTAGACCCGGAAGACCGACGAAGAGTCTTGGTTCATCTTTGAGGTCGACGACAATATTCTCCGGCGATAAATCACAGCCAACAACTGCTGGGGAACACCGGCAGTGTAAGAAACAAAGAGCTTCTGCGATTCCGGTCATTATCTTTTTACGTCTCTCCCAACTCAGACCATTCAAAATGTGGCTCAGTCGTTTACCTTCGACGTTCTCATGAATCAAGTATGCCACTTCTGCCGACCGGCACGTCGCCACTAGCTTAATAATGTTCCTGTGCTCCGGAAGTTTCACAATTCCGGATATGTCAGGAAGAGAATCATATTTGTTGACCTTCTTAATAACGAATTTCACGCCGTTTTTATCCACAAAAACGTTTTGCTCGTTGAGAGACGATAGAATCGCGTTTACTGTAAGCGATTTGATGAATCTTGAATCGAAGAACTGAATTTCCCACTTTGTACCATCTTCTTGTTCAACTTTCTTGACCTCTAAAACGTTGTGCCTCCTTTGAATGACAAGAGAGATAAAGAAACCGGAGACAAGGACGGCCAAGAACGCTAGAAATGTCAAGATGACGACAAACCACCAACTCTTTGTACTTCTCTTTCTTACCACGTTGCAAGGAGGTAAACCGCTAACGTTATTTTCACTGCAGAGATTGTTATTACCGGCTACCGCTGTTGCGTTTATGGCAAGAAAAGCTCCGGTTAAAGGTAAGCTTCCGTGAAGATGATTATGAGAGATGTTGACTTGAACAAGAGACTCGATGTTTCCTAGATTCTTGGGAATCTCGCCTGTTAATTGGTTGCAAGACAAGTCAAGATCGCCGAGAACAGGAAAATCCGAAAAATTCCAAGGAATTTCCCCGGTAAGATTGTTGTGGCTCATGTCAAGGTTGACTAGGTTCTTGCAAGAAGACAGTTCACTTGGGATCACTCCAGTGATCTCGTTATAGCTTATATCCAAATCCATAAGTTGCGTGAACGTCATGAGCTCTGCTGGAACTAGTCCAGATATTATGTTCCCTGATAAATCAAGCTTCTTAAGTCTCTTGCTTCTGGAAAGATCAGGTAATTCACCAGAGAATTTGTTCTTCCCGAGATTTAACATCTCAAGCTGTGGCATGTTGAATATGCCGAGGTTACCTCGGAGGTTGTTGTTTGATAAGTCCAAGAAGTTAACTAGTTGCAACTCTTTGAACCGTCGAGGTAACTCGCCTGAGAAGTTATTGTTTTGAAGCCTCACTCGCTCTGAGCTCTGGCACTCGCCTAAACTCTGCGGGATGACGCCTTCGAGAGAGTTAGAGAAGAGGATGAGTTTGGTGAGGTGGCCAGAGTCACAGAGAGTGTCAGGGATTTTTCCGGTGAGATTGTTGGTAGAAAGATCAAGAACAGTGAGGTTGTTATGTTTCCCAAGACTCGCCGGAATTTCGCCGGAAAACTTGTTTGACCAGAGCTGGAGAACTTGTAGACGTGGCAAAGACGTTAGTCCTTCCGGAATCTTTCCTGACAAGTTATTAGAGAAGAGATGGAGAATCTCCAAGCTTTGCAGCTGAGAGAGGAGCTCAGGGATCTCTCCAGAGAGCGAGTTATCGCTAAAGTCGAGAGATATGAGATTTTTGAGGGAGAAGATGGACGGTGGAATCTGACCGGAGAGCTTGTTTTGGTAGAGAAACATGTATTCAAGCTCCTTTAAGTCTCCTAGTGAAGGAGGTATTGGTCCTGAGATATTGTTGTAGACAAGATCAAGATGCTTTAGAGATGATAAGTCGCCGAGTTGGTAAGGAATTTCGCCAGAGAGATTGTTGTATCCCAAGTATATCCACTTCAAGTTTTTCATTAGCCCTAGTTCCGTCGGTATACCTCCGGTTAACTGGTTTGAAGCCAGTGTTAGGAACTCTAATCTTGAGAGGTTTCCGAGGCAGGCCGGTACATGGCCGGATAAGACGTTTCCGCCGAGATCTAGGACTTTAAGGTTAGAGAAAAGTCTGATGTCCTCGTAGATTTCACCTGAAAACATGTTGTTTGAAAGATCTAACGTGTAGAGATTTGGAATAAAGCCTCGAGGGATGGAACCAGATAAGTTGTTGTTGCTTAGGTTTAGGTAATGAAGAGAAGGAGACGAAATTGTGAAGATGTCATGAGGGATTGGACCGGAAAAATTGTTATTGGAGAGGTTAATGGTTTGTAGAAAAGGTAGCCGGAAAATAGTGGAAGTGAGGATTTGGCTAGAGATGTTCTTGCCGGAGAGATCGAGAGAAACAACACGCGAGAAGTTGTTGCAAACGACGCCGTTCCAAAGGCACACATCATTGGTTGAAGAGTTGGACCAAGAAGAGAGATGCCTTGAAGGGTCTTGAATCGAGGACTTGAATGATAAGAGAAGCTCGACTTCATTTGCATGGAGGCAATAGAAGTTAAGAAACAAGAATAAGAGTGTGCTGATGAGATGTGGATGATGAGAAGTAGACATGTTTGCTTTTGTTTTTTGTTTTTTTGGCTTATCTCTATTATAACGAGGCTGTTGGATATGTATATATGCTCTTCCGGATGAGTGTGTTGCCCCCTACGGATAGTGATTTGCTCACCTTAGCTGTAAAACAGAAAAGCTATATTAATATATTAAAGGACTTCAGTGATGTCCTGTGATTAGAAAGATTAAAATAGTCCGTCTTTCTTTTTTGTTTTTTTTTTTACTTATATAAATAAGTCTAAGAGGGTTTCATAAGAAAGGCAATGTGCATTATTCGTTGTACTAGATGAAAAAGAGATTAAAAAGTGCTAGGATGGGCTACATAAAGGGGAATATACATCAAGCTTTAAATTTAAAATAGAAAGAAACAAAAAAGGTGTCGACCACATTCGCACATCAAATTATGGCTAATTTCAATGTTAATGTTTTTTATTTAAAATAAAATAAAAGTAAAATTAAACTAACTAAAATTTCTTAGACATTTTAACTTTTTTTTTTTAATTTTTTTTTGAGATATGAGCTAGAACAATAAATTGACTGTTTTACACGTCCTCATGACGCAATTTTGGAGTGTTAGCATATTGTTCTCATTAGTCTTTCTTAACAGTTAAATTACCAGGAAGAACAGTCATTATTATTCTAGTAAAAATAAGGGAAATATGGGAAAGTACGTTGAAACAATTAATAGTTTGTCCTTATACCATATTATGAATAAGAAGTTGTTCACTCAATATAAATATTTTTTAAAACCCAATTAAGCCCCTAATCAAAGTTAAAAACGATTTTTGTAAATTTTTTAAAGTAAAAAGGTAAAAAAGTAAAAAAAGATATTCAAGTAAAAAAAAAAAAGATATTCTAGGAAAATTTATAGGTAAATCGAAAATTTGGAAACAAAATATATTTTCAAATATTTTCTTACATGATTTTTGAGAAAATTAAGGAATATGTAAATATTCCGAATCTGACAGAACATACATTCTGTTGTTCGTTGATTATACATATGATGGTATATACGAGACAATAGAATATAGAATCTAGCAGTAGTAAGATATAGTATTGTAGTAGATAATGAAATATACCGATGATAGATTATTAGTACTAGGCAGATTCTATGATTTTACCTCCGTAGATTATTAGTAATATGCAGATTATATGATTCATCTTCCGTAGATTTATAGGAAACAATAGTTCTAAAAATCTACGGCATTTCAGATTGTAAGCAAAACCGTAACTTTTACTTTCTACGATGGTAGGGAAATTAAGGACTTGTAAATTTTAAAATCTACCAACGCCAGATTTATATGTAGTTAACTGAAACACCAATCTACCAGTCCGTAAACAGTAGATTTTGTTTTCTGCTGCCCGTAGATCAAAATATGAAATTGTGTTTTGCTAATATTCAGACAACTAAATTATTTTTCATATGATTGTTTAATGTTTATGTACATTTTGTATAAATTTTCATATTTTTCTGACTCATAAAAGAATTGATATGATTTTTTTAAGTTGGTCAGAGGTATCTGAGTCCAAATCTAGCCAAAAAAAGATTTACGGTAAAGAGACAATGTAGTTGTTATTTTAATCTGTTTTAGCAACTTTTTTTTAAAAAGAATCTATACTATTATTTGAGAAGTGATTTGGCTTATGTGTCATGCTCTCCATGTTTTTAGCTAATTTCGCTTATGTGTCAATATTTATTTATTATGTTTTAATTGTTTTATTTTAAATTTATCTGTTATATTTATTTGGTATTTTAATTTGTTATTATCAAAGATTAAGACACCTATATATTATTAGGCCATTCAAACTTATCAGTTTCACCAAAAGCATTATATCGACAATACATGTTATTAGGTTATTAAAACATTATTACACCGACAATAGAAACCATATATACCCTAGGTTAAGGACAATATTAATTCTATCAGATCTATTATTATACGACTCAATAGCTATATATATATATATATATAACTGAATTTACTATCGTTTACACATCAAAAATAAAAAACTAAGCACAAATATTTTAAAATATAACTATAACCTATATTTTAATTAACAATGATTCATATAATATGTAAAGTTGGGTATGTTTAACATTATTATGTTTTTTTCTTTATTTTGAGATTTTGATAACTTCAAAATTTTGATTTGAAAACATCAATTTTTATCAACTATAACTTATATTTTAATTAACAATGATTCATATAATATGTAAAGTTGGGTCTGTTTAACATCATTATGTTTTTTTCTTTATTCTGAGATTTTGATAACTTCGAAATTTTGACTTGAAAACATCAATTTTTATTAACAATTATGCACTTGTTTATTTAATTAGATAAAAGTTTTTAAATTAATATAGTAAAACTGATTAAAGATAACAATATATTTCAAAATAAATATTGTTTTGATATTTAACTAAAAGTACATTTACTAATAAATATCTATAAAAGAATTATTTCCGCAAATGCATATGATTATTTAAAATATCTATAAAACTTTATTAGATTATTATGATGATGATATCTTTTACATGTGTAGTTACAAAAATTATATCTTCTGATTAATTTAATATTTGAAATTAATAAATAATTTAGATTGGATTTTTTTTTAAATTATTAAAATTTGAATTAGTTAGATATATATTAATCCGCACAAGTGTGCGGGCCACCATCTAGTTAGTTGTAAAAAAGCTACGGTGGAAAACATTCATTTTTCTATATCATACAAAAATAATATTGGAAAGTAATCATTAAACTATAGTTGAAAAGATAAATTTGCATTTCAATCATATTTGAAAATAAACATTTGAATGAAAATTATAATTTCAGTATGAAGTAGTAACTGTTTTCAACTTATGAAGAGGATGGAAATATTTGCAATACAGACTAAAATACTATAAATAGTTGCTAATACAGCATTGGAAAAGAATAACAAAACCATACGTAATCAAAATATTTTTCTTAATTAGTTATTTTTTGGGGAAAGATGCTTAAAATATGTACCTAACGTACATCGTAAATTCTTATGCCATTAATAAAAAATAGTGTTATTACCATAATTGTTTGTTTTGGTTAATGTTGATAATATGATATGTAGTGCAGCTAGTCATGATAATATTACTTTTACTTTTACCCTTTCTCTCGTACTTTTGGAAATCGGACGTTTGAACACGAACAGATGAGGATGGGACTGATGTCGTCAAAAAGCTCTGAGATATTTGTCGGCTTACAATCGAAATGCTTTTTGACTGAAGAAAAATTGACTTTTGTTTGTAGTTGTGACAAAACATTTTCTGTAAACGTTGAACAGCTTTTTTTCTAGAGTCGTTTACATTAGGAGACACAATATGTCTTTCTCTTACACTCAAAGACACATATAGCATGTGAGACACTTTTTTTTGGCAGTTTATGTGTACTATTGACTTTGCTGCCCTTTAAGAAAATATCGGTTAATTTGTAAAGCAAAAAGTGACCGGTTTGGTTTTTAATTTGATTTTGCATCACACTACTTTCAACCTTATATATATAACTTGTGTATATTCTTATAAATCCCGTAGTCACTATCTGCTATGGAGGAATATTACCACACAACTTCACGGCTTAACATCCCACATCAAGTCAACAACTGGGCAAACTACAGAACTCCCTGCTCACACCCGACTATAACTCTCTCGTCCACAGCCCATCCCTTACAGCTCACCCCTCCACAGCTTACATGTCCACATTTAAGCTCACCCCCCTCCCCCCACAACCACCCCATCTATAACTTTCCCGTCCACAATCCACCCCTCCACCAGCTCACCTCCCCCACAGTTCACCTGTCCACATTTCTCCTCTCCACAACCACCCCATCCACAACTCCCCCATCCACTGTTATCCCATCCACAACTCCTGTCGGTGCGAAAAGCTTCAGTGGGAAGCGGTGGTCCTCTTTTTTGTTACCAGAAAAAATGGTCTGAAAATTAGAAACTTACATCGAAAACTCAGACAAAGAATTGAAAAATAATTCAATGTAACAAATAGAAAGTTGAATCGATTCAGAAGGTTTGAGTTTGAAAAAAAACTCATAAACAAATCGAAAAAAAACCCAAAAACACATTGAAGGTTGAAAAAAACCCAGAAACAAATCTAAAATTGGAAAATAAGAGAAAAAAAAATCTAAGATTGAATCCAAACTCATGAAGTTGAATAGAAAGTTAGAAACTTCTAAAGATAGAATTGAAACTCAGAAAGTTGTAAAAAAGTCGTAATGTGTTCATAGAGTTTGGAACAAACCTTGCATCTGTGTTGATAGAAGACTGAAAGAGACAGATCGAAGGGATAACAAGGAAGAACTGGCCAGCGATTATGGAAGAAGATTGCTGGAAAAAGGCGAACGGCGGTATCTCTAGATTAGGGTTCTAGAGAATGGTTGAAATAGGGTTATTTGGAGAAAGGCTCTGTGTCGAAAATAGAGTTATTTGGTGAGAATGGGGTTTGTGAGTTGCGAATCTGAGAATTGGGTTGAAGAGGTAAACCGACTTGGCTCTACCCGGTTTGGTTTATGAGGAGATGTTAAGAATTTGAATTGATAAGGACATAAAAGACAATAACCATAGTGAAAGGATGTCACATGTGGATTGTGTCTTAGATTGTAAATCCAAAGTGATAAAGTGTGTTAGAAGGTAAAAAATTCTTTTTTCTAATTCCAACTGTGTTTTTTTTTTGGGTTTCTTGAATGAATATTTTTTAAACAATTTATTTTAGACTATATTCACCAAAAAATATAAATCAACATAAAATATAATTGTTCAAATCATAATTAAATTCAAAACATGTCTTCTTTTTGAGTAAACCATGTCACTTTTTCTAATCAAAATGAATATAATGATATTGACACATAACCGAATTTCAAAAAATCACTTCTCAAATAATTTGGAGATTGTATTTCATATATATAATATTTAAGAAAACAGAAAACCGCAAAATAAATAGAGGTTCAAGATCAAGCCGGTCCGATCCAATTCAGATCACTCGCCCAGAACCAAACATGTCTAATCCTTTCCACAAGCAAATCTGGTCCAACTTCAATTCCAATTCCATAAATGAGTAATCCACCTGCTACAAATAAGATAAGCAGGTCAAATTTCGGTAATGATTTCAAACCGGTTTAATGTTTTTGATGTGTTGGTTTATTTTTTATTTCAATAAATTTATTGGCAAATTGACAGTCCTTTTCATTTTCATTAATCCAAGTAGAGTCGGCCTATTCGGTTTAGATCTTTCAGCTTTAGAGTCTAAGTGAGTCATTGTTGTTTTGCTTCACGTCCCCTAGAACGGCAAAACTGCCGGTATTTAATCTCCAATATAAACAACCATGCATTTTTTTAGCTAGCCAATATATGAGTCAGTTGCCCTCAACAAAAAAATGTAAGTCTTTCTAGTTAGTGAGAAGTACCCAGGAAGCAATCTCGAATCTTATCAAGTCTCAAACCATCAAACTTGTGGCGATTTTTCATTCCATTCCATTCCATCCAACGATTTGCTTGAGATATATATACATCCAGCAAACCAAATCTTATCTTCCTTCCACTGATCGATTGAGAGAGACACCTCCAACAATAGATCCCATATTCCATCCTTCTATCTCTTTTTACTTGTTTTGTTTTCAATATCATATTCACATCGCTCATCCATCTAGCTCTTGTTCCATCCGATCCATCTTGCATCATAGTTCTTATTTTCATGGTTATTTGCTTTTTGTTTCACCGTATAAAAACCATAAAACTAATAAAAAGTTTATCTTTTGTTTCAGTTACAAATCACATCATCCCAGTCAAGCCAAGCCCACAGTACAGTCTGAATTTCAGCCTGTATGAGGTGGACTTTATTCATTTCAGCCTTGAGTATCCACATGTGCATCTTGCTTTTCTTGATGAGCATTATGCACAGGTAGTGCATATCATAAATTTGGTTTCTTTAAACATCCAAGACAGGTTTCTCATGCTCGTCTACCTTTTATAATCCTTTGTTGAAGTTTTTCGTTAACCCTACCAGCCAAATGTTTGATTCAGTTTTGCCATCCGATTTGTTCTTAAAAATTCCTCTATTTCAAATTAATATATTAGAAAAAACTGTAATTATATTTAAGAATAGTAAAGCAATTATAAATAAGAACAAAAAATTAATAAACTATTATGATGCTTGAAAATAGTGAAATATAATATATTGACGTTTATCAGCTTCAAACGGATCCTCCAAGTCTCCAACCATTGCGGATTTCCTTGAACCACATATGACTGGTAACACATCTCCCCGGTCACACCTTTTGTTATAGTTTGAGCACACCTGTTTACCCGAGAGGAAACAACCAGATATTCCACTCCTGAAAACCGGCCAAAGCTTTCCTCAGTTCCGAACCCTGATATCTGAAAGCTTTCCAAGCCCTTGGCCGAGTCACTGCACCAAACAAGTCAGCGGACTCTGTTTCAAAACCAACTTTTTCCACATGATGACTTCGCATTGATTTAACAGCCCATATCAAAGATATAAAATTCGCATCCAAGAAAGACTAGCCCTTCTGCTATGAAGTAAGTTCTCTCCCCTGCAGTTCCGTAGAACCCAAGATGCTCCAAGCATCTTCTTCTGTTTTGACCACTGAAATCCCACGTTGCATTTTAGATATAATATATTTTTACTCCTACAATTTAAAAGATATATTCAATTTAAAACATATGTGCTAATAAAAAATAATATATCTTTTACTCTTCCAATTGTTATATCTTTACGTTTTTAGTTTCAGATATATTAATTTTTATTAGTAAACATATGGTTTGAGAGAAATTTGATATTGTTATCGTCTCGAACTTTGTATAATGTTTGCATGAGGGACCTCGAAAACTGATTGAAAAGGAAAGGAGCCCATAAAACAGAAGGGATATATTGTATGGAATATTCAGAGAGCGGTCATTGTCGCGGAAGGGCATGCTTTGCTTAGTTCCATTTTCTAGGGTTTTGCAATTCCCCCACTAGCCCACTTTCTCAACTCCATGCTTGTTTCACTTCTTTTTATTTTATTTTTGACCAATTGTTTTCTTTTATCCTTCCATTGGTGAAATAAATCCAACGTACTTTTCCTTCCCTTGATAAATTGGTAAGAAACCCAAAATTAAAGGTAGTAATATCCACCATAAATTGATAAGTCTAGTTTTATATCTGCAATGCACTGCTCCCAGTTTCAGTTAAAAAAATGCACTGCTCCCAGTGCGTGCTCTGACACAAAGAATTAGAAGGTTGAGTTTCCAGCCCATATAAATATATGTGTATTGCAGCTTATTGGTAGTCGTCGTGAAAGAATGTTTAGAGGTTGTGTGAATGAATACTCTTCCTTATAAATTGTTTTAAATTATACAGATATATTTAGGACCGGCACTAAATACTCCAAATGCATAAAGCCTTTAAAAAATGTTCCAAATGCATAGCAAATCAGAATAAACCAAGCTGTCTTGGCCTAATGATAGTGGAACTCCAGCTGGAGTGTCCGCCTTTGGTTCGATTCCGCTTGACCATCGGGACTAACGTTAAATCGCAAGAATACGTGGATTGCCGTCGGCTTCAAAGAAATTAGTTTTTATGCCTAGAAAGCCTTTGGGATCAATCCCTGGTTAATCAAAAAAAAATCAGAACAGCACGAAAAGCTTCGCCACAAAAAGGACAAAATTTTACACAACAAGATGAAAAGCAAGAGAAACTAAAATAAAATGTTGTTGTTGGTTTATTTGCAGTAAAGGAATGAAGTTTAGAAAATGCAAATACGATTTAAACTCATAAACTAAAACATCATATCACTGCATCAGATATTAAATAATTCATGGAAAACATAAATGATAAAAAAATGATAAATAAAACAGTCTACCACAGAAACATAAAAGTTTTTCATTCTCTCTCGGCGTACAATAGCTGGCTCCCTCTTTTGGGCTTTTCTCCCTGTTTACTAATGTACTCCTCGTAGTAAAGTGGGGCTTTTGGCTGATTTTAACACGTTTTTAATATCGAAAGTAACCACTTTGAAGAAATTTTTGCTGTTTCCGGAGTAAATCGAGAAGAATTCTAGGGTTTGTTCTTGAGCTCAATAGTGAAAGAAACCGTTCTTGAAGATTATCGAGTAAGATTCATAATCCACCGACAAATCTACATCTGAGGAAGATAAGAAGCAGAAGCCATGTCATCTCACCTTGATAAAGCTCTGTTACAACTGTCGATTGAGGAAGAAGAGGATGTACCATTTGTTCTACCAGTAAAGTGGTATCGGAAAAGCCTACTTCTGATGGTCTTTCTAGCTCCTCTCAACCTGCCTTTATTCAGGAGAGTTTTACGGGTTTTAGTACGGGTTTCTTTGAAACAAGTGCGTCCGGGACTACCTGAAAAAGGCAAAGCTAGGAAAAGGCCAGGAACTTACAAAAGAAAAAAGAATGGCAAAGCAGTATTGGCAGCTGATAAAGCTATTGGGAAGAATATTGGTGAGGGTGTAGTCACTGATTCGAAGAGGAAGGCGAGGGAAGATGTCGAGCCATCTCAAAGCTTTGCAAGGTTTAAGAAACCATTGGTGGTCCCAAATGAGGGACTTTCCAGTATTTAAATGACGATGCTGAGCTGGAATTGCCAGGAATTGGGCCGTGCACAGGACCTGGTCATTCCTCGACTGTGGGAGATGAGACAAGAACATTTCCCATACATTTTATTTTTGAGTGAAACGAAGCATAAAAGAGACGTTGTGGTGGATCTTCAGACGTGGTTAGGCTATGATAGGATCATGACAGTGAATCCTATTGGGTACAGCGGAGGCCTAGCTCTTATGTGGAGAAATTCTGTGTTTCTAGATTTCAAGTTCGTAGATAAGCATCTCCTGGATTTTCATGTACAGTTTGGAAAATTCAGTTTCTTTGTTTCTTGTATCTATGGGGAACCGCTTAGAAGTAACAAACTGAAGTTATGGGAAAGGTTGTCGCGTATTGGTGTACATAGAAAGGAACCTTGGTGTATGATGGGTGATTTTAATGAAATCAGGAACAATGATGAAAAAATTGGAGGTCCAAGAAGAAGTGAAGCATCCTTTCAACCGTTTAACGATATGTTAGAAATTGGAGAGATGGTTGAGCTGCAGAGTTCGGGGAACAGTTTCACTTGGGGAGGAAACAGAGGAACATTATCTATTCAATCCAAACTGGATAGGTGTTTTGGCAATAAGAGCTGGTCCCAGCTGTTCCCAACAGCTAATCAAGTGTTCATGGATAAGAGGGGATCTAATCATAGACATGTGTTGGTCAATCTCCTGTCTAGAGCAAAAAATCGTAGAGGAGCCTTTAAATTTGATGGAAGGTTTCTGCACAAAAATGGTATGAGAAAGGAGATCAAGAGAGCATGGTTGACCAACCATCCGTTGTTTGAAGCTACTGTTTCCGATAAACTGAAACGTTGCAGAAGGGCACTGAGGTTATGGAAGAAAAAGGAGAATCTGAACTCTTGGGATAAGATCAAACAAATTCAGTGCGCCCTGGAACAAGAACAATCATCGTTGAGACCTTCCACTGTGAGGATTAATTTCCTAAAGGCTGATCCCCGAGTGTTTCAGTTGTTCGAAAACAGAGATATTGGCTTATATCTATGATCGCCTGAAGGACAGATTGTCAGGTTGGTTTACTAAGTTGTTGTCCCTAGGGGGAAAATAGGTCTTGATTAAAGCAGTAGCAATGGCGATGCCGGTATATGCTATGTCTTGTTTCAAGCTAACAAAGAAGTCATGTGAAAATCTCACCAGAGCAATGTCAGACTTAGTGGAATTCGCTTGAACATAAAAGGAAAATGCATTGGCTTAGCTGGACAACGCTGTGTCTTGCCAAGAAACATGGAGGTCTAAGATTTAAAGATATTCAGAGCTTTAATCAAGCATTGCTAGCTAAACAAGCATGGAGAATTCTTAACCATCCTGATTCTTTGTTTGCAAGACTTTTCAAGAGTAGGTATTTCGATAAAGGTGAATTCCTCTGCGCGAAAAATGGTCCCATGCCATCGTATGCTTGGAGAAGCATTCAGTTTGGTAAAGATCTATTGAGACAGGGTCTAAGGAAACATCTTGGCAATGGTAAAACTACATCTGTGTGATCTGAGCTCTGGATAGAAGGAGAAACAAGAAGAGCACCTTTAATGAAAAATATTTTGGTGGATCTTGAGCTAAAGGTCAGCGACCTGATTGATTACCAAAACAGAACATGGTTGCTGGATAAGCTCCAAGAGTTGTTTTTTGATGAGGATGTCGACAGAATTTTAGTGATAAAAACTGTCTTTGAGCAAGATGATTATTGGGTGTGGTTACATAATAAGCATGGTAGCTACACTGTGAAGTCTGGATACTGGTTCATCAATACTCTGGTGAGAAGAGAGGAAATCAGAGAAACTGAAGCTCATCCGTCCCTTAATGAGCTGAAAATGGAGGTATGGAAGATCCATAGTGCACCTAAGATCAAAATGTTCATGTGGAGAGCGGTGAGCAATGCCATTCCAGTGGGAGAACTGCTGGTGAAGAGAGGTATCAAAATGGATCCAGTTTGTCAAGCTTGCGGTTTTCAAGGAGAGTCAATAAACCATATCATTTTTCAATGTTCAGTGGCAAGACAAGTGTGGGCACTAGCTAATGTTCCGCACTTAGAACATGGATTTAATGAGGTATCCCATTTTGCGAACTTTCATGCTCTATTGATTATGTTGAAGAACGTTAGGATACCGGAGGAAGTTAGGAATTTTATTCCCTGGCTGGTGTGGTATCTTTGGAAGTTTCGGAATGGAATTCTTTTTGAGACTACAACAAGATTTCCGACAGATGTGGTGTCCAAGGCTCTAGAAGAAGCTGAGTTCTGGTTGTTAGCGAGAAAGAATGACCAGAGGTTGGAGAAGGAGGAACATGAGGCAACGACGATGGTTAAGAAGTCTTGGTCGGTTCCTTCTACAGGCTGGTTAAAAGGAAACATTGGTGTTGATTGGAATAAAGCTCAAGATAAATGTGGTGCTGTATGGGTGGTTCGTGATGACAAGGGGAAAGTGCTTATGCACAGTCACAGAGCTTTTGTGAACATAAGATCTCTTGAAGAAGCAAAGTTTCAGGGGATGATTTGGTATGTGGAATGCTTTCACTCTCACCATCTCAATAGAATCATAATAGCCATCGACGACATTACTATCCCTCAAGTGATAATGAGACCACGAGCTTGACCAAACTACAATTTTCAACATTCTGAAATGATGAAGAGGTTGGGAAGAATATAATGGTGGAGAGTCTTGAGTGAAGAGAGGTCAACAAATAGAGGAGCTTTCATCATTGTTCAAAGTGTTCTCAAAAGTGGCTATATGCAATCATATGTGGCCTTGGGTGCTTCTTTTTGGCTTAGGGAACTCTTTAAGAATGAAGAAAGGAGATCATCTATTTGTGGTGGAAATATATAACCTTGCAGGTTCTTTTGGTAGTGGAGCGTTGGTTCTTTTGGTAGTGGAGCGGATGGCTTTGGCTCGTTAAGAAAAGGGGGGAAATGGCTTAAATTTTTGGTTTGTAGGCATTCGTTGTAATGGCCTTCTACTTCTTTACTTCTGTGAAGTTTGGTTGTATTAACTCTTATTAGCTCGGTTGAGCAATGGTATAAATTATCAGATGACAAAAAAAGTGATAAATAAGAGAGTGCTGGAGTGGAATATACTACATTTAGTTCTATGGAATATATATATAGTGCTGGAGTGGAATATACTACATTTAGTTCTATGGAATATATATATATATATATATATATATATATATATATATATATATATATATATATATATATATATATATATATTACTAGGGTAAGTCTATTCTACTCGCATAATATATTTTAGTTATGATCTACATTTTTATTTTTGTAAGATTTGTGGTTTGTATTTTAGTTTTGCATTTGTAAAAGATGTGTATAATAATAATTTTTTTTCTTTTAAAAAGTTTTATATGATGAAGGATATTGTATTCATTTTACTTAGCATTTGATGTTCGTTTATTTTTCAGTATAATAGGATTTTTTTTGTTAAAGAAACAGAATCAAAACATGATATTAATTATCAATATTTAAATAAATATATGACTGAAAATTTTATTTATATTTTACTATATTTGAACTTTGAAGACTAAATATACAATATTATCCCAATAAATTATAAGTAGTTTATTGTATGTTTAGAGGAAGTTACTGTACTTCTATAAATACTAAGGTAAACCCGTCTAATGGGCGATCGGGCCAAATTAATAAACTAATAATAATTTTTTAAAGAAAATATATTTAAAATTTTCAAACGTTTATGATAACATAACACCATCAAAATCTAGTTAATCTGATTAGCTCAACTAATTGATTAAACAATTAGTTAAATTTTGAACTGAAGCTTCTCAAAGAGAAATAAAATGAATAAAAGCATTTTATGTTTTTTATAAAACTGTAATGACCTGGTTTGCTTAACCAATTGGTTTAGTTAATGAATTAGTTAACACGCCTAGATGTCTCTGGAAGCTCGTTTCTTGGATCTTTCTCACAACACGTACGATACCTGAGCTGCATAGCCACGCAGGCAGAGAGCGGGCCCAGAACCCCCCCCCCCCCCCCCCCCCCCCCCCAAACGAAAAAGCCAATTGCTTCGAGGAGAAACAGAGTTGAGGAGGAGAAGCGCGGAAGTGAAAACGACGCCGTTGGTGAAAGACTGAAGGAAGAAGAGCGAAGTTATGATGGATGAATTCGACAGTGGTGGTCAAGCACCTTTGCCTGACGATGAAGAAAAAACTCCTCCCCTTCCTGAAAAGGTCTCAACTTTGCATTTTTTATTCTTTCTACCAAAAAGTTGGTTCCTTAGAAAGCTGTTAACTTTAACTGTTTTTTTGCTGCTACCACAGGTTCAAGTTGGTGGTTCCCCAATGTACAAACTAGATAGAAAACTAGGCAAAGGAGGTTTTGGTCAAGTTTATGTTGGTAGAAAGATGGGCTCGGCCACTGCTAATGCTGCTAGATTTGGCCCGGGAGCGATGGAGGTTTTGTTGATTTTGTGTGTTTCCAAATATACAAGGCTGTCTTGATGAGTCTTCTTCTTCTGCTGCCAGGTGGCTTTGAAGTTTGAGCATACAAGCAGCAAAGGATGTAACCATGGGCCACCGTATGAGTGGCAAGTTTACAAGTGCGTTCTCTGTTTGAATCACTTTGGTTTATATAAAAGAATATGACAAAAACTAATATATCGTATTGTTTGTTGTTCAGTGCACTTGGTGGCAGTCATGGTGTGCCACGAGTTCATTTTAAAGGTCGGCAAGGTGATTTTTACGTGATGGTATGTTGTTCACTTTAGCTAATTTTTCACATTTGGTTCATATCTACTTGCGGTGTGTAACTAATTAAATCATTCCTACAGGTTATGGATATTCTAGGGCCTAGCTTATGGGATGTTTGGAATAGTACCTCTCAAGCGTTAGTATTCTATTTTACTTTGCTTTAATATTGTTACCATCTGAAGATTCTGTTGACCCCTTTTTTATATTGGTACTTACTCAGGATGTCAACAGAGATGGTTGCATGCATTGCCATTGAGGCAATATCCATTTTAGAAAAGATTCATTCTAAGGGGTAAGTTTCTTTTTAATCTGAATTTGGTATTGTTGTTGCAACTCTCTTTCTTTAACCATTTACTTCTGTTTCTGACAGATATGTGCATGGTGATATAAAACCAGAGAATTTTCTCCTTGGGCCTCCTGGAACTCCTGAAGAGAAAAAACTTTTCCTTGTAGACCTTGGCTTAGGTACACTTTTGAGTTGGTGTATACGTTAATGATGTCTTTGTGTTGCTTATCCAATCTTTTTTGATCTTTGCAGCAATCAAATGGCGTGATAATGCTACTGGACAACATGTTGAATATGACCAGCGTCCTGATGTTTTCAGGTAAGTTAGATTGAATCTTATTAAGACTTTTTCAGCTATATACCTTATTAAATGTTGGTTTTTTTTGCATTCTCAGAGGAACAGTACGTTATGCTAGCGTACATGCTCACCTTGGGAGAACTTGTAGTCGGAGGGATGACCTGGAATCTCTTGCTTACACTCTTGTTTTTCTTCTTCGAGGCCGGCTTCCATGGCAAGGTTACCAGGTTGGGGACTCTTAAAAGGTTATTGATTCTTTTTTTCTTATTTGCATCTTTCCTTGTCAAACATTATATTTTATTTATTGAACTTGTTTCTTAGGGAGAGAACAAAGGCTTCCTTGTTTGCAAGAAGAAGATGGCTACTTCCCCAGAAACTCTTTGTTGCTTCTGCCCCCAACCTTTTCGTCAATTTTTTTGAGTATGTAGTCAATTTGAAGTTTGACGAGGAGCCTGACTATGCAAAGTATATTTCCCTTTTCGATGGAGTAGTGGGCCCAAACGCAGATATTAGGCCAATAAATACTGATGGTGCACAGAAGGTGATTTAGTGATCTACTTTATGACTGATTCTACTAGTTAGGTCCTATCTAGAATGCCTAAAGCTTTGTTTGTTTTTGCTTCTGGTGTGAAGCTCATACATCAAGTGGGTCAAAAGAGGGGGAGGTTGACAATGGATGAGGAGGAGGACGAACAACCAACGAAGAAGGTCAGATTGGGAATGCCGGCTACACAATGGATCAGCATTTACAGTTCTCACAGACCAATGAAGCAAAGGTAGGTGCCATCTTGGCTTATATTACTTCATAATTCTTGAACTGATGCAGCTGACTTGTCTTTTTATCTTTGTGAAGATATCATTATAACGTTGCTGATATAAGACTTCCACAGCACATTGAGAAAGGAAATGACGATGGGCTATTCATCAGCAGTGTGGCTTCTTGCTCGAATCTCTGGGCTGTAATCATGGATGCAGGAACTGGCTGCACGGCTCAAGTTTATCAGCTTTCACCGAGCTTTCTCCACAAGGTTTAGGATCATTCATTCTTCTTGTTCCAAATTTTTCACGTCACTTCCATTTGTGACATTCTCCAACTTGTGCGTTTTGTTGTAGGAATGGATTATGGAACAATGGGAGAAGAATTATTATATTACAGCAGTAGCAGGAGCAAACAATGGGAGCTCATTTGTGGTTATGTCGAAGGGTAATGTTGTTTTTATTCCTTGTAACATCTGTTTCCGTTTCATGTCAGTTTCACAGTTTCATCCTTTTTTATTCAGGCACTCCGTATTTACAGCAATCCTACAAAGTCAGCGATTCATTTCCCTTCAAGTGGATAAATAAAAAGTGGAGGGAAGGATTTTACGTTACATCAATGGCAACTGCTGGAAGCAAGTGGGGGATTGTTATGTCTCGTGGAGCAGCTTTTTCAGACCAGGTCCTGTAATGTTTCTTTTTTGTGTTTGTGTTTGTGTTTGTGTTTGTGTTTGTGTTTTGGATGCATCACTTGGAATTGTTACGTCATAACAATGTGGGTTTTTTTTGTTGTGGTGACGCAGGTAGTAGAACTAGATTTTCTATACCCTAGCGAAGGTATACATCGTCGATGGGATAATGGCTATCGAATTACATCAGTTGCTGCAACTTGGGATCAGGCTGCCTTTGTTCTCAGTGTGCCTAGAAGGAAGCCTACCGACGAGACACAGGAGACTCTTAGAACCTCTGCTTTTCCTAGTAATCATGTCAAGGTGTGTGTGTGTGTGTGTGTGCTTGTTTCTCACTGTCTTTGCTATTGTTATTTGTCTTTCCATCTTCCTGGGGGGTGTAATTTGTAGTCTCCTTTATTTTACTGCAGGAAAAATGGAGCAAGAATCTTTACATTTCTTCTATTTGTTATGGTCGAACTGTTTCATGAAGTTAGTAGTTTTTGTTAGGAATGCAACTCTGTGTAGCTTACCATACATCCGCTCAGTGTGAAAGAACAACTGTTGTGATCAGTGATGCTATGGGGGCTTAGGGGAATATTTTAGAAAGATGAATCATGAATGAAAGATGTACTGTTATGTAGTGTATCGCCGGTTTTTCAACTTGGCTTGTGTGAGGAAAGCTGATTAAAAACTTCTTAGAAAAAAAAAGAGAGTAGCCAAGTCTTATATTATCATCAAACAATGTTTAACATCTTGTTAGAAGGAAAGAGTCATGCTTTGGTTGTTTGTGGCAGTAATGGAGAGAGATAGAAGTCTTCGAATAAGCAAGAGATGTCTGTTTATAGTGTTATACTATTCCCTGCCTTCAAAGCTCTGCCTTGTAATTCTGTTGTGTTGTTTTAAGTGAATCATGTAGGAACCAAGGAATACAAAAGATCAAAGGGTTTTTCCTGAACCTTTGATTATAAGGAATCCAGCAGATAGTAGCTGGTTTTGTGGAATTTGTGTTCAAGAACTTGATCGTCATCTTGCTTTTTTACTACTTAAAATAGAGTGCCCTCTGGAAATGTAATGATTTATGGTAAGCTGATGGTGAAAGTTGAGTTAAACGGGCGCTTGGGGCCTCGTTTTTGCTGCTGTTACTGCTTGCATCCAAGATTAGTGGTCAATCTTTTTAGTCGTCTTATTGTGAAAAGAATGAAGATGCTGTTACTTGATGCAATATGATTTGATTTCAAAATAATGTTACACACGATGTAATTCTTTTGAATAATTTAATACATATTAAAAAAAAGAATGAAGATGAAAGATAAAAGAACAAAAGACCATCTAAATGGTAATTTCAATTATTTTTACAAGTGACCGGAGTATTTCAAAGAATTTCAAAGGCAGTCTACAAGATTAATTTGTCCTGAAATATTTTCGGTGGTAGATAATCATCTTATCACATTACTTACAAGTCTTTACACAAGCTTTACTTTGTTTCATAAAAAGACAGTACACATTTTGTTGATACGTAAACGTTCAAGAGTGACGCTTTTTTCTCAAAGTAGAAATCCCTTGAGCAACGCAATGCTAAAGAGCTATAACCAGATTTATGTAGAATGCCAACCTACTATGATTCATCCACCATATCTAGCTTTCATGTGTGTATATACATATATATTGTATTTACGCATATTGATAAAAAAACATCAAATCCTCGTACTGTTTTGTACTATAGACCGCTTACTGTTTTCACAAGCTATTCTGTAATGTTAATCAGGATACTATGAGTCTAGAATGGTACTGGTTTGGGGAAGCTTAAGGTAGACAAACCTTTTTATATGGTAATTTGGTATAAAGCCGTGCGATGTAATACATTTTTCAGCGCATGTCATCTGCAACCTGTGAGCTCCGAACTGCCCAGAAAGACGATGGCTTCAACTTCTTGTTCGCCGCTGTGAAAAGCCAACCCAGCTGTGTTTCACACGTTGCACAGTTTGCAATCGTCCATGCGTACCTAAGAGACATACAAAAGAGTTAATATTGGTTGAGCGCACTTGAAAAAGTACATGTAAAAGTGAGTGATAAGTATGGTGGCAAGCACATGTAAGAATGATAAAAGGCAAACATTAATGATAAAAACTCTTACCCAGGAAACCAGCTGTCTTTAAGAACTGGTCTACCTCTAAGCGCTATGTCATTTGCTTTGTAAAAGGTCATTATCTCGTGCACATAGCCATGTGGGTTTACATAGGCACCTAGAGGACCATCACTAGACATAACCAACATTTCACTTCTTCTTGCTATAACAGTCTGCAGTAATATGGAAACCGTATCGGTCAGTAAACCAAATACACTACGGAGAGGAAGTAGAAATGATATTTTACCATGTTTCTCACATTTACCTGGCAGTGTTTACATCGAACACGATCAAAACTCTCGAGCAATTCTATTTCTCGACGCAATCTGTACGAGACTCCGTCAATCTCCAAGAGCTCTTGTCTAATTGACTCAGAGACAGGAATTTTACTCGCGATGAAAAAGGATAAAATATCTGGTTTATTCACTACAGCCTCCATGTTTGGAACCCCAATGATCTGCTTCCAAAGATCTGCATATCATTTTTACATTAGCAGATTGTCAACGTTTGCACCGCCTGTAGAGAACGATTAAAACAAATAAGGAACTTACCAGCTGCTCGTTGAGCAAGATGATATGAGTCGTACGTCCGATACACCCAGAATGGCCAAAATGCTCTTGGGGCCATACGGAACCGATTTAGATCACTCTTTCCCCGTAAACTTGTCAGCCTATTTTGATTCTGATCTTTCTCTTGTGAAACAGGAGTCTTGCCATTTGCATATTCCCCCTCTTCATTTCTGTCATATTGGCCAGAACACCCACTGGACATAGAGCTTCTGTACGAACGAGATCTACTAGATTGGATATTAGATGTGCTGGCTACTTGATCATCATCACTGCTTGTCCAGTCATCCATTATTGAATCAACTGCTGAATAGTGAAGTCTTTTCTCTGACGGAGTAAGACCGCTTTCAAAGCTTTCTTCAGAATTTGCTACTGACTGTTCGTCCGTATCTCTGTGAGGTGTAGATACAGGCATTTTACTCGAGTGACAGCGACTTCGCAAGTTGCTTATCGGAACCAGCTTCCCAAACGCATCCCTGGGAGTCCTCAAGGGCACATCTTCGTCAGCGATATGAACCTCTCCGCAAGGCTGCAAGAATGAATTAGTAAGGAAAATGCTTCTTTCACAATACACAAAGATGTATGCATACGAGAGAATGTCCTTACGAATCCTTCAACATCAGTCCAGCGACGTTTTAAGCGAAACCGTTGTTGTCCACGAGTAATAACATTGTATGAGCCGTCACTGAGTCGACGGTACTGCCGTATCTGTCATTATCACCGAGAATAGTAAGTTCCATAGAAACAAGAATCAAAACCGTTGTCACAAACAAAACTTCCCAACTTCCTATATCAAGATTCCTGTCTTAAGCATATCTCCAGAAACATTGCGGAAATAACCATTAAGTCAATTGTTTTTAGGTAAGAAGTCAATCGATCAACACAGATTCCAATTGTAAAATGTATTTCTTTCTTCAGATTAGATAGTGCTAAACCAATCATTTCTGATTCCGCAACTCCACACATACAAAACTCTAGTATAAAGTTTGATACTATCTGAAAGGAGGAATTGTGCTTGCAGTTGGCAGATGTTCTAAGAGGTCTAAAATGCTCTAACCCAATTAATACTATAACAAAATAAATCTAAATTTTAAGAAAGCCAGTCAAGAACCTAAAGAGAGAACACCCAAAACCTGAAGCATTTTAGAGATGAGACCAAGCATCTAACAGAAACCTATATTACCTCTGCGGTTGTACCCACAGTGGCGTACTTGAACTGATGATCTTCTCTGTAAACACGAATCTGAAGACAAAAAAAGGATCAAATATCAGATCTGAACATATGACATCTAAAAGAACCCAAAACAAGTAAGTCACCTACCACACCTATAGTGCATGGAGCGTTAGTTTGGTTCAAAGCTCTCTCAACAGCAGCCAAGAAGCTAGACTGGATAATCCTGAGGGGAAGTGTAGACTCTGGAAATAGAACCACGCCTGAGAGTATTGCAAAAAGTAAGCATTGTCAATGCCTTACACAAACATTCTACTCTCAAATCTGTTTAATGAGTAGTACCTTCAAGATAGAAAAGAGGGAGCTTCAAAACGGTGCCTCCATCCACAGAAGCAATTCTGTTTTGAGTGTCTTCAACCTCTGAGTAAACACAAATGTGAGAGAATGCAAGAAAACACCTCAGCAAAGACACAAGAATCAAATATAAATATACCGCCAAGATAGGTGTGTAGAGAAGCAACATCTGGATTAAAAATAAGTTCATCAGCACCGAGATTATCACTGCCACGTCATCGAACTGTTTTATTAGATTTCGCTATCTAAAGACACGAATTGGAAAAACGGAAAGAGAGATTTGCTCACGAGAGACGAGTGTGGGTGGCGCGAAATGCAGCGAGATCATCATCATCGTCGTCGGCGGAATCGTCTTCGACTTCCTCCACCTGCAACTCCTCGAAATCAAGCTCGCGAAGCAGCTCGATCTGTTGCCTCTCTCTCTCTAGGATCCTGTCGTCGTCCATCTCTCTCCTCCTTGAGTTTGTTTACCCGCCACCGGAAACCCCTTCCTTCGCGTGCGTTTTCCAGAGACGGCCGTCTATTTATTGGATGGCCCAACTATTTCGGTTCCTGGATCTATTATCTCGGCCCAAAACTATCTTTACCTGGGTCACTAATAGGGACCTAATGGCTAAAGCTGAGGGGAAAACACGAATTTAAATCCTGTGACCTTTTAAAAATAAACCAAAAGAAAAATTTCAACTAAACCAACACTCCCAAACTTTCAAATTTTCCCAAAAGAATCATGAACTTGTGTTGACTCAGGCCCTTTTGTACACTTGAAATAAATTGTTAATTTATTTTAAACCTCTGTTATACTACAAGATAATGTGACTTTTAACGAGAAACAATTACGAGAAATATAGGTCGTCGTGTAAAGTTATGTTTCAAAGATCTAGAATTCACAGTAACACTATCTTCTTCCACCGTTATGCTAAATCAAGACAATCAAAGAATCACATCCACTATCTCAGACTCTGGTGAAAGGATTGATTCTCAATCAGGCATACTGGACTTATGTGTTCATGACTTCTCTAATCTGCTTGGTGGACAGATATCCCCACCGCAGTTTGTGCAGAGTGATTTAAAACTGCTCTTTGATTTCAGATGCTCGGCAGCTCAGACTGCCCTTTTCTCCAAAGGATTCTCTCCAACTGAAATTAAAGATTCCTTGCCAAGAATTAAAACGTGTGGTCCTGCTGAGTTTTTCACTGCAACATGGCAAGTAATAGGGCCTGAAGTCACTGAGGCGATCCTGGAATTCTTCAAATCCGGTCAATTACTGAAGCAGTGGAATGCTACCACACTTGTACTAACTCCTAAAACGCCTAATGCTTCATCTACTGCGGATTTCCGACCCATATCGTGTCTGAATAATTTGCACAAGGTTGCCTCAAAACTCTTTAGCGAAGAGACTTACAATTCGTAAAGTGTTACTTTTAAATCCATTGTTATTGAAAATATTTTAGTTCTAGAGTTTTAAAGTTTTCAAGTAATTTTAGAGTGTTTGGATGAGTTTTCTTAGTTAAAAAAAAATTCAAATCTCATAATTTTAGGTGATATTCTAGATAGGTCTAAGCAAAATCACTTTAAACTTTTTAATTTATTAAAATAATTTAAAACTCCTTTAAAATAAAATCATTTCAAACTTTATAAAATGTTTTCTTAATATATATCTTAAATATCTTCCGTAAACAGAGAAGAAAAATGTCTTCTTTGACTATTATATTGCAGTTTAGTCAGATACACATGCATTTAAAATGAATGCTTTTCCCCATTAAATTATTCATACATGTTGGCTAACGCAGTCTAATAAGGCTTGTAAAGCTGACTTTGAATTCGTCTCTCTTTTACGTGTACATATCCATCCAGAACTACAATATAAAACACAGCTAAGAGTTTCACAAAGACAACGAAAAGTATACAACCAATCCAAAAAAAAGAACAGAAGAGAAATGATGTTTGTGTCTCCAAGTAGAAAGAGATGGAACTTTTTATCATCAGCGTCATCTTATAGAGAGACAATTGTACTTGGAAGATACAGTAAGAGTTGCAGAGAACAGAAGCAACAAGGAAGAAGAAGATCTATAGAAGAGAGACTCTTGCCGAGGTGGAAAGTTCTGTTGAGGAAGCTCAAGTTGTTACCTTCTTCTTCTAGATCCACAAAGGTCACGGCTTATGAGCTTAACGATTACTCTTTGAATTTTGATCAAGGGCCCGGATGGCACGACCACGATGAGCCTGAGAATCTTGCTAGGTCTTTCTCTTCTCGGTTTGCTGATCCCACCAGGATCAGAGCAACACGCTTGCTTTTGTATTAAGTTATTCTTTTCTTTCTTTTTGTTTTCTTTTTTTTTTCTTTTCAATGAAGAGGTACACTAGCTGTTCGCATTGAAAATGATAAAAAATGATAGACTGATATACTGATTACACATCAGGGAGAATTAGATCAGTTATCACTAGACGGCCATTTGGACGAATTACCGTTTCTGTGGGCGCAGATTCCAAACAACGGGATAATATGTAATGGTAATTACCGTTTGGACGAATTACCGTTTCACTCTTACAATTACAATCGTGAATTTTCATATATGAACTAGTATATTGTGTTTTATTGAATCTGAACAAGCAAATATATTTTAATAAACGTTATGATCTTAAGCCTTAGTGCTTAAATCTGAGTTGACTTAAGCGGAATTAGTCAAACGTCAATTACATGAACAAAATTAAATTTCTTAAACATTTTAATATTAATGACTTCAGTTGTGGATATACATTAACCAATTTGCATAATTGCATTGTTGACAATTGTCTAGGAAAGTCAAGATCACAAAGGAGGACAATGTTCTAAATTTAACTTCAATCCAACATGGATTTAGTAATGTTATTATACTATTCTATTTGTACCAATTTTATGACTTATGTTAGTGGAAGAGAGAGTCCAATTTCCCATCTTAAACATTTTATTAGTATTTAATTAATTTTAATATTTGGTATGTTATTTTTAAACTATATATATATATATACAATTCAAAGCAAAACAGCTAAAGTTTAAATAGGTATTATTATATTTTGTTTCAAAAAATGATTTTGAAATTTATCCAAACATTACCTTTGTTAACTAAATATCAAAAGAAAAATTATATAAATGATACTATCGTATCAAACGAATATCTATATCCTTAAAATAAAAGTTCTTCATAATAACATACTTTATAATTCACATCTCTCCCAAAAAATCTAACTAGAGTTTAACCCACAATTGGTGTAGGTATTTTTTTTTTCATTTTATAAATTTTTAACTTTGAAATTCTCATAAGCTTTTGAAATATATGATTTATATTTTAGTGTTATATATATTGTATAGCTCTTTAATTTTATTATTTATGCTTTTAAAACTTTATTAATTTGGTATAGTGATTTTATGACTTATGTTAGTGGAAGAGAGTCCAATTTACCATCTTAAACATTTTATTAGTATTTAATTAATTTTAATATTTGGTATGTTATTTTTAAACTATATATATATATATATAATTCAAAGCAAAACAGTTAAAGTTTAAATAGGTATTATTATATTTTGTTTCAAAAAATGATTTTGAAATTTATCCAAACATTACCTTTGTTAACCAAATATCAAAAGAAAACTTATATAAATGATAATATCGTATCAAACGAAATATAATAATACCTATTTAAACTTTCAAATTTGGTTGAAATAAAACACCAACTTCGGTAAGCAAAAAAACAATCAACTTTTATTAACAAGCCATTTTAATCATAAACTTTCGTTGATCAATTCATTTAGGCATATCGTTAGTCAACAGTTATAATTAACTAATAGTATGCCTAAAATGGCTTCTATAGTTGATGTTTTTCTTGGAACAAATATAAATCAACAACTTTTTTTTCAAAATCTTATTTTCTAAATATTGAAAGTATATATTTATAATTATAACACTATTAAAAATAACAAATAAAAATAACACTATTTATAAAAATTCTTTATAATTATTTAATAAAATAAGTATTAAACTAATAATATTTTAACTTACTATTTTAGAATATAAATAAAAATAGTTTACTTTCTATTTTGTAGAAAATAATGAAAAATATTTTATTTAATATTTATATGTATAAGATTTTATTGTTAGTAAATAATTTATTGAGAGAGAGAGAGAGAGAGAGAGAGAGAGAGAGAGAGAGAGAGAGAGAGAGAGAGAGAGAGAGAGAGAGAGAGAGAGAGAGAGAGAGAGAGAGAGAGAGAGAGAGAGAGAGAGAGAGAGAGAGAGAGAGAGAGAGAGAGAGAGAGAGAGAGAGAGAGAGAGAGAGAGAGAGAGAGAGAGAGAGAGAGAGAGAGAGAGAGAGAGAGAGAGAGAGAGAGAGAGAGAGAGAGAGAGAGAGAGAGAGAGAGAGAGAGAGAGAGAGAGAGAGAGAGAGAGAGAGAGAGAGAGAGAGAGAGAGAGAGAGAGAGAGAGAGAGAGAGAGAGAGAGAGAGAGAGAGAGAGAGAGAGAGAGAGAGAGAGAGAGAGAGAGAGAGAGAGAGAGAGAGAGAGAGAGAGAGAGAGAGAGAGAGAGAGAGAGAGAGAGAGAGAGAGAGAGAGAGGGAAAGAGAGGGTGATGCAGCACATCTTCCTTTACTTATCGTTATTAGGTTTATTTACATGTTTCCTTTTTTTTCATTAGGGATTAGATTATAAACTCCCTTTATTCAAAGGGACTAGGTCGGTTATGTTTAGCTATATATAGCGAGCTTCCTATATGTAAATACGGACGTCTTGAATAATAAACACAGTTTACAAACAGAGCTTGCAAAGCACTTAGAGGAGTATCGTCAATATCGAAAGACCTTCTTGATCAATTGAGAGTATCAATTCATCAAGAATCTATCGATCTCACAAGTTCTTGTTAGATTACTTGTTACTTAAGCTTCTGCTCTCTATCAGAGGGGGGGGGGGAAGAGAGAGAGGGAGAGAGAGAGAGAGAGAGAGAGATAGATCACATATATAGGGAATTAATATTCGTTGTAAAAACGAAGTACCTTTACGTCGAATTTATGAGATCCCATGTTTTTTACGACGAAATATTAAGGTCCCGTGTTTTTATGGTTTGATGAATTCAATTACATCGTCTCTACAACGAATCTGGTTTACTTCGAGTTAAAGACATCCCGTGTTTTTTGTTTACATCGCCTTTACGATGAATTCAGTCTACAATGAATTAAAGACATCCCTTGTTTCTCTTTACGTCGATCTTACAACGATCCCGTGCTGAATCCTTAAACTTCAAATCCCTAAACCTCAAACAATATACTTCTTCTCCTCTACTTCAAATATCTTATACTCCTTACTCTTTTTCTTCTATCATCTTACACTTCTTTTCTCTTTTTTCTTGAACATCTCATACTTCTTATATTATCTTCTAACATCTCAAAACCTCTAAACACCCAAACACATCTCTAAATATAATTTTATAAAAATTTTAAATTTAAAAGTTAAGAAGATTAATTTTTATTTTAAAAACATGGATTATTACTACTTCATAAACCACAATATTATGCATCATTCATATTCATCATCCACACAAATATCATGCATTCTTTTACGACAAAACATTGAGGTTTCACGTTTCTATAGTACGTCTGACTTTACGACGAATCCAGTTAACATCTTCTTTACAACGAATCCAGTTTGCTACGATCTTTTCATTGTACAAGGTTGTAGTAAGTCCGAATGTTTTCTTGTAGCGAATAGCATAATCCAAACTTTCAAATTCCCACACATGATGAACAACATTCGAAATCACACACCCGATTGATTAAATTTGACGAAAGCTCAACCCTTGATCCTCTAATCAAGGCTCCACCACAAGATTCAAGAAAATTTGAAAGACATTTCTAACTATTCTATGATGGTATGGTCTAAGATTCGTCTCAGTGTTCCTCCTACCTACTGTGTCTGATTTCTCAAAGTTGAGGAAGAGTTATCTCAGTAGATGACATGATTCCTTGAGCGACAAACTTCTCATGAATTGATATGAATTGAGGAAACGAACCTTGAAATGAATCACGTTTCTCACAACTTCGGCTTGGGCTTGGACCAGTCCGATATTGATTGTTTTAAGGTTTCACAACAGAGAAAGAGAATTTGACTTTGATTTTCGAGAGTAAAGAATTGTGCTGAAAAACTAAAAAGACATATCAATAATACTTAAGCATGCATGAAACCTGATCGACCCACCTACGCACTAGGTGTTTTCAGAGGTCCCCCATAATTAAACAATTACAAGTGACATCAAAAATGATCAGCATCGAAAGAGTAAACCCAATATTATATCTAGACCCACAGCAAATTAAATTGTATATAATGGCTTAGTACCAAAAACCTAAATTGAACATGATTGAATTGACATCTTTATTTAATTATTAAAAATATTACACACCCTAAAAATCTCCTATATATTAATCCTGGAACATTACAACATGTTTTGTAATCACGTGTCATCACTAGGACTATTCTTAGAAATCTTTAGAAAAATAAATTGGTTCATATAAATATATATTATACTTTTTATTAAACTAATTATCACATTGATTAGTAGTCTTAAATTATTTCCTTAAATAAAAGCTACGTAAGTTTATTTTCTTAAATAAAAGATATGTAATTACCTAATATGATTAACGTATATATACAATAAATAATTATAAATCATACATATTTGATAAAAAAATATCTTCTACCTTTTTTGTTTAATTTTATCTTAATAAAATAAATTAAAAATCACATTAAACATATATTAAAAATTAGTTTTTATAACATTTTAAATTTTTAAACGTCTATAAATTACGAAAAATAGTAGAAGTTCCATATTAAAAAAATTTGTGATCAGTGGTTTTTTTTTTGTTGATTCAAGATACAATTTTTTTTTGATGAAATACTAAATTTATTGATCACACTGAAAATATTTATGTACAGCTATATAAAAAAACTATTGTGTTTAAAGAACCTGAAAAATCTATAACTCTAACTTGCTGTCTCATGAGCTGCGCTACGAACCATTAGACCTTGTAATCTCAGCTGGAGAGTATACTTTGTAGTGTTAATGCGATTTCTAATTGTCTTGTCAATCATCTTCGCAAGCTGGCCGACCGACTTGTAGCTTATATTGTGCTTCCTCTCATTGTGTTCGCGCCAAATGAAGTAGATGGTGACTTGGAGTACCAGTTGAAGGAGAACATGTAAGATACAATTGATAACAAATTATGTGAATATGAAATCTCATTATATATATCATTTAATCATTTTAAATTAAATTATCTAATATATAAAAAGATAAATATGTTAATTTCAAATTTTGCATTGAAAAATTATTGAAATTTTAATATTATATATATAGATACAATAATATTATTTAAATTAAACTATATATAACATAAAATTTCCCGCAGAATTGGATTTTGGAAAGAATACTAGAAAAAATCCAATTTTGAATTATTTTACTTTAAAAATAAAATAAATGAGCTATCAGAATCCAAACTCAAACCGAATTCGTAGATCCGAACCGGATCAAACTCACAAAAAATCAGAACATAACTGAACCAAACCAAACCGAACTGAACCATACGATATCCGAATATTCACCCCAAATCAAATGTAAAAAAAGTTCTTGATAACAAAATACATACTAATTGTAATATCTAAATATACCATATTTTAAAAAACTCATCCCACGACCTCATCCTGCGCAGGACGCGAGTTATCATCTAGTACATAATATTTTCTAAACATATGAATACATTTTGCAATTCAATGATAAAATATTTTCTACCAATAAATTGATGTATTCCAAAAGATATATTGTTTTTCTCACTTGTTATGTTCTCATATGAAGAACTGTTGCATTGCTTCTTTCATATAGTTCAACTTGAATCATTTATAAATTAGATACAAAATGATCTAATAATTTTTTTCGCAAAGTCAATTAAGATTAACAATAATTATATTTTCTTGAACATTAACTATGACCATGTTTATACTCACACAACCATGCATAAAATGATTATATACATACATATATGTAGGACTATTTTGATTTTCTTTACAAATATAATCAATTAGTAAATCATTCTTAATAATTACATAAACATAATATATGATATGTGTACATGAGAGAATATTTATAGATAATTATAGAAATGTAATCATAAATCGAAGAACTATGTTAACGTCCGTATATCTTGTGTGCCATCCACCAATCAATTATAATTTACCATCTATATATTTATATTATATTATGTTACGATGGCATATAATCTGTTTTTCTTAATTAAATTAAATATATATATATATATATACTTCTTTAAAATTATTGTAATAAAAATTAAAATTATATAGGTAATTATGTTTTATCTTATAATAAATTTCAATTTCACATCAAGTATATAACAACTATTTACCGATAATTTATATTTAAAATATAAAACTTTAAAAAAATATAAAACTTACAGTTATAAAATCATTTCCAAATTTTCCCTCAAAATATAATTACATTTCAATCTAACTGTTTTATTTAGAGTGAAAATGAAGTTATAAGTGAAATATATTATTACTCTATTTATAAAGAATCTTAAATTTGATTATATTATAGATTTAAAATTTAATATTATTGAAAAAAGTTTTACTCTGAACGTATAGAGGGTTGGATAATCAATAATTTTTTTTGTGCGCAGCTCTAATCAAAATACAACTAGATTTTAATTTTTAGAACAAAATGAAATTCCATCCACATTTGGTTTAATCCACAGCTGAATAAATCAGTACACAAATTCTTAAAATCAAAATAAAAACCAGGACCAAACCGGTAATAATCAGCCGGTTAATCCATTTGCTCTACCAATTTTAATGGTCTGATCAGCTCCGCCAGGCTATCATACTTCCTCACCAGTCAGCACACAGTTGACGATTACAGAACAAATTTCTCCAGAAAAAAAAAAATTAACAATCGTAAACCTGAGAAACCTCCTCAGATTCTACGAAGATGATCGGTACGCATAATTAGATTCGGAAACACGATGGACAACGAAACGGAGATTCTCACCCGTCTCGCCGCGAACCACCTCCACCTCGCTCAATTCGAGCCGTTAAAGGCAACCTTACTCGCTCTCAGGGTTCGAAACCCCGACCTCGCACACACGATTCTCCAGACCATCGTCTCCAACGCCGGTAGATTCGATGACGTCCTCTGGTCACGCTCCTGCTCCTCCCCGTCTCTCCTCGCCTTCCTCTCCACCATCGAGCTTCTCCGATTCGATAACCCTGCTTCCCCCTGGGGGTTCGATTCGGAGACCTTAGGTCTTCGTGCGGATTTCTTGTTGATGGTCCAGGTCTTGATCGATAGAGTTGGGAGGGATGGTGAGGAGAAGGGAGGAGACTGTGTGCGCGTTTTGCAAGGATTCTTGGATTTAGGTGTTGAGAGGTTGAGGTTTGATGCGAGTAGCAGTGGAGGAGGAAGCTATGTGATTGGAGAAGAGGATGTTGTGGCGTTGAGGAGTGTAGTGTTGGATTACTCTGATGTTTTCGATGCCTTGTGTTGTAACATTAAGAGGCAGCAGCTTAATGGTGGTTCCGAGAGGTGTGTGGTGGAGGAAGATATTGATCCTGGAGAAGAGGATAACAACAATGTGTTTGCTTTGATACAGAGGAATGTTCAGTTAGCTCTGTTGGATGCTATGAGGAGAAGATTGGATGAGGGAGATGGGCTCGGGGCGGCTGATCGAATACGCTATCTTCACCTTGATTATGGCGTGGAGAAGGAGAATTATCAGTATGTGCTTGATTTATGAACTCCACAAATACATTAGGGTTTTTGAATATTAACAGTGCTTACAAAAGTCTTGACGGGGGTTTTTTTTTTTTTAATTTCACTGATTTCTGTGTCCTGATTATTCCCTTGGCATTCATTTTTTAGAAAAAGAATAGAAAAATCTGGAGAAAGGGTTGATCATCACTTTCTCTACCTTTGATTGCTTATGTACTCATACATTTCCTGTTCCTCATATCCAGTTACTATAGCTAATCCTTTGAGTATATTCAGTAAACTCTGAAAGTTGAGAGCACATTTTGACAGAAGGACTATGTCCCTTCAGTTTTTATTTCCTAGGTGGAGCTGGGTTTGTTGTTTGGTTGGCATGTTCTATAAAATTAGACAAGGTTTAGATTAAGATGCTCGAGAACGGTTTTCATAGTAGTGACGAGTGTACCTAACTTTATGTTTGTGATTTCTCAACATCCTTTTTTTAATGCTAATTTCTGTATAGGGAAATTTGATAAAGTACGTTCTTTTTTGTTGAACAGATTTCATGTAGGAGTGTCTTATTATAAGACATCAATAAAAAATAGTTTGTTGAGTGGATTTAGCCTTCTCTGCTTCAAAAAAATAAACAAGAACCTCGACTTGGGAAGGGAGTGGAGCTCTAGGCTCAGGATTTTAAAACATGAAGAGAAGCATTATAGTGTTTATTTGTTTGTTTTTTTTAGGACAGTTTCATTTCATTTCCATAGAAAAATCTCAAATTGTGCAAAATTTTGATGTGATACTGATGGATGAAGACATCTATGGCCTTGCATAGTCAATTCCGTTCATTGCTTTATCTTTTGGCTTCCTGGTCCTGGGCGCTTATTTTTGCATATTTAAGAATATACAACTGAGTGTTATTCTGTTTTCTTTTGCATTGTTGATAGTTCCGTTCTAAAGGATCTCCTTTCAAGAGTTATGGAAAAAAAGGATGACTATGGTGACTCCTGGCACATGGTGCGCCAGAACTTGTTGTTTATCTATAAGGAAGCACTCTCTTCTAATTGCGGAGATCTTCTTCAGATGATTCAGGTGGCTATTACTTTCATAAAAGTTGATATACAGGAGCAGTCCCTTTTAAAAAGTGGTTTCACATATAAGAATAATCAAGTTCTTTACAGATCCTGCCAATGTGTACTATAGCTAAATAGTTGTTGTGTTTAGGAACTTAGGAGTGTTTTTTTTTTCTCGAGTATGCTGGAATTGGAAGCTCGTATGTTGTGTTTAGGAACAATTCACATTGTTTTTTACTTCATTTGTGAATATTTACCCTAGAGGTAGTTTAGCTAAGTGGTTGGTTTGAGTTAAAGGGTTTGCTTAGATGTGCGTTTAGAATATGTATATGCGTGTCTTTGATTTAGTTATCTTGTACTATGATAATGTGATTTATAATATTTTACTCTACAGGGTATTCAAGATGATTTGCTTCTCCCAGATAACCATCTACATATATCTCTCGACAATGACCAAATTCCACCCCCTCTTGAGTGTTTCCGGCGATACCTTGTAGACTTGAAAACCGAGAGAAATATAGAGGATAAAAATTCCCCGCTGAGCATGGCAGTTAATTCTTGTCTCAGAGACATGTATCATTATGCTCGTATTTCTAGATCACATGTGCTTGAGTGTGTGATGTGTGCTGCTTTGTCTTACGTGAAGAAAGAAATGCTTCAGGAGGCTAATGATGTAGGTTGAATAAACTTACATCTTGTCGTACTCATTATCGCACTGCAGTATCATTTGTCTGTTGCCCCATTTTGATTTCCATTTTCTCTGTTGGGATCTGAAAGCGTCTTCTTCTCATGTGTTACAGGTTCTTACTTTGTTTCCCAGACTTCGCCCATTAGTAGCTTCCATGGGCTGGGACATGTTGCCTGGAAAAACTGCAGCCCGTAGAAAGCTGATGCGGCTACTTTGGTCTAGTAACTCGCAAGCAATTCGGTTAGAAGAATCTGCTCTTTATGGAAACAATACAGATGAAGTAAAATTTACTCTTTTGCACAACCTATTGTTTTCATATTATCTTTTAGAATATGACAGTGAAAGCCTAACAGGACATAATGATCTGAGCAGAAATCTTGTGTGGAACATCTCTGCGATACATTATGTTATCGGCTGGACCTTGCATCTTTCGCTGCTTATATCAGTTCTGATAAATCTTGTACTCCAAAGGCATCTTTCTTGATGCATGGAAATGTTTCATCTGAGGATAATGATGCGGAGGTGGATCCTTTTGTTGAAAATCTTGTGTTGGAAAGGCTTTCTGCGCAGAGTCCACTTCGGGTATGACTTTATTAAATTATCTTCTTTACAGAAACTATGTTTGTCAGTTTCTCTCACAGAGGAAAAGTGTTCTAATAAGAATTTGTACAAATGAACATCTCAAGCTAGTAATGAGATAGTGTTGTCAATGAAAAATGTCATTAGATTCATGTGGACTAGATTAATTTACTTATAGTAAGAAAGGTGTCTCTCAGGGAACAGAGACGTTTAAATAAGATGAGAATAGATAACAAGCAGGAAATTGCAGCCCTATTTACTATCATTAATCGGTTGATTATCATCTGAACGTGTTCTTGCTATTCTTCATCTGAACATGTTGTAAGAGTGTACTGTTATATAGGTGTTGTTTGATGTTGTTCCGGGCATAAAATTCAAAGAAGCTATATCACTGATTAGCATGCAACCTATTGCTTCAACTGCAGAAGCCTGGAAGAGGTCAGTTCAACCTAAGTTCATATTGCTATGTTGTGTACATATACTTCAACCGTTTTCTCCATGTTTCCTTGGATAGTTTATTAGCGTAGATTCTAACGTATGTCCCTTTAACAAAAATTGGTGGCTCTTCGTTTATGTGCACAATAACTGTTGCATTAGCTTTCTGGGTTTTGCCTGTATGTTAAATTCGATGCGGTGTTTTGTATTCTCTGCATTTCTTGTTTTTGTTTTTTTTTTTTGGTGGGGTGAGTCGTTCGTAGTCGGTAATTTCACTTTTGATGTCTTTGTACGTTGTAGGATACAAGATATTGAATTGATGCATATGCGTTATGCTTTGGAGGCTATTGTTTTAGCATTAGGTGCCATGGACGAGGTCATTAAAGATGAGACGGATGCTAGTCATCATGTGGTATTTTACTATTTAAAAGACTTCACCACCCATTTGGAGGCCATTAAAAATGTTCCACGCAAGGTAATATACCTATATCCATTGCTTCGCTTACAGAGTTAGGCCTCTGTCTTTAAATTTTGTAGTAAAACCATCGTGGAAAATATGGAACTGAATATTTTTTACAATGACGAAATAATACGGAAAAAGGTATATGCTCATACTACATTTACACGTGGTGTGTTTTCTATCAAGCATTATATTTTTTTGTTCACTGTGTTAGTCTTAATATTTCTTTAACGTGAGGTCAATTTTGTTTGCAGATTATGATGGTCAACATAGTTATTTCACTCTTACATATTGATGATATTCGTCTCAGTTCTACTTCTAGTTTGGATCTTGGCGATTTTACTGCAGAAGGGGAAAATGAAATTGTTATATCTTTCACAAGAAAGCTACTCAATGTTTTAGGCCGCAATCTTCCATCAGAGCTGACTGAAGAAGAGTGTCAACTGGATTGTAATTACAGTGCTGATGGAAGACAGGCTTTAGAATGGAGAGTATCGATGGCTAAACATTTCATTGAAGATTGTGAATGGCGGTTATCTATTATGCAGCATCTTTTGCCACTTTCTGAACGCCAGTGGGGTTTAAAGGAGGTTTTAAGTGTTCTAAGGGCGGCCCCTGCAAAACTACTTAACCTGTAAGTGGAATTTTCCTGCTATGTTTGGAAAAAAATTGTTAGGCACCTTATTGTGTCGTCTCTTTTCACATCGAAAATGTTAGGGAACCAAATTGAGCTTTTACTCTATTAATTTTATGGACGGAAATGTTTAAACGTCAATCTATCTATTTCTTTGCAGTGCTAATTATATTACATTTAATTAATGTCAGCGTGTATGTGCATGCAAATATTGAATAGTTGTTCTAATGAGAGTTGTGCTGTTATCAATAAAACTTATCTTTAAGGTACAACTATGTTTTGTATATCATTCATTATTTGTTCCCGTTTTGTCTCTGCCTGAGTTCTTATATTAAATTGTCATGAGTAATACTTTGCTTCCTCATGCCACGTCTTTAAGACACTAAATCTCTTTCTGCAGCTGCATGCAAAGAGCTAAGTATGACATTGGAGAGCAGGCAGTTCATCGGTTTGCGTTATCAGCAGAGGACAAAGCTACTCTTGAATTAGCTGAATGGGTGGATAATGCCTTCAACAGAACATTGGTATCTTTCGTAATATTATATCACTGTTCTTGCATATGTATCACCTATTTGTATCTACATTTCGCATACTGATATTAGTGTATTCTGATTTGAGAGGAATGTATTTTGTAACTGTTCCCCCGCGTTTTTGTAGAAGCTCATTGGGGATGCATTTATTCACGTGTCCATTTCTTATTATTCTCAGGTAGAAGATGTGATGTCTCGTACTGCTGAGGGAGCATCTGCGGTGCAAGATTTAGATTTTGGTTCTCTAGCTTCTCAATTGAGTCCATTGGCTGTGGTATGTCCTTGTCGCTTAGATTCTGATAGGACTACCCTGTAATTAATTGCATTGCCCACCACTAAGCAAGTTTTACGTTACCTTTTTTGATGCCAGATTCTTCTATGCATCGATGCGGCTGCTTCATCTGCCAAATCTACAACAATTTCTAAACAATTATTGGATAAGGCAAGCAGTGTTCTTTATTTCCATTTACTTTGACTTGGTCTAAATTCTTAAAGTGATACAGTTCTTAAGTGTAATATTATTAGATTGAATTGTGGCATGGTTTGCATACATAACCGGACGGTGTATCGTGTCTTAGTGGCTGGTTATTTTCTCACTAAATTCTTAAAGTGATACAGTTCCATTGAATTAATTTATTCAGGAAGTATGTAATGTTGTTGTTAAATAGTTCGTACTTTGTACGCAGTCTCAAGTTATGTTATCCGAAATATATCCTGGAGGATCTCCAAAGGTGGGGTTTACTTACTGGGATCAGGTCCACGAAGTTGCAATAATCTCTGTATTGCGAAGGATCTTAAAGCGTCTGCAGGAATTCCTGGAACAGGTCAGTCTTCAAGTTCCATAAAAGGCACAACTTTCGTCAACTTTAATATGCTCTTTTCCGGGTTTTGTAATTGGTTGATGGGACGGTCATATGAGATATTATTGTCTAGTACAAATGGTAACTGTGATGATATTTGTTTTTTTTTTTGTTTTTGCCGGGATGCTTGCTGTTATGATTTTAGAAGTATGTGAAATCTACTGTTTTTACGATGCTGTTCTCTCCCATCACAGTGGAAACTTTTGTCAGTCCTGCATATGTGTATATTTGAATTTCTAGGCGCTCAAAAACATATTAAGATCCTTCTTATTCATTTCTTATTCTTAGTTGCCTTTTTTACTACTCTCCTGAACTGTCATGTTTCAGGATAACCCTCAAAATTTTCAAGCCAGTTTTAGTGGAGATACCATCATTTCATCAACCACGGAATCTCATCGACAGGGTCAAAAAGATCGCGCTCTTGCAATGCTACATCAAATGATTGAGGATGCTCATAAGGGCAAGCGACAGTTCCTGAGTGGTATTTTTTTTTCTTTTCCTCTTTCCTCTCTATATGTTCTTAATGTAGTATGTGATTGAGTTGTCTACTCTTTACTACTAAATACTATGTTTTTTTAGCCTTTCATGGAGCTCTAAATGGTCTTGTAATGAACAATAGGAAAGCTTCACAACTTAGCGAGAGCAATCGCTGATGAAAAACCAGAAGTTGACATACTCAAAGGGGACGTAAGAGACATGACTTTTGACAAGGATGGAGTTCTTGGTCTTGGGCTAAAACATAAGAAGCAAAGTCCTTCTGGTTCAGCAAATAGAGATGTGGATGGAAATCATGTTTCACTTGAAAGCGAAGAGAAGGGAAAGAGGTCATTTGGCCCATTTAGCAACAAAACCTCTACTTATCTATCTCAGTTTATACTCTATATTGCTGCAATTGGTGACATAGTAGACGGCACTGATACAACCCATGATTTCAACTTTTTCTCTCTTGTTTATGAATGGCCTAAAGATGTAAGTGTTTCTTGGCTTTTTCTCACGCTATCTGTCATTTATACTGTTTTCCTTGTCATTCATATTCGTAAAACCAGTGGTCTAATCCTGTCTTTCTACTTTTATTTGAAGAAAACTACCGAGTTTCGCTGGGCTTCTGTTAAGTCTAGCATTTTATTTCATGATTAGAGACATCTTAAGATCTTTTGATGTTCTGTTTAATGTTATTGGCATCTGAGTGGTAACGGATTGACATTGAATCCAATACTCTGACTGGGCATAGATCTGTTTGTAACCTCTTAATGTTGGTTCATGTTGCAGCTATTGACGCGTCTGGTGTTTGATCGAAGTAGCACAGATGCGGCTGCAAAAGTCGCTGAGGTCATGTCTGCTGATTTTGTTCATGAAGTAATATCTGCGTGTGTTCCACCAGTTTATCCTCCACGTTCTGGTCATGGATGGGCTTGTATTCCCGTCATTCCAACCACTACATATTCTCACTCAGAAAGTAAAGTGCTGTCTCCTTCAAAAGAGGCTAAACCCAACTGTTATGTCCGTTCTTCAGCAACACCTGGTGTCCCTCTGTATCCTCTTCAATTGGATGTAATCAGACATTTGGTAAAAATATCCCCAGTACGAGCAGTTTTAGCTTGCGTATTTGGTGGGAGCATATTGTACAATGGCAGTGATTCTGTCATCTCGAGCTCCTTGAACGATGAGTTCACAAGCTCTCCTGATGCAGACAGATTGTTTTATGAATTTTCTCTTGATCAGTCTGAGAGGTACTGTCAAGCCAACGTTTTCTTTAAATCAAAAATCAATCCAGTTCCTATGTTCCATCATATTATGTGATATATTTTTTCTTCTTCCTCACAGGTTTCCCACTTTAAACCGATGGATACAAATGCAAACCAACCTTCATCGAGTTTCTGAATTTGTTGTGACACCTAAACAAAAACCTGATGACGCACGGATTAAAACTGATGAAAGAACTGCGATCAAGAGACTTCGTGAACATGACAGTGACTCGGAATCGGATGCGGAAGAGGCTTTTTCCAACAATATTCGACCAGCATTGACACACTACAGTGCTCGTGATGGTGGATCCTGTGAAACTGGAGCTAGTAGAACTGATCCTACAGTTTTCCTTTCTTTTGATTGGGAGAATGAAGGACCGTATGAAAATGCTGTAAATAGGTATCCCAGTTTCCTTTTTCGGTTCGTTACTTTGTGAAAAAATCTCTAAGTGTTCCCTTGATTGGAATTTTGCTAGATTAATTGATGAAGGAAAACTAATGGATGCTCTAGCACTTTCGGATCGCTTCTTGCGGAATGGGGCTTCCGATTGGTTACTTGAGCTCCTAATCAAAAGTAGAGAAGAAACTCCTTCAACATTGGGACGATCTCAGGGATCTGGAAGTCAGAGGATCTGGAGCAACAGTTGGCAGTATTGCCTGCGACTAAAGGATAAACAGCTGGCAGCGACACTCGCTCTTAAGTAAGTAAACCACCATGAAGTGCCCGATCTTTTTCTGTGCCATTTGGGTTGAGAGCCAAAGATTTTTCTACGTATCTTGTTATTAGAAAGACTTTTTCAGTCTTTATTCCAGGAGAGATAATAAGATTAGCATCTAACTTTAGTATTGGAAAATATGAATCAATTGGTCTAGCTCTTTGATATGAACAACTAGGAACTTATAAACAAAATCAACTTTGATGATAAACCCCTGGCCCTCCTAATTCTTAATGGGGTGAGGCAATGGTTAGTGATGTAGAATGAATTGAAAGTGGTGTGATTAGAGGATTTAATATTGATAAAAAAGAGGATTTAACTGAGTGGTTTGTTACACTGAGTATCTTGATTTTATGGATATGTTTTGTCTGAAAACTAATATTGCAGCCTGCTTTCGGTAAAAGTTTCCCGATGTTTTTGTTTCTTATTTAATGCCTTACCATGTTTTTGCTAAGTGTATTTGACACCCATGGGGATCTTTTGAATCCGTCAGGCTTCGACAATAACCGTGTGAACGCATGTATATTGTGGGATTTAGTAATATGAATTTTAGTAATCTTATTACAAACGGCTTGCAGTTTGTTCTCTCATGGATCAGTTTTCATGGTTTCGTACGTCTTGGTTACAGGTATATGGATACGTGGGAGCTTGATGCAGCTTTAAATGTTCTTACAATGTGTAGTTGTCATCTCTTAGAAAGCGATCCAGTTAGATATGAGGTACAAGGGAGTTCCCAATAACCTTGTAATCACAAATTGAGGCATGTTTCCTCATTCTTCTTTGTCCATCTAGGTGTTGCATAGGAGAAAAGCTCTGCAGAAGTACAGCCACATACTTTCTGCAGATGATCGCCACAATAGCTGGCAAGAGGTAATGTTTCTCCTCTTTTGCTTGAGATCAATGTTTGGCTCTTGTTATGGGTCTCTCTCTCTCAAAATTCTGAATGGGAAACAGGTAGAAGCCGAATGTAAAGAAGACCCTGAAGGCTTGGCTTTAAGATTGGCTGGGAAAGGAGCTGTTTCCGCTGCTCTGGAAGTGGCTGAAAGTGCAGAATTATCAATAGATCTTAGAAGAGAATTACAAGGAAGACAGCTTGTAAAGCTTCTAACCACTGATCCACTCAATGGTGGTGGTCCTGCAGAAGCTTCTCGGTTTCTTTCTTCACTTCAAGACTCCGCTGATGCACTACCAGTGGTGATGGGTGCAATGCAGTTATTACCTGACCTTCGTTCAAAACAGCTCCTGGTAACAACGTTTTTCTTCTTTTCTTATTATTTCATAACATTTCGATGTCATAATTTGCTTTTGAGCTTAGAAAAATGTTTGTTTCATCTTCTCTGTAGGTCCATTTCTTTCTGAAGCGAAGAGATAGCAATCTGTCGGATCTGGAAGTGTCCCGGCTCAATTCCTGGGCTTTAGGTCTGAAAGTATTAGCTGCATTGCCACTTCCTTGGCAACAGAGATGCTCTTCTCTTCATGAGCATCCTCATTTAATTTTTGAAGCTCTGCTGATGAGAAAACAATTACAATATGCCTCACTGGTATATCTACAGACAATCTTTTTGCGAATTTTCCATTATTTTTTATTTCGTTACTCTGCTGCATCTCTTTTACTGTGAATGCACCTCTATGACTCTCTTGTTCATGTCTATATATCTTTTGAAAATGTGGTTTCCCTTGTTCTTCCTTACTATGCTCCCTTGATGACTTTATGAGACTTGCATTTATGTTCCCACAGATACTCAGAGAATTCCCAGCATTAAGGGATAACAATGTTATCATGGCCTATGCAGCAAAAGCTATTGCTGTTACGGTTAGCCCACCGCCCAGAGAACCTCGAATAACTGTGTCTGCATCACGGTTAAGGCAAAAGCAAAGGGCAGCAGGGCCAGCAAAACCATCCTTCACTAGTAGTTTAAGCAATTTTCAGAGAGAGGCCCGAAGAGCATTTTCTTGGGGACCACGTAATGCTGAAAACAGGACGACGTCAAAGGATGTTCGTAAAAGAAAGAGTTCCGGGCTGGGGGCACCTGAGAGAGCTGCTTGGGAGGCGATGACAGGTATTCAAGAGGACCAGGGGTCATCTTATTCGGCAGATGGGCAAGATAGACTGCCTTCTGTTTCCATTGCAGAAGAATGGATGTTAACTGGCGAAACAACCAAAGATGAAGCTGTACGTGCATCTCACAAATTTGAAAGCACCCCCGACATTGTTCTCTTCAAGGTATTGCTATCTTTATTTACACGTGTGGCAATAACTGTAATCTTCGGTTTTTATGACACTGCTCTTCTTTTAGGCTCTGCTATCACTTTGTTCTGATGAGCTAGTATCAGCAAGAACTGCAATTGACTTATGCATCAAGCAAATGAAAAACGTATTGAACTCCAAGAAGTTATCAGAGGCTGCATCTGTTGAAACAATTGGCCGAGCATATCATGCAACGGAGGCATTTGTGCAGGTATGATCTTTTTCAGTTACATGATTTCGTTCGAATCATATTTGGAGGGTGTATTTTATGTCAGGACTATACATGGTCATCTTGCATTTCTTATAATTCGTTTACATGAGTGGAAGCGTTGTTACTGATTTGGATCACTAAACCAACTATCTTCCCTGTTTGTGCAGGGTTTATCTTATGCGAAATCATTGCTGAGAAAGCTTCTAGGTGCCTCTGAATTTACAAATAACAACGGTGATAGAAGTAGAGATCTTGATGATATATCTTCTGATACTGGCAGCTCCAGTGTTGGCAGTCAGTCAACGGATGAACCATCCGAAGTTCTCTCACTTGCAGAATTTTGGCTGGGGCGTGCAGAGCTGCTCCAAAGTCTCCTAGGGTCTGGAATTGCTGCTTCTCTTGATGACATTGCTGATAAATTGTCATCCGAATCTCTACGAGACAGATTAGTATCTGATGAACGGTATAGTATGGCGGTTTATATGTGCAAGAAATGCAAGGTAAAATTCGTAGCTTGATTATCTTCCTCGTGGTAAGGCCACATCATTGCGATAACTTTTGCTTTTGTACCTGGTTAATTTCAGATCGATGTTTTTCCTGTATGGAAAGCATGGGGTCTTGCTTTGTTGCGGATGGAGCGCTATGCCCAAGCTCGAGTCAAATTCAAGTACGTGTTAGTTTAAAAGCTGTTCCAAAACACATAAGTTATAACTCCCTTTTGCATTAACCACTGGTTGCGTGTAGTAATACAGTTCTTGTTCTGTGCTCTATAGGCAAGCCTTTCAATTAAAGGGGGAAGACATTCCTGATGTCATTCAGGAGATAATAAATACAATAGAGGGCGGACCGCCGGTGGATGTGTCAACTGTTCGTTCCATGTAAGTGTCTCCGTTTTACTAAATCAACAATTCATGTATGGGGGGGGGGGATATTCAAGAGTTGTTTTATTGTGTAATATCTTGCTAATATACTTACAGGATAGGACAATGTTTGATCAAATATAATTTCAGTTGAACATCTACATGATTAATTAGATGTGTTGCAAGTACTTAAAAGTAGCATAATGCTCTAAGAGCTAAAAATTATAAAACTTGTGAGAATGGAGAAGACACTCATGAATAATGCAAGTCGAAGGGAAAAAAATGAAGTAAAACTCTATGGTTATCCACCACCTTACCTTATTTTTGGGGCTATTAATGCATGTCAGGTATGACCATTTGGCTAAAAGCGCGCCAACAATTTTGGACGATTCTTTATCAGCAGACTCATACCTAAATGTTCTGCATATGCCATCGACATTCCCTCGTTCAGAGAGATCAAGGAGATCCCTAGAATCAGAAAAGAATTCTCTACCCGGTTCAGACTTTGAAGATGGGCCCCGAAGCAACTTGGATAGTACTCGCTACTCGGAGTGCACCAACTACTTGCAGGAGGTAAGGCAATAATGTTCTAGTGATTCTGAAACTGTCTCATAATATACTTACCTGTCTTGATATGTTTTTAGGTGGGCTTGATATTTTAGTACTAAGTTTGGATGCAGTTAATATTATTTGCAAACATATGAATAGCGTCTTACATTTGCTTTTTTTTTTCGTTTGGGTTCTTTGAATCTGTTCGTTGTGATTATGCAGCATTCTCGCCAAAACCTGCTTGGTTTTATGTTCCGGCACGGTCACTTTAAAGATGCATGCATTTTATTCTTTCCACCAAGTGCTCTTCCCCCTCCTTTGCAAAGTTTATCTCTGGGCGCAGTTAGTTCGTCTTCTTCACCTCAACGAACAGATCCATTGGCAACCGAGTATGGGACCATTGAAAATTTGTGCGAGTTTTGTGTCGGCTATGGAGGTATATCATCCCTCGAGGAAGTAATTACAGAACGACTTGAATCCTCTAAGCATCAAGATCAAGCCATAAACCAGTACATAGCTGGAGCTCTTTCACGTATATGTGCTTTCCTAGAGACAAACCGACATTTCAATTACCTATACAAGTTTCTGGTGAGAACATCTTTGTTGTCATGATTCATTGCCTACAACTTATTGTTAGGTTGTTCCCCCCCTTGGAGTTTTTGGTATGCTAACTAGAATTGAAAGTTTCTCCTTTCATATTTGGCATGTAGTTTTGCCATACCATTATATCACGTGGACATATAATATCTGTGAATATTGGAGTACAAAGTAGGCATTTTATCCCAAAATTCTCAGCTAGTCTTATTCTATGTGCTTTGCACTTCGTCTCCTGCATTCTTAACCATAAACCCTGATCCTAAGCTTGGAGTTAGTATCTTGTACATCCTTAGATGTCCAGATTCTATAGTTGATATTAACGTATAACCTTCCTTTTCTGTTTCTAGAAAGTCAATTTTATGAAATAACTAAACGTGATGCTAATTCTCTCAGTTTTTTTTTTTGGTCTATTTGTACAGGTACTCAAGAAGGATTATGTCACCTCTGGGTATTGCTGTATTCAGCTTTTTATGAATTCTACCACTCAGGAGGAAGCTGTAAGGCATCTTGAGCATGCAAAGGTATAGAGTCCGTAGCTCTCTTTCTGCACCACCCATTTCATCTCTGTGTTTAGCAAGGTTACATGCAACATTCATGTGAAAACACTTATCAACTAAATTATCCAAACTATGCTAATGTCTTATGCAGGTTTCCTTTTTAGATTGCCAAAGTAATTATTTAAGCACTTTAAAGTGGTTTAGAGTCACTAAAAACAATTAGACAAATAATTTTTTGAGTTTATGGCAGCATCCTTAACTTTTTTTTCCGTCTGCGTAATATTACGCAGTTATCTTAACTACAGCATTTCTAAAAGTTGCATGGGCTACATTAAAAGAAGTTTATATGGTGCTTACAGGTTAAACTGTTTTGTTTGTTGTAATCCTTAGTACTTAAAACAGAGATATATAAATATATCTTTGTCGTATATATTAGATCTTCTTTTGAGGCTTAAACATAGAACAGCCGACAATCATAAGCATGCTACTGCTTCTCAAAAACTATGATAACGTCATGTTGCTCGTGTCTTTTCTAAATTTTGACATATCGGTCGCTACAAACATCTGGGTACAGGCACACTTTGAAGAAGCATTGACAGCACGTCATAGAGGTTCAGACTCGAAAAAACTTGTTCCAAAGGGCGTTCGAGGCAAAGGTGTCAATGAGAAGCTGAGTGAAGAAGCTCTGGTTACGTTGTCCTCTCGGGTTAAAATGCAGGTAACTTTCTTAACAGTTTTCTTGAATGATCTGTTTGATGAATTATTGCTTTATAGAATTATCGTTCCACCTTTCACGTTGTGGTTTGTTATTCCTATAGATTGATGTGGTAAAGTCCTTCAGTGATTCTGAAGGAGCGCCATGGAAGTTTTCCTTGTTTGGAAATCCAAATGATTCAGAGACATCCAGGTTTGTCCTAAAACATGGATTGGCTATTAAAGAATTTCTTTCCATAATTGTTTGCACAACTTTCTCCTCCACTATTTCAAACAAATTTCTTATTTTACATAAATTTAAGCAATAAGTATGGTAGATTATAAAAATATATTTAGTAAAAAGACAAGGAGCTAGTAACAGTGCCATACCGACCTGTATTCCTTGCCACACTACCCTAATGATTGTTTTCCCCTTATCTTTTAAACTCTAAGGATGCCTATCAAATAGATATATTTCCCTTGTTACCCAGTTGACTGAATAGCAGTTTCCCTGGTGTTCTTCGAGATCATGTGCCCATTTTTAATAAATCTGAAGTTCAAAGAAAAACTTTTGCTGATACGTCTTATTGGCTCTTGCTGTCAGGAGAAGATGTGAAATAGTGGAGACTCTTGTTGAGAAAAACTTTGACTTGGCTTTTCAAGTTATATACGAATTTAAGCTCTCAGGTGATCCTAATTGTTTTATGTGAATAATTGTGAACTGTTGTTGCTCATGGTTTCTCACTTTTCTCTTACTTCTAAGCAGCTGTTGATATATATGCTGGTGTTGCTGCGTCACTTGCCGATAGGAAGAAAGGCAGTCAGTTGACAGAACTATTCAAAAACATCAAGGGAACGATCCAAGATGATGACTGGGATCAGGTATTGAACATTGCATGTGCTCAACATAAAACATTTTTTAGATAATTCAGAAACATTCTGTTTAAGCCGGTGGAGTATATGGGTGTTCGTCGCCACTTATTTTATATTATGTGAAATGTTGCAGGTCCTGGGTGCTGCCATCAATGTATATGCCAACAAGCACAAAGAGCGCCCTGACCGTCTCATAGACATGTTAACAAGCAGCCATCGGTAAGATCCTGTGTAGTTATAATTGTTTAGATTTTTCTTCTTGCATTATGTTCAACTCCATAGAAAAAGAGTCACTCCTAGACTATTTGGCTGTCACCTGAATAACCATATCTCGTTCCACTAAATTTCGTTCCAAGTCTCTATATTTCATAAATGTGCTTATGTATGTTATGAACTGAATCGCGTGGGATCATTAAACTGATACACGTCTGATTGTAAACGAGTGCAGAAAGGTGCTGGCATGCGTGGTATGTGGCCGCCTGAAAAGGGCGTTCCAGATTGCGTCCAAAAGCGGTAATGTGGCTGATGTTCAATATGTAGCTCATCAAGCCTCACATGCCAATTCGCACACTGTACTCGGTATGTGCAAGCAATGGCTTTCTCAAAACATGTAAAGCCTTGTAATCTCAATGACATCGGTTCAAAGCCAACGTAAAAAAAAACTCTTGAGGTACACATCGTTTTGGCTGATTCGCGATTAGTCTTGCCTCAGCTTTTATTTTGTTCACTTCTAGTAAAATACAAAGCTACATATGTTTTTGTTTAAAATATTGAGGGCAGGTTGTTTTAAAAGAACCTGGTGGAAAATAGTTTAATCACTCATATGAAGATCATTGACTGATGATGATTTTGACCTGCGAGAGATTGTGCAAATGGAGAAAATGCATCGGTATACTTATAAAAATTTATCGGTTCACCATGGTTGGCATTTACTATCTAATGTGTGGTTGGTGTCCTCGTTTTGTGTTTGATTATAGAACTCATTTTAACAAAGAAACCGTCTAACTTTATTGGAAAGGTGTAATCTCATCATAAAAGTAAAAAGATGCATGGTCTACAAATATACTTTCAAGTATCTTTTTCTCACACACTTTTTGTATGGTTTACCCTCGATATGGGCAAATTAACCTGAACGAATAATTGCACCGTACCAAATCAAAAATATTGAAACTATTTGATGCTAGGAGTAGGTATTCAGTGTTCCATCAGACTTGGTTAGGTTGATATGAATTACTGGATTATATGTACTAAACCTACGAGCTCTATTCGGACTTTATAGATCTTCAGTATAGTATCGATTCAGTTGCGTTCAGATCCGATTTGGAGAAGAGAGAAAAGATTTGTTTTAAAGTAATTAGGCCTGGTTCGCCATGTTCAATAATGCCGGCTTTGGCGGCCGTGGACTTGCCAGATAATTACTTAGCGGAGGAGAGTTGCTTAATTTTTTTTGGAGGACGCGGATACATTAAAAAAAAGTTGAAATATTGTTGATATTTGGTTTGAAAATGTGTTGTAATCATAAATTTCACCTTTTAGTTGTTAAATCAACTTGATTTGGTGATGTAATAACGGCAAACAACATTTGTAGTCGTTAGTGAATCTTATCTGCCATTATCAGTATATACAGATGAATTTTTAAACTCTGATCACAAAGTGGGAACAAAGACGGGAAGCAACATTATATAGGCAATAACGATTAACTGTATCATGATTCATTACCGTTAAGCAGTTATCAAAGACTGAGAAAATCGGCGGATATCTGCAACAGAAATACTCCGGTGCGAAACTGGAAATATCTCGAATGAAAATGTGTAATGTTTCAAAAAATCGTCTTTGTTATCGCTCTAGAGAGAGAGAATATCATTTTTCGTGAGTCTTGAAAAACAACTTGAAGCATGAAATAGACTAATTATCTGAACATTTATAATTGAGAAGAGAAATGACATGGTATATAAAGAAGAGTTGTCAGCTTCATTGACTAGAAATATTTTGACTGATGTCCTATCCTCCTTATGGGTAGATTTATAACTGGTAGAGCCTTTAAACAAGTAAGATCCAATTCACTTACAAATTTTAACTAAAGTTTTATAAGAGTATTGGCTAAACTTGATTTATTATTAAGTATTCTACGGTATTTATACTGAATACATGAGACATACTAGGTATTATACAAAGACTGAAAGACCCTTATATACATATCTCTACACACCCCCTCAAGATGGAGGGAGTTTCACCACTCCAATCTTGGACATGAGCTCATGAAACCTTGAACGTGCCAGCGGTTTGGTTAACGCATCTGCTAGTTGATCTCGCGTCGAGACATGCTGTACGCGTAGTGCTCCGGACTGAACATTATTGCGCACAAAGTGGAAGTCAAGAGCAATGTGTTTCATCTTTGAGTGAAACACAGGGTTGGCACTTAGGTACGTTGCGCCAACATTATCGCAGTAAACTGTAGGAGTAGATGGCATCTGAACACCCAGTTCTTGAAGTAAAGACGAGATCCAACACAGTTCTGAGGCTGTATTAGCAACAGAGCGGTACTCTGCCTCAGTTGAAGAGCGCGCCACACCGGTTTGTTTCTTAGAAGACCAAGCAATAGGTGTCTTGCCAAGGTATACAATATAAGCATTAGTTGACACAAAATCATCTGTGTCGCCTGCCCAATCAGCATCGGAGAAGGCATGAAGGTGAGTTGGGGATTGAGTGCTGATGAAGACACCATGGTTAAGAGTCCCAGCCAGATATCGTAGGATACGCTTCGCTGCCTGCCAATGAGTATCAGTCGGGCGGTGCATAAATTGTGATAAGCGATTGACGCTATAAGCAATGTCCGGGCGAGTATAGGACAAGTATTGTAAGCTGCCGATCACCATCCTGTACTCGCGCGGGTCATGCAGAGGCGTACCCGAGTGCAGCGAAAGCTTAGGCATGGTAGCTTGAGGCGTCGAGACTGGCTTTGCATCTACCATATGAAGTTTAGAGAGAAGATCAATAATGTATCTGCGTTGCATCATGTGAAGACCTCTCTGCGTGCGGGTAACTTCGATACCCAGGAAGTAGTTTAAATCTTGCGGTTCCTTGAGTGAGAATCTCGAAGCTAGTACATGAATGGAGGCGTTTACTAGGGAGGCTGTGCTACCGGTGATGATGATGTCGTCGACATACACCAAGATGTAAAGAACATGAGACCCTTGAAGGTAGATGAAAACAGATGTATCAGCTGTAGAGTTATGACACCCCATTTGAAGAAGAAATGTCTTTAGTTCCTCGTACCAGGCTCGAGGAGCCTGTTTGAGACCATACAGAGCTTTCTTAAGTCGACAAACATGGTGGGGACGATCGCGATCGACAAAACCTGGTGGTTGCGAGACATATACTTCTTCTTTGATGGTTCCATGTAAGAAGGCGTTGTTGACGTCTAGCTGCTTGATGGGCCAGAACTTAGTCGCAGCAAGATGTAATACCAGGCGTATAGTCACAGACTTGACAACCGGACTAAAGGTTTCCCCATAGTCCACTCCATACTCTTGATTATATCCACGAGCAACCCATCTTGATTTATACCTGCCAATTTCACCATTAGACAAATACTTAACAGTATGAATCCAGCGTGAGCTAATGACATTTTGACTTGGCGAAGGGGGAACCAATTCAAACGTCTTATTCGCAATCTGAGCATCGTACTCAACACTCATGGATCGTCGCCAATTCTCATCTCGCATAGCCTGGTGAATGGTGGTAGGAATTTTTATTTCTGGTTTGGTTTTGGTGACAACAAGAGTAAGTTTTTGAGTGGGTTTGGAGATTTTGTTTTTGGCTCGAGTTTGCATGGGATGAACATTTTGTATTTCTGGTAAAGGATTTTGTGAGGCAGGGACAGTGTTTGGGACTGTTTGGTGGACAGTAGGGGTAGCTGTTTCTGGTTCACTGGTCTGTGTTTGGGGTGGAATCGTATCTGCTGCAGTCGATGTCGCCGTTGAATCCTGTCCTATTCCAGTATCATTGCTTGGTCCCGCAGGAGCTGGAGAAGGCAATGACGTTGGATGCACATTCTGATGAAGATTCTGAGCCGGGGGAGCTGGAGGAGACGAGTATACGAGCGGTGGCTGATGTATCGGTACTCGGGTTGAAGGAGCAAAGGTTGGTGGGTTTTCTGGTTGGGTCGGAGTAGTTGCAGGTGGAGAGGGTGTAGTGAATGGAAAGTCTGATTCTACAAAGGTCACATGTCTGGATGTGTAAATGCGACCTGTAGATTGGTGAAGACAGAGATACGCACTTTGCGTTAAGGAGTAGCCAAGAAAGACACACCGAAAAGAGCGAGAGTCTAATTTGTGGGAGGTGTACGGGCGCAGCCAAGGATAGCAGGCACACCCAAAGATGCGCAGCTTCAAGTAGTTGGGTGATTTGCGGAAGAGCATGGCATACGGGGATTCTTTGGTGAGAACAGATGAGGGTTGGCGGTTGATCAAGTACACGCCAACGGCAAAGGCATACGTCCAATACTCTGTCGGTATGGAAGCTTGGTGAAGGAGGGTTAGGCCAGTTTCGACAATGTGTCGATGTTTCCGTTCAGCAATTTCATTGTGTTCAGGAGTGTGCGGTGGTGAAGTGAAATGAGAAATGCCGTGGGCTGCGAGAAACTGTCTTAAGGCAATGAACTCTCCGCCATTGTCGGAATAGAGGTTTCGGATGGGAAGGTTAAAGTGTTTCTCGACCAGAGTTTTAAAACGGGTAAAGATATCACGCACTTGGGATTTTTGTTTTAGAGGATAAAGCCAAGTATATCTGGTAAAGTGATCAACAAAGACAAGATAATACTTATATTGATCAATGGAGATAATGGGTGAGGTCCAAACATCAGTATAGATATATTGGAGGGGCTGAGTAGAGGAGATAGAGTTTGTGTAAAAGGGAAGTTTATGAGTCTTATTAATAAGGCAATGGGAACAAGGTAAGAGTTTTTGAGAAACAACAGAAACTGGCAAAGAAAATTGAGAAACAATGGTTTGTAAAGTAGAAATGGACGGATGTCCCAAGCGTGAGTGCCAGTGAGTGATGGACGTTTTTGGTGTGGGGGAGGCAAAGAGGGAGATGGTGTTGTGGGATGATACTGGCCACTCGTACAACTCGTCTTTAGTTTTGCCTTGTAGCAACCGGTCCCCCGTGCTCAGATCCTTCACCTGAAAGTGGGCAGGAAAGAATTCAACCGAGACATTGTTAGCATTACAGAATCGATATACTGAAATAAGATTTTTCTGTAAATTGGGAACATAAAGAACATTGTTTAAAGAGTAAGAACGAGTAGGAGTGGGAAGGGAAGTGGAACCAGTATGCGAGATTGGAATTGTCGAACCATCAGCGATGGTTACTTCTTCTCCACCAGTGTATGGTTGATGCAGGGAGAGATTGCTCAAGTCTGTCGTGAGATGGTGAGTCGCGCCGCTATCGAGGATCCAGTTGTTGGGATTGTAAGTTTGTGTCGTCGCCATGTTAGCTCTGGGTTGCCACGACGTAGGCGATGGAGTGTTGGTGCGCGTACTCGGCTGTGACCCTGACGAGAAACCAGACAGTTGGGAGCACCGGCGAGCGCTGTGTCCATACACACCACAGAGTTGACATTTTCCCTGATAGCCACGAGTTGGTTGATCCGGACGCGGCGAGAACTGTTGTTGCTGTTGCCAAGTTTGTTGTCCGCGATAGTTGTTGTTGCTGGTGTTGTTGCTGTTGCGACTTTGACCATGATAGTTGCGACTGTTATTGTTGTTTGAGTTCCCTCGAAACTGAGCCGCATTAGCAGTGATAGGGAGAGCAGCTGCGGGTGGGTTCTTTGTCTGTAGCTTCACCTCGAAGTTGAGTAGCTTCTCATGAATCTCTGTGATCGACGGAGTCGTTTCACGGCTTTCAATTTGATCAACGATTTGCTTGTACTCTTCTGGTAACCCTTCGAGTACGAACTCAACCTGATCCTCTAGTTCATACGGCTTTCCAAGTAGAGCAAGCTGGTCGAAGCGAGTCGTGAACCCTTGGAGATACGCATCAATGGACATCGCACCTTTCTTCCACGACTTGACTTGTTGGCGAAGTTGCTGAATGTGAGCGCGGCTGGGCTTCGCGTACGTAGCGGAGAGAGTCTCCCAAATCTGAGCAGATGTTGTTGTTGTCGAGAGTATCGGTTGGATTGAAACCGTGATGGCTCCAAGCAACGAGCTGTAGATGAGCTTGTCTTGACGTTTCCAGACTGTGTATGCTGGGTTTGTGGAGAGGACACCATCATTGGTGAGAGTCGGGCTCGGTTGAACAGAGGAGCCGTCAATGAAACCGGCGAGATCGTACCCATCTAACAGGGCATTCACTTGGCGGCTCCACATCAGAAAATTAGAGGAGGTGAGCTTCGTGACGTTGTTCATGTTAACGTTGACGATGTGTTGCGTGTCTGAAACTTGAATCGTTTCATGGGATGAGTGAGAGCTCGACATCAATGGTGGTTGGAGAAGAAGAAGTTGATCTGGGAAAATAAAAAGAAAAGAGCCGGCGGCTGTAAAAGAATTAGATCCCTAGGTATCAAGCTCTGATACCATATAAGAGTATTGGCTAAACTTGATTTATTATTAAGTATTCTACGGTATTTATACTGAATACATGAGACATACTAGGTATTATACAAAGACTGAAAGACCCTTATATACATATCTCTGCAAGTTTATCCCAATGATTAAATGGCTTTAGTCTTCTATGCGTGTTCCGCATCTGGTCTGAAACACTTGGTCATCATGCCACCGTCGGTTTACTTCTCCTCGCCGTTATATCTTTGTCGAACTGGTTGGCTATGACACTTTTTCCTCGCCTCACCGTTGAAGAGCTAACTATTTTTCCCTAACAAAAGTAAGATCCATCAAGAAGATGCTCCAAGCTGTGATATCAATATTCAGCTGCTTCTCCTATGTTACATGAACCTTCGTGATCTATATTTGAGGCGATTCTAGTCCGAAAATCTATACCGTCCCGCTTAGATCGTCGGTCCTACTGGTATGTTGGAGTTGTAGTAAAGAAATGACGAGCTACCACCGCTTAAACACATTAAAATCACTTTTGTTATCGTTATATAGAGAGAGAATCACTTTTCCAAGATGTGTGTTTATTTCACATTTTTTAGAAACAATTTCAGAGAATATTTTATTTATGAAAAAGATATTGAAAACTACAGAAATAGTTATTAAACTTATCTAAGGGCAAGATTAAGAGTTCGTGTAATAGTTTGAACAGAAATCTTTTTAAAAATTATGCGGTTATTGGTTAATTTTAATACGGTTTGGTTATTCATTTTATAGATATAAAATTTTCTCTTTTATTTATACAATTAAGTTTATTATTTTTATTTTTTCTGTAAAAAGAATTAGTTTCGGGTCTATTAAAGATACATACTAACCTCGAATGAAATGTTAAGCCTATAGATGAATATTTTATCAGATATTTAAATAAATCGTAAGTAGTAGATCTTCGTCTGCATGGCTAAATGTAGAATTATTAATTTTGTACTAAAATCGATCTCTAACCAGGGGCGGGCGTACAACCAACGGGGTCACGTGCCCCCTATTAAATCTTGATTTTCTTTAAATAATTATGTTACACTTAGCTCAATTTCTGTGAGAGTACCTGCTACTAACTCAAATCTTAGCTTGATGCCTTCGATTAGTGCCCTTTCTAGATCCGTCCCTGTTTATAAACAAGACAACGTCTAGTAGAAAACTAAGCTTTATATTCTAGATCCGTCTCTGTTTCTATCTTATTATATAAAGAAAAGATAATCTTCTTACAAAAATTTTGTATAGATTTTTTTAAATAGTAACTTTCGTTTATACAAATCCTATATACTAATTTTCCTACTCTCATAATAAAGAAAATATAATCTTATTAAAAAACTTAATATATCAGAATCTGTATAAACAAACATACTAAGATAACATTTTTTTTTAAAAATAACTAAATAGTATTTTTACATTTTAAAATCTTTAAAAATATAATTGCAAAATATTATTTGAAAGTAGTAATTGTTTTTAATATTGTAACATGTGTTAGAATATCTCATGATTAAAAATACATACACTAAGAAAATAACAAACGAATTTTGAAAAATTAAATTTCAAAAGTATTTAATAGTAAATTTAATTTTTTTAAAAAATTATATAATAGTAATTTTTAGAAAATTTCTTTTTTAAAATCCTAAAGAAAAAATAGATTTTTAAAATAACTTATTTAATACTAATTTTCCTTTTCTAATATCCACAACAAAAGATAATTGTAAGACATTATTTGATATTAATTTTCCTTTTACAATTTTGACATTTGTTAAAATATCTCATAATTGATAAAATATATAACAAGATAATAAAAATATTGTATAAAGTAACTTAGAATTATTTAATGACATTTTCTCTACTTTTTCATTTTCAAAAACTTTAAACAAAAATTTGTCAATAATTTATCTAATTATAATTTCAGTTTACTAAATTTTTTAAAGAAATATATTGTAAAAATTTGTTAGTAATTATTTGATAGGAATTTTCCTTTTTTAAAATCTTAAACATAAGAAAAGAAAATTGTAAGAGAATGTTTAATGGTAATTTTAATTTCTTTAATTCCTAATCAAAACTATTTGTAGAATCATTATTTCAAATATGTTTTATGAATAATTAATTTCCTATTTAAAAAATCATAAACCAAAAGAAACAATAAATATTTACACCTATATATGCTATTAATATCAATAATTTTGGTTTTTAAAATCATAAACCAAAAGAAAATATAATTATTCATATATTGATCAATATATGTGATTAATCTCTCTTATATATTGTTAAGACATACAAGAAAAATACAGGTGAGTTTTTCTGCATGTTCTTTCACATCTTCACATGTTATCCTTTTTGGATGTCACATATTGAAAAAATAACTAGATATTCTGATTTTCACATAAAATTGATGTCGAATTTTTTAAATAATATAATTGTCATGATGTCGTACGTTAGTTATTGTTACAATTATACTTAGGTGTTTATACATATAGATGTAGGGGTGGACATGAATCGGATATCTAGGTTTTTGGAGATATTTTGATCAGATCCATTTTGTCATAATACTTAAGTATTCGATCCAATTTGATATGTAGCCACCCAAATATTTGGTGTTCTGAATATCCAAAAAAATATTTTTTGACCGAATATCTGATTCAATCCATAAAATAAATTAAAAATAAATAAACATTCCAAAATAAGATAAAATAATAATAATAATATTATATTAAAAAATAAAAATCTATTATATTATTTAAAAATTCTAATAAACAACTTAATAAATTTAGAAAATAAAAATAGTATAAAATTTATATAAAATATAATATTTATATAACTTATATATATGCATAAAATGTATCGAATCAGATATTCATTCTTAAAAGTATTAGTATTTATGATTTGCTTCATTTTGACTGATTTTTTATATAAGTATTTACTTTGCTACGTAGAGTTACAGATATTCAAAATTTCTGTTCAAATCGAAACAGATAACGAATCGAATCAAAATTTATGGTTATTTTATCCGGCTTTATATAGATGTTATGTTGTTGTGACTAAGTTAATATGACTATTATTCTTATGTGTACTGTTATAGATCTTCGAAGTTTGCAAGAAGACCTTTCGAACTGAAAAGATTTCAATTTTCTATAAGAGCTATATAATGTTAAGCTTAAAAAGTTAGTCTATTTCCAAGTCGGGTCTTAAAATTATCAATCGAACTATCTAAAGTCAATATAACTAAAGAGCTTCAGATTTTAAAAACATAGCGACAATAATGCTTTACAAAATATTATATAGAGGTTACAAAGTCACACCATGAATACTAATGTAAACAAATTTGATGTTTTCTTTAACAATATATTTGATATTTAGCTAACTATCAATAAACCATATTGATTGGTGTTGTATAACATTATATTTTGAATTGTGTTGTTTTTAATTTGTTTTACACAATATAAACAATATAGAGAGTTCACAGTTCTATATGTTTCGATCAACTATAAACAATATTATTTTGAAAAATAATTAAAAATGAAGTATTTATTAAAAATAAATATCAATATACTATTGCAAACACCATGAATATTGAAACAGAAATATAAATCAAAATTTATAAACACATTATTGTTATTAAAATGTCACGAATATATACAGAAAATCCAAGAACTAATGTGAAAAAAAATATTTTCATTCTTTTATATGTTTTTGAAATTAAAATATCAAATAAAACTCGTGCAACGCACGAGTCCATATCTAGTATCTATATAAAATAAAGTTTGATCTCCCCAGAAGCTGCCACCTAGGATTCCACCTAGGAAAGTCGAGCTACTTCACGTTGACACATGTCAAATAATGATTAAACTCGGCGTTTCATTTAAAATTCATTTGGGATAGGCTATTTTTGTTTATTGCGTGTTGGGCTTCAAATTTGGTCTATGTGTCCGGCCCAAATAGATGTGATTCCCTCTAACCTAATACCGCTCGATCGAAAAATCGCACACCCTCTCTTTGTTTTCTACGACGGCGCCACGTGATGTCTGAACTTCTTTTATCTATCTGAAACGGCAAGAGTTGATTAACTTTCTTTCTGACTCCATATTAAATAAACAATATCTTTTTGCTCCATAATCTTAACTTTCAGTTCTCTCTCTGCACTACATATAACAGTGTACTAGATTTTGATCCGCGCTTTCAAAGCGCGGGTTTATGTTTAGTGAAAACTTTATATAATATGTCTTGTATATGCATTTATATAACCCGTTTCATATATGTATTTTATATTTGGATTTATGTTTGGTTAAAACTATATTGTAAATGTATTTTTAGGTTTTTAATTTTGAATTAGATATTTTAAATATAAATCAATATAACAGTTTTATAATTTTGATCGGTGTTTTGAAACCCGACTTGGACCTACGGTTGAAAGGATTACAGGTTGGTAACCCGATATTATTAATATTGCGGTTTTTTAACGATAAGACAAATTCGGTGATCATAAGTTGATTTTTTAAAAAAATATATTTATAATTTTCATAATCGTTTTAAATTATAATGATTGTTGTCAAAATTCATAATTTTAGAATTAACTAAAATCTTAAAGAATAATCAGCATGTTATTATTGAATTTAAATAACTTACCAGTCTAACCAAACTCATAACGGAACCAAACGATTTCACCGAAAATTTTGGTTATGTTCGGCAATATTCAACTGTGTTATCATTTCGAATCAGGAAATAAACATGTGATTATATTTAGGAAAAAAATCGGTTTAAAACCAAACCATTAAATCGTTTAAAAACGACGCAATTTCAAACATGACCGGTTGGAAAAATACTAAAACGATACAGTATCAAACATGGAAATAATGGTAGACCGAAATTAAATTAGGAAACTGGTGGTATCAAACAAAGAAATAATAGAATACCGAAATTAAATTAGGAAATCGGTGATTAATGACAAACCAAAAAAATAATTAAGAATTAACCGACGCAGAATATCAAGAATACCCTTGATGAATAGAAAAAAAAATTTTTAATAGGGGTAAAAATAGTAAAAATACCAATGTGCTTGTACTTTAATAGTATAGATCTGGTCTGTTTCTTCTCCTGTAGAATGTTAGACCATATAGATTATTTATAACAGAAAGAAGAGTCAGAATTTCTTTACTAGGATTTAAAAATTATCATCTATCTATATACCATTATCCATTAGATACTATTCACTGGTACTTACTAATTTGTATTGAAGTGATTTGAATGGCAACAAAAGAACTAGAATTTACAACTGCTTTGGATGTGTAATATTCAAAACCATGAGAAAAAATGCTTATTTTCATAACCTTTAGGAGTATATCACCATCTTAAATAAAAAGCACCCATTTGGATGAATTGTCTACGATTTCTATGTACCAAAATAATATAAAAAAACTCGAATAATATAAACATTCAACAATTAAACCTAACCACAACAATAAAGCTCAAATAATAATTGCTTTATATAAAAAATTTTGAGCAAACATTAATAAATGTATAGCATTTCAGTCATGAAAATCGTATCATAATTCACTTTTATGATCTTTATCAAGAATAATAAAAAAAAGTAAAAATAATTAGTTAGACATATGCAAAGATAATATTAATATAAAATGTGTTTTCATCATAAAAACATAACAGAAAATAAAGATAATAACTAAAACTGTATAATGTCATAAAATATATGTGACAACGAGTAAAAAACAAGGGAAAAAATACACAATTAACATCAAACATTAGTTAAAATGGGTATATTATCCTTCATCACTTAAAATGTTCTAATGGCCAATAAATACTATTATACACATATCTTGCAAATACAAACCTAAAACACAAACTATCAAATCATACAAAAAGAAAAACCAAGATCATATGTAATGTATACCCCGTCCAAAGGACACGGACCTATCCTAGTATTTTAAAAAGATAAATGTGTTTGAGTAGAGTCTCTCTTGATCCTTCTGTCTCTCTCTCTTTTATTTACTTTCATTTCTTTTATATTTGAGAGATACCAAAAAAATATTTAAATCATCAACTTTCAAATTTGATTGAAATAAAACATCAATTTATCGGTAAACCAAAAAAGACTCAATTTTTATTGACGAGCCATTTTAATCATAAGTTTTCGCTGACCATATCATTTTAGGCATATCGTTAATCAGCAGTTATATTTGATTAATAATATGCCTAAATAACTTTTAAATTTTTTATTGGTACAAATATTAATCAACAGTTTTTTATTCAAAATATAAAATTGTAAATATACTTTTATAATTATAACAATAATAATAAAATAATAAATAAAAAATAATTCATACCAAAAATATTTTTTTTTTCATTTTATCAAAGTAAGCGTTTATATGATTTTCATTTATATTTTAAAATAATTATTTAACTTATGAGTAGTTAACAGTTTAGTTATATATAATTATCAAGAACTTTTATCGTTGTGTACGATCACTTTTCGTAATTGTTTATATAATCTTATTGGGATTATATGTTTTATAATGTTAACGCCAAAAAATTTGTTAGTTAAGTGTTAGTTAAAAATTTTATCCTTAAAGAAAAGAATTTTCCAAAACAAAATTTATATAGTACTATAAATGTGTTACAAGATTACTTATGTATTTTAATTATAAATAAATTACACGAATAACTGTTAAGATCCAAAATATTGCTACATAATTAAAATAACATTAATTTTATTTTTGTGAGAATAAAAAATATATTAATATTTTACAGACAATAAAAATTATGAATCATAATGCTATTAGGACTATATGAATAGTTACAAAAGATAAAAATCATAAATAATTACAAAAATTATTTATAATTATGTATAAAATAAGTATTAAACTAGTGATATGTTAGTTTTAGGATATAAATAAAAATCGTTTTATTTTCTATTTTATAGAAAATAATGAAAAAAATTATTTATTTAATATTTCTATGTATAAGATTTTATTGTTACTAAATAATTTATTCTAAAAATTATTTTCCAAAATTATTGATTTCTATTTAGGCCAAAAAAAAAACATCAACTTTAAAAGTCATTTTAGGCATACTGTTAGTCAACTATAAATGTTAACTAACCATATGCCTAAAATGATATGTTCAAACAAATTTTGTGATTAAAATAGTTCGTCATTAGAAATTTGAGTGTTTTTTGGCTTACAAAAAATTTGGTGCTTTATTTCAACCAAATTTGAAAATTGATGATTTAAATGATAATTTTTACGATTCAAAACTTTTCAACCGCATTTTCTACAACCACGAGTAGTGAGGTTGTTTAAATTCAGGAGCGGACCTAGAAATTTAGTTAGACTATGGCACATAAATATTAAATTTTAACTAATAAAATAACTAATATAATACTCACTCTGTTTTTAATTGTAGTTAGTTTTAACAAAAATAGTTTGTTTCACAATATAAGTAGTTTACATATTTCAATGTAACTTTTTATTTATTGGATATTGTATGACCAATGAAATAATGCTAGGTTTTTAATAATTGGTTGAATTGATTGATTAATAATTTTGTTTTAAAAAATAACAACTCCTAAATATTGGTGCTTTTAATCAAAACTACTTATAATTAAAAACAGACAGAGTATATTTATTATATATATATGACATATAACATTATCATAACAATAAACTGAAAGAAGATTGTTGGTGTCACCTCTCCATTTCCAGTCGGGAAGGAGTCCTTGCTGCAGGTTTTAATAAGAGTTTGTTTCGTTCATGTTTGTTCGCTGATCTCCTAATCCCTCGGTGGCTTCTTCTTGGATATTTGAAGCAGTATAATGAGGCGAGGTTATGGTTCCGTAGGAGGGCTAGTCCTGGGTGTTTTGGCTCTTGGACCCATGTTTCGGGTTTGTGTGTTTGTGGTGCTATTACTAATAGTCTATTAGGTGTAGGCCTGAGCATCCGGGTCCTCCGGTCGTGTTCGGATCGAGTTTTGTCAGGTCCGGGTTTTCCGGGTCTTGGAAATTTAGATCCATATAGGTACTTGTAATTTTTTGTGTCGGTTCTGGGTCGGGTCTTGTCGGGTCCGGATCGGTTCGTAATTTTTTGGATCCAGATAGGGTTTATGTATTTAGATACTGAAAAAATACATGACATACTCAAACTCACTCAATTTAATCAATATTTATCATATATATCTAAATATTTACAAAATAAGTTAAATTGAATTATTAATAATTAACATAATATATTTTTAAACCATAAATTTTATATTTTAAAATTTCATATTACTTAAAATGTTACAAAATATATTTCAACTAAATAAAAATAATAATATATTACGAAAAGAAAATCATAGTTTTGAATTTACATATTTTTAAGTCGGGTACAAATCGGTTCTTATGAGATCAGGTCTATTTAGATCGGTTCTTTTTGGGTTCAGTTCAATCTGGGTCGGTTCTCTTTGAAACCGGATATATTCAGATAAAATAAATTTAGACCTAAAAAGTACTTGCAAACTTTCAGTTCGGATTCGGATCGGGTCTTCAGATCCAGATTAAAATACCCAAGTCTAGTTTGGCGTGGTTCTGGCTTTCCATCGTGGACAAGAGGTTCGGGTGATTTTCGATTCTGTTAAATCCTTTTGTTGCTTGTCCGCCTAGGTGATTGTGGTCTTTTGCTAGACCTATGTTGTTCTAGGCCTTGACTATGCTATCATAGTTTTGTTAAAGGATTGTAGGAAGGTTTAGTCGTAAGAATTTGCTTTTGTCTTAAGTTATACTTCCTTTGTTTCCAATTGTAAGTAGTTTTTCCTAAAAACACAAATATTTATGAGTTGTTTTTATAAAAAGAAAAATCATTTAATCAAATAATTCAACCAATTATAAAATACTTAACATTATTTCATTAGCCACACAATATTCAATAAGTGAAAAAGGTGCATTGAAATATGTAAACTACCTATATTGTGAAACAAATCATTTTTGCTAAAACTACTTATAATTAAAAACAGTACTTTAGTTTGATCTTTAGTGCCCTGGACCTGGTATGGGTTTTAGTGTCCTTTTTGTGTTTTCAGGGAAATCATTGTATTCTGCCGGCTCTTGTATCACAATTTATATTTCATCCAGTGTTTAATATAAATCAATTGACAAAAAAAAATTAAACTAAGCTAAAACTTTTAACTTATTGATACAACAGAAGTCCGATTTCTTTTGTGATGTGGTAAAATAATAACATAAGAAATGTTGGAAGATTGGAACACTCGTGAAGAAATTTATCAATCTAGGAAGTGTTGAGTTTTCGTTGATTGTCTGAATGTTTTTTAAATTTATATTCTTTAAAATTATTGGAACCTTATTATTTTGCCCTAAACACAAAAATTGTGTTTAAACTTCTCTTTTTGTCTGTTAAATAGATCATAATAGTATATTCTAATGTTAAAATTATAGTATTGTTTAAATTTCTACAGTTATCAATTTTAAAATCAAATCTTTAAACATATCTCAAAATATACCAAATTATGGAAATAAAATAAATGATGTTGAATAATTAAACTATTATGGATAGTCAAGCTCTTTTACAAAAAGAAGAACTATTATGGATAGTCTAATAAAGAGAAAGTTGGTTACCGAGCCACCTTTTGTTCATACGCCGTTGGATCTTCTCCACCACCTAGAACAGTGGTTCTGACATTGTGTCGGTGCATGGTTATGACAAAAGTTTCAAAGTCGAGAAAAAACACAAGTGCTTGTTACATGGAAAACAACAATTCTTTTCTTTAAAAAAAGAAAAAGGTTCACCAAAATGTTAGATAAGAAAAATGTAAAGTGCAAGCGAGGAGAATGATGGTTTGATGCGTCAGCTGACAGTCACTCGGGCGAAAGAATTGATTAGAAATGTTGTTTTTTTTTGTTAAATCATAGATTATACAATTTGTTCGATGGTCATAGAAACAAAAGCGAATCTTAGAAAAACAAAATCTGTCGGTAATTAACACATTAGGTGGTAGATCCATTGTCAAGCACACTAGCAAAATAAACAAAAAAAAGTTACTTTTAAAACTCGCAACGAAAAAAACATGTGTTTTTATTTTCAAACATATACTTTTTACCAATTGTGGTTGCCACGAAAACCACACAGAGGGATACATCTCACCCACATGTCCTATCAAAGATCATGACAACGTCCGTGAACATTTCTCCGCGTATACGCGTCCTCTCACAAACACAATACTTCTTGTTGTCTTTTTTTCTCGACCTTTTATCGTTTAGTGTTTGAAAGAAAGAATCCTCAAAACGTTTAGTTCCTCTATTTATTCAAAGGAGAGAGTTAACTAAAGACATTTTGGTCGAGGGAGAACAAATGTGTTCTTCCATGTTCACTGCACTAAGAATATAAACAGAAATAAATATTTTACTCAGTAAGTTATTGTTTTTTTATGGTAAACCACTTTTTAAAGTACTTTCGAATATAAGGCTTCACCATATTCACCATATGACTATGCAACAAATCTACAAGTGCTAGTGACATCAGCGCATAAAATAAAATAAAAGAACCAGTTTTTGTACACACCATCAGAAAAAAAATCTCCAACACCTCTAATTGCAATGAATCAGCAAGAAATCATATACCATGTTTACTGAAACAACAGATAACTAGATAAATTATATAAGAAAAACTATTCTAGGTGGTGGAGAAGATCCATGGTAGTGTTTGATCAAAAAAAAACTATTTCTATGTTTCTTCATTAATAATTTGATCTTTTATTGGTTTTATTTTATGCAACCATATCTTTAGTGTATCTTCTAAGATTTCTTGTCACGCAACTGAATTCTCGCTCTCCCTCTCTTTCTCTCTCTTTTTTCTCGACTTTTTTTGATTCTCTTGTACTTTCAGTTATAGATTTCGGCAACATCTGACTCTCGTTGTGCCTTGTAAATAGTTTTATCTCCTGTTCTATTCTAGTTCTATGAAATTTTAAGAGTGCTTTTCTGGTAATTAATCCGATTTCTGTCTTCCGTTTTATGCAGCTCCCATTTTATTTCGGCTTTATTTTTGCGTTACTTTTTAGTTTTGCATGTGTCAAATCTCTTCCAATCTAACTAGTTTCAAGTGTCATGTTGTTCCCGACTTTTCAATTCACATCTAAAATGGTTAAAGGTGCCCAAACTCTGACATGTTCTTCTCACCAAATTTGTTTATATAGTTATTATTTTTCTTATTTTTTTAAATGCTTTCTCCCCAAATTTATCATATTCATCTTTGGTAGAAATAAAATAAAAGGAAAAGTCTTGTTAAATTTGTAATTTTCTTGGTTCTTTTTTTGAAAGAAGAGCGTATGAAACCGACACCCCCAAGACAAAAAAAAACCAAATATATTAATATGGAGAAAGGACAGGGGAAAATGAACATTTAATTCCTCAACTATTTGAAATCAGCAAGTTTAATCCCGAACTGTCACTTGCATGATTTTATTCCCCAACTAATAGTTGACTTGGCAAATTAATGACCAAAAAAGTCAACTGTAAAGTCATAAACGATTTTCGTTAGTTTTATATCAAATATCTCCGCCATTAAACTTGAAAAACTCGAAATCTTCAAATTCAAATATTTAACTTTGAGTGAATACGATTTCTGGTGACAGAAAGACGGTTTCCGGTGATATTTGTTTCCGTGATTGCACTGAATTTTCTATATTTTTACCGGAAACCGTCCTTCTGTCACTAGAAATCGTTTTAACTCAAAATTAAAGATTTGAATTTATAGATTTCGAGTTTATCAAATTCAATGACGGAAATAATTGATATAAAACAAACGAGAATCGTTTATAATTTCACAGTTGACTTTTTCGGTCACTAATTTGTCAAATCAACTATTAGTTGAAGAATAAAATCATGCAAGTGATAGTTCGGGATTAAACTTGCTGATTTCAAATAGTTGAGGAATTAAATGCCCATTTTCCCGAAAGGACAGTGCATTTATTTTTTGAACAACAAACAACAGTGCATAAAGGGCAAAGAATGGTATAGAGAAGAGTGCGAAGAGAGCCAGGTATTTCGAGCTTTCTCTTTCTTCAAAAACTTGAGTGAGAGAAAAGAAATTCAGATTCTCTCACGCGCTTTCGGATCCTTCCTCCTGACCCCTCTAAAGATCCGCTCGGGTCGATATATTTTTATTTTCCTATCCACTTCTCCAGTTCTCTTTCATAAGTATCTTTGTTGTTTCATGACCAAAACATTACAAGATCCATGTAAGAAACCCATCTTGTTAATGTTAGTGTTTAATTTTAGTTTTTATGCATCTACTTCAAATTTACTTTCTGCATAAATTTCTTGTCCATACAAAGATTGCATGTTAATAAGTCTTTTTCAAAAAAAAAAAAGATTGCATGTTAATACTTGTTTATACAAAGTTTGCGTTTCACAAAAAAAAATACAAAGTTTGCATGTGTTTTTTTTTGTTTAATACTCTTCAGAATTTTGTATTTATCGTCGAATATTGTTATATATTTTAAGGCTTATGTGTAGGCTGCCAATAATCACAAACCATTTTATTTTGTCCGTTACAAACATTTCTCCGCTGAAATCAAGTTGCAATTCCTCATAGAAAATCACCTTAAAGAATATTTGGGGTATATTCTTGGAAATTTTCATTCTAGATTTCACGTATATCCATATTTGTTTTTCATTTGAACTTATCTGATCTGGTGCGAGTTCATCGGCATAATGTTATATTTATACATATGCGTAAATCTTGGTATGGTTATAAAAAGTTATATTAGCCTCTGATATGTTTTGTTTTATGAAACAGATCGAACAAACCGTAACCGTAAATGCTGAAAACAAGAGCAAGATTTCATCAGAAAGATGAAACAATGTCTCAGTCTGTAGATCCGCAAACCGATTTGGTCGGACTCAACAACACCAAAGCGATCACTAACCCACTGGCTCTGAGTCTCTTGATCGGTCTGAGAAACAACAAGGGCATCTCAGATTCTGATTTTCTCAGGAGCCCTAAATCTCCTCTAGAAATCAGCGTGTTGTCTACAATGGCTGAGCCCTTCTTCCTCAGATCTCCTAGATCATCACTCACTGCTCATCTTAACTGTTGTTGTGTCCCTTCTAAAGTTGGGCTAAGCATTGTGGATTCTCTTGGCGATGATGGGGTTCTACCACCAGATGTCGTGTTTGGACCAGCCTTGAGGCTCAAGTTCTCTGAGGTTAAAGACAAGCATCCCAAGTTGTTTCCAGAAACCATGTCCTTGAATGTCGAAAAGAAAAGATCTGGTGTTATTTTCGAAATCGGTGAGACCGAGCCAATCGGGTTAAGAAGCCGCTCCTTTTCTGAGATTGATTGTCCATCCAAGGCCATCGCAGAAGGGTACTTTCCAGGGATTGGTTCAGACAGTGCGTCCTCCTCTTTTCTATCTGAGGATGAGATGGAGATGTCAGAGGAATACACTTGTATCATTGCGCATGGCCCTAACCCGAAAACCACTCATATTTATGGTGACCGAGTTTTAGAGTGTCACAAGAATGAGGTTATAAAGAAAGAGAAGAAATTTGAAACGGAGTTAGATTCTATGTTTCTCATGGAAAACTTCCTTAGCGTGTGTAACTTCTGCAACAAGAAACTTGATGTTGGTAAAGACATATATATGTACAGGTGCGTGTTCCTTTTCCAGTAATATACACACCCGATTCTGAATATGATTCTGAATATGCACACGCACACATAGGATCGTTGAGTAACTTGAGTTGCAAAACCTAGATAGTGTATGTTATGCATATATCTGGAATTCAGATGTGTAATAGTATGGAAAAATCTGAAATTGTGTATGTTTGTTTGGTGATGAACTGCAGAGGTGAGAAAGCGTTTTGCAGTGAGGAGTGTCGTTCAGAGGAGATGATGATAGATGAGGAGGACCTGGAAGATTCGCCTTTAACTATGCACGAATCTTTGAAGAAGCTCTTCTGAACAAGAAGCGGCTAATAAGACGATGGCCATGGGACGAGCTTTTATAGACCCGACCATTGTCTTTTAACTACCTAAAAGACTTATTATATATGTATTGACTAGTGCCATGCCAATGGTAGGTAACATTTGGCACTAATCTGGTTCATCCATCCACAAAGAGCTGCGTTTATGCGCATCTATTAGCAGCTGCAGCAGCCACGGATGAATTGGGCGGCCTTTTTTTGTGTATTTTTTTTTTGGTTTTGGATATGGAAGTCCAAGAACACACTATTATGATCATAACTGACGCAATAAGCTTTCGTAAAGAGAGTGTTGGTTGCAAGAAAAGGATCGTGTAACCCACTCCATTTTCTTTTGTGAGTCTTGTTTTTAAGGTCTTTCTATGGATGTCTGGCCTCATAAGTTTGTATTCGGTTTCTTATTTTAATATATAGTTAACATATCTATACTGATAAATTATATGTAGAATAAGATAATGCACTCTTGTTCACAGCTAGGAATAATAATATACTAATCTAACTAGGATTGATACAAATCAATCCTTACCTATCGATACACTTCTGATTTCTGGAAGAGCACATACGTCCAAACTGCTCGAGAAATGTTTTAAAAACCGGATTGGATATCAGATTCGGCATATTAACTGTTCGACTGGTTGAACCAGTTGAACCGAGATTCTATTTATTTATTATATATATAATTAATCATATACATAAATGTCTAATGAATAATATCTAAAAATAGTATCATGAAATAGAAAAATAATAACTGAATCTTGAATATAATGAACTAAATGAAAACATGACAAATTAGAAAAAAAAGTTCTGTTAGAGGATGATAAAATATCTCAAACTAATTCAGTGGTATCATCTTTGAGAAAATGGCATTTCATCTTCATTACCCTCTAAAAAAATAGGGACAATTGGTCAGCTACCCATAGTGAAAGCTCATATTTGCAATGTATCTATTGATGGACGTAAGTGGCCAAACGTATACAATGAAACCGATAATGTGACGAAAAAACCCTTGAGATAAGTAAACTACGTGCGCCTGGACGTCTGACCAGGTGAAGAAACTGACACACTACTGACATTCTATGCAGTCTTGTTCCCCTTCTCATATTTTTTTTGCTTTTTATTTCAATTTTTATTATTCTTCGTACACTCTTTCTCATGAATCTATTTGATCATTTCTCTCTTGCGGTTCTTTCTTCCTTTCTCTGACATTCTCTCTCACTTAATCTCACATCTTTCTCACACTTCATTTCTTTAATTTTACACAATTTCTCTTCTTAAAATTTTTTTTCACCTAGAATTTTATGTGTAAATCACTCTCAACATAAAACTATGGTATATAATTATGAAAAATAAAGAATCTGACAATTTTTTTTTCTGGATTTATGATGAACTACATTATAACTAATAAATAATTTGACCACTGAACATGTTACATAATATATTAGTGAGTTACCAATTTTTGTAAAAAAAATACAGAATTTGTTAACATGTTACAAAATATGTTAGCAAGTTAACAAATTTTGTAAACATGATATAAAATTTGTTAACTGTAAAATAACATCAACTATAGTTTCGTTAAAATGATACACTATTTGTTAACATTAAAAATAACACAAACCTTTACTAGGTTTATGATAGGAATATATTATAACTCATCAATAATTTTACCACCAAAATTTTACAAAATATGTTAGTAAGTTAACACAAATTGTAATAAGATACGAAATTTGTTAACATGTTACAAAATTTGTAAACATGTTACGACATATGTTAGGGAGTTAACAAATATTGTAACATGATACAAAATTTATTAACATTAAAATAACATTAACTATAAAATGCATAGACTTATTTCAAATTTTAAAAATCATAGTAAAAAATTACCAGAAGCATAGTCGTGAACTTGAGCGACTTATACACTCAATTCCTAATTTGTAAACACAAATCTAAATGATCAAACCAAAAAATTGATAAAGAGGATTTAGAACATTCATAAGAAAAAGATCAATCTTTATGATTTACAAAAAAAAATGATTGTAAAATAAAGAGAATGAGTGGAAGAAAAGAGGAGGGTTTGGAGAAGAATTAGTTTACGAAAGAAAAGAGAGAGATGGAGTGTAGGATAGGAGATGAGAGAGGTAGTAGGAGAGAAGAAGAGGGTTGATAAAAAACGAAAGCAAAAAACATTGAAAAACAGAAAATAATAAGATAAAGGAGAAAACAAGTGTCTGAGTAGTCTGATGCAAAACGCAGGTCTAAGGAATAGATTTGACAGGTTACAAAAGAGGCAAAAATGAAATCAAATTGAGTTTAGCAAATGAATGGTAAACTTCTAATATCAGTAGCGCGTGAGGCTAGCAGAGCCAATTTTCCCAAAAAAATATGAAAAATGTATAAGTTAAATAATAAACATCATAGCCAAAGAAACATATAGTTTGTGGAAACCCTTTTAATCCAGTAGTTTAATTAAAAGTTTAATAATACTTCTACATCAGAAGATTTGATGTTCAAATCCTCAAAAAACACAAACTATAGAGATAAAGAATTACAAGAGGTCATAGTATGGTGCATGGCGTATCACCGAACATTGATCTCATAGGATTGTTCGAAGTGATGCAGTCAAACGTGCATTTTTATAAAGTGATATAATTGTCGGCTGTAAAATCGTCTATGTAATATTTATTATAAAATCTTCTATGTAATATTTCAAGTTTAGGGTTTCAGAAGTTACATCTTCATCTTTTGGGTTTTCTTCGGTAAGTATATTTTCAAGTTCATCATAGTCTAGTTCAGCTTCTTCACTTTCTTTCATTATCCAAAAATCAGTCTTATCATTGGACTCATAATCAATCGGATAGTATTGGTTAAAATATTATATATTTTTATACTTTATCACTATTTAAATTTATTAGTCAGGCGCTGTCCTCCATTGACTAGTCAAAATAGCAAGAGAAAGTATGTTATATCAAATTTTGTGGTTAAACCGCTAAAAGGAATCACGACATTTAATCTATTATATTAAAACAGAAGTCATGATGGTCATGACTTCTCATTCATGTGTGATTTTTAATAAAATAGACTATCTATTAGAGTTGGTCACATTACATTTTTAACCATCATTAATCTTCATATTAAATATAATACACTACATTATTCAATCATTAATAATCAATATTATATAAAACACAACAACCTCCCAATATTTTAGGAATTTCACAACAATATATTAAATCTAACTTATATTTTAATCACACACACACACACACACACATATATATATATATATATATATATATATATATATATATATATATATATATATATATATATATATATATATATATATATTACAATTTCGAAAATATATGTTTTAAAAAAAATTTAACTGAAGTGAATTTTCAAAAATTATATGAAAATATTTTAACTAATTTCGTTAACATATGAAATATATGTGTGATTTTTAATAAAATGGACTATAACTAGAATTAGTCATATGACATTTTCAATCATCATTAATCTTTATATTAAATAGAATATACTACATTATTTCATCATTACTAATTTTAATATTATATAAAAACAATAACTTCCTAATATTTTAGGGATTTCATAAATAAGAAAAAAAATATATGAAATTCAACTTATATTTAAATCATATATATATATATATATATATATATATATGTATCAAAATTTCGAAAAAAACTGTTTATAAATATTTTAACACAACTTAATTTTCAAAAATTATATGTAAATATTTTAACTAATTTCGTTATTAGTTTTGAAATATTATTATACACTAATATATTCAATTGTTGTATTTAAAATGAAAAAATATTATATATTTTTTTTATCAATTATACAATCCAAATAAATTATATTAAAATAGAATTATTATGTCTACCTAAATAATTTTAACAATATATTAATTTAAAATATATATATATATATATATATATATATATATGTAAATATTTCACTAATTTTGTAATTAGCAATGAAATATTATTATGCAATATTTAAAGGGCAGATAAAAATTCAACATAAATTAAATACAAAAATAATTATCAAATATGTTTTTTCATGCACATATTAATTTGTTCCAAAACTAAAGACAAATACAATAATATAAATATATAATAATAAGTATCAAATACATGTGATGGTTTTAGACATTTTACAACATGTAAACTATAAATTATTTTATTTTAAATATTTAAAGAAACATTAAAATATATGACTAAAAAATAAATTAATAAATATATATATACATATATATATATATATAAATAAAACATTAATTAAATTCTTTATAATATTAATATATGAATTTAAAATTTTTAAAATTTTAACTATCTTATTTAGTGAAAAATTACATTATCTCTGCAGATGATAATATTTTAATACTCTACCAAATTCTATTTCTATTTATTATTTATTTATTCAGTAATAAAATACTAATATAACAAATAAAAAAAATAAACGAATACATGTGAAAGTTTGAAACAATCTATTTGATGAAAAAGTATACTCTAATATTATTATGTGTGGATTTTTTTTTAAATCAGTTAACAACATTTATTATGAATACTAATATAACTTATATATAACATGAATAATATAATTTGTTTCCTAATAAACCGAAAACATAACCACAATATCTTTTGATATCTTTTATTTCAAAAAAAAATCGAAAAATCTGTTTAAGAAGATTTTAAAAAGATCTTAATTTTCAAAACTTATATGTAAATATTTTCACTAATTTCGTAGTTGGTTTTGAAATATAATTTAACATTAATGTATTCAGTTATCATTTATAAAATGAAATATAAATGTTCTATTATATTTTTATCTATTATATAATCACAATCAATCATATTAAAATTTATTATCTGATTTAAATTTTTTTTATCAATATCATAATTTTTACAAATTTCGTAATTAGAATTGAACTATATATTATTATGCATTAATAAGTATATTTTATTGTTTACAATCCGTCACATATTAATTTATTTAATAAATAAAAATAATTACAATAAGATAAATATATAATAAAAGACAAAAAATACATGTGACTGTTTTAAACAATCGATTATTTACAACATGTAAACTATAAGTTATTATATTTGAAATACATTAAAATTAAAAATGTATACCATTATCAATTTAAAATAAATAAATAAATAAATAAATAAATAAATAAATAAATAAATAAATATATATATATATATATATATATATATAATTAAAAATAACATCCGCACGGTTGTGTGGGTCGAGATCTAGTTCTTCTTATAGGTGCAGTCCCAAATCTTGTTCCAGTGGAAAATTTAGATGCTGAGGATGGTGTACGAGAGACAAAGGAAGAAGACGTTTAGGTTTCTTTTTTTGGGAGAAACTATTAAAAGACGGCTGTTAAGTATTATTATCGATATTCCGAGATAGCCTAACATAGAACTCTAATTAAAATTTAAATCAAAATAAAAAACGGGGGTTCAATGTCAAGCCAGACCATCGGTTTCATCTGTCTTGAACCGAGTTTTCCGAGTTTTATGAAATTCGAGTTTTGAACCAAAAACGACTCGGCATACTGAACGAGCCGCGGTCATGTTCGCTCTGATTTTCAAAACCTTCGATGAAAGACTATAATGATGACCATATACATACTTTAAAAGTAACATTTGTTATTATGTAATGTTTTTTATAGTTTGTAATAACACAATTAATCAGTAAAAAAAAATCATATTTTTAAAATAAGTTTTGATGGTTGACTTTATATTTTATTGCATGGATATGTTTTAGTGAAAAAACTACCACATGTTTTTATAACTGAGGTAGGATTTACATGTGTCACAAAAAAAAAGTGTCACAAAAAAAGGTAGGATTTACATTTTAAAGTATTTAGTTTACAAACTTTCTGAATAAAGGTAAGATCTACAAACATAGGAATACACTCACTTTTATTTAATTGTTCCTAAAATGATTGTGATAAGTCTTTGTCGTTCTTTATGATTTCTGTTTCTTGGATTGGAAATGAACATACCAAAAGTCCAAAACTATGTCCATCTCTACTAGCTTTTGAGATGAGCAAGAAGGTAACACAAGACTTATCAACAACCTTCTGGGTGTTGGTCAATCTAAGCATTCTTGGTGTTCTCCATGCTCAATCATGCTTGGAAAATGGTTACTTCAGACCAGAAAGCCTGTACGGAATTAACCATCGACTCATCCTCGCTTCTCTTCCCACTACCGTTTCATCTCAAGACGGCTTCTACGCATCATCCGTGGGTCAAGATCCGGAGAAGTCATACGCACTAGGGATGTGCATCCCCGGCGCTGAGGCAGACCTCTGTTCGGCTTGCGTTAAGGCTGCGTCTGATGGGTTGTTACAGAGCTGTCGAAATCACACAGAAGCTTTCTGGTGGCGTGGCGATGACAAGACCCTTTGTCTCGTCCGCTACTCAAACCGTTCATTTGTGGGATCGCTGGATTTGCAGCCATCGTTAGTTGTGAACAACTCAAGAGAATTACTGGGGTTGAATTTGACAGAACTTGCCAACCAAATGATAGAAACGTCGACAGCAGCTTCTGATTCGTATGCGGCTGAGTCAAAACCACTGTCGAACTCCCAAGATGTGTACGCGTTGATGCAGTGCACGTCAGACATATCTCCAGAGGATTGTAAGACGTGTCTTATCCAAAGCTTAAGCGACTACCAATCATGTTGCGCTGGAAAGCAAGGTGGCGTTGTTTCTCGGCCCAGCTGTTACTTCCGGTGGGATCTTTATCCATTTTCTGGAGCTTTTGGTAAAAATACTCTGTCACCCGCATCTTCACCCCCACCAGTAGATCTGTCTAATAAAGGTAAGAGCTAGATTTAATAGACTGGATGATGATAATTTTTACTTTTTTTGTAAAGTAACTAATGAATGATTGAATCAGGGGATTCACATACAAAACAGGGGAAGTTTGCGATTATTGTCACTGTGGTGTCTGTTGTTGTGATCCTGGTTGTGCTTCTTCTATTGTTTTGTTTATGGAGGAGGATTAAGTTACGGAGAGCAAATGAACTTAGAAGTGAGTTTTGTGTACGTTGTTTATCACATTATTGGTGATCTCTGCTTTTCTAGGGAAAGAGTCTATTAATATACTTGCTTTTTGTTACACAGATGTTACCAATTCAAGCTCACTACGATTTGACTTTAAGACGATTGAAGCTGCAACAAGTCAGTTTTCAGAGAGAAACAAGATTGGTCGAGGTGGATTTGGTGATGTTTACAAGGTGACAATATATTCCAAGAAATCAACCCAATGATCAGATTGGAAACTGTAGTGTTCTTAATTGTAGAAATGTTGCTGATGATATAGGGTACATTTCAAGATGGAGCAGAACTGGCTGTGAAGAGGTTGTCCAAAACATCAGGACAAGGCGATGAAGAGTTTAAGAATGAAGTTGTTCTTGTAGCCAAACTTCAGCACCGAAATCTTGTTAGGCTTGTTGGGTTTTGCGTCCACGGAGAAGAGAAACTACTCATTTACGAGTATGTACCCAACAAAAGCCTTGATTATTTCTTGTTTGGTAAGTTGAAAGCAGCCGGTGTTTAATTTTATTTATTGATTTAGTTCTGTAATTTTTCACATGCTGAGATGTTTTTTTGTTTGTTGTTTTAGACCCAACGAAGCGACATCAGTTGGATTGGGAAAAACGATTCAAAATCATTGTAGGCATTAGTCGAGGAATTCTTTATCTTCATCAAGATTCGCGACTCACAATTATACATAGGGATCTCAAAGCTAGTAATATTCTCTTAGATTCTGACATGAATCCAAAGATTGCAGATTTTGGCATGTCAAGGATTTTTGGAATGGAACAAACTCAAGCCAACACGAGACGGGTCGTTGGAACCTAGTAGGTTTCCTACCTAATCAAGTTAGATGTAGCTATAAGAAAGACAAGATTTGATTTTTTTTGATCAACTGACAAGATTTGATATATATATATATATATATATATATATATATATACTAATATTTTTATATATTAGTCAAGAATCAGAAAATATATAGTTATTTACTTGTATATATATATATTTATTTATTTACTTGTTTTTCAGTGGTTACATGCCTCCAGAGTACGCAATGCGCGGGCAATTCTCCGTGAAGTCAGATGTATATAGTTTTGGAGTATTAGTTCTCGAGATAATAAGTGGGGAGAGGAACAGCAGCTTCAGTAGGACGGATGGAGGCATCGACAATTTGGTTACGTTTGTGAGTTGTATATAATTAATTTGGCTTTGGAAGGATGTGATCATTAACCACCATAGTGACCATTTTCAGGCTTGGACACTTTGGAAAAATGGATCGGCATTAGAACTCGTGGATGAAACAATGGAATCTAGTTACCAGAGGATAGAAGTGATTAGATGCATACAAATTGCCCTCTTATGTGTTCAAGAACACCCTGGACACCGCCCTAGTTTCTCAACAATTATTTCTATGCTCAATAGTAAGACAATGTCTTTACGGGTTCCTCGACAACCAGGATTTTTCTTACGGGACAATCCTAATAATCAGAACCAAGAATCTACTGGTGAGCGGTCAAGCAGCAGTAATATTTTCTCTGTGGATAATGCAACCATTACTGATATATATCCTCGATGAACAATGAAACCAAAGCTTCACAACCAAACAATTAAAGATGTTGAGAAGGAAGCTGGTTAATTGTCTGTTTTCTGAATAAAAAATTCATAAAAGTCGTCCACGTTAATCTTAAGGTCTCGATTGCTTCTTTGATGTTAATGTTTACATTTATTGTATGTTTTGTTATAAACGATCGATAGGTTTAAACATACTAAGCAACATTGCTCTGCTAACTCTAAATAAAACGCTGATAATATATAGCATATGTTTTAGAGTTTTAAAATTGACCATTTTTATTTTTGCTTTTCTACATGTGCAAAGTGCAAAGATTATCGCAGCTTCATGATACATGATCCATCATGACTAAACTACACATGATAATTGCGTCATCCAGCTAACTGTCAATGATGATATCCGTTTATCCAATAGTCATCTTCATTTAGATGAACCATCCAAATGATCTATCTAGATCTTTTAGAAACTGTTCATTTTCCTTCCAAATAGTTCATCTAAATAAATTATTTAAATGATTTTTTTTTCGTTTGTTCATCTATGTTACCATTCTAGTAAACAAATGACTAATATACTCTTATTAATTTAATGAAACTTTAGTCTTATGCTTAAATATATCAAAGTTTATTATTTATCTAAAATATAGCTATAGTTAAGCAATTGTTAAATTATTTTTTGATTTAATTGATTTGACGGAAAATAGAATTTTACAGTTTACCAAAAATATTTTTGTAGTTTTACCAGAAAATTTGATATTGAAGTTTTAATGGAAAAAATATAATTTTGTTGTCATTGATCAATTTTTCTTTTGTGGGTTTTAAGGGAAAACTCAATTTTGAGGTTTTGGTGGAAAATGTGATTTTATAGTTTTGGGGAAATGGGGATTTTTAGCATAAAATGTATCATTGCAATTTTGGTGATTTCGATAATAAAAATATGATCTTAAGGTTTAGCAAAAAAATGTCATTTAGCTGTTTGGAAGAAAATGAGAATTTTGCAAGAAAAAATACTCGTAGAAAAATGCAGTTTTGTTGTTTGGGCAGAAAAACGTAATTTTATGATTTGGCAAGAAAATTAGTATTATGGTGGGAAATGTGGTTTTGGCGAGAAAATATATTTGGAGATTTTTGCGTGAAAATGTTATTTAAAACTGAAAAGTGTAATTTATCACTTTTACTCGAATTCTGATTTAGCAGTTTTGGCGAGAAAATATATTTTACGATTTTGGTAGAAAATAGGTTTTTGTGGTTTAGACGGTTAAATGTGTTTTGGCGGTTTGTTTAAAAACTGCACTTTTGCGATTTTAGTGGTAAAATATGATTTTACGATTTTTAAAGGAAATATATATATATATATATATATATATATATATATATATATATATATATATATATATATATATATATATATATATTGGCGATTTTGGCTGGAAAATGTAAAATGTTCAGTTTTAACCAAAAATAAGCTTTTGAACCTTTAGAGTGTTGTGGAGATCGTGGAGCTATTTGGAGCATAAAGGTTGGGGAACCCGTAGCTGTGCAAGAAATCATAAGCAGAGTCAATATTTTGAAGGAGTATCGGTCGACACTTCCTTGGTGTGGGTCGACACCAATACGCTGGCCAGACTGTTTCTAGAAATGTAAGTTTGGCCCAGAAGCTTCTACTAGTTACAAGAAGACCCCTGGACGGGTTATGACCTATTTATTCTATTTTTAAAGCAATTGTTTAGGCAAAGGTTTTATTATTCTTAGAGATATTTTGGATAGAAGATCATAAGACTCCTTCAGAGATTTTATTGGAACTCCAATACTTACTACTCAATCTATTTTATGCAATTCATTCAGTTTATCTTTATGTCTTTCTTGAATATGTCTGAGTTGTGTACTTGTTAGATTTAGGGTTTGCTTATTGTTATCATATTAGATCCTTCTCATGATTGTTCTTATTACTTGTATTCTAGAATAGCTATCAGAAACCTGATCATAGAAATATCTACATTCACGAGAGTGGATTCCACTGCTGAGCTAAGTTGATAAATACAACTGAGTTGGTTTAAGAAAGAGTGAACATATCAAATTAAAGGGTCCAATATGATATCAAATCACATTCGCAAGTCACTTTTCCTCCTTTGATGCCTCCTTGGCTTCCATCTCCAAAAGTGACTTTTCCTCCTTTGAGAGCCTTGATTTCTTTGAGCTGTTCACATGTACTGGTCATATGTTTGGAGAAGTTGTTGTCAAAAATACTCCCATCTTATGAATTCCCCGAGAGGGGGTCCATACTAAATCGGAGATTCATTGGCACTGACCTTGTCGTGGTTCCTGGTGTATATTATCGTATATGAGATTCTTATCCATACCTTCTTCTGGTACCCTTTCTACTAGTAGTTTCCTTGATTCAAAAGTTGATTCACTCTTTACCTATAGTGGTCGCACTTCCTTTTTATGTATCATGGCTTCCCGCTGTGATATATAGCATCATTTTTGCTTATTTCTTGTCTGGAGTGTGACTTACATCTTGCTTTTTTGGATCTTAAACGTTGCTTAAAGGTTTGGACTTTGACGTATGGGGGGCCTCCTCTGTTTTTGAGCTGGGGAAAAGCTTATCGGTCATGTATTTGATTCTCCATATCCTTCATAATCAAGTCGTCTTGAATTCTACCCTTGTCTTCCATAATCAGGAATTTATTGAGTTTCTTCAACCCAGTAAGCATCAAGATTGCCTTTTACTGACGGTCCAACTTAGCTTGAAGATCTCAAGACTTTTCCTCTCAGCCTGCACTTCCTTCATCAATATGTCAACCCAAGTGGCAAGAGTAAGTTTCTCTTTCAGCAGCTATACACTACTCTTACTGATCTTTCTCTCATCTTTCAGTTCATTCTGAAGCATGATAATGTTGGTTTGAAACACAACTTTTTTTCTTTTTCAGACCTAAGTTCTCTTTTCCAGTTTGAACCACAATTTGACATACTTCATTGTACTCACGAGCTAAATCAGCACCGGCTACTGACTGGTCATCCTCTAAGTCAGTCTGTCCTTCGAAAAACTAGGTAACTCCTAGAAAGGCTACAAATTATTGATTTTTTTCATCCTCACTGTCATATCTAGAGTCTTCCTCACTGACTCCTATCAACAATTTTTCTCGGTGTTTCTTTTGGTCATTGATACACTTAGTTGGATTTGACCAATACATTTACATCCAAAGAACTTAATGTCCCTGCATCTCACTATGGGGCATTCGGTTTTGTAGTGACCCAACCCCTTACATTCAGGAAATTAAACATCAGTATTTTTGTTAGTTTTCAAGTGCTTGATGAGCGTCTTCCTGTTTTTCCTCTCTTTTAACCTTGCTCTACTCTCTATAGTAATTTTTCAAAGCTCTGTACTAGCAAACTGAATGGATCAACGTCTTCATCCTCAGTTTTAAGAGCTCATATGAAACAATTTCTATACATTTTCCTTTCTTTCCTCCTTCCAATTCCACCACATGAGCTCTTAGCATCCCGACTACTTTAACAAAGTTGATTTCATCCATGTTGAGAGATACATTCATAGCCGCCTTCTATGATGTAGACTTGGCTGGAAGACACCTGAAGAACCAACTTCTTATCCTTGTATCTCTTTCCTAAGGTGAATGATTCCTGATCCAGCCCACTGATTTAAGAACTGAATTCCTCAATCGACTCATGTCGTCCCTTTTTCAAATTTTCAAGCCTAGATGCAAGAAAGTCCATTCTCGAGCTCTTCAGACAAAATAAGTCTGTAGAATTTCCCATGCTTCCAAGGCTGTCTCACATCTTTGAATCAGCTCCAAGGCTGTAACATTTGCATGAATGGCAGAAAGTGCTCTTGAGTTGATCTTCGCAAGTTTCGGCATGGTTTCTGTCCATTCCTCTTCTGGTTTGCTGGATTCAACCCTTGACTCATATTTAACCTTTGGTTCAGTCCATTCTGACAGCTGACTTACATGCCATGGCATTGATTTATCAAATGAGTTGGACGCATCCAAAATCACCCTTGCACTGGACACAAGTTCATGATAGTTCTCCATTTCTTCGCTTGAATTTAACCTATTATGCTATCAAACAGATGACCGCTCTGAAACCAATTGTAGATGCAAGAGCTATAACATGAACTGTAACACAAAGTACACCAAAGTATATCTCTAAAAAGATATGTGTATATAAGATTCTTGTAAAGTGAACTTACAAATCTCTCTTTAAACATAACCTCAACAAGACCAAGACACTCTTGAATTGTGCTCCAGCCTCATATGTCCTAATTTCAAACAAAACCTTACAACCTCCCCCTTTGACCCTTTGTACTTCTCACTCACATTACAAGCTTATGAACCCAAACTTATGTTAAGAATACAATTCAAGTGATAAACCTAATACATGGGTTGACGTTGAATACTTATCGGCTCTCCTAGTCCCCTAAGGAGATATTCCCAATTCTAAAAAATGGAAAGTTCTTTAAATCTCTGCTAAGTCTTTATGGAACTTCCAAGACGAGTTTCCATTCTCCAAAGTGAATCTCCAACTATTTGCTCTCCAATTGAACTTTAGATATACTCTAGCTTGGCCACCGATCCAGTTTCTAAGTCTTCAACACTATATTGATTATTATGCTTGCATACTCGATGTAGCAGTCTTGTCGTACTTCCAGTTGGTTCAAGTTTTTGACTTGATATTTGCCTCTTCATGATCATCCTGAAATCCGTGGACTGGACTGCTGCAGCATAATCTAGGACAAGACCTACTAACTGAGCTTAACTTGTTCCAAATACTGATCCTAGCCTATTTCAGAATCATTGGTTCATCATGTAGTCTGATCCTAACATACATCAACCTTCAAGGGCGGACCCACAGCAGAAGGACCTGTGGCACGTGCCACATACTCATTTTGTATTTTTTTATTAGCTATAAAATTATGTTTTTCTTTAGTTTAAAACCAGTAAAAAAAGTGACGTGCCCCACCCAATTACAATCAAACCGAAATATATTACAGCCCAATTATAAATAAAATTTGTGTGTCACAGCCCAACAAAAATGAAAACCAATTTTAGATACAATTTTTAATGATACAGCTCAAATAATTATGTTTAATATTTAGAAAACCTAATGTTCCTCAATGAATTATACGTGATTCTTTTTTAAGAAAAAAAAATCTGTAGAAAGAGACGTCTTTATTTTACCTTTTTCATAATAATCAAAGCAAATGAATTTTTTTATAAAAGTTATTTATCTCCCATATACAATATAAATTTATATGCCATCTTTAATATTCTTTTCATTGTTTATTGTTTAAATATAGTTTTTAAATATCTATACAAATCTATACTAAAAACAGTGTGTATCAGCATCAAAAAGCTAATTTAGAGAATTTACTTCAAGTTTTCAGTATCAAAATCAATTTAGAGAATTTTCTTTTTTTGTAGAGTTTTATGATTTTAATGTATTTCAGTTTATTTTTATTTTAATATTATATTTCATATATAAGAAATATATTATATTAATTATTTTATTAATTACAATTAAATTTTTATGTGCCACAATCTAATTAAATTTTTAAGTCCGCCCCTGTCAACCTTGTGTCTTCTTTGTATTGTCCAATCGTGGCTGATTTCTGAATATTCTAGCTAATACTCAGTGATTGAGCTGGAACTCGTCTTTGACCCGTTCCAGCTCAATCCTCAGAACATGGCGCTACAATTAACCTGTTCATGTTGTATCCATGCTCTTTAATTTTTAGTCAACCTTCGAAAACTACAAAATTAGAGAAATAACATGTTTCTTGAATATTAAAAAAATATTGATGTGTTGGTTTAGTCGTGGCATGAATTGGCTAAGATATTGGAGGATTTTCTTATGATTTAATAACTTCAATTATAGAGTTCCTTGATTGTAGGAACCAGCCAGCATCGATGATCAACCACTGCTTATTTTTATTATAATTTCTTGAAAGTCTTGACTAAGATTCTATCGACCAATCTTAGGTTGATATGTGGTCCTATCAGGGAATATCATTATTAAACTTTAATTACGTATGAAAACTTCAGCCATAACATGTGGGTCAGTCAGGAAAACTTTCCTATCAGTGAATATCATTATTAAACTCTAATTACGTATGAAAATTTCAGCCATAACATGTGGGTCAGTCGGGAAAACTCAGATACTTTACAATATCTCTGTGGGAGAAAATACAATAAAATACGCATGTTATGTGACTTCTCCTATGCAACTATGTGGTGCACGTCAACTGAATGATGGTAATATTCAGCGTGTTGCTCACTTAATTTTACGTTAGCTATTGCAATTTATTGCAAATTAACGTGGAAAGGGTTACACACTAGACACAGAAAGAAACAATGGAACAAAAACTAATAGCAAACAATGGTCTTTAAATTCTAAACATAAACTTTCAACGAGGAAGAGTATTACTGATGGATGCATCATAAGTAATAGATTCTGAGACATCTGCTGCAACATTGGTCTCCGATTCTTGATTGGAAAAGCTAAATCCTGGCTGGTGAGGAAATGGTAGATTCATTATTCTACTATAAAGCATCATTATGATGGTTCCCATTGTTGGACGATCTCCAGGATCTTCTTGAACACATAGTAAGCTGATATGGATGCATCGCATAACTTCATCTTTCTCACAACTCTCTCTTATTGAAGGATCCATCAATTCTTCCGGTACTCCTTCTTTCCAAATCCTCCATGCCTGAATGTGATAAACCCAAAATGTAAGCATCAGTATTTTGCAATAGACTTGAAAAATATAAGTGGATGGTTCTCACATATGTGGCCAAGTCAACATCACCATCAGTTTGGTAGAAGCTGCTATTTCTCTTGCCGCTTATAATCTCGAGAACTATAATTCCGAAGCTATAGACATCTGACTTCATAGAGAATTGTCCATGCATTGCATACTCCGGAGACATGTAACCACTGCAATTAAAATTACATCAATATGTCTCATTATTTGTAGCACCAAGTTTTCAGCTTTCGCTGAAATGCCCCTTAATACAGTTTCTTGCAGAACCACCAAGGGTAAATCACCCGAGGCGAAGCCTAAGTGACTACGAATTCCATGCACATAGTTTGGATATGAGATTTTTTCCCTATGCTCAGGATTCAATGTCAGTGTGCCGCTTCGGGGTTATTAACCTTGACATATAAAAAGGACTATTGAGACTTTAATTACTTACAAGGTACCAACAATTCTGCTTGTATTAGACTGAGTTTGGTCCACTCCAAAAACTCTTGCCATACCAAAATCTGCAATTTTGGGGTCCATATCAGTGTCTAAGAGGATGTTACTCGCTTTGAGATCACGGTGTATGATGGTGAGTCGTGAATCCTGATGAAGATAAAGAACTCCTCGAGCAATTCCTTCGATAATCTTGTACCGATTTGTCCAGTTCAACTCAATTTGCTTTGTAGAATCTGCACCATTCACAATATATCGCCAACCTTTAGCTTTTACAGATGAACCATAATATGAACAAAACAAATTGAAAAAGGTAATAAAGCAAAAAGTAACCAAAGAGGAAGTAGTCGAGGCTTTTATTTGGGACAAACTCGTAGACTAGGATCTTCTCTTCTCCTTCAATACAAAACCCAAGAAGCCTTACAAGATTTCTATGCTGAAGCTTTGCTACAAGAGTAGCCTCGTTCTTGAACTCATCCACTCCTTGTTCTGATGATTTTGATAGTCTCTTCACTGCAATTTTGGTTCCATTAGTTAACACACCCTCATAAACTTCGCCAAACCCTCCTTGACCAAGCATGTTACTATCAGAGAATTTGTTTGTGGCAGTTTCAACTGTCTTAAAATCAAACTGTAATGACCCTGCACCTCCACCAAAATACACTTTCCTGTAAACAATAATCTTGTGACAAATAAAATATTTAGGTTGTGCGTGAAACTCTTGTTACCATCATTAGAAGCACTAGTGTCATAACTCTTGTTCAATCTCTTTACGAAGTAAAATTGCAAAGATGCAAAAATCAGTAACCCCACACCAATGGGCACAACAATGGCGACGATCATCAAAGTGGAGTTTTTGTAAACTCTTGGTTGCGGGTTGGCAGGCGGTGGCTGACGGAAGGCCGAAGATGAATTTGGCGGTGGCGGTGGAGGAGCCAAGGTTTCTGAGTAGAATGGGTAAAGCTCGTACCTTACGTTACAGCTTGGAAGAAGATTTCTTCCACCAACTTGCTCGCGAGGCAATCCATCAATGGCTCGGCGAAGACAAACGTTACACTCATCACTACTAAGATCAGGCGTGCACTGAACCAAGCCGTAGAATCTCTTGGTCGGCGTGAAATCCGCTTTCTTTAATGCGAACTTACGGGAACTATTCACTGCAGTCCTCGCTGCATCGTCCATGGTTGAGTTGAGAACATCTCTGAGCCGGTCTCGTAGCTCAGCCGTTACATTGTTGGTGTTGGTCAAAAGAACGCCTGGGCTGGTCGCGAGGGTAGAGAGAATGTTTCTGTCTGAGTATCGAAGGGTGCAAGGGTTGTACCAAATCGTGGCCTCTTTCTGGTCGGGACAACGGGTGAGAGCGTCGTCGACAGCGTAGAGAGCATTGTCGCCACAGATTTCAGGTATGATGTCTCCACGGCAAAGGAAAAGGCCTGTGACAGTGTCGGAACCTGTCCCGACGGTGGCGCTAAGGAATCCGGTAGTGTAAGAAGCGTTTGGGGAAGAAAGGGTAGATAAGAGTGATCTGAGATTGGAGTAGTAGGTGCTGTTTCTGGTAAAGTTTGCTCTGTTCCCACAGAAGTGGCCGATGTAAGGAGGGTCTTGCCCTGAAGCGTGGAAGATAATAATCAGTAGGTGAAAGAAAATGAAGGACGAGTAATCTGACATAGCTATGTTTTTTACTCTCTCTCTTCTCTCGGCTCTTATGACTAAGGTTTGTGATGGAAATGGAAACAGAGATCATCTATGTGATCATCATAAGTTCATAACTGAACAAAAAAACAAAATTGGCCGAGTCATACAAAGAAAAGTCTAGTCAAGTTCGTCAAGCAATTATTAGAGGTTATTTACAAAGAGTTCCAAAAAATATAAACAGTTGATATTTGATGCTTCTTGCTCGATGATCAACAGGTCACACAAGATACTCGATATACATTTATAATATTAAATATAGTAAAATATAACTCTGTGTTCAAACAATATAAATAATTAGACCTTTATTCAAACAATATAAAAGAATTATGAAAAGTCAGTTAATTAATGTTATAGAGAAATTGGATTGAGGCAAATGTAAATTTCGCTTTCAGCCATTAGCTCAAATCAAATGTTATGAACCGTCAATACACTAAATGTTCTCAAGAGCCATTAGTTCTTCAATTATTCCTTTAAGCCATCCTTCAAATTTCTTGGCTTGAGTGAAAAAAAATGAGCTCAGTCTGCTGAGAAAAAGCCATTTATGGATTCATACTCTCTGAAAGCTTTGTGAATGAAATATAGACAGTAAGAGGACTAGTTTCGTAGTCTTAAGTCGTTAGAACAAGGTAGCTCGCCAAAAGCTCTTGTGGTCAAGGCTTTTACTGTTGTAAAACGCTCATACGCAGATTCGAATAAGATCTCATTTGCTCTCTTTTTTACTCTCCTCTGTTTTATGTGTAATTGACTGTTTGTTGTTTGGTTTAGCAGAAATCTGGAACCTTTGAGAAAGTTAGGGTTTTTTTAGCTTTCTTTCGTTTATGGAAATCGACGGTGCAAAATTTCGGTTTCCATAGGTCAAATGATGGGATGTACGAGACGATGTAATCATTAGTACAAGCACTATTGTAGAGGGTGGATTCGACCATCCTCTTAAGGACCGAAGAATAGAAGCCCACGCTCGTCAGGGAGCAAGACGGATCGACACCAGCTCGGAAAGCCGGCTCCTCGCGCCGTCCTACGGGCACACTTAGCCGCCCAACTCGCGGTCAGACGAGGCCGACTAAGTACCACGCAACGAGGAGTGGGCATCCCGGCCCAACGAGACTAAGGCCCATAAAATACGACGCATATTAGGTCACGGAGAGAGGCAGGAAGGACTATATAAGGGGAGAGACGAGACAACGAAAGGGCATAGAGACTGACTCGACGGCTAGACTAGGGTTTTGATACCATCACTTTGTTTAGCTGTGTTCCTGACATTGTTGTTCATTTCTCTTCTCTTGTAACCAACTGAACACTTTTCCGACCATCAATAAGACGTCTTTGCTAAAACCCACATCTTTATTCATTACCGTTTCCCGATCAAACAGTTGGCGCCCACCGTGGGACTTCTAGCAAAGTAACGCCGATTACGATGACGACTAGCCGACAAGGCTCCCCGGGGGATGATAGAGAATCTCCCGACAACACACCCGCTCCGGCAAGCCCGGTACCACCTCTCGCTTCGGTAACGGCAACCCCCTTACCACCACCTCCCGTATCGATTGATACAATCATGGCTCGTCTTGCGGAGCACGACGCCGCCCAGAAAGAGGCGACAGAACAGATCGCAGCTCTGGCCAAAATCCTTGGTCCCCTAGCCGCGAACATGGAGACCTCAAACGTCCAGTTCCGCCGAAGACTCTTCAACACCGACGGCACAATCCCCGACGTCTCCAACGCACCTGAGCCGATCTTCACACTACAAAACGACGGAGCGATGCGCCCCCCGCCGAATACCGGAGGACAAACATCCGGCAGGCTATCTCCGAACGTTCAGGGAAGCCTCGACGTCCAGACTATAAACGAGTTGGCTGCTTTGAAACAGTCGGTTTTCGAGATCAACTCAAGGATCCACCACGTGACGACGTCGGCTCCTCAAATCGAACGTGTCCTCGCCGAATCTCTACGAACGCCGTTCTCCGAGAAGATAACTAGGGTAAAACTCCGAAAGATGGAAAAGCTCCGCCTCCCCGAATTCGACGGTCTCTCGGATCCATCCGTCCATGTAACTTCTTTCAATATCGCGATGCGACGAGCCAACTTCTCTGACGAAGAAAAAGACGCCGGCTTTTGCGAACTCTTCGTCGGAACTCTGAAAGGACCGGCTCTAACATGGTTCACAAGCCTTAAGGAGAATACAGTAGAATGTTTTCACGATCTCTCGACGGAGTTCCTGAAGAACTATATCATGTTCTCTGAACAAGAAACAACCGTCTCCGACCTATGAAATCTCAACCACGCCAACGGCCAGTCTTTGCGCGATTTCATGGAGAAGTTCAAGGCCGTGGTCTCGAAGGTCGATGTCCCGGATCACATAGCAGTGGAGTCACTGATGAATATCCTTCATACCAAATCGAAGTTTCGTGATGACCTCTACAGGCATCGGACGAGGTCACTATCGGATGCGATCGCTCGGTCACACAACTTTATTCGTATGGAGGAGGATACGAAAGCAAAAATCGCGAAGGAAGCAGCCGGGAAACAGTCGTCGCAAAGAGCAAACGACAACCGTTCCGAGCCTCCCCAGCACGGAAACAGCGGAAAGCCGAACCCTTCGCGAGGATACGTAAGCAATGTTGACGAACCCTCGAACTCAGCAACCGTCAACCACGCGAAAGAGTGGAGTCATTGGGACCGAGATACAGCACAAAAATCGCCAAAATCTTCCGAATCTACAGATTCCGGATCTTCTGAACCAGAGAAGTGGTGCGCCTACCACAAGGTTCGGTCTCACGATACGAAAGAATGCAAAGTGGTCTTCGGGCATTTTCTCGAATCACTCGACAGCGGTAAGATCAACATAGAGCCACCGCCTGCGAAACCAAAAGGCAACAAGAGCTGAAGCAGAAACAAGGAAAAGAAAGCTCAAAAAGCCGTAGCTGCGGCGTCCCAGAAGGAATCAGGTGCGAAAACTGCGCAAGACGTTCCCCAGGACAAGGACGACGATTGCGGTGACTCGTCCGAAGAAGACCAAACAAGGCATCGACGACGAGTCGACGTTATACTATCCAAACCGTGCAATTTGTCAGACGACGATCTCACCCCGGCTATCGAGCAACCGTCCGACAACCAGAAGATGCCCTTGAACTCAGATGATTTGCGAAACCTCTTACGATCGAGAGCAACAATTGCCCCTTCGGAGAACAGTCCCGACTCCGCAAGGACCAACGCGTCGTCGTTAGATCAAACGGCGACCCAACAGACGATAGATCTTCGCGATCATCTTAACTCTAAAAGCGACGACCTCCGAATCTCGCTCAACCGTTCCAAGGCATCCGACTTAAGGCGACATCTCGAAAATTTAAAGCACCATCCCGATACCGAACCCATCAAAGGCTTCAACGATTTTCGAGAACAGTTAGAATCCTCACGATGCAAGCGCACCCGGCGTATTAACGTGATAATGGGAGGATTACCACCAGGAGGAGACTCGATCCGTTCAGTCAAGCAATACAGCCGACAAGCGGCCTCTTCGCAAAAATGGCCAACGCAAGTCGAAGATGATCACTCGATCACTTTTTCGGCTGCAGATACTCGTGGAGTCCACATGCCACACAACGACCCGCTTCTCGTCGATATCGGCATTGGCGATTGCGAGGTAACAAAAGTACTGATAGATACATGCAGCTCGGTCGATCTTATCTTCAGAGATACTCTCGACAAGATGGGAATTGACCTGCGAGACATGAAGCCGTCTTCAAGAACTCTCACAGGATTCAACGGAGCTTCGGAACAAATGATCGGAACCATACGATTGCCGGTACATGCAGAAGGCGTAACGAAGACAATGAAGTTTGCTGTGGTTCGAGCCAAGGCCGCATACAATGCGATCCTCGGAACTCCTTGGCTGCACTCAATGAAAGCCATCCCCTCTACCTATCATCAGTGCATGAAGTTCCCAGGAAAGGATGGTACCATCAAGACCATCCGCGGAGATCAGAAGGCTGCAAGAGAATTACTCGTCGCCACGGTAAAGCAGCAACACTCCCTCTCTGTCATCAACTCGGTATCTTCCAAACCCATCCATAAAATTTATCCACAAAAGGAAGAAATCAGAGAGATCTCCATCGACGAATCCGATCCGTCGAAGATTGTTCGAGTAGGCGCATTCCTTCCCGATGAGATGCAGCAAACCATTGTTTCCTTCCTCCGAGACAATTCCTCGACCTTTGCCTGGGTTACCTCAGATATGAAAGGAATCGATCCATCAGTCACAACACATGAGTTGAACGTGGATCCAACCTTCAAACCAATTCGCCAAAAGCGGCGGAAACTCGGACCCGAGCGATCGAAAGCGGTGAACGACAAAGTCGACTGACTCCTTGAAGCAGGTTTCATTAAGGAAGTACGCTACCCCGAATGGTTAGCAAATCCTGTCGTCGTCAAGAAAAAGAATGGGAAGTGGCGCATCTGCGTGGATTTCACCGATCTCAACAAAGCGTGCCCCAAAGATAGCTACCCACTCCCCACATCGACCGACTCGTTGAATCGACAGCCGGTAATGAGCTCATCACGTTTATGGACGCTTTCTCGGGCTACAATCAGATACTCATGCATCCCGACGATCGCGAGAAGACATCCTTCATAATAGATAGATGAAATTACTGCTATCGAGAAGACAGCCTTCATAACAGATAGAGGAACTTACTCCCGAACCCGAAACTCGGTACCCAACCCTAGAGAAAATGGCACTTGCCGTCGTAACGTCCGCGAGAAAACTCAGACCGTATTTCCAATCGCACACGATCGAAGTACTTTCGAATCAACCCCTCCGAACGGTAATGCAGAATACAAATCAGTCCGGCAGGTTGACAAAATGGGCAATGGAGCTAAGCGAACACGACATCGTGTACAAAAACCGAACAGCGGCAAAATCCCAGGTTCTCGCGGACTTCATCATCGAGCTTACGCCAGAGCTCGAACATGACCTAATCTTACCAAGCCTAAACTGGATACTCCACGTCGACGGGTCATCAACGAACAAAGGTTCGGGAGCAGGCGTACAGCTACAGTCTCCAACTGGGGAGCTTATCCGGCAATCATTCAGTTTTGGCTTCCCGGCATCCAACAACGAGGCGGAGTATGAATCCCCGATAGCGGGACTCCGACTCGCAAGAGCAGTTAAGGCAAAACGACTCAGCGCCTTCTGCGACTCTCAGCTCGTGGTTAGTCAGTTTCTGGGAGACTACGACGTCAGAAATGAACGAATGGACGCCTACCTCAAGATTGTCCAAGATCTTTCTAAGGAATTCGAATTCTTCGAACTCACGAAGGTTCCCCGAGGAGAGAACGTGTGCACCGACGCCCTGGCGGCACTCGGAAGTAAGCTACATGATCAAGTGGAAATAACCATACCGATCCATAAGATTGAGAAACCAAGCATCGACCCCTCCGAAGAGCCGAAAGACTTCGTCGGCACGATCAGCGACTCGATGGAAATCGATAACGAGCAGCCGATCGGCTGGCGGCAACAGTTCATCGATTATTTGTCTGATGGAATACTCCCATCCGACAAATGGGAAGCCCGACGACTCAAGCGGCGCAACACCAATTACGTTTACACGGAAGGGGAGCTTCACCGATGGACCACAACCAAAGTTTTGCTGAAATGTATTGCGGGAGAACAAACAAGACTCGTGATGGCCGAAACACACAAAAGTGCCGCAGGCAATCACTCGGGTGGACGAGCCCTCGCACTAAAAATAAAGAGGCTTGGCTTCTTCTGGCCTACAATGAACGCAGACTGCGATTCGTATGCTCGTCGATGCGAGAAGTGTCAACGACACGCCGCGACCATACACAGTCCGACATAACTGCTCCATACAGTAACAGCACCCTATCCGTTCATGCGATGGGGGATGGACATAATCGGACCCATGACTAGTTCCAGGCAAAAGAAGTACATCTTGGTGCTAACCGACTACTTCACAAAATGGGTTGAAGCCGAATCTTACTCCCGAATCACCGACAACGAAGTTCAGCAATTCGTATGGAAGAACATCATCTGTCGACACGGACTTCCATACGAGATTGTGATAGATAACGGCTCTTAGTTCATCTCCCACAAATTCAAAGAATTCTGCGAGCGATGGAAGATACACCTCAACATGTTAACTCCAAGGAACCCGCAGAGCAACGGTCAAGCCGAGTCGACGAAAAAAACCATCATCGATGGTTTGAAGAAGAGACTCGACTTGAAGAAGGGATGCTGGGCCAACGAATTGGATGGCGTCCTATGGTCTCATCGAACGACCCCTCGGAGTGCGACCAAAGCGACTCCCTTTTCACTGGCTTACGGAACCAAAGCAATTGCACCAGTCGAAGTTTGGAGACGATAGACTCCTGGCCTTATGACTTCCGTGATTTTGTATGGCCCTTCCCAGTTTGCTCCTAACTTTCCGGCTTTCCACTCCTTAGTGTTCTCGAACACTTTTCGGAGGACAAGGTCAACGACACGCCGCGACCATACACAGTCCGACAGAACTGCTCCATACAGTAACAGCACCCTATCCGTTCATGCGATGGGGGATGAACATAATCGGACCCATGACTAGTTCCAGGCAAAAGAAGTAGATCTTGGTGCTAACCGACTACTTCACAAAATGGGTTGAAGCCGAATCTTACTCCCGAATCACCGACAACAAAGTTCAGCAATTCGTATGGAAGAACATCATCTGTCGACACGGACTTCCATACGAGATTGTGATAGATAACGGCTCTCAGTTCATCTCCCACAAATTCAAAGAATTCTGCGAGCGATGGAAGATACGCCTCAACATGTCAACTCCAAGGAACCCGCAGAGCAACGGTCAAGTCGAGTCGACGAAAAAAATCATCATCGATGGTTTGAAGAAGAGACTCGACTTGAAGAAGGGATGCTGGGCCAACGAATTGGATGGCGTCCTATGGTCTCATCGAACGACCCCTCGGAGTGCGACCAAAGCGACTCCCTTTTCACTGGCTTACGGAACCGAAGCAATTGCACCAGCCGAAGTAAACGTTACGAGCTTCCGCCGTTCCAGAATGCCCAAAAACGAGGACCTGAATCGAAGTATGCTCCTCGACGCCCATGATGACATAGAGGAAAGACGCGACCAAGCGCTACTCCGGATCCAAAACTACCAACACCAGATCGAAGGGTAGTACAACAAAAAGGTCAAGTCTCGACCACTCGAACTCGGCGACCTTGCCCCGGCTACTCGAGCAAGCGTACTGGTACTCGCCTTCTCACTGAATCTATCCTGATCAGAAAACGTTCGCGAGAATCCCACCGTATCGTCGCGAAGACTAACGCGGTCGAAATGACAATTCCTCGTCATATCAAATTCACTAAGTAAGGCTTGGCCAACCGAAGACTCAGGGATACTTTGATATCGACGAAGAACCGTTTTCATTTTTTCTAAGTTGTAACTAGCATGTAATAACGAAAGGGATATTTCAATCTTAAGTATTTGAAAAAGAAACTTGAGGATTCAGAACCTTTCTTACCGACAAGTCGTCGTGAAACATGCAAGTTAACTACTACTACAAATGCAGCCTTACTTTACGATAATCTAAATTTGAATCGAAACCCCGATCAAACTTACGATTACTTCGACAAAATATAAAGTACTGCATAGTAAATAAGAGAAATCGGAACGTCGTCCGTAATAACGTACTCGCGTTAATAAAAACAAAAGAAGGAAGAGCTAAAACAAGTTCAAAGGCATGAATCCGAAACAATACATAGAATGAAAAGAAAAACAACAGAGGGGCCTAAGTCTCCAAATCCGCCGAACCATCCTTTGGCGACGGTCCCGCCTCGTCAACAGCTGTCCCAGGAACATCGGCTGCACGCTCTTGATCTGAGGTCGTCCCTTCACCTCCTCCGTGTGAAGCTCCGTCTGGAGTTGAATCCTTGTCGAAAGGGGGCCGGCCTTCTTCCTCCGCAGAAGCTTCCCGATCATTAGGCGCCGGGTTGTCGTCAGGCACCGTTTCGACATTCTCCTCCGACTGCGAGTTGTCATTCCCGGAAGGCTGAACATCTTGAGGAGCAGTCGGAGTGCGAAGATCCGCAATGGCATTCGCATCGATGAGGTCGGCATTGGAACCAAACTCGTTCAACTCATTCTTCAGCCTCTCGTCAACGAACTGGGAGTGCATCACCAAGGGGGACAGGATCAAGTCGGTCTCAGGAATCTCACCAACTTCCAACCTTCGGGATTGCTCCTCAAATAACTTCCCCTGCCCCGCGAAGATGTCGATCGTTTCTTGCGGAATGTCGCGACCAGAAGCTAGGAGGGACTCGAGGCACTTCTTGGTGCCGAACGCCTGGCTGTAAAGCAGACGGGCCACATCGTAGGACTCGTGGCGAGTCTGATAGTCGCTGATGTTACTAAAGTGACGATGACACTTAGCCGTCATCGCAGTCTCGACCTTCACTCGTTCCCGAGTTACCTCCAAAACCCGCGACTTCCTAAGGCGGTTCAACTCGCGCACGTGCTCTTCAGCCTTCGCCTTCGCAGCCTTCTTCAACTCCTTCATCTCTCGCTCCATTTCCGCGATCTTTGAACACGCGACCTCCAGATCTGCTTCCGCTTCGTTGGCTCTCTTTTGGTGGATCTTCCGCCGAGCTACGGCCCGCTCCCTCTTGTCAGACATCGTCTCGTAAGCCTCCTCCAACTCGGCCTTCTTCCGACGAAAGAACTTGCCTCGAGCAACTAGTTTCCTCCGCAGCTCTTTAGTCTCGGCGATTGATTCCTTCAACGTCGTGTCGTATTTTTCTACGACACCATTCATATCGCCGTCACCCTGAAACGGAGACACGAAAGCATGAGCAACGCGCGCATTAAAGATACCTATGCTACAGCAAAAAGAAGTGTGTATAAGTGTGCTTACGAGCAATTTTGTCTTGCGGCGTTAGCATACTCGTTCCTGAAGACTAAATCTTTGGCCAACGGAAGAGAGGGCGGTGCGCTTCTGAATTGACTTACGAGCTCCGCACATCTCAAAGGAGCGTATATGAGCGGGACCGGCTCATCGTAGTTGAAGATGACTTGATCAGGGAAGATCTCTCTCTTGACCTTTTTCATAACCGGAGCGCCGTCACTCGTATCATCCTCGGCAGACATCGAGGCACCCTAAGCAGGGTTCGATGGTTCGGAAGGACCGGGAGCCTCAGCAGAAGGAACATCCACGCGAGCTTTCTTCGGCTTCGACACCTTCTTTGTCTTCGTGGCCTTCTTCTTTTTATTCTTCTTCTTAGGACGCGCGGGCGCTGGAGGACTGGCCGGGTCTTCATTTCCAGTTGGGACCGGGTCAGGAGAGTGGCCGACGTTCTCGCGAACTTGCTCCGCGGCTTCATCAGGAGACGGGACCGCGGAACCCCCCTCACTTCCGACAGGAGATTGACGATCCGTCGGAGCCTCCCTACTCCTCTTAGGAGAAGGAGCCCCGTCACCTTCCGATAGATCGACAACATCAACACTATCGGGAACAGCCTCTTGAGTTCCTGCGACCGGGGAATCGCGACGAGGCCTCTTCTTACTCTTTCTCTTTGATGATCCCCGGGCCTCGACCGTCGAAGGAGAGGCTCGAGGCGACTCCTCGATGTTTGCATCGGAACCCTCCGCACTGACGGGATCCGTGTTGACGGGAGGATCGACTGGACGAGGTCTCGGTCGATTCAGTTGCGAAGCAATCATCGCACTCAAATCTGGAAGCCCTCTCATCTTTCTCCGAGTATTGAGGGCACACTGTTCAACCGGATAAAAGAGAGATATCCGGCGTTTTGTAGTATTCGGCAACGGGATATAGATCGAACTCCAATCCTCTGAAGAATTACCAAAGTAAAGAAGGAAATGAGGATGGAGGCAAGTGAAATCACAAAAAAACAGACGAAAGCTCACTTCGAGATATCCGATCGCGACACCGCTTGATCCGCTCTCTCGTGATATTCCCCCAATGTTCTTGATCAAGCCGCGCTACCACACAAGCGTTCTCCAGGAACTCCTCCGGATAATCGCGGGAAGTCGGGTGATCACCTACAACCATAAAAATAAAGATATAAACAAGTTAAAAAGAGAGCGGACGTAGCAGGGATTCTAAAAAATCTACCAAGTATAGCGTTCCACGACACTCGGTAATTATCATTCGGAGGCTCTTCGAAGGCGGATTCATCAGACTTGATGAAGAAATAATATCTCTGCCAGTCGGTGGTCTTGCTCGGATAGCCCCCAATCACGTTGTAGCTCGGACGGATCTTAATCGACCAAAGCCCTTCGTCTTGGGGACTAACGGACGTAAGCTCCTCGAAGACTCGGACGCTTAGAGTAACATCGATTTCCGCAGCTAAGACCATCAAGGCAACTCCGAGACGCCATGCGCCATTTAACATCTGACTAATCTCTCCGCCGCGCCGTCTCGCATATGCAGTAACCAGACGGGGAATCGGAAACCAGAGTTTCGTGTCGTCTTGAAAATAAGACTCATAAACGCATTGGTAGCCATGCGGAGGTGCCCATGGTCTCTGGTCCTTCCTAGGAATCAGGAACGTCACTCCGACTCCGTCATACCGCTCCAGAAGTCTTTTAACACTTGCCACCGTGGATGATGTCTTGTGTACATTCCCCCACGACTGTCCCCTTTCATCGACAGGCCGAAACGCTTCCGGTGGGAGAGCCGGAAGCTCTTCAAATATTCCCCCCGGATAATAGCACATCGGGACGTAGTCTTTGATCGGAGATTCGGGTTCCTCCGTCTCTTGGTCATCACCAGACGAAGGCCGCGCCCTCTCGGATGCCTCTTCTCGACGAAGTCTCGCCGAGTCAGAAACCAGAAGTCTCTGAGAAATATCCAAACTCTCGGAATCCATCATTGCCTCTCGATGGATTGATTCAGGGTCATCGACTGGGTTAGACGAAGAAGCGGGCGCCTTCCCTTTCTCTTTACGAGATAACCTTCTACCGGACGACATACCGCTATATAATCTACAACAACAAACTAGAGAGAGAAGTGGAGGAAGAGAGAGAAAGTACCTGAAGACGCAGAGAAGAATGAGAAAGAGTCGAGGGGTGAAGACTATTTATAGGAATAGGGGAGCCGCAATTTCTTCGAGGCGTCATAATTACCCTCTTTTGGGCCCACCTGGGCCCGAAGGCGTTTTAACGGTTCACGGAAAATAATGCGTCGTTCCAACTTCTCGTTCAACGCAATCAAATCACCGCGTCGATTCGACTTCTCCTCTGACGAAACGATCGAGTCAACGCGCCTATTCGTTTTCTTCCAAGAAAACCTACCAAGGCGATCTGTTGATTCAACTCCTCCTAGCGATCGATCGTGCGGCCGCCACCACTCGTCTTTTCCAGAAATACAGATCACGGGAGAAGACGAAAAACGAAGAAACGGTCATACCGTCTCTCGTCATATGGAGAAAACAAATGCATCCTCTCGGAAAACAACCAGACACGGACCATCTATTCTTCAGAGCCATCTGTACTCCAAAATTCATCGCGCCCGACTAACCGCCGCGCACCGATGAACTAGGGAGGACTTACTGTAGAGGATGTATTCGACCATCCTCTTAAGGCCTGAAGAATAGAAGCCCACGCTCGTCAGGGAGCAAGACGGCTCGACGCCAGCTCGGAAAGCCGGCTCCTCGCGCCATCCTTCGGGCACACTTAGCCGCCCAACTCGCGGTCAGACGAGGCCGACTAAGTACCACGCAACGAGGAGTGGGCATCCCGGCCCAACGAGACTAAGGCCCATAAAATACGACGCATATTAGGTCACGGAGAGAGGCAGGAAGGACTATATAAAGGGAGAGACGAGACAACGAAAGGGCATAGAGACTGACTCAATGGCTAGACTAGGGTTTTGATACCATCACTTTGTTTAGCTGTGTTCCTGACATTGTTGTCCATTTCTCTTCTCTTGTAACCAACTGAACACTTTTCCGACCATCAATAAGACGTCTTTGCTAAAACCCACATCTTTATTCATTACCATTTCCCGATCAAACAACTATGAGTTGATGTATTCATTTTTTTTTTTCAAATCATAGTTTTGTGAATCCAAAGAACAGTATAAAGTAAATGACTTGAAAAATTCAGAGACGTTTTAGAAGGCAATAATGTGATGGCACATGCAATAGGGCTGGTAATTTTAATTGATTGTTTTTTACATTTAGAGATACTCTTACACTTTCCAATTGCACCATAAGAAACTTTGTGTTTGACAATTTTTTCTTGTCAAAAAGACTCTTAAGACATTCTACCAAAAAAAACATGAGTTTCAATCACATGAGTTTCTCTCCTCTTTTTATTATACTTTATTATTTTTTTATTTCATTTTATTTTTTCATTTACTTTCATCTTAAATTCTGAAATGTATTAAACAAAAATAATTATCATGTAAACAAAATTATATATAAAATTATCTATCTTTTAAGATCCATTTTCACATATATATTTATTATATATTAACATGTAAACAAAATTAAGTGTGGATGTGGATACCAAAGCTTGGATGGTAAAATTATATATTAGTTGTGTATATGGACATCTTAACACGAAAGTCGTTGGCTGATACTTTTAAGAGCATGTTTTTCGCCATAGTCTCTGCGAATGAGAAACCCACTAACCATGTTTCCACCATTATTCCCACTGTCACCGTCATCGAGTTCCAGTTGAAACTCATTAAACGTGTCATCCTTTGAACTGTTGTACACCGATCTGTTGGAGACTTCCCCTGTTACGATCTTAAGCTTCATAGGTTTTGAACTTGGGTCTGGTTGTGGTGAGTGAGGAACAAGTCAGGTCGGTGGAGAAGATGTGTTGTGTTTATTAGAGAGGAGCAGCTTAACTCAATGATTGATTCCACCAACTCGAGTCGTTCTTCCTGAGTTATTTCAGAAGTTCTGGTGAAAACGATCTCTCTCTCTCTCTCTCTCTCTCTCTCTGTCTCTCTCTCTCTCTCTCTCTATCTGTTGGAGGAATACAGTAGATTTTATTACACTTATTTGTGGATGTGGACACTAGTTTATGAATAAATCCTTGTATCAAAAACATGTGTATTGGCTTTGATTTAGTCTACATCTTGTCGTATCAAAACAGTGAAGTTAGTATGGACAAAGTCTTTTTTTTGTGAGGGTTTTGATAACAGAATATGTGCCCACGCTTTGTGGTATAACTTTAGTAACATGAGTCCATGTTCACATATTATAGTATAGGTTTGTGTAATCTAAACATAATGCATGTCCATGTTATCTACTATAAAACACATTAACATTCCATGTCCACACATTACTCATCACTCATCCACACATCACCCATCCATAAATCACTCATCCTCGCATCACTCATCCACAATTGTCGTTTCTATTAAAGGGAAAATTGTCCATAATCTATCGCTGGCCCACAACAAAGTGTCCAGAAGTGTCTTTAGGTGTAAGTGAAAGTCAAAAAGTGTCCATTAGTGTAATCAACTCATTTTAGTTAAAACATACGGGTCCCACCCTGTTTTATCTGCAGCGTTTGATCTGCTGCAGGATGGTTGCCGGTCGAATGATTTGAAATTTTTGAGTTGCAGATGCGGGTGTGGGTTGAGCTTATTTTAAATGAGGCGAGTGAAGGTTGATCAAAATTGATTTGCAAATATCCACCAATCTACAATTTTTAAATTTTTTTTCAAAGATAATAATATATTTCACATCTTATGTAAGGTATATTATCATGGGAACATAATTCTCAAGTACTCCTACATCCCATTCTTTTGATTCTCCATTAATAAGATTGCTAACTCTCATATTCGGTTGCAATATAAGGGCAGAAGGACTCTCCATTAATAAGATTGCTAACTCTCATATTCAGGTGCAATATAAGGGCAGAAGGACAAACTGACCTATCTAGTACTTTTCTAGTCATTATTTATTACTTTATAAAAAAAAACTCATTATTAGAGATACTGAAGATATGCTTTCGGACTTGAAAATCACTTATATTCCAAAAGCGCAAAAGCAGATTTCAAATTCCTTAGCTAAGACTACGAGATCATTTCACGGAACTCTTTATTTCATTGGTTGTTTTATTCAAGTTTGAGTAATAGAATAGTCATTCGTTGTCAAAACAAAAAAAAAACTCAATACAAGAAACGTTTGCATGAGGACAAAATGGTCCTTTTTAGCTTTGAAAATAAGAAATGTGTTGTTCCAGCACACTGTGTCTCCCTCAGTGTTTTGAAAACCGGTCCAAATCTGCGGTTGAACCGATAAATCCGGTGACACAAATATTTAGTTTGGATTTTTGGAAAAACCCATTATTGAAAAACCTTACTAAAACCTGGAACCCTACAACTGTTTGAACCACTGGTTAAAATAGCAAGTCACTTTTTTTTTAATTTCTCAATTATGTTATTAATTTATTTATTCAAATTAACTAAATTTTTTTCTGCACCCGGATGTCAACTATACATCTCCTACTTTTTATTATTATTAATTCATCAATCTTATTTACATTTTTTAATTTTTGATTTATTAGTCATTTTTTTAAAGATTTTGATGAATAGTCATGTTATTTGAAAAAATTACGTGAGTGATGATACAGAGAACCAACATTAGTTGATGTGATTTGATCGATATTAGTTTATTTTTGTTATTGATAATCTAATATTAAAATTTTAATATTTAACTTTTGTTTCTTTATTATTTAAATTTTAATTTCACATTTCAATACTTATGAATTTCGAGTCTTAATATTTTTTTATTAGATGTTATAACTCCTAGCTTATTAAAAAAATTATTAAATAGTCAGAATTATTTTTAATATTTTGTATGTCAAATGAAAAAAAAATATTGTTAAAATATTCTTAAAAGATAAAAGATGTATATATTTTTAATAGCTAATATATTATTATTTAATTAAGCTAATTGATTTATTGATCCACAGTGCACCGCGAGGTCATCCCGGTCAGATCGATCATCCAGGTCAATGTCCGAGGATTTTTTTTTTTCAATGTCCGAGGATCAGATTTCAAAACATTGGTCTCCCTATAATAAAAATAAAAATAGAGCGGAACTCTCCTTAAATCCTCCTCATCATAAATACTAACTTGCAAGCTTTTGGTAGATGCTTTACTAGAGATGGACGTTGGGATATCCGTTCGAGTTCAGGTCTGGTATTTCAAATTTTTGGATATTATAGTATAGAGATATAGAACTTTTTGAGTATTTTTGTACTTTGGGTCAGGCTCGGATATTTTTAATCCGGATTCGGTTATCTTGGATGAATTTCGGATATTTAGATTTAAAAAAAAAACATTTTTAAGTTTCTTGTATTGAAAAATATGGATTTCAATTAACTGATTTTTTTTCTTATTTCTCATAGATTGAATTATTAATAAATTTGGAAATAACAATTCAACAACGAACATATATTAATATGAATAATAATAATACACACAAGACACATCTATTAATTAAGGGTAACTTAACTCTACACAAAATACATCCAAAAAGGAAAGTAAAACGCACGTGGCAGGTTGACATACCAAAAAACTAAGGCAGTCTATGTGGTCATCGGTCAGTAACAATGCTCTGAGCCATCAGAATTATCTCCATCGTATTCAAGTCCATCTGCTTCACCCCATCCTCCTCTCCCCAACGGCTGAAGAACGATGACCTTACCGTTACTGAGCCCAACAGAGATCTGGCTCGGATGTGATGGATGGGCAGCTACAACAGCCGGATAAACCACGACCCTGTGTCAATCCCAGTTTGATCACATGATTTCAGACTTTTTTTAAGATCAAATACAATAAAACGTGTGCAGGTAAGGAAAATGTACCTGATGTTGCTGGGGATGGGTTGAGTAAAAGCAGTCAGATTGATTCGACATTTCATCACAAATGTCTCGGAGTCAAGAATTTTTATAGACTCACTTCTAAAGCCAACATAGATGGTCTCACCATCAGAAGAATATGTAGCAGAAGTTATTGCGGCTTCATCAGGAACCCACTGCATAGCATTTTATTGGTTTAAAGTCAATAAGATAACTAGATGAAGGGAATATCATCAGAGTAAGTGTTTGCCTTTTACCTGCCTAAGGCAATCTAGAGTTGGAACAGCATGTCTACTTATCCACTTATCTTGGACAACGAGTAGCTCGATTTGATACGGGTCAAACTGGATTTGCGTTACTAGAGAGGACTTATTGTTAAGCCGGTTGCAAAAATTTTGAATAGAGTCAATACTTGTTAGCTTTACCCAGCTTTTTGTGCTCCAAACACAGAGCTGGAGAAAACAAAAAAAATAATTTAGGAAATTCCTGAAAACAGGATTGTTACAGAGGCATTTACAAACCTTTCCATCAGCTCCTGATGAGACGAGGACATTAAAACAGCGTGAAAATGCTAGGCAGGTTATTCTCTGATCATGGCCGTCCAACTTTTCCTTGATCTAACACATTTTACAGATTCATATTAATATATTCTTTTTGCACTAGACAAACTAAAACAACGGTTTCATATTAGGGAGAGCTTTACCTTTCTCGAGGATAAGCAATGGATGAGGATAGAGCCATCATCTAGCCCAACGGCAAGTAAATCACTAGGAATAAATATAAAATACGTAGCTCTAGGTTTAATAGGACTTCCAAAAGCAGCAACCCTCTGCAGTTATGCAACACAGTATCATTTGATGGTATTGACACAAAAAAGCAGAATATGAAAGCTTATAACAGTACAATTCTTATTACCTCAAAACTCTTCAGATCAAAAACTGCTATTTTTGCTCCTGAAGTAGAGAAAAGATAGGAGCCCTTGATCGCAAAGCAAGACGTTGAATCCTCAGCAGAGGTGGCTATTTCGTTTTTCATAGTTTCCCCACTCATAGGTTGATGTAACCGTGGCTTCGGAAACACATCTTCCTTCAATACTCGAGGAGTATGCTATGAGTAGAAATTTTGAAAAAAAATCAAGTAAACAGGGTAAGTAGTCATGACATCAGCGCTAACTCATTAGACATTTCAGATCTGAGTTTAAACCTTGCAAAATTCATTTTGGCCAGTCGACCACGTCCAGAGTTTATGCGTGGCGTCATCTGCCAAAGCCAGAATGTAATCTCCAGAAGGGGAATATGTCAAACATGCTATCTAGAAAAACCAACAAAATGCCTATGTGATCCCAGTGATTGAAGATATAAAGGACAATTTTTGGCTAACAAACAACAACAAGCAGCATCGCTATTCAACAGATAATGTTACTCTAAAACCAAGTAAAATTCTTGGGAGTAAAGGTGAAAATGAAAGTCTTATAAGAATCTGGAGAAAGTAGCCATACCCTTTCACCTGAACAATCATCAGGAAGAACCAGTGCACTGCACTCGGATGGATGATTGATTTCCTTAAGTTTGCCCTTCGTTCTGTTGTATTTGTTTTTAAGAGGGGATGGTTCGCCACAAAGGTACTCTACTACTGGGATATCTTCCAGAGACTGAGAATTGTTGCATGAATGAGGTCTCCACCAGTCCATGCTGCATGAGGTGAAGAAAATCAAGACTAGAGGAAAGGAATAGGAAGACTAGAAAGCAACCCATCTTACGTCTGCTTCATCAGTGTTAAAAGTCTTGATTTTTTCATCTTAGGAAAGCCGAGTTTATCTTTCAGTGTTGGATTCTTCTTGGCTAGCATGGCAACAGACACTTGTAGTTTTGTCTTCTGCGACGTGTTATCAAGAGATCCAGATGGGGTTGTAGCCTCCCTACAGTAGAGAAAAATAACCCATCAGAGTGAAACCTAAGTCTAGGACTGCTCAAGCATCATTAAAACAAATCTAAACGAACCATGCTGTGGATTCTCCGCATTTCAGTTTCTGAAGTTCAAGAAACATGGCCTTTGAGTATTTATTAGCGTGTTTGTCTGTGAAAGCTGCCAGGTACTCTTCAGCCTTTCCCATTTCACCGAGCTTCATCACTTCAGCCAGATAATTTATGTTGAAGAAGACTTTGGTTTCTTGCTCTAATCTTCGAAAAGAAAACCTTGTCAACATTAATAAGAAGAATAAATAATCTATATCCAGAGGTTTACCTATGCAAAGTGTTCTTGTACTTTGCTTCATGGAGAAATTGAAGGATTAAGATAATGAGATCTTCCTACAAGAAACTCACTGATCAGAAACAAAAAGACTAATGAATTGAAAAATATACATTGCATTTTTCATTTCACCTTCGAACCTCCCATTCTCCCACTAGAATTTGGACAAATGAGAGAAATAAGGGAGAGCAGTGCGGATTTATTCAAATTCGGAAAAACAAGTTTGCCACATAGAGAAGGATTGCTTTCAGCTAGTTTGCGGAGATCAACACACAACCTAGCTCTAACCAATGCTTTATCCACGCTCCCAGTTTTCTCAGGAATTCTATAAAACAAAGCAACCAGAAAAAAAAAAACTCAATGACAGATCTGTTGCATTAAGGAAAATTATTACAAGGCTATTTAAATATAATATTAATCCTTGCCTTATATCTTCTACAGCAATCACGTTAACCAAATCCTCGAACCCATCATCTTTGAAAACAGGAATCCGTCTCAAATCCTTGGAGAAAATGTTCACCGATTCAGAGCCACCACTGAATAAGAAAACAAACAAGTTTTTGCTTAGGTTATACAGACAAAAAGTGTTTAGCTTTTTGTTTCTATGCCCTCAGAAGAAAATCTACTAATCACAATGAAATTGAAGTCATTAGCTGACAAAAAAAGGTTTTCTTATTTTTTTTTATAAATTAACTGAACTGAACTGAAAAAAAGGAAGTATAGGGATTTTAGCTTGCCTATCAGCTGCTTCAGAAAACTTCCATTTGTACAAGTCAACAAACATTTTCCTTGAGAATGTATTAGCATCTGGACTAGTGAATGCTGAAAGGTAGTCCTCTGCTTCTCTCCAGTTACCGTTAGTGATAAATCCAGAAAAGTAGCTATAATCAAAGAAAACGCCTGAATCCTGCTCCAGTCTAAAAAACAGAAACAAACAGTTGAGAACTAACAAAACTGTTAACCGTAAATGAGAAAGATCCAGAGACCGTACAAGTGTAGGCTTTTCTCGTAGCGCTCTTCGTGAAGGAACTGTAAGATGAGGAAGATGAGATTCTTTCGATTCTTCTCGTCTATGATCATCATCGTTGAATCAATCATAAGATGAATTTCGAAATCTTATAGTAGCTCCAGAGGAGATCTAGGGTTGGGAGAGAGGGAGAGAGCGATTCTCAATTGTCTCGAGATCGGAGACAAAAATGGAAAAGTTTGCGAGTCAGTAAAAGCTTGTCGTCGTCTTCGTTTACTCCGCTGATGGAGTTCAGTTTAGGGGAAGGAATGAAACAAGCCGAAATTAAGGGCTTTGATCAGTGCACCTGCTTATCATCACCTTTGACATTTACTATCAATGGCAAGGAAAACGACAATATCGTTGACGAGTCATTTTAATCGTTTCTAGAGAACAATGGAAAAATGGTCTATTTCAACGTGAACTTTATTACGCATGTCTATTTTATTCACGAACTTTATAGTAGCGGGTATTATATACTGAATTCAACAAAAATTTGAAATTACTTTATGTACTTTATGCATTGTGTTTTTTCATTCTCGAAATGTAAAATTCTTATAATATTTTTAAATTTTTGTTTAGTTCTGTATGGAATACTCGCTGTTATAAAGTTCGTGAAATAATAGACACGATGTGTAAAGTTTACATTGAAATAAACCTTTTTAGTAAAATGGTTTAATGACAAAAAAATATATCTCATCTATTTCTAAAAGATTGATGTTTTAGAATTTTCACACCTTTTAATAAAGCATATTAAAACTTAGCTATAAATGCATTGTTTTCTGTAATTTTATATTTCATATACTTTTAAACTAATAAGATTTCACAAATTGCAATTAATGTTTTTGAACTTCACAATTTTTCATTATTAGTTGACAAAAATTGTATTGAAAATATAAAATATCAATCTTTTTGAAACAAATTTTTTTTCTAGAACATCAACCTTTTAAGAACGGAGAGAGTAGTTTTTAGTTGAAGGCTTATTCATTATGATATTTTACTATTTATAAGCGTTTACAACTAATATCTAAACTCTTATATTTTACTTTATCAACTTATAATCAGTTTATAAAGCTTCATAAATATTTTAATACTTCTACAAATATTTAATAAAGTTTCACAATGATTTATAAGCTTGTATAAGAAAAAGAAGAATGGCTGTCTTTTATTTTTTAAGTATACATATAATCAGGAAAATAGAAAAAAAAGACTATCATCCTAATTTAGTAGGAAAATTAAATTCATTAATGAGTTATTTTCAACACTACTAAAGACTTAGTATAACTTTTAAAAAGACTAAAATTATTTGATATTAGAAAATGAGATATAAGCCGCGATTTGTTTTATAATAGGGTTAATTGCTGAAATGCCATACTTTCAAATGACAATATGAGAACGGTACCCTTCCAAGGGAAAATTGGAAATAGGGTCCATTTTTTTTTTAAAATTACCATCTAACCCTTTCCAACAATAATCCTCTTTCGGTTAAAAAAAATTAAAAAGCATAATAAATGACAACTCTTTACCTTCAACGGTTATCTCAGATATCAGATTTGTTGCTCATATCGTCAAAGGCTCTCACTTTATCTTCAACGATCTATCACATTTCAAATTCTCTAATCTCGAGTATATCTGATACATTAAGTGAATTGAAGACGTGGAAGGCGAACAGATTACAGCCTTATCCGGATCTGAGAAATACCAGGTATGATAAAAATTTATAAGATCTAGGTTTCTATGAACAGAGGCAAAGTCTTTCTTTTATGGTTGCCTTAATAATGATGTTCCCTCGCCGCTACGATTACGATTCACTTGTACCTTGTTGCCAAAACCCAAAATTATTTTTGCGATGTGTACTGATGCAAATTATGTATTATGCAGATAATGTTGCACATAGTTACTGTTTTTGGAGAATGGAAGATGGATAATGTTGGTTCGGAGTTCTCTCCAACTAAGAAGGGAATTGCGTTCTTTGTAGGTGATGATATCAAATATGAGGATTTTCTCCGCATGGTTTGTGAAGATTACAATATGATTAGTGAGATGAAAGCGGTTGAGCTTGCTTATATCTTGCCTAAAAGTATACTGGAGAATATGCCTAGCAACACTCCTCCGATGTCCTTGAGTAACGACAGACAACTTGCAGATTTTATAACTTTGTTGAAGACAGATTCTATGTGTGTTTGTGTTTCATTGACTGCAAACAGAGGTCGTCCGGATGTGAATAGAAATCAAAAGCGTGTTGCCAGAGAGAATGCTTCTGCTGATTTTAGTAGTTTTGGAAATGTTCATTACGAGCCTACGAAGCCATCACATGAGACTATGAAGCCATCACTTGAGACTATGAAGCCATCACAGCTGCGTAAGAGTGAAACCATTAAGTCTGGTGACAGTTTCAGTTGCAAGAAAGAACTAATAACAAAGTTACGCAGGATTTCAGTGCTCGAAAGGTTTGATTTCTGCATCAAAAAGTCTTGGAAGCAATTATTTTACGCAAAGTGCTTCGTTCCTGGATGTTCCTGGAAGATACGTGCTACAACTCTGTCGAGATCATCTCCAGAATTCTTCGTGCGTAAGTATACTGATCTTCATACATGCTATGGGGCTGATAGGTATTCGCGTCACCGCCAAGCTAATGCACAATGTATTGGGAAGATGTTTGTTGATGGATTTAGTGGCGGCAGTGATCTTAAAGGAATCCGGCCTAAACATATAATGGACTGTATAAGGACTGTTTATCAAATTGACATCGGTTATACGAAGGCTCATAGCGCATTGGCATATGCACGAGAGATGGTTAGAGGCACTCATGCTAGTGGCTATCAGGACTTGCCTTCGTATCTATACAAAATAGAGCAGGCCAATCCAGGTACAAAAACAAAGCTTGAAGTTGATGCTGAGAACAGATTTAAGTATTTGTTCATTGCTTTTGACGCATGTATCAAAGGCTTTCCGTTCATGAGGAGGGTTATTGTTATAGATGGAGCACATCTAAGTGGTAAGTTCAGAGGTATTATGTTAGTGGCTGCATGTCAGGATGGAAATAAGGGTATATATCCTATAGCTCTTGGGGTTGTAGATGCAGAGGATGCAGCTGCATGGGAATGGTTTTTTACCCAGCTGCGTGGTGTGATAGGTGATGGTAGAAATTTGGCTTTCATCTCTGACCGATGCCCAGCAATAGCCAAGGCACTTACGAATGTTTTCCCTGAAGCTCATAGGGGCATATGCTTATATCACCTTGGTCAAAACATGACCTCAGGTTTCAAAAATCCCCAAATGGTCGCGGAGGCTAAAAGGGCTGCGAGATTATATCGACAGGTGGAATTTGACAGAAGATTTGAAGTCATTCGACGTCACGACAGCGCACTACACCACTATTTGACAACTGCAGATATTCGAACGTGGGCTCTCTCACATTTTCCAGGAGACAGATATGATATCATGACAAGCAACTTTGCAGAATGCATTAACGGCGTGCTTAAAGAGGAAAGAGCATTTCCCATTGCATATTTTGTGGATTCTTTTAGAAAGATGCTTTCAAGATGGTTTGCAGAAAGGCGAGAGGAAGCTGCGGCGTTGAAAACAAACTTCACAGAATATGCTGAACTCAAACTGCATATGAATCACAACGAAGTGGGTACGCTAACTGTTCAACATCTTGATTCAAACCGTAGCCATGTTGAAGGTGGACACTTTAGCTGTTTGGTTGATCTAGAAAAGGTATGAAACAATAGAGTTTCACTTCTGCCATGTTATCATTTGACTCGTTTTTGATACATAGGGTGCAATTTTGCAGCGGAGTTGTACTTGTAAGCAATATGATATCGAGAAGATACCCTGCGCGCACGTAATCAAAGTGGCCAAATGTCGGAAAATTGGCGAACATACCCTGGTGGATCCTCTTTACTCAAAGGGCTACTTGGTTGCAGCGTACACAGAACCTATTAACCCAATTGATGAAGATTTGATGCCACCAGCCGATGTACTTAGTCAAGTGTGTCTACCACCCAAAATGGGCAAACAATGTGGTAGACCGAAGATGAAGAGATACTTATCTGCTATTGAAAAAGCGAAGCGGTTCAAGCGCAAACAATTAAAAAAAAAGAACCAAACAATGAGTACGAGCAATCCACCTCCAGCGAAACCGGAAGGTAAATTGACTTCACGTAATACATCAACAAAGAAACGTTGTCGTAGTCAATCCCCAGGTACTCCAATAAACCAGAAGCTAGCAAATATACCGCGGCGGCGGACGCCATCAACTAATCCGTCAACAAGAAAGAAACCAAAATACTCGGCAAAGATTACAGCACCGACCACTCCAACCCCCAAGGTGAGAAAAGTACTTTTCAAGAGTAGTCCCGCATCAAATGAAACAGGAAAAGGGATATTCCTAGAATTCCTAACCAGATGGGTTAGTCCAAGTGACCCTGAGGTTCCGACCCACAGGAACCGTCAAAGGATCAACTTTAACATAAAAATACTTCTTTCTCCAGTCATCATCGCTACTAGAGAACCTAAAGATAACGTGATTGGGATGACTAGAGAGGTAGTAAGTTCCGGTACCACCCTCCTTAGAAGCACTCTCCTTCAAAGAGAAGAGGCTCATAAGCTCGGTAAGACCAACGCTAACCCCTTCCTATTTGGACCTGGTGATGAAGCCGTTAATCACACGGATAATCGAGGGACAGAGTTGGGAGAGGGCTAGTTGATAATGATCTAGTAGATCGAGTAGTAAGGTCGGGAGAGGAAATCTCAAGTGAGACTTGGAGATGAATTTCTCATGACAACAGAACCAACCCTCCGGAGTGGTCTCAGGGGTTTCGTCGGAGTTGCAGGCACGGCCAAGCTCCTTCGAACCGAGAGCTTGAACCATGAGGTTGACTACGTCTTGACTTTTCAGAAACGACGGCGAGTGTGGGCTGCTCCCACTCGAATCATCCTTCTTCTTCCGTTTGGAGACTCTAGTTGCAATCGTCTTCCTAGCTGTCTTTTTCCCCTTCTTCATTTTGGCTCCGACTTCTTGCTTAACCTTCAATAGTTTGGCTCCAGAGGCGGAGGGAGGCATCCCGGTTTCGCCGGAACCTTCTTTCGGATGATCCATAATACGGGAAGGATAAAGAGAAAATTGATGGCGAGGTTTGGGAAAGAAGTTGCAGAACGATGATGAAAGATAAAAAACAAAAAGAAAAAATCGCAGTAAAAATAATGAGAGGAGAGGGAAGTTACCTTGGAAACTGAACAGAGGCGTGGAGAAAGTGGGAGGCGTAGCAGTTAATGCTCGCAGCTTTATATCCCATCGCCCTCGAGATCCGGAAACGTCATTTCAAATCTCCTTCATCTGATCCGTAGATTTTATTAACAAGCGATAAGGACCGTTAGATCGAATAAACCGAATCTAATGAGATAAAAACTAATTATTACTTCGGCAGAAAGATAAGATCGAAGGCTAGAATCTAGCTTCCGAGACAAAAGATTTTTATTTGGAAGCTGGGGGCAACTGTTGGACCCGAATATGACCCTCAGGTGAGGTACCGGTAAAATGTGAGCTATCGAGTGGGCCGAATAAAGCCCATCGCGATAATGAGAGCTGGAAGCTGGACCAAAGGCTGAACCTAGAAGTCGTCATAATAGAGGTCACGATATAAAGGGAGCTGATACTTCCAGAAGACTCGGTCAAGAGGAACCTGGAGCAAGTACGTAATTGAAGCCGCATATCTCGGAGGTCAGTTAAGGAGCTACAAGTGAGACCTAGCATATATAAAGACAGGAGAGGTCGAAGATAGAAAACCTTCTCCAGATACCAACTTTTGTACTAGATTAAACACATCACGTATTCTCTTTGTAATCATCATCAGAAACACATCTTGTAACATTCATTGATCATCAATAAAACGTATTCATTCATCGAGCTTAATTACGGGATTCAGCCCACGATTTATACTCATCATCTCTCTCAACCTAACCTAGTTCTAAGAAGTGAAACCTTGTCTCTCACAATAGGTACCTTCAGTTTCTTAAGCTTACCTAGGTCATACGGAGCGCAAGGCAGCAGCAGGGAAGAGGCAGGGAAGTCGTCAGCTTAAAACTGTCTGAGGATTGCGCTTGACTTGCTACCGGTTTGCCGAAAGCTTGCGAGTAAGATATCCCCTTGCCGGTGTCATTTTCCGTTTCTTTTCCGGCCTGCAAGCTAGCAAAAGGTGAGAAAGAACCATTTTATTGGTAAGACAATTTTTAAAATGTCTCAAGAGTAGTTTTATTATTTATTAGGCTTGGGCAAACCGGTTGCGGTTCCCTTGCCTCTTGCCTACGTATGCCTTGCGAATCATATTATTGCCTCGCCTTACTCTTTAAGAGTGTGTTTGGAGCCCTTCCTCTTTGATTAAGGTGCATAACCCTAAACCAATCTTCCATCATAGAATCAAGTTCTTGCAATGGTGCTTTTGTCAGTGAGAAATGATTAAAAATACCTAGAATTTCTTAAGTGTACCTAGTTTTACCGAGAAATCCTTCTTTTCTTCCCAAAGGTGGGTTTCTTTAACCGGTCAATTCTTTTATTTACTCAGAAATACCAAAGTCAGCAATAACATAGTAAGTGTTAATAAACCAAATTTCTAACTAGCTCTTTTTCTGATTAAAGCATAAACTATAGAGTTTCTTATAAATAAATATAGTTTTTGGCTTGAATACCATCTATAGATTTGTATGAATAGGTACCTATAAACAGAGCTACCTTATAAATACTATAGTTTTTCTAGGAAGGTAGTCTGAAGACATTGTAATGGGACCAAACAGGTGTGAGGAACAAGGTTTCACCCTAGGATTCTAGGTAAGGTAAAAAGGAGGTACATGAAGAATTGTGGGCTGAATCCCGTTAGGAGCTTTGAGAATGAATGAATACTTTTATTGATGATTTGAGTGTGAATGTTACAAGAAGATCGATAAGAGATTACAAAGTGAAATAAGAAATATTGTAGAGTTTGTGTATGACTAATCGTAATGCCTCTCTCTTCTAATCTTCGAAGTCTTCCTTAAATAGTGTTGAATTTCCCCTTGATTATCTTTAACAGATCTCTGTAATCTTCTCCTCTTTTTGAGGAACTCGTAACTGCTCCCTGTTGACCGGGTCCTCCGCTCTTTCTGTTTATGATATGAGCCTCCTCTTCAACGTAGTCTCCGGAGGTTATGATCAACTTCCTGTCTTTGGCTCCGTGTTGAGCTCCAGCTGAGGTCGCTGATACGTACTGGGCTTTATCTTAGCCCAGAGCTCATTTAGGTTCCGTAACAAGCTAATGGGCCATATTCGGGCCCAACAGATGCCCCCAAGCTTTCGAGATAAGATTTCGCTATCTCGGAAGCTTAACCTAGCCGCCGAAACCTTGGTTTTACTGTTGAGATAATGATTACGGGATATCTGTTTCTCAGATATTATTCGTTTGATCCAACGGTTGAGATCTCTCTTGGTTAAATCAACGGTCCGGAGGAGAGAAGTTTTGAATTACTTGTTACGATACCCGAGGATGGATGTGATATAAAGTGGAGAGCATTAACTGCCACGCTCCACAATCTCCACGCCTCCGTTCGGTTTCCAAGGTAACTCCTCCTCCACTCCTTTATCTTACTGCATTATTATTTTTTTTTTTACTTTCATCTCTCAGTTTCGCCATTGATCTTCTGCTACTTCTTTAGAAACTCCAAAAGTTTTTGGAACTAGTTCGCTTCTCCTCCTTTCCCCTTTCAATCCTCTCATTCTTAACCCTCTGTTTAATGGACCCTCCGAGAGAAGGCTCCGGCGAGACCGGAATTCCCCCTTCTAGCAAACGCTTAATGAAGGTCAAGCAGGAGATAGGCGAGAAGGCCAAACGAGAGACGAAGAAAGCTAAAGACTTGGTCGCGACGAGAGCCTCTAAGCGAATGAAGAAGAAAGATGGCTCCGGTGGGAGTTCTTCTTTGGGGTCTCACTCGCCGTCTTTGTTGAAGAGTCAAGAGGTTGTTAATCTCATGGTTCAAGCTCACGGCCGAAAGGAGTTAGCCAAGGCCTGCTCCTCCGATGAGACTCCGGAATCTGCCCCCGAGGGTTGGTTTTGCATCCACGAGAAGTATATCTCGAAATGCCACCTTAGGTTCCCGCTCCCGGACCTCTTGCTAGATCTTCTTGATCATTATCAGTTAGCTCTCTCTCAGCTTTGTCCCTCGGTTATCCGGGTAGTAAACGGATTCATTACCAGGGCCAAAGAGGAGGGAATTGTTGTTGGTCTAACTGAGTTGATGAGCCTCTATGCGATCAAAGAGAGCTCTACTAAAGATGGTGGTAGCAGTACCTACTATCTCCCTTGTCGTCCTGGGTTCAGTCTTTTTAAATCCTCTGGTAGTGACGATGACTGGAGGAAAAAGTATTTTTTTGTTAAGATCGACCCTTCGACTGTTCCGACGGGTCGTGCTCTCTCGGTTGTTTGGTCCGATATATCTGGTTAGGATTTTTAGGATCCTGTTTTGCTCATTTCTGATTGTTGCTACTTGCTGATATATTGGTTCTATATGTAGGTATCGACGATCCTCCTAAGCTCACCGATAAGCAGTCCAGGGCTCTTTTTAGGAGGCTACATCAAAGTTCCAACGCTTGGTCATCGTTTACTACTTCTCGCATTGGATCAGCCAGGTTCCCGGAACGATACAACATCCAGCTTCCTGACCCGATCCCTGTTGAAGACTTAGAAGGTAACCTCTTATCTTGTTATATTCAGCCTCGTTTTGAGAGGTAGCTAAAGAGATTTTGTTATTTTGTTCAGTTTCTGAAGGTCCCAACGTGGTGGAAATTTCAACCGGAGCTAGCACTTCTGAAAACGAAAGGTCTTTAGTTCCTAAGATGAGACCCTCTTTCCGTAACCGAAACAAATCTGCAACAGCTGCCGGCGCTTCGCGGGGCAGCGATAAGTCTCAAGGTGGTGTTTTCATCAACACGCTGAAGGACGTCCTTGATGATGGGACCTCAGCCCCTGTTATGGACGTGAGTCCGGTTGAAGCTGGAGTTCGAGATGTTGTTCCCCACCCCGAGGTTCCGCCAGTATTGGACAATCCTCGTGCTGCTGGAGATCCCCTCGAAGCTGAACCTCCAAGACCCAAGAGGTCTCGAACTGAAATGGGAGACAGGCCCACTAGGTCTACCTCCTCATCTTCGCGAGGTGGGACCGTTGGTTGGAACTTCACCCATTCTAAGCCGGGGTCGATCCTGGATGATTCCTGGGGATTGGCGACCATTCTGAGGCATCTGAAAATGGTTGGATGTTCTATGCCTTCGGTCAGCAGCTTAACCAACAGGGAAGAGTACATTGAGATAGCTCATCACTTGGGTCAGGTATACAACTTCATCTTTTCCCGGTTTTCTTTTAGATTCAGGTCTTCTGTGACCTGAGATTTTTGCACTTTGTTTATGTAGCTAGCCAGAGCCATCAACAGAGCTCAGCTAAAGTTTGAGGAGACCGTGCGTGGTGCTCCTACTACTGCGGAGTTAGCTCAAGCTGCCGATATGTTCAAGGCTACCAAGATGGAGCTTGACCAGACTCGTACTCAGGTTTCTGAGCTTCAGGCCGAGGTTAAGAGGCTCGGTCTGAAGGCTGATACTCAGCAGAGGAAAATCGAGAGTCAAGCTATTGACATCCAGGTGAAAGGCAGGAAGATCAACGACTTGGAGGCTGCTCGTAAGATAGCTGAGCATCAGGTCCAAGAGATGATAGCCCTATCCCAAGATAGCCAGAGGAACAAGGAAGCTGAGGTCAAGCTCGCTGTGAGGAGAGGTAAGAGGGAGGTCGCTGATGCTTACAACAAGATCTTGACTTCGGTGAAGGAAAAGTTTGCCAAGAAGATGATGAAACCGATGCCCTGATCTATGCTCAGGAGCTTCAGGCAAACACCGAGCTTCTGAAGGCCTTGTTGACAAAGGAGGTAAAGGATGCTGAGGAGGAGTATAATCGCCTTATGGCTTTGATTCCGGACGCAGCTGCTGCTTACGATAGGGCTCAGGTCTCCGACTTCTCAGTTAGCAAGCTTCCCATTCCTCAACTCTCCGAGAGCTCAGGTACTTTTGAGATCAATATGTTTAACCCGACGTTTTCCGGCGAATATGGTTCTAATTTGGACTTGGTATTTCCTGAACTAGCTCCAGTCGAAGCGAATCCAGGGGATGTTAACCAGGAGGCTGATGTGGAGGTTCCTGCTAAGGATGGAGGTTCGGTCGGGAAAGATAAGGAGGTTGATGCGGGTCCTGGAGCCAACGCTGGTCCCGGTACCGAAGAAGGATAAGAGCTGATGCTCTTTTGTGTTAAAGACTGTTTTGCCCAAGGGGCTTTTGTTTGATTTTCAAGACTTATTAGCCTGAGGAGGCCTTTAAACCTTTACATGTTCTTAGGATCTATTGCCCGGGGGGGGGGCTTCTAAACCTTTTATGCATTAAGACTTATAGCCTGAGGAGGCTTTTAAACCTTTGCTTTAATTTAAGACTTAGTCGTTTCGGATATTTTATCCTTTGTTCTGACTGTCGAGTGTAATATCGATTCGTAGTCGAGTTTTGTTTTAACTTTAGGTATTCGTAAACCTGTTTCGTTTTGAGCGATGATGGGATCTGTTCAATATTTCTTTTCCTCTTCTCTTCAGGGCCTTTAGGCTTTGTAAAGGATTTCGAGACCTTTATATTTTGCTAAGGGTTTTAAGACCTTTGAGATTTTGTTAAGGATTTTAAGACCTTTGAATGTTGCTAGGGATTTTAAGACCTTTTAGATTTTGTTAAGGATTTTAAGACCTTTGAATGTTGCTAAGGATTTTAAGACCTTTCAGATTTCGTTAAGGATTTTAAGACCTTTGAATGTTGCTAAGGATTTTAAGACCTTTCAGATTTCGTTAAGGGTTTTGAGACCTTTGGCCCAGGATTTTAGCGACCTGGATTTCTTGAGTTGTTTGACGAGCTCAGGTCCCCTCTCAGGGTGAGCTGTGCTCTTTTTGAGGGATTTTAAGACCTTAGTTTCCGTTAGGGTTTATAAGCCCTTAGGCCAGGGTTTCTAGAGACCTGGGTATGTTCGTAATTGTTCGAGGAGTTTCAGATCCCGTTTGAGGAGAGTCTACGTTTCTTTGGAGGATCTTAAGATCTTGATGTAGGTTAAAGTTTTCGAGACTTTAAGTTCATTACTTTAGAGATGCGAAAATGCTCGTAGCGAGGTTCCGTTTTAGGGAGACCTGAATTCTCTTAGAAGATTTTACGACCTTTAATGTAGAAGTATAAACTTGATTGTTTTATTAATGGTAGATTATGAATGATACATGACTCGAACTGATCATTTAGAAATTGTTCTCGGGCCGTGCGTTTTTGGTAACGCGTGCCCCCTTTGCTTGGATGACGAGGTTGAGAAGAAATTGGGGCTGCACTCATGACGGAGTTGCCTACGTACCCAGTCAAGGGATCAAGCCAAACGTAGGTCAGGGGAATTTAGGTACCTAATAGTAATATCTTTTGAGGTTCGTGGCGTTCCACGATCGGATTTCAGGTACCCCGGTTCGTACCTTCTGGAGTTTGTAGACTCCGGGTCGTACTATATGGATAATTCGGTAGGGGCCTTCCCAGTTGGTTCCTAGTTTCCCAGCTCCGGGTTCTTTGGTTCCTTCAAACACCTCTCTAAGTACTAGGTCCCCTACAGCAAACTGTCGAGGCCTTACTTTGGAATTGTAGTGCCGTGCCATTGCCTGCTGATAATTTTGAATACGAAGCAAGGCTTGGTCTCGTCTTTCCTCGATTAAATCGAGGCTGTCCATCAGGAGCTGGTTATTAGCTGCGGGGTTGGAGGTGCATAGTTCCCTGCGGAGGCTACCTGCGGTAGTTTCTGCTGGAACGACTGCTTCCATCCCATAGGCTAAGGAAAAGGGGGTTTCCTCTGTAGCTTTTCGTGGGGTGGTTCGGCAGGCCCATAGTACTTCGGGTAGTTTTTCTGACCAGAGCTCCTTTTGAGCACCTAGGCGTTTCTTGAGGTTTGCTAAAATTGATTTGTTAGCAGCCTCCGCCTGGCCGTTACCTTGAGGTCGCCGAAGTGATGAAAAGGTGAGGCGGATGTTCCACTTATCGCAAAACTTTTTGAAGTCGTGGGATATGAACTGCCCTCCGTTGTCAGTTACGATTTCGTATGGGACACCGTGCCTACATACGATGTTCTTCCACACAAATCCTTCGACCTCGAATCTGTTTATTTGCTGAAAGGCTTCGGCTTCGATCCATTTAGTGAAGTAGTCGGTTAGGACCAGGAGGTTCTGTAGCTTTTTTCCTTTCCCTGAAGGTACTAGAGGACATACGATATCCATGGACCATCTCATGAATGGATAGGGAGCTGATATGTTGGACAGCTTCTCCGCTGGTTGATGTATGATTGGTTCGTGCCTTTGGCATTTGTCGCATGATGAGGAGTACACCTCACAATCTGCGATAATGGTAGGCCAGAAGTAACCTTGCCTCTTAATTCGGATATCTAGGGCTCTGCCTCCGGAATGGTTTCCACAGGAACCGTCGTGCATTTCCTTCATAAGTTTCATGGCTACTATGCCATGCACGCATTTTAGGTAAGGTCCGGAGACACTTCGTTTGTGGAGAGCTGATTCGATTATGCAGTATCTTGCTGCTAAGGCTTTGAGTTTTCGAGCCTCCCATTTATTGGGTGGGATTTTTCCTTCGAGGATGTAATCCATGATCGGTATTCTCCAGTCTTCTCTCCCTATCACTTTATTGTGAAGAGAGGTAGGAGGTTCCGATTCGGGACCTGGTGTTGTTGTGCCCCCGGAGATATTCGTTGGAGCAGGCTCCAGGGAGTCTAGGTCTTGAGGAATATCTCCAATTTCCTCGTTATCCCCTGTGGTTTGGGTAGCGTTCTTAGATGCGTTTTTAAGAGCTGCGCGGCTTCTTGTTTGTACTTTAAGGATAAGTGATTGCGAGGTTTGGATGGTGCCCCCGGAGGTATTCGTTGAGTTAGGCTCCGTAGAGTCTACACTTTGGTGAATACCTTCACTTTGACTTTTTCTTTCTAAGTTTTGGGTTGCATCAGAAGCGTGTTTTCTGAAGCTGCGTATTCTAGTTCTGGGGAACCAGAATGTTGTGAAAACTTGGGTAGTTATTGCCGTAGGATTGTTATTTTCGGCTTCTTCCTTTGGTTTGCTATCTATCTCAGCTTTGGTAGCTATGTCAATACTCGGTTTTTCGATCCCTTCCACGGGTATAATTCGTTTCACGAGAGGGTCGGATGTAGAGGCTAACGCGGCAAGCGCGTCTGCTGAGGAGTTCTCCCCTCGTGGGATCCTAGTTAGTTCGAATTTATCGAATTGCTTTGTGAGTTTTAGGACGATTTCGAGGTATGCCCCCATTCTTTCGTCCCTTGTTTCGTATTCCCCATGAAATTGGCTAGCTACCAGTTGCGAGTCGCTGTAAGCGTTCAGTTCTCGGATTCCGAGGCTCAGGGCGAGCTTTAGGCCAGCAATTAGTGCTTCATATTCGGCCTCGTTGTTGGAAGCATTGAAACCAAGCCTATAGGACTGTTCGATGGTTTCCCCAGCTGAGGAAGTTAGTCTTATACCGACTCCGGAGCCTTGTCTTGACGAGGCTCCGTCCACGTATAGACTCCATTTCGCAACCTCTGTTTCTTGGTCTAGATGTTCGGATGCTAGCTCGATGATGAAGTCGGCGAGGACCTGAGCTTTTGCCGCTGCTCTGGGTCTATATTCGATGTCGTACTCGCTGAGTTCTATGGCCCATTTAGCCAATCGTCCGGATTGACTGGGTCTATGTAAAATTGTTCGTAATGGTTGTGAAGTCATTACGACGATCGAGTGTGACTGAAAATAAGGTCGCAGTTTCCTAGCAGCTGTCACGACTGCCAGAGCTAGCTTTTCCATGGTAGGGTACCTTGTTTCGGCGTTTAGTAGACTTTTACTGGTATAGTAGACGGGTCTTTGTTCGTTTTGTTCTTCTCGTACTAGCACCCCGCTAATTGCAGCTGTTGATACGGCGAGGTATAGGTATAACGGTTCCCCGACTACTGGTTTTGATAGTATCGGAGGCTCCGAGAGGTAGGCTTTTAGCTGTTGGAAAGCTTCTTCACACCTCTCGTCCCATAAGAATTTCTTATTGTTTTTGAGGAGTTTGTAAAACGGAAGGCACTTATCAGTGGACCTGGATATGAATCGATTTAGTGCTGCGATCCGTCCGGTTAATCTTTGTACCTCTCTGGTCGTTTTAGGTGACGGCATTTCCAGGAATGTCGCTATCTGTTTTGGGTTGGCTTCGATACCTCTTTCGGTAACGAGGTAACCTAGGAACTCGCCGGAGGGTACTCCGAATGTACATTTAGCTGGGTTTAGCTTCATGTCGTACTTGTTGAGGATATCGAAGCATTCCCTTAGGTGGGAGATGTGGTCTTCTCCAATCGAGGACTTGACTAACATGTCGTCAATATAGACCTCCATGGTTTTCCTGAGTTGTCCAGCGAACATTTTATTTACTAGCCTTTGATAGGTAGCTCCGGCGTTTTTCAAACCGAATGGCATGACCTTATAACAATAGGTTCCTCGTTCGGTTATGAATGCGGTTTTTTCTTGATCCTCAGGATCCATCATAATTTGGTTATATCCTGAAAAGGCATCCATAAAGGACAGGAGCTGGTGACCAGCCGTTGCTTCGACCAAGCGATCGATGTGAGGTAACGGGAAGCTGTCCTTAGGACAGGCCTTGTTTAGGTCGGTGAAATCTACGCAGATTCTCCATTTCCCGTTCTTCTTTTTTACTACTACTGGGTTAGCTAGCCAATCGGGGTATTGAACTTCTCGGATTGACCCGGCTTTCGTTAGTCGATCGACCTCGTCGTTGACAGCTTGGGCTTTTTCGAGACCTAGCTTACGACGCTTTTGTTTGATCTGTTTGAACGTGGGGTCTACGTTAAGTTTATGGGTGGTGACATTAGCGTCTATGCCATTCATGTCACTGGTGGTCCATGCAAAGGTTTTGACATTCTGTTTTAGGAATTCGATGAGCTCCTTTTTGGTTTCGAGAGGTAGCTCGGATCCGATGCTTACCTGTTTTTCAGGATTTGAGTCGTCGATGCAAACTTTTTCAGTGAGGTTCCTAGAAGGACCTCGGATATTTTGTTGCATTTCGCGACTCTCCTGGACCTGTAATTGCTATTGGGGGGATTCTTTTATGATCTCGAATCCGCCCAGGTAGCAGATCCTCGAAATCTTTTGGCTGCCGTGTATAGTAGCTATTCCATCGTTTGTTGGGAATTTCACGCATTGGTGATAAGTCGAAGCTACTGCTTTCATCTTGTGAATCCAAGGTCTTCCGAGGATTGCGTGGAAAGGAGATGGTTTGTCGACAACTATGAAGTTGGTCATTTTCATGACTCCGCCAGCTATAATTGGGAGCTTAATTGTTCCCAACGAGGTAGCAGTTTCGCCTGAGAAGCCAACGAGGTTGGATTTCTGGTCGACGATCTCATAGTCGTCTATTTCCATTCCTTTTAATGCGTTGTAAAAAATGAGATCGACGGAGCTTCCGGTGTCGATCATGAGCTTAGGTACCTCGTACCCTGCTATGTTTAATGTTACGACAAGGGCATCGTCGTGAGGTCTGTCGAGGTTTGATGTTTCACTCTCCCAGAAAGAGATTTTAGTGTTAGACTCGGGTTTGGTCGGTTTGGACTGAGTATTGGACACAGCTTTCCGTACGTGACTTTTAATGGAGTTAACGGAGTCTTGACACACGTCGGACCCTCCGAGGATGTAATCAACCCTTGAGCCAGGGTTTGACTGGGGAGGTGTTTTGCTCAGGAGAGCTTCGATTTGGAGACTTTTTCCTTGGGGAAATTTTCCAAGGACCATGTCGACTCTCTTTTTGGGAGCTGGAGGTGGTGAGTCAGTTTCCTTTTCAGGTGACCTCTCGCGTTTCGGGGAGTTATCTCGGGGAGCTCTCTTTTGGTAAGGAGGCGGCTTTTTGAGGTCCACGTCTTTTATTTCTCCGGCTGCAAATTTAGCGGCCAGCTGCCGTTGGAGGTCCCAGCATTCTTCGGTTGAGTGTCCTTTTCGATCGTGGTAGGAGCAGTGTTTGCTCTCATCATAGCCTTTGGACCAGGAGGCTTTGGCTGTCGCGGCGACAGGTTTTTCGTCCTTGTCGTCCTCGATTACATAAGAGTGCTCTCCCTGAGTCTGATTGTTTCGGGAGTTTCCCCTTTTATGAGGTCCCTTTCCATCGGAGGCTTCGACTTTCGGGTGACTCTGGGATTTTCTGTGGAGCTTATCTAATGCTGTTGTTTCCTCTTCCAAGGTAATGTACCTAGAGGCCTTATGGAGGGCGTCGTCGATAGTTGAGGGAGGATTTAGCGTTAACTCCGAGAAAAAGCCTGATTTATACCAGAGACCTCTTCTAAGGGCCTCAATAGCTACCAGATCGTTAGGATTCGAGAGCTTAGTTCTTACTGCTCTAAATTTCTCGATGTAGACTCGCAGTGAGTCTCCCAATCCTTGTCTGATCTTCCAGAGGTCAGCCTCGGAAGCTTGCTTTAGGATGTGGGTTGAATATTGTTTCATAAAGGCGTTAGCCAATTGGTCGAAACTGTCTATGGAGTTTGGCTCAAGGCCGGAGAACCATTTGAGAGCTGTTCCGATCAGGTTTTCAGCAAATGTTCTGCAGTATCCTGCATCACATTCTTCCTTTGTGAAATGAGCTTTAACGATGGCTAGTCTGAAGGCTTTTAGATAGGCCTTTGGGTCTACGTTCCCATCGTATTCGGGAATCTTAATTTTTCGAGTATCTCTTATGTAAGAGTTGGCAATTCTATCGGTGAAGGGAGTTCCACGAGTTTCCTCAATTAGGCTCTCGATTTCAGGAGCTGAACTCGTCGCTTTGTGGACTTGAGCTCCCAATTTTTGGAGAGCAGCGTGGGTTCGCTCCATGTATCTACGGATTGCGTCAAGTCCTTCGAATGGAAGGACATTTTGGTCGTTATCAGATACTCGAGGAACAGGTTCTTGACGGAACCTAGCTCGATCGTTTTCCCAGTTAGCTGGCGAAACAGGTCGCTCACCGGTCCTAAGGTTCCGAGCGAGGTTAGTGCGGGGGTTTGCAGGATCAGCATCCGTCCTTTGGTATTCGTCGGTATTTGGGGTTGAAACCCTAGTTTGAAACACCGAGGCTAATGTTCTGCCCCCGGACGGTATGTTGGTTCCTGCTCCAGACTCGGAAGGAGGTGGCGGCGGATGCAAACGGGTGCTCTCACCAGTGTTTCGATTAGGCATGGAGCTTGTTGTAGCTACATTGCTCCCCATGGCGCTGGTGATAGGTGGGGTAAACGTAGGAGCTGTCCTAGCGCGAGGCGTTCGAAAAGCGGGTTCCTGCCTATCTGCCCCAGGGCTATCGGGGGAGAAATCCAGGCGCCCTCGAGGGAAGGAGGGGTCAGCTAACCGTTCATGGAATGTGACTCCTCTTCCCTGGTGGACGGACGGTTGGGTCGTTGCAGATTGAGATCTGGTTATTTCTTCGAATTGTTGCTGCCGTTCGGCTAGCTGTTGCACCGTTCGCTCGGTTTCTTGAGCTTTGTCCACTAGCTGGAGCATCATCCGACGGATCTCAGAAAGCTGAGCTTCCGTTTGGTTCGGAGCAGATTGATGCGATGGGTTATTGAGAGCTGAGGACCCAGAGTTGGCTCCTCCGGAGGTTCTCGGGTTATTTGCCCCCGGAGCGGTGCGATTCGGTGAGCTATTGCTCTGGTTTGATTGATCGGGGTTAGATGGGTTTGTTCCATCGACTGGATTCATTCTTAAGCTTTGGAGAAAGGGATTCGATTATTTGTCCCCACAGACGGCGCCAATTGTGAGGAACAAGGTTTCACCCTAGGATTCTAGGTAAGGTAAAAAGGAGGTACATGAAGAATTGTGGGCTGAATCCCGTTAGGAGCTTTGAGAATGAATGAATACTTTATTGATGATTTGAGTGTGAATGTTACAAGAAGATCGATAAGAGATTACAAAGTGAAATAAGAAATATTGTAGAGTTTGTGTATGACTAATCGTAATGCCTCTCTCTTCTAATCTTCGAAGTCTTCCTTAAATAGTGTTGAATTTCCCCTTGATTATCTTTAACAGATCTCCGTAATCTTCTCCTCTTTTTGAGGAACTCGTAACTGCTCCCTGTTGACCGGGTCCTCCGCTCTTTCTGTTTATGATATGAGCCTCCTCTTCAACGTAGTCTCCGGAGGTTATGATCAGCTTCCTGTCTTTGGCTCCGTGTTGAGCTCCAGCTGAGGTCGCTGATACGTACTGGGCTTTATCTTAGCCCAGAGCTCATTTAGGTTCCGTAACAAGCTAATGGGCCATATTCGGGCCCAACAATAGGTACCTTCAGTTTCTTAAGCTTACCTAGGTCATACGGAGCGCAAGGCAGCAGCAGGGAAGAGGCAGGGAAGTCGTCAGCTTAAAACTGTCTGAGGATTGCGCTTGACTTGCTACCAGTTTGCCGAAAGCTTGCGAGTAAGATATCCCCTTGCCGGTGTCATTTTCCGTTTCTTTTCCGGCCTGCAAGCTAGCAAAAGGTGAGAAAGGACCATTTTATTGGTAAGACAATTTTTAAAATGTCTCAAGAGTACTTTTATTATTTATTAGGCTTGGGCAAACCGGTTGCGGTTCCCTTGCCTCTTGCCTACGTCTGCCTTGCGAATCATATTATTGCCTCGCCTTACTCTTTAAGAGTGTGTTTGGAGCCCTTCCTCTTTGATTAAGGTGCATAACCTTAAACCATTCTTCCATCATAGAATCAAGTTCTTGCAATGGTGCTTTTGTCAGTGAGAAATGATTAAAAATACCTAGAATTTCTTAAGTGTACCTAGTTTTACCGAGAAATTCTTCTTTTCTTCCCAAAGGTGGGTTTCTTTAACCGGTCAATTCTTTTATTTACTCAGAAATACCAAAGTCAGCAATAACATAGTAAGTGTTAATAAACCAAATTTCTAACTAGCTCTTTTTCTGATTAAAGCATAAACTATAGAGTTTCTTATAAATAAATATAGTTTTTGGCTTGAATACCATCTATAGATTTGTATGAATAGGTACCTATAAATAGAGCTACCTTATAAATACTATAGTTTTTCTAGGAAGGTAGTCTGAAGACATTGTAATGGGACCAAATAGATACCTTCAGTTTCTTAAGCTTACCTAGGTCATACGGAGCGCAAGGCAACAGCAGGGAAGAGGCATGGAAGTCGTCAGCTTAAAACTGTCTGAGGATTGCGCTTGACTTGCTACCGGTTTGCCGAAAGTTTGCGAGTAAGATATCCCCTTGCCGGTGTCATTTTCCGTTTCTTTTCCGGCCTGCAAGCTAGCAAAAGGTGAGAAAGGACCATTTTATTGGTAAGACAATTTTTAAAATGTCTCAAGAGTAGTTTTATTATTTATTAGGCTTGGGCAAACCGGTTGCGGTTCCCTTGCCTCTTGCCTACGTCTGCCTTGCGAATCATATTATTGTCTCGCCTTACTCTTTAAGAGTGTGTTTGGAGCCCTTCCTCTTTGATTAAGGTGCATAACCCTAAACCATTCTTCCATCATAGAATCAAGTTCTTGCAATGGTGCTTTTGTCAGTGAGAAATGATTAAAAAATACCTAGAATTTCTTAAGTTTACCTAGTTTTACCGAGAAATCCTTCTTTTCTTCCCAAAGGTGGGTTTCTTTAACCGGTCAATTCTTTTATTTACTCAGAAATACCAAAGTCAGCAATAACATAGTTAATAATTTTATGTTAGTTATAAGGAATAATTAATCCCTTAAAAAATATTTATTTTTCTTGTTCTTTCATAATGTCTCCGTAATGCTGATCCTTTTTTTAGTGTTTTTTTTTGTTTGTTTCACGTAAGATATAAATTCTCTGGACTATGTTACAAACAATAATAATATAATTTGAAATTATTAAAGTGTGTATTACTAGGTACACTTAAGGTGCATAACCCTAAACCAGTATTCCATCATAGAATCAAGTTATTGCAATGGTGCTTTTGTCAGTGAGAAATGATTAAAAATACCTAGAATTTCTTAAGTGTACCTAGTTTTACCGAGAAATCCTTCTTTTCTTCCCAAAGGTGGGTTTCTTTAACCGGTCAATTCTTTTATTTACTCAGAAATACCAAAGTCAGCAATAACATAGTAAGTGTTAATAAACCAAATTTCTAACTAGCTTTTTTTTCTGATTAAAGCATAAACTATAGAGTTTCTTATAAATAAATATAGTTTTTGGCTTGAATACCATCTATAGATTTGTATGAATAGGTACCTATAAATAGAGCTACCTTATAAATACTATAGTTTTTCTAGGAAGGTAGTCTGAAGACATTGTAATGGGACCAAATAGGTGTTGGACCCGAATATGACCCTGAGGTGAGGTACCGGTAAAATGTGAGCTATCGAGTGGGCCGAATAAAGCCCATCGCGATAATGAGAGCTGGAAGCTGGACCAAAGGCTGAACCTAGAAGTCGTCATAATAGAGGTCACGATATAAAGGGAGCTGATACTTCGAGAAGACTCGGTCAAGAGGAACCTGGAGCAAGTACGTAATTGAAACCGCATATCTCGGAGGTCAGTTAAGGAGCTACAAGTGAGACCTAGCATATATAAAGACAGGAGAGGTCGAAGATAGAAAACCTTCTCCAGATACCAACTTTTGTACTAGATTAAACACATCACGTATTCTCTTTGTAATAATCATCAGAAACACATCTTGTAACATTCATTGATCATCAATAAAACGTATTCATTCATCGAGCTTACTTACGGGATTCAGCCCACGATTTATACTCATCATCTCTCTCAACCTAACCTAGTTCTAAGAAGTGAAACCTTGTCTCTCACAATTGGCGCCGTCTGTGGGGACATTTAATCGAATCCCTCTCTCCAAAGCTTAAGGATGAATCCACTCGATGGAACGAATCCATCTAACCCTGATCAATCGAACCAGAGCAATAGCTCACCGAATCGCACTGCTCCGGGGTCAAATAACCCGAGAGCCTCCGGAGGGACCAACTCTGGGTCCTCAGCCCTCAATAATCCATCGCATCAATCCGCTCCGAACCAAACGGAAGCTCAGCTTTCAGAGATCCGTCGGATGATGCTCCAGTTAGTGGACAAAGCTCAAGAAACCGAGCGAACGGTGCAACAGCTAGCCGAACGGCAGCAACAGTTCGAAGAGATGACTAGATCTCAATCCGCAACGACCCAACCGGCCGTCCACCAGGGAAGAGGGGTCACATTCCATGAACGATTAGCTGACCCTTCCTTCCCTCGAGAGCGCCTGAACTTCTCCTCCGATAGCCCTGGACCAGACGGGCAGGAACCTGCTTTCCAAACGCCTCGCGCTAGAACAGCTCCTGCGTTTACCCCACCTATCACCAGCACCATGGGGAGCAATGTAGCTGCAACTAGCTCCATGACTAATCGAAACACCGGTGGGAGCACCCGCTTGCCTCCGCCGCCACCTCCTTCCGAGTCTGGAGCAGGAACCAACATACCGTCCGGGGGCAGAACATCAGCTTCGGTGTTTCAAGCTAGGGTTTCAACCCCAAATACCGACGAATATCAAAGGACGGATGCTGATCCTGCAGTCCTCCGCACTAACCTCGCTCGGAACCTAAGGACCAATGAGCGACCTGTTTCGCCAGCTAACTGGGAAAACGATCGAGCTAGGTTCCGCCAGGGACCTGTTCCCCGAGTGTCTGATAATGACCAAAATGTCCTTCCCTTCGAGGGACCTGACGCAATTCGTAGATACATGGAGCGAACCCACGCTGCTCTCCAGAAATTGGGAGCTCAAGTTCACAAAGCGACGAGCTCAGCTCCTGAAATCGAGAGCTTAATTGAGGAGACTCGTGGAACTCCGTTCACCGATAGAATTGCCAACTCTTACATAAGAGACACTCGAAAAATTAAGATTCCCGAATACGATGGGAACGCAGACCCAAAGGCTTATTTAAGAGCCTTCCGATTAGCCATCGTTAAAGCTCATTTCATAAAGGAAGAATGTGATGCAGGATATTGCAGAACATTTGCTGAAAACCTGATCGGAACAGCTCTCGAATGGTTCTCCGGCCTCGAGCCAAACTCTATAGACAGCTTTGATCAGTTGGCTAACGCCTTTATGAAACAATATTCAACCCACATCCTGAAACAAGCATCTGAGGCTGACCTCTGGAAGATCAGACAAGGATTGGGAGATTCACTACGAGTCTACATCGAGAAATTTAGGGCAGTAAGAACCAAACTCTCAAATCCCAACGATCAAGTAGCCATCGAGGCCCTTAGGAGAGGTCTCTGGTATAAATCAGGTTTCTTCTCGGAGCTAACGCTAAATCCTCCCCCAACTATCGATGACGCCCTTCATAAGGCTTTTAGATATATCACTTTGGAAGAGGAAACATCAGCATTAGACAAGCTCCACCGAAAACCTCAGAATCACCCGAAAGGCGAAGCCTCCGACGGGAAGGGACCTCACAAAAGAGGGAACTCCCGAAACAATCAGACCCAGGGAGAGCATTCTTATGTAATCGAGGACGACAAAGACGAAAAACTTGTTGCCCCGACAGCTAAAGCCCCCTGGTCCAAGGGCTACGATGAGAGCAAGCATTGCTCTTACCACGATCGAAAGGGACACTCAACCGAAGAATATTGGGACCTCCAACGACAACTGGCTGCTAAGTTCGCAGCCGGAGAAATAAAAGACGTGGACCTCAAAAAGCCACAGCCTTACCAAAAAAGAGGTCCCCGGGATAACTCCCCAAAACGCGAGAGGTCACCCGAAAAAGAAACAGATTCACCACCTCCAGCTCCCAAGAAAAGAGTCGATATGGTCCTTGGAAAATTTCCCCAAGGAAAAAGCCTTCAAATCGAAGCCCTCCTGAGTAAAACACCTCCCCAGTCGAGCCCTGACTCAAGGGTCGATTACATCCTCGGAGGGTCCGATGTATGTCAAGACTCCGTTAACTCTATTAAAAGTCACGTACGGAAAGCTGTGTCCAATACTCAGCCCAAATCGACCAAACCCGAGTCTAACACTAAAATCTTTTTATGGGAGAGTGAGACATCAAACCTCGACAGACCTCACGACGATGCCCTTGTCGTAACATTGAATATAGCAGGCTACGAGGTACCTAAGCTCATGATCGACACCAGAAGCTCCGTCGATCTCATTTTCTATAACGCATTAAAGGGAATGGAAATAGACGATTACAAAATCGTCGACCAGAAATCCAACCTCGTAGGTTTCTCAGGAGAAACAGCTACCTCCTTGGGAACCATCAAGCTCCCGGTTATAGCTGGCGGAGTCATGAAAATGACCAACTTCATAGTTGTCGACAAACCGTCTCCCTTCCATGCAATCCTCGGAAGACCTTGGATTCACAAGATGAAAGCAGTAGCTTCAACTTATCACCAATGCGTGAAGTTTCCAGCAATCGACGGGATAGTTACCGTACATGGTAGCCAAAAAATTTCAAGGATCTGTTACCTGGGTGGATTCGAGATCATAAAAGATTCCCCCCAATAGCAATTACAGATCCAGGAGAGTCGCGAAATGCAACAAAATATCCGAGGTCCTCCTAAGAACCGCACCGAAAAATTTAGCATCGACGACTCAAATCCTGAAAAACAGGTAAGCATCGGATCCGAGCTGCCTCTTGAAACCAAAAAAGAGCTCATCGAATTCCTAAAACAGAATGTCAAAACCTTCGCATGGACCACCAGTGACATGAAAGGCATAGACACCAACGTCACCACCCATAAGCTCAACGTAGATCCCACTTTCAAACCGATCAAACAAAAGCGTCGTAAGCTAGGTCTCAAAAAAGCCCAAGCTGTTAACGACGAGGTCGATCGACTAACGAAAGCCGGGTCAATCCGAGAAGTTCAATACCCCGATTGGTTAGCCAACCCAGTGGTAGTAAAAAAGAAGAACGGGAAATGGAGAATCTGCGTAGACTTCACCGACTTAAACAAGGCATGTCCTAAAGACAGCTTCCCGTTACCTCACATCGATCGTTTGGTTGAAGCAACGGCTGGTCACCAGCTCCTGTCCTTTATGGACGTCTTTTCAGGATATAACCAGATTATGATGGATCCTGAGGATCAAGAAAAACCCGCGTTCATAACCGAACGAGGAACCTATTGTTACAAGGTCATGCCATTTGGTTTGAAAAACGCGGGAGCTACCTACCAAAGGTTAGTAAACAAAATGTTCGGTGGATAACTCGGAAAAACCATGGAAGTCTACATCGACGACATGTTAGTCAAATCTTCAATGGGAGAGGACCATATCTCCCACCTAAGGGAATGCTTCGACATCCTCAACAAATACGACATGAAGCTAAACCCAGCTAAATGTACCTTCGGAGTACCCTCCGGCGAATTCCTAGGTTACCTCGTAACCGAATGAGGCATCGAAGCCAACCCGAAACAGATAGCGACATTCCTAGAAATGCCGTCACCTAAAACGACCAGAGAGGTACAAAGATTGACCGGGCGAATCGCAGCACTAAATCGATTCATATCCAGGTCCACCGACAAGTGCCTTCCATTTTATAAGCTCCTGAAAAACAATAAGAAGTTCCTGTGGGATGAAAAGTGCGAAGAAGCCTTTAAAGAGCTGAAAGCTTACCTCTCGGAACCTCCGATACTATCCAAACCTGTAGTAGATGAACCACTGTATCTGTACCTCGCCATATCGGCATCTGCAGTCAGTGGGGTGCTAGTACGAGAAGAACAAAATGAACAGAGACCTGTCTATTATACTAGTAAAAGCCTAATAGACGCCGAGACGAGGTACCCTACCATGGAAAAACTAGCCCTAGCAGTCGTGACAGCTGCCAGGAAGCTGCGACCATATTTCCAATCACACTCAATCATCGTAATGACCTCATAGCCATTGCGAACGATTCTGCATAGTCCTAGCCAATCCGGACGATTAGCCAAATGGGCTATAGAGCTTAGCGAATAAGACATCGAATACAGACCTCGAGCAGCAGCAAAAGCTCAGGTCCTCGCCGACTTCGTTATTGAGCTAGCATCCGAACACTTAGACCAAGAAACAGAGGTTCCAAAATGGAGCCTATATGTGGACGGAGCCTCGTCAAAGCAAGGCTCCGGCATCGGTCTAAGACTAACCTCCTCAGCTGGAGAAACCATCGAACAATCCTACAGACTTGGATTTAACGCTTCCAACAACAAAGCCGAGTATGAAGCACTAATCGCTGGCTTAAAACTAGCCCTAAGCCTCGGAATCCGGGAGCTGAGCGCCTACTGTGACTCACAGCTGGTAGCTAGCCAGTTTCATGGAGAATACGAAACGAGGGACGAAAGAATGGGGGCGTACCTCGAAGTAGTCCTAGGCCTGACAAAACAGTTCGATAATTTCGAGCTAACGAGAATCCCACGAGGAGAGAACTCTTCAGCAGACGCGCTCGCCGCGCTAGCCTCCACATCCGACCCTCTCGTAAAACGAATTATACCCGTGGAAGGAATCGAGAAGCCGAGTATCGACATAGCTACCAAAGCTGAGCTAGACAGCAAGTCAAAAGCAAAAATTGAGGATAACAGCCCTCCGACGGAAGCTACCCAAGTTTTCACGACATTCTGGTTCCCTAGAACTAGAACACGCAGCTTCAGAAAGTACACCCCTGAAAATACAACCAAAAACTCAGAGGGCAATAACCAAAGTGAAGGTATTCACCGAAGTTCCGACTCCCTGGAGCCTAACTCAACGAATACCCCCGGGGGCACATCCAAACCTCAGCATCACTCATCCTAAAAGTGCAAACAAGAAGCCGCGCTGCTCTTATAAACGCAACACAAACAACAGGAGACAATGAGGAAATTGGATATATTCCTCGGAACCTAGATCCCTTGGAGCCTACTCCAACGAATATCTCCGGGGGCACCACGACTCCAGGTCCCGAACCGGAACCTCCCTCCTCTCTTCACAACAAAGTGGTAGGGAGAGAAGACTGGAGAATACCGATCATGGATTACATCCTTGAGGGAAAAATTCCACCCAATAAATGGGAGGCTCGAAAACTCAAAGCTTTAGCAGCAAGATACTGCATAATTGAGTCAGCCCTCCACAAACGAAGCGTCTCCGGACCTTACCTAAAATGCGTTCACGGCCTCGTAGCTATGAAACTCATGAAGGAAATGCACGATGGTTCCTGCGGAAACCATTCCGGAGGCAGAGCTCTAGCCATCCGAATTAAAAGACAAGGCTACTTCTGGCCTACTATTATCGCAGATTGCGAGGTCTACTCCTCATCGTGCGACAAATGCCAAAGGCATGCACCGATCATACACCAACCAGCGGAAAAGCTGTCTAACATATCAGCTCCCTACCCGTTCATGAGGTGGTCCATGGATATTGTAGGCCCATTAGTACCTTCAAGGAAAGGAAAGAAGTTACTAAACCTCCTGGTCCTGACCGACTACTTCACGAAATGGATCGAAGCTGAAGCTTTCCAACAAATAAACAGATTTGAGGTCGAAGGATTTGTTTGGAAGAACATTGTATGTAGGCATGGTGTCCCATACGAAATCGTAACCGACAACGGAGGACAGTTCATATCCCACGACTTCAAAAAATTCTGCGACAAGTGGAACATCCGCCTCACCTTTTCATCACCTCGGCGACCTCAAGGTAACGGCCAAGCGGAGGCTGCTAATAAGTCGATTTTAGCAAACCTCAAGAAACGCTTAGGAGCCCAAAAGGAGCTCTGGTCAGAAAAACTACCCGAAGTACTATGGGCTTGCAGAACCACCCCACGAAAAGCTACAGAATAAACTCCTTTCTCCTTAGCTTACGGGATGGAGGCTGTCGTCCCAGCAGAAACCACCGCAGGTAGCCTCCGACGAGAGCTCTGCACCTCAAATCCCGTAGCTAACAACCAGCTCCTGATGGATAGCCTCGACTTAATCTAGGAAAGAAGAGACCAAGCTTTGCTTCGCATTCAAAATTACCAGCAAGCAATGGCACGGCACTATAATTCCAAAGTAAGGCCCCGGCAGTTCGCCGTAGGAGACCTGGTACTTAGAAAGGTGTTCGAAGGAACTAAAGAACCGGGAGCTGGAAAGTTAGGAACCAACTGGGAAGGACCCTACCGAATTATCCACATAGTACGACCCGGAGTCTATAAACTCCAGAAGGTACGAACCGGGGTACCTGAAATCCGATCGTGGAACGCCACAAACCTCAAAAGATATTATCATTAGGTACCCAAATCCCCTGAACTACGTTTGGCTTGATCCCTTGACTGGGTACGTAGGCAACTCCGTCATGAGTGCAGCCCCAACCTCTTTTCACCAATCTCCTCACCTGAGCAAGAGGGGCATACGTTACCGAGAACACATAGCCTGAAAACAGTTATTGTGTGAAATCTAAATCATGTACTCTCTGATATCTGATATTAATAAAACAATTAATCCAGTTTCATAAGCATCAAAGGTCTTAAAACCCTCCAAGAAAATTCAGGTCCCACTAAATCGTGACCTAAGCTCAATTATCTCGAACACATTCAGGTCCCTGAAGACCTGAACCTAAGGTCTTAAAATCCTTGATAAATCCAAAGGTCTCAAAATCCTCGACATAAGCTAAGGTCTTAAAATCCTCGACAAATACGAAGGTCTTAAAATCCTTGACATAAGCTAAGGTCTTAAAATCCTTAACAAATCAATAAGGTCTTAAAATCCTTAACAACAACCAAGGTCTTAAAATCCTTGACAAATAAATAAGGTCTTAAAATCCTTATAAAAATCGAAAGATCTTAAAATCCTAAAGAATCAACAAAATCTCAAAATTCCTCAGTTTCATCCGCTACATTCCAAAGGTCTCGAAATCCTTCGAACTAACTCAGGTCCCTACGAGTCCAACTCAGGTTCCTACAGACCTGGATGCCAGGTCCCAGAACTTTTGAATCGGACTCAGGTCCCCAGATTTTCCGAGATAATGTCAAAGACTTCTCTTCAAAGTCCTCATGACCGAATGCTAACTAAGCTAAAACGTTTATCACAAATCAAGACTAAAGGTCCTAATTCGATTCAATGATCACAATATACAACTCATCCGAGATTGACAATCACTATGTCTAAGTAAAGCAAAATTAAGCTAAAAGCTTGAAACGAAAATAAACAAGTCTTAAATACGATAAAGGGTTTAAAAGCCTCCCCAGGCTATTAAAATCTTAGACATGGATAAAGGTTTAAAGGCCTCCTCAGGCACTAAAGTCGTAGAACTTAAACGAAGACAAAGCAGAAGTCTTGTAAAACATAAAACATAAGTTCAAAAGAGCTTCAGCTCTCAATCCTCCTTGTCCTCCTGGACCGGTTCGCCATCGCCAGCGGGAACCTCTCTTTCAGCCACGTTATCACCGCCTCCTTGAACTGCTTCGACCGGAGCTACGTTAGGAGCCATCAAACCCAAGTTAGAACCATATTCCCACGAAATGACAGATTAAACAGGTTAATCTCGAAAGTACCTGAGCTGTCCGAGATCTGGGGAAGAGGAAGCTTGCTGACCGAAAAGTCAGACACTTGAGCCTTCTCATACGCAGTCGTCGCCCCTGGCAACAAAGCCACCAACTGGCTGTACTCTTCAACACTCTGGATCTTGTTGTTCAACATGTCCTTCAAGAGGTCAACGTTAGCTTGGAGCTCCTGAGCATAAACCAAAGCACTGACCTCTTCCTTCTTCTTAGCGAACTTCTCTTGAACACAGGCTAAGATCTTGCCATAAGCTTCGGCAACCTCTTTCTTCCCTTCCCTGACTGCCAGCTTGACTTCAGCCTCCTTGTTCTTCTGGCTGTCCTGGGATGAGGCAATGAGCTCACGAACTTGATGCTCAGCTATCCTTCGTGCAGAATCCAAGTCATTGATCCTCCTACTCTTCACCTGGATATCAAGCCCTTGACTTTCGATCTGTCCTTGCTGAGCATCAGCCTTCAAGCCTAGCCTCGTCACTTCAGCCTCGAGTTCAGAAATTCGAACCCGGGCCTGATCGAGATCGGCCTTGGCTGCCTTAACCATCTCAGTAACCTCAGCAAGCTCACCAGCATTGGGGGCATCGTGCAAAGCATTCTCGAACTTGAGCTGGGCTCTGTTAACAGCCTCAGCCAACTGCAACAACACCAAAAAATGTACGAATATTATTATCTCCAAAAAAGTGTAAACAAAGAACAGGTAGAGATCACACACCTGACCCATACAATGGGCAATGTTGAGATACTCATCCCGGTTGGTTAAGTCCTTGAGCGCTGGAAGGGGACATCCTACCCTCTTCAGGTGCCTCAGTATCGCGGCTAAGCCCCAGGAATCATCCATGATCGACCCAGGCTTCAAATGAATGAAGCTCCACCCAACAGTTCCTCCTCTATAAGACGAGGAAGAGGATCGAGTGGGAGCTCCGCCTTGGTCGGTCCTAGGCCTCTTGTGTCTCGACGGCTCGACCTCGGAGGTACCCCGCGGAGCCTGGTAATCAGCCTCCGGCATAGGGACCTCAGGAAGAAGAGTAACACCCAGAGCTGTGACCTCAGCAGGAGCGGATTCGACGACGGGTCTGGATCCCCCATCGTCCAAGACATCCTTCACCGAATCAAGAAAAGATCCCCCTTGGCTCTTATCTCCCCCACGGGAGGTACTGGCAGCCTTCGAGGGGTTACCCCTAGAACGAAATGATGGCCTTAGAGTCATGTCACCTGACTTAGTCTTTTCGGTACCTGAAGCACTAGCACCGGTTGAGATCGATACAACTGAGTCACCTGCCGAAACTAGAACAACGAAAGTTCTTAAGAGAATTGAAAACTTCAAGATAGCAAAATCGTTTAAAAAGGTTCAAACTTGAGCTTACTTTCAAGGTCTTCAGCGGGAATGGGATCTTGAAAAGAGGCGTTATAGATATCTGGGAACCTGGCTGCACCTATTCGAGAAGTGGTGTAAGCAGGCCAGGTACAAGGAGTCTGATGCAACTTGCGGTATAGAGCTCTGGTAAGCTTGGTAGAGAGCTTCGGAGGATCTTCAATCTCTGCAAAAGAATCAGAGCCAAAAAGGTTAATCGACCATAAATAAATGAAACAGGAAAAGGGATATTCCTAGAATTCCTAACTAGATGGGTTAGTCCAAGTGACCCTGAGGTTCCGACCCATAGGAACCGTCAAAGGATCAACTTTAACATAAAAATACTTCTTTCTCCAGTCATCATCGCTACTAGAGAACCTAAAGATAACGTGATTGGGACGACTAGAGAAGTAGTAAGTCCCGGTACCACCCTCCTTAGAAGCACTCTCCTTCAAAGAGAAGAGGCTCATAAGCTCGGTAAGACCAACGCTAACCCCTTCCTCTTTGGACCTGGTGATGAAGCCGTTAATCACACGGATAATCGAGGGACAGAGTTGGGAGAGGGCTAGTTGATAATGATCTAGTAGATCGAGTAGTAAGGTCGGGAGAGGAAATCTCAAGTGAGACTTGGAGATGAATTTCTCATGACAACAGAACCAACCCTCCGGAGTGGTCTCAGGGGTTTCGTCGGAGTTGCAGGCACGGCCAAGCTCCTTCGAACCGAGAGCTTGAACCATGAGGTTGATTACGTCTTGACTTTTCAGCAACGACGGCGAGTGTGGGCTGCTCCCACTCGAATCATCCTTCTTCTTCCGTTTGGAGACTCTAGTTGCAATCGTCTCCCTAGCTGTCTTTTTCCCCTTCTTCATTTTGGCTCCGACTTCTTGCTTAACCTTCAATAGTTTGGCTTCAGAGGCGGAGGGAGGCATCCCGGTTTCGCCGGAACCTTCTTTCGGATGATCCATAATACGGGAAGGATAAAGAGAAAATTGATGGCGAGGTTTGGGAAAGAAGTTGCAGAACGATGATGAAAGATAAAAAAAAAGAAAAAATCGCAGTAATAATAATGAGAGGAGAGGGAAGTTACCTTGGAAACTGAACAGAGGCGTGGAGAAAGTGGGAGGCGTAGCAGTTAATGCTCGCAGCTTTATATCCCATCGCCTCTCGAGATCCGGAAACGTCATTTCAAATCTCCTTCATCTGAGCCGTAGATTTTATTAACAAGCGATAAGGACCGTTAGATCGAATAAACCGAATTTAATGAGATAAAAACTAATTATTACATCGGCAGAAAGATAAGATCGAAGGCTAGAATCTAGCTTCCGAGACAAAAGATTTTTATTCGGAAGCTGGGGGCAACTGTTGGACCCGAATATGACCCTCAGGTGAGGTACCGGTAAAATGTGAGCTATCGAGTGGGCCGAATAAAGCCCATCGCGATAATGAGAGCTGGAAGCTGGACCAAAGGCTGAACCTAGAAGTCGTCATAATAGAGGTCACGATATAAAGGGAGCTGATACTTCGAGAAGACTCGGTCAAGAGGAACCTGGAGCAAGTACGTAATTGAAGCCGCATATCTCGGAGGTCAGTTAAGGAGCTACAAGTGAGACCTAGCATATATAAAGACAGGAGAGGTCGAAGATAGAAAACCTTCTCCAGATACCAACTTTTGTACTAGATTAAACACATCACGTATTCTCTTTGTAATCATCATCAGAAACACATCTTGTAACATTCATTGATCATCAATAAAACGTATTCATTCATCGAGCTTACTTACGGGATTCAGCCCACGATTTATAATCATCATCTCTCTCAACCTAACCTAGTTCTAAGAAGTGAAACCTTGTCTCTCACAATAGGTACCTTCAGTTTCTTAAGCTTACCTAGGTCATACGGAGCGCAAGGCAGCAGCAGGGAAGAGGCAAGGAAGTTGTCAGCTTAAAACTGTCTAAGGATTGCGCTTGACTTGCTACCGGTTTGCCGAAAGCTTGCGAGTAAGATATCCCCTTGCCGGTGTCATTTTCCGTTTCTTTTCCGGCCTGCAAGCTAGCAAAAGATGAGAAAGGACCATTTTATTGGTAAGACAATTTTTAAAATGTCTCAAGAGTAGTTTTATTATTTATTAGGCTTGGGCAAACCGGTTGCGGTTCCCTTGCCTCTTGCCTACATATGCCTTGCGAATCATATTATTGCCTCGCCTTACTCTTTAAGAGTGTGTTTGGAGCCCTTCCTCTTTGATTAAGGTGCATAACCCTAAACCATTCTTCCATCATAGAATCAAGTTCTTGCAATGGTGCTTTTGTCAGTGAGAAATGATTAAAAATACCTAGAATTTCTTAAGTGTACCTAGTTTTACCGAGAAATCCTTCTTTTCTTCCCAAAGGTGGGTTTCTTTAACCGGCCAATTCTTTTATTTACTCAGAAATACCAAAGTCAGCAATAACATAGTAAGTGTTAATAAACCAAATTTCTAACTAGCTCTTTTTCTGATTAAAGCATAAACTATAGAGTTTCTTATAAATAAATATAGTTTTTGGCTTGAATACCATCTATAGATTTGTATGAATAGGTACCTATAAATAGAGCTACCTTATAAATACTATATTTTTTCTAGGAAGGAAGTCTGAAGACATTGTAATGGGACCAAATAGGTACCTTCAGTTTCTTAAGCTTACCTAGGTCATACAGAGCGCAAGGCAGCAGCAGGGAAGAGGCAGGGAAGTCGTCAGCTTAAAACTGTCTGAGGATTGCGCTTGACTTGCTACCGGTTTGCCGAAAGCTTGCGAGTAAGATATCCCCTTGCCGGTGTCATTTTCCGTTTCTTTTCCGGCCTGCAAGCTAGCAAAAGGTGAGAAAGGACCATTTTATTGGTAAGACAATTTTTAAAATGTCTCAAGAGTAGTTTTATTATTTATTAGGCTTGGGCAAACCGGTTGCGGTTCCCTTGCCTCTTGCCTACGTCTGCCTTGCGAATCATATTATTGCCTCGCCTTACTCTTTAAGAGTGTGTTTGGAGCCCTTCCTCTTTGATTAAGGTGCATAACCCTAAACCATTCTTCCATCATAGAATCAAGTTCTTGCAATGGTGCTTTTGTCAGTGAGAAATGATTAAAAAATACCTAGAATTTCTTAAGTGTACCTAGTTTTACTGAGAAATCCTTCTTTTCTTCCCAAAGGTGGGTTTCTTTAACCGGTCAATTCTTTTATTTACTCAGAAATACCAAAGTCAGCAATAACATAGTAAGTGTTAATAAACCAAATTTCTAACTAGCTCTTTTTCTGATTAAAGCATAAACTATAGAGTTTCTTATAAATAAATATAGTTTTTGGCTTGAATACCATCTATAGATTTGTATGAATAGGTACCTATAAATAGAGCTACCTTATAAATACTATAGTTTTTCTAGGAAGGTAGTCTGAAGACATTGTAATGGGACCAAATAGGTACCTTCAGTTTCTTAAGCTTACTTAGGTCATACGGAGCGCAAGGCAGCAGCAGGGAAGAGGCAGGGAAGTCGTCAGCTTAAAACTGTCTGAGGATTGCGCTTGACTTGCTACCGGTTTGCCGAAAGCTTGCGAGTAAGATATCCCCTTGCCAGTGTCATTTTCCGTTTCTTTTCCGGCCTGCAAGCTAGCAAAAGGTGAGAAAGGACCATTTTATTGGTAAGACAATTTTTAAAATGTCTCAAGAGTAGTTTTATTATTTATTTGGCTTGGGCAAACCGGTTGCGGTTCCCTTGCCTCTTGCCTACGTCTGCCTTGCGAATCATATTATTGTCTCGCCTTACTCTTTAAGAGTGTGTTTGGAGCCCTTCCTCTTTGATTAAGGTGCATAACCCTAAACCATTCTTCCATCATAGAATCAAGTTCTTGCAATGGTGCTTTTGTCAGTGAGAAATGATTAAAAAATACCTAGAATTTCTTAAGTTTACCTAGTTTTACCGAGAAATCCTTCTTTTCTTCCCAAAGGTGAGTTTCTTTAACCAGTCAATTCTTTTATTTACTCAGAAATACCAAAGTCAGCAATAACATAGTTAATAATTTTATGTTAGTTATAAGGAATAATTAATCCTTTAAAAAATATTTATTTTTCTTGTTCTTTCATAATGTCTCTGTAATGCTGATCCTTTTTTTAGTGTTTTTTTTGTTTGTTTCACGTAAGATATAAATTCTCTGGACTATGTTACAAACAATAATAATATAATTTGAAATTACTAAAGTGTGTATTACTAGGTACACTTAAGGTGCATAACCCTAAACCAGTCTTCCATCATAGAATCAAGTTCTTGCAATGGTGCTTTTGTCAGTGAGAAATGATTAAAAATACCTAGAATTTCTTAAGTGTACCTAGTTTTACCGAGAAATCCTTCTTTTCTTCCCAAAGTGGGTTTCTTTAACCGGACAATTCTTTTATTTACTCAGAAATACCAAAGTCAGCAATAACATAGTAAGTGTTAATAAACCAAATTTCTAACTAGCTCTTTTTCTGATTAAAGCATAAACTATAGAGTTTCTTATAAATAAATATAGTTTTTGGCTTGAATACCATCTATAGATTTGTATGAATAGGTACCTATAAATAGAGCTACCTTATAAATACTATAGTTTTTTCTAGGAAGGTAGTCTGAAGACATTGTAATGGGACCAAATAGGTACCTTCAGTTTCTTAAGCTTACCTAGGTCATACGGAGCGCAAGGCAGCAGCAGGGAAGAGGCAGGGAAGTCGTCAGCTTAAAACTGTCTGAGGATTGCGCTTGACTTGCTACCGGTTTGCCGAAAGCTTGCGAGTAAGATATCCCCTTGTCGGTGTCATTTTCCGTTTCTTTTCCGGCCTGCAAGCTAGCAAAAGGTGAGAAAGGACCATTTTATTGGTAAGACAATTTTTAAAATGTCTCAAGAGTAGTTTTATTATTTATTAGGCTTGGGCAAACCGGTTGCGGTTCCCTTGCCTCTTGCCTACGTCTGCCTTGCGAATCATATTATTGCCTCGCCTTACTCTTTAAGAGTGTGTTTGGAGCCCTTCCTCTTTGATTAAGGTGCATAACCCTAAACCATTCTTCCATCATAGAATCAAGTTCTTGCAATGGTGCTTTTGTCAGTGAGAAATGATTAAAAAATACCTAGAATTTCTTAAGTTTACCTAGTTTTACCGAGAAATCCTTCTTTTCTTCCCAAAGGTGGGTTTCTTTAACCGGTCAATTCTTTTATTTACTCAGAAATACCAAAGTCAGCAATAACATAGTTAATAATTTTATGTTAGTTATAAGGAATAATTAATCCTTTAAAAAATATTTATTTTTCTTGTTCTTTCATAATGTCTCTGTAATGCTGATCCTTTTTTTAGTGTTTTTTTTGTTTGTTTCACGTAAGATATAAATTCTCTGGACTATGTTACAAACAATAATAATATAATTTGAAATTACTAAAGTGTGTATTACTAGGTACACTTAAGGTGCATAACCCTAAACCAGTCTTCCATCATAGAATCAAGTTCTTGCAATGGTGCTTTTGTCAGTGAGAAATGATTAAAAATACCTAGAATTTCTTAAGTGTACCTAGTTTTACCGAGAAATCCTTCTTTTCTTCCCAAAGGTGGGTTTCTTTAACCGGTCAATTCTTTTATTTACTCAGAAATACCAAAGTCAGCAATAACATAGTAAGTGTTAATAAACCAAATTTCTAACTAGCTCTTTTTCTGATTAAAGCATAAACTATAGAGTTTCTTATAAATAAATATAGTTTTTGGCTTGAATACCATCTATAGATTTGTATGAATAGGTACCTATAAATAGAGCTACCTTATAAATACTATAGTTTTTTCTAGGAAGGTAGTCTGAAGACATTGTAATGGGACCAAATAGGTACCTTCAGTTTCTTAAGCTTACCTAGGTCATACGGAGCGCAAGGCAGCAGCAGGTAAGAGGCAGGGAAGTCGTCAGCTTAAAACTGTCTGAGGATTGCGCTTGACTTGCTACCGGTTTGCCGAAAGCTTGCGAGTAAGATATCCCCTTGTCGGTGTCATTTTCCGTTTCTTTTCCGGCCTGCAAGCTAGCAAAAGGTGAGAAAGGACCATTTTATTGGTAAGACAATTTTTAAAATGTCTCAAGAGTAGTTTTATTATTTATTAGGCTTGGGCAAACCGGTTGCGGTTCCCTTGCCTCTTGCCTACGTCTGCCTTGCGAATCATATTATTGCCTCGCCTTACTCTTTAAGAGTGTGTTTGGAGCCCTTCCTCTTTGATTAAGGTGCATAACCCTAAAACATTCTTCCATCATAGAATCAAGTTCTTGCAATGGTGCTTTTGTCAGTGAGAAATGATTAAAAAATACCTAGAATTTCTTAAGTGTACCTAGTTTTACCGAGAAATCCTTCTTTTCTTCCCAAAGGTGGGTTTCTTTAACCGGTCAATTCTTTTATTTACTCAGAAATACCAAAGTCAGCAATAACATAGTAAGTGTTAATAAACCAAATTTCTAACTAGCTCTTTTTCTGATTAAAGCATAAACTATAGAGTTTCTTATAAATAAATATAGTTTTTGGCTTGAATACCATCTATAGATTTGTATGAATAGGTACCTATAAATAGAGCTACCTTATAAATACTATAGCTTTTCTATGAAGGTAGTCTGAAGACATTGTAATGGGACCAAATAGGTACCTTCAGTTTCTTAAGCTTACCTAGGTCATACGGAGCGCAAGGCAGCAGCAGAGGATTGCGCTTGACTTGCTACCGGTTTGCCGAAAGCTTGCGAGTAAGATATCCCCTTGCCGGTGTCATTTTCCGTTTCTTTTCCGGCCTGCAAGCTAGCAAAAGGTGAGAAAGGACCATTTTATTGGTAAGACAATTTTTAAAATGTCTTAAGAGTAGTTTTATTATTTATTAGGCTTGGGCAAACCGGTTGCGGTTCCCTTGCCTCTTGCCTACGTCTGCCTTGCGAATCATATTATTGTCTCGCCTTACTCTTTAAGAGTGTATTTAGAGCTCTTTCTCTTTGATTAAGGTGCATAACCCTAAACCATTCTTCCATCATAGAATTAAGTTCTTGCAATGGTGCTTTTGTCAGTGAGAAATGATTAAAAAATATCTAGAATTTCTTAAGTTTACCTAGTTTTACCGAGAAATGCTTCTTTTCTTCCCAAAGGTGGGTTTCTTTAACCGGTCAATTCTTTTATTTACTCAGAAATACCAAAGTCAGCAATAACATAGTTAATAATTTTATGTTAGTTATAAGGAATAATTAATCCTTTAAAAAATATTTATTTTTCTTGTTCTTTCATAATGTCTCCGTAATGCTGATCCTTTTTTTAGTGTTTTTTTTTGTTTGTTTCACGTAAGATATAAATTCTCTGGACTATGTTACAAACAATAATAATATAATTTGAAATTATTAAAGTGTGTATTACTAGGTACACTTAAGGTTCATAACCCTAAACCAGTCTTCCATCATAAAATCAAGTTCTTGCAATGGTGCTTTTGTCAGCGAGAAATGATTAAAAATACCTAGAATTTCTTAAGTGTACCTAGTTTTACCGAGAAATCCTTCTTTTCTTCCCAAAGGTGGGTTTCTTTAACCGGTCAATTCTTTTATTTACTCAGAAATACCAAAGTCAGCAATAACATAGTAAGTGTTAATAAACCAAATTTCTAACTAGCTCTTTTTCTGATTAAAGCATAAACTATAGAGTTTCTTATAAATAAATATAGTTTTTGGCTTGAATACCATCTATAGATTTGTATGAATAGGTACCTATAAATAGAGCTACCTTATAAATACTATAGTTTTTCTAGGAAGGTAGTCTGAAGACATTGTAATGGGACCAAATAGGTACCTTCAGTTTCTTAAGCTTACCTAGGTCATACGGAGCGCAAGGCAGCAGCATGGAAGAAGCAGGGAAGTCGTCAGCTTAAAACTGTCTGAGGATTGCGCTTGACTTGCTACCGGTTTGCCGAAAGCTTGCGAGTAAGATATCCCCTTGCCGGTGTCATTTTCCGTTTCTTTTCCGGCCTGCAAGCTAGCAAAAGGTGAGAAAGGACCATTTTATTGGTTAGACAATTTTTAAAATGTCTCAAGAGTAGTTTTATTATTTATTAGGCTTGGGCAAACCGGTTGCGGTTCCCTTGCCTCTTGCCTACGTCTGCCTTGCGAATCATATTATTGCCTCGCCTTACTCTTTAAGAGTGTGTTTGGAGCCCTTCCTCTTTGATTAAGGTGCATAACCCTAAACCATTCTTCCATCATAGAATCAAGTTCTTGCAATGGTGCTTTTGTCAGAGAGAAATGATTAAAAATACCTAGAATTTCTTAATTGTACCTAGTTTTACCGAGAAATCCTTCTTTGTTTCCCAAAGGTGGGTTTCTTTAACCGGTCAGTTCTTTTATTTACTCAGAAATACCAAAGTCAGCAATAACATAGTAAGTGTTAATAAACCAAATTTCTAACTAGCTCTTTTTCTCTAAAAGTGGTTAGCTCTTCAATATCTGAAGCTTTAGCTGGACCATATACTACCTCCTTCAGTTGGACTAACGTCAAGTTCGGCGCATATCTGTTTAATACCCCCTTAACTTGGGTATCGTCACAAGAATATGGGCTTCTGAGGTTCGCCGCCAAGACCATAGGCCTACTTGGTTGAAACCTAGTAGGGGATTGTTAGCCTGAGGAAGCATTTTGATCTTCTTTCTCTCTAACACTTAAAGCTCCAAGGATTTAGAAGCCTTGATAACGGTGACGTCAGCATATGAAGTGGTTTCAAAAAGGTGTGTTTTCTCCTTTGGCGTGAAAGGATGTGAGTAAGTTAAATCGTTTGACTCTGACGATAGTTCAATAGCCCGTTCATCAGCTGGTTCCTTGTTGGTCTCTGAAGCCGCTTCAACCTTTGGAGTTAACAAGGGTTGTTTCTTTGAAGCCTCGGCATCGACCAGTAAGCAAGATTGGTTTATATTCTCCAAGAGTTCATCAAAGCGTCTGGGTGAGATTGTATTGTCTCCTGCATTCTCTGCCTCTGGGTTTTCTGGGTGGCCGACTGTCTGTGGGTAAACTTCCCCGACTGGTTTGTTGTCTTTAGTTTTCTCTTCTTTTTTTTCTGAGACTTGGGGTCCACCAGTTCCTTGTGCTGTAGTCTCTCCTATGCTTACTTCAAAAAACTGTGACAGATACCAATAATAATAGGGGATAAGAAACATCACATATTGTTGTCTTGCCACTGATTACTGAAACGAATGACATACTTCTTTTGGTTTTGCGGGAGGCTTTGTGTTAGAAAACCGATCGTGTTCGGGTATTTTGACTTGCTGAGATTCTTCCAGCTGAGTGACTCGAGATTCTAGATTATCCATGGTAATAGCAGAAGAAGATTGCAAAATTGCTGAGCACGGTCCGCTATAAACTATCGTTTCCATTGCCTTCACTCTTTCAGCCAACTTCCTTAATACTGGTTCTTCATTTTCTGCAATGTCACAAGAGTTCTCACCTCCATTTCCTGCGTTCTCTTGCTCTCTGCTTGCTAACTTCTTTGATTTCTTTGATTTCCGCTGGCTTGCAACACGCCTACGCTTGTTATTAGATATCATCGGTGTCAGTGGGTACTCCGGCAAGGCATGCCAAGTAATGATACTCGGGGATTTTTCTTGGCGAAGGAACTCCAAAAGATTTTCAATCTCATGATCCTCATCTACGTGGTCCCAAACAGGATGAACTTCATTCATGATTCTCGGACACATACAAGTTACCTATACAACAAATTACACAAAGTGGTTGTCAATAGAAATTAAAATTCAAAGTTTTGATGAATCCACACGATGTTAACATACCTTCGCGTTTAGTAATCTATTACCCAAGGAGAGCCTTCCATTCGAACCTTTGAACCTCAGTAAGCTTAGACCACTTGAACTGATAGGACGCCCAAATGCTTCTCCAAGACAGGGTATATAAGCGTACACCCAAACCTGGATCACTTGCACGAATCCCTTGCAGACATAAGAAGCCTTCTTGATGTCACCACTCTCTGTTTTGCTCTTAATCTGGTTGACAAGTTCAACGAAAGCCACTCTTCCCCAGGGATACTGCTCGAAAATCTCCAAATTCATAAGCAGCTTTGCTTGAGCAGGAGGGATCGGTTCTCTTCGATCAAGGCCAAGTAAACCGCCTGTCAAGATTGCCAAATAACACAGCCTAATCTGGTCTTCCTTACACCAGGATTTGGAAACATCAGGATACAGACGACAGAGTGCACATATGTCTGCAGCGCTTGGTGTTGATCGGGAGCGTTTCAGGTTGAACAGCGCCCAAAAACTATTACTTTTCTCCACATCTTCCACTACCATTGTATTAGGTATTGGACCACAGTTTAAACCTGTGATATCTTCAAACTCAAATAACGAGAAACGGGCTGGCTGTTTCTCTATCAAAAACCAAATCTCTTGTTTTTTTTGGCAATAGAGTTGTCTTGAAAGAATGTAATGAACCAATGTTGAGCTCCATGCGAACTCCAGATTCACGTACTTGATAATTACCCCGAGTGGAGACTTTTCAACATGCTCCCACACTTCAGCACTAACTACATCTTTGACAGCTTTCACGGTCTTGAAAGTAGAGCTGTAATTTATAAAATTCTTTGGATCTGGCCTTGTTTCGTCGGAAAACAAACTTCGAGGGAACTCCATAGTATCAACCTGTTGGCAATAATATCAGGAGAAGCACCGGTTGAAAGAAAAGCAAGTAAGCAAAGCTGGCCTGTACTCGCAGGGATATGTAAAACAAAACACTTGAAAAAGGCGAAGCTTTAATCAGACAAATTACACAGAAACACCAACACAAGTTTATAACCAAACAAATTACACAGAAACAGAGACCCAGAAAAAGGCTCAACCTTTGCGTGTCCTGGGAATGCTTGGTAAAGCAGAAATTTTGAAAAAGGCGAAGGTTTTATCAAACAATGAAGGTTTATAATCAAACAAATTACACAGAAACAGAGATCGAGAAAGATTACCTCCATGACATAAAGTCCGAAGCAGGTGTTTCCCTGGTAGAGTTATCCAGAAGACGCTGAAGTGAAGAGGGCGAAAAAGTTGAGAAGGGACAAGAAACGGTTGAAAGAAGCAGGGCTTGCGTGTCCTGAGAATGGCTTGCCTGTACTCGCAGGGCTATTTAAAGCAAAACATTTCAAAAAGGCGAAGGGTTTATCTAACAAATTACACAGAAATTAAGAAAAAGTACGCAGGAACCCTAACACAAATTCATAAGCAAACAAATTACACAGAAACAGAGACCCAGAAACATAACTTTTTCAATCAGTATATCAATTCCGGTACAGTTGTTTCCCTGGTAGAGTGAAGAGGAAGACGCTGAGTGAAGAGGACGACAAAATTGAGGAGGGAGAAGAACAGTTGAAATAAGCAGGGCTTGCGTGTCGGCCTGAAAATAGCTTGCCTGTACCTCGCAGGGCTTGCTAGTAATGGCAGATCGGAAAAAACAGGATAAGCCCATAGCAATATGAGATATTTCGCAATATGAGATAAGCCCATATCCACAATTACTCCTTCAAATATATTAAAGTACTAGTAAATTGAATTTACTCTCTATTGTAATCCACCTGTCAGCGCAGAATCATTTAGATGTTACTCCCTTTATTAAAGATACAACAAATTAAAATACACTTATTCTTATGAATATAATGAAATACACTGATTTAGATGTTAATCCTTTTATTAAAATATCTGCCAGTGTTTTTTCCAAAAATGTAATACACTTGTTCATATGAATATCGTTATTATTTCTTTTGCTGCGAAAGTTTTTAAAATTATCTTAGCTTGAAGAAGGTCGTTTAGGACCCTAGTATCACTGGCAGGACTGAAAAATATAAAAAAAGAAACACTGGCAAGACCGTAAAATCTTTCGCAGGCTAATGGCAAGCGGAGAGCAAGGACTGCGACCGCTTGGCCAATTTTAAAGGGATTAAGATCCCCTACCGATCACAGGCCGTTGCGTTGCCATGTATAACTAACTAGGTACACCTAAGAAATTCTAAGAGCATCTCCAACCCATTTCTATTTTCACCTCTATAATAGCAATTAGAAGTAAAATTGCTCCAACCCACCTCTATTTCTTCCTCTATAATAGAGATCTCTATTTTTACCTCTATTTATAGAGGAAGAAATAGCATTCCTCTATTTTTTGCTTTATATTTTAGAGATCTCTATTTTAGAGAAATACATTGGAGCAAAACACATCTCTATTATAGAGTTCCTCTAAAATAGAGGTAAAATAGAGAAATACATTGGAGATGGTAAGTAACTATCTAGTCCCATTAAAATGTGTATATATACATCCCTACCTGTATAACTGGGTACACCTAAGAAATTCTAAGAGCATCACCAGCCAAAGCCAATTTTGACTCTAAAATAGAGTTAAGGGCCCATGTGATCTATAAATATAATAAAATAATAGTAAATTGACGACTGAGATGTTTGTAACAAAGTGAAAATAACTGGAAAACATGTTTAAAAAAGAAGAATGAAATTTAAAACAGTAAAACCGCTATTCATACAAATTTGGTTTATGCTATCTAACACAGGCTGTATGGTATCTAACGCGTATCTTCAAAAACCTGCCTTGTTTCATCGTACATCTCTGCAGCAAGTTTCCTCCTCATTATCGACATATTAGAATCACGTAGATGTTCATCCGCAAATGGTACACCCATTACTAAACACTCAAGGAATTTGACAGCGTAAATTCCACAGTTTCCGTGAGGGGGTTTGCTTTCTGGAACCCCATCCGTTACAAACTGGATGGAATACATGGCTGTGTCCATAACCTGCTTAACTTCAGCATCAGCGTAAGTATACAAGTGATATCACTCAAATTACCCTAAGGAGTGAATTACTCTCATCAAAAGAGGTTCGATTGTAGTACTTAGGGATCGAATCCACAGAGACTCTAGGATTACACAACAGATTGTTTAGTTTTCGAAATAAAGCTAGACTAATATGGTTTAAAACAGTAAATTGCAGAGGTAAGCAAGTTATTGCTTGGGTGAATACTTGTGCTTGTTTTAAGGTTTTAAGAAGTACCTAGATTTAGGTATTTCTCAGGTTGATTATGTATCTAGGGTGTTAAGGTTTTTAGTTTTCATAATTCTGGACTCAAACTTAGAAGGTTATCCTCTACTAGATCTCGGGTCATGTACTATCGTACGATAGCCGCGAGAAAGTATCGATCGATACTCGGATGGAGATATCGATCGATTAACCTTTCGCTATATCGGTCGATCAAGCGTATGCTCTATCGATCGATATAGTTTCTAGAGAATCTTAAGGGCGAGTTTGATTCAATCCTTTAATCCTTACTAAACTTAAACTCTCGTTTAGGTTTAGCAGGAATAAATCTAACTAGTTGGTTTCAGGTATTTATCAAGTTCTCACTTGGACAAATTAATCCTAAGATCTAGGTTAAGGTTGATCAATTCCTTAGCATAGCATTAAGAACAACTAGAAGAAGAATTATATTTTAAACACCCTAACAATAGCTTATTCAATACATAATTTAACCTTGATGAGAAACCTAAATCTAACAGAGAGACTACTCAAACATATTCATGGGAGACAAAATCATGATGGTTTGAATAATACTTTTGAATAGAAATAAAATGAGAAATAATAAATAAGTAAAGCAAAGGGAGTTCAAGATCTTCTCTGTGATTGCAGTTCAGATCTCTCTCTCCAATCCTAAGCTCTCTCAATGGTGTGACAAAGTGCTTCTCTCAATTCTTAGATCTATTCAAAGGTCTCTAGGCAAGTCTGCCCTAAACTAGTACAAAAACCCTCTATTATAGCCTAACAGGCGGCCAGGGACTTAAGGTGTAATTAGTAAATACATTAGAAGCAATTAGGGCTTCTAATTAGTAATTAATGACTCGGGAGACTTCAATATCGATCGATGTTGAACTGCTTCTATCGGTCGATCTTGATTAACTTCTATCGGTCGATGTCCACAAATGGCATCGGTCGATGGTATGAACGGTAGCTTGGTTAATATCTTCATAAAGTCTCTGTTTTAGCTCCATTTCAGCTATTTTACACCAGTGAGTACTTGAACCTGAAAAAGCTCTAGAAAGGCACTAAAAGTATTCTTTTGTTTTCAAAAACATATATAAATCATGGTAAAAAGTGGGTAAAATCCATGACCTATCAACTCCCCCAGACTTATCCTTTTGCTTGTCCTCAAGCAAATAATAGAACATTGGTCTAGAAAAGGTTTGAAAAACGGAAGCTCTTGTGATCTTAATTCGAAATCATCACCTCTCATTTGTTGCAAACCACATCATATATCAATTAATCTTAGAAGTACATTATGCAATATCCTAGCTTAGCAACAATTCATCTATCCAGCAACTTAGCAGTCCTATTTGTCTTCCCCTCTACTGATTTCATTATTGCATGAAATAAAAGTGTAGGCTTTACCTTGGGAGTATCGATCAAGGAACACATGGACTCAACTCAAACAAGTTTCTGAACACACAGATAAGTCTTCTCTGATCCCTTTCTTCCCCCTTTTATCTCTCTTCTCTGGATCCTCAAAGTTTCAAACTTTTGATGAACACTGATTGCCACAAAGGCTATCTTTGCGTTATCTCATTGATTTAGTAACACATACTTTTGAATAAGCGAATAGTGGGGTCGCAGGAATCACTCCTACCCCTCGCTTTGATAAATCCTTTAAAGTAGAATAATGTGGTCGCAGGAATCACTCCTACCCCTCTACTTCTCAAGATATCATATCACATCTTTATACAAATAATTTCTCTCTTTCCTTAGGATGCTGAAGAGAGAGAGGGAAGGGAATCAGAAACACACAGACTATTACCTTCCAGACTTGCAGGAGGAGTCCGATCCCTTGTATACCAAGCCCCAAAGCAAGCAATAGAATGTCAGGTTAGGTTGGAAATCAGCTTTGGTTCTTCCAAATAACCATAAAAAGTGCCATCCAGGTGACAGGTGCTCCACTTTAGCATCTATAGTACTTTCTGCAGTCAACAGATCTAAGAATGGTGCTAAAGAGTGGTTATATAGGGAATTTAGATCAAACAAATTATTGCTTCCTTCGTTTTATTATTTTTTTATAAAATCTATTTGAAAAATCTATTTGAAAAATATTTTTTATAAAATGAGAATGAATGTCATAAAACAAGAAATGTTAGTGTATACCCCCCCAGACTTAAACAACACTGACCCCAGTGTTATACTGTCTAAGAGGAAAAATAAATGTAACAAATTAGTTCATGTTAGCAGGATAATTCGTACCTATCATCGGAGATATCGATCGATACGGTATAACCGACATCGATCGATATGGTGGTAATTTATCGATCGACAATATATATTGTCGATCGATATAGGGCTCTGCTGCGAATGCCTTCAATAGTGTTGTCCATCCAACTCATTCTCTCTGAGTTATTATATCTCTGTGTTAGCTCTGTTAGATAGTCTCAACACACATGAATAGTTAGATAATAGATAATAGCAAGCAAAGTCGTAGTGGAGTACGAAAATAAATCCTACAAGTCTGAAATAAAAACAAAAAACATAGTAGCATAAGATAAGGGATAGAGATGGGCAGGTGAGTCACTCCTCACTGCCCTCGTCGTCGTCCTCCTCCTCGTCGTCCTGACGGTACTGGTGAGATGGTCCCGGTGCTGAAGGATCATGAGCTGACGTGCTGGTGCGGCTCGAGCAACTGAAGTGCGAAACACGGGACCAGATAGCCTGAAGGGCGCATAGCACTCCTCTCCTGTAGACCCTCTCATCACTATCCTCCAAGCCTGCGAGGTCTGGGAAAGGTGGAAGGCGTGTCGCTGGTGTAGCTCTGGGAGTGTCTGCGCTGCGGGCTCGTGTCGGACGACGGTGAGCGGCGGGGTTCCTGATCATGCGCGTGTCAGGCTGGAACCTGAGCCTCTCGTAATCGCCGTTGAAGTTAGTCAACTCACGGCGTGGCAAGACGATCCTACGTTCCCCAGTGGTAGTCCTGAAGGTCCAGGTGAGCTCTCTGCCGAGCCAGAGACTGCTGCGCAGGTGAGCTGCGTCCAGGTAAGCTCGAGAAGTCATAGCGCTGCCCTCGTCCAAACGAATCTAGAGGTACTGGAAGATCGGTGTGAGGAGGCTCCCTATCCGCTCCTGCTTCCGCGCAGTGCCAGTGAAAGGCTTGATCTTCAAACCCACTAGGTGCTCAGCAAATACAGCTCCAAGGTTTGGTGGTGTCAGGTCATACTCAGGATCCACAAAGGTCAGGTCAACTACTCCGTCAAGCGCATGGTAGAGGAGTGTAAGCTCGTGGATCCTTACCTTGTTCGGTTCCATCTTGCAAAGCAAAGTGGAGGCAAGGATCCGCATGAAGTAGCGCAGAGTAGGGTGACGGATCTCAGTCTGAATGGCCGTAGTCGAGCTCCAAGTACTGGTACCAAAAAGTTCCCAGAACTCCTTCACGCGTGGGAAGGATGAGAGGCTGCTGTGGGTGGCCGTAGAGTTCTGGAAACCGTAGATTTTGCAGAGCTGAGAGACGGTGATGTAGTACCTGATGCCTCTAGCAAAGAAGGAGAGAACGCCATCACAAGCCACACTGTTGGGGTGGTTGTTGTACTCGAAACGGACTGTAGCCATGAACTGCCTGACGAGAGAGGGGTATAGGTCGTAGGGTTGGGAGGCCATGGTCCCAAGACCGAGCTGAGCGAGCATGTCGCTGAGGTCATGCTGGATCCCGAGGCTACGCACAATGTCAGGATTGTTGGGGTCAAAAACGGTTCTCTCGAAATCAACGGCTAAAACTATTTATCATGCGCGGACTTTCCATAAAACAAGCGTCGAAAGCAAGACAAGTCGTATAGTTTAAAGAACCTATGTTAAAGTCGATCGTTCTTGATTTACACGATAAACTTTACGAGAAAACCAAATAAGATTTAGTCGTAAAACTTCGATGATACAATCAAGAAGAACCGAGAGACATTAGGTCCGTAGCTAAAATGACACGACCATACGAAAGTATACGGAAGAAACGGGAAGTAATCTAAGTTTGGACAGGCCGAACGACAAAGAATCCGCCTTGGAACTTCAAAGAGCCCGTTCTCTCAAACCGTGAGGACCCAGAAAATGAGTAAGATATCAAATCGAAGCCCTCGCCGAGACGCACGTGATGCCTCTAGGCGCCGGGCGCCTAGCGCCCGTGCTGCCTCTAGGCGCCGGGCGCCTAGCGCCCGTGCTGCCTCTAGGCGCCGGGCGCCTAGCGCCCGTGCTGTCTCTAGGCGCCGGGCGCCTAGCGCCGTGCGCCTAGCGCCCGTGCTGCCTCTAGGCGCCGGGCGCCTAGCGCCCGTGCTGGTCCTAGCCGCCCGTGATGGTCATAGCCGCCGGGAAACTTCAAAGAGCCCGTTCTCTCAAACCGTGAGGATCCAGAAAACGAGCAAGATATCAAATCGAAGCCCTCGCCGAGACGCACGTGTTGCCTCTAGGCGCCGGGCGCCTAGCGCCCGTGCTGCCTCTAGGCGCCGGGCGCCTAGCGCTCGTGCTGCCTCTAGGCGACGGGCGCCTAGCGCCCGTGCTGCCTCTAGGCGACGGGCGCCTAGCGCCCGTGCTGCCTCTAGGCGCCGGGCGCCTAGCGCCCGTGCTGCCTCTAGGCGCCTGGCGCCTAGCGCCCGTGCTGCCTCTAGGCGCCGGGCGCCTAGCGCCCGTGCTGCCTCTAGGCACCGGGCGCCTAGCGCCCGTGCTGGCTCGGGTCCTCGAGCGACAATCTTCCGTGCACAAGTCCCAGGCCCCGGCCGTCAGAAGTCTGTACTTTGAGTCTTTCCCGAGTCCTCGCGGAACGAATCATTGTGATTCCGCGTACAAAACTCCCGTTCTTACTCTGAACTAAAAACCGTCGGAAACACTTCGGAAACTCGTAAGATATCAACGGAAAAGAAGATCTTAAATTATTCATACGAAACGATGATGGTTATCTAAAACACCATGCATCTCAATTCTACGAAGGATTGAAGATCTTCCGAAGAAATCGTAAAAAAACAGCGGAAGTCCTAGAAACGGCCCGAAAGGGACCAAACGCGATTGGACAACCCGTTTACGATTATCTAGGATAGATACAACGATTTTACGTTTATCTTTACGCAACAAGATAAATGCTAAATTTCCGGAAGGATAAATGTCAAGTTTCCTGAAGATAAATGCCAAGTTTCCCGATAAACATGAAGGTCGACGAAAATAGAAAAAAACCCGCCTTGCGGCCCAGAAGGAGAATAGACCGTCATAAGAAGGAGTATATAAAGGAGCTTTGGGAGAGAAGAAAAGGCTGAGCAAAAATCCTAGACAGAAAGCAAATCCGAGATTGGAGACCTAGAGAGCTCTTGTTAGCTTAAGAACTTAGAATTGAGGCAGTAGACTAGCAAGGCAGGACCTAGAACGTCTGGCCGCCTCTCGTTCTATTTTCATCTTGTCCGCAGACCCTTATTTCTCGCGGAAGGATCTACCAATCCTTTTACTTAGAGTTCCGCACATAGGAATCCTAGGCATTATTCTCGACATGCCCGTTTCTATGACAAACGCTCATACTAGACGAACTCCGCCAGGCAGTTCGATCTCTTGTTCAAACCCTTCCAACTGAACTACGTCCGACTTGATCCTCGAAAGGGGTACGTAGGCAGCCTTCCTTAAGGTCCAGTCTCAAATCATAATAAAACCTTTCCGCATTTATTTGATCACTTGTCGTTGGTTGTCGCAGAGGATCCGGACCTTCAGGGAAAGTTAAGTTTACTTAGCTTTCCTCCTATTTACTTAAATCAAAATCGACAGTGCGAATTTCGGTTCCCACAGTTTGGCGCTAGAAGGAGGGGAGGACGGATTACTCTTACTCTTACGGCCGCATAACGCTTGATCAAAGCAATGTCTGGAAATGTGAAAGACAAACTCGCAGCTCACATCGACGCTGGTAAAACAACTTCAGCAGTGACTGCTCCTACGACCAACGCTTATGCAAACGGTTATCTAAGATTATCATCTTACGGACAAACGTCCCGAGAACGGACCATCCCGACCAGGTTTGGGTCCTATCAACCATGCGCCCCCGTCCAAAGTTCCTGCAACACGGTCCTCGGGTCCATGGAAACAACCCCCCTCGCTCGGAAAAATTCAAAAAAATGACTTGGTTGTCGAGACGGATTCCTGCCTGCCGTATACAACGGCTATGGTTAGCTTGAACACCAGTTGCCTTAACTATACGGGGAATCGAAATCCTTTCGGAAAAACCAGCGTCACATCAACGGCTTTTTCTAAAGAAAAATCGTAAAAACGTCTAAGTTCCTAGACGGCCCAAAAGGGGCCCGAATCACGGCTAAACGACCCACATACGATTTTAGAGTAGGATCGAGCCCAAGACTGATATGACCGTCTGATTACCGAGCAGAGTTTCGACTGGAAATGTCTTTTAGAATTTCCCGGAAAAAATAAAGACTTGTTCTCCTGGAGATCGCGAAGAAACCCCAGATTACTCGGGAAATAGAAAGCACGACTGATCGGGTTACCGATCAGCGTTTCTAATTTTAAAATTCGAACACGTTTTACGAAGCACCTTTCGTAAAATAAATCCTCGAAAGTATTTCGTGAGACACCTTTTGCATGATTAAACTCGACAACATTTTACAAAACAATTTTCGTAAAACTAACTCGATAACATTTTGCAAAATAACTCTCGTAAAAGGTCAGCAACATTCTAAGAAGCAACTCCTTGCTGGGATCATGATGAAATCGATGTCCAAAAATCTCGGAAAAACAATTAAAGAAACCTCGAAAGACTAAGTGTCGATCGAGAAACCTTTAAAAAAAAAAAAAAAAAAAAAAAAAAAAAACAAAACCGAGAAAAACAGGCAGGTCCCGCAAGGAAGCACAGTCCCGGGCGGCTAGCACGCCCGTGCTGTCCTTAGGCGCCGGGCGGCTAGCGCGCCCGTGCTGTCCGTAGGCGCCGGGCGGCTAGCACGCCCGTGCTGTCCTTAGGCGCCAGGCGGCTAGCACGCCCGTGCTGTCCCTAGTCGCCGGGCGGCTAGCACGCACGTGCTGCCTCTAGGCGCCAGGCGGCTAACGCGCCCGTGCTGCGCTGGTCGCCGGACAACAAAACATTCGGCAAACGCGGCAAATCCTTGCGAAACCATCCCCGACGATAGTCCAACCAAATACTTTGCATCTTTCGTAAAATAATCCTAGAAAATACTTCACGAGACAGCTTCTGCACGATTAAACTCGACAACGTTTTACGAAACAGTTTCCGTAAAATTAACTCGACAACATTTTGTTGAATAACTCTCGTTAAATAAAAGCTCGGCAATATTTTACGAAACATCATTCGTGAAGTATAACAAGATCGCAAGCTTCTTGACCTGACCAGTTCGCTTATAGCTTGACGAAACAAGAAGCCCCACTCAAGTGACATCTTGCCGTTCATTTTCACTTGTCTGCCCACCTTAGCCTTCTTCGAGTTTTGCCTACATCTCCTCCCTTTGCTTCAACGATTCTGCAACGATTCTGCACTGTTCCTTCGGGTTTCATCAAAAACCGATTCTCGATTCAGTGTCAGACTTTTCGAAGACCTATGACAATGAAACGTTAGAAGACAAAGAGGAACGGACATGAGGCAATCTCGAGTAATCAACGAGACTAAGGTACGTCCGACTTAGAAAATTTTATCAAGGTTTTAATTTTTTCGTAGGCAAGGAATGAGAACGTCTTTTAAACTGCCGTAAAATTTAGGGAACTTAGAACCTAGGTGGATAGTCTAGCAAGCTAAGTCTTAGGCATTTTCTTCCAGTTTCGTTCTATTGTTCCTTGACTGTCTAGGCAGAACGCGCAAACCGATCTAATCTCTCGGAAAACCGAGAAACGATCGCCACGCATCCTTGGCATACTCATTCTACTTCATAAAGAAAAAATTCCTTTCAACAGGCAAACGGCACTCTAAGATTCGTCCGAAACGCTAGCGGCATAACGGCATGGTCAAACCGTTACAAACATAGTCTTGAAAACTTTACACCGTCTCTTGTTGCAATCTCGCGACAAGAAACTCGTACAACGTCAGACTAATAGCATGACGGTGAGCTACAAAATTAACGGAATAACCTTCGGTAAAACTCCATGAGTAATTCGAAGCAACTTTCACCAAAAGACGAAATCAAAGCGGAAACATTTCTCGTGTAACCCATAACTCGGAAAACTCCGCTAAGATTTGCATGTCTATCTCAACGAACGCTATTCGGCCATCGGCCGACTACGCCTTTCCATAATGCCCGAACCTGAATTCGGCATCACCATTAAGGACAATCGTGAACCAGTATGACCCTAATGCGAAAGGATCGCAGTCTGATCGTTTACCAACTCCTTGGTTAAACGGCTGAACATAGCCGTCACGCCAAGACAAAACAGCTGAACGATCGCCGCTCCAATCACTTAAGGGCCAAACGATAATCCACGATTTGTCATAAAACTCCAAGTGACCATTTACGCGAGCAACTCAGTCGCATAGCCCAAAAGCGGAAATCATGCGATGAATTTCTCGTAATAAAATCAGTCCTAACAGGCATACGGTTAACGGAAAAATTTGAACTTAACATCGACTGATTAAGTTCTATACGCCCCGTAAACAAAGCATGAAAAGAAACACTCGTGACAAAGCTCCAAGAGTTATACGAGTCGTCCTAAAAATCCCGGAAGGCCAACACTTCGCGAAACAAAGCGAAGGTAGACGCTTCTCCCTGGATCAAATATACGCGACCCCTGGTCCTAATTCCTGGATCATAATTTTATAACTTGCACGTCCAAACTGAAACAACAGTTTCTGACTACGGACATTCGCAAAACATCTCCAAGCCCGCGAACATTTGAAATGCGGCACAAGGGAAAATTGACTCGTACGCATTTGAAATGCGTATACTCATATACTCCCACGATTTTAAAGAAACCGGATTTTCGAAACTCTTTACAAACACAGAAACCGAATTTTCGAAACTCTTCGCAAACAAATTCGCCATTCGCTAAACGGCCTCAACAATGGATCAAGTATCCACCAAATAAATCGTAAACTATCGCCCGGAAACATTCCGCGATTTCTAAAAGCCCATAGTCCTTTATGGTATAAGAAAAACAAACTTCAAAGCACTGCGAGACGTCGCTTCGTGCCTGAACATTCGTTTTTCGATTAAAACCTTCATACGCCTTCTAAACGGCATCATATCGTTGTTGCTGATCACAACAAACGAACTCTAACGTCCTAAACAGACAAGCCACCTAAGGGTAGGCTCTTTTACATCCGACAAGGATCCCATAGCGCGCTATACAAAAAATCCAAATTTGGTTCAGCACTTCGTAAAGGAAGTAGCTCGATTCGTGCCCAGACAAATCATATAAGCCGATACCACTTCGCGGATTTTAAAACGGTACGAATCAGGTTAAAATCACAAACAGGCAAAACGAAAGCCGATTTGTCGTCGCACAGCCTCAGTCTGAGAGTAAACCTAGGTCTTGCCCTAAACCCAGCCTTGCTGGTATCTTAACATCTCATAGGCAAAGCGTCAACGACGCGAGATCCCAAAACTTGTCTCTTCACTCAAGTCTGTATGTTTCCACGAATTTTCGCGTAAATCGTAAACCGCTGAAAAATCTCGCTTTGTACAAACGACGGATACAGTGATCATCAGGGAGGTAGGAATGAGACGACAACTCACACCCTGTCCCTCTAACTTCGATATACAGAAGTTCTGAAAACGCAACATTAATATTTTATAAAGATTGAGCCGCAAAGTTCAACAGATGCCCTGAAAAAGGCCGGGATTCGAAGCCACCAACGGCCAGTCCCACAAATGTACATCATGGCCTCTTAACGGCCGAAACACAATCAAAATAAAAATCTCTGAAAGGATTGATAAACCTAGACGATCCCCGCAGCATCACCTTCATCCTCAAAACTCACCCAAAGTAGGAACGGTCTCACCGTCGCCTCCATTGGTCGCACCATCGCTGCATGTTTCATATGCGCCGGCTTCACGATCCTTGACTGCGTAGTCCTGGTCCTCCGAACCCTCCGAATCTGGGACAAGGGTGCACACGGGTTTCAGACCAGCGAGAATCGAGTCAAAGTCCTCTCCGTCAAACTTGCGAGTCCCCGTCTCCTCAAGATTCTGAATCTTCTCTTGAAGACGACGGACTTTCGAGGACATATATTCTTCTCCTTCTTCACATTGAGCAATGAACTCACGGTCTTTCCGACGTCACGTTCAAGATCGCCAATCAAAGGTGATGTGGATGTCCGCAATGAAATATTCTTAGCCACAAATTTCGACTTTCAACTCATAATCTTCCGCCCGCAAGATCGTCTCCGCGTCTTACAGGCTGGGGGGCTAACTGTTGGGGTCAAAAACGGTTCTCTCGAAATCAATGGCTAAAACTATTTATCATGCGCGGACTTTCCATAAAACAAGCATCGAAAGCAAGACAAGTCGTATAGCTTAAAGAACCTATGTTAAAGTCGATCGTTCTTGATTTACACGATAAACTTTACGAGAAAACCAAATAAGATTTAGTCGTAAAACTTCGATGATACAATCAAGAAGAACCGAGAGACATTAGGTCCGTAGCTAAAATGACACGACCATACGAAAGTATACGGAAGCAACGGGAAGTAATCTAAGTTTGGACAGGTCGAACGACAAAGAATCCGCCTTGGAACTTCAAAGAGCCCGTTCTCTCAAACCGTGAGGACCCAGAAAACGAGTAAGATATCAAATCGAAGCCCTCGCCGAGACGCACGTGATGCCTCTAGGCGCCGGGCGCCTAGCGCCCGTGCTGCCTCTAGGCGCCGGGCGCCTAGCGCCCGTGCTGCCTCTAGGCACCGGGCGCCTAGCGCCCGTGCTGCATCTAGGCGCCGGGCGCCTAGCGCCCGTGCTGCCTCTAGGCGCCGGGCGCCTAGCGCCCGTGCTGCCTCTAGGCGCCGGGCGCCTAGCGCCCGTGCTATCTCTAGGCGCCGGGCGCCTAGCGCCCGTGCTGCCTCTAGGCGCCGGCGCCTAGCGCCGTCCGCCTAGCGCCCGTGCTGATCCTAGCCGCCCGTGATGGTCCTAGCCGCCGGGAAACTTCAAAGAGCCCGTTCTCTCAAACCGTGAGGATCCAAAAAACGAGCAAGATATCAAATCGAAGCCCTCGCCGAGACGCACGTGTTGCCTTTAGGCGCCGGGCGCCTAGCGCCCGTGCTGCCTCTAGGCGCCGGGCGCCTAGCGCCCGTGCTGCCTCTAGGCGCCGGGCGCCTAGCGCCCGTGCTGCCTCTAGGCGCCGGGCGCCTAGCGCCCGTGCTGCCTCTAGGCACCGGGCGCCTAGCGCCCGTGCTGGCTCGGGTCCTCGAGCGACAATCTTCCGTGCACAAGTCCCAGGCCCCGGCCGTCAGAAGTCTGTACTTTGAGTCTTTCCCGAGTCCTCGCGGAACGAATCATTGTGATTCCGCGTACAAAACTCCCGTTCTTACTCTGAACTAAAAATCGTCGGAAACACTTCGGAAACTCGTAAGATATCAACGGAAAAGAAGTTCTTAAATTATTCATACGAAACGATGATGGTTATCTAAAACACCATGCATCTCAATTCTACGAAGGATTGAAGATCTTCCGAAGAAATCGTAAAAAAACATCGGAAGTCCTAGAAACGGCCCGAAAGGGACCAAACGCGATCGGACAACCCGTTTACGATTATCTAGGATAGATACAACGATTTTACGTTTATCTTTACGCAACAAGATAAATGCTAAATTTCCGGAAGGATAAATGTCAAGTTTCCTGAAGATAAATGCCAAGTTTCCCGATAAACATGAAGGTCGACGAAAATGGAAAAAAGCCCGCCTTGCGGCCCAGAAGGAGAATAGACCGTCATAAGAAGGAGTATATAAAGGAGCTTTGGGAGAGAAGAAAAGGCAGAGCAAAAATCCTAGACAGAAAGCAAATCCGAGATTGGAGACCTAGAGAGCTCCTGTTAGCTTAAGAACTTAGAATTGAGGCGGTAGACTAGCAAGGCAGGACCTAGAACGTCTGGCCGCCTCTCGTTCTATTTTCATCTTGTCCGCAGACCCTTATTTCTCGCGGAAGGATCTACCAATCCTTTTACTTAGAGTTCCGCACATAGGAATCCTAGGCATTATTCTCGACATGCCCGTTTCTATGACAAACGCTCATACTAGACGAACTCCGCCAGGCAGTTCGATCTCTTGTTCAAACCCTTCCAACTGAACTACGTCCGACTTGATCCTCGAAAGGGGTACGTAGGCAGCCTTCCTTAAGGTCCAGTCTCAAATCATAATAAAACCTTTCCGCATTTATTTGATCACTTGTCGTTGGTTGTCGCAGAGGATCCGGACTTTCAGGGAAAGTTAAGTTTACTTAGCTTTCCTCCGATTTACTTAATCAAAATCGACAGTGCGAATTTCGGTTCCCAAGAGGATCAATGAACCGTGTAGGGGCGATCTCGACGTTCAGCCAAGCATTGTAGAGCAGGCTGTCGTAGTCGTCCCAGTCGTCAGAGACTGTGCGGTGCAAACATGTGTTGCTCTTGGCAGCTGCTGCCGGATCCTCAAACTCTCTGCGGATTCGGACAGGTTGCCCGTCTGCAATGGGCCAAGGAGCGCGCTCGTCACCTCGTGGAGCGGAGGTGGAAGTAGATGGGCGTGAGCTGGTGGCGCCCCTGGTGTCAAGACGACGCTTGGTTCTCCTTTCTCGGCTTTCTTCTGGAGAGCTCATCTGCAATTATAAAGAAAACGACGTTATTAGGATTTGCAATATAACGCATATCGATCGATAGATACTGATGTATATCGATCGATATTGGATCTTCGTGTTTCTCTTTATCGGACTCATATCGATCGATAGGATGATACATATCGACCGTATTGGGTTCCGAAACCTGCAAAAATTTCAGAAAACCAAATCGCAAAAGAACAATGTAAATCCTAGTTCTAATACTTATAGACCTCAATGCTATCAATCCTAGCAACTTCAATCAAAGAAAAACAATTGTTTCAACCGGTTTTCACTTCAAGTTTATTTTGGAACCTAGGGTTCATGAAATCTAGAATTTTAAGTGAGTATACCTTTAAGGATTGTGGGATAGAAATCAAAACCGAGAAGAAGGGTGAAATTCGAGTTGATTGAGGCAAAAAACGAAGTGATTTCGTGTAGGATCGAGAGAGAAAAAGGGTTTTGAGATTTTCGGGTTGTTTTGCGATTTGTGAGGAGGAGACGGCGCGTATCGAGTTAAAAACGGGGTTCGCCCTCGATATGTCCCTATCGATCGATAGGGATTTTCCATATCGATCGATATACTCCCAAATAGCTACGATGTTATTTTAATTTTGCTTAATTAATTTTGACTAAGAATGAAAAACTATAGAATTCTATTGAAATATGAAAATTATTAATCTAATCAGTGGGTTGCCTCCCACTCAGCGCTTAGTTAAAGTCAGTAGCTTGACTTTCTTATATGAAACTCTAATTGGAGTTAGGTATACCCAACTCTAAAGGGTGCACCTTTGGGGGTTTAACCCAATAGTGTTTCACTCGTTGGCCGTTTACAGTAAATTCTTCTCCTTTTCCATTGGTAAGAGTGATAGCACCACTTGGGTGGACTTTAGTTACGGTGAAAGGTCCAGACCAACGAGAACGGAGTTTTCCGGGAAATAATGTCAAACGAGAATTGTATAGGAGAACTTGGTCATTTGCGGCGAAATGCCTAGAAATGATTTTTTTATCATGGTAAGCTTTTGTTCTTTCCTTATACAATTTGGAGTCCTCGTAAGCCATATGTCTTATTTCGTCCAGTTCGTTAAGTTGGATGAGTCTCCTTTCAGCAGCCGGCTTAATGTCGAAATTTAGAAGTTTGGTTGCCCAAGCGGCTTTATGCTCTAACTCGACTGGTAAATGACATGCTTTACCATAGAGTAGGTGGAATGGGGTTGTTCCAAGTGGGGTTTTGAATGCGGTCCGATAAGCCCATAGTGCGTTGTCCAATTTCTTAGACCAATCTTGTCTCGTAGCTCCAAAAGTTTTTTCTAAAATCAGTTTGATTTGTCTGTTGGAAACTTCTACCTGTCCACTGGTTTGCGGATGGTAAGGTGTTGCGACCCGATGGTGTACTCCGTTCTTTTTGAGTAAGTTCTCGAAGACTCTATTGATAAAATGAGTGCCACCATCGCTTATGACTATCCGGGGTACTGCAAATCTCGGGAAAATAATGCTTTTGAAAAGTTTAACGACTACTGATGCGTCGTTTGTTGGGGAGGCGATTGCCTCCACCCATTTCGAAATATAGTCAACAGCAACCAAGATATATTTGTTTCCGAAGGAAGATGGGAAGGGTCCCATAAAATCAATACCCCAGCAGTCAAACACCTCGATTTCGAGAATAAATTTTTGTTCCATCTCATGTCTTTTGCTGATTTTGCCCAGACGTTGACATCGATCACATTGGACAATGTAGGAATGAACATCGCGGAACATTGTTGGCCACCAAAATCCTGCTTGGAGGATTTTGGAAACTGTTTTAAAGGTTGCAAAATGGCCGGCGTATTCGGATCCGTGGCAATGATAGATGATGTTTGGAACTTCAGTCTCAGCAATGCAGTGCCTAAATATGCCGTCGGCACATTGTTTATATAGGTAAGGTTCATCCCAATGGTATCTCCTTACTTCTCTGAAGAATTTCTTTCTGTCGTATCGCTTCAGATCTTTTTGTTCGACATCAGCTGCTAGATAGTTGACTATGTCAGCGTACCAGGGTCTATCGCGTGATTGTTTATCTACGGCTTGTGTTTCATGCAACATATCCCCATCCGTAGGGATAGTGTGCTCGTCGAAGGTCACATTATGTGCCACTGTAACAGTGGTGTCTATTGTGATGGTAATAGAAACATTCCGCAAATCAACATCGTGGGTCTTATCGATCGATATGGAACCAACAGTATCGATCGAGTCCCTGATATCTTCGTCTATCGACATAGCATCATATGTATCGATCGATGCGTTGTCATCGCCATCGATCGACATGGGATCGCTGAAATCGAACGTATTCGTATTGTCGGCTGAGGAATTTTCGGATAAGAGGCCTATATGACCGACGAAAGAAGATTCCGTGTGGTACACGTTTTCGTCGGGAAGAGAGTCATTAATAGGTACGTCGTCGTCCACGCGTATCCGGGAGAGGTGGTCTGCGACACTATTATCTACTCCTCTTTTATCTCTGATTTCCACATCAAATTCTTGGAGGAGTAGTATCCAACGGATAAGGCGTGGTTTCGCGTCTTTCTTTTGCATAAGATATCTAATAGCTGCGTGGTCAGTGTGAACAATGACTTTGGAACCCACTAGATAATTACGGAATTTCTCGAAAGCATACACAACTGCAAGGAGTTCCTTTTCAGTTGTGCCGTAATTTCTTTGAGCTTCGTCTAGTGTCCTACTAGCATAATAAATGACATGCAACTTATTGTCTTTACGTTGCCCTAGAACTGCGCCGACAGCGAAATCGCTCGCATCGCACATTACTTCGAATGGAAGACTCCAATCCGGTGCTTGCACGACAGGGGCGGTTATGAGGGCTTCTTTGAGTTTTTCAAAGGCTTTTTGACATTCTGGTGTAAAGTCAAATTTAATATCTTTGCAAAGTAGGGTGGTTAGAGGTCTGGCTATCTTATTGAAATGCTCAATAAATCTCCTATAAAAACCAGCATGACCCAGAAAGCTCCGTATGTCTTTAACGGTGGTGGGCGGTGGAAGACTAGTCATTACCTCAATCTTTGCTCTGTCCACTTCAATTCCAGCTGCAGATACTCTATGTCCAAGTACGATTCCATCTTTAACCATGAAATGACATTTTTCCCAGTTAAGTACTAGATTCTTCTCTTCGCATCTCTCCAATACCTTACATAGGTTATCGAGGCAATCATCGAAACTAGATCCATATACTGAGAAGTCATCCATGAATACTTCCATGAAATCTTCAATCATGTCAGTGAAGATCGACATCATGCAACGTTGGAAAGTAGCTGGTGCATTGCATAAACCAAATGGCATTCTTCGATATGCAAAAGTTCCGTAGGGGCATGTAAATGTCGTCTTTTCTTGGTCATCTGGATGTATGGGGATTTGGAAGAATCCAGAGTATCCATCAAGAAAGCAATAGTATTGATGGTTTGCTAGTCTTTCCAACATTTGATCAATGAATGGAAGGGGAAAATGATCTTTCCGGGTTGCGGAATTTAATTTTCTGTAATCAATACACATGCGGTGTCCAGTGACTGTACGTGTCGAGATAAGTTCATTTTTTTCGTTTTTGACCACTGTGTTACCTCCCTTCTTGGGTACCACATGCACTGGGCTTACCCAATTACTATCGGAAATTGGATAAATTATTCCTGCATCAAGCAGTTTGATAATTTCCTTTTTCACGACTTCTTTGAGGTTCGGGTTGAGTCGTCTTTGGTGCTCTATGGATGATTTGGATTCGTCTTCCAAATGAATCCGATGCATACAAAGATCTGGGGAGATCCCTGGTATGTCATCCAAGGAGTATCCGAGGGCTTTCCTATGCTTTCGCAGTTTATTCAGCAATAGCGCAAGTTCCGCATTTGTGAGGTTTGCGTTGACTATAACTGGATAGTCATTTTCTTTTAAAAAAGCATATTTGAGGCCATCGGGTAAAGGTTTAAGCTCTACCTTTGGTGCTTTCTCTTTTGAGAGGTCACCTAGTGATGACGTTTGTCGGTCGATATTAGGATTGATATATCGGGCGATATCGATTTTCGAATCATCATCATCGGTTACGCTATCAGTCGATTTTGGACTAGAGTCCATGAGATGGTCATAATCCTCCGTCCTGTTGTCTATGCTGAATATTTCATTTTGGAGGGCTAGAGGTTCATTTTCTGAATGATCGTCCGAAAAAGGTTCTACCAAGAGGTCTTGAGTTAGATCCTCAATTTCGTCCACATATGATGATGATTTGTCAATTAGGGGAAGTGTGGCGATCTTTTCCATGTCGAATGTCATGTGGATATCTCCTATTTTGAGATTGATTCGTCCTCCTTTTACATCAATGATGGCATTTGCAGGCGCAAGGAATGGTCTACCTAGTAGTATTGGATCTCTTGGTTCGTTCTTATAATGGAGAACAACGAAATCCGTGGGCACGGATAGTCCGTTTATTACTACAGGTACGTCTTCAAGTACTCCTTCCGGGATTCGTACAGAGCGATCCGCAAGAAGTAATTGGATGTTGGCTGGTGTAAATTCAGTGTAACCGAGAAATGTTGCAACTGAGTGCGGCATTAGATTTACACTAGAGCCTAGATCGCAGAGTGCTCTTGGAAAGAGCTGATCTCTGATCGTGCAACGAAGGACAAAGCTTCCAGGGTCGGGTACTTTTTCAGGAGTTTCGCTCTGTATGATGGCGCTAACTTCCTCAGAGATTGCCATCGTACTACGCCTACTCGCTGAGAAGTTCTTTGTTGTCAGTCCTTTGAAGAACTGATTTATTGCAGGCGAAAGTATGATGGCGTCCTTGAGTGGTAATTTTATCTCAACATCCTCGAAATTTTGCCGACAGAGTTCCTGTTCTTTGTTGCGTTTGTTGTTAGTTTTGGGAGGGAAATGAGCTTTTGTGCTGTATCTTCGTTCTATGGTTGGTTCAGCGGGCTTCGACTTTTCTCTTGAACTAGCGGGTGTCTGTCGATCGACGCTAGTTGTTGCAGATCGATCGATATCAATCGGTTCCGCTGTGCATTCTTCATCCTCATCGATGTTGATCACTTCAGTCTCAGTTTCTTGATTATTCGCTTTCATTTCTTTATGCTGAGGTGATCCGTTTCTCTGATAAGAGAGGAGAACGGGGTTTAGGGTGGGTTTGGGAGTTTCTGTTTCATGATTCGCAGAGGCCTTGTTTGGCACAATGTTTGGAATTAATTCTTTCCCGCTCCTTTGTACTGCAGCAGTTACTTGGCGTCTCGGGTTTGTATCAGTCATTCCCGGGAGGCATCCGACTTCCCTTTTTATGGATATGGCATGGTCGGCTGTATTACCCTCTAGATTCCTAACTTGAGCAGTCAAGATTTCAATTCTCCTTGACATGGAATCGATAATGCGATTTAATCTGAAATCTAGGTTGTTGCTTAGTTTCTGAGGTCCTAAAGAAATGTGATTCAACTTAGCTACGTCTCTCCCTTGGTAAAGTCTGATGAGGGTGTCATAATCATGGTCGAAATTATCTATGCTTGAGACATTTTCTTGTCGTGGTTCCTGTCCAAGGAACATTTGCTCGATGGATTGGATATTCTCAGAATTTCGGGTCGTCTTGGGCTTTTCCTTCATTAGGGAATGAAGTGAGTCCAAGGATCGCTTTATTTCCTGTAATTGAAGGTCGTTCTCGGCTCTAGCATCTCTTTCTTTATCTTTATTTTCATAAGATTTTCCCATTGCTATATTTTCAATCAGATGCTGAGCGTCTTTGAAGTTCCTGGAATTAAAGCTCCCGTTACTTGCGTTATCAAGCGTGATTTGATAATCCAATTCGAGGCCTCCGTAAAAAAATTTAAGGAGTTCTGGTTCGGAGTATCCGTGGTGGGTACAATCTCGCTGATAATGCTTAAATCTTAACCAAGCATTCTTAAATGATTCTCGCGGTTTTTGAAAGAAAGTTGTAAGCTTTCGTCTCGTATCCCAGTATCGAGTCTCATCGAAGAAGTGGTTTATAAATGCATTCCGGATTTCTCTCTAGCAGGTCAAGGATCCTGCTGGTAACTGATTTAGCCAACTCTTAGCTTCTCTCCCTAAAGAGAAAGGAAAAAGTCTAGCGCGATCATTATCGCTTAGTTCTAGATCTTCTAGGTATTCGATGTGATCATGAGGGTGTTCTGAGGTAGATCCTCGGAATGGGTTTGCTTGTACCAGACGGATGTATTCAAAATGAAATGTTGATCTGTTTCTGCTATCGTCCGGTAGCTTAATGGCTGACCTATTGGAATAGGTCTTAATTGGGTCAGAGTAGTCTTGCAACTTATCATCGTCTTTGATTGAAGACGGGGAATGAACAGGGATTGCAGTCCCCTGTCCGTTTATAAATTCGTTGGATTGATTGCGTGATTTACCTAAAGGTTCGATTTGGACTACTTTATCATGACTAAGATCGGTAAATGGGGACTTACCTGCTTCCGGCTGGTTGGTGTCGATCGATGTTACTCGATCTGTATCGATCGATGTGGGTAGGTCTGTGTCGACCGATTCCTTGCTCAACATATCGCTCGATGCAAGCGATTCGTTATCGATCGATGTGCGCGGTTCGTTATCGATCGATGCTACGCCGAAATCTGTCTTTTCCATCTTGAGTTCCCTGTAAATGACAGAAAAAAAGGAAAAGTAATTAAGTAACACTAAAATAGGGTCTAGACTATATTCTAAACTAAATCTGATGGTAATGGAAAAAGAGTCCCCGGCAACGGCGCCAAATTTGATATCACTCAAATTACCCTAAGGAGTGAATTACTCTCATCAAAAGAGGTTCGATTGTAGTACTTAGGGATCGAATCCACAGAGACTCTAGGATTACACAACATATTGTTTAGTTTTCGAAATAAAGCTAGACTAATATGGTTTAAAACAGTAAATTGCAGAGGTAAACAAGTTATTGCTTGGGTGAATACTTGTTCTTGTTTTAAGGTTTTAAGAAGTAGCTAGATTTAGGTATTTCTCAGGTTGATTATGTATCTAGGGTGTTAAGGTTTTTAGTTTTCATAATTCTGGACTCAAACTTAGAAGGTTATCCTCTACTAGATCTCGGGTCATGTACTATCGTACGATAGCCGCGAGAAAGTATCGATCGATACTCGGATGGAGATATCGATCGATTAACCTTTCGCTATATCGGTCGATCAAGCGTATGCTCTATCGATCGATATAGTTTCTAGAGAATCTTAAGGGCGAGTTTGATTCAATCCTTTAATCCTTACTAAACTTAAACTCTCGTTTAGGTTTAGCAGGAATAAATCTAACTAGTTGGTTTCAGGTATTTATCAAGTTCTCACTTGGACAAATTAATCCTAAGATCTAGGTTAAGGTTGATCAATTCCTTAGCATAGCATTAAGAACAACTAGAAGAAGAATTATATTTTAAACACCCTAACAATAGCTTATTCAATACATAATTTAACCTTGATGAGAAACCTAAATCTAACAGAGAGACTACTCAAACATATTCATGGGAGACAAAATCATGATGGTTTGAATAATACTTTTGAATAGAAATAAAATGAGAAATAATAAATAAGTAAAGCAAAGAGAGTTCAAGATCTTCTCTGTGATTGCAGTTCAGATCTCTCTCTCCAATCCTAAGCTCTCTCAATGGTGTGACAAAGTGCTTCTCTCAATTCTTAGATCTCTTCAAAGGTCTCTAGACAAGTCTGCCCTGAACTAGTACAAAAACCCTCTATTATAGCCTAACAGGCGGCCAGGGACTTAAGGTGTAATTAGTAAATACATTAGAAGCAATTAGGGCTTCTAATTAGTAATTAATGACTCGGGAGACTTCAATATCGATCGATGTTGAACTGCTTCTATCGGTCGATCTTGATTAACTTCTATCGGTCGATGTCCACAAATGGCATCGGTCGATGGTATGAACGGTAGCTTGGTTAATATCTTCATAAAGTCTCTGTTTTAGCTCCATTTCAGCTATTTTACACCAGTGAGTACCTGAACCTGAAAAAGCTCTAGAAAGGCACTAAAAGTATTCTTTTGTTTTCAAAAACATGTATAAATCATGGTAAAAAGTGGGTAAAATCCATGACCTATCAACAAGACGGCAGGAATCATTTGAGCAAAAGGTATCGCCGCCTCCTTGATAGTCTCCTTGTCAATCAAATCGGTTGAACTATCATAGATTTTGATAGTCCGGTCCGGGAAAGAAATGACCATCAACACCCAGTGACAGTTATCTACCATCAGAACTGAATATAGTGTATCGACATCTCTTCCCCATTGCTTCCCGGTTGGGCTAATCGTTGGTCTCTTACCGATGTAGTAATCAAAGGCTTCCGTAGGTATTTTCGACTGATCTCTTAACCACTCCTTGTAGCTACTACTACACCACGTTGGGAATACTGCGTCCATAATTGCAATCCTTGGAGATATGAAATCACTTGGATTTTTGGAGAACCTTAGTCTGTACATCGCTAAGGGTACGTCAAGTTCCTGTACAAGAGGATATAATAAGCTTAGCATTACGTACACATTGCGAAGGTATTAAGAACCTCGATGACTTACCGTATCTGTCAAACAACCCCTCGGCGTATGAAATCTTTTGAAAAAAATCTTTCGCCATCAAACCATCACCAGGCGGATATGTGGAATGTCCCCTGCCGAAGACCGACAGCTACATCAACTTAGACCAAGTTTTTATTTTAACCAAAAGGGACTTGGGTAGCAGAAGATACTTACATTGTTTTTACGAAAGCGTTCAATGTCTTCACCTTTGCTTTATCAACTGGGCCATACACAACCAAGTAGTTAGTATTTGATTTTTTGGACAATGCCGCAACCCTTGCACTCTTCCTAAGGGGTTTACTTGGCGTAATGAAGTTGGATGAGGCTTTGTGGGGTTCATCTTCATTTCCCGTAAGTGGTTGGACCTTTGCATCATCAAGTGACTTCAGGTGATTATCTCCTGTACCAAGTAATAAAGTTGTGGAGCCCATTAGCGTAAGAGTTTTCGCGGACTCATTTACAATGTCATCTTCTTCCTCCTTTGACAGGCGCTGTCTTTTTCTTGTGTCGCAGTATTCATCTATTTCTGGTTCTCTCACATATGGGACATTTTTTTTTGTTTCAACCATGTTCCCTCCTTCCGTGCTTGCTTCTTTATTCTGTCATTTATGGGAAATAAAAAATAACTTACCAAAGCATAATTACGGAAACAGTAACAACGTCACAGCCAAACGCTTCAATGGTCTTTTCACATACCTCCGTTGGTACGAGACTGAGATTTTGGACTCGCGAGCTTTCTTCCAAACGGGTCACCCTTTTCAGCAGATGTACAATCGGATCCATCTGTTCCAATGCGGCTATTCTAGATGTTAGATTTTGAAGGGTACCTACGTCTGGACGCTCCATAGAAAACAATCTCTCTGGGGTCTGCCTCCGTTGTATAAAGTATTTTCCTTCATCATCATCGCTTTCTACTTGGTCTTCATTTTCTGCAATGTCACAAGAGTTTTCACCTCCATCTCCTGCGTTCTCTTGCTCTCTGCTTGCCATCTTCTTTGATTTCTTCGATTTCAGCTGGCTTGCAACACGCCTACGCTTGTTATTAGATATCATCGGTGTCAGTGGGTACTCCGGCAAGGCTTGCCAAGTAATGGTACTCAGGGAATTGCCTTGGCTAAGGAACTCCAAAAGATTGTCAACCTCAGGATCCTCATCTCGGTGTTCCCAACCAGGATGAACTTCATTCATGATTCTCGGACACATACAAGTTACCTATACAACAAATTACACAAAGTGGTTGTCAATAGAAATTAAAATACAAAGTTTTGATGAATCCATACGATGTTAACATACCTTCGCGTTTTGTAATCTATTACCCAGGGAGAGCTTTCCATTCGAACCTTTAAACCTCAGTAACGATGGACCACTTGAACTGATAGGACGCCCAATTGCTTCTCCAAGACAGGGTATATAAGCGTACGCCCAAACCTGGATCACTTGCACGAATCCCTTGCAGACATAAGAAGCCTGCTTGATGTCACCACTCTCTGTTTTGCTCCTAATCTGGTTGACAAGTTCAACGAAAGCCACTCTTCCCCAGGGATACTGCTCGAAAATCTCCAAATTCATAAGCAGCTTTGCTTGAGCAGGAGGGATAGGTTCCCTTCGATCAAGGCCAAGTAAACCGCCTGTCAAGATTGCCAAATAACACAGCCGAATCTGGTCTTCCTTACACCAGGATTTGCAAACATCAGGATACAGACGACATAGTGCACATATGTCCTCAGCGCTTGGGGTTGATCGGGATCGTTTCAGGTTGAACAGCGTCCAAAAACTATTACTTTTCTCCACATCTTCCACTACCATTGTATTAGGTATTTGACCACAGTTTAAACCTGTGATATCTTCAAACTCAAATAACGAGAAACGGGCAGGCTGTTTCTCTATCAAAAACCAAATCTCATGTTTTTTCCTGCAATAGAGTTGTCTTGAAAGAATGTAATGTACCAATTTTGAGCTCCATGCAAACTCCAGATTCACGAACTTGATAATTACCCCGAGTGGAGATTTTTCAACATGCTCCCACACTTCAGCACTAGCTACATCTTTGACTGCTTTGACGGTCTTGAAAGTAGAGCTGTAATTTATAAAATTATTTGGATTTGGCCTCGTTTCGTCAGAAAACAAACTTCGAGGGAACTCCATAGTATTCACCTGTTGGCAATAATATCAGAGGAGCCCAAATTAGGAAAAATTGGTAATCTAAAAATTAAGAAAAAGGCGAAGAAGAAGCTAAAATTTAGTTTTTTCGAATCCTTCACCTTATGGCAAGAAGAAGCCAAACTTCGCTGAGATCGCCTGATGGGTACTGATGAATACAAGATCTGTAAGGGAGAACCAAAACTGGCCGATGAATCGAAGGGATTCGGAAGACGAACACTAGAACTGAAATGTAAGGCACGTGACTCCTCCACCATTCTGTCAAAAAGCTTACAATTACTCTTTCATCCTTAATGATTTCAAGCGAAACAGAGAAGAGTATTGGCAAGCCATCAGCTGAGTATTGGGCTGATTTAGGTAACGAGCCCATGAAGCTGCTGATTTTCTGACACATAATACCAAATTTGTATACTTTTAACGCCAATACGACGTCGGTTTGAGTTTTGTTGAGATATATCAAAACGAAATTGATTTGGTGAAGCTACTCGAATTGGGAATACATCAGTTTGGTTTGAGTTCTGTTGAAAAGAAAAGCGTCGGATGATGTGATCCAAAACGAGTAATGAGTTGTCATACATGATTTATTCTTATCTTTTGCCAAAGCCAGGTAAACCATTGGAGAAAGATGTGCTCATTTTGCTGCTTCATTCTGAATAAAGTGAATTTTTGAAGCAAAAAATGAAGCAAAACCATTGGAGATGTTAATCTCAAATACAAATTTAAATACGAGAAAGATCTTTAAATAAAGCACATCTCTCCTTACACAAAAAAGTAGGGTATTTCCGGTACAACCAGGTTCAACTTTCTTTCGGTTTTGGTCTTTTACATTTAGTATCATATATAATAAAGATATAAAATAAAGGAGAATCCAGAGCCCCCAAAAAACCCCTAGATAGTAAATTAAATAGCAAGGAAGCAGTGGTTAGGTTATTGGTGGAATAATTATATTCGACATAACTCACAGAAATTAAATAGCAAGGAAACATTGGCCAAAGGCAACAGCTAATATAAAATAAAATATTTGAAGGACTGATATTTGAAGTGTTTACAAAATCTTATAATAGTTCTTTTCTGAGTATAAAATAAAATATTTCATATTTGTATTTGGTTTTGGTTTTTATAAAAATAATTTGAATCAAATGCTCAGATACTCCTGCCCGAAAAAAAAAGAGCTGAGATACTCCTGCCCGAAACTGCCCAGAATTAGAAATTCATTTATCTTTATTTTTACACGAAATTTTTTAAAAAGACAACGAAACCAAGAGAAACTTCCATAATTACAACTCTACCTAGGACTATCTCGGACTATCCAAACCCGGGCCCAGAACCGACCCAAACAAATCGGATATCCACTTCCAGAAATTGAATTCCCTAATACGTTTCCCCTCTCTCCCCATATTGGTTGATTGAAAAGGCATAAAGTTCACCGTCTCTCACTAAGTAGAATTTATTCGAGTTCTCTGAAAACCCTACTCAATTCGAATCCTCAATCGACAATCAAAAAACCCAAATCATGATGAATCGAGAGGTTACAAAGGCAAAAGAAGACGGGTCGAGTAGTGTAGTAGGAGATGAAATGGCACTGGTTTCATTGTCGGGAGATGAAGCAAACCCAAGGATTATCGAGAAACCTGTCGGCCCAGGAACCGACCAAAGTCCCAGAGATGCAAATGAAAGCGAAGACAATGCAAGTGGAAAAGGGGAAGAGGAAGAATCAAGTAAGAAAAATGAAGGGGAGGAATCAAGAGAAGTAGACGAAGGAGAAAAAGAGAAGGAAGTCGGGGACGAAGGAGAAAAAGAGAAGGAAGCCAGGGACGAAGGAGAAAAAGAGAAGGAAGTCGGAGACGAAGGAGAAAAAGAGAAGGAACCCGGAGAGGAAATAGAGCCCCGAAGAAACGACGAAGAAGCTGATGAAAGGGCGATAATTCTATTTGGACGACATCATGAAACTGAGTCGCATGCAGATTCGGTAAGTATTGAAATTGAAAACTTTTACATAGATGATTTGAAAGATTAGATAAGTGTGGAAAACTAAGTGGAATTTAGAGTTAGTGATTGCTGAACTAAGTCGAAGTTTGTGAAACTATATGTTGATGGTTGTAAGATGTCGTACGTGATCCGGTTCTCACTTGAGTGCAGGTTGTAGATGACGAAGAAGGGGGCATGCTACCGAAGAAACTACACTTTCCTTCAAGCCAATATCAAAAGTCTTTAAAGCTTTCAGGAAAATGTTACATTGACACGGCGATAAGAACTATTCAAACGATCCTGAAAGCGAAGGAGGTGGAATGGTTCATAGAGCACCTACAATTCCAACATTTCTTCCATATTAAAAACCGAAAGCAGAAGTGGATGGGAATGTGGGTTCTCGTTTTGCGATCAGCTTGTGTTGCGAAGAAGCATGAGTTATGGTTTGTCGTTAATGGCGTCCCAATCCGATATTCTCTTAGAGAATTAGGACTCATTTCTAGACTATACTGCCATGAGTATCCCCCCAACCATGAGAGGTTGGGTGGTACAACATTCATGAACAAGTATTTTGGAGGGAAAAGGGTAACATACGCTGACCTGGAGAAGCAGATGTTGGCAATGAAATCAAAGCCATCTGAGGATCGTAAGAAGATGGCCGTTCTGTTCTTCTTAGCCAGCATCCTTGTCGGAGGCCGAAAGAGTGGTGAGGGAGCATCACCTGTGGACAGTTTCTTCCTGAGTGTTGTTGATGACCTAGATGCGTGTGTAACGTTCCCTTGGGGGCGGTATGCATTCGAACATAACTTGAAGGATGTCTCTACCTTTTTGGAGAAATGCGACGGGCTTGCGCCGACGAGTTGGGTTTTTACAAGCTTTCCTATCCCTCTGGAGGTATTCTCAAGCTCTCTTCAACATAGTTGTTTAATTGATGTTAATGTCTTTTTGTTGTGTGTTGGTAGTTGTTGGCCTTTGAGGCAATTCCAAGCTTGAGGAACCATTTCCGAGAAGATGTGAATGGTGCAAACAGTGGTTGCCCGCGGATGTGCAAGATGCAGTACAAACGGAAAAGTGGAACCAAGGTATTCAGTCTGAAAGCTGTGAACGATAAACTTGGTAATAATACAAAGGTAATTGATGTTTTATGTGTAGTCGAATTGAGGAGAAGGGACTTATGAGACTTATGAAAACTTGGTGAAACTAAGATAATTAGTATTTTTGTGTTTTTACCAAAGGATATTGAGAGTATCTTGGTAGCAACAGCAGCTGAGTAGGAACTTCTGGAAACCATAGGAATGGACAAGGAGGGTTGTTGGGCCGATGACGCCGATGATGCAGCAGTTGATGGTTGGACGAAGATAATACGGAAAGGGAAGAAACAAGTTTTCTTTGAAGAACAGTTCCGCATGGATTTTGAGTCTCGCACAGGTCAGATTGAAGGTCCCACCAATCCTATCGGAGGACCATCGAATAATGCACAATCTGATCAGGCTAATGCTGATTCGGTGGAGGTTACTGGAGCTACTTCTGTAGCTGAGGCTTTAAAAGCGATGGAAGGTCGGCTTATGAAAGCAGTCGGAAATGCAGTTCGAGATGCTATGAAGGGAGTGAAGGAAAAAGTCACTTTATTGTCTACGCAGCTGGGTCTGCTAGAAGAGGATGTGAAAAGTCTTAGGTTGAGTGTCCCCGGAAGTGACAATCCGGCGGTCCAAGATGATGGTGATGGTAGTGACAATAACGAGTCGGAAGAAGAGGATGGTACTGACAATAACGAGCGGGAGGAAGAGGATGGTGGTGACAATAACGAGCGGGGGGAAGAAGAGGATGGTGGTGACAATACCGAGCCGGAGGAAGAGGACAATAACGTTGAAGATGCCATTCTCGATATTTCAAAGGATGTACAGAGGGAATATGGTGATGCTGACATGGATGATGATGATGCGGAGATGTATGCACATGCTGCGGAGGTTGAAAAAAAATTAGAGTCTGTAAACACGAAAAAAAAGAGGTCGAGAAAAGATGATGGCAAAGAAACAGTTCCTGTGAAAAAGGTTAAGTTGAAGCTTGGTGAAACTGTGAGGAGTCCCATTCAGCTAAGAAGCATGGCAGCAGAGGAGAAGACAGCAGAGAAGAGGAGCAGAGGTGCAGCAGCTGAGAAGCAGAGGGCAGCAGCTGAGAAGGAGGCAGCAGCTGAGAAGGAGGCAGCAGCTAAGAAGAAGGCAGCAAGTAAGAAGAAGGCACCGGCTAAGAAGAAGTCGGAGACAAAAAAAGTAGGTAAGAAGATGGAGTGAATTCACAGTATGTGGTTGTTTTAATGTGGATGAATTCTATTCGGTTTGTATGACTTTAAATTTCCGTGACTTTGTTGTTTGATGTTGAAGACTGGTATTTAAGACTTATGTTATATATTGGGAAACTTTAGTAAGTTTCACTTTCAACTTAGTTAAACTTCGTGAATTTATGATATTTCGTAGATCGTGAAAGAGGGAGAATTGGGAAACTTTAGTAAGTTTCACTTTCAACTAAGTGTAACTTCGTGAATTTATGATATTTCATAGATCGTGAAAGAGGGAGAATTGGGAAACTTTAGTAAGTTTCACTTTCAACTTAGTGTAACTTCGTGAATTTATGATATTTCGTAGATCGTGAAAGAGAGAGAATTGGGAAACTTTAGTAAGTTTCACTTTCAACTTAGTGTAACTTCGTGAATTTATGATATTTCGTAGATCGTGAAAGAGGGAGAATTTGGGAAACTTTAGTGAGTTTCACTTTCAACTTAGTGTAACTTCGTGAATTTATGATATTTCGTAGATCGTGAAAGAGGGAGAATTGGGAAACTTAAGTAAATCCGAAGAGTCTTGGTAAATCAGAATCTCAAGCAAACAACGACAACATAAGAACTTAATGTCAAGCAAACAACAACAACGGAACATAATCTCAAGCAAACAACAACAACAGATAGTAGACTAATGTCATGGACCGGACGCATCTCATGGAGTGGTGGGATTCTGACGGGTTAGATTATACTTCAGTTCAGCAATCTCTGCAGCCATCGCATCCACGCGCTTCCTTAACATTTCAACCTCTTCCTGGACTCCGAAGACCCATGGTTGACGGAAATGGAAGCCATCATTCTAGACGTAAAACGGGAATGTATCAAAATCCGAAAGTATCAATAAAAAATCTGGGCGTTTTCTATAAATTACCTCATAATTTTTGCAAGTGAAGTATTTTTTCCCCGGTAAAGTATCAAAATCGGTTTGATACTTCAGGTTCCGAGCCACCTCGTTGATGATTGTCCCCCCCCCCCACAAGGGCATCTGGTCGGAATCCCACACTGGGCATCCGCCACGCAGCCAAGCATGTTGATGTCTCTCTTCAAAGCCTTCATCTGACTATACTCCTCGTCCGGATGAGTCATGATTTTGAGTAACCTAGATGTAGAGAGAGATCTAGAGAGAGATTGAATAGTATAGAGAGAGATTGATTAGTATAGAGAGAGATTGGCTGAGGTAAATGGCGAAAACATAAAAAAAATGGGTTTAATACACCTCTACGTCGCCTCCGCATCGATTTTGTGGAAAGTCAAAAATCGAAAAAATGGGTGGGAAAATTCAAAAAACTGGGCGGGATTTTTTAGTGACGGATTTTCGTGCTTATAGTTTCACTTAGTTTGTAGTTATACAAAAACCGTCGCCTCCGCATCGATTTTGTGGAAAGTCAAAAATCGAAAAAATGGGTGGGAAAATTCAAAAAACTGGGCGGGATTTTTTGAAAGCAGCAGGGCTTGCGTGTTCTGTACGTGCAGGCCTTGCTGTAAATGGCTTGCCTGTACGTGCAGGCCTTGCTGTAAAGGGAGTTCCAAAAAACAGGGATAAGCCTTGCTCATTATACAGATACATTTACTAATTTTCTTTACAATAACTTAAATACACCAAAATAAAATAAAAATAGAAAATATTACATAATATTTAAAGAGAAATCGGCCAAAAAAACACTGTACATTTCGGAGCTTGCCAAAAGAAACCTGAACATATGGGCTAGTAAAAAAAACCCTCCACTTTTGTTGACTTTTTTGGTTAATTAAGAAACTTACAATTGACGTATCAGATCAACACACCGTTAACAGAGTTAACAGATAATTAAGCAAACGTTGATTTTGGGTGTTAAAAGTATGCGACGTCGTTTTGTCTCTTTTTCTGATCAAAGATGAATGAATGAAAGGACAGCGTTTTGATATTCAAAATATGTGCTTTCATCGGTTCGAACTCGTGAACTCTAGCATGACGGTAGGAGTTTTTGCCACTGAGCTAGTGGACTTGGCAATATATTTACGAACACAATTTGTTTTATTCTCTTTAAATCCGAGTTAAAGACAAATAAATGAAACGCCGCGTTTTGTATATCTTGGATATTAACAATTTGTGATTCCAACGGTTGGTCAGCTTAAAACTTTCTGAGGATTGCGCTTGACCTGCAACCGGTATGCCGTAAGCTTGCGAGTAAGATATCCCCTTGCCGGTGTCATTTTCCGTTTCTTTTCCGGCCTGCAAGCTAGCAAAAGGTGAGAAAGGACCATTTTATTGGTAAGACAATTTTTAATGTCTCAAGAGTAGTTTTATTATTTATTAGGATTGGGCAAACCGGTTGCGGTTCCCTTGCCTCTTGCCTACGTCTGCCTTGCGAATCATATTATTGCCTCGCCTTACTCTTTAAGAGTGTGTTTGTAGCCCTTCCTCTTTGATTAAGGTGCATAACCCTAAACCATTCTTCCATCATAGAATCAAGTTCTTGCAATGGTGCTTTTGTCAGTGAGAAATGATTAAAAAATACCTATAATTTCTTAAGTTTACCTAGTTTTACCGAGAAATCCTTCTTTTCTTCCCAAAGGTGGGTTTCTTTAACCGGTCAATTCTTTTATTTACTCAGAAATACCAAAGTCAGCAATAACATAGTTAATAATTTTATGTTAGTTATAAGGAATAATTAATCCTTTAAAAAATATTTATTTTTCTTGTTCTTTCATAATGTCTCCGTAATGCTGATCCTTTTTTTTAGTGTTTTTTTTTTGTTTGTTTCACGTAAGATATAAATACTCTGGACTATGTTACAAACAATAATAATATAATTTGAAATTATTAAAGATGAATGAATGAAAGGACAGCGTTTTGATATTAAAAATATGTGCTTTCATCGGTTCGAACTCTTGAACTCTAGCATGACGGTAGGAGTTTTTGCCACTGAGCTAGTGGACTTGGCAATATATTTACGAACACAATTTCTTTTATTCTCTTTAAATCCGAGTTAAAGACAAATAAATGAAACGCCGCGTTTTGTATATCTTGGATACTAACAATTTGTGATTCCAACAGTTCGAATACAAAGTGTTGTCATAGCTTTATCGCTGAAACTGACTGAGTTAGATTTGATAACTCATGGCACGAAATCAAGTTTATATATACGTGATCGTATGGGAAATGAACTTAGGAAACATAATTGCATTGGTATAACCACAAAATCATTAATTCAAGCAGAGTATAACTAAGATAAATAGAAATAATTCAAAAGTGCAACTTTGACACTTTCTGTAAAACCGAGTACTTGGTGAAACTTACAACAGAAAAAACCTAAGAATTTTCCCGCTCAGCTTTTCGAATTTCGAATTTCCCTCTTCCCAATTTACTAAAACCACAGAATCGTTCAATCGAAGTATTAAAGACCCTTTTTTTAGGTTTTCCCCATTTGCTATCTTCATTTTATCTCTCTTTCATAATCTCTCTCCTCTCTCTCCTCGACCTCACTCCCTCACCTCCCAAAAACCTAGATGTCCGCCGCTTCATCATCCACGACCGGTGGTCGGAGACGGGTACGAAATTCGGGGATACCTAGTAGGTGTTGGTGCGGGGAGGGCGTCACCGAGAACATCTCCAGAAGTAATCCAAACCCATATCGCCGGTATTATCGGTGTCTCTTTGCGGCTTCACAAAGGGTACATCCGTTTGTTGTTTACATATGGAACGCTTATGAATCACGCTTACTCGTTTTGAAAATAAAATCATGCAGCTCGAGAACGACAATCATGTCTTCAAATGGGTTGACGAGGCCTTCACCGATGAGATACAGCAGCTGGACTACCAAGTTCGAATACTCGAAGAAGTTGTTCAGAGTCTCAAAGCAACAATAAGGAACGAAGGAGATATCCGCGAAGGTCCCAAAAAGATGCCGATGATAAAGATATCAGGAGGTTGTGTTCTTCTTACCATCGTTTTAGTTCTAGGAATTATGATGTACAAAAAGTAATTGAAATTCCTAAGAGAATTCCAATTCCTAGTACTAACTGTTATTGCTAAGCTATGTTTTTCTAAGTTATGCGAAGTTGAACAACCATGTGGTTTGATATATCGAAAAAGTGTCTATTATTTTTAGCATGTTAGACAATTAAGAAAGTGAAACTAACACAATATCTGACCTATTTATACAAAAAAGTCGAACAGAGGATTAAGTTAAACCAGAAGTTGGAACAAGGGATTAAGTGAAACCAACAGTTGAAACAAGTGAGATTGATTGAACCCAAAAGTTCAAACAAATGAGATTTAATGAAACCAAAAGTTCAAACAAGAGAGATTAAGTGAAATGAAAAGTTGGAACAAGTGAGAATAAGTGAAATAAGTTGAAACAACAAGATTTTCACAAGACCATAACAGTGAGAACAACACGATTTACACAAGACCTTCAGTCCCATATTTTTGAACATAAGGGTCGCTGTTTAGTAGAGACTGCCTGAAGTCCTCAACCTCGGTCAAACGCGGATTGAACCTGAAGTCTGAAAGTCCACCTTCGGTCTCAAGCCATAGATCAGGAGGATTAAATAAATCTGTATTAATATAAACGATTTTAGTAAACGCTTTAGTCCCTATCATTTTCAAAACTAGCCACAGAAACTACACTTACTCCAACGCTTGCAGACCTGCCACATCTTAAGGGCCACAATCACCTGTCCACCTTTCATGTTTTCAAGACCATCCCGGAATGCATAGGCCTGCTTGCCAGTTGCCACACATTTAATCTGGCTGTCACTATTCAGAATAAAGAAAACGTGTGTCAATTACAATATAAATAAATTTTGCTTGGATCATATGTTACTTTCTACTTACATGTTGTCCCTTATGTAAAAAATCATCGTTGGCCTTGCAGGGTCATCGAAAAGGGCTTCCGTATTGAAGACCACTCCAATTGTATCTACCATATAAATTAGTTACACTTAGTTTCACTTACATCTACAGAGTCATACAAAGTTCTGAAACTAAATAAGTGAATATATTTATTTTAGCACCATTCATACCTATGGGATAGTTTCGTTCCCTGTGGGAGATGTGAGGGATTGCATGGATGTTCTTGAAGTCCATGAAAAGCCGATTGTTCAGAGGATCGATCATGCGGACTTGTGTGAGTGGCGAAGCAGTTAGTCTGAACCGAGAGTTAGTTGCATTGAAACCTGGATGAGAACGTTCAACTCCTACCCGAAAGAATTCCACCCATTCTCCCTCCTTGTTTTTGAGGCCTCTAAACCTTTCATAATCCCATAAACGGTCATCTCCATCTTGCACCCCTACATAAATAAAGTACAACGATCAAGTTAAATGATGATGAAAAACTTGAGAGATGATGAAAAACTTGAGAGATGATGAAAAAACACTTACATCTTCATCTACTAGGACATAGGCATAGTAAACACTGTTGGTAACCGAGGAATAGAGAGGGTGGACCCTGTGTATTTTGACTCTGAAACGCCAAGCCTTGACGTCGGGGTCTAGAGAAGCCTCGGAAATCTGGGAAAGCTTATTGTAGTAGTCTGTCATCTTGTTTGTAGAGATGAGAGAATTTCAGATATGAGATGAGAGAATTTCGGATATGAGATGAAATGAGAGAATTTGCAGAGTTGGAGTTTAAATGCAATGGTGATGATTCTAGACGGTGTAGTGTTGTGACATTTCACGTTTGGTTTCAATGCAAGTGTAGAGTCGCAAGTGTATAGTCGCGAGTGTCATGATTATTAGTAGAGACTTTTTCAATCGATTAATTACTCTCTCATCTGTCCATCAATACCAATACCATTAATTACTGGATTTTTCTCAACCATTTTTATGATCTCTTTTATTGCTTGCTCAGTAAATAATTCATAATCCTACCAAATAATATTATATTTATTTTCAAAATATAAAACAATATATTACCTATTTTTTAATTTTTACATAGTTCCATATATTTACACTATAAATTAAATATAATTTTACTTAGTTTCATAAATTTAGACAATTAATATCAGTTAGTTTCACTTAAACTGTCAGAAGCGTGCGTGAGAAGTCGTGTAGCGTTGCAAATATCAAGGGTCACGACGCTATGGTCATAAATCAGGTCATAAATCATGAAATGACAGATTTTTCTCAAACTAAATATTTCAATTATTATTTCTTAGACTGTTTGTTATCATTAAATTATCCACTCCGTATAATTAATTTTTCGATTCTGCTTCTATTTAGAGTTTTGCAAAATATAAAACAATAGAATATCTAAATTTGTTAATTCTCACATAGTTCTATAAAACTAGACTAAATTTTTCTTAGTTTCACAAATTTAGACAATCAAAATCACGTAGTTTCACTAAATTTTTCCTTGACATACGACTGTTGCAGTCCGAAACTTGCGTGAGAAGTCGTGTAGTGTTGCTTTGAAACGACACTTTTTTCTCACCTAATGTTTTTACATAGTTTCATTTATTCAAACTGAAAGAATACGACATCGTTTTGTCTCTTTTTCTGATTAAAGATGAATGAATGAAAGGACAGCGTTTTGATATTAAAAATATGTGCTTTCATCGGTTCGAACTGGTGAACTCTAGCATGACAGTAGGGGTTTTTGCCACTGAGCTAGTGGACTTGGCAATATATTTACGAACACAATTTCTTTTATTCTCTTTAAATCCGAGTTAAAGACAAATAAATGAAACGCCGCGTTTTGTATATCTTGGATATTAACAATTTGTGATTCCAACAGTTCGAACTCGGGATCTAGGATATAGAGATAGGGGTTTTTGCCACTTAGCTAGTAGACTTTGCAATGTATATACGAACACAGTTCTTTATATTCTCTTCATATCGGAGTTAAAGACAAATAAATGAAACGCGCCGTTTTATATATCTTCGATATTAAAAATTTGTGTTTCCAACAGCTCGAACTCGGTAACTCGGGTATAGTGTTAGGGGTCTTTGCCACTGAGCTAGTGGACTTGGCAATATATTTACGAACACAATTTCTTTTATTCTCTTTAAATCCGAGTTAAAGACAAATAAATGAAACGATGCGTTTGGTATATCTTGGATATTAACAATTTGTGATTCCAACAGTTCGAACTCGGGATCTAGGATATAGAGATAGGGGTTTTTGCCACTTAGCTAGTAGACTTTGCAATGTATATATGAACACAGTTCTTTATATTCTCTTCATATCGGAGTTAAAGAAAAATAAATGAAACGCGCTGTTTTATATATCTTCGATATTAAAAATTTGTGTTTCAAACAGCTCGAACTCGGGAACTCGGGTATAGTGTTAGGGGTCTTTGCCACTGAGCTAATGAAGCTTACCTTAAATAAGTTTGTGGGTTTGAGATGGTCTTCAAGTTTAGATCATATCTAGGGCTGTTCAATATGGAAAAACCGAACCGTTATAGACAATGTGGTTTGGATTTGGTATATACCATACAAACCGAATGAATGTGATTTTCTAAAAACCGTACGATTTGGGCCATAATAGATAAGTATAGGAATAAGCCAAGCTCAATACTAATAATGTTAGGTTATCTTGCCAAATACCTAGAGTTTCTTAAGTTCACCTAGTTATACAGAGCAAGCCTTCTATTCTTGCCAAAGGTGGGTTTCTTTAACCTGTTAATTCTTCCCTTTACATTATACAAAACTACTTCTCGCACGACTTCTCATTGCAACAGTCGCATCATTTATTATTCTAAAAAAAAAGTTCTACAAAAAATTTAACAACAGATTTGAAAAAAAAAATGTACTTTAAACATTTGATGAAAATAAAAACGGGCACTCAAGAAAAATCGCAAGGGTTGCCATCTTTGGTTTATTGTTTCCAACACACTATTTGGTATCTAAACGTTCCATTCCAGATGCTTTGTTTCGTCGTACATCTCTGCAGCAAGTTTCTCCCTCATAATCTTCATATTAGAATCACAAAGATGTTTGTGATCAAATGGCACACCCATTACTAGACACTCAATGAATTTGACTGCGTAAATTCCACAGTTTCCATAAGGATATTTGGCTTGCGGAGCCCCAGCCGTTACAAATTGGATGGAAAACTTGTCAGTGTCTTTAAACTGCGTATCTTCGTCATCAGAGAAAGAAGACAAGACGTAAGGAATCATGTGAGCAAAGGATGCGCCGCCTCTATTATTCTGTCCTTGACAATAGCACCGGTAGAATTATCATAGATCTTGATAGTCCGGCCCGGGATAGAAATGACCATCGTCACCCAGTGATTGTTATTTGCCATCAGAATTGAATATATTGTATTGACATCTCGTCCCCATCGCTTGCCGGGTGGGATAAGATATGGCTGCTGACCGTCGAAGTAACCATAGACTGCCTTAGGTATGTTCGACTGATCTTTTAACCAGTGAACGTACTTGACTGTCCAATACGCTGGGAATAGTCCATCCATTATTGCAATCCTTGGAGATATGAAAGAACTCGGATTTCTGGAGAACCTTAGTCTGTACAGCGCTAAGGGTACGTCAAGGTGCTGCACAAGAGGATATAAGAAGCTTATAAGAAGCTTAACACAGCGAGGGTATTATTTTCCATTTCTTTGACTTACATTGTAATCCAACCAACCCCTCGGCTTCAAAAATGCAGCGAAAAAGTCTTCAGCCTTCCTACCACAATTATCACCAGGCGGATAATTGGTTAATCCTCTACATTAAGACCGACAGTTACCTCAAGTTAGACAAAGAATGGTTAAAACAAAGAATGGGGAATTCGGAATCAGAAGATACTTACTCTTTTTTGACGAAAGTTCTCAATGCTTTAACCTTTGCTTTATCAACTGGGCCATACACAACCATTTTTTGAGACATTCCAGCAACCCTTGCACAACTCATAATACTTGGCGTAATAATGCTGGATGAGGCTCTTTGGGGTTCATTGCCTACTTCTTTATTCTGTCATTTATGGCAGCGAAACAACAACAAATCAATTCATTACTTCAGAAACCTATAACAACATCACAGCTTTATGAATCAATGGTATTTTTACATACCGAACCATCGACTCTGATGTTTGGAACTCACGATTTAGCTTCCAATGATAACACTCTATTTACCAGATCAACAAAGTTTTTCACCACACGGTAATCTCGTTCCACTGCATCCACTCTAGCAATTAGATTTTGCAGGGAACCTACGTCTGTAGGCTCTATCATCAACACTTCATATGTTGGGGTCTTCCTCCGTTGTACGAACAAATTTCCATCATCATCGCTTTCTCTTTCTGCAATGTCACAAGAGTTTTCACCTCCATCTCCTGCGTTCTCTTGCTCTCTGCTTGCCAACTTCTTTGATTTCTTCGATTTCCGCTGGCTTGCAACACGCCTACGCTTGTTATTAGATATCATCGGTGTCAGTGGGTACTCCGGCAAGGCATGCCAAGTAATGATACTCGGGGATTTTTCTTGGCGAAGGAACTCCAAAAGATTGTCAATCTCAGGATCCTCATCTCGGTGTTCCCAACCAGGATGAACTTCATTCATGATTCTCCGACACATACAAGTTACCTATACAACAAATTACACAAAGTAACGATGGACACATACACAAAGTGGTTGTCAATAGAAATTAAAATACAAAGTTTTGATGAATCCATACGATGTTAACATACCTTCGCGTTTAGTAATCTATTACCCAAGGAGAGCTTTCCATTCGAACCTTTGAACCTCAGTAACGATGGACCACTTGAACTGATAGGACGCCCAAATGCTTCTCCAAGAGAGGGTATATAAGCGTACGCCCAAACCTGGATCACTTGCACGAATCCCTTGCAGACATAAGAAGCCTGCTTGATGTCACCACTCTCTGTTTTGCTCTTAATCTGGTTGACAAGTTCAACGAAAGCCACTCTTCCCCAGGGATACTGCTCGAAAATCTCCAAATTCATAAGCAGCTTTGCTTGAGCAGGAGGGATAGGTTCTCTTCGATCAAGGCCAAGTAAACCGCCTGTCAAGATTGCCAAATAACACAGCCTAATCTGGTCTTCCTTACACCAGGATTTGCAAACATCAGAATACAGACGACAGAGTGCACATATGTCCGCAGCGCTTGGTGTTGATCGGGAGCGTTTCAGGTTGAACAGCGCCCAAAAACTATTACTTTTCTCCACATCTTCCACTACCATTGTATTAGGTATTGGACCACAGTTTAAACCTGTGATATCTTAAAACTCAAATAACGAGAAACGGGCAGGCTGTTTCTCTATCAAAAACCAAATCTCTTGTTTTTTTTGGCAATAGAGTTGTCTTGAAAGAATGTAATGAACCAATGTTGAGCTCCATGCGAACTCCAGATTCACGAACTTGATAATTACCCTGAGTGGAGACTTTTCAACATGCTCCCACACTTCCACTAACAACATCTTTGACTGCTTTCACGGTCTTGAAAGTAGAGCTGTAATTTATAAAATTCTTTGGATCTGGCCTTGTTTCGTCGGAAAACAAACTTCGAGGGAACTCCATAGTATCAACCAAACACAGAGTTGCGACCCCTAGAAACAGAGGAAGAAGGTGAAGGATTTTCTTCATCATTGTTTCTAATCAAACAAATAAAACAGAAAGAAAGACCCAGAAAGATCGGAAACGTAATTTGGAAATGGTTCACCTTATTATAAACTTCGTTGAGATCGACCGACGGGTACTGATGAATAGAGGATCGCGTAGGGCAGAAGTCGAAAGAGAGAAAATGAATTGAAGACGAACGAGAGAAAATTACCTTTTCACCCTAATGGATTAAATCGAAACATTAACATGTTGGCAAGCTAACAGCTGAATATTGGCAAGTTAAAAGCTAAATATTGGCAAGCTAGCAGGTCTTGTACTACAATTTAGTTCTATTTTTGCAAAGAGAGCAGCCGGTTAATGGCAAGGGAAAAGCAACTATAATTGTTGGCAAGGGAATAGCCGTTTATAGCCAGTGGAAGAGCAACTACAACTGGTTGAACCATTGCAGAAAATCATGTATACTCGTAACAATATCCGAATTAATAAAGCACTCTTTTAGCTAGAGTTTCCGTAGTGCTGCGACCAGATAACAGAACATAAAAACTAGATCCTTTATCCAAAAGGCAGTTTCATATATATTTCCCTTTCGTGGAAGACCTTACAACCACACAGGGTTGGTTCACATCATCCGACGCTTTTCTCTTCCGATTAGCTTCACCAACCGCAGTGGATGCGGTAGCCCCCTCCTCTGATTCCTGTAGTTACAGTTATAATAAGCAGGGGCTACTTGATATTATAAAGAGAATATCTAGACATACTCTAGTATTACAAAGTGTTACCTGCTCAACAAGCGGTGGTTCTCCATTCCTTGTTGATGCACTCCTTTCCTTCGCTTCCTTCACAAAAGCTTCCACTTCTCTAAGTCTTTTATCCATCTTATCAACCTTGTCAATTACAACCTTAATCCCCCTGTCGACGGAATTCTTCAACCCTTCTTCAATCAAAGTACGAAGAGAAATATTATCTTCCTCCTCGACTTTATTAATGAGCCCATCTCGGGCTGGCTCTTTCCTAGCAGCCACATCTTGATTGTACATATCTTCAAACCATATTGACTTATGATTCGTGACGAGACACTGTGTCCAACCGTCAAGAATAACATCACCGACGTCATGGACTTCTTCTTCTTCGAAGATTCGCTCAAGCTTAGATACTTCGTGAACTGACGGGAGCAAGATACTTTCAATTACCTGCCATTAGATATCATTTAAATTCAATAAACACAACTTTTTATGCAACCAAAAAACAGTTTAGATTTAAATTAATGATAACCTTTGTATTGCCAAGTGCTTTATTTATGTCCGAAAGTGGAAAACCTATCAGGGCACTTGGTACGTACTGAGACTTGCACATACGAGGACAACTGCTCTCTGTGTAACCTCTATGAAGTTCACGAAATTTCTTCTTCAGCTGTGGAATTGCCTCAAACGGTAGAAGCTCCAGAGAAGTACAGAAACTTGGAAATGTGAACCCACCTTTGCTGACAACTCCACCAAAGTGATCCACTGCACGAACGATATCCCTCATATTTTGATCAAATGATAATCTTCCCCAAGGAAACGTCTTACACATCTCAAGATCATTCACAGCTCTTAAAAAAAAGGGCTCCACGGAGGGTGCTTTGTCTCCGGTCCTGCTCTTTCCTATTAGAATGCTAGATAAGAAGTAGAGTACACACATCTTCAACCTATCTGGACATGCTTCCATTTTCCCCAGCTTCTCTTCAACATCTTCATATGCCATTCTACTTCCTTCGGGAAACTGTCTTCTCGCAAAACCTAAGCCTCCCAACTGTTCATAGTTATGTGGATAACGCCGACAGTTTAAGCCAGATATCAGCGCGTGTTCTCTGAGTGAATATCAGATGGGGGTCCCATTGACTACAAACCAAGCTTCCTTTTTCTTCTCCGTACACACAGTTCGAAGTAAAAGCATCCACATTCCCATAAACTTGTGGTGTTTCTCCTGGGGCATGTGGAAGAAGTGTTTGAATTGATCGTGTGTCTCAAACCATCTCCTCTCGTCTGCTGTAAGCGGGACTTTTAAAGCATTCAATTTCTTTACTGCCTTTTGGATGTAACACCTTGTAGAGAGCTTGATTTGTTTCTTATAGTCCGTCGGATTGAAGCACATCCGCTTTGGTTGCAGTGGTTCCTTTCCGCCCACCTGAAATACAATAATTCATGTCAATGGTAGTGAAGCCACGTGTAATACAATCGTTCAACAGAGAACTCTGTTGTGTTTCCTAGTTCTACGTACGGAAAGAAAGAGACGGCTAATACTCTCCAAAGTTATATGTTAGATTACTCTCTCAGCTACATACCGTTTCATGAGATATCGCCGGGTTGCTGTCGTGTCGCCTGTTCTTCACTTCTACAGTATCAGGCTGCTTTGGCTCCCTCCGCGACATTTGCAATACATCTGTAACAAATGTACCAAAGGGTTTCAAAGGCTTAACCGTCTGAACGACCTTTGGATCCCGCTGTCTGACAGGAAAATGTCGCGGTGTCGTCTTTTTACGGACCATCCCAAAACCCTAAATCTCAAAACTTCTAAAATTTGATTACCAGAATATTAAAGGTACTGAATGATATTAATTTTGATATTGGTTAATAAAAAGGGAAAAAAGGTTTATTACAAATAAGCCCTAAATGAGGATTTGAGGGTTGATTGCTCCAATCATGAAACCTCAAAATTTTTTTTAAAGAATTTACTTATTTACACAATAGTCCTTGACATTAATAAATATTACACAATAGTACTTAACATTAAAGAATCTTTTTTGTCACGGAATATTCCACTTAATCAAGAATAACTAAAAAATGCATCAGCTGATTTTAAACAGTTTGGTGAAGAGTAAACCAATTAAAACCAATAAGAATCATCATTTGTGGCCTTGTGGGTAGTTAAGTTTTGAACTATAGATTCAGGGACAAATAGATTTGCAATTTTCAATTCGTGGATATTTATCATGAGGTCATAGTTTGGTGGAGATATGATGCTATATGATAGTTCTCGTGGATAAATAGATTGTCTACAGGAAAATAAATATTACATATCTCGCATTAAAAATACATTAACAAATTTCACTCAAAATAAATTCATTAAAAAAAACTTGCATAAATTATAGTAGTAAATAACATAACATAAACATTCAATGGTTCAACATTCCAATATTACAATAATACCCATAACATGAAGAGACTCTGAATAAACAAGACAGAACATAACATGAACAAGCACATAACACAACCATCACTCTATCCTGATGAGTAGTCGTCCGTTTCAAGTGCTCAGTGGAACCTGCGTTTAAAGTTGGTTAAATCAAATAAGAATTAATATATGGTTTCTAATATACACAAACATTTCTAAATATTATTTCATATAACATACCTTGCTCGTAACTCATTAACTTCAGGTACATTAGGGTTCCACAGTACCTGGCTGTATTCGTGCATGCCTACAAGAAAAACTAAACACTGGGGAAAATTAATATCTCGTAATACATATTGATGCAATATGCAATTTAACCAAATAAAAAACAAAATAATACCATCAGGGAATTGATTAATATGCCAAAATCGTAATAAGCATATTTCGGGATCACCAGGTTGTTGACAACGGATGCGATTTTTCTCAAGTTGAACGGCAATGTCACCTACCGCTTGGCACTCGATTCTACGTTCCCTATGTATATAACAAACATATTATGACAACACAGTATATATAATACACTAATAATGAAGGAATAACAGTAATGAATATACCTATCATCTTCTATTGTGAAACTCAGAAATGGAATGTCTTTGAACTTTGTTGCTTCATCCAAAAGAAATTGGATTGGTGCACAACTAATTATCACGCAGATAACCTCTGAAATAAATATTTTCATTATACATACACAAGAGTATTACTTTTTCAGTGGATAAACTGAAACCTTATCTACTACAGTATTATATAAGGACGAACGATTATTACGTACCGACAACAAGTTTGAAGTCAATCCTCCTATGGACAATATCAGCGAAACAGGTAGGATGGAAGTACAACGAAGATGATACAGAAGAAACGGGCTTAACTATGGTTGATATAGTAAATTTAAGTTTAAAGATGTTGTTGGTTGTCCTGGTCCTACCAACGTTTGTCTTTATCTTAAAATCTTTGACAGAATAACAATTGTTTTCCCGGAAGTCTTGGACAAAGTATAGAAGACATCCAGGAGGAATCGTCGCTTGAATTTTCTTCCCCTGAAATAGACGTTGTACAACAATACAACAATTTAGTACATGCTCCCAAAATATTCAACAATATATAGAAGAGAGCTAAAACTTTAGTAACAAATAACCTCACAATCGACCAAAATCAACATCAACTTGTACAATCGCAGAGATGATAATTTGATTTTCCATATTCGCAGTAGCTTAACTCGAATAAGTTGAGTGTTTTCTTGACTGGGGTTCAGCATGGACAAAGATGTATACGGTGTCATGTCAGTTTTAGAAGTGAAGAGCACACAATACAAAACTATGAACATCGTATATTATTAATAATGGAAAACTCTGCTAGTGGTTGCTAAACTTTATTGGCCGACTGTTCCCTTGCTGATGCAAATTGTTGCCTTGCCATTTCCTTTTTTGCTTTCGCAATATTTCACGACTCCCAAGGCTACCCCGGTCAAGAAATCAGGTCCTTTCACAGCTATGAACCTCATATAGAATAATAATAATACTGTGCTAAAATAATTAAGCTAACGTTATTGGGCTGCCATTCCCTTGCAAATGGATCTTATTGCCTTGCCATCCTCTTTTCGTTGAAGTACCCAACTGGCAAAGCTAAAACAATCAGCTATCTTAAAAATATATTCATTTAAGAACATTAATTATGAATAGAGGGTTGCTTTCTTGGGGGTGGGGGGTGTGTAACTGTCCTTATACGGAATGATTACGACTGCCTGCGACTACATACAATGAGGTAGTTGAATGAGGTGTTGATTAAAATTCAACTAGTTTGCAAACCAGCTTTCTAGTATTGATAAGACAATTCGAAGAAACCCTGCAGTTAAGACAGTTGTATTTTAGGCTGGCGGTTGCCTTGCTGAAATATCATTGCCTTGCCATAACGTTTCCTTATGTTATGAATATCAGTGACGGAAAGCAACTTGTAATTTAAAGTTCGATGATTTTCTATGCAAAAGATGATGGGATAATGGATTTATATCGATAGCGTTATCCTAACATTAGCATTATAATATTACACATTATATATAATAATTTGGTACAAAGCATAACAAAATCAAGCATAAATTACGGTTTTTCATACGAAAGCATGTGTGATTCAGAAACGCACATCACAAGTTTCAAAAAGAAAGCAAAGTTTGCAACTGATGATGACAAGCAAAGTTTACAACTTATTACAAATTCTAGCGACGAGGACGTTTGGAACTGGGAGGATTATCAGCCGAATCAGTAGGAGCCTGAGAAGATGATGCATCTGGGCAAAGCTGGGATGGAGGTCTCTCAACCGATCTTGATGAAACTTGAGAGAGGGTATCAAAATGGAGGCGAGCGGCGATCAAGGCATCCATCGAATCTACATTGATAAAGTCGTTGTTATTAAAATTCTTGAAGTAGATGTTAAAATAAAAACTGAAACAAAAACAAATATCAGTTACGATCTGGGATGAAAAGATGTTCGTCAGTAGACGCCAATGAGGTCATCTGGATGATGTCGGGATGCAGCAGAAACGCAGTATCACGGAGGTTACTGGGTAGATTAAACAGAACGTCAGGGAACCACTTCCACTCTGGTGGATCCCCCGGCAACTCACCTAGAAAATCACTTGATCATCAAGAGGTTGATTGTTTCTAGTTTTCAAACAAGTTTTTGGCATTTGTTTTTCAAAAACTACTTTATTAACCAATCAAGATTCTGAAAAAATGGATCCCTGAAAATATCAGAAACTAGTTTTTGGAAAGAAAAAAAACTACCATTGGTACACAAAAGCCAAAATCTATCATTATTGAAGTTTTAATCAACACTTCATCTACCAAAGTTATCAACACTAAAATCTACTGCAATCTAAGATAACCATTCATGATTTTCCAAAAACTAAAATCTACTAAAAAAAATAGAAATCAAAATCTAAAATCCAAAAACCAAAAACTAAAATCCAAGAACCAAAATCTATAATCTAGAAACCAAACAAACAATCACCACCCGAATATCATGGAATAGACTGACGTTGCACAATAAAGTTTTACCTGAAGGCGACCAGGAGAGACGCAACCCCATGGGTCTCAGGCCAAGGTGAAGTGCGAAAAAATATTCGCCGGACGTTGGTGTGTTATCGAGCCACTCCGGTAGTACCACAGGGGACCTAAAAAAGGACGTGGTGACAACTCGAAACGACGAGACCCTTCTCCAATTTCTCGAGTACAGAAGGCAGTAACGACCATGTTACCAGTTATGTCCACACCGGACAGATCTGAAAGGACCTGAAGGGCATGTATAAGTCCCCAGGAACGGAGAGTCAGTTGGCTTGGGGCAATGCGGAACAAGCCGCACAACTCAACCATTATCCAGGAAAGGTTCTGACGGAAACCGATGCCGGAGTACGCACGGTAAATCGCCGTGTATCCAACAGGCGGTGCCGCCGGACAACTATCAGGACCCGAAGAGATGACGTTCGAAACGAGACGCACTGAGACTGAGGTAGGGGAGGATCGTTCAGAATCCGATGGAGTGTCTGATGGAGAATCCGCTGAAGTGTCTGATGGAGAATCCGGTGAAGTCTCTGACGAAGATTCGGAAGAGGATAGCCTGACAAATAAATGGTCGCCGGAAGATGAAGAGGATGTAGGCATTATTAATGAGACGTAGTCAGAAAATGGAGAATCGTTTTTTTTTTCTTAAAAGAGACGAACAACTTTAAAGAAGAAATTAGGGCATTATGTATAGAAATGAAGAGTTGTCAGAGATAAGTATTTTTAAGAAAAGAAATAGAGAAAGGCATTATCAATTAAAATTATTGAAAAAGTTAAGTACTCTATATTCATTTTTTGAACCAAATTGGTTTTCTTCCACATGTATTAAACCCTTGACTAGCGAGTTAAAGCGTCAAAGACTAAACCAAAGCGTCGAAGACTAAACCAACCCCTCAAATGTCGTCGATCTGGTTCAATAGACAGGTATAGTTTCGGTTTATAATCGCCGGAACCAAAACGACTTCGTTTGCAAAACATAATGTGTATACCGGTTGCGGTTCCCTTGCTATTAGTCTACGTTTTCCTTGCGATATATTTTATATCCTTGCCATACTCTTTTTGAGTTTGTTTGGAGCCCATTAGATTATCAAAATATGATCAGAGAGATTCAGCTAGTTATGAAATATATTTGCATTATGACATTTAAAAATAGAAGGTTGAGTTGAGACATTACATTATCAGAAACTTAGCAAAAGTAGACATTACATTATACGAAACTTAGTAAAAGTAGATAAAACTACATGCCATAACATTAGAAATAAACACAACAACTAAACCAACCCCTCGAATGTCGTCGACCCGGTTCAATAGATAGGTATAGTTTCGGTTTATAATCGCCGGAACCAAAACGACTTCGTTTGCAAAACATAATGTGTATACCGGTTGCGGTTCCCTTGCTATTAGTCTACGGTTTCCTTGCGATATATTTTATATCCTTGCCATACTATTTTTGAGTTTTTTGGAGCCCATTAGATTATCAAAATATGATCAGAGAGATTCAACTAGTTATGAGATATATTTGCATTATGACATTTAAAAATAGAAGGTTGAGTTGAGACATTACATTATCAGAAACTTAGCAAAAGTAGACATTACATTATCCGAAACTTAGTAAAAGTAGATAAAACTACATGCCATAACATGAGAAATAAACACAACAACTAAACCAACCCCTCGAATGTCGTCGATCCGGTTCAATAGACAGGTATAGTTTCGGTTTATAATCGCCGGAACCAAAACGACTTCGTTTGCAAAACATAATGTGTATACCGGTTGCGGTTCCCTTGCTATTAGTCTACGGTTTCCTTGCGATATATTTTATATCCTTGCCATACTCTTTTTGAGTTTGTTTGGAGCCCATTAGATTATCAAAATATGATCAGAGAGATTCAACTAGTTATGAGATATATTTGCATTATGACATTTAAAAATAGAAGGTTGAGTTGAGACATTACATTATCAGAAACTTAGCAAAAGTAGACATTACATTATCCGAAACTTAGTAAAAGTAGATAAAACTACATGCCATAACATGAGAAATAAACACAACAACTAATCTTCAAAAGGGCCAGTCGGAAACGGTCAAGTGAATATCATTGCAGAAGTCCCAAGCTGCATTTTGCCAGAAGCAACGATCGCATCTCGACTGTGGGCTCAGCCATCATGTGAGAGGGGCCAATGATTTCGAATTTTTAACACTGCAGACACGAACGCGTCAGGTTTATCAATAAACCAATGGCCTCCTCCCATAATTGCACCCCCGACCAAGTGTTCCATCCGATGAACAAATTCACGAGAAAAGTTAGGATAGTTGCAAACCAACCCAGCATCATCTACACTAAACACTAGATTGAGCATTCCATCTACATACTTGGCCAACAACAAACCTCTCTCAGCAGCAATACGGATTTTCTCTCTTCCTTGATCAAGTAAATGGAGGAAGAAGAACTCTTACATACCGCGCATGTAGATAGCCTCTGGATTACCGGCTCGGTAGCACAAAAGGCGGAAACGTCTGACAGCATTAACCTCTTCAATCCAATCATTGAAGTGTATGAGATCAGCAGATTGGTAGAAGTACTCTTCTCTGCCAACTCGATTGAACTCGCGGACAGCAATCCTAGCAGAACCGAAGTCCCGGATGTGACTTGTTACTACCTTTGACAGAATCTTATGGAGGATGGAATGAGGGAGAGAAGACAAGTTCGACATTGAGAGATGAGTAGTCGTGAGAGATATTCGAGTTTAATGGAGTAAATGGAAAGTTTAACGTTTTATTTATTTGGGAAGGTGATAAACCTATTTATTAAGATAAAAGAATATGAATAGCAAATTGTGGGACATGGTGTTGAAGTTTTTTACACAACCCATTGTAGAGGTTCCCATCATTTGATTAATTACACTCATTTCCTCCAACTTTATTACTCTCACTTACTCTAATTTTTGCCAATCACACTCTGTATTGTGTAAAAGTTGAATGAGTGTTTAAAAAGGAGTTATTCTTGGGTTCACCCCCTAGGGTGAACCTATAGGTTCACCAACCAATAGGATTTAGTTATTTCAAATTTGACATCTTTTAAAAAAGGAAACAAAATATATATTGCCAAATTATATTACGTTTTTAAAATTAAAAAAAAAAGTAAAAATAAATAGAAATAATACTAATTGCAAAAAAAAGTATTTTTTCAAAAAAAAATTAATACCACAAAAAAACATTAAACCCTAAATATTAAATCCTAAATAATTTAGTAAACCCTTGGATAAATTCTAAAATTTTGTTTAAAAAAAATCTATTTATAACACATTCAACAAAAAACTATACCCTAAATCCTAATCCTAAACCCTAAACCCTTGGGTTAATCCAAAACCCTTGGGTAAATCTGAAACCCTTGGATAAATCTTAAACTTTAAAATTTAGGATTTATCAAAAGTCCTAAATTCTTTTTTTTAAATAAATTATTTTTTAGATTAAAAATTTTGTTTTTTGTGATTAGTATAAAATTTAAAATATATTTTGAAATAAATTCTTTTTTTAGATTTAAAAGGCTTGTTTTTGTGATTAGTATCATTTTTATTAATTTTCATTTTGAAAGTATAATTTAATTTGATAATATTTTGTTTCCTTTTTTAAAAGATATTGAATATTAAATGATGCAATCCTATTGGTTGGTGAATCTAGAGGTTCACCCTAGGGGGTGAACCCAAGAATAAGTCTATTTATAATCCATTCTCTTCTTACCGATGTATTCACTGTATTTACTTTCCCACCACTTAAGAGTGATTTGATAGACGTCTTTAGAAGTCGATAAGACACGACTTCTCACTGCAAGAAGGCGCATGGATGTGTTTTAATTATATAATCATCCATAAATTCAAACTTCTCTATTTTTTATACAATATTTTTATTTTTAAATAATTAAAATTATATTAAAATTCATAACTTTTTATGATCTATAAATAGAGACCACTTTCGTTTCATTTGGACACAGAACAAAAAACGTCATTTTATTCATAAAAACAATTATTTTAATGTTTTAAATCTTTTTTATAATTGAATTCCCGTAATATTTTTTTTTAAACTCAAAATTCTTATTCTTTATATTTATGTTATTTTAGTTTTTAAGCTAATTAAATCCAAAATTATTAATATGTAATTATTATATTATTATACCACCCACAATGGAGGTGTTGAAACATACTTTCAACTGTTGAAAGTGATGCAGTGATGATGTTGAAAAAATGGGTTTGCTACGTGGTATAATCATCTGTTGTAAAACTTCAACAGCTGAAAAATAATTTTTGGGGCCCGCACAGCCACATGTCACAAAATTATTGGCCAGAACATGTGGGGCGTGTATGCACGCGCATAGCATATAACAATTTCCTTTCTTTTTTAAATAAATCTGGAAAAAATAAAATATTGTCTTCTCATTGGCTGCTTAGATTTAATATTTTAAATCTTTTCTTTTTGTTAAATAGATTCCAATAATATTTTTGTAACACTCAAAAATCTTCAAATTTAATTTCTAAAATTCCAACAATTATCAATTTCAAAACAAAAATTCATTGTTTAAATAATAATAAGTTTGAATTTTTGAAAATAAAATTAAGTAAATATCTTACTTTAAAAATATAGTGGAGGGTGTTGAATCTTGAAACCATTGTACATAGCAAAGCCTTGTTGAGTCCACGTAGATATACACAATATTTCAACACCCTTAGACTATCTACAATGGGGGTGTTGAATAAAAAATTCAACAGTTGAATCACTACAATGAGGATGTTGAAAAATAAAATTTGCTGATGTGGATTAATTGGTGTTGAAAAGATTCAACTAGTTGAATAAAAAGAAAGTGGAGCCCATCGATGACACATGTTACTTTTTAAGAATTTTTGATATTTTGTTATCTTCTAGGTTATTTAAAACTAATAATCTCATATATATGAAATCAATTATTTTTATTTTACATTAATAACCAATGTACATAAGACCACCTAAATTAATCTGTCATGGGACAGATTGTATAAATTACGATTTTAACCTTAATGATGGTTGAATATGAACCATTAGATCAGAATCTTTCAGAATTTAATATGAGCCGTCGGATGTTAAAGATGAGATATTTACAATAATACCATTAATGAATCTTATCTCTTAGCCGTCGGATTTTATGATTTTGTTCTAATCTTGGCCATTGAATTTCACTTTCCACATATTTCTCTCTCAACTGGATCCCACGAGAATTTAATTCACTCTATTAAACGGGTATTACTAGTATAACTAGTACAACTTTACATTTCATAAATTTGACAAAACCGAATTTGGTATTCAATATGGGAAAAACAATCAAATATCTCAATCTGTATGTACTCATAAGTTTCTCTTAATTTATTAGAAGTTTTGTTTTTTTAAAAAAAAATTATTATAGAACTCTACAAACTAACATGATATACCTTATATGTTTAAGGTTTGTTAACTTGTTTGTCCACTTAATTTTCGGAAAACATAAATAAAAAACTGTCCTAATTTAGATTTTTTGGACCCCAAGTGTCCCATTCCAGCATTTGATCCATGATGTACATAGTTGCAAGGTATTCAACAGTTGAAACTCAGTTTCAACACCCCCATTGTAGATGGTTATAGGGCAGAAGAAAGGCAAGAGAGCTGGTCCATCGATCTTGTCTAATCTACCGGTTGGATAATAGTATTCTTACCCACTATAAACATTGGTTAATATGTACATTGGTTAACATGTTTACAACACGATCACTTCCTTGTAGCATTATATACAAGAGATAAAACTAATTTCTATTTATAGAGTATAAAAAATGATAAAATTTGATATAAAACTTGAGAAAATAATCAATTGAGATGCAAAAATAAAGAAAGAAAATATGAACATCTAGTCAGTTTCTTACATTTGTCTTCATCCATCTACTTTTGTGGGAATTAAAATCTGAGAGACAAACCTAATTTTTTGGTCCAATCAGTATTTGCCACATCATGGAAGATGGACCCATTTTTGTTTTATTACAACGGTGTTGATAAGTTTCAACACTGATTTTGCCATGTGGGAACCGAAATTCGCACTGTCGATTTTAGTTAGGTTTTATCGGAGGAAAACTACGTAAACCTAGTTTTCCCTGAAGGCTCGGATTCTCTGCGACAACCAAACGAAATTGACAGAAAAAGACAATCAAGCGGAAAAGTTGCACTGAGGCGTTTATTAAACAAATGATAAGTTGAATACAATATTCTTCCGAAAACGGGAAGTAGAGATACGCTGAAGAGGAAACAACGGAAATATAGGAGACAAAACGTTCTAAGTCTTGCTCCGCTAGTCTAACCTCTTAAGTCCTAAGTTCCCTAAGCTAGCAGGAATTCTCTAAAACCCTAGATTTCGGATTTGGTCTCTCTCTCGATGATTTTCGCTCTGCCTCTCTTCCTCTCCCAAAGCTCCTTTATATACTCCTTCTTATGACGGTCTATTCTCCTTCTGGGCCGCAAGGCGGGCTTTTTCCATTTTCGTCGGCCTTCATGTTTATCGGAAAACTTGACATTTATTCTTCCGGAAATTTAACATTTATCTTGTTACGTAAAGATATACGTAAATCGTTGTGTCTATCCTAGATAATCGTAAATGGGTTGTCCGATCGCATTTGGTCCCTTTCGGGCCGTTTCTAGGACTTCCCCTGTTTTCTACGATTTCTTCGGAAGATCTTCAATCCTTCGTAGAATTGAGATGCGTGGTGTCTTAGATAACCATCATCGTTTCGTATGAATAATTTAAGATCTTCCTTTCCGTTGATATCTTACGAGTTTCCGAAGTGTTTCCGACGGTTTTTAGTTCAGAGTAAGAACGGGAGTTTTGTACGCGGAATCTCAATGATTCATTCCGCGAGGACTCGGGAAAGACTCAAAGTACAGATTACTGACGGCCGGGGCCTGGAACTCGTGCACAGAAGATTGTCGCTCGAGGACCCGAGGCAGCGCGGACGCTAGGCGCCCGGCGCCTAGAGGCAGCACGGGCGCTAGGCGCCCGGCGCCTAGAGGCAGCACGGGCGCTAGGCGCCCGGCGCCTAGAGGCAGCACGGACGCTAGGCGCCCGGCGCCTAGAGGCAGCACGGGCGCTAGGCGCCCGGCGCCTAGAGGCAGCACGGGCGCTAGGCGCCCGGTGCCTAGAGGCAGCACGGGCGCTAGGCGCCCGGCGCCTAGAGGCAGCACGGACGCTAGGCGCCCGGCGCCTAGAGGCAGCACGGGCGCTAGGCGCCCGGCGCCTAGAGGCAGCACGGACGCTAGGCGCCCGGCGCCTAGAGGCAGCACGGACGCTAGGCGCCAGCGCCTAGAGGCAGCACGGGCGCTAGGCGCCCGGCGCCTACGTCCATGGTTGCGGTCGGCTGCTCGGTTCCTTCGGTTTGCGGGTGTTTGTGCGCATCCTTCGGAGGATTTTTCGTATGACAAATAGACTTAGCCTTTGATTTCGAGATAACCGTTTTTGACCCCAACAGTTAGCCCCCCAGCGTGCAAGATGCGAGAGCGATTTTGCGCGCGGAAGATCTTATGTTTGAAAATCGAAATTTTTGGCTATGAATATTTTATTCCGAAAAATCCCATCATTTTTGATTTCTTATAAGTAGCACTCCACCCCCCCTCTCATTTCTCACTCACCTTCCTCTTCTTAATTCTTAGAAAATATGGCTTCCTCTCTAAGTGAAAAGAAAGATTCCGATGTCGAAATGAGCGATGCCAACCAAGCCTCGCCGGCGCGGGAGGCTCCTGCCTTTACGCAGACGTTTGTCGAGGGGTTCAGTTCTTTTTAAGACAAGATGGAGCGACGCCGTGCCTTGATGGAGTCTAGTGTGGCTGGTCCTAGTGCTTCTTCCGGTCCGACTCCTGCGGTTCCGATTCCTGGACCCGATGTTGTTTTAGCTCCGGACTCCACGGTTCCGGTTCTTGAAAATGCTGTCGCTCCAGTCTCGATCTCTGCGATTCCGGCTCCTGAATCCGATGTCCCTTTACTTGCTGGAGGAACTGTTGTTCCGGAGCAGGCACCCGGCGTCCAGGCTCGCCCCGAGGGCTCCCCTTTGGCGCCGATATTGGTTTAGGAAGATGCGGTGGAAGTCATGCCTCCCCCTCCAGAAAAGAAGAGGGAGATCGTTCTTGGACTTCCCGCATCCAGCGCTATCCCGCCATCGAAGGGACGTTCGAGAGCTGGGACTGCCGGATCGGCGAAGAGGAAAAGGTGTACTAAGAGCGAGGAAGGCGAGGTTTCGGTGAAACTATCGCAGCATCGCTCCAAGGTATTTTCGTGAGACCCTCCCCCTTTCTTTTGCTGAATCCTTTGATTCTCAACTTTCTTTCGCGTGATCAGTTCATGTCGTTGATCGACGGGATGCTCGGCGATTGCAGACTGGAGGTCACACGTTTGTCCAAGGAGCTGGATTCGTCGCGGGAGACTCTGAAGCGCACTCAGGCTGTGCTTCAATCGATTGAGAGCACCCATACCGCCCAGACGTCGACGCTCGAAGCTAGGATCAGCGATCTTGAGCGTGATTTAGGGAAGACTGTGAGCTCGCTGCTCAAGGCAAAGGAGGAGAAGAAGAGCAAGTCCTCGGAAGTCCGACGTCTTAAGAGACGGATTCAGCGCTTCGAGGAGATGGGAGCTTGCACCACGACGGAACTTACCGACCCGTCATCCTCGGGTGCCCTGGTCCCGGGCTCGGAGATTCCAGAGGTCCAGGATGCTGGAATCGTTGCGGACAAGGGCGGTGAGGAAGTCGGCGCGGGCGACGGCGTTGCTGTTCTTGCTTCGGGCGAATCGGAGGACAAAGGTGGCGTTCCGGAGGATGCCTAGGTTGATCAATCCCTGAAGGGATTTTTATTTTGATTGTATTTCGGCCGTTGGTTGGCCATTATGTATGATTTCGGGACTGGCCGTTGGTGGCTTTGAATCCCTGCCCTATTTAGGTTATTGTACTGAACTTGCGGTATGCATTTATAAAATATTTTGTGTTTAGAACTTCTGTTTGTCGAAGTTAGAGGGGCAGGATGTGAGTTGTCGTCTCATTCCCGCCTCCCTGATGATCACCGAATCCGTCGTTTGTACAAAGCGAGATTTTCCTGCGGTTTACGATTTATGCGAAAATTCGTGGAAAGGTACAGACTCGAGTGAAGAGACAAGTTTTGGGATCTCGCGTCGTTGACGCTTTGCCTATGAGATGTTAAGATACCAGCAAGGCTGGGTTTAGGGCAAGACCTAGGTTTACTCTCAGACTGAGGCTGTGCGATGACAAATCGGCTTTAGTTTTGCCTGTTTGTGATTTTAACCTGATTCGTACCGTTTTAAAATCCGCGAAGTGGTATCGGCTTACATGATTTGTCTGGGCACGAATCGAACTACTTCCTTTACGAAGTGCTGAACCAAATTTGGATTTTTTGTGTAGCGCGCTCTGGGATCCTTGTCGGATGTAAAAGAGCCTACCCTTAGGTGGCTTGTCTGTTTAGAACGTTAGAGTTTGTTTGTTGTGATCAGCAACAACGATATGATGCCGTTTAGAAGGCGTATGAAGATTTTAATCGAAAAACGAATATTCAGCCACGAAGCGACGTCTCGCAGTGCTTTGAAGTTTGTTCTTCTTATGCCATAAAGGACTATGGGCTTTTAGAAGTCGCGGGATGTTTCCGGAAGTTAATTTATGATTTATTTGGTGGATCCTGGATCCGTTGTTGAGGTCCTTAGGCGAATTGATGGTGGAAAGTTTTTGAAAGTTCGGTTTTTTCCGAAAATTGTGGGAGTGTACAAGTGTACGCACCCCACTCCCCCCTTTTAAATCGGGGGGATAGTTGAACCCACCGGTTGGCGGGTTGCCTACGTACCTCTTTCGAGGATCAAGCCATCTCGTAGTTCTGTTATCCACGTTTTACGTTCTAGTGGTAGTATTTCTTGAGATGCATCGCATTCCAAGTTCTCGGGATTTTTACGTCTTGCATGTTTGCGATTTGATACGAACCTGGTCGGACGACTTTTATGATTTTGTATGGTCCTTCCCAGTTCGCTCCCAGTTTTCCTGCGTTTCGTTCGGCAGTGTTTTGGAAGACTTTCCGCAAAACCAGATCACCTTCCTTGAATCTGCGATGGCGTACGCTCGCGTTGTAGTACTTTGCGGCGGCCTGCTGATAATTTTGAATCCGGATGAGGGCTTGGTCGCGATGCTCGTTGATGAGGTCAAGGTTATCCAGCAGCATGGCATTGTTCAGGTCTTCCCGTTCGGAAAGAAATCTCCCCTGTACGCCGGGGAATTCTACTTCCGCCGGAATCATGCATTCTGCTCCGTAAACGAGAGCGAACGGAATTTCTCCCGTTGCTCGTCTTGGAGTGGTTCGATGAGACCAAAGGACCCCTTCGAGTTCTTCCGCCCATCGTCCCTTCTTGGCTTCTAAGCGCTTTTTCAGTCCGTCTAGGACGGTTTTGTTTATGGTTTCAGCCTGTCTGTTGCACTGCGGGTATCTAGGAGTAGACTTGTTAAGTTGTATTTTCCATTTTTCGCAGAACGCCTCGAATCGTGTGGAAATAAACTGAGACTCGTTGTCCGTTACGATTTCGTATGGGACGCCGTGTCTGGTTATGATGTTTTTCCAGACGAAATTCTCGACTTGCACGTCTTTGATACTTGCGTAGGATTCTGCTTCCACCCATTTCGAAAAGAAATCTGTGAGGACCAGTAGGAAACGTTTTTGTTTTGATTTGTGTAGAGGTCCGACGATGTCCATTGACCATCGCATGAAAGGGTACGGAGATGAGATAGAGGAGAGGATTTCTGCGGGCTGATGAATTGTCGGAGCGTGCCGTTGACACTTCTCGCATTTCCGAGCGAACTTCTCGCAATCCTTTACCATAGTCGGCCAGTAGAAACCGTGGCGTTTTATTTTTGTTGCGAGAGACCTTCCGCCGGAGTGGTTTCCGCACGATCCGGAATGAATCTCTTCCATGATTTTTCTCGCCTTTTCTCCTTCCGCGCAAGTCATGAGAGGTCCGGAGAATCCCCATTTGTAGATTTCGCCTTCCACGGTTACGTATCGTGCTGCCTGAACTTTTATTTTCCGGGCTGCCAATTTTTCCGCGGGTAAGGTACCGTCTACGATGTAGGCTCTGATAGGTTCTAGCCAGGGAGTGTCGCAGCCGTAGTCTGTTTGGTCTGCGTCGTCTTCCGGCTGGTCTTCGTTTTCTTCAGCGCCTTCGATCTGCGTTCTGATCAGGTTGGCGATTACCGGTGGTCCGATGCTCGGGTGCTCGATGAATTCGACGGGGATTATTCTTTTAAGCCCTGGATCCGAGCTTGAGGCTAGAGCGGCTAAAGCGTCAGCCTGGACGTTTTCCGAGCGGGGAATCCTGGTTAGCGCAAATTGCTGAAAATCGTGGGCCAAGTCTTGGACGTCCTTTAAATATGCGTTCATCCTTTCATCCCTTGCTTTGTATTCTCCGCTGAATTGGTTTGCGACTAACTGAGAGTCGCAGTAAGCGTGAATATTTTGAATCTTCAGCCCGTGGGCGAGTCGTAGGCCAGCAATTAGCGCCTCGTACTCTGCTTCGTTGTTTGATGCACGAAAATCCAAGCGGAATGATTGCTCGAGGATTTCCCCCGTTGGTAAAGTGAGTCGGATCCCGATTCCGGATCCTTGCTTGGATGAGGATCCGTCGACATAAAGATCCCACGTTGAACCAGGCTCCTTGTTAGTTAAATCCGTCGCGGGTAATTCTACAAGGAAATCCGCGAGTACCTGCGATTTTGTGCAGGTTTTTGGACGATATTCGATATCGTACTCGCTTAGTTCGATCGCCCACTTCGCGAGTCTACCAGACTGGCTTGGACTGTGTAGAATCGTCCGTAACGGAAAAGTGGTAAGTACCACGATGGTATGAGATTGGAAATACGGTCTGAGTTTTCTTGCCGAGGTTATAACGGCGAGTGCCAACTTTTCCATTAGCGGATACCGAGTTTCGGCATCCAGCAATGTTTTACTAATGTAGAAGACCGGCTTCTGTTCTCCAAATTCTTCTTGAATCAGAACGCCACTGACTGCTGACGCGGATACTGCGATGTAGAGGAACAAGGGTTCTCCGACTACGGGTTTTGCGAGGATAGGAGGGGTGGCCAGATATTGTTTCAGCTGTTGGAAAGCTTTCTCGCAATCCTCTGACCACTCGAACTTTTTGTTCCCCTTCAAGGTTTCGTAGAATGGGAGGCACTTATCTGTGGACCGCGAGATGAATCGGTTTAAGGCCGCGACTCTTCCAGTCAGCCTTTGAACTTCCCGCTTGGTTCTCGGGGAGGCCATTTCTATCAGTGCGTTGATTTGTTTTGGATTAGCCTCTATTCCGCGGAATGTTACGAGGTACCCGAGGAATTCGCCCGACGCTACGGCGAATCTGCGTTTAGCTGGATTCAGTTTCATGTTGTGTTGGTTTAATCTCTCAAAGCATTCCTCTAGATGGACTACGTGGTCGCGTTCGTCGAGAGATTTTACCAACATATCGTCGATATACACCTCCATGTTTTTTTCGAGTTGCTCAGCAAACGTTCGATTGACGAGCCGTTGATATGTGGCGCCGGCGTTTTTAAGGCCGAAAGGCATTACTTTGTAGCAATAGGTTCCTCTGTCGGTAATGAATGCTGTCTTCTCGCGATCATCGGGATTCATCATGATCTGATTGTATCCGGAGAACGCATCCATGAACAATAGAAGTTTGTTTCCCGCGGTTGCCTCGACTAGACGGTCGATGTGCGGGACCGGAAAACAATCCTTCGGGCACGCTTTGTTGAGGTCAGTGAAATCGACGCACACTCGCCATTTCCCGTTCTTCTTCTTGACGACGACGGGATTGGCGAGCCAGTCGGGATATCTTACTTCCGTTATTGATCCAACTTTGAGGAGTCTTTCGACTTCCTCATTAACCGCGGTTGCCCGTTCGGGGCCTAGCTTTCGCCTTTTTTGTTTTACGGGTTTATGAGTTAGATCAATGTTGAGTTCGTGACATGTTATGTTGATGTCGATTCCCGGCATATCTTCCGCAGCCCAAGCGAACGTATTTAGGTTCCTCTTGAGACACGCTATGAGTTCTGCTTTTAAAAGATCACGAAGATTGGCTCCAATCTCCACGCATCGTTCTGGGTTAGTCTCGTCGAGGCAGACCGAAATCACTGGTTCGCAAGTGGGCTCACGTTTCCCTTCCAGGGCTTCAGCTTTTCGCGACTGCCAGAAAATTTCTGGAGGGTCTTGCGACGCTGGTTCGTGGGTTGCTTGCTTTTTCGAGTTAGTTTCGGGCTCGGAGTTTTTTCGTTTTAACCCAGCGGCCAAGTAGACTTGCGGCGCCTTACGATCTCCTTGTATTGTTTCGACTCCGAGGAGGGATGGAAATTTGAGGCAGAGGTGGAAAGTCGAGGGTATTGCTTGCATGGAATTTAACCACGGAGTCCCGACGATCGCGTTATATGCTTCTGGGCCGTCGACTACCAAAAATTCCACCATCTTCGTGACGCTCCTGGCTCTGACCGAGAGATCGACCGAGCCGAGGGTCATTGTGATGTTTCCTGAGAGTCTGATTATTGGATTGGGATCGTCCGTGATAACGCTTAGGTCGAGTCCCATCCTTTCGAGAGTGTTTCTATATATAATATTTGTCGAGCAACCGGTGTCAACCAATATTCTCGCTACGTCGATGTCCTGGATCGTTAGTCTGATAACGAGGAGTTCGTCGTGAGGTTTGGCTTGACCAGCCGTTGCTCCGTCCCCTAATGACACGATGTTGCGGACAAGTGATGTGGCCATGCTGTCGTTATCAATCGTAGGTTTTTGAGTAAGAGAATCCGACCCCCCCTCCTTCTAGCGCCAAACTATGGGAACCGAAATTCGCACTGTCGATTTTAGTTAAGTTTTATCGGAGGAAAACTAAGTAAACCTAGTTTTCCCTGAAGGCTCGGATTCTCTGTGACAACCAAACAAAATTGACAGAAAAAGACAATCAAGCGGAAAAGTTGCACTGAGGCGTTTATTAAACAAATGATAAGTTGAATACAATATTCTTCCGAAAACGGGAAGTAGAGATACGCTGAAGAGGAAACAACGGAAATATAGGAGACAAAACGTTCTAAGTCTTGCTCCGCTAGTCTAACCTCCTAAGTCCTAAGTTCCCTAAGCTAGCAGGAATTCTCTAAAACCCTAGATTTCGGATTTGGTCTCTCTCGATTTTTTTCGCTCTGCCTCTCTTCCTCTCCCAAAGCTCCTTTATATACTCCTTCTTATGACGGTCTATTCTCCTTCTGGGCCGCAAGGCGGGCTTTTTCCATTTTCATCGGCCTTCATGTTTATCGGGAAACTTGACATTTATTCTTCCGGAAATTTAACATTTATCTTGTTACGTAAAGATAAACGTAAATCGTTGTGTCTATCCTAGATAATCGTAAATGGGTTGTCCGATCGCATTTGGTACCTTTCGGGCCGTTTCTAGGACTTCCGCTGTTTTCTACGATTTCTTCGGAAGATCTTCAATCCTTCGTAGAATTTAGATGCGTGGTGTCTTAGATAACCATCATCGTTTCGTATGAATAATTTAAGATCTTCCTTTCCGTTGATATCTTACGAGTTTCTGAAGTGTTTCCTATGGTTTTTAGTTCAGAGTAAGAACGGGAGTTTTGTACGCGGAATCCCAATGATTCATTCCGCGAGGACTCGGGAAAGATTCAAAGTACAGATTACTGACGGCCGGGGCCTGGAACTCGTGCACAGAAGATTGTCGCTCGAGGACCCGAGGCAGCGCGGACGCTAGGCGCCCGGCGCCTAGAGGCAGCACGGGCGCTAGGCGCCCGGCGCCTAGAAGCAGCACGGGCGCTAGGCGCCCGGCGCCTAGAGGCAGCACGGACGCTAGGCGCCCAGCGCCTAGAGGCAGCACGGGCGCTAGGCGCCCGGTGCCTAGAGGCATCCCAATGATTCATTCAGCTGAGACGCACGTGCTGCCTATAGGCGCCTAGCGCCCATGCTGCCTCTAGGCGCCGGGCGCCTAGCGCCGGGCGCCTAGCTCCCGTGCTGCCTCTAGGCGCCGGGCGCCTAGCGCTGCCTCTAGGCGCCGGGCGCCTAGCGCTGCCTCTAGGCGCCGGGCGCCTAGCGCTGCCTCTAGGCGCTGGGCGCCTAGCGCTGCCTCTAGGCGCCGGGCGCCTAGCTCTGCCTCTAGGCGCCGGGCGCCTAGCCCCCGTGCTGGCTCGGGTCCTTGAGCGACAATCTTCCGTGCACAAGTTCCAGGCCCCGATCAACAGAAGTCTGTACTTTTAGTCTTTCCCGAGTCCTCGCAGAATGAATCATTGAGATTCCGCGTACAAAACTCCCGTTCTTACTCCAAACTAAGATCGTCGGAAACACTTCGGAAACTCGTAAGATATCAACGGGAAGGAAGATCTTAAATTCTTCGTACGAAACAGTGATGGTTATCTTGAGACACCACTCATCTCAACTCTACGAAGGAATGAAGATCTTCCAAAGAAATCGTAGAGAACAACGGAAGTCCTAGAGACGGCCCGAAAGGGACCAAACGCGATCGGACTGTCCGTTTACGATTATCTGAGATAGATACGACGATTTACGTTTATCTTTACATAACAAGATAAATGCTAAATTTCCAGAAGGATAAATGTCAAGTTTCCCGAAGATAAATGTCAACTTTCCCGATAAACATGAAGGCCGACGAAAATGGAAAAAGCCCGCTTCGCGGCCCAAAAGGAGAATAGACCGTCATAAGAAAGAGTATATAAAGGAGCTTTGGGAGAGAAGGAAAGTCAGAGCGAAAATCATTAAGAGCACAAAACCCTAGAGAGACTTAGAGAGCAGATCCGAGATTTTAGACTGAGGGAACTTAGAACTTAGGTGGTCAGACTAGCAAGGCATGACCTAGGACGTCTGGCCGCCTCCCGTTTTACCTTCATCTTGTCCGCAGACTTCTGTTCCTTTGCAAGAATCTAACAATCCCCTTACTCAGAGTTCCGCACATAGAAACCCTTGGCGTTATTCTCGACACGTCCGTTTCTATGACAAACGCTCGTACTAGACGAACTCCGCCAGGCAGTTCGATCTCTTGTCCAAATCTTTCTAACTGAACAACGTCCGACTTGATCCTCGAAAGGGGTACGTAGGCAGCCTTCCTTAAGGTCCAGTCCCAACTCTTAACAAAACCCTTTTTGTACGATTTTCGTCTTTTGTTATCTTTCCATATCTTCCGCACTTGTTCGGTCACTTGTCGTTGGCTGTCGCAGAGAATCCGGGCCTTCAGGGAAAGTCGGGTTAACTTGGCTTTCCTCCGTTTTTACTTAATCAAAATCGACAGTGCGAATTTCGGTTCCCACAGTTTGGCGCTAGAAGGAGGGGAGGACGGATTACTCTTACTCTTACGGCCGCAAAACGCTTGATCAAAGCAATGTCTGGAAATGTGAAAGACAAACTCGCAGCTCACATCGACGCTGGTAAAACAACTTCAGCAGTGACTGCTCCTACGACCAATGCTTATGCAAACGGTTATCTAAGATTATCATCTTACGGACAAACGTCCCGAGAACGGACCATCCCGATCAAGTTTGGGTCCTATCAACCATGCACCCCCGTCCAAGTTCCTGCAACACGGTCCTCGGGTCCATGGACACAACCTCCCTCATTTGGGATTATCGAAGAAAGACTTCGGGAAAATTCATAAAAAGACTTGGTAGTGGAGACGGATTCATGCCTGCCGTATAAAACGGCTATGGCTAGCTTGAACACCAGTTGCCTTAACTATACGGGGAATTGAAATCCTTTCGAAAAAACCAGCGTCACATCAACGGCTTTTTCTAAAGAAAAATCGTAAAAACGTCTAAGTCCCAAGACGGCCCAAAAGGGGCCCGAATCACGGCTAAACGACCCACATACGATTTTAGAGTAGAATCGTGCCCAAAGCTGATAGGACGGTCTGATTACCGAGTAGAGTTTCGACTGGAAATGTTTTTTAGAATTTCCCAGAAAAATAAAGACTTGTTCTCCTGGAAATCGCGAAGAAACCCCAGATTACTCGTGAAACAGAAAGCACGACTGATCGGGTTACCAATCAGCGTTTCTAATGTTAAAATTCGATAACGTTTTACGGAACACCTTTCGTAAAATAAATCCTCGAAAATATTTCACGAGACGCCTTTTGCATGATTAAACTCGACAACATTTTACAAAACAATTTCTGTAAAATTAACTCGACAACATTTTGTGAAATAACTCTCGTAAAATAAAATGTCAACAACGTTCTAAGAAACAATTCCTTGCTGGGATCATGATGAAATCGATGTCCAAAAGTTTCGGAAAAAACAATAAAGAAACCTCAAGAGACTAAGCGTCGATCGAGAAACCTTTAAAAAACCGGGAAAAACAGGCAGGTCCCGCGAGGAAGCACAGTCCCGGGCGGCTAGCACGCCCGTGCTGTCCCTAGGCGCCAGGCGACTAGCACGCCCGAGCTGTCCCTAGGCGCCAGGCGGCTAGCAAGCCCGTGCTGTCCCTAGGCGCCGGGCGGCTAGCACGCCCGAGATGTCCCTAGGCGCCAGGCGGCTAGCACGCCCGTGCTGCCTCTAGGCGCCGGGCGGCTAACGCGCCCATGCTTCGCTGGTCGCCGGGCAACAAAACATTCGTCAAGCACGGCCAATCCTCGTAAAGATTGACCCAACGACTATCCAAACTAATTTTACGAAACAATTTCTGTAAAATTAACTCGACGACATTTTGTTGAATAACTCTCGTTAAATAAAAGCTCGGCAATATTTTACGAAACATCATTCGTGAAGTATAACAAGATCGTAAGCTTCTTGACCTGACCAGTTCGCTCATAGCTTCACGAAACAAGAAGCCCCACTCAAGTGACATCTTGCCAGTCGTTTTCACTTGTCTACCCACCTTAGCCTTCTTCGAGTTTCGCCTACTTGTCCTCCCTTTGCTTCAACGATTCTGCAACGATTATGCACTGTCCCTTCAGGTTTCATCAAAAATCGATTCTCGATTCAGTGTCAGACTCTTCGAAGACCTTTGACAATGAAACGTTAGAAGACAAAGAGGAACGGACATGAGGCAATCTCGAGTAATCAATGAGACTAAGGTATGTCCGACTTAGAAAATTTTATCAAGGTTTTAATATTTTCGTAGTAAAAGAATGGTAGCGTCTTGTAGACTGCCGTAAAATTTAGGGAACTTAGGACCTAGGTGGATTGTCTAGCAAGCTAAGTCTTAGGCATTTTCTTCCAGTTTTGTTCTATTGTTCCTTGACTGTCTACGCAGAACATGCAGACCGATCTAATCTCTCGAAAAACCGAGAAACGATCGCCACGCATCCTTGGCATACTCATTCTATTTCATAAAGAAAAAATTCCTTTCAAAAGCCAAACGACACTCTAAGATTCGTCCGAAACGCTAGCGGCATAACGGCGTGGTCAAACCGTTACAAACATAGTCTTGAAAACTCTACACCATCTCTTGTTGCAATCTTGCGACAAGGAACTCGTACAACGTCAGACTAATAGCACGACGGTGAGCTACAAAATTAACGGAATAACCTACGGTAAAACTCCATGAGTAATTCGAAACAACTTTCGCCAAAAGACGAAATCAAAGCGGAAACATTTCCTGTGTAACCCATAACTCGGAAAACTCCGCTAAGATTTCCATGTCTATCTCAACGAACGCTATTCGGCCATCGGCCGACTACGCCTTTCCATAAAGCCCGAACCTGAATTCGGCATCACCATTAAGGACAATCGTGAACCAATATGACCTTAATGCGAAAGGATCGCAGTCTGATCGTTTACCAACTCCTTGGTTAAACAGCTGAACACAGCCTTCACGCCAAGACAAAACAGCTGAACGATCGCCGCTCCAATCACTTAAGGACCAAACGATAATCCACAATTTTTCATAAAACTCCAAGTGACCATTTACGTGAGCAACTCTGTCGCATAGCCCAAAAGCGGAATTATGCGATGAATTTCTCGTAATAAAATCAGTCCTAACAGCCATACGGTTAACGGAAAAATTTGAACTTAACATCGACTGATTAAGTTCTATACGCGCCGTAAACAAAGCATGAAAAGAAACACTCGTGACAAAGCTCCAAGAGTTATACGAGTCGTCCTTAAAATCCCGGAAGGTCAACACTTCGCGAAACAAAGCAAAGGTAGACACTTCTCCCTGGGTCAAATATACGCGACCCCTGGTCCTAATTCCTCGATCAAAATTTTATAACTTGCACGTCCAAACTGAAACAACAGTTTCTGACTACGGACATTCACAAAACATCTCCAAGCCCGCGAACATTTGAAGTGCGGCACAAGGGAAAATTAACTCGTACACATTTGAAATGTGTATGCTTGTATAATCCCACGTTTTTTGAAGAAACCGGATTTTCGAAACTCTTTACAAACACAGAAACCGAATTTTCGAAACTCTTCGCAAACAAACTCGCCAATCGCTAAACGGCCTCAACAATGGATCCAGTATCCACCAAATAAATCATAAACTATCGCCCGGAAACGTTCCGCGATTTCTAAAAGCCCATAGTCCTTTATGGCATAAGAAAAACAAACTTCAAAGCACTGAGAGATGTCGCTTCGTGCCTGAACATTCGTTTTTCGATTAAAACCTTCATACGCCTTCTGAACGGCATCATATCGTTGTTGCTGATCACAACAAACGAACTCTAACGTCCTAAACAGACAAGCCACCTAAGGGTAGGCTCTTTTACATCCGACAAGGATCCCATAGCGCGCTATACAAAAAATCCAAATTTGGTTCAGCACTTCGTAAAGGAAGTAGCTCGATTCGTGCCCAGACAAATCATATAAGCCGATACCACTTCGCGGATTTTAAAACGGTACGAATCAGGTTAAAATCACAAACAGGCAAAACGAAAGCCGATTTGTCATCGCACAGCCTCAGTCTGAGAGTAAACCTAGGTCTTGCCCTAAACCCAGCCTTGCTGGTATCTTAACATCTCATAGGCAAAGCGTCAACGACGCGAGATCCCAAAACTTGTCTCTTCACTCAAGTCTGTACGTTTCCACGAATTCTCGCGTAAATCGTAAACCGCAGGAAAATCTCACTTTGTACAAACGACGGATACGGTGATCATCAGGGAGGCAGGAATGAGACGACAACTCACACCCTGTCCCTCTAACTTCGATAGACAGAAGTTCTGAAAACGCAACATTAATATTTTATAAAGATTGAGCCGCAGAGTTCAACAGATGCCCTGAAAAAGGCCGGGATTCGAAGCCACCAACAGCCAGTCCCACAAATGTACATCATGGCCTCTTAACGGCCGAAATACAATCAAAATAAAAATCTCTGAAGGGATTGATAAACCTAGACGCTCCCCGGAGCATCACCTTCATCCTCAAAACTCACCCAACATAGGAACAGTCTCACTGTCGCCTCCATTGGTCGCACCACCGCTGCATGTTTCATATGCGCCGGCTTCACGATCCTTGACTGCGTAGTCCTGGTCCTCCGAACCCTCCGAATCCGGGACAAGGGTGCATACAGGTTTCAGACCAGCGAGAATCGAGTCGAAGTCCTCTCCGTCAAACTTGCGAGTCCCCGTCTCCTCAAGACTCTTAATCTTCTCTTGAAGACGATGAACTTTCGAGGACATATGTTCTTCTCTTTTTTCACATTGAACAACGAACTCACGGTCTTTCCGACGTCACGTTCAAGATCGCCAATCGAAGGTGATGTGGATGTCCGCGATGAAATATTCTTAGCCACAAATTTCGATTTTTAACTCATAATCTTCCGCCCGCAAGATCGTCTCCACGTCTTACAGGCTGGGGGGCTAACTGTTGGGGTCAAAAACGGTTCTCTCGAAATCAATGGCTAAAACTATTTATCATGCGCGGAGTTCCCATAAAACAAGCGTTGAAAGCAAGACAAGTCGTATAGCTTAAAGAACCTATGTTAAAGTCGATCGTCCTTGTTTTACAAGATAAACTTTACGAGAAAACCAACTCAGATTTAGTCGTAAAAACTTCGATGATACAATCAAGACGAACCGAGAGACATTAGGTCCGTAGCTGAGATGACATGGCCATACGAAAGTATACGGAAGAAACGGGAAGTAATCTAAGTTTGGACATGCCAAACGACAAAAAATCTGCCATGAAACTTCAAAGAGCCCGTTCTCTCAAACCGTGAGGATCCAGAAAATGAGCAAGATATCAAATCGAAGCCCTCACCGAGACGCACGTGCTGCCTCTAGGCGCCGGGCGCCTAGCGCCCGTGCTCCCTCTAGGCGCCGGGCGTCTAGCGCCCGTGCTGCCTCTAGGCGCCGGGCGCCTAGCGCTGCCTCTAGGCGCCGGGCGCCTAGCGCCCGTGCTACCTCTAGGTGCCGGGCGCCTAGCACTGCCTCTAGGCGCCGGGCGCCTAGCGCTGCCACTAGGCGCCGGGCGCCTAGCGCCCGTGCTGCCTCTAGGCGCCGGGCGCCTAGCGCTACCTCTAGGGGCCGGGCGCCTAGCGCCCGTGCTGGCTCGGGTCCTCGAGCGACAATCTTCCGTGCACAAGTTCCAGGCCCCGACCGTCAGAAGTCTGTACTTTGAGTCTTTCCCGAGTCCTCGCGGAATGAATCATTGAGATTCCGCGTACAAAACTCCCGTTCTTACTCCAAACTAAGATCGTCGGAAACACTTCGGAAACTCGTAAGATATCAACGGGAAGGAAGATCTTAAATTCTTCGTAGGAAACAGTGATGGTTATCTTGAGACACCACTCATCTCAACTCTACGAAGGAATGAAGATCTTCCAAAGAAATCGTAGAGAACAACAGAAGTCCTAGAGACGGCCCGAAAGGGACCAAACGCGATCGGACAGTCTGTTTACGATTATCTGAGATAGATACGACGATTTACGTTTATCTTTACATAACAAGATAAATGCTAAATTTCCAGAAGGATAAATGTCAAGTTTCCCGAAGATAAATGTCAAGTTTCCCGATAAACATGAAGGCCGACGAAAATGGAAAAAGCCCGCTTCGCGGCCCAAAAGGAGAATAGACCGTCATAAGAAGGAGTATATAAAGGAGCTTTGGGAGAGAAGGAAAGGCAGAGCGAAAATCATTAAGAGCAAAAAACCCTAGAGAGACTTAGAGAGCAGATCCGAGATTTTAGACTGAGGGAACTTAGAACTTAGGTGGTCAGACTAGCAAGGCATGACCTAGGACGTCTGGCCGCCTCCCGTTCTACCTTCATCTTGTCCGCAGACTTCTGTTCCTTCGCAAGAATCCAACAATCCCTTTACTCAGAGTTCCGCACATAGAAACCATTGGCGTTATTCTCGACACGCCTGTTTCTATGACAAACGCTCGTACTAGACGAACTCCGCCAGGCAGTTCGATCTCTTGTCCAAATCTTTCTAACTGAACTACGTCCGACTTGATCCTCGAAAGGGGTACGTTGGCAGCCTTCCTTAAGGTCCAGTCCCAACTCTTAACAAAACCCTTTTTGTACGATTTTCGTCTTTTGTTATCTTTCCATATCTTCCGCACTTGTTCGGTCACTTGTCGTTGGCTGTCGCAGAGAATCCGGGCCTTCAGGGAAAGTCGGGTTAACTTGGCTTTCCTCCGTTTTTACTTAATCAAAATCGACAGTGCGAATTTCGGTTCCCACATCTACAAAAGTCAATAATGTGTATACCGGTTGCGGTTCCTTTGGGATAAATTTTATATCCTTGCCATACTCTTTTTGAGTTTGTTTGGAGCCCATAGATTATCAAAATATGATCAGTGAGATTCAACTAGTTATGAGATATATTTGCATTATGACATTTAAAAATAGAAGGTTGAGTTGAGACATTACATTATCAGAAACTTAGCAAAAATAGACATTACATTATACAAAACTTAGTAAAAGTAGATAAAACTACATGCCATAACATGAGAAATAAACACAACAACTAAACCAACCCCTCGAATGTCGTCGATCCGGTTCAATAGACAGGTATAGTTTTGGTTTATAATCGCCGGAACCAAAACGACTTCGTTTGCAAAACATAATGTCTATACCGGTTGCGGTTCCCTTGCTATAAGTCTACGTTTTCCTTGCGATATATTTTATATCCTTGTCATACTCTTTTTGAGTTTGTTTGGAGCCCATTAGATTATCAAAATATGATCAGAGAGATTCAACTAGTTATGAGATATATTTGCATTATGACATTTAAAAATAGAAGGTTGAGTTGAGACATTACATCATCAGAAACTTAGCAAAAGTAGACATTACATTATCCGAAACTTAGTAAAAGTAGATAAAACTACATGCCATAACATGAGAAATCAACACAACAACTAATCTTCAAAAGCCTAGTCGGAAACGGTCAAGTGAATTTCATTGCACAAGTCCCAAGCTGCAATTTGCCAGAAGCAACGATCGCATCTCGACTGTGGGCTGCAGCCATCATGTGAGATGGGCCAAGGATTATTAATTCTTAACACAGCAATCCTAGCAGAACCGAAGTCCCGGATGTGACTTGTTACTACCTTTGACAGAATCTTATGGAGGATGGAATGAGGGAGAGAAGACAAGTTCGACATTGAGAGATGAGTAGTCGTGAGAGATATTTGAGTTTAATGGAGTAAATGGAAAGTTTAACGTTTTATTTATTTGGGAAGGTGATAAACCTATTTATAATCCATTCTCTTCTTACCGATGTATTCATTGTATTTACTTTCCCACCACTTAAGAGTGATTTGATAGACGTCTTTAGAAGTCGAGAAGACACGACGTCTCACTGCAAGAAGGCGCATGGATCTGTTTTAATTATATAATCATCCATAAATTCAAACTTATTTTTTATACAATATTTTTATTTTTAAATAATTAAAATTATATAAAAATTCATAACTTTTTATGATCTATAAATAGAGACTACTTTCGTTTCATTTGGACACAGAACAAAAAAGTCATTTTATTCCTATAATCAATTATTTTAATGTTTTAAATATTTTTTATAATTGAATTCCAGTAATATTTTTTTTGAAACTCAAAATTCTTCTTCTTAATATGTATGTTATTTTAGTTTTTATGCTAATTAAATTCAAAATTATTAATATGTAATTATTATATTATTAAGATAAAAGAATATGAATAGCAAATTGTGGGACATGGTGTTGAAGTTTTTTACACAACCCATTGTAGAGGTTAAAAATAAAAATGTGTTGTAAAAATTAGGTGGATGAGTGAGAAGATGATGTGCAATGTTAAAATAGAAAAAGTAGGGTGTTGAAGATGAAATGAGTGTTGAAACCTTTAACTATTCTCAAATCTGAGGAAAAATATATAGGTTTTCCATCTTTCTCAAGAGCTAGGTGAGCTAATTCCTTATATCCCATTCGTTTATTTATCAAAAAAGTATAATTTTGAAAGTTCGAATTGGCTTTGCAGTGGAAAGAAGTACAATTTCTAGTGTGAAGAGATGGATAATCACATCGAGGGAGTTGGAATTCCTTGGAATTGTGAATGTGGAGCTCCCACAATCATATTGGAGTCTAAGACAGCTCAAAATCCAGGAAGAAGATTTTACAGATGTGGAGAGATATATGGTCCAAACCACGTGTTTAAGTGGCTTGATGAAGCACACCATGAAGAACTTGGAAAATTGGGGCGTCAACAAGCAATGATGGCTAAAGATTTGGCTTGATATATGACTTTACATATATCTTAAACCCTAAACCCTAAACCCTAAGAAAAGCACTGATATTTTTATAATTATTAATTCCTCTAAATTTTTGATTAGACAGCTAGGGTCAAATATGTGCAGGCTCTTCAATCATGATTTAGTTCACGTTTTTTAAGGCTTGAAATGTTAATTCATCACAACGGTTAATGTTAACAAATGCCTCGCTCTTTCTTTTTGCAGTGAAGAAATGTTCATAAAGTTATATGGTTTAAGTTTTCCCAGTAGTGTTCCTCCAAATATAATATACTAAATTTGAAATACGATATAATCTTGTTGAAAGGGTTTAGAACGAAACAAAATTGGTGTAGTTGGAAAATTGGATGACTTTCTCCTTCCACACCCTAGTTCGAGCTCCATAACGTGCAAATCTGTGTTTTGCCTCGTTTTTTACTCCTTTGATACTTTATTTCTTTCTTCTCCTTCCCCACCCTGGTTCGACTCCCATAAATACATTTGACATAAAAATAGAGAAATACATATTTTAATTTTCAGATAATTATAAATGTCGGTATAGGCTTCGTACTATATATAATGGTAACCGCTTAGAATTCGACTTTTACAAATACATAATCATTCATTACCAAGAAATATTATGAAATTGTAAAAAAATAAATAAAAAATTTGTGTACCACTGTTCGCAAAACACCAATAAATAAAATAATTTGGTGTATCACTGTTCGCAAACCACCTATTTGAATCACATTTTGGTTCCGGTTCAAATCCAATGTTTGGTTCTCGGGATATAAATTTACATGATTATTTACGAATTAGGTTTACATTTGGCTTTGGTTCCATATAAATATGACCAATCGTATAAAATATCCTATACAGAAATGATGGGTGGGCGTTTCAGTACCTATTTGAGTTTAGTTAGGATCTATTTGGATTAGCATCTTATAAGTTAAATATTTCAGTTACTCTCGACTATTTTTAAATTTTGGTTCGAGTTCGAATAACCCATTTAAATCATTTTTAAAAATATTTAAATTTCATATCTAACTTAAATTTCATTAATCTAAAAGCAAAATCATATATCTATTTTATTAGAACATCAACTTGACATACCCCATATAGTTATATGTGTGGTCCAAGTATTATAATACAATTATAGTAATCTCTCATTAATCATTTAAAAAAATAGTTATACTAAAAAAACACAAATATAGCTAAACACAAGTTTACAAATTAAATTTGTTAAAAAATATAAAAAAAAAAATAAACCTACCCTTTAAATGGCGGGTCAAAATTAGTTTGTAGTTAAAGTTAGTCAAGTGAGTTTATAAAATCCCATCCGTACATTAACCGAGAATTGACATTTAAATAAAGCGTGTACACTTGAGGAATCATCGTCATCCCCCTTTATTTTCTTTCCTCCAATAATAATTTCATTTCAATGGTCAAAATAAGAAGCCTAATCATTCTGAGGAAAAAAAATTACACAAGTAAAATTAGAAATATAAATAAAGATTTGCCCAAAACACACATATCTGATACAAAAAAATATATACATATATATAATAACAAAAAAGCATACGCTTAGAATTGCAATTTCATAAAAACATACAAAACAAAACATATACCCTCCCTCTTTAGGGTAACTCCAACCGAACGGTAAAGTTATTTGGCTTGCGTACATTTTAGTGGGACCGAATTAGCTGCCTAGAGTTTCAAAGTTTACCTAGTTTAACAGAGAAAGCCTTCTTTTTTTTTGAAACACTTTTTTTTTTGAAACACACACAGAAAGCCTTCTATTCTTGCCAAAGATTTGCATACGGTGCTGTGGAAGAATGAGAAGATGATCTGGAGTAAAAATAACATGCAACCAATGTACATAGTCAAAATGTAATCATTAATATCCACAAAATCTAAAAAACTTTACATTCAATAATATACTGTAAAAATGCAATAGCTGGTAGATAAATATATATTCAGCTACAAAATATCAAGAAGAGAAAAGAAGAGAGAGAGCATCACATTCACAGTAGCCATTTTTTTCGGCGACGGAGGAAGCTCTTCTTTGATTCAATGGCGCCGCCGAAGAGTGCCGGAGGAGGAGATAAAGGGAAATCTATTGCGGTGGCTACTTCGACAAGGCAGACTCGAAGCCAGACTCAGGCACGCACGGATGGTAACTCGCCGGTTTCCAAGCTCATGAACTTCGAATCTCCCGAGAAGAGGAAAAGGATGACGAAAGCCAAGGAAGGTGGATCAGCGACGAAGAAGATCAAGAAAGAAAAGGAGGAAGCTGCGGTAGAAGAAGACGACGAAGCCGATGAAGAAGCAGAAGCCTCCGTGAAAAAAACGATTGTAATCGAGCAGTGAAAAAAACGATTGTAATCGAGCACTGGTAAATCTCTAATCGTTGTTAGGGTTTAGTTTTTAAATCTTCACACATTCTTGCTGCTGTTAGGGTTTCTGATTCGTTCTCTTATAATGTGTTGTTCTTGAAGAGAAACTGTGGTTCTTCTTGTGATCTGCCTCATTAAAAGTTGGATTGTTTGTTGTTTTGATGAAGCAAACAAGACAAGTCATTCAAGGAGAGAGCGAACGAGGTGAAGGAAGGTCTGGAGAAAGCTGCTCCTGGCATCATTGTCACTCTCAATCCTGACAACGTAACTCTAATCTTTTTTAACTCTCCACATGTATATTTTTCGTCGTAAATGCTTGAGGTTGAGATTTTTTTCACATTGTTATGTTTGATTCAACAGCCAAGGCGTGGATGCTTTGAGATTCGAGAGGAAGGCAGCGAAACATTCATTAGTCTTTTGGTAAAGCCTTTTAAATCTTCTCATTGTGTCAGTTAGTCGTTGTTCTGTGACAATTTCAATGAGTTTTTTCTCGTCTTGTCTGTTCTTATGCTCGTAAACACGTTTCTATGACGATCTGTTTATAGATGAAAATCAGTTTTTCAGATCCTCATGCTTTTTTTTTTAACAAAGATCCTTATGCTTCTTATGTATGATATGAAGAAACCATTTACAAATATGACGGAACTTGATATGGAAGAGGTCGTTGCTAACATCCTAGAGAAGATTAAATGAGAGGGTTGTGTGTAGTTTCTGGATCCTAAAAATTTATGATATCTTTCGGATCATATTTTCTAAACCAGTTTTCGTTTTATGTTGGTCGGATGTTAAACTATGCTACTTTTGTTATATTTTATCGGATTATATATTAGATTATCTAAATTTTGGGTTTCTATTTTTGATAAATTAGAAAAAGAATTCATGATTTGGTTAGACATTCGTGTAGCATAGTTTAACATAATAAATCAGAAAAAGAATTCATGATTTGGTTAGACATTCGTGTAATCGTATTTTCACCATTTACCTTAACCGAATAAATTTATCAACTTATCCAAAAGGAACCTATATATATGTTGAATGAAGATATGTTTTCTGTTATACAAAATTGTAATTTAAAAATAATTCTCTGATTGGCTGTAACATTCAAATTAAATTAGCGGTTTGTAATAACCAAGGGACATCATCATAAATAATTAAGGGTTATTTCATATAGGATTATCACGCAGATCACCACCTCAGCCGTACATTTGTCAACCTATTATTATTTTATACAAAAATTGTGAGTGGATTCTAATTCTCTGATTGGCTGTTACCTCTATTGCGCGGATCAAGATCTCAGCCGTATATTTGTCTAAAGCAACGGACCGGATCTTTTGGATTCTGTCCTCTACCTACCTTCCTTCTATTCTCCACACCGTCGTATTATTTCCTTCCATCCCAGACCCTAAACCTAAACCCTAGACCCCAAACCATTTTTCAATAACTTATGTACATTTATTTGAAGAATTTTTTTCAATAACTCATGTACATTTATTTAAAGAACATCAAACACTGAGTATTTTATTCTGATAATTCTCATTCAACGAAAAGTTTGATCTCGTTATTTAAATACTGAAGTTCTATTGAACGAACACATGTAAAAAACAAAAAAAACAAAAACAATGAATATTATTTTCAAATACAATACCAGATCTCTAATTACTATACACACTAAAGGTTAACTACATACATACAACGAGGTGGTTGAATGAGGTGTTGAATAGAATTCAACCAGTTGAATCACTACAATGGGAGTGTCGAAAAAGTAATTTGATGATGTGATTAAACTGTGTTGAAAAGATTCAAACAGTCTAAATTACCTACTATGTACGATGGTTTTAAGATTCAACACCCTCTTCATTTTTAACAATCGTCTTCATACCCACTGCCATGGTTTTGTTGAATAAAATTCAAACGCCCTATCTTACTAATTAGCACTTAATTATTTCTGCATCAAAATTAAACAAACCTAGTCTCTATAGATAGATAATCTCTAAATTAAAATGATAAATTGTCATATAAATCTTAAAAATATATAATTAATTCCTAATTATATTATCGGTTTTAAATAACCAAGCCACCTCATCTTAATAAATTAAGGGTTAATTCCTACAAGATTATAGCCTTTCAATATATTACGACTCTCTTGGCGATCTATTATCTCTCTGATGATTTTGGTTGTGACCATTATCACGCGGATCACCATCTCAGCCGTACATTTGTCAACCTATTATTATTTTATACAAAAATTGTGAGTGGATTCTAATTCTCTGATTGGCTGTTACCTCTATTGCGCGGATCAAGATCTCAGCCGTACATTTGTCAACCTATTATTATTTTATACAAAAATTGTGAGTGGATTCTAATTCTCTGATTGGCTGTTACCTCTATTGCGCGGATCAAGATCTCAGTCGTATTCTTTCCTTCCATCCCAGACCCTAAAACTAACCCTAGACCCCAAACCATTTTTCAATAAAGTTCGTGTTTCCTTTAATTGCTATGTTAAAAAATGCTTCCGTTTAATTGTTGCTATCTTGTTTATGAACTATATCGTAAGCTTGCTGTGTGTCGATTAAAAAAAATTAACTAATAATTACTTGGTTAATTTGTGCAGGTTAAATTAACGATGGGACTTGACTATAGCTACACCCAGCCTTCGGAGTCAGAGGATTACTACGGTGGGAACTCAGTCGACAGTGTCTACATGGAAATGGAAGATCTTATTCGCCGGGACCAAGCTGAGATAAGATACAATGCTCGTGCGCGTGTGGAGTACCCTCCGCAACCCGATGTTGAGTTTGGATTCCCGCAGATTGCTACTGTGGAGCTCCGCCTCTTCTAGCAACTTCCACTAGTAGGAATGATCCAGGGAGAAGATATTACACCTGTGCGCATGTTGATGATGGTGAGAGACATGTTTCGAAGTGGTGGGATGTGGCCGTAATGGAAGAGATGAGAGCTAGGGATAGACACGTTCTTCAGATGGCTGAAAAGGTAGATTCCTTAACCCTTTTACCGGACTATGAGACTGAGCAGAAGATAGCTAGGCTAGAGAAGATTGTAAGGGAAAAACCTAGGTTTAGAAATGGCTTTGAATACTTTGTTGGTCTCACGGGCATCGTATTAGTTGTAATAGCTTTTGTGTGCATGTTTAAATGAACCGTTTCTAGTGTTATCTGTAATGTTGTAAATGTGTAATGTTGTAATGTACTCTTTGTATTGAACTCTTGTAATGAATCATATCTATAATATTTATTAACAACCAAGCTTCTTCTATTTTACGATTTTCATCGTTAAATATTAAAAACAAGGTTATCATCGTCCTTAGCTTGCCAGTTACTTTCTTCTGAGGCCGTGCCTTGACGGTACTGTTTCCTATCATTGCCATTAGCTTGCCAATTATGTAGTGTATCGCTGGTAGCTTCTTTCTTAACGACTTGCCTTCAAAACGCTCCATGTTAAGGGTTTTCACTGCTGATATTGAAATGATTTCTGGGTTATGCTGTTTACATTTGCCATCGACAAAATCAGTTGACCTGGCCCCATATAGGGGACTGAGCCCATTAACGAAAGTTATTATTGCCCTCAGCTTGCCAGTTACCTTAGGTATACTTTAGAAACTCTATCTAGCTATTTGGTCCTAGCTTGCCAGTTGATGTTTTACTTTACTCATATTTTTATTATACGAATACTGACTTCTCTTGGTGATAATTATTGGTGCATGCCCAAAAAAGCAACGACAAACAATTCTTCTTAATTTACAGCCTTTTCATAAAGTACAATCACATCATCTACACAATACAACCCTCAATGTCCTACAACTTCTTACACTACTTTCACAAAATTCTCAGCATCTGTTTAGAGTAAAAACCACCTAAAATTCAATTTATCGCTAGGATAACAATTTAACTAAATCATATCTTTTTTTTGGCACGAAACTAAATCAAACTAAATCATAACTATATCATGCTGTACATTTACCATCAACACAATTAGTTGACCCGGGCCCATTAAGGGGACGGAACTCCTAAAACAAAAGTCACTATTGCCTTTAGCTTGCTAATTCGTTGCCTTTAGCTTGCTGGTAGCTTCTTTTTTACGACTAGTATTCAAAACGGCCATTGCTAACTTTTATTCACCCATCAAATCACACTTAAATGTTCCGTGTTACTACTTGAACTTGGGTCTTCCGATCATTATTTACATTCTCCAAATAAATACAGAATATGGCGAAATTGAACTTGGATTCTCTCCCTCCTTTCATTCTTCATAAGATTCTCTCCAAGGTAGCAACATACAATCTCCGGGACTTTGGTAGTGCAAGAATTGCTTTTTCCGGGTTCAATGAAATTGGCAAAGAAGATTACTTTTACAGATCTGCAAATCTCATGGACTTGTTCAACTGGATAGATGAGGTCAATGCTGTTAGAAAATTCAGGCTTATGTGCTACCAGTTGGGTAATCCAGAGGCCATGTACTTGCGAGGTATGTATGAGTTCTTCAGGCTCCATTTACTTGATGAAGGAAGGGAAAAGATTCATCTTGCGGCTGAGAGAGGATTCTCGCTGGCCAAGTATGTAGATGGTATGATGAACTTAGTATTTAGCGTTGATGATAGAGGATTGGTTCACAAGTACCCAAGTTTTACTCGTGAATATGTTGATCGGATGCATCACATGATGACTAGTTGGGCACTCATAAGCTTTCCTGGTGACGTGGAACCTGAGATGTTTAGGTCTCTATGTGAAAGAATATCTCTTAACGTGTCACGTGATTGCTTGTGCTCCACAATGATAGAACCAGTGTCTGAAGTCTCCATAGATGAATCAAGACAAAGGTGGAGATGCGATCGTTGTTTCTGGCAACGTGCAGCTTGGGACTTCGGCAGTAACATTCATTTGACCGCTCGTCACTGGCCCATTGGAGATTAGTTGTGTGTGTATGCAATGTAATGTTTATCTACTTTGACTAAGTTTATGTAAAATACACTTCTGACTATGGAATGTGTGAAATAAGTATTGTGATTAACTAATACTCAATAACATATGAATCACTAACATATGATTCTTTCGCCTTACTTAAAATGCAGTACAACAAAAAGTTTGGGAAAAATAGGCACCAACTACAGTGTTCATTGATTGAGTTCCTTCATTTTTGCTTCTTAAACCCAGACATTGTCCTGCTCAGGTTTTTATCCTCAGGTGAGTCTTCGCCTATTTCCTCCACATAGTTCACGTCTTCCTCCAATGCAGCGACTTTCCTCCCCACATAGTTCACGTCTTCCTTCCTCCCCTTCACGTCTTCCTCCAATGCAGCGACTTTCCTCCCCACATAGTTCAGGTATTCCTTCCTCCCCTTCACGTCTTCCTCCAATGCAGCGACTTTCCTCCTCAACCTGTTTAACGCCCACATCTGCTTCACGTCCTTCTCTTCTAATGCAGCGACTCTCCTGTCTAACAAACCCAATCGCTTTGTCCAGTCTCCCGGTTCTTCAAATTCAGCAAATGAGATCTTGTGGGTAGGGTTGAATTCCTGCATCGTTCATACAGTGGGAAGAAGGATACACATCAGACTTGCTTAAGTCAAATTACTCACTAAAGATCAATAACATGGGACCAATCAGTCATTCATCCTAAGTATACAAATTTATTTCATATTACTCACTACACATCAGACTAGCTATATCAAATTACTCACTACACATCAGACTAGCTTAAGTCATATTACTCACTAAACATCAATCATAACATGGGACCAATCAGTCATCCTAACTATACCAATTTATTTCACAAACAAAGAGAGTGTCATAGAATTACAAACCCTTGTATCTCCACAGTCGCTTAAAGTTTGGCTGCAACTTTTCTCATCCTTATCTCCTTCTTCTTCATTTGGCTGAACATCATCAACACCCGGAGTCTCGTGACTCGACCTCTCCTCAGATCCTATCTCCCCGCCTCCTTGGTCAGGATTCTCCTCATACTTCAATCCTTTTTGTTCCATTTTGTCAACCGATTTACGTCTCGGTCTTCTTCTTCACAGCTCTGGTTTAGGTTTTCTGTCGCAGCGACCAAGTTCGACCCATTAAAATTAGGGTTTCCATTGAGGTTTTAAATGATTTATTGTTTTCTTTTGCTTTTTTTTACAAAACTTTCATTTGATGAAATACACTTTAGGCCCATTTCAGTATTTCGGCCCATTCAAGGAATTCCACATTTTTTGGATTTTGTTTGGTTGTTTACCTTTCCCACTCAAATAATCAACGAAGGATTGAAGACATAATCTCTCTAGCACACGATGACAACACATTAAATCTTCTTTGATGTCTCTAATAACCATTGAATGTTTATATGTGCATATTCAGACCTAACCTAATATACACACAACAATAGAACACCAAGATACACAAATTGAGACAGCATTACGAACATAAAAGAATTTGACACGACTTACAAAAGGTTTAAAGAACAACAAACGGCAAAAAGTGTATTTGTTAGCTGTTAGGGAAGGCTGATTAATCTTAAGAGCAAATTCCTCGTCATCAAATGAAAGTTTTGTATCACCCCACCATTAGCTTGCCATATCATCTCATCATATACTTGCCATTAAATTGCCAATTCGTATACTTGCCCTTAGCTTGCCAATTCGTATACTTGCCATTAGCTTACCAATTCGTATACTTGCCATGCGCTTACCAAGGGTAGCGCTGGTATTTTGAAATAATGGGTACTGACTCCAAAATTTCCTTTTAAGGGGTACCGACTCCACAATATCTCTCCAAAGTGTGGCATACCAGCGAATTTTCTCTTTATAATAACTGTTGCCAAATATAAAATAATTTAATATTTCTTTGTTATATTAAATTTTAAATAGTTTTCATAATTATTAGTTTATGATTTACAAGAGTTATATTAATAAGAGTTTTTAGTAATTAAACCCCTCAACTAAAGATGAATCTTGAAAAAAAAAACTCAACTAAATACTATTTAAAATGACGGTCACCTTTAACAAATTAAAGGGTGGCGAACACCTTTGGCAGTCAATATATATATGTTTATATATAATCACAAATTTTGAGAATCTATGTTGTATTTTTAAATTTTTAATTTTACAGAATTTATTTAAAATGATGCCGTTTTGGTAAACTAACGGATGACTAACATTTTTGACAGTCAATATATATATATATATACAAGTACAATTTTGAGAGTTTGTGTAGTATTTTTGAATTTTGTTTAGTTCAGTATGAAATATGCACTACTATAAAGTTCGTGAATGAAAATGCACAATGCGTAAACCTCATGTAGTATTTTAAATTTATGTTTAGTTCAATATGAAATACGCACTACTACAAAGTTCGTATAGAAATAGGCACGACCCATAAAGTTCATGTTGAAATAGACTTTTTCCAAAGAATGACATGCACGTCTGCAGTGGATGTTAATTTTTACATTTTATAATGATATTCGTTTTTTTCATCATTATTATTATATATTTTATATGTATTTGAATATTTTCAACACCACTAAATACTTAGTATAACTTTAAAAAAAGAATAAAATTATTTGATATTAGAAAATGATATATAAGCCGCGATTTGTTTTATATAACTACTGACAAATATCAAATAATTTAATATTTCTAAGTTATATTTAGAATTTTAAATAGTTTTCATAATTATTAATTTATGATTTACATGAGTTATATTAATAAGATTTTTTAGTAACTAAACCCCTCAACTAAAGATGAATCTTGAAAAAAAAAATCTCAACTAAATACTCTTTAAAATGATGATCACCTTTAACAAATTAAAAGATGACGAACAGCTTTGACAGTCGATATATATATATATGATCACAAATTTTTAGAATCTATGTTGTATATTTAAATTTTTTATTTTACAGAATTTATTTAAAATGAAGTCGTTTTGGTAAACTAACGGATGACTAACATTTTTGACAGTCAATATATATATATAAGTATAATTTTGAGAGTTCATGTAGTATTTTCGAATTTTTGTTTAGTTCAATATGGAATATGCACTACTGTAAAGTTCGTGAATGAAAATGCACAATACATAAAATCCGTGTAATATTTTAAATTTATGTTTAGCTCAATATGGAATACGCACTACTATAAAGTTCGTGAAGAAATAGGCACAGCCCATAAAGTTCATGTTGAAATATATTTTTTTCCAGAGAATGACATGCACGTCGGCAGTGGATGTTAAATTTTACTTTTTATAATGATATCGGTTTTTTTCATCATTAGTATTATATATTTTATATGTGTCATAATATTATTAACTGTATAGGTATTTGAATATTTTTAGGTTTCTTTACATCAAACCGGATCAAATGGGTTAATATTGTTACTTTTGGTTATTTTTAGATTAACTAATACCCAAAAGAAATAAATTGTAGCTGCAGATGTACTTAAATGTCCATGTTTAAGTGATATGTGTACAAATAAAAAAAATGTTAACCATTTTCAATTCTTGTCACAAATAGAATAATTTCATTCAAATATGTCCAATTATTATAGTTAATATGCAAAATAAGTACTGTCATAATATTATATTAAATATAATTAATGATGTAGTTAAAAAGTGAGAAAATAAAAGTAAAAGATAAAATAAAAATTGAAAACAAATAAGTTTTGTATCTGTAAAAAATGATGTAATTTATTTAGTAAAAATAATAAATTAAGTGGTCAGAATTGAAAAATATAATAAAAATCTATAAAAAAATCAATTAAAAGTAAGCAAGTATTATTTTATATTGCTATTCATGTTTCCGAACAGTTTTCATTTATATTGTTATACATGTTTCCAAACTATTCTCATTTGTACTTCATTTTTAGTAATATAGACTAAACGTATCATTTTCTTTATATTGTTAGTCAATAATTATAGTTAACAGATCTAATATCTGTACTGGCAGAATTACTGATAAGACTTTGTGTGGGAACCGAAATTCGCACTGTCGATTTTGATAAGTAAAATACGGAGGAAAGCCAAGTTAACCCGACCTTCCCTGAAGGCCCGGATTCTCTGCGACAGCCAACGACAAGTGACCGAACAAGTGCGGAAGATATGGAAAGATAACGAAGATCGTAAATCGTACAAAAAGGGTTTTGTTAAGAGTTGGGACTGGACCTTAAGGAAGGCTGCCTACGTACCCCTTTCGAGGATCAAGTCGGACGTAGTTCAGTTAGAAGGGTTTGAACAAGAGATCGAACTGCCTGGCGGAGTTCGTCTAGTATGAGCGTTAGTCATAGAAACAGGCATGTCGAGAATAATGCCTAGGGTTTCTATGTGCGGAACTCTAAGTAAAAGGATCGGTAGATCTTTCCGCGAGAAATAAGGGTCTGCGGACAAGATGAAAATAGAACGAGAGGCGGCCAGACGTTCTAGGTCGTGCCTTGCTAGTCTACCGCCTAAATTCTAAGTTCTTAAGCTAACAGGAGCTCTCTAGGTCTCCAATCTCGGATTTGCTCTTTCTCTCAATGATTTTCGCTCTCCCCCTCTTCCTCTCCCAGAGCTCCTTTATATACTCCTTCCTATGACGGTCTATTCTCCTTCTGGGCCGCAAGGCGGGCTTTTTCCATTTTCGTCGACCTTCATGTTTATCTTCGGGAAACTTGACATTTATCCTTCCGGAAATTTAGGATTTATCTTGTCGCGTAAAGATAAGTGTAAGTCGTTGTACCTGTCCTAGATAATCGTAAATGGATTGTCCGATCGCGTTTGGTCCCTTTGGGCCGTTTCGAGGACTTCCGCTGTTTTCTACGATTTCTTCGGAAGATCTTCAATCCTTCGTAAAGTTGAGATGTGTGGTGTTTTAGATAACCTTCATCGTTCCGTATGAATGATTTAAGATCTTCTTTTCCGTTGATGTCTTACGAGTTTCCGAAATGTTTCCGACGGTTTTAGTTCAGAATGAGAACGGGAGTGTTGTTTGCGGAATTCTAATGATTCATTCCGCGAGAACTTGGGAAGGACTCGAGGCGCAGATTACTGACAGTCGGGGCCTGGAACTCGTGCGTAGAAGATTATCGTTCGAAGACGCGAGGCAGCACGGGCGCTAGGCGCCCGGCGCCTAGAGGCAGCACGGGCGCTAGGCGCCCGGCGCCTCCTAGAGGCAGCACGGGCGCTAGGCGCCCGGCGCCTCCTAGAGGCAGCACGGGCGCTAGGCGCCCGGCGCCTCCTAGAGGCAGCACGGGCGCTAGGCGCCTCCTAGAGGCAGCACGGGCCCTAGGCGCCCGGCGCCTCCTAGAGGCAGCACGGGCGCTAGGCGCCCGGCGCCTCCTAGAGGCAGCACGGGCGCTAGGCGCCCGGCGCCTCCTAGAGGCAGCACGGGCGCTAGGCGCCCGGCGCCTCCTAGAGGCAGCACGGGCGCTAGGCGCCCGGCGCCTCCTAGGGGCAGCACGGGCGCTAGGCGCCCGGCGCCTCCTAGAGGCAGCACGGGCGCTAGGCGCCCGGCGCCTAGGGGTAGGTCGCGGTCAGCTGCTTTGGTTTGCGGGTGTCCGTGTGCATCTTTCGGAGGATTTTTCGTACGACAAATAGTCTTAGCCGTTGATTTCGAGATAACTGTTTTTGACCCCAACAGTTAGCCCCCCAGCCTGTAAGACGCGGAGACGATCTTGCGGGCGGAAGATTATGAGTTGAAAATCGAAATTTGTGGCTAAGAATATTTCATTGCGGACATCCACATCACCTTTGATTGGCGATCTTGAACGTGACGTCGGAAAGACCGTGAGTTCGTTGCTCAATGTGAGGAAAGAGAAGAACATATGTCCTCGAAAGTCCGTCATCTTCAAGAGAAGATTCAGAGTCTTGAGGAGACGAGGACTCGCAAGTTTGACGGAGAGGACTTCGACTCGATTCTCGCTGGTCTGAATCCCGTGTGCACCCTTTTCCCGGATTCGGAGGGTTCGGAGGACCAGGACTACGCAGTCAAGGATCGTGAAGCCGACACATATGAGACATGCAGCGGTGGTGCGACCAAAGGAGGCGACGGTGAAACCGTTCCTACTTTGGGTGAGTTTTGAGGATGAAGGTGATGCTCCGGGGAGCGTCTAGGTTTATCAATCCCTTCGGAGATTTTTATTTTGATTGTGTTTCGGCCGTTAAGAGGCCATGATGTACATTTGTGGGACTGGCCGTTGGTGGCTTCGAATCCCGGCCTTTTTCAAGGCATCTGTTGAACTCTGCGGCTCAATCTTTATAAAATATTAATGTTGCATTTTCAGAACTTCTATCTATCGAAGTTAGAGGGACAGGGTGTGAGTTGTCGTCTCATTCCTGCCTCTCTGATGATCACCGTATCCGTCGTTTGTACAAAGCGATATTTTCCTGCGGTTTACGATTTACGCGAAAATTCGTGGAAACGAACAGACTTGAGTGAAGAGACAAGTTTTGGGATCTCGCGTCGTTGACGCTTTGCCTATGAGATGTTAAGGTACCAGCAAGGCTGGGTTTAGGGCAAGACCTAGGTTTACTCTCAGACTGAGGCTGTGCGATGACAAATCGGCTTTCGTTTTGCCTGTTTGTGATTTTAACCTGATTCGTACCGTTTTAAAATCCGCGAAGTGGTATCGGCTTATATGATTTGTCTGGGCACGAACCGAGCTACTTCCTTTACGAAGTGCTGAACCAAATTTGGAATTTTTGTATAGCGCGCTATGGGATCCTTGTCGGATGTAAAAGAGCCTACCCTTAGGTGGCTTGTCTGTTTAGGACGTTAGAGTTCGTTTGTTGTGATCAGCAACAACGATATGATGCCGTTTAGAAGGCGTATGAAGGTTTTAATTGAAAAACGAATGTTCAGGCACGAAGCGACGTCTCGCAGTGCTTTGAAGTTTGTTTTTCTTATGCCATAAAGTACTATGGGCTTTTAGAAATCGCGGAATGTTTCCGGGCGATAGTTTATGATTTATTTGGCGGATACTGGATCCATTGTTGAGGCCGTTTAGCGATTGGCGAATTTGTTTGCGAAGAGTTTCGAAAATTCGATTTCTGCAAAATCGTGGGAGTATATGAGTATACGTATTTCAAATGCGTACGAGTCAATTTTCCCTTGTGCCGCATTTCAAATGTTCGCGGGCTTGGAGATGTTTTGCGAATGTCCGTAGTTAGAAACTGTTGTTTCAGTTTGGACGAGGGATTAGGACCAGGGGTCGCGTATATTTGACCCAGGGAGAAGCGTCTACCTTCGCTTTGTTTCGCGAAGTGTTGGCCTTCCGGGATTTTAAGGACGACTCGTATAACTCTTGGAGCTTTGTCACGAGTGTTTCTTTTCATGCTTTGTTTACGGGGCGTATAGAGCTTAATCAGTCGATGTTAAGTTCAAATTTTTCCGTTAACCGTATGGCTGTTAGGACTGATTTTATTACGAGAAATTCATCGCATGATTTCCGCTTTTGGGCTATGCGACAGAGTTGCTCACGTAAATGGTCACTTGGAGTTTTATGACAAATCGTGGATTATCGTTTGGCCCTTAAGTGATTGGAGCGGCGATCGTTCAGCTGTTTTGTCTTGGCGTGAAGGCTGTGTTCAGCCGTTTAACCAAGGAGTTGGTAAACGATCAGACTGCGATCCTTTCGCATTAAGGTCATATTGGTTCACGATTGTCCTTAATGGTGATGCCGAATTCAGGTTCGGGCTTTATGGAAAGGCGTAGTCGGCCGATGGCCGAATAGCGTTCGTTGAGATAGAAATGCAAATCTTAGCGGAGTTTTCCGAGTTATGGGTTACACGGGAAATGTTTCCGCTTTGATTTCGTCTTTTGGCGAAAGTTGCTTCGAATTACTCATGGAGTTTTGCCGAAGGTTATTCCGTTAATTTTGTAGCTCACCGTCGTGCTATCAGTCTGACGTTGTACGAGTTTCTTGTCGCGAGATTGCAACAAGAGACGGTGTAGAGTTTTCAAGACTATGTTTGTAACGGTTTGACCACGCCGTTATGCCGCTAGCGTTTCAGACGAATCTTAGAGTGCCGTTTGCCTTTTGAAAGGAATTTTTTTCTTTATGAGGTAGAATGAGTATGCCAAGGATGCGTGACGATCGTTTCTCGGTTTTTCGAGAGATTAGATCGGTTTGCGTGTTCTGCCTAGACAGTCAAGGAACAATAGAACGAAACTGGAAGAAAATGCCTAAGACTAGACTATCCACCTAGGTTCTAAGTTCCCTAAATTTTACGGCAATTTACAAGACATTCTCATTCCTATCCTACGAAAAGATTAAAACCTTGATAAAATTTTCTAAGTCGGACGTACCTTAGTCTCATTGATTACTCGAGATTGCCTCATGTCCGTTCCTCTTTGTCTTCTAACGTTTCATTGTCAAAGGTCTTCGAGAAGTCTGACACTGAATCGAGAATCGATTTTTGATGAAACCCGAAGGAACAGTACAGAATCGTTACAGAATCGTTGAAGCAAAGGGAGGAGAAGTATGCAAAACTCGAAGAAGGCTAAGGTGGGTAGACAAGTGAAAACGAACAGCAAGATGTCACTTGAGTGGGGCTTCTTGTTTCGTCAAGCTATGAGCAAACTGGTCAGGTCAAGAAGCTTGCGATCTTGTTATACTTCACGAATGATGTTTCGTAAAATATTGCCGAGCTTTTATTTAACGAGAGTTATTCAACAAAATGTTGTCGAGTTAATTTTACGGAAACTGTTCCGTAAAATGTTGTCGAGTTTAATCGTGCAGAAGCTGTCTCGTGAAGTATTGTCTAGGATTATTTTACGAAAGGCGCAAAGTATTTGGTTGGACTATCGTCGGGATGGTTTCGCGAGGATTTGCCGCGTTCGCCGAATGTTTTGTTGTCCAGCGATCAGCGCAGGGCGGGCGCGTTAGCCGCCCGGCGCCTAGGGACAGCACGGGCGTCCTAGCCGCCCGGTGCCTAGAGGCAGCACGGGCGTGCTAGCCGCCCGGCGCCTAGGGACAGCACGGGCGTGCTAGCCGCCCGGCGCCTAGGGACAGCACGGGCGTGCTAGCCGCCCGGCGCCTAGGGACAGCACGGGCGTCCTAGCCGCCCGGTGCCTAGAGGCAGCACGGGCGTGCTAGCCGCCCGGCGCCTAGGGACAGCACGGGCGTGCTAGCCGCCCGGGACTGTGCTTCCTTGCGGGAACTGCCTGTTTTTCCCGTTTTTTTTTAAAGGTTTCTCGATCGACACTTAGTCTCTCGAGGTTTCTTTAATTGTTTTTCCGAGGCTTTTGGACATCGATTTCATCATGATCCCAGCAAGGAATTGTTTCTTAGAACGTTGTTGACCTTTTATTTTACGAGAGTTATTTCACAAAATGTTGTCGAGGTTATTTTACGGAAACTGTTTTGTAAAATGTTGTCGAGTTTAATCGTGCAAGAGCTGTCTCGTGAAATATTTCGAGAATTTATTCTAAGAAACATTTCCAGTCGAAACTCTGCTCGGTAATCATACCGTCATATCAGCCTTGGGCTCGATCCTACTCTAAAATCGTATGTGGTCGTTTAGCCGTGATTCGGGCCTCTTTTGGGCCGTCTTGGGACTTAGACGTTTTTACGATTTTTCTTTAGAAAAAGCCGTTGATGTGACGCTGGTTTTTCCGAAGGGATTTCGATTCCCCGTATAGTTAAGGCAACTGGTGTTCAAGCTAACCATAGCTGTTGTATACGGCAGGCAGGAATCCGTCTCGACTACCAAGTCATTTTTTGAATTTTTCCAAGCGAGGGGGGTTGTGTCCATGGACCCGAGGACCGTGTTGCAGGAACTTGGACGGGGGTGCATGGTTGATAGGACCCGAACTTGGTCGGGATGGTCCGCTCTCGGGACGTTTGTCCGTAAGATGATAATCTTAGATAACCGTTTGCATAAGCGTTGGTCGTAGGAGCAGTCACTGCTGAAGTTGTATTACCAGCGTCGATATGAGCTGCGAGTTTGTCTTTCATATTTCCAGACATTGCTTTGATCAAGCGTTTTGCGGCCGTAAGAGTAAGAGTAATCCGTCCTCCCCTCCTTCTAGCGCCAAACTGTGGGAACCGAAATTCGCACTGTCGATTTTGATAAGTAAAATACGGAGGAAAGCCAAGTTAACCCGACCTTCCCTGAAGGCCCGGATTCTCTGCGACAGCCAACGACAAGTGACCGAACAAGTGCGGAAGATATGGAAAGATAACGAAGATCGTAAATCGTACAAAAAGGGTTTTGTTAAGAGTTGGGACTGGACCTTAAGGAAGGCTGCCTACGTACCCCTTTCGAGGATCAAGTCGGACGTAGTTCAGTTAGAAGGGTTTGAACAAGAGATCGAACTGCCTGGCGGAGTTCGTCTAGTATGAGCGTTAGTCATAGAAACAGGCATGTCGAGAATAATGCCTAGGGTTTCTATGTGCGGAACTCTAAGTAAAAGGATCGGTAGATCTTTCCGCGAGAAATAAGGGTCTGCGGACAAGATGAAAATAGAACGAGAGGCGGCCAGACGTTCTAGGTCGTGCCTTGCTAGTCTACCGCCTAAATTCTAAGTTCTTAAGCTAACAGGAGCTCTCTAGGTCTCCAATCTCGGATTTGCTCTTTCTCTCAATGATTTTCGCTCTCCCCCTCTTCCTCTCCCAGAGCTCCTTTATATACTCCTTCCTATGACGGTCTATTCTCCTTCTGGGCCGCAAGGCGGGCTTTTTCCATTTTCGTCGACCTTCATGTTTATCTTCGGGAAACTTGACATTTATCCTTCCGGAAATTTAGGATTTATCTTGTCGCGTAAAGATAAGTGTAAGTCGTTGTACCTGTCCTAGATAATCGTAAATGGATTGTCCGATCGCGTTTGGTCCCTTTGGGCCGTTTCGAGGACTTCCGCTGTTTTCTACGATTTCTTCGGAAGATCTTCAATCCTTCGTAAAGTTGAGATGTGTGGTGTTTTAGATAACCTTAATCGTTCCGTATGAATGATTTAAGATCTTCTTTTCCGTTGATGTCTTACGAGTTTCCGAAATGTTTCCGACGGTTTTAGTTCAGAATGAGAACGGGAGTGTTGTTTGCGGAATTCTAATGATTCATTCCGCGAGAACTTGGGAAGGACTCGAGGCGCAGATTACTGACAGTCGGGGCCTGGAACTCGTGCGTAGAAGATTATCGTTCGAAGACGCGAGGCAGCACGGGCGCTAGGCGCCCGGCGCCTCCTAGAGGCAGCACGGGCGCTAGGCGCCCGGCGCCTCCTAGAGGCAGCACGGGCGCTAGGCGCCCGGCGCCTCCTAGAGGCAGCACGGGCGCTAGGCGCCCGGCGCCTCCTAGAGGCAGCACGGGCGCTAGGCGCCCGGCGCCTCCTAGAGGCAGCACGGGCGCTAGGCGCCCGGCGCCTCCTAGAGGCAGCACGGGCGCTAGGCGCCCGGCGCCTCCTAGAGGCAGCACGGGCGCTAGGCGCCCGGCGCCTAGGGGCAGGTCGCGGTCAGCTGCTTTGGTTTGCGGGTGTCCGTGTGCATCTTTCGGAGGATTTTTCGTACGACAAATAGTCTTAGCCGTTGATTTCGAGATAACCGTTTTTGACCCCAACACTTTGCTTTTGATTTTATAATTTATTTACAATACATGCCATTCTTATTTAATTATAATTTCAATAAATGTATTTTAAAAAGAGTTTTAACTTACGGATTTTACCAAATATGATCTATAATTTCAATCAAACACAAAATAATCCATGTTTTTAGACTTTATTTTTCCCTATTCACCCTAGAAGTTTGAGTTATTCACGAAAATACAATTTTTTTTTTTTTGAAATGAGTCTTTTACCTTATCTTCTTCACCAAGTTTTTACAATATTGCAATTTTCATCAATACACCAACCACCATGAACAACCAATTTAAAGCGCTTAATGCACCAAAGTTCCAATTTTTACTCTTCATATCTCATTACTCATGCAGATAAATCACATCTCTTTTATTTTCTTTTTTTAATTCATCCAAAAAAATCAAGATTTTGATTCCAACCTTTGCAAGGCTTCTAGATACATTTAAGCTCATTATTCTTGATCATTAGCGACTTGTTAGCTTTTGTAGTGAAGTTATGTGTGCTTGGAGAAGCTAAGCAAGTCATTTCACAAATTCAAGGTATGAAATCGTCTTTTTCAGATCTGTTCGCAAGGACTTTGGGAAGACGTTTCAAGATGTGTTCTCCATCAAGAAGACTTTCTTAAAAGTCCTCTAACTTTCCTTTCTTAAGGAAAAAGCCCCAAAAATTTCCAAAGTCTTCTCGGATAAACATGTTAGCTTTACAACTGTCTGAAGTTTGTCAGAAATTTGACTTTTATAGAAAACTTCTCCGGAAGACTTATATAGACTTCTTGCGACAGTGAGAGGACTTTGGGAAAACTTTTGAAAAGTCAAATATAGCCAATTGCAAAAGTATCTCAAGAAGTTTTCTTGCGACATTAAAATGTCAAATTTATGTCAAACTTTGGTCCATTGCAAAACTAACCCTTTTATCCGAGAAGACTTCACGAGAAGTCTTCTCTGGAATTTTTGAGAATTTTCCAAATTTAAAATTAAGCTAATATTTACAAATGAAGACTTCTCAATATATCTTTTGTATAGTAGACTTCTTAGCTTCTCGGAAGACCTTTTAGGAAGTCTCTACGTCAATCTTTATTAAACTTTAATTTTCTCCAAATTTAAAATGAATTTTAATATTTTCTTGTTAATTCATGCATATCAATATTGGAGTTATTGGATTAAATTCATAACTTATTTGGTGATAATTATAAGATTTCAAATACTGATGTTTACTAATGTTTCTAACTAATCCGAGAAGAATTTTTAAGAAATATTCTAAGAGAAGACTTCTCCAGAAGTCTGATTTTCAAGAGTGTTAAGTAATTTTTTTTGATCAACCTTGTTAAGAAATTTCAAAGTAAGTTTTTTTAACTTTCAAAAGTGTTAAGTAATTTCAAGAATATCAAGTCATGTGGTTTAATGTGTCTTTTAGATCATAAGATGTAATATTTAATTTCAATAAGATTTAAAATTTCAACTTTCACTTAAAATTCAATTTTTAATCTTTTTGCTATTCTACCAAATATTCTTTGCATTACTATTCCAACCAAGTAAGATAAAGTTAGAATTAGGGATGGATGTTTGACTACCCATACAGGTTTGATCTAATGTCTATGTGGGTTTCAGGTTTTTAGGGTTAAAAATTCAGCTCCATTCGGATAATTTATAAATTCTAGTTTCAATTCGGTTTGGATCTTTGTGGGTTTGGTTCGGGATTAGATAAATCGTTTAAATTTGTATATGTATTAATTTTATTGCTTATGTATACGATTTGATTTTCTTTATATGATAAATAAAAAGTTCAGGAACAACTAGGTTTATTTTAGGGATAATTTGGAAAATACCCTATTTAGGATTAGAAATTTGAAAAAATACACTGCATTTAATTTCTTTTGAAAATTACACTTTCTTTAATGTGAATTTTACTTTTTACCGCAATTTAATATTTCAATAATTAATACATAAATTCGTAACTAATAATAATTTATAATTATTTATATTTAAAATAAATATATGTGTTTAAATATAAATATGTTACAATAACAAAGATATATAAAATAAATAAATTATGATTTGAGTTGAGTTTATCATGACGTTAATATAGATTTTAATTTATTTTGTTAACTTTAAAATAAATAAAATTAATTATTCAATATAAGAAAATTTATAAATATATTAAAAAGGTATGGAAAATATATTATGTAGTTTAAAATTTATTATGCATATATTCTCTAATGATTTTTCTTTTTTTCTAAAACAATTTTTTTAAATATAATAAAATTGACAAATATTTAGATTGGGCAATCTGGTAAATTTATATATAAATAAGTGTATTTTCTAAAATCTTAAATTAAGGGTGTATTTTTCAAATCATAATCTTATTGAAGTGCATTTATCCAAATTTTCCCTTTATTTTATTATTAATTAATTTATTAAATTTATTTTAATATTTTTATCTTTTATTTATTGCATTGCAAGAAAATGTCTTTTTTTTCATCAATCGGCCATTTTATTACTCAAACTTGAGGTGGTCTAGGTAACAAGACAAGAATAAAACATCTGACAAAGATAAGTTCTCGAAACAATGAGCTTGCAGGCTTAGCTAAAAAGTTTGAGATTCCATTATGTGTATGTGGGATATGGGTGATCTTGAAGTCTGAGAAGCATATCCGCAGCAGAGTCTTTAACTTCTCCAGTTCTGTTGCAAAGCTTGGTCAAGCATGAGACTCCTTGATCATAGCTATCAAATTCTTACAATCCGTTTCAAAGCTCTGACATATCAAAGGTTGTGGCATGCTTTCCAATGCCAAACATAGTGTTTCCACCTCTGAGTGCAAAACTGATTCATGCCATCTATCATTTTGTGTCCCCATAAGTTCTACAACCACCTTATATATTAATGAACAAAAATGTCTTTTAATATTAATTAGCGATATTTTATATATTTATCAGCCACCTTTATATATTTTTATATGCATATTCGGTTTTAACTTCCATTTCGGATTTTAATCTCCTGTTATATATTTTCTCTTATATATTTATCAGCCACCTTTATATATCTTCACCGTGAGTGAAGATTCTAATTCTATAGAAAGTTAGAATATACTTTTTTAATGTTTCCTTTTACCATTTGACCAAATTTTAATGAAATAATTTGCCTTTATAATTTTCTTTTTTCTTCAAATATCATCTAGATTTGATTTAATTTTACTTATGTTTGGAAAATATTATGAAACGGTTGGTTGACATAAAGATTGTCTAAAATTTTATAACATGAAAACCAAACAATTAACAATAGTCTTTGGCTTATCATCAAAAACAAAACAAAACCCTCAAGCATTTTAACAGAATAAAATAAAATAAATATGAATTTAGAATCATATTTATATAACAGGAGATTAAAATCAGAAAAACCAACCTAAAACCGAATTGTATCCAAATTAAGCAGACCTATGCCATTTTATCTAAAAAATAACGAAATTAATAATCTTATTTCGCACAAGGATCAGATTACTACTTAGTGTTTATTAATGAATAAACCAAGACTTTCTTTTTGCAGAAATTAGGTCCTAAATATGTATTTTATTTTTTGTTTTTAATGTTAATTTTCTGTTTTAATAAAATAGTTTTTAATGGAAATTAAATTATATTCATCAAAAACCATTGTTACATCAAATGCAGCAGAATTGTATCTTTGTTTCTCTAATTGCTACAGAAAATTTGAAAAACTATCGGGTGCCAAATCAAAACGATAAGGCATTACTATAGAATAGATGTTAATCCTACTAGTGTTCAAAAGAAAAGAAAAAACTAATTAATCCTCTGTTTCTGTCAGTATATCTCTAAGTGGGACACAAGCAATGGATCGGGATGGTTGGCATTTTACAAAAAATGGAAAGTATACGGTCAAGTCAGGATATCAAGTAGAAAGAACCTACCCGGATAAAGGAAGAGTGGCAATAGAATTTGGCCCCACAGTGACTGATCTAAAAGCCCACTGCTGGAAAGTACGTTGTCCGCCGAAAATGAAGCATTTTCTATGGCAACTATTGTCGGGATGCATAGCAGTAAAGAAAAATCTACAAGCAAGAGGAATTAAGGGTGACATAAGGTGTGACAGATGTGGAGCATCAGAGGAATCTATTAATCATGTTTTCTTTGAATGCCCACCGGCAGTCCAGGTATGGGCTCTATCCACGAACCCAACGCATCCAGATCATTTTCCAGGACAATCTTTGTTTGCAAACATGGATTATTTGTTCTGGAGGATCAAGCCAACATTGGAGGATCACCACTTTGTATGGATATTGTGGTACATATGGAAATGACGAAATAACAAAGTTTTTAGTAATTTGGATATGGATCCGAGCGACACTCTTCAAAGAGCTATGACTGAATCGTTACTTTGGGCGGAAGCTCAACAGGAAATCGCTCATCCAAAGAATCAGGTTCCTCCCATGGAGGAAACAACATGTCCGATCCGATCGGGACGTTGGTGTTTCACGGATGGATCATGGAAAGCAAAGGATAAATTTTCAGGACAAGGATGGTATAGTACATTGGAAGGCTTTGAAGGGCTATTAGGATCAAGGAACCCAAGGGCCAGTCAATCGCCGTTACACAGTGAGATTGAAGCTCTGATATGGGCGATGGAATGCATGAGGAATTTACGGCAATATAATGTTACATTTGCAACGGATTGTTCTCAATTGGTTAAGATGGTTTCGGAACCAGAAGAATGCCCGGCTTTCGCAACTTACTTCGAAGACATCAGGAGTCTAAAGAGAAGTTTTAACAGCTCAGAGATTATTCATATACCACGGACGCAAAACAATGTGGCGGATAGCTTGGCACGTAGTGTGAGACAATAGTCGTCGTTTACTGTCTATATGGATACGGAGCACCCACCTTGGTTTACAGAGTCCACATGAGTCTGTAATCTGGTCGATAAAAAAAAAAAAAAAAAAAAAAAAAAAAAAAAAAAAAAAAAAAAACAAACCGATTCCTTATTTTGATCTATCAATGAGCTTCACCATAGTACTGATCGTCCTTGGTTGTTCTAAGAGATTTCACGACCTCTCGGCCGTTTTGTGCGACTGCAACTTCTTAACCAAACCATATTAAAACACTCTTGTGTTTATAACTTTTCCATATTCATGGCTGTCATTGAAAATGATTTGTCCTTTTCTCTGCATTTATTTGATCAACCTGAAATATATGGTTCAGATACATACATATATATGAAGTTGACTTTTCCGAATAAAATTGTCGGTGAAATTGTTATACAAACACTTGTTCTCTCCTTCTATTTTTAGAGATTACTCCATTCCTTCCAAACAAAATTCGAATTTCTCTGGTTGATCACGATTCCATTTGGATTTTCTTCAATGGGAAAACCGACGGGGAAAAAGAAGAAGAATCCCGAGACTCCTCCTACGGGTTCTTCCAGCGGTGGTGGAGGTAACAAATCAGGAAAATGCTTCGATCGTTCCGCCTCCAAGGCAGCTGCAGCATTCGACGAAGACATGACGATCTTCATCAACCGAGCATCAGAGCTGAAAGAAGAAGGAAACAAGCTATTCCAGAGACGTGACACGGAAGGCGCCATGCTAAGGTACGATAAAGCCGTCAAGCTTTTACCTAGAGATCACGGAGACGTAGCGTACCTTAGAACGAGCATGGCCTCTTGCTACATGCAGATGGGATTAGGAGAGTATCCCAACGCCATCAACGAATGCAACCTCGCTCTGGAGGCTTCTCCTAGGCACAGTAAGGCTTTGTTGAAACGCGCTCGGTGTTACGAGGCGTTGAATAAGATGGATTTCGCGTTTAGGGATTCGCGCGTTGTTCTTGATATGGAGCCTGAGAATGTTTCTGCGAATGAGATCTTTGAGAGGGTGAAGAAGGTTTTGGTGGGTAAAGGGATCGATGTGGTTGAGTTGGAGAAGAGTTTTGTCGATTCGCAGCAGCCTGTTGGCGCTGCTAGGCTAAGGAAGATTGTCAAGGAGAAGTTGAGGAAGAAGAAGAAGAAGACGGAGAGGAAAAGTATGGAAGGAGGCTTTGTTGAAGATGATAAGAAGTTAGAGGATAAGGTTGTTGTTGAGGAGAAGAATACTGGAAAAGAAGTTGAAGGTTGTTGTTCAGAAGTTGAAGATGGAGAGGAGGTAGATAGCAGGAAGAAGCTAGAGGATAAAGTTGTGGTTGAGGAGAAGAGAGCGAGTCCTGTCATGGACAAAGAGGTCATTGCTTCAGAGATTGACCCAAAGGTGACTAGGACGGTGAAGCTGGTTCATGGAGATGATATACGGTGGGCGCAATTGCCCTTGGATTCTAGCGTTAGACTTGTGAGAGACGTTATCAAAGATCGGTTCCCTTCTCTGAAGGGTTTCTTGATCAAATATAGAGACCAAGAGGGTGATTTGGTTACCATTACCACCACGGATGAGCTGAGGCTGGCTGCGTCTACAAGGGAGAAGCTCGGGTCTTTTAGATTATATGTAACTGAAGTTAGTCCCAATCAAGAACCGACTTATGAAGGTTTGGACAATGGCGAATCATCCGAGAAGTTTGCTAAGGGGTCGAGTAGTGTTGCTGATAATGGAAGTGTTGGACACTGTGTGGAATCTGAGAAAGCATCTCATGGCCTTCTTGATCATTGGATTTTCCAGTTTGCGCAATTGTTCAAGAACCATGTCGGGTTTGATTCTGATTCTTACTTGGACCTTCATAACCTTGGGATGAAGCTGTATTCAGAAGGGATGGAAGATACCGTCACCGGGGAAGATGCGCAAGAGCTCTTTGATATTGCTGCTGATAAGTTCCAAGAAATGGCTGCACTAGCCCTGTTTAACTGGGGGAACGTTCATATGTCTAAGGCAAGAAGACAGATCTATTTTACAGAGGAGGGTTCTAGAGAAACTATACTAGAGAAGGTCGAGGCAGGATTTGAATGGGCAACGAAGGAGTACAACAAAGCTGCAGAAAAATACGAAGAAGCGGTTGAAGTTAAATCTGATTTCTACGAAGCTCTTCTTGCACTTGGGCAACAACAGTTTGAGCAGGCTAAGCTTCGCTGGTATCATGCTCTAAGCAACAAGATAGATATGGAAAGCGAGGCATCTCAGGATGTATTAAAGCTCTATAACAAAGCTGAGGAGAGTATGGAAAAGGGTATGCAAATTTGGGAAGAGATGGAAGAACGCCGGCTAAATGGAATCTCCAACTTTGATAAACATAAAGCAATGCTGCAGAAGCTGGGCTTGGATGGGGAGTTTAGTGAAGCGTCTGGTGAAGAAAACGCAGAGCAAACAGCTAATATGAGCTCTCAGATTAACCTTTTGTGGGGTTCTTTACTGTATGAACGGTCTATTGTTGAGTATAAGCTTGGCCTACCTACTTGGGATGAATGCTTGGAGGTTGCAGTGGAGAAATTTGAATTAGCTGGAGCTTCTGCAACTGATATAGCTGTCATGGTAAAGAACCATTGCTCAAAAGAGAATGCACTTGAAGGTAATTAAACTTATTTATGAATACTAAACTCAACTTGCATACATGGGCACTGAATGTGCATAACAATCAAACAATAAATGCAGGTATGGGATTCAAGATCGATGAGATTGTACAAGCTTGGAATGAGATGTATGATGCCAAAAGATGGCAGATAGGTGTCCCATCTTTCCGGCTAGAACCTTTGTTCCGGAGACGGTCACCAAAACTGCATGATATTTTAGAGAATGTGTTTTCAGGGCCTCAGTGATGAAACCGTCATCATATAAACAGACCGCACATGTCATCAGCTGATCATATATTCAGACCGAACATATCATCAGTTGGCATCAGCTTTCATATTTCACTAGGTAAAAATCTCATTTCCGCTTGACTTAACCCACGTAATATGGTAATGTTTTGGTTGATTACTAATTTGAGATTAGTGATATAGTATAACAACCATATGGTGAGATTGCTTATATAATCTGTGGTTCATGGTGTCTGAAGAAAACTAATCTCTTCATGATCTGTTTCAACGATGTATTGTTATTGCAGGTATTGGTATTTACTGGGTGTCGAATGCAACTTTACTGGGTATGTATGGCCGGGAAGATCCGTGATGATTTTTTTTGTGCACTTTGGGTTGAAAAATACTTTTTTTTCTTTTCATTTTGGTGGGTTTGTAATATATTTTTTGTATTGATTGGTTACGTTTATCCAAAAGGTCATTAGCTCAACAGGAAAAAATCCCCACCATTGTGTTTGAGGTTCTCAGACTGCTAGGACGAAACCAATATTACATGTTGTGGTTTTGGGTTTGGAGAATTAGGATTTCGGCCAAACCTCCTAGTAATCCAATATATATATATACTGTGATTGTGTCATTCTTATATGAAGGTTCTGATTTGCAGCCCTCAAAATTGTTACACAAAAAAAAAAATTGTTACCATCATATAGTTTATAATGAAGGTTTTGAATTGCGGCATCCAAGTGTGTTTCTATTGTGTAGTCCATTAGCTAAAGTAAATTATCAATTGAAGTCTACTTTTTACATGATCTATTTCCCAGAAAAATGTTCTGGTATAAGTAGAACATAAACGCTGACTGAAGTCTATCTGGTGGCCTAGATTACTCTTGAACTATACGAGCTATCATTTTTTTGTTCTTACATAAATCTCTACGGGCCCTTCTTCCCTAGTGTGAAAACAACTTTACACGGACAAAATGTTACACCATTGATCTCTAATAAAGTATTAATTATCTGACACATTGTGTTTAGAAGCTTTCTTTAGCTCGTCCCATAAACTGTCTCTTCTTCTTCGGTGTGTGTCTTGTTCAGATCAGAAATATATCACTAATGATATGACTAACTAAAAAATCTCATTAATAACATTATTATTTTTCAGTTTTGTGGGTCTATTTCAATATTTAGGTGGACTTGGTTTTGTACACCAATTTACTAAAATGGTGATGTCGATTTTATGGTTTTGATAATGGATCTTTTGGGTTTTTTTGGGCCGAATAGTTTTGATATCGCATATTTTTATATAATCATTTTCATTTTCCATAAACTTTTTAATATCAATAACATAAATTAAAGTATGCAATAATTGTTAAAAAAATGATATTAGAGGTTGAAATTTTGTAACTACACGAGGACAAGACTTAATCAAAAATATCATTGGCTACTTTCAATGTTTAACAATATTTTATACAATTTATAATTCTTTAAAATTATATAATTGCCCAAGTAAGAATTTTGGATACAACTATTGTTTAACTTATTTACAAATATAAAACGGCTGTGTGACACATTTTAAATTTCGTCATACTTTACACACTATTACGAACCCGCATATAATTGAAGCTTGATCATGTCACAATTTATATAATTAAATGAAGAATTTTCAATTTTTATATTAAAAAACCTTAAAAATACCCGTCCTTTTAAAGGCGGGTCATAATCTAGTTTTGTGGGTATAATGGGTAACATAAATTCTTTCATATTAAAGTAAAAATAATATTTTATTCATTAAATATATTTTAGTTTTTTTTCTTATTTAAATATTTTTGATGATTTGAAAAATATATTAATTTAAATGAAAATTATTTCACTTTCAATGGTTCTTGAAAAGGAAGAAGAACCCTAATTCTTTTCTATTTGTGGATGAACTGTGATCGTCTGTGAGCATTGATAATGAGTTTTAAGCATCTTGTGTTGTTTTCTATGTTAAATGAAACAATTCAATTTAACGGGTCTCCTTTTGGAAAAGACAACTTTGTTTATGGAGGGTAAAATACATTAAAAGTTTAATAGCTGAGGGTTTAAAAACAAAATGTTTTAGTTTGGGGTTTTCCATCTGATTTAAAAATAGTTGGAGATTTAAATCATTAAAATATATGTTGATTGTAAGTATTGCATATCGTTTTTTATTATATAAAATGTTGTGTTTCAATTTAACGAGTCTCCTTTCAGAGAAGACTATTTTGTTAATGGAGGGTTAACAACAATAACGGTTGATACCATAAAATTGTGTCTTTCCTACTGCAAGGAAACATTGTTGTTGTGATATTTGAGATTCAATTCCAGAGAACCAGTTTTCCCTTTATTCTTATGAGCTCTTAATTTAGCTAAAATAATGATGGGATTTTGATTTGTTTGTAACGTGCAAAGCAGAAAAATATGATGGGGTTTTGATTTGGTTGTAATGTGCAAAGCAGAAAAATAATGTAAATGTGAATTCAATTTAAAGAGAAGCCACCCTAGGGTTTTCTCATTGGGTGCTAATATTTGTAACCCAAACAATTATTCAAGTTCAGTTATGTTCTTAGTCTAGAGCTCGGAACACAATGCTAGATCAACTCACTGTTGTGGTGTTTCACCTTTCATCGATCTGCCTCAGCCCCTAAGCTATTGCTTGGTCTGAGGTTGATGATTAACATTAAGTATATACCCAATCAGTACACAAAATACCCTAATATCTACTTTCTCTGATTAGAGATGCAATGCTCATTCATAACATGTCTAGCAACCTATAACATGATTAATGAACAAATTAAGCCTAAGTTCATGCATTGAGCTATCAGATTAATGCAAGCAATAAGAACAGTTATGTATGAAGACAATCGAATGATTCACTTATCTATGTTAAGCTCACCAAATTTAGCACCCTAGAACCCTAGACAAGCTAGTTGACTACTCAGCCATATCACAACAGATCAAATACATTGATATTGAATGATCCTGCATAAGAATAACAGAAAGAAAGAGAGAGTTCAGGATAATCTTCTATAAGCGAGAGAGATGGAGCCGTCTCTCCAAAGTGCAGATCTCAAAACTACAAAAGTCTCCAATGGTTTTCTTGTCTAAAAACTAACGTAGAATAATAAAGACAAACAGAAAAAGAAGATATATGGAAGCTCTAAGCGGCTAGGAGAGAAAATGGGGAGACTAAGGCAAATCCCGAAATAACTTGTAGTTTCTTTAAAAATCTCTGCCGCTAGAACATGCACTCGGGTTGCTCCGCTAGATCGGGAACAATCACTTCAAACTGTTCTGTGTGAAGATCACCAAATTACACTATTTTCTGCCACTTTTGCTCCAACTGGTCCATCTCTTATCCAGTGCAACTTCAGACATGTAATAACTCAAAAAGGACTAGAAAGACTCGGTAAAGACTTACAAACCAATTTAGAAAACATATATAAAATAATGTCAAAACACCATATATCAACAGTTTAATGGTTGAAGGTTTAAAACATAAAATTTATGTTGGACATTTTCCATCCGATTTAAAAATAATTGGGGGTTTAAATCATTTAACCCCTTTAATATCTATTTATAGTTTTGTTATGATGTGATACATTTTACATGTGTGGATTGGTGATATAATAAATAAAATATTTTATAAATACCAATGCTGCATTATAAAAAGGTAAATAATTTAGACTGAAATTAAAAATCATGTTAAAATTTGAATTAGTCGGATATATGTTAGTTTGCACAGATGTGTGGGTCATCATCTAGTCTACCTTAAAATATATGTGATTCATTGTGTTTATTGTGATATATATATATATATTAGTATATATATATTGAAATATTAGTATATATATTGAAATATTAGTATGCACAAGTGTGTGGGTCATCATCTAATTTACCTTCAAAGATAGGTGATTTCATTCTATATATATACTGAAATAAAGTCGGTTTAATATAAATAAACCAGATATAATATAAACAGATATATATATATATATAATATTTTATTATTACTAAAATAAGTATAATATAAATTTAAGTATGATATTATCGTTAGAATATAAAATTATGCTCATAACAATGATAACTTATCAGCTAAATCACTAAAATTATTTTATTAAGATTATTAACTGAGTTATAAAACATGACTAAACAATTGGGTTTTTGTGGCCTGGTTGTAAAGCGCTCATTGTGGTGGGCCTCCGGGATGCCTTCTGTAGAAAAGTACTTAGACGCTAGTCGTGTTCCCTCCGAAATATCTGGATTATCTGGATCATCGAAAAAAATGCTCATTGCTGTAAGTTTTGCCACCTATGTTCGAGTCCTGGTCACCATCGATTAAATAAGGTGGAAAAGCAGCTTCCTAGATGCCTTCGGCAAAACATCTAGTCGGATCTGTATCGAGGGCATCTGCTTACTAGGTCATCAAAAAAAATACATGTAACTAGAACAAGATAAGAACCAATATTTTTTGTGTTACTTTCAAAGACTTTTATGGAAATTTACTTATAGTTACTTGTTTGATTCTCTTTTTATATATACAGTTTTCTCCATTCGTGAATAAAAAAAACTGCGAAGTCGTCTCCTACAGGACAAGAAACCTCGTTAATTTTATAATTATTTGGAACTCTTATAATAATCATATCAGAATTCTATTCGGAATAAGCTGACGATTTTGGATGTAAACGTTGTATATGAATACAAACCAACAATTATCAATTACTTCTCCTATATATATGAATACAAACTAACAATTATCAATTACTTCTCCTACTTTTAATACACTTTAGTTCTCAAGAACAATTCAAAGAAAACAACCCGAAATGCTAAGCAACAGGCTTTTTTTCTTCGTCTTGCTCCTGTTCTTGGTAGAACTCATTAGAGGACAGAACAAGACCGAAGTCAACATCGGTATTGTAACAGATGTCGGGACAATCTATTCCAACATTTCCATGCGCTGCATCAACTTGTCTCTCGCCGACTTATACGCTTCTCGTCCCCACTTTAAGACAAGGCTTGTGATCAATGTCCGCGACTCCAGAAGGGACGTCGTCCGTGCTGCAGCCGCAAGTACGTATCTTCTCTCCTTTTTTACATGCATATAGGGAAGTGTATTTAATTAGGATTCAAGTAATGTGTACTAAAATAACAAATAGTCTGTTAGTTAACTGTGAATTTTATATGATTTTGGTATTAAGGATTATTTTAGAAGAATTTTGTGATTTAAAAATATTTTGGTGAAATTTCTTAAATTAAAACATATTTTAATTTTATAGTTTCGATAAAAAAGTTCCTGGAAAACTAAAATAATTTCTCTAATTCATCTAAAATTTGTTACAAACTTATTAAATATCAAATTAATCATAAAATCTCATAAATGCTACATTAAATAAACATTTCATATTTTAGATATTCTATGTTCATACTCGTTTGCCTTAGGTGGTAGGGTCATCGAATTAGCAGCCGAATGATAGTCATAGTGGTTTGGATTATAGAGTGGAGCACAGGTGGGATAGTAGTTTGTAACTCAGGAGTTATTTTGATAGTGGTTGCAAGCAGGGTAGATCCGCATGGGCAACAGATTGGCCAAAGGCCGCTACCCATAGACAATAAAAAACTATTGATTATAGGTTTGAAGTATTTAAGTTTCTGTAACTTTATAGTCGTTACAGAAACTTAAATACTTCAAGGCGTTCCGTGGATCCTTAAGGGACCCGCGTCTGTGGTCGGGTGGTCAAGACGTTGCGTGGATCTCTTAGGGATCCGAGTTCGAATCCGCATTACACCAGATTTTCACATTCTTTTTATAAAAACTTTATAATATATATACATTGACTATATATATATATATATATAACATATAAGCATTTAACATGATAATAAAATTTTAGGCTATATTTAACAATGCTTACAATTTTTTTATCAACAAAGATATTGATTAAGCATATTATCAAACAATTAATATTCTTTTAGTAACATTCTGTCTTAGAAAAAATTAAGCCTTAAAGTACAGAAGAAGTGGATCCAACATTTTCTTCTCTACTATTTTTTTGGTGGACTTGATTTATATTAATTATTTTTTTCTGAGAATCAACACTAAAGAAAATTTTGAAATCCTATAGAATTATTTTAAGGAAGAAAGTTATAAAAATATAAAAAAATATTTAACAAATATTATTGACTTTTCTGTTTTTAGTTTCAAATCTGTCTATACTATTAAAACATAAACACTGAAATATCTACTTACAAGAAGTCATAGTTGGACCACCACATTTATTTAATTTCCTATTATTTTGTCTATAACAAATTTATTTATTGGTTAATAAACACCCTAATTTAACATTTTATTAAAATATTTTCAAAATAAAATATCTTACAAGATATTATTAAGTACATTTTTCTATGATTGTATTTTATTAATATTTTTAATATATGTTTACATAAATTTTAAATATATACTTAGATTTATTTTTAAATAATAAAAGTTTGTAACTAATACTAAGTATTATTATTATAAATAAATATTAATTAAATTTTTATTTATAGAATTATATTATTTAAATATACATAATATACATTCATAATTAAGTTAATGCATCAATTAACAAAATCAAAATAGTTTAATACATTATATTTAATATTAGTACTTAAACTAGAATATGACAATATAATTTTATATAATTGAATTTAACAAAAATAAAATACTAAACTCAGTTGATATGTATATCATTTGATTATATGGTACATCGAACTATACATTATGTTTTATAATAACAGTCGTTTACCGATTATTTCATAACTATGTAAATATTTATCAAATATGAGACAGTTGAATAACATATAGTTAATTTATATTATAAATAGACAACTTTATAATATATAAGTATAAAACTAGGTGGGTTATATAAACGAATTATTTTTATTTTCTTACAATAATGTTTATGGAAAATTTAACTTAATTATATATATATATATATATATATATAATTTTTAACCTATATTCAAGAATTTTTTGAATAAAAATTTATCCTGCAGTTTCAAAATGCGAATCAAAATCTAGTAATTGTTAAATTTGTTACAATATGCGAATCAAAATGCGAATCAAAATCTAGTAATTGTTACAATAATGTTTATGGAAAATTTAACTTAATTATATATATATATATAATTTTTAACCTATATTCAAGAATTTTTTGAATAAAAATTTATCCTGCAGTTTCAAAATGCGAATCAAAATCTAGTAATTGTTAAATTTGAAGATGATAAAAATTTATAATATTGATCTCTTTATCAACTGTAACAATGTTGGTTGAAGAAATAAACTATTGAGTTTGATGAGTAATTTTGAAGGTCAAAAGGAAAAGATAATCATATGAATAGTTTTTGTTTATAAACCTTTTATGAAACTGGATTATTTTATGAAGTAAACTTTTTTCCTGTAGTACTATAACTTCTGTATTTGATCAAATCTATAATTAGATATTTAAAATTATGGTTAGAGCATTGAAATGTCTTGGATTCACACTTTCATCTACCTTATATATTGGTATTTAAAATTTAAAATTTGTTTCCAGGATTTATACTTTTTTTCTGAACAACATCTCCAGGATTTATACTATAAATAAATTTGTGACCCAGTCTAAGGCTGACACCGCATTTTATGATGATAGTTAAATATTGTAGCCGTTGTCAAGTGAAAAAGTCACTTTTACGATTTCTTTTATATCATAATAAAACTAAACGTAACTTTCACTCTTTCGACATTAATGTGTGTGTCTGGGTGTCAATTTTAAAGATCAAGATTGTGATCCTCATTTTTAACTGTATAATCAACCCGAACTTTCTTATTTTTAAACTTTCACAGCTTTTGAACTGATTAAGAAGAAGCAGGTAAAAGCTATTTTGGGGCCATGGTCATCTATGCAAGCTCATTTCTTGATCGAGATTGGACAAAAATTTCGGGTACCCGTTGTCTCCTACTCTGCAACTAGCCCATTTCTTAATTCTCTTCGGAGTCCATACTACTTCCGTGCTACTTATGAGGACGCCTCCCAAGTGAATGCCGTAACAGCTATTATAAAGTTGTTTGGGTGGAGAGAAGTTATCCCTGTTTACATGGATAACAACTTTGGAGAAGGTATAATGCCCCATCTCACAGATGCATTACAAAAGATCAACATTCGAATACCTTATAGGTTTGTTATCGGTGCTGATGCCACGGATGATGAAATCTCATTGGAGCTTCTTAAGATGATGAACATGCCCACAAGAGTGTTTATTCTCCACATGTACCCTTGTCTTGCGTCCAGAGTCTTCATTAAAGCTAAGGACATTGGTTTGATGACACAAGGATATGTCTGGATCCTGACAAATGGAGTAATCGATAACTTAAGTTCGATAAATGAAACAGGTATTGAGGCTATGGAGGGAGTATTAGGTGTTAAAACTTATATTAGGAATTCCAAAGTCCTCAAAAAATTTAAATCTCGATGGAGGAAGAGATTCCCGCATATGGAACTTAATGTCTATGGATTGTGGGCTTATGATGCGACCACTGCACTTGCCTTAGCCATTGAAGAAGTTGGAACAAATAACTTGACTTTCACTTATACGGATCCTGGGGAGAACTTGTTCGAACTTGAAGCTCTTGGCTCATCTCAATACGGGTTGAAGCTTCTCCAGACAATCTCACGAGTTCATTTCAAAGGACTTGCAGGAGAACTTCGTTTTGTCAACGGACAACTGCAACCATCTGTATTTGAGATTGTTAATGTGGTCAATGCTGGGGCAAGGTCAATAGGATTCTGGACGGAGGAAAAAAGCCTTGTCAAAAAACTAGACCATGAACCACCAAACATTGGTGCATTATCTACTTGGAAAGATCATCTTAAACACATTATATGGCCTGGAGAGCCTAGTTATGTTCCCAAAGGATGGGAGATCCCGTTGAAGGGGAAGACGTTGAACATTGCAGTTCCAAAAAGAGCTGGTTTCACCAACCTTGTGGAAGTGACAAGAGATTCTAGCACCAACAAAATAAAACCCATAGGGTTCTGTATTGATTTCTTTGAGGCTGTGATGTACGAGATGGATTATTTGGTTTCTTATGAATACAGTTCGTTTGAGAAACTCAATGGTGAACCAGCTGGTAATTACGACGAATTGGTCCAGCAAGTGTACCTCATGGTGGGTCAGATAACTCACTAGTCATCCATCATCATCTCATTTCCAGATTTCTTTAATTTAATTTTATTTTATTCGCAGAACTATGATGCAGTGGTGGGAGATACGACTATATTAGCGAATAGGTCCAAATACGTTGATTTCACGTTACCATTCATTAAATCAGGTGTGGGATTGATAGTCCCAATTAAAGACGAAGTGAAAAGAACTAGCATCAGTTTCTTGATGCCCTTGACATGGAACCTATGGATAACTTCTTTTTTCTTCTTTTTCCTCATCGGCTTTACTGTTTGGGTTATTGAACATAGGGTTAACCCCGACTTCCGTGGGCCGGCTAATTACCAAGCGAGTACCATCTTTTGGTTTGCCTTCTCTACCATGGTTTTTGCACCAAGTACTCCCAACGTCCCCTTGATAAATCATCTATTGATGTTCTTATACATCATTTTTCTTAGTGATTACTGTTAATTTGTTGTTTAACAGGAGAAAGAGTTTATAGCTTTGGGGCGAGGGTCCTGGTTATTACATGGTACTTCATTGTTCTCGTATTGACTCAAAGCTACACGGCCAGCTTGGCATCACTTTTGACATCACAACAACTTCATCCAACCATAACCAACATTGATAGCTTGCTTGAGACAGGAGAAAAAGTGGGTTATCAGGGCACATCATTCATCCTTGAAAAGCTTAAAGTAAAAGGATTCTCGAATTCTAGACGTGTTCCTTTTGATACCGCAGAAGAATGCCATGAGCTTCTACAAAACGGTACTGTCGCGGCAGCCTTTTTGGAATTACCTTACTTGAGACTCTTTCTTGGACAATATTGCAACAAATATAAAATGGTTGAAGAGCCCTTCAAAGTGGATGGATTCGGCTTTGTAAGTTTCCAAGTAAACTCTTCTAGGAAAGTTGCATTACTGTTGATATCATATAATTAAGTATTATGCTGCAGGTTTTCCCAATCGGATCACCTCTAGTTGCTGATGTTTCAAGGGCTATCTTAAAAGTAGCAGAGTCACCAACGGCCATGCGGCTTGAGGGAGCATGGTTCACGAAGAAAGACAGAAGCTGTCCAGACCCAGACATCAATCCAGATCCTAATCCATCTTCCACCTCTAGGCAGCTGGGTGTTGACAGTTTTTGGCTTTTGTTTCTTTTTGCATTTGTTATGTGCCTTATAACACTCGGCAGATTCACAGTTTGTTTTCTATGGAAAACTAATGTGAATGGTTTGTGGCAAGAGTTCCAACAACCAGACGAAGATTCATACATCAATAAGGTGGAGAAATGTCCATGTTCCTCAAGTGGACACATGCCTGAGAACAATAGTCAAGCAGCAAACCAGACAAACAACTATTAAGACACAAGTAACTGAATTTCTAAATGCTTTTGACTTTTTTCTTCAAATTACAAACACAAATTTGATTTTGAGTGTGTGAACAGTTTTTTTTTTTTCTTTTTTACTTTGTTTATTGGAAAACACGGGATCCACTTAGAAACAGGGTTAAGGTTTAAGGTAATGTATCAAACAAAAACTTGTTGAGTGTTTATTGATTTGAAGGTTGAAAAGTGTTTTTTTGATAAACAACAAATATCTATAAAATGATCAGTAATAAATAGTATATGAATACAGATGAATTTGAGTACACAAATGAGTAATTTTTAGGTCTGAAGCTTGGACGAGAAATCTTCTGGTATGTTCCAATATGTAGTTTTGTTTCAATTTTAAATGAAAAGAGGAGAATTACACTTAAACCAATAGATTTAATGTTATTTACATAATTACCTTGGTAATATCAACTCACCTGACGACCCATACATTTGTAGCAAGCTACGTAACACTATCCAATCTTACTGCCGGTCACTCTCCCAGAGCAGATAAAGTGAATATCCTACATGTTACATAACCAGAATCATATCCATAGTTCCACCCATGCAATTCTAAAATCTATTAAGGTTAGATGTATTACCTGAGATGGGGCAGTAATGATAAACTCATTAAGCTTGGATATTGGCAGTCTCAACCTTGACATATCCTCTTAGCAGTGGAGCGGCTGATGGAAGCTTAGTGTCTCTAGAGACCAACCTGTATAAAGGTACAATGTCCCGTCAGGGTAAGTATATGAATGTATACATATAAAATCACTAATACACTTTGTAGAAGTAATTAACATGCGCCCTTATCGTAATATATGTGGGTTCCTGGCGTGGCATTAAGAGACAAAAGGACTAAACAATGAAAGTGTCATGAACGAACTAAAAAACTTCAGAGCTGTAATATCTATCATATGGGAGACTAATTAATTAAATGGAACAACTAATAGCTCCAAGCCTCCAACCATTTTTGGTTATACTTGTAGAAATAATCATCCTTGGATCACAACGCATGGCTTCAAGTTTCTTATGAAACAAAACAGCTTGAGTGTCAAACAAACTCAATGTCACACACACCACTGCCAATGTATAACAGGTTGTTTATGTATAAATTTCAAACACAATCTTTGTTTAAAAATGTTTGTTATACAATCGTAAACCAGACGCGCAATGTTTCGTCGTTAAATACACGCAAAGTAACGGCATTATACATCTTCATAAAATAGACAGTGGTATTCGTCGTAATTTCTACGACGAAATTGTGGGTTTTTCGTAATAACTTCGAAGTAAAGTTTTATGAGTATTTTACATCTACTTCCACTTAAACTACTCGCGTACATTAAATTACATGTATTTAACAAGTAATGCCTCTTTAAATAGATGTGAAATTAGCTACTAATTTGCTTCGATTAGTGTATTTATATATAAAAAATTAATAATATCAATTGAAAAATGATTCTAAATTATTCTATAATAATAGAAAATCCGAAAATATTTTATAAATATTTCATTTTCAAATTTATAATACAATAATAAGAAGAGAAAATGTGTATAATATACCCAATAAAGAATCAAATTAGCCAAATACACATAGATGTGGACAATCCAAAAATGAGTAACCTTTTGACACTGCATGGACGAAAATACACCTGTTTTATCAAATCCAGAGTCAACTGTAATACAAGTTGTGCGTCAGACTACAGAGTGGGTCAGATGATGGGCAGCGGGAAAGACAACGGACTGCTGGATAAAGTAGTGAAGATTAATTCAAGACTACATTAACGATAAAATATTCTATGGCAGCTAATATGTTGTGTTATACGTCCAATATATATTAACGGTTAACTTTTTTTGTTGCCAAATGTTAACTAGCTTATTCAATGTATAACTCTAGAATTTAGTCGGTACACATTATGTTAGCTGAAAACTAATTTGTGGTCAAATTAATTAGTATTAGTATAATGTGTAACCATTTAAGCATAGCAGTATAGATAATGAAAAACTGTTAAATACTCTTTTTTGGGTTTGTGATGAATAACACACAAAAACTCATCGATGAATTTAACCATCAAACATGTTACAAATTTTGTTAGTGAATAACCAAATTGTTAAAATGTTACAAATTTTGTTTAACATTGAAGACTACTTCTTAACACATTACAAATTTGTTATCAGGTTATATTTATTTATAACACGTTTAAAAATAATTAACCTACTAATAGACTATATAACTTAGTATTATTTATCAATCTAACATATGATTTAATTGGTAAACATAAAGTTAACTAACTAATATTAAAATTAACAAGCAAAGTAAAATAAAGTAACGGGTTGTACTTCAAGTTAGCATGTTAACAATAATAGTATCGTATAATTATAAATTTATTTTCATATATATATGCTTTAACATGGTAACATAGATGTTATATGCTTCTTATGAGAACACAAACACTAATACATATCAAAACAAAATTATTTAGAACCAGATGGGAATACACAAATGAGAATTATCGGAGAAGATAATTACGGTGGCTCAAAAGAGTTACACAAATAGCCCATTAAAAGATTACTAAAAGAAAAGCATCTCCAACTTATGCTCTGGATTGAGTCATCTTTCCCAGAAACAAAATCAGCCACCATGTTCTTACTCTGTTTCGGATCTATGTAGGTTTTTTGTTCTTTGTGACCAGAAAAAAATCAAACTAGCAAGAGAGAGGAACAAGTTCGACAAACAAAATCTGAAATTTGGTGCTTTATAGTTTCGGTTGGGTTGATGTGTCTTGCTTGAATTGCAATTTCAGACTAAAAAAGAGATGAGACTAGAGAAGAAAAAAAAATTGAAAAGAGAGAGATACCAGAAAAAAATTAAGAACGGAGAAGCTTTTGAGAGAGATTCGATGGGTTGAAATGGTGATTAAAATTTTTGGGGAGCGATTCTCTGAAATGAAAAAGACACGACAAATATATCCAGCCTTTTCATCTACTTTAGGGAAATCTTCGAGACTTTGCATTATCCAATGTATTGAATAATGTCTTCTGCAAACCACAGAGGGGCTGGATCTGGTATGGATGTTAGGTTATAGGGGCAAAATAGTCACGAAAATTCATTGTTTCTTTGCAGGATAAAACACTAATATAAGCACCATTTGGGGATACCGCCACTAATTTCTCTAAAAAGAAAAGAAAAAAAAAAGCTAGGGGTTGTTTTTGGGGACCGGGCTAGGAAGAAATCCTGACTCCTCTCCAACTCCTCCTGTTCCGCTGTGGACCGGGCTGTGTAATCCCAAATCTCGTCTGTCTCGCCTGCAACATGGCCTCCAATTGCGGATTTCCAGCCGCTAGAACGTCCAGAAAACTTTTGACTGAACACGGCCTACTTTACGACGAAAGTAAAATTACTACGTTATGTCTTTGTTAAATTAATTATTTTTTACGAAAAAATTATTTTTGTTATTTTACGATGAATTTACGTTGACTTTATTTTTCTTGTAAACTACTCGTATAGTAGCCATAAATTTATGAGTCCTCTTTTTCCTCGTTAATTTCAGTAGTTAATAATATGTTTTCTTGTAGTGTAAACAGGAACCAAAGGATACAAGACCGATTAAAGTGATAGAGACGACAAACCATATAAGAACCCTGGGAAGAAGGCATGAAGCAAGAATCATGGCAAAGACCATAATCGCCCAATAGAAAACACCGAAGGAATAAACATGGCCAAACATCTCTAATCTCTCCATCTCAAAGCCAGAGTTCGTCAATGTTCACTTGTACAATTTTACGGCTAAATAAACACAATATAAAATTTGCAACGGACATCCTGACATTGAGTGTTCAGATATAACCGTCGTTTATCATATTAGAGATATGTTGGGCCGGAAGATATGTATCTTACAGACCAAGTCTGTGAAGTCCGTGAAACCCATGAAACCATCAAAGACTAAAAGGAAATACTTGAAAACTAAGTTAATCTCAAGATAATCTTAGCATATTTACATTAAGTGTTTAGGAAACTTAGCATTATCTATTGTTAACATTATGTTAATGTTAGCGATATATATATATGCATCTTGTATTCTCATATTAAACACAACACAATAATATATCTTTTCTATTATACTTTACATATCATTCACATGGATTCAGAGCTACTAGAGTGGTGTTAGCAGGGCTTAATTGACTCTGTAATGTTGATAAAAAAAATATAAAAATTAATTTCGTAAAAAGTTAAAACTGTGTTATCATTATCGACCATTGCACCCCTAGTTTATTTAACAGAAGAGACATGAAAACACACGAAGCTAACTAAAGAGACTCAAAATGTACTAAAAGCGCTAAATAGAATGTTTCTGTGACGAAGGAAGAGTGTCGGCCCAGGTCCACCTTTGATTTACTATTGCCTAAACCCAATCATTGAGAGGCCCAACGGTCTGATTTTGAACTCTTCCTTAGTCGTCTTCCTCATTTCTGGGTTTCAAGTTTTCACTCGGACAATCAGCTGGGGAAATGGGTATCATACAGTGTCGACAAATGCTTTCGCAGTTCTCCGAGCGTTTCTGATTTGTCTTCTGAAGCAGATTTCGAACCTCCACTTAACTTCACAAGGTTAGCGTTTTTTCTCGTTCCAGCTTTTTCTAGGGTTTCTTTCAGTTCCAGCTTTTCTTAGGATTTTATCTCAGATGCTAAAAGTATTTATTCGTTACTTATTCGGTTTGCTTTTGTCTTCTCAAGGGAATGGACCGAATCAGTGGATTATCTGATGAGTTACTGGTTAAGATACTATCATTTGTTCCGACAGAAGTTGCTGTATCCACTAGCATCTTGTCTAAAAGATGGAAGTGTATCTGGATGTGGGTGCCTAAACTCGAGTTTGTAATGAATCATTTTGGGCCAGACATTGCAGTTCAGGATTTTATCAACAAGAATCTTCCATTACTTAGAGCTCCGGTCATAGAAAAGTTTCGCCTCCAATGTTTCTCCAAATCGTTTCGACCCGAGGATATTAATCGGTGGGTTGGAATCACGATCTCTCGTTGCGTCCGCGAGCTTAATATCAGCTACTTTGCTTTCTGTCACAAGGAAGAACTTGCTGTGTTACTGCCAAGCAGCTTGTATACCTGCAAATCTCTCGTGACTTTGAAACTAAACGGCCATAGGATTCTTGTGGATGTTCCTCGAACAGTTTCTCTTCCTTCACTGAAAACTTTGTTACTACAAGAAGTGACTTACTCAGCTGAGGATTCTCTTCGACTGCTTCTATCCTATTGCCCTCTTCTTGAAGATCTGGTTATTGCCAGAGAGAGGGGTGACAATATTAGAGGGGTTGTTGTTATTAGCCCGTCTTTGCAGAGGCTGACCTTACCTATAGACGGTGGAACTTCTGATTCTAATGAGTATGTGATTGTTACTCCGTCTTTGAAGTATATCAAAGTTAAGAATTATGCAGCAGATCGGTTCTCCTATTTGGTTGCCCATATGCCTAAAGTGGAAGAGGCAGATATCATTGCTGAGAATCAACATCATCTGGAGAATATTTTGGAATCAGTTACATCTGTCAAACGCCTTTCTTTATGTGTATGGGTCAACGAAGAAGAAGAGGTAAAAATCTATTTCCATATACTAACTTCAAGTTCGCAAATTCTTAATATTATTACTTTTTCTTGCGCTTGAGAATGAATCCTTTGTTATTTAGTTGTCATGTGTGCAGTATATGTATCATGATGGTATTTACTTCAGCCAGCTTGAATATCTGAAGCTATGTATCAGCTTTGATTACTGGTTGAAGTTACTTTTCCGGTTGCTCCAAGATTCTCCTAAACTACGAGTCCTCAAACTCTACGTCAGTGTACGTTTCTTCCTTTTGACTAATTTTCTAATCTAAAATAAATCTTTACCTTCAGTGTATAAAATAAATCTTTATCTTAGTGTGATGATTCAAGAAAGTATAAAGCTGGTAGCTGGAACAATAACCAGAGCTCTGTTCCTGAATGTTTGTTGGAGAGTCTTGAAAGTTCGAGTTTGCTGGGTACAGAGGAAGGCCGGAAGAGAGGGATTTCGTGAGTTTTATCTTCAAAAATGCTTGTCACTTGAAGTCTTCATCAATCACGGCTCCATTTTATCCCGATGAGGAAACTAGTTCCTCAACAGAAGCTTGAAGTGATGAAGGAGTTCCTGCAAGTCATTTCATTCTGGATTTCAGGCTTCTTTTGTTGTCCAAGAACAATTAGGTGTTTAATCGATATGGAACTTGCTTTTAGAACCGAAACTTATCTTGTGTTGATTGAGGCGATGTTTGTTTGTCCATCTGTCATCGTCCAATTTTAGATGGTCCATTTAGAAAATCCTATCAAATGATTCATATGGATGTCATCCGGACTGTTCGTTACTCCATCCAGTTTATGTTTGTTTGTTCATCTCTGTTTTCATTTAGAGAATTTAGTACGTAAATAACTTATATACCTTTGTTTCGTTTTAGTCATATTTTTTTTGGGGAAAATTGAGAAAATAGAACAAAATAATTAGTAGATTGTCCTATACCATAGTATGATAGGAATTTGTCCACTTAACATATTTTTTTCTGTAAACCGAATTAAGCCCTTAATTTAATTCCAAAACGATTTTATTAATTTTTTTTAAAGTTAAAAGTAGAAAAACTTAAAAGTAAAAAAAATAATTAAAAAGTTCAAAATAAACAGAAGAGACAAACTCGTTTAATTCCCATTATTAATTTAATTTTTTTTTTCTTTTTTGAAACTCTTTTACTATAGATTTATTTTTTTTTCTTTTTTGAAACTTTTTTGAAACCCCTAATCTAATTCCAAAAAGAATTTTAAAAATGAACTTAAGAAACACAAAAAAATTAGGAAATCAGAGATTTAGAATATATTCTTTTGAAATATACATTTTGACGTTGGTATAACATACATTCTACCTTAGTAGAATATATATATGATGGTAGATTGTGCAACTCCACCGTCGTAGGAAAATAATATTTTGGTGGATTTTGTAATTTCAACTTCGTAGATATATTAGGAGTAGTAGGGCGGCTATCGAATGTGGCCTTCTACACCCGAGGACTCAACTGAAAAGGCGTTCCTCGGAGTGACTCGAGCACTTGTTGCGAGATGTGCTTTAGCAACTCGATTGAAAGGAGAGGCCAAGGACGGGGTCGAACCGTCATTCCAGGATTTGCAGTCCGATACATTGCCATTATGTTACCTAGCCAAACCCGCCACCTCATGTGCCAAAGTCAAACGGTTGTTCTTTCTTCCCTCTTTTTTATAATGAAATCTACCGTAGTTCAGAGATTAAGTAAATGACAGCTGATTCATCTTACTAAGGTAAAATTATAATCATTAGTAGGTTTTACGCTATACCAGATATATATATATATATATATATATCAATATAGCTAGCTGAATACATAATTTACGTGCTCGTAGACAGTATATCATGTTTTCTATCACCGTAGATCAAAATATGAAATTATGTTTCACTAATATTTAATCAACCTATATATTTTTCATATGATGGTCTCTTGTTTATCTACATTTTGTATATTTTTTCATGTTTTTATGACTCTTAAAATAATTGATATGAATTTTTTAAGTTGGTCAGGGGTAACTAAGTCCAAATCTGATAAAAAAATTATGGCAAAGGGACAACGTAGTTGTGTTTTTACTCCGTTTTGGCAATATTTTCTATTTTTTCTCAATTCTATTAATTTTTATTAATTAATTAAATATAATTATTTTAATATATGGTTTTGGTGGGAAATATAATTTTGTGGCTATACAGAAAAAAACTAATTTGTAGTTTTGGCAGAAAAAAATAAATTTTGCTATATTTTTGATTTTGACAGGAAGTGTGATTTTACGGTTTTGGCAGAATTTTTTTTTTTGGGCAGAAAATGCATTTTATGTAGTTTTAAAATAAAATGTGTTTTTGTGGTTTTGGTAGGAAATGCATTTTGGCAGAAAAATGCGTTTTTGTGGTTTTGACATAAATTATATTTGTTGTTTAATGGTTTTGGTGAGAAAATACATTTTTGCAGAATATGCTTTCATGTTTTGGCGGGATAATGCCTTTTGGAGAAGAAAATGCATTTTACATTTTTGGTGGAAAATACATAATTTTACAGTTTTTTAGCGCGAAAATGTGTTTTGAGATATTGACGGGAAAATGATTTTGTGTAGTTTTAGTGGGAAAGGTTTTTTTTCTGCTTTTTAGGCGAGAAATATATTTTTTCGGTGTTAGCGAAAAATGTATTTTGCGATTTTAACGGTAAAATGTATTTTTCTTGTTTTGACAAGAAAATTCATTTTTTTGTTTTTGGGAATGCATTTTCGCCAAAAATGTTTTTAAAAGGAAAATGCATTTTTGTGTGTTTTACCTTTCAACAGCAACAACTACAGTGGATTCACAAGAAACTATGGAGTATAATCTTATCAGAATCCTGCTCTACCAACTCAAGAAAACACACTGGAGTCTATGACTGATAAAGTTCTTGAGGGACAACAGAAAGTGGTTGTGGAGTTCAATGGGAAGATTGATGATGTGTATGCTAATATGTATGACGAATTTGAAGCTCTCAACGCTCATGTTAAGAATCTAGAGACTCAAACGGTTCAGGCAAGTGATCCTATGAGGAGACATGAAGCCTTGATTAAAGGAAAATGTGACTCTAGACCGGAGCACCAAGTGAATGCCATCATAGATGATGATTTCTAGCAAGTGATAGAGCATGATAACTTCCATGGCGGAGATTTCCAAGTCAAAAGCTCCATGTCGTTTGGCAGTACGCACTGGTGTCGAACGACACCATTAGAAGAGCACCAATCGACTCCGCCAGCAAAGTACGTAGAGTCTCGACAGACAGCTAGTGATGATTAATCAATCAACACCCTGCACCATTGACATACCAAGTAAACTACTGAGCATCGATCGACACCGTCTTAACATCGATCGACACACATCTCAGTCACAAGCGAAAATTACGGTTGGCATCAATCAGCAACTGAATAATGGTCAACGTCCTCTTGAATATGATGCGCCAGAGCCTAATATCATTAAAAAGGTTACTGAGAGACAGGTTCTTATTGGGAAAAGGAAGAAGATCAAGGTTCCCAAGCGTCTAAGGAGAGAGACTACTGACGAGGAGATAGATGATTTTTCCAAAAGGGTACTGAAGACCCTGAAGATGAGCCTTTCAATGGAGCCTACTACCACTACAGACTCTGGATGTTTTTCTGAGAAAGCAGAGAGATACAATATGACTTCAAATGTATGTTCTATAAGCTTAGACACAAGATGAAGAAGGTAATTCATTTGAGGAACAACAAACAATATAACCCCTAACTCACTCTGTCCATCCTCAGGTGGAACACACATACTAGAACCAACACGAGATCTTAGCAACATATCAAAAAAAATGTCTCACAGGACCAACTCACAAGGTTTAACGCTGAACCAACACCAGGTTCAATTATGCACATGCATAGCACGATATTTTTATGTTATTTATGGCCTCACAAACAATCACCAACATCACATCAACAAAATCACAGCATTAAAATCGTTGTACATCTTAAAAACACAAGCATACTAATCACTAGTAACTAGAGATGTCAATTGGGCTGTCCAGGTCCAAATGGACACACCTGTCCAAATAGACATTATTTTCTTAAGCCCAAATTGTACCTAGCCAAATTGTCCAGATCAAATTGGCTCATTCCAAATGGGCATTCCGCAAAGCCCATATACATTTCTGCTTTCACATTCATAAAAACATAAGTTTCATAAGTTTTACACATTAAAATTCATATGTTTTACACATCCAAAATACGATTTCACGGGTTTTGGCGAGAAAACGTGATTTTATCGTTTTGGCGGGAAAACATGATTTTATCGTTTTGGCGGAAAACATGATTTTATCGTTTTACCGGGAAAATACAATTTGATGGTTTTGGGCGAAAAAACATAATTTCACGGTTTTGGCGAAACTCATGTTTTTGCGGTTTTGATGGTAAAACACGATTTCACGGTTTAATTAGAGTCTCAATTTTTCACATGCAAATTTGATTCCATCTAAATGCATACTCGATTTCCCTAAGTTCCAAACGGAACTCAAACATGACCAACACACCTCGATACCGGCTGACAAGAAATATTTGATCAGGAAGCATCTCAATACGAAAACCCTAGCAGCAAACCCAATTGATTTCCATGAACTCAAACAAACACACTCACAATGTTTTAGGCCGGTAAGAGCATGTTTATCAGAGAGATTTGTTATGTCGTCGATCCTATATAGGATCGGTGGGACGAGCCATGGTTTGAGGAAATACACCAGCCGATCTTAGGACCAAAAAGCAAGCTTATCATGGCCCAAATAAGGGTTAAGTGCATCCGAACGCTGAGACTTAGCCAAATGGAGAAGGAGAACGAAATAAGAGAGCTGGACGAGTAAACCGGTAGCTGGACGAAGCTAACTAGAAGCTCAGCCAGCCGGACGAGAGGTCACAGTAGCTCAGGTGGAGTAGTTCAGCTAAGTTAGCTGGATGGACTAGCTCATTCCGCTGGGGCAGCTGGCAATCAACTGAACTCAGCTAGACGGAGTGTTCAGGTCTTAGACGGTTGGTCCGGATCCAGGCCGGTGGTCGGGCCATAAGGTCTACCCAAGTTGCCGATAGGTCTGACGGTCCATCAGGACAGCCCATAGTCTTGGGGGATGTGTTTAGGCCCAAATAAAGCCGACCTAGTGTGGTTATAGGCGAAAGGGTGGTAATGGAGCCGGTTATACCCATTCACCCAACAAGTTGCACCAGTTCGCCCAAGGCAGTTGGCCATCCTTTTTTCTTTATTCTCTGATCGATTTTTCTCCCAAGGAAGTTGGAGATCAGCCAAAGCAAGGCCGTGTGTGGTGGTTTATACTTTCTTAGGAGAATAGATCGTTTGGGAAAGAAGTTGGCGACTGGAGATGGATATCAGAAGCAAGGAGAAAGAGTTGGAGAAGGGCTCCAAGACCCCTAAGACTGCGAACAAAGTCAGTGCAGTAACCTCTGACCCATTGGCTAAGATATCCTGATGGTCCGATGGGATCTAAGGCTATGGACGATTGGTTATATCCATCTCCCCCTTGGTATTCGATTATGATATCTGCTTCTACTCCTCTCTGGTTACTCAGGATAAATGGCATGTGGGTTTGGGGGTGAACCAAGGCTATGGTCAGTTCATACCATTGTAACATAAGTCCGGTGGGTTTGTAATACTCATTGTCGGATCGATCCAAGGTTGAGATCGATTGGGTCAGGCGGTTATGATTGCGGTTGTACCCTTTTCCTTTACAGATGCAATGTTTCATGAAGTGTCCAAGGGTTGCGACCATTCATGAACTATAACTGACAAGCCGGATGTGCTAAGATTCGACAAAAGAATATTGGTTTATCGCGAAGTACTGAGAATATTCCAACAAAACTTGTATGCTTTTGGAAAGTAATCACAAACCAAAGTCTCAGCTAGCGGGAGGAAGTGTTTCATGTAATTAAGGTTTCGAGTTCGGTGGTCGACTACTTGGGGGGAACTAAGGCGGATAAATATTCATGTATTTTTCTCAAATCTTTATTTCATTACCACGAGATATATAGAGATAAACAGCAAGCCCAATAATGGACTTATAGCATAAGATGACTACAATCAGATGACAGCGACAACTCTCTGATTAACGGTCGTATGACCATTGGGTTTAATACTCTCTTTGGAAATGGCATGACGACCGTAGAAACTTTTTAATCTGTCGTATGTCTCCTCTAACTCTGATTCTTCTGTGCCAATCGAGATCCTCACCCAATTCTTCGCTCCTAAAGCCACTCCTACAAAAGTTCAACAAAAAATATAAATAAATAAACAAAAACATTAATCAATCGCAGATCAATAAGCTTAATTAACTGAAACCTAATGCATATGGATGAAGATAACTATATGTGATTTTCATATGTATCTAATCTATTAAAAGGGAAGTACAAAATGTATTTAGCCCTAAGTTTTCCACAAAAATTACATCCTTATGCCATTACATTAAAATTTAGAGTTTTGACTTAAATTGAACTAAAATCGTGTTGCGCTTTCATAATGTACATGTGGGCCACATTTTTTAAGAAATTGATGAATCATTTTTACTATTATCATAAAGTAGCTCAATTAGTCATTTAATTTTTTGTTTGGTCTATTATATTTAATTTTTACTTTCAAATAGTTTTATGAGTACTGTTTAAAACCTATAATTATAATTTCAAAATCTACTTTGCTTGGAATTAAAAAAAAATAAAGCACCCACTATATTTTGTTTATATTCAGATATTAAAAATAAATTAATGTTAAAATTACAAGATAAAATAAAAAACACTAACATCATATTTTATAATTGAACACTAAACAAACTGAACAAAATACATATATCTCAAAATACAAGAAAATATAACAAAGTTTGAAAAAAAAAATTTAAGTTATAATTATTGATCTTATTCCCGCGCGGACGCGCGGGTCCAAAATCTAGTATATTGTTAAAAGAGATCAATACCTGGTACAAGGACTAGACTCTCTTCACTGACTAGCTTCGTGCAGAACTCGAGATCATTTTTTATATTATCTAACACTGATGTGTCGAGCCTTAACTGCAAAATAAATCATTTACAAAGTTATGATCCATATACATGTAGGTTATGAGTTGATGTTCTGTAATAATGAGTTAAAAATCAAAGAAAATACCCATAAGTAAGAACAAGATTCAGGTTTCTTGGGGCAAAAAAGACAAGGAATGTCCCGTAGCCTCTCAAATGAACGCTCTACGTTGCGTTTCATAGCTTTATTCTTCTTGGCGAAGTATTCCTTTGGGGTTTTCTCCAATATTTCAGGAAGTGCTTCCTATGAAAATCAATATGAAGGATAGAAAGTCACATCATTTAGAAACGTTTGTTTGTTAGAAAACCGAAACTCTATGATAAGAGCTGATATGTGTAATTGATAGCCAATTAGCCAGTGACTACCAACCTGAAGAATAAATGACGGTTGTGGAGTTAAATCAAGACAATCCTCTATTGATTGGACTACCTGGTGTCAGGAAAAGCCAAAAACTTCAATTAGACTTTCTAATGAATGTCCACAAATCGTATAGTTAAATTGCTGGTTATATTTAAATTATACTCTTTCCTTTCAATTAAGAAATCAGTTAAAAGAATTTGGCCTACCCCTGCTTGTTTAAGAATACTATTAGAATCGTTGATGGCCATCCAGCCGATTCTCCAGCCAGGTACAACCCATCCTTTGGATATGGATCCAAGCGTGATCACCGGAGCTATCGATGCAAATATCCCCATTGGAACGAAGGGCCTTTCGCCATATACAACCTTATCATATACTTCGTCGGATATAACCACTATACCGAGTTTCCTAGCCATCTCCGCAACCTAAGATTGATCAATAACAAAAACCTGTTAGTTCGTAAACTAATAAACTTCTAACTTGTACATATCACACATATAAAAAGGCTATATATGAAAGAAACTACACCTTTTTAAGATGATCGTAGGTGTAGACGTTGCCACATGGATTGTTGGGGTTGATGAGAACAAGTGCGACTGTATTCTTATCGGCAGCAGCCTCGAGGCCGTCCAGATCAATCTCAAAATCTCTTTCCGGGAGGAGATCGTATTTGCGAACTTCGACGCCAGTGTAAGTAGCTCGAGCATCATAGTGAGGATATCCTGGATTAGGAAGCAGAATGTTGGCTGCTGGATTGCCTGCGAGAGAATCTAATACGATCTCAATCGCTTGGTTGCATCCGCCTGTGATATACACATCCTCCGGCCCTAGCTTAGTAGGAAGCTCGCCATTTAGATAATCTGCCACCGCTCTGAGAAAAAAAAAGTTACAATTTAGTCACTCGAAATGTCATCTTACAAGCAACTCTATTAAAAGTTTTTAGAAGATAATACATCTCAGCAATAAAAATCTTTTATATCTATAATTTCTTTGTGACTGATTTAGCTATTATTAAAATAAAATTTAATTCAATAAATATGAAAAAACTAATTAAGTTATTGATAATCTTCTGGGTTTCGTACCGGTATGTTCTAAATTTTTATTCTCCTGTTTTTGATATAATAATGAATATTCAGATCAAACCTTCTAGCGTTGAAAATTCCAGGGCTAGGTGCATATGAGTTGGCCATGCCGGAGCGGACGGCTGCAGCCACAGCTTCTTCCGCTTCAGGGCAAGTCTTGAAGCTATGAGTTGTGGAGGGCAAAATGGTCTTTCCATTGTTAAAGTTGCAGTTTTTAAACATTCCAAAGACGAGTTTTCTCAACGTTACCGCAGCTGCATCACTCGTCGCACCGTTTCCTTTGAACTGCCAAACAACGTCGTTTGCAGTGCAATTGACATTACCGTTGCTCGCCATCGATTATCTACGTTTTACGTCAAGGTTCTTCTTTTAAGTTTTTTTTTTTTTAACTGAAAGGTTCTTCTTTTAGTTATGAATACAAGTTTGTTGTTGTGGGCACATCTCATCCCTGACGAGCCCTTTATAAAAAGCTCGCACACAAAGAATAGAAAAATCGAGATTTATTTTTTCAGTAGAATAAAAAAAGTCAAATTTCAGCACAAAAAACATGCAGCAAAATTTAGTATTCTTTGGAGTACAGATTAAAAGAAGCTGATAGGTGGTTCAGTACATGTACGCATACGTTATTATTAATAACTATAACGTGCTCATTTCCTGTTGTCAAAAGAAATACAGAAACGTGCTCATTCCCTTATTAAACAGAGGGGCCGTCTATTATTGACTCAATGCCACATAAGTTTGACCAATAATACGTATCGATTTAGACTACTATGTAATTGATACTACTTGATTCTGATTATTTATAGTTCTCTTTCTATTTATAATTTATGTTTTTAAATTAGAATTTTATGATTTTTAAAATTTTGATTGGCGTCTAAATTACATTTCTGATTTCCTGTTTCTTAATTAGAAATTTTCCATTTTACTTGATGCAGAAAGAGAACTCGGCCAAGAGCCGATTTTGCATCTTGTTTTAAGTATGAGGAAAAATTTCTTAGATTACCCATCCCTAATAAAAATAATAGATAGAACTCGTTAAAGTGTCAACTTATCAAAGTTAGAAATTTGATATTTATCAAATAAAATTAAATAGATTTGAAAAATAATTTGTAGTTATAAATAAAAAATAGAAATACAACATTTTCTTGTGATGGTATTTGAACTTTTTTTTAAAGGTTTCTTTTTATTTTCAATCTTTAAAAACATTTAAATGAAAAAATCATTTATTGGAAAACCAAATTTTGAGTATTCAAATTTTTTTCTACATAAAAATCTCGATAAAAGAATTAAATATTATTTCTAAATATTAATATTTTGTAAATATGGAAAATTGTATCAAATTAATATTCTTAAGTTTCAAAACTGTTCAAATTTTAAATCTCTTTAAATTTTACTGTGAAAATATGTATAGACCAATTTTTCACACTCTAATAATTTTGTTTCATTTATCATCATAAGTTAATTAAATTATCTGAAATTTGAAGAAATTAATTCATATCAAATCATCAGTAAATTTTTTATTTTAAATTTACCAAAAAATTATCCAAGTATTATCAGAATCCACCTAAACTTCACCAAATATAAAAACCTTCAAAATGTCTTTTTTTTAACTCAAAGAAAATTAAGATACATAGTGTCGATAGAAACCAAAATAAAGGAACACAAACCAAACAAAATAAAACAGAGACATAAACATAGCCTAAAACTCATATATGTCCACAGGTCTATTTCTTCCACCTTTCCAAAAAAAAAAATCGATATTAGTGAAGCTGACCTAAGAAACAAATGTCTTGAGGAGTCTGAACCCTGAAGGGAACATCACCAAGCCATACTAGAACCAGTAACATCAGAAACAATCATGAGGTCAAATCTACACCAACTCCAACAGCTGCTATCCATGTGAAACTTGCATGACCAGAATCCACCACTAAAACTATGATATAAGGACAAAAGATTTTGAAACGCTACTAGGAAAAACGTCAAAGAAGACCACCAGCTCTTACACGCGGACACTCGCAAGGCAGTCAAGTGACCTACAGAATAAAGAGTGCCTACCTCCTCGCAATAGAAGAACTGATTCGTCTAGAAACCATCTCCCAAAACCACAAAAGACCGAGATAAGGTCTAGTAGATACCTCCACAGCGAATATAAATCACAAAAAAACGAATCCAAAAAAACAACTAAGGATGCGACGAAGTGACTGAAACAGCAAGAACCAAACAAAAACAGTATTCCTACGACTTCAAGCTAATACCAGTTCACCACACAAGAACATATGTTTCGGTAATCGAGATGCTAGAAAAACCATCCTCTTCCAGAGACCGAAAGCCGACGGTAAAGAGTTTTGAAAGCCTCTTTTCCCGGAGTCTTAGCTACTTCCGGTAGCGGTGAGAACCACCAACTACCGGAGCAAAAGAGAGAACCGACGGCTGCTCTTCTAACTAGGATTTTTCAATAATATTAGTTTGAAAAAAAAACCTTCAAAATGTTATAAACCCTTAATCCAATAAGCCTTATTTTTTATTTATTTTGTCATTTTTCAATTTTAATCTAACTTCCATAGCCGACAAGAAAGATCAAGCTTCGATAGTTTTTGGTTTGTATTTCATATTTCAACGATTCATGTCCAACTTTTCATTCATAAGAGGAACAATTTCTTATTCCTTTTTGATGGCCCTTTAGAGTAAGCTTTGGTACTGTCGAAGTTCCAAGTTTATCCCGTGTCTTAGAGGAATTTAACTGTATAGCTTCGGTAAATCGACGGAAGGTGCATGCGCTCGCGGTGGCGCTCCACCACTTTCTTTAACATGTACTACACCGGATTCCCAAGGCCACACAGATTTTTGTCTTTACCAATTTCATATAATTTAAAATAAATTCATGAAACTATTCTTATATATTGTATAAGTTTAATGTCATATATAAATGAATTTTAATTTATAAGTTCTATATATTATTAGAACTTTTAATTTTATAAATTAGAGATGTCTTGACATGTATGTAATCTACTATTTGAAAAATACAAACACGCAAACTTATGATAGTTGTGTTGAAACTTGTATAAGTTAAATGATATAAGTTTCATATGTATTGCATTAATTTAATATTCTCTATATATTATTTGCGAAGTAATTTGTATATATGTCGTTACTACAATAATTATCGACAAAGAAATGATGATATGTCACTAATAAAAGATGACATGTCTTATAATCCCATATATATTATTTGCGAAATGATTTGTAGATATGTCGTTACTACAATCATTCTCGTCAAAGAAATGATGACCACTAATAAAAGATGACATGTCTTATAATCTAATATGAGACGGACAATTACATTTAATGTTAATTTATATTTTTGGTAAATTTTTTAAAATATGGTAGTAAATCATATATTACTTTAATGTCGATTTATATTTTTAGATTTTTTTGAATATGGTAATAACTCATAAAATAATCATTAAAATAAATATATTCAAATATGGCATTACAATTTCGAAATTATCATTTAATTATATATTTTAAATTATACGATTTTATTACTAACATTTTCAAAAATGGATACAATTTTGTTTAGAAGATTATAAAATCTAATCGTGAAATTATTAGTTTCTTAATATATTTACAAATTTTAAATAGTTTTTAATTTAATTTTTTGATAACTATGTAATTTTGTTGCAAATTTATTTAAAATATTTAATTAAAATAAATAGATAGAAACATCGATCTAAGATTATAATTTTAAATATATACATGTGTATTCTTAAATATAATTCAAATAAACAAAAAAAAAATTATCTCAATTTTATGTTTAATTAAATCATATTATATTTAAATATTTATAAAAAAAAATTACAATATTAATAAAATTTTATTTTTAAATATAATTTATATTTATCTGTTAAAAACTATTTTAATTTTTTTGCTGCACATGGTGCAGGAAACCAAGTTTAATATGACATCGACAATTAAATTTAATATTAGTTTATATTTTTGGTAAATTTTTTAAACTATGGTAATAACTCATATATTACTTTAATGTCGATTTATATTTTTTGATTTTTTTAGAATATGGTAATAACTCATAAATCATTATTAAAATAAATATTTTCAAATATGGCATTAGAATTCGAAATTATCATTTAATTATATATTTTTAAATTATACAATTTTATTGCTAACATTTTAAAAAAATGTATACAATTTTGTTTAGAAAATTATAAAATTTTAATCGTAAAATTATTAGTTTCTTATATATCTACAAATTTTAAATATTGTTTCATTTTAGTTTTTGATAATTACATAATTGTTTTCAAATTTATTTAAAATATTAAATTAAAATAAATAGATAGAAACATCCATCTAAGATTATAATTTTAAATATATACATGCGTATTTTAAATATAATTTAAAATAAACAAAACAATTATCTCAATTTTATGTTTAATTAAATCAAATTATATTAAAATATTGATAAAAATAAAAATCACAATATTAATAAAATTTTATTTTTAAATATAATTTATATTTATCGGTTAAATAACTATTTTAAATCTTTTTTTGTTGCACATGGTGCAGGAAACTACCTAGTTATCATATATTTTACAAAACAACATATTTTCATTCATATACTTGTGTTCACCCGTGCATAATCATTTTACGAATATTATTTCATTTTGTGTCTGAAATTTATATTTTTAATCGGCGCTTATCTTCTAAAATTAAGTAGTAGTCGGATTTAAGTTGTTTTGAAAAGATGCACTGTCCGATTGAATCTGATTTATATAGAAATAAATTAGTCGGAATGAAGATCAGTGGCAAACACCAGCCATTCAGTAGAGTTAGCAATCATATCCACCAGATCGGAGAAATCTGCCTCCATATGTACTGTGGTGCAATGTAACTCTCGTAAACAGGACGTTTCCCATATGAATCCTTCCTACTCAGCAGAAAGGGCTGATAGGATTTGCTGCACTTTTGAAATCCAAATATTTCGACTCCCATTTGATCCTCATAGAACTATCCTAGTCCACTGATCGTGCCATGATCAATCCATGTCACACTGATTTGACAGGTCGGGAGTGGGAGTTTGGGATCCTCAGTGTTTGTGCCTCCTCTTCCTCTCCATCTTTAAGTATGTTTGCTTTTCACCAGCATTCTGCTTCAATAGAAGCTAGTTGTAGGTGTCTACTGGTGAAGCATCCCTTTCAATGAATACCATTTTTGTTCAGTGCCAAAGTTAAGATATAGGCTAAATTTGGTCGTCCTGAACTGAGCACAAAAAATTTTCATGTTCGAGTTAAGTAAGAGTAAGTTTAATATACTATTTCAGTTCCTATTCAAATTTTACGATTTTGACAAAGAAATTCAAAATATAGTTCTCTCATGTCATAATAAAAGTATTATTTTAAGATGCAATAACTAGACATATCAAAAGAAAATTTGTAACTTATAGACAAACAATAACACAACAAATTTTGAAACATTTGTTAACCTAGCAATTTCTTTTCATGAGAATCCAACTAAACAAGATAAAAAAAACAATCAGATGTTTTTTAGAACCTGGTATCCGAGAGGAATCCGACTAGCGCCTAATGACCGTCTTAGAAATCTGGTGACTATTAATTACAAATAAAAACTAACTGTTAGTTTAATTGTGTTGCACTAACCAATATAATCAGTGATATTCTAAAAAGTCATACACATATTTAAATAATAATTACCATTTTATTCATTTTTGTGACTATTTCTTATATATTTTGGATATTAATACACAAAAGGTTTCAAAATTGATAAATTTAAATTGTAATAATGTATCTTTTTGACGTTACAAAAATGTATCTTTCTTTATTACATTAGCATTATATATAGATTATATATACATAAATAAATATAATATAATAATATAAGCTTGCTTTCCCAGTTTCATTTGAAAACTTTTTAAGTTATCCACCTAAAAAAATTAATTAAACCAGTCTAGTTGTTAGAATAAAGAAAATTATATTATAATTTTACTTTAAATTTAATTATTTAAAAACTTTATTTTCATTTAAAAAAGAATAATAAATAAGTACAAATTATTTGATGGATATTTTTATGATATATATATATATATATATATATATATTACAACTCTCTGAAAGAAATATAAGCTTAATTAGGAAAAAAATCTTAACTACAAAAAAAATCTAAAAATTAACAAAAAAAAAACTAATAAATGCTATTATACTAAAATATCACTTGAACGCTTTTTAAGAAATATTAATAAAATATTAAGCGATAACTAGACAAGTTTGACTAAAAAGTAAGTAATTTCATTTTTTCTTATATTATATCATAAATATATAATTATTTACTGATAATAAAAAATATAGTTATTCTTCTGTCACAAATATCCATGCAAATATGTGAATCAAGTACAACAACCAAACAATATAATTGTACATCCTAAAATATACACTAAGTATTTGGTAGTGTTTGAAATATAAATTGTGAAATGAAAATAATGTAGGCAACAATATTGTTGGGGTCAAAAACGGTTATCTCGAAATCAACGGCTAAGACTATTTGTCATACGAAAAATCCTCCGAAGGATGCACACGAACACCCGCAAACCGAAGAAACCAAGCAGCCGACCGCAACCTGCCCCTAGGCGCCGGGCGCCTAGCGCCCGTGCTGCCTCTAGGCGCCGGGCGCCTAGCGCCCGTGCTGCCTCTAGGCGCCGGGCGCCTAGCGCCCGTGCTGCCTCTAGGCGCCGGGCGCCTAGCGCCCGTGCTGCCTCTAGACGCCGGGCGCCTAGCGCCCGTGATGCCTCTAGGCGCCGGGCGCCTAGCGTCCGCGCTGCTTCGGGTCCTCGAGCGACAATCTTCTGTGCACGAGTTCCAGGCCCCGGCCGTCAGTAATCTGTGCCTTGAGTCCTTCCCAAGTTCTCGCGGAATGAATCATTGGGATTCCGCATACAAAACTCCCGTTCTTACTCTGAACTAAAAACCGTCGGAAACACTTCGGAAACTTGTAAGATATCAACGGAAAAGAAGATCTTAAATCATTCATACGAAACGATGATGGTTATCTAAAACACCACGCTTCTCAACTCTACGAAGGATTGAAGATCTTCCGAAGAAATCGTAGAAAACAGCGGAAGTCCTCGAAACGGCCCGAAATAGACCAAACGCGATCGGACAACCCATTTACGATTATCTAGGATAGGTACAGCGATTTACGTTTATCTTTACGCAACAAGATAAATCCTAAATTTCCGGAAGGATAAATGTCAAGTTTCCCGAAGATAAACATGAAGGTCGACGAAAATGGAAAAAGCCCGCCTTGCGGCCCAGAAGGAGAATAGACCGTCATAGGAAGGAGTATATAAAGGAGCTTTGGGAGAGGAAGAAAGACAGAGCGAAAATCATCGAGAGAGAGACCAAATCCGAAATCTAGGGTTCTAGAGAATTCCAGCTAGCTTAGGGAACTTAGGACTTAGGAGGCTAGACTAGCGGAGCAAGACTTAGAACGTCTTGTCTCCTATATTTCCGTTGTTTCCTCTTCAGCGTATCTCTACTTCCCGTTTTTCGGAAGAATGTTGTATTCAACTTATCATCTGTTTAATAAACGCCTTAGTGCAATTTTTCCGCATTTTTATCTTGTTCTATCAATTTCGTTTGGTTGTCGCAGAGAATCCGAGCCTTCAGGGAAAACTAGGTTTACTTAGTTTTTTCCGATAAAACTTAACTAAAATCGACAGTGCGAATTTCGGTTCCCACAGTTTGGCGCTAGAAGGAGGGGGGGTCGGATTCTCTTACTCAAAAACCTACGATTGATAACGACAGCATGGCCACATCACCTGTCCACAACATCGTGTCATTCGGGGACGGAGCAACGGCTGGTCAAGCCAAACCTCACGACGAACTCCTCGTTATCAGACTAACAATCCAGGACATCGACGTAGCAAGAATATTGGTCGACACCGGTTGCGTTATCACTCTCGAGAGGATGGGACTCGACCTAAGCGTTATCACGGACGATCCCAATCCAATAATCGGACTCTCAGGAAACATCACAATGACCCTCGGCTCGGTCGATCTCTCGGTCAGAGCTGGGAGCGTCACAAAGATGGTGGAATTTTTGGTAGTCGATGGCCCAGCAGCATATAACGCAATCGTCGGGACTCCGTGGTTAAATTCCATGCAAGCAATACCCTCGACTTTCCACCTGTGCCTCAAATTTCCATCCCTCCTCGGAGTCGAAACAATACAAGGAGATCGTAAGGCGCCGCAAGTCTGCTTGGCCGCTGGGTTAAAACGAAAAAACTCCGAGCCCGAAACTAACTCGAAAAAGCAAGCAACCCACGAACCAGCGTCGCAAGACCCTCCAGAAATCATCTGGCAGTCGCGAAAAGCTGAAGCCCTGGAAGGGAAACGTGAGCCCACTTGCGAACCAGTGATTTCGGTCTGCCTCGACGAGACTAACCCAGAACGATGCGTGGAGATTGGGGCCAATCTTCGCGATCCTTTAAAAGCAGAACTCATCACATGTCTCAAGAAGAACCTAAATACGTTCGCCTGGGCTGCGGAAGATATGCCGGGAATCGACATCAACATAACATGTCACGAACTCAACATTGATCCAACTCATAAACCCGTAAAACAAAAAAGGCGAAAGCTATGCCCCGAACGGGCAACCGCGGTTAATGAGGAAGTCGAAAGACTCCTCAAAGTTGGATCAATAACAGAAGTAAGATATCCCGACTGGCTCGCCAATCCCGTCGTCGTCAAGAAGAAAAACGGAAAATGGCGAGTGTGCGTCGATTTCACTGACCTAAACAAAGCGTGCCCGAAGGATTGTTTTCCGCTCCCGCACATCGACCGTCTAGTCGAGGCAACCGCGGGAAACAAACTTCTATCGTTCATGGACGCGTTCTCCGGATACAATCAGATCATGATGAATCCCGATGATCGCGAGAAGACAGCATTCATTACCGACAAAGGAACCTATTGCTACAAAGTAATGCCTTTCGGCCTTAAGAACGCCGGTGCCACATATCAACGGCTCGTCAATCGAATGTTTGCTGAGCAACTCGGAAAAACCATGGAGGTGTATATCGACGATATGTTGGTAAAATCTCTCGACGAACGCGACCACGTACTCCATCTGGAGGAATGCTTTGAGAGATTAAACCAACACAACATGAAACTGAATCCGGCTAAATGCAGATTCGCCGTAGCATCAGGCGAATTTCTCGGGTACCTCGTAACATTCCGCGGAATAGAGGCTAATCCAAAACAAATCAACGCACTGATAGAAATGGCCTCCCCGAGAACCAAGCGGGAAGTTCAAAGGCTGACCGGACGAGTCGCGGCCTTAAACCGATTCATCTCGCCGTCCACGGATAAGTGCCTCCCTTTCTACGAAACCTTGAAGGAGAACAAAAAGTTCGAGTGGTCAGAGGATTGCGAGAAAGCTTTCCAACAGCTGAAACAATATCTGGCCACCCCTCCTATCCTCGCAAAACCCGTAGTCGGAGAACCCTTGTTCCTCTACATCGCAGTATCCGCGTCAGCAGTCAGCGGCGTTCTGATTCAAGAAGAATTTGGAGAACAGAAGCCGGTCTTTTACATTAGTAAAACATTGCTGGATGCCGAAACTCGGTATCCGCTAATGGAAAAGTTGGCACTCGCCGTTATAACCTCGGCGAGAAAACTCAGACCGTATTTCCAATCTCATACCATCGTGGTACTTACCACTTTCCCGTTACGGACGATTCTACACAGTCCAAGCCAGTCTGGTAGACTCGCGAAGTGGGCAATCGAACTAAGCGAGTACGATATCGAATATCGTCCGAAAACCTGCACGAAATCGCAGGTACTCGCAGATTTCCTGGTAGAATTACCCACAACGGATTTTACTAACAAGGAGCCTGGTTCAACGTGGGATCTCTATGTCGACGGATCCTCATCCAAGCAAGGATCCGGAATCGGGATCCGACTCACTTCACCAACGGGGGAAATCCTCGAGCAATCATTCCGCTTGGATTTTCATGCATCAAACAACGAAGCAGAGTACGAGGCGCTAATTGCTGGCCTACGACTGGCCCACGGGCTGAAGATTCAAAATATTCACGCTTACTGCGACTCTCAGTTAGTCGCAAACCAATTCAGCGGAGACTACGAAGCATGGGATAAAAGGATGAACGCATATTTGAAGGTCGTCCAAGACTTGGCCCACGATTTTCGGCAATTTGCGCTAACCAGGATTCCCTGCTCGGAAAACGTCCAGGCCGACGCTTTAGCTGCTCTAGCCTCAAGCTCAGATCCAGGGCTTAAAAGAATAATCCCCGTCGAATTCATCGAGCACCCGAGCATCGGACCACCGGTAATCGCCAACCTGATCAGAACGCAGATCGAAGGCGCTGAAGAAAACGAAGACCAGCCGGAAGACGACGCAGACCAAACAGACTACGGCTGCGACACTCCCTGGCTAGAACCTATCAGAGCCTACATCGTAGATGGTACCTTACCCGCGGAAAAATGGGCAGCCCGGAAAATAAAAGTTCAGGCAGCACGATACGTAACCGTGGAAGGCGAAATCTACAAATGGCGATTCTCTGGACCTCTCATGACTTGCGCGGAAGGAGAGAAGGCGAGAAAAATCATGAAAGAGATTCATTCCGGATCGTGCGGAAACCACTCCGGCGGAAGATCTCTCGCAACAAAAATAAAACGCTACGGTTTCTACTGGCCCACTATGGTAAAGGATTGCGAGAAGTTCGCTCGGAAATGCGAGAAGTGCCAACGGCACGCTCCGACAATTCATCAGCCCGCAGAAATCCTCTCCTCTATCTCATCTCCGTACCCTTTCATGCGATTGTCAATGGACATCGTCGGACCTCTACACAAATCAAAACAAAAACGTTTCCTACTGGTCCTCACAGACTTCTTTTCGAAATGGGTGGAAGCAGAGTCCTACGCAAGTATCAAAGACGTGCAAGTCGAGAATTTCGTCTGGAAAAACATCATAACCAGACACGGCGTCCCATACGAAATCGTAACGGACAACGGGTCTCAGTTTATTTCCACACGATTCGAGGTATTCTGCGAAAAATGGAAAATACGACTTAACAAGTCTACTCCCAGATACCCGCAATGCAACGGACAGGCTGAAACCATAAACAAAACCGTCCTGGACGGACTGAAAAATCGCTTAGAAGCCAAGAAGGGACGATGGGCGGAAGAACTCGAAGGACTCCTTTGGTCTCATCGAACCACTCCAAGACGAGCAACGGGGGAAACTCCTTTCGCTCTCGTTTACGGAGCAGAATGCATGATTCCGGCGGAAGTCGAATTCCCCGGCGTACGGGGAAGGTTTTTTTCCCGAACGGGAAGACCTGAACAATGCCATGCTGCTGGATAATCTTAATCTCGTCAACGAGCGTCACGACCAAGCCCTCATCCGGATTCAAAATTATCAGCAAGCCGCCGCAAAGTACTACAACTCGAACGTACGCCATCGCAGATTCAAGGAAGGTGATCTGGTTTTGCGGAAAGTCTTCCAAAACACTGCCGAACGAAACGCAGGAAAACTGGGAGCGAACTGGGAAGGACCATACAAAATCATAAAAGTCGTCCGACCAGGTTCGTATCAAATCGCAAACATGCAAGACGTAAAAATCCCGAGAACTTGGAATGCGATGCATCTCAAGAAATACTACCACTAGAACGAAAAACGTGGATAACAGAACTACGAGATGGCTTGATCCTCGAAAGAGGTACGTAGGCAACCCGTCAACCGGTGGGTTCAGCTATCCCCCCGATTTAAAAGGGGGGGAGTGGGGTGCGTGCACTCGTACACTCCCACAATTTTTGGAAAAAACCTAACTTTCGAAAACTTTCCACAATCAAATCGCCTAACAGCCTCAACAACGGATCCAGTATCCACTAAAGTTACCACCCGGAAACATTCCGCGATTCCTAAAAGCCCATAATCCTTTATGGCGTAAGAAAAGCAAACTTCAAAGCACTGCGAGACGTCACTTCGTGCCTGAATATTCGTTTTTTCGATTAAAACCTTCATACGCCTTCTAAACGGCATCATATCGTTGTTGCTGATCACAACAAACGAACTCTAACGTCCTAAACAGACAAGCCACCTTAGGGTAGGCTCTTTTACATCCGACAAGGATCCCATAGCGCGCTATACAAAAAATCCAAATTTGGTTCAGCACTTCGTAAAGGAAGTAGCTCGATTCGTGCCCAAACAAATCATGTAAGCCGATACCACTTCGCGGATTTTAAAACGGTACGAATCAGGTTAAAATCACAAACAGGCAAAACGAAAGCAGATTTGTCATCGCACAGCCTTAGTCTGAGAGTAAACCTAGGTCTTGCCCTAAACCCAGCCTTGCTGGTATCTTAACATCTCATAGGCAAAGCGTCAATGACGCGAGATCCCAAAACTTGTCTCTTCACTCGAGTCTGTACGTTTCCACGAATTTTCGCGTAAATCGTAAACCGCAGGAAAATCTCGCTTTGTACAAACAACGGATTCGGTGATCATCAGGGAGGCTGGAATGAGACGACAACTCATATCCTGCCCCTCTAACTTCGACAAACAGAAGTTCTAAGCACAAAATATTTTTTAAATGCAAACCGCAAGTTCAGTACAATGCCCTAAATAGGGCAGGGATTCAAAGCCACCAACGGCCAGTCCCGAAATCATACATAATGGCCAACCAACGGCCGAAATACAATCAAAATAAAAATCCCTTCAAGGGATTGATCCTCCGACTCACCCGAAGCAAGAGCAGCCTCGCCGTCGCCCGCGCCGACTTCCTCGCCGCCTTTGTCCGCAACGATTCCAGCATCCTGGACCTCTGGAATCTCCGAGCCCGGGACCAGGGCAGCCGAGGATGACGGGTCAAAAAGCTCCGTCGCGGTGCAAGCTCCCGTCTCCTCGAAGCGCTGAATCTGCCTCTTGAGACGTCGGACCTCCGAGGACTTGCTCTTCTTCTCCTCCTTCGCCTTGAGCAGCGAGCTCACAGTCTTTCCCAAGTCACGTTCGAGATCGCTGATCCTAGCTTCGAGCGTCGACGTCTGGGCGGCATGAGTGCTCTCGATCGATTGAAGCACAGCCTCAGTGCGCTTCAAGGCCTCCCGCGACGAATCCAGCTCCTGGGACAAACGTGTGACCTGCAGTCCGCAATCTCCAAGCATCCCGTCGATTAACGACACAAACTGATCACACGAAAGAAAGGTGAGAATCAAAAGAGTCAGCGAAAGAAAGGGGGTCTCACGAAAATACCTTGGAGCGGTGGTGCGATAGTTTTGCCGAAACTTCGCCTTCCTCGCTCTTGGTACACCTTTTCCTCTTCGCTGATCCGGCAGTTCCAGCTCTCAAACGTCCCTTCGATGGCGGGATAGCACTGGATGCGGGAAGTCCTAGAACGATCTCCCTCTTCTTTTCTGGAGGGGGAGGCATGACTTTCACCGCATCTTCCGAAACCAGTATCAGCGCCAAAGAGGAGCCCTCGGGGCGAGCCTGGACGCCGGGTGCCTGCTCCGGAACAACAGTTCCTCCAGCAGGCAAAGGGATATCGGATTCAGGAGCCAGAATCGTAGAGATCGAAGCTGGAGCGACAGCGTTTTCAGGAACCAGAACCGCGGAGTCCGGAGCTAAAACAACGTCGGGTCCAGGAATTGGAACCACAGGAGTCGGACCGGAAGAAACACCAGGACCAGCCACGCTGGACTCCATCAAAGCACGGCGTCGCTCCATCTTGTCCTGAAAAGAACTGAACCCCTCGACAAACGTCTGCGTAAGGGCAGGAACCTCTCGCGCCGGCGAGGCTTGGTAGGCATCGCTCATTTCGACATCGGAATCTTTCTTTTCGTTTAGAGAGGAAGCCATACTTTCTAAGAATTGAGAAGGGGAAGGTGAGTGAGAAATGAGAGGGGGTGGAGTGCTACTTATAAGAAATCAAAAATGGTGGGATTTTTCGGAATAAAATATTCATAGCCGAAAATTTCGATTTTCAAACATAAGATCTTCCGCACGCAAAATCGCTCTCGCATCTTGCACGCTGGGGGGCTAACTGTTGGGGTCAAAAACAGTTATCTCGAAATCAACGGCTAAGACTATTTGTCATACGAAAAATCCTCCGAAGGATGCACACGAACACCCGCAAACCGAAGGAACCAAGCAGCCGACCGCAACCTGCCCCTAGGCGCCGGGCGCCTAGCGCCCGTGCTGCCTCTAGGCGCCGGGCGCCAAGCGCCCGTGCTGCCTCTAGGCGCCGGGCGCCTAGCGCCCGCGCTGCCTCTAGGCGCCGGGCGCCTAGCGCCCGCGCTGCCTCTAGGCGCCGGGCGCCTAGCGCCCGCGCTGCCTCTAGGCGCCGGGCGCCTAGCGTTCGTGCTGCCTCTAGGCGCCGGGCGCCTAGCGCCCGCGCTGCCTCTAGGCGCCGGGCGACTAGCGCCCGCGCTGCCTCTAGGCGCCGGGCGCCTAGCGCCCGTGCTGCCTCTAGGCGCCAGGCGCCTAGCGCCCGTGCTGCCTCTAGGCGCCGGGCGCCTAGCGCCCTTGATGCCTCTAGGCGCCGGGCGCCTAGCGTCCGCGCTGCTTCGGGTCCTCGAGCGACAATCTTCTGTGCACGAGTTCCAGGCCCCGGCCGTCAGTAATCTGTGCCTTGAGTCCTTCCCGAGTTCTCGCGGAATGAATCATTGGGATTCCGCATACAAAACTCCCGTTCTTACTCTGAACTAAAAACCGTCGGAAACACTTCGGAAACTCGTAAGATATCAACGGAAAAGAAGATCTTAAATCATTCATACGAAACGATGATGGTTATCTAAAACACCACGCATCTCAACTCTACGAAGGATTGAAGATCTTCCGAAGAAATCGTAGAAAACAGCGGAAGTCCTCGAAACGGCCCGAAAAGGACCAAACGCGATCGGACAACCCATTTACGATTATCTATGATAGGTACAGCGATTTACGTTTATCTTTACGCAACAAGATAAATCCTAAATTTCCGGAAGGATAAATGTCAAGTTTCCCGAAGATAAACATGAAGGTCGACGAAAATGGAAAAAGCCCGCCTTGCGGCCCAGAAGGAGAATAGACCGTCATAGGAAGGAGTATATAAAGGAGCTTTGGGAGAGGAAGAAAGGCAGCGAAAATCATCGAGAGAGAGACCAAATCTGAAATCTAGGGTTCTAGAGAATTCCAGCTAGCTTAGGGAACTTAGGACTTAGGAGGCTAGACTAGCGGAGCAAGACTTAGAACGTCTTGTCTCCTATATTTCCGTTGTTTCCTCTTCAGCGTATCTCTACTTCCCGTTTTTCGGAAGAATATTGTATTCAACTTATCATCTGTTTAATAAACGCCTTAGTGCAATTTTTCCGCATTTTTATCTTGTTCTATCAATTTTGTTTGGTTGTCGCAGAGAATCCGAGCCTTCAGGGAAAACTAGGTTTACTTAGTTTTCCTCCGATAAAACTTAACTAAAATCGACAGTGCGAATTTCGGTTCCCACAAATATCCTTCGAACACAACGATGTAATCGGAAATCGTAGATAAAAATGGACTTTATCGATTGAAGAGATCGATAAAAATAATGAGATCGAAATTACAAAAAAAAATATAGATGAAAGAATATATCTAAAGTGAAGTAAAATGAGATCAATGTGTATTCTCTCTGAGGTTTTTTACGTGTCTTTCTGCTTGATCTTCGACCTTCTTTTATATCTTGCTCCGTGATCTCAGAAACCGCTTCCTCGGTCTGTGAATCCCGATCTCGTCATGTTGAACTCGTCTACACCAAATAGACCTTGAGCCTCGCAGCTCATATCTTTCTTTTGGCCCATTCAGGTAATTAACTGAAATTGGGTCTTTCAATAAATCGCAAAGAATAATTTAAAACTATGTTATATAGTCTTATTTTATATATTCTTTAAATAATGTAAACAAATATTATTCATTTTATTAAGAAAAAATATATATAGGGGGATGTATTCAAATTAACATTTGAGGTGATTTGATTTTTAATAGAATTTCAGATGATTTCAGTAAGTTGCAGAGATTTAGGTGATTTTTGTTAAAACACTCTAGAATATCACCTAAAAACATGGGATTTGTGTTTCAACTCTTTTAACTAAGAAACTCCACCCAAACACCCTAAAATCACCTAATAACTTTAAAACTTCACAACTTAAAATATTTTCAATAACAGTGGATTTCAGAGTACTTTACGAAATGTCAAGTTCAATAACACTGGATTTTAAATGAGTTTTTGAAATTCATGTTTCAATAACAGTAGATTTGTCATTTTAATACAAATCACCTAAAACTCTCAGTTGAATACACCCCCCATAATATCTAATCCGCTCGTAGTGCAGTTAAAAAACCTAGTTTATATAAAAATCTTACTGTCCACAAAAAAAAGTATATATAAAAAACTTACTAAGTGCCAGTAAAACCGTTTGTTGTGGATCTGTATGTTAAAAAGATATTAAAACTGTTAATTGTTAAATATGATTCATTTACAATCATATATATTCGTAACGTTCGTAAAGCGTAAAGTTTTTTTCTCGCAGTTTATAATAAGAGTGACAATTCAGAGGACAAGAACAAGATTTATTTACAATTGTTAATATAACTAGGGGTTGGCCCGCCCTTCGGGCGGGTAAGTTTACGCTAAAAAATATTTTATATTGAAATATATTTTAGTTCTATAAAATATTTATAATTTTACTTTGTATTGAAATAATAATATAACCTGTTTTTATTCTAAGATCACACTGCAAATTAATTTATTAAATTTTGTTGCTTTGAATTGAAATGATCACTAACATTTTTTCCCTACATTAATAGGCGTATGTCCGTGCTTCAAGTGAAATATTGTGTTTTATTGTTGTTAAGTATAATCTATATGATGTAATTATTTGATCGTTTTTATTTGCTAAAAGTATTATTTGGTATTTTGTTTGTGTTATGTAGTAATAGGTAATACATTAATACTGTATATTTTGTGTTTATTTTTTTTTAATATTGTGTAGTACTTATCAATGATGGAGTGAACATCAGGTGTAAATCATAATAAATTTCAATAACATTGTATTTAGGTATGTGTTGATTATAAATTAGCGTCAAATTGTATTCTATTTATTAATATTTTTGAAAATTATTCTTTAAGATATTTTTTTTACCATTTCTCCATATTTTGACATTGAATCATCACCATCTATGTATTTTGTTTACTTTTCTGTGTGTAGTGTTTTCACCATCACCATCAACGTCACATCTATGCTCTTGTTCTTCCTCGCATTCTTCGCCTCAATTATATTTGTTGTAACTCTTACTTATGATTTCCAAGCTGTGAAGTTGTTTCTTACTTATGCTCTTGTTCTTCCTCGCATTCTTCGCCTCAATTATATTTGTTGTAACTCTTACTTATGATTTCCAAGCTGTGAAGTTGTTTCTCACAACATTATAGGCCGTTCAAGTCAATATTGGCTCTTCCTCTTCTTCTTAAGATTTCAGCTAATGGTCTTTGGGTTAGGTCAGAGTTAAGTCATCTTTGATGTTGTCCTCCTCGTATTTGGCTTACCATTGATAGTCCATATTCGTCTTGATTTTCAAGATCTGATTCTTTATCTGACTTATATGCTCTCTTTCATAACTCGAATATGGTTTCACAGTTTGCTGATGTCGTTTTGTCTCCCCTTCTCTCTTTAATTTTTAATATCATTGTAGCTATCATAACTGCTTGCGTCTCTGGTGGTTTTCCCTTTCGCCATGTTTACCACTTCATATTTGGATAGTATTTTCCTCTGTATATGCTTTGTGGGCTTTGAAAATTATTTTTGGTCTGAATTCTAGTTTTTTGGTGGCTTCTTTTTTTTCCTTCCTCTGCTTGTTTTCTTCTTTCTCTGCTTCCCTCGTTATACTTGTGCAGAGTTAGTTTTTTGGGTTTGGGACTTTGTTCCCTTCTATCTAGAGCTTTATGGTTCTTTGTTGGCATGGATCCCTTGTGGTTGTTTAGTTTGTGAAGTACTTCTTACCTCTTAGCTAATAGTTGTGCTTCTGGTGCTTAAGGCATTGTCTTCATGTTTCGTGGTGACTTTGACTTTTCGGTGATTATTCTTCCTTTGACATGCTTTCTTAGTTATTTGCTTTAGTTCTTGATCGCGCTATTTTGTGTTCAGAGGATTAATTGATTAATTAATTTCAAACTTTACATTTTTACTCTTTTCTGACCTATGCTTATTCTGGCCAAAACACTATAAGGTAATGTGTGGTAAGTAGTCTTTGTTTATGATCACCTTTCAGATTCAGACATTTATTGAATTAGTGTTACTATGATATTATTTTCTCTATAATTTTGGAGGTTTTGGGTTTAGATATGTGTTGTGCTTTAGTTTCTTCTTCTTAATTTGATTATTTTATAATTTTAATAGTAAGATAAATATATAATTTATGAATAAATATTAATTAAAATAATAAAATAGTGAAAGTTTTTGCTATCTTTAGTTTTGAATAAATTAAATTTTAAAATATATTTGTATTATTTTATTTATTTTTCATTCATCTTGAATTTTAGTGAGTAATAAAATAGATTATTCATATGATGATGGTTAATGTGACAATGATTAAATATGATGAGTTGCATATAGAAGTCATTTGTGTACATTAGAGATTAAAATTACGATTAAAAGTTTTAGGATCAATCCATAAAGAAAAATGCACAATTAAAAAGTATTTGGCCAAATTATACAAATCTTAAAAGAAAAAGATTTAAAATGTAAAAAAAAATATGAGGACACGTGTCGCAAAAGCCCCCTTCCACATGTCACATGAAGAGAGAAAACTTAACTTTATATATATAGATATGCCACAGCTCTACCAGTACAAGACCACTGCCAACATTTTCATATGCAGCCTACATAAACGTATGTTTGCCATTATTCGCCACCATATGAGTAACAGAAATAATCATTATTAAAAGATAAAAGCATTTATGCAGAAGATAAATAATACATAGACAAGAAAAAATCATTGCATGAACAAACGAAGATTTGTATAACTTGCAAAAATCTGGATAAGTTATTATATCTATCTATGATCTGCATTAGACCGCTATTTATCTCGAAACAATCGGTCCTTACTCCTTAGAACAGACGTTGCAAACGCAAGGAAACGATGCACCGAGCTGCGAGCTCAATATACTGTGGACGCAAATCTTGAGCGAGTTAGAGGAAGAGAAGAAGAAGGGTCAAGCCATGACAGAGATGAGAAAACTAATGCAAGGCGGTTGATGATCAATTGGTGGGAAGACCCATTGGAGGAGATGAATATGGTTCAGTTAAGTGAAATGGATAAATGGTGGTATCTTGCTAGCTGTTTTTGTTTGGTTTTCAGATTATTGGCAACATCGAGAAAACACATCTCGTGATTAAATGTTATTTTGGTTGAACTACTTTCATTTGTAGATTGCGTGCTATTAATTAAGATTCTTAAAATAATGGATCAATTTTGCAACCGCATCAAAAAAAGGTTTAAGGTCTGCTACGACCAGATTGGATAATAATAAAAATACAATATTCAGAATTAGCATTCAGGTTTTAAAAAGATGTTGTATATACACTCTATAGATTTTTTTTAAAACAATGTTTTTGGTAAAACTGTTACTAAATCGTAAATAAATTAGGAATTGAGAAATATTAAAATCAGACAATTTGGTAAATTTATATATTCATAAGTGTATTTTTAAAAACTTAAACAATGGTGTAGTTTTCAAATTTTAATCTTATTTATGTCTATTTTTCTAATTTTTCCCTAAAAAGATAATTTATATGGAATTTTGCTTTAATAGTACATATATTTTTATGTTTAACCAAACATAAAACATAAAAATATTATTACAATAAATTTATAACATAAGTCTATTTAAATAGAAATATCCAAAATGAAATAGCTGATGAATTTTATATTTAATAAAATTAAAAAAAAAAATTATGGCACTTAATTTTGGACATTCATTTCTCATTCAAATGACTCTGATTTTGACAAACAAATACATTATCTTATAACGCTGAGGGTGACAATTTCATCCCAAAATCAGGTCCTCCTATAGACGTCTCCATCGAAAACTCACCAAAATATGGCCAATATCACTTTATCGAAAACGATTCCAACATGTAAGACATATGTGGCTAACTTGAAATGGAAACTCAGCAAAGCTAGGATCTGATGTATGTCATTATCAGAGGACACTGAGATGGCTGATAATGATGAAGAAGGGGAGGAAGAAAAAGAAGCAAGTAGTGCTTCAAGCTCTGATGAAATTGTTTCGAGTGATTATGATGAAGAGTCTCCTCAAGGCTTATGCGTTTTAGAAAGCACCAATCAAAGGAGATGCGTCCAAACTGAAACATCTATATCTGCAAAGTGGGAAAATCACATCAGATGTTGGCAAGTATGTAAACAGAAATGATCAAAAGAATTCAGATTCGGCGACAAGAAGATTAGAAGAAGTCCGAAAAGCACTGGCTTTAAATTAGCAGCTCAAGAGATAGAGAAGAAATGGCTCAAGTTTTTGCAACATATAAACTTCATGATTACAAGCAAAATAGTATTTTGTAGAAATACAAATGGTAGGAAGAAGAGACATGCCATGCCGGTACACATTTTCATAGTCTTCTGTGTGTTCTAATGAAGTTATTGGTGTTCATTTGTATAGCTCTTAAGCAAGCATAGGCTGAGGCTGAGCACAACGCAGCTGAACCTAACAGTACAGCCTTCCACTGCCTACTAACCACCAGAATGGCCAAAGCCGTCAAGGCCACGGCTGCGCCAGAAAGAATATTTTTCCAGAGTTCAAAAGATTTGATCACTTTGCTACAGCTTCTACAATGGATCACATGTCTGAAGTACCGATTAGCCAAATTGGGAGCCTGCATAATACCAATTCCACCTTTTGCAGGGTAAGAAGCCGAGAGACCTGCAATGAGCCCCGCAGGGGCGTGTTCCACTACAGGAGGGACCTTAGGGAGAGAGATTGTCCTGTGCCCGAAATGGTAAGGCATCCCATGACCAACTTTGTCCATCCACTTTCTATATTCAGCAACCCACGTGTCTGATGACTTCAGGTTAAGATATAACTCCTTAGTCGGTACTTTCTCCTTCATCAAAACCTCGTTTTGTGACGATAGAAACCCCATGTCCTGTTCAAAGACCTTGCATGCATTCTGATGCCAGAACCATAGAGGTAAAACCTGAACCAAAGGCGATCTTTTCGTGACGCCAAACCTAACTATAAGCATAGACTTCCCTTGTCCTGTAGGTCTACAAAGAAACAGCCCTGAAAAGTAGTTCTTCACCCCGTCCTTTCCCTCAAACTCCCGGTTGTTCTGCAGAACACATGGAGCACTAAACCGGAGTAAATTACTCCCTTTCCCGCCTTCTTTCTCCCGTCCCCAAGTCCCCGCGAAACCACGGTTAGTTCTCTCCGTGACATCAAAGACAAGAGGCTGAGCATCTTCTCTTTTAGCAGTGAAGTCAGTTCTGTCATGAGAGATAGGGACATGAGCAGGATCCATCAGATTCTCTAGAAGGATGGAGTGGTCGTAAGGTAGCTCGTGAACACCCGAGATGTCATAGAAACCGGGTCTAGCGAAATTCTCGAACCAAGGAAGCTTTTCCGGGTCTGGAGGTGTCTTTGTCGACATCCAAACCCACACAACTCCCTGTGAGTCCTTCACCTCGTAGGTCTTCACACAAGCAACCTTTGGAATCTTGGCACTCGCAGGAAGCTGTTAACAGAAAAAACAAGTGAATAAAGAATCTAAATCTTTTATTCAGCTCTTAAACAAAATCAGTGAACAGAAAAACCTGAGGTATCTTGACGCATTTGCCATCTCCTTCAAATTGCCAACCATGGTACAAACATTCCAACCTCCCATCAATCAGTTGTCCTTCAGACAACTTAGCTAACCTATAAGACAACACTCACACATGTAAAGCAAACGTGAGACTCAAGCAATATATGTAGGGAAAATACCTGAACCCAATTAATATTCATAATCTAAACCAAGTCAAATTAACCTGAACGTTCTACAAATTTATATAACCAAATCACAGTTGTTTAAACTAATAGGCACTCGTTAAATAATTTAATATTTTACCAACTATATAGAAAAAGAAAATATTTTACCAACAATTTTACCAACACCTGAACCCAACTCAAATTCATAATCTAAACCGAGTCAAATCAAACTGAACAATCTACAAATTTATAAAACCAAATCACTGTTGTGTAACTAATAGGCATTCGTTAAATATTTTAATATTGCCAACTATATAACAAAAAGAAAATATATTTAAATAGAATGATCTATAAAATTGAGTTTAATTTGAAATCTCCGACCGAACCGAACTAAATCCGAGTAACGTGTCGTTTCTAAACAGTAGTAATATTCAAGTGAATCTAAATAGATGAGATTTTTTTTTGCAAAACAAAACGAGTGGTTCTGGCTCACCGATGTGGACACCGATCTTCGTAACATCGAAGCGTTCCCTCGCCGTCTCTGTACAACACAATCTGGCGATCGAAGACGGTGAGACCAAGCGGCGCATCGTCGGGAACGTCTCTTGTGAGGTACAGAGGATACCACTCCTCTGTCCAATCGTAATCCACCACCTCCTCACGCTTCTCCTCTTCAGGCGTGGGATTTAGCAGAACATCCTCTCCTCCTTCTGTCTGATCCGTCACGGCGGTACCAGCGGCGGCAGCGGAACGGCGGAGGAGACGGAGTTTGTTGGAGGATGTGCATGTTGTTGTTGTTGTTGTTGTTGTTCTCTGGTTGAATTGGATTTGGTTTGTGGGAGTCAGTTTAGAGAAGAGAATCGGAGAAGTGGATGTGAGTTGAAGAGGGGAGCTTAGAAAAGGAGCAGCCATGGCGAGAGGAATCTTTTCACATAATACAAAGGGTTTCAAGTGCTAAATAAGATCATCATGTGGTTGCTTGCTCAGCCTCTGGACCTCGCTCAACCACATAGACACCTTGAGTTAACGATGTCGTTTTGAGTTTTAATAATGAAAAAGGCCAAATTGAAAAAAAAGAAACGTTTTGAGAACGTTACGTCCCAAAATGTAAACCTGGACCCTAAAAAGCTATTAGGGATCCAGAAGCATTTAATGTAATTGAGATTTTGATTCTTTTCCTATGCTTCAACAAATTTTCGGGTGATTAGAGAGGTGAATTAATAACCCATCATCGTATCGTATGTTTTGTATCTCTCTAGTTGCATACTGTGACGTAGAATATGTTACATGTAGGCTGTAGCTATGACCGTATAATGTCCATAAGTTAATACAATTAGAAGAGACATTTGGGATATTGAAACCGACTTAGAGCATTAATATCGCTAGTGTCTAAAAAAAAGGTTTTTAAATTTTAATTTTTTTTTATTATTTGTCCGATTTATTTTTTTTTTTAAATTAAAATCCAATCAATCGCGGACCGCCACGTATTCGTGGGGTCTGCAAATAGTGTAAGAGTTAGAAGACAATGTTTAAAAAAAAACAGACTCCACCGCTTTAAAATCTTGACATCGCAATATTTATACTCTTAGAGCCTAGACTCTTTGAGATTACATATGGTGAATAGTAGCTAGTAGTAACACTAAATTTCCAATTAAACTTTTGCATTTTTTGCATTTGTGGATTCTTTTATCCAGTGCCGGCTCTTACCCATGGCAACATGGACATTTGCCATGGGTCCATAGGTCCCTAATTTTTTTTTTTGAATTGTTTATAAGGTCTATTTCAAAAACCATAAGAAACTTTTCAAGAGAAGATAATACCAGCTTCGAAGAAGATAATACCGGCTTCGAAGAAGATGGTCATGTTGAGTCATTTATATGAAATAATGTCTTAATTACTCTCACCATTACAAACTTTCTCGTTGACTAAAGAAAAGAAACTCTAGAACCACACAAAGCGGTGAGCCGTCAGCAACACAAAGCACAAACCAAAAATCATATTCTATTCATCGATCTGGTAGTGAAATCCTTTTTCTATTTGTTTCAGGTCTTAGAGCTCAAGTTAAAAGAAATGCAGTGAAGAAAAAATATAGAGAATATTTATAAAAGGGTCCATATTTCGTGTTTCGCCTAGGGCTATTATATTGGTTAAGACGGCACTGCTTTTATCCAAAGCTCAAGTAACTAAATCGGGCAAGTCTTACTTCCCTAAACTTGTTTTACTATTTGCTTCTTGGAATTCAGTGCATCATTTACTTTGTCTACAGTAGTGTAGGCATAAACGTTCAGATATTCAAATCGAGTCCAGATTGGTCCTTATCGGGTCCAGGTCTTTTGATCTTAAAAACTTGAACTAATTTAGGAACTTATAAAAGAACTTTGGTTTTGGGATGATCCATCTAGGTACTTGTAAATTTTTGATTCGGTTTTGAGTCATATATTTTGGATCGGTTTAAGTGTTAGATTTTTGAATCTGGGTATTATTCCTAGGCATATCTAGAAGTATTGATTAGTCATTACCAGTTCATTCTCCATGAATAGTTACGAGATAGAGTGGACTGTTTTCTTTGTAGGTTTGGAAGGATCAATCATCTTGCCAATATAATCAACAAAGTACAAATATTTATTTTTATTTTAAACCCCACAAAGGTTCCTTTTTTGTGTGTGTGCAAAGTGGCAGATACTGTAAAAAGGCGAAAAGACTACTTGAATGATTAACATTAGTGATTTTTGTTTCTTTTAAATGGAGTAAATCCTAACTTTGTGCCAAAAAAGTCATGATAATGGAGATATCTAGTTTTGTATTTCTGAAACTACGAGTGATTTAGTGGATGGTTACTGTGAAAAAATTAGAACAAACAAGCATATCAAGGAAACATGATGATTATCTCAAACAATTGTTTTTTTTATTAAAAAATGTTTAAAAAAATTATAATATTTGATAAATCATATTAATTCAATTTATGATAATTTAAATTTTTAACCCTTCAATCACATTGTCAATTTCTATCAAATCACAGTATATAGAAATGATTCAATTTATAGAGATAAAGATTACACAACTCATCGGAGAGACATATTCTGTTGGAACTACACAAAGAATGGACAATATATAGTTAAATCTGAATATTGGATTGCTCAAAATCTGTTAAAGATGAGGGGGGGGGGGGACGATGATGAAATGTTAGAACCAAGCATTGTTAAGCTCCAAGCCTTTGCTTGGAAGTTAAAGGTGCCAAAGAAGATTTGTCATCTTATATGGTAATTATTGACCGGCTACGTGGCAGTAACGAGGAACCTAGTAAGGCGCAACATGAGATGTGATAACTATTGTCCAAGATGTGGTGAACCAGAAGAATCAGTAACCCATGCTATTTTCGAATGTCCGTCAGCTTTACAAGTCTGGTTACCATCGTCAATTCCAACAAATACATATATCTTCCATGTACCAAGTATATACGCGAATATGGATTATCTATCCTGGAGAAAGAATAGCATAGCTGAACCAGAACAAGACATAGATCCTTATTCTTGGATAATCTGGTATATGAAAGGCTCGGAGCGATAAGCTTTTTAGAGGGATAAATAGGGATCCTCTGGAGTTAGTACGATATGCTGAGAGTGAATGTCATGCGTGGTATAACGCGAATGAGAGAATACTGCCAGCGGTACAAGAGAATAATACTGCCAGCGGTACAATAGAATCAAGTTAAGACAAAAAAAGAGAAAAAAAAACTATGCAGAAGAGTAGATATGCAATGTAAACAACACAATAAAAATGTTAGGCATTAGAGAAATTGCACGAAATCAGATCATGAATATAGACAATTTATCACAAAATAAATTAAGTATAATTCAAGAAAAAAAACATGAATGTATAATCGTTCCAGTTTCGTGGCTCCATTCACTATTGTTAACAACTTATAACTAACTCATGTTGAAGCTAATATATTAGACATGCATTGAGTTTGAGTTTCCATAGGTTAACAAAGTGCAATAACAATCAACACATGTTGGCTAAGTACACTTTGCTTACATAGATTATTTTCAAGCAATCAAACCAATTCCCCCTGCTTCTAATTAACCTAAGATCATGAACTAGGTAAATCAGAAAAATTCAAGGAATGAAAACAATCCAAATGAAAACTCTAATTAAGAAGATTTCCTAATTAAACAATCATAAACATTCATTCTCATCAATTCCTTTGAAATTCTAAAACCTAGCTATAAAGTTAATCAGACATAACTAGATAACACAAGTTTAATGATTAAGTTTGCATAAATATTTTAAAAGATAAAATAGGGTTCATTAAAGATTTCCTTGTCATCTTAAGAGCTCTAAAAAATTTCCATTAAATATATTTTAGTCTACTGGCTCGAAGTAGTTGATATTGGTCAAAACATATCCTTCCTCCTAATTTCTTATTCACACAAATCAATTATCTTTCACGTCTCATGTTGGGGTCAAAACCGGTTATTTCGAAATCAACGGCTAAAAATATTTATCGTGCGCAGATTTTCCATAAAACAAGCGTCGAAAGCAAAACAAGTCGTATAGCTTAAAAAACCTATGTTAAAGTCGATCGTTCTTGTTTAACACGATAAACTTTACGAGAAAACCAACTCAGATTTAGTCGTAAAACTTCGATGATACAATCAAGAAGAACCGAGAGACATTAGGTCCGTAGCTGAGATGACACGACCATACGAAAGTAAACGGAAGAAACGGAAAGTGATCTAAGTTTGGACAGGCCGAACGACAAGAAATCCGCCTTGAAACTTCAAAGAGCCTGTTCTCTCAAACCGTGAGGACCCAAAAACCATAAGGATATCAAATTGAAGCCCTCGCCGAGATGCAGGTGCTGGGCGGCTAGCCCTCGTGCTGGTCCTGGCCGCCGGGCATCTAGAGCCCGTGCTGGTCCTGGCCGCCGGGAAACTTCAAAAAGCCCGTTCTCTCAAACCGTGAGGACCCAGAAAACGATCAAGATATCAAATCGAAGCCCTCGCCGAGACGCAGGTGCCGGGCGGCTAGCCCCCGTGCTGGTCCTGGCTACCGGGCGGCTAGACTCCGTGCTGGTCCTGGCCGCCGGGCGGCTAGTCCCCGTACTGGTCCTGGCCGATGGGCGGCTAGCCCCCGTGCTGGTTCTGGCCACCGGGCGGCTAGCCCCGTGCTGATTCTGGCCACCGGGCGGCTAGCCCCCGTGCTGGTCCTGGCCGCCGGGCGGCTAGCCCCCGTGCTGGTCCTGGCCGCCGGGCGGCTAGTCCCCGTGCTGGTCCTGACCGCCGGGCGGCTAGCCCCTGTGCTGGCTCTGGCCGCCGGGCAGCTAGCCCCCTTGCTGGCTCTGGTCGCCGAGCGGCTAGTCTCCGTGCGTAAGTTCTAGGCTCCGGGCTGCTAGAAATCCATACTTTGCATCTTTCCCAAATTCTCGCGGTACGAATCGTTAAGATTCTGCGTATATAACTCATGTTCTTACTCCAAACCAAGATCGTCGGAAAGACTTCGGAAACCCGTAGATATAAACAGATGGAAAGATCGTGAGATTCTTCGTATAAAACAGTAATGGTTATCTTAAAACACCATTCATTTCAACTATATGAAGGACCGGAGATCTTCCGAAAAACTCGATATCGAAACATGAGTATTCTTTCGAGGAAATCGTAGAAACAGCGGAAGTCCGAAAAACGACTCGAAAGGGACCAAACACGATCAGACGATCCATTTACGATTTTCTAAGATAGATACGACGGTTTATGTTTATCTTCACATAATAAGATAAATGTTAAAATTCCAAAAAGGATAAATGTCAAGTTTCCCGAAGATAATGTCAAAGATCGACGAAAATGGAAAAGCCCGATTTGCGGCCCAAAAAGAGAATAGACCGTCATAAGGAGGAGTATATAAAAGAGCTTGGGGAGAGAAGTAAAAAGAGAGCGAAAAATCCTAGAGAGAAAGCAAATCCGAGATTGGAGACCTAGAGAGCTCATGTTAGCTTAAGAACTTAGAATTTAGGCGGTAGACTAGCAAGGCAGGACCTAGAACGTCCGGCCGCCTCTCGTTCTATTTTCATCTGGTCCGCAGACTCTTGTTTCTCTCGGAAGGATCTAACAATCCTTTTACTTAGAGTTCCACACATAGAAACCCTAAGCATTATTCTCGACATGCCCGTTTCTATGACTAACGCTCGTACTAGATGAACTCTGTCAGGCAGTTCGATCTCTTGTTCAAACCCTTCCAACTGAACTACGTCCGACTTGATCCTCGAAATGGGTACGTAGGCAGCCTTCCTTAAGGTTCAGTCTCAAATCTTAATAAAACTTTTCCGCATTTATTTGATCACTTGTCGTTGGTTGTCGCAGAGAATCCGAACCTTCAGGGAAAGTTATGTTTACTTAGCTTTCCTCCGATTTACTTAATAAAAATCGACAGTACGAATTTCGGTTCCCACAGTTTGGCGCTAGAAGGAGGGGGGGACGGATTACTCTTACTCTTACGGCCGCAAAACGCTTGATCAAAGAAATGTCTGGAAATATGTAAGACAAACTCGCAGCTCACATCGACGCTGGTAAAACAATTTCAGCAGTGACTGCTCCTACGGCCACCGCTTATGCAAATGGTTATCTAAGATTATCATCTTACAGACAAACATCCCGAGAACGGACCATCCCGACCAAGTTCAGGTCCTATCAACCATGCACCCTCGTCCAAGTTCCTGCAACACAGTCCTCGGATCCATGGACACAACCCCCCGCGCTTGGGATTGTCAAAGAAAGACTTCGGGAAAATTCATAAAAAGACTTGGTCGTCAAGACGGATTCCTGCCTGCCGTATAAAACGGCTATGGTTAGCTTGAACACCAGTTGCCTTAACTATACAGGGAATTGAAATCCTTTCGGAAAAACCAGCGTCACATCAACAGCTTTTTCTAAGGAAAAATCGTAAAAATGTCTAAGTCCCAAGACCGCCCAAAAGGGACCCAAATCGCGGCAAACGGTCCACATACGATTTTAGAGTAGAATCGAGCCCAAGACTGATATGACGGTCTAATTACCAAGTTTGAGAAATCTCAACGAGTAGGTTTTCGACTGAAAATGTTTTTTTTTAGAATTTCTCGGAAAAATAAAGACTTGTTCTCCCGGAAATCGCGGAGAAACCCCAGATTACTCGTGAAACAGAAAGCACGACTGATCGGGTTACCAATCAGCGTTTCTAATGCTAAAATTAGATAACACTTTACGGAACACCTTTCGTAAAATAAATCCTCGAAAATATTTCACGAGACAGCTTTTGCATGATTAAACTCGATAACATTTTACAAAACAAGTTTCCGTAAAATTAACTCGACAACATTTTGTGAAATAACTCTCGTAAAATAAAAAGTCAACGACTTTCTAAGAAACAACTCCTTGCTGGGATCAAGATGAAATCGATGTCCAACAGTCTCGGAAAAACAATTAAAGAAACCTCGAGAGACTAAGTGTCGATCAAGAAATCTTGAAAAACCGAGAAGTCCCGCGTGGAAGCACAGTCCCGGGCGGCTAGCACGCCCGTGCTGTCCCTAGGCGCCGGGCGGCTAGCACGCCCGTGCTGCCTCTAGGTGCAGGGCGGCTAGTACGCCCGTTCTGCCGTTAGGAGCCGGGCGGCTAGCACGTCCGTGCTGCCTCTAGGCACCGGGCGGCTAGCACGCCCGTGCTGCCTCTAGGCACCGGGCGGCTAGCACGCCCATGCTGCCTCTAGGCGCCGGGCGGCTAGCACGCCTGTGCTGCCTCTAGGCACCGGGCGGCTAACACGCCCGTGATGCGCTGCTCGCCGGGCAACAAAACATTCGTCAAGCACGGCCAATCCTCGTAAAGATTGACCCAACGACTATCCAAACTAATTTTACGAAACAGTTTCCGTAAAATTAACTCGACAACATTTTGTTGAATAACTCTCGTTAAATAAAAGCTTGGCAATATTTTACGAAACATCATTCGTAACGTATAACAAGATCGTAAGCTTCTTAACCTGACCAGTTCGCTCATAGCTTGACGAAACAAACAAGCCCAACTCAAGTGACATCTTGCCAATCGTTTTCACTTGTCCGCCCACCTTAGCCTTCTTCGAGTTTCGTCTACTTCTCCTCCATTTGCTTCAACGATTCTGCACTGTTCCTTCGGGTACATGGTCGATTTAACCAGCAGTACGAAGAAACGAGGATATGAACTTAGGCGTTAATATCTCTCTCTCATGCCGATATTTTTGCCAAGGTTTCATCAAAAATTGATTCTCGATTCAGTATCAGACTTTTCGAAGACCTTTGACAATGAAACGTTAGAAGACAAAGAGGAACGAACATGAGGCAATCTCGAGTAATCAATGACACTAAGGTACGTCCGACTTAGAAACTTTTATCAAGGTTTTAATTTTTTGTAAGAAAGGAATGAAAACGTCTTGTAAACTGCCGTAAAATTTAGGGAACTTAGAACCTAGGTGGATAGTCTAGCAAGCTAAGTCTTAGGCATTTTCTTCTAGTTTTGTTCTATTGTTCCTTGACTGTCTAGGCAGAACATGCATACCGATATAATCTCTCGAAAAACCGAGAAACGATCGCCACGCATCCTTGGCATACTCATTCTGCTTTCTAAAGAAAAAATTCCTTTCAAAAGGCAAACAACACTCTAAGATTCGTCCGAAACGCTAGCGGCATAACGGCGTGGTCAAACCGTTACAAACATAGTCTTGAAAACTCTACGCCGTCTCTTGTTGCAAACTCACGACAAGAAACTCGTACAACGTCAGACTAATAGCCCGACGGTGAGCTACAAAACTAACGAAATAACCTTCGGTAAAACTCCATGAGTAATTCGAAGCAACTTTCGCCAAAAGACGGAATCAAAGCGGAAACATTTCCCGTGTAACCCACGGAAACAGTGCTACTTTGAATATTTGCAATTTTCTATCTCCATGAAACCGGTCATCCATTACTTTCGTATAACAAGAACATGTTATACAAAACAGCATAAGGAAAACCAAGATCGGTTTCATGCAAAACGACATCGCAATACGGAAAAGCGAGTGAAGAAAACATATCCCATGTTCGCAAATTTCGCGGGTAATTTGTGAGAAACACTCTCCAGCTACTTTCGCGAAAACCCCCTCTCACATAACTTTTACGAAAAATCCTCTGTATGGTCGAGTCAATTCATACAAAGCAATTTTCGTAAAATAAACATAATGGGTTTAACGGGTAACTGTCATAGACAGTTTTTGCTCCACAAGGTTTCTGACTCCTGCTTTCACTCTCCGCAGTTACGTCCAAGCGGGAAATAACCCAAAACTGAATCCGAATGTGTTCTTCGTCGGTTCCTTAAACTTTATTTCCTCGGATAAAATGAAACAATTTTCATGCGACCAAAGGAAACTTTATACGAAGCATCTATCGTATAACTGAAACCTAAAATGGGAAATCGTTTCAAAAAGCCATCACCCATAACTCGGAAAACTCTGCTATGATTGGCATGTCTATCTCGACGAACTCTATTCGGCCCTCGGCCAACTACGTCTTTCCATAACCTGAATTCGGCATCTCCATTAAGGAAAATCGTGAACCAATATGACCTTAATGAAAAAGGGTCGTGGTCTGATCGTTTACCAACTCCTTGGTTAAACGGCTGAACACAGCCTTCACGCCAAGATAAAACAGCTGAACGATTGCCGCTCCAATCACTTAAAGGCCTAACGATAATCCATGATTTGTCATAAAATGCCAAGTGACCATTACGCGAGCAACTCTGTCGCATAGCCCAAAAGCGGAAATCATGCGATAAATTTCTCGTAATAAAATCAGTCCTAACAGCCATACGGTTAACATAATAATTTAAACTTAACATCGACTGATTAAGTTCTATACACCCCATAAACAAAGCATGAAAAGAAACACTCGTGACAAAGCTCCAAGAGTTATACGAGTCATCCTTAAAACCCGGAGGGCCAACACTTCGCGAAGCAAAGCGAAGGTAGACGCTTCTCCCTGGGTCAAATATACGCAATCCTTGGTCCTAATTCCCCGATCAAAATTTTATAACTTACACGTCCAAACTGAAACAACAGTTTCTGATTGCGGACATTCGCAAAACATCTCCAAGCCCGCGAACATTTGAAATGCGGCACAAGGGAAAATTAACTCGTACACATTTGAAATGTGTATGCTTGTATACTCCCACATTTTTTGAAGAAACCGGATTTTGTTGCTGATCTAACAACCTTTTTACTTAGAGTTCCACACATAGAAACCCTAGGCATTATTCTCGACATGCCCGTTTCTATGACTAACGCTTGTACTAGACGAACTATGCCAGGCAGTTCGATCTCTTGTTCAAACCCTTTCAACTGAACTACATCCGACTTGATCCTCGAAAGGGGTACGTAGGCAGCCTTCCTTAAGGTTCCGTCTCAAATCTTAATAAAAAATTTTCGCATTTATTTGATCACTTGTCGTTGGTTGTCGCAGAGAATCCGGACCTTCAGGGAAAGTTAGGTTTACTTAGCTTTCTTCCGATTTACTTAATAAAAATCGACAGTGCGAATTTCGGTTCCCACATCTCACTAATTTTATCCCAAAAACCCTACATTTTGGTTATACAACTTGTGATCTTAGTGGAGTCACTCAAGTTTTTGATTTTTGGACCATGAGGGGGTATCTCCATGGTGATGTTCTACGTGTTTAGAGATGCTAAACAAAACATTTTAGGGATTGTAGGTTCCGTTTTTGTTTCTTTTCAGACATGTTCGCAAAGAAAACTTCTCGAGAAGATTTTTTGATGGAGAAGACTTCTCGAGAATTCTTCTCATCAATGGTAAGGTTAGTTTTGCAATTAAATATTTTATTTAAGTTTTCGTATAAGACTTCTAGAAAAGTATTTTAACTTTTCTTTGTATTAAACTTAAAATAGAAAAGGGACTTCTATATAAGTCTTCTCTAATACACTGGTTAGTTTTGCAACTTTTTACCATCACATGAAGTCTTCAAAGTGTTGCAAGAAGTCTGCATAGGTTATTTTTGTAATTGATAACAAAAAATTAAACATTTAATATTCATTAGAAGACTACTTAACCATAGGTTTTTTATTCTGGTTTTGAGAGAAGACTCTAGAAGTCTTCTCACAAAAAGTCAATCATAGTTATTTGCAAACCTAACCTAAGCAAACTTCTTGCAACACTTTGAAGACTTCATATGACGGTAAGTAGACTTCTATATAAGTCTTCTCCAATAAGTCTTTTTTGGTACTATCGAGAATATTTAGAAGTCTTCTCTCAAAAATTCAATCATGGTTATTTGCAAACCTTACCTACGCAGACTTCTTGCAACACTTTGAAGACTTCTTGTGACGGTAAGTAGACTTCTATAGAAATCTTCTCCAATAAGTCTTTTTGGTACTATCGAGAATATTTCAAAAACTAAAGTAAGCCATATTTACAAAAAAAAAGACTTCTCTAGAATTTAGCTCTAGAGAAGACTTCTTCTTACATAGATTTGTAATTGCAAAAATGACCTAAACTGAAGACTTCTATAGGTGAAAATATTTATTTTAAATTTCATTTTCTCCTAATATAAAATGACATTTAAATATTTTCACGCTAGTTCATGTGTACAAGTCAATATAAGGTTCCTGAGTTAATTTAGAACTTAATTTGATGATAATTATGAGGGTGCAAACATTCATGTTTATTAATATTTGTAGATAATGAGAGAATAAAACTTATTACCAAGTCTGCTAGGAGAAAAATTTTGGAGAAGTCTTTTACGTTAGATATCGTAAAACTTATTTTTAAGAGTGTTAAGTAACTTCAAGATTTTTTTTTTTTACTTTCAAAAGTGTTAACTAACTTCAAGAATATGAAGTCATGTAGTCTAATGTGTCTTCTTAGATCTTACGATATATTTTTAACATTCTTGAGATTTAAATAACTTCAAAGTCTTATATCTATCCATGCCCAGTGTTATTAACTTATTGTTATTTTTTAGAACTTATATTATTATGTTATGAATTTATTGTTATGTTTAGTTTGTGTCAACTGTGATCTAAACTATTAAAGTAGAAGTACAAAAAAGAATTAGTCTTAAGTTTTCCACAAAAATTTCAAGAAATTGCCACTGGCATAAAACACAACAGTTTTAACTTCGTAATAAACTTGCGACTTAAATTAGACCAGCCTACCTCTTTTTAACCGGAGTGAACCTAAACTTGTGTTTTCCATGCCAAATATATTTTGGTTAATCTTCGTCTGCATATTCAAAACCAATGGATTATATTCATTTAAAACTCAGTAGACTACATAAAAATAAATTGGGCTTAGGATCCATTATAAATCGTGTAAAATTTTATCATCTTAGTATGTATTTTTTTTTTCAATTCTATTGGTTTATCAGTATCGTAACATGGTTGGTACTATGGTATATATTAAAATGTGACGATCAAACTTGTATCATAAAATATTAGTATCATGGTTAATAATTCTAAAAATATATACATTAGGAAGTTTGTTAATATCCTATTAATTGATTCAATTGTACCATATCATTCCAGAAATTCCATGAACCCGTAGTAACATTGCTGAATCAATAACAATTAACTGCACAAAATCAAAACTAATAAATTCGTTTATTCTTAAACTCTATAACATTCCAAATTATTTTCCTACTAGGTGGTTTGCCCGCACTTGCGGGCATAATATTTTAACAAATATTGATACGTAAATCTGTTATCAATTTATAAACTATTTATTGCTCATATGTTCGAAATATTTAATGATAACAACATTATGGCTAACTTCATCATAATACAAATACTTTTTCTTGCGTAAAATAAATTTTCAAACAATCATCCATTTAAAAATATTTAATAATTTATTAAATATTAAATTCTCTATATATGTATTTTTTATTATTTTTACTTTTTATACTTAAAAATAAATTTTAAAACATTCATCTATATACAAATACGGCATATATCTACTGTGCCCACATGTATGTATAACTGGAATTAAACTCCAAACTAAAAAAGTATCTTTCAAATCTATACCACAAGTGACGTGAATATAAATGTACCCAAACACGAACATAAGTTTTGCAGATCTCTAATTATATAAAGAAGTGTTACTCTCTCCTTAGAGAGAGACACGTCACTAATAGGAAGCACCAGACAACAACACCTGTCTTGATAATCAATACGCAGACGTTTTATTAATTTGAGCCGTGTTTTTGTATTTCTGGGCTGAGAAAATGGTAGGCTACGGTTGATTTTAAAACAGGCCCATAACCTGAAAAGAAAAAACCTAAGCTTTTGGCGTTGTCTTCTCCTTCTTCGTATTACGGAGACTTCTCATCTTCGTCTCTATCATCTCAGCACCGAAACGTTCACAATTATTTCTCCTCGGTGTTTAATCTCCATTAGTTCAATCAAACACAATATGGCCTTTAATGCTGATTCGGAGTCGGTGTATCTGCGAGTATAAATAGGCGATCATTCTTCCTCTTACAATCATCTTATCAATCTGTTTAAACAGCAAGCGCACATTCATTTACTGAGATATGAGTAACTCCAAGCGATGGTGAACTCATGTCTGTCAATATGATCTTGCTTGATTCAAAGGTGGGCCTATTCTTATACTCCTGATAATAGTGATGTCGATTTACAGTGATTTACAGTGACCTACCGTTAATTTTACAAATCTGTTCTCTAAGAGATCTCTTTGCTATATGTTTTGCTATTATGATAGATTTCCAATAATGTTTCAGGGAACTCTCATGCCAGCCCCCGTGAATGCCAGCCATTTTTCCCGTTTTATGGTGCGAGTCAAGCTCAGTCCTTCTTCTCCAAGAAGGCTCCGGTGAAATATCCTATTTCCGGCGACTTATGGGATCATGGCGAGCTTAGTGATGAAGTTGATCGTGGCCATTTTAGACACACTTCTGCTGCTAATTTTAGGTTAATGCTTTTTGATTTGATGTCTTCTGGTTATGTCGTAATGGTTTCTGTAATTTGTTGTCTAGATGTAAAGAGAGAATTGAAGATATTGAGAGCTTTGTCTGGTCATGATATAAACTTTCTCAGCTCTAAGATGCATGTGAGGATCATGATAATGTCTATATAGTGATGTAAACTTCAGACGACTTATATAAAAGTCGTCTACGAAAAACGGGTTAGTTTTGCATTTGACCGAATCGTGTCAGTTTGTTGTTTTAGGCTATGGGAAGGAGGAGAGCTTTGTGATATAATACTCTCAAGGTAAAGGAACAATACACTTCAGCCGCATGATTGTTTGTTCTCTACTGAACTTAGTGGTGTGTTTTATGTACAGAGGTGGGAAGTATAAGGAGGAGGATGCAAATATTCTTATGATAAAAATATTGTAAGTGATTGCTTTTTCTCATCTCCAAGGTGCTGTATACCGAGATCTCAAACCCAAGGTGATTAAAAGACTCTTCACTTATACTTAATACATTTGATGTTTTATCACCATCTTATCAATGTTTACTTAACATTGTTTGCTACAGAATTTTCTGTTTACCTCAAAGACGCCTCTGAGTTCAAGGCAATAGATTTTCGCTTTTCAGATTTCAGTGAGACGATCCCCAACTTATGAAGATTGGATTTTAGGTAAGAGACAAATTCTTATAGGTATATATCACCAACTCTCTATGCGGGATGATTAAACGAAGTTAAAAAAATTGAATCTTCAAGCTTCATAGAAACGCCAATACAAATTCATCATTGGCCTTACATAAATTCGCTAATCTGCATCAGTTATACATAAATTCGCTAATCTGCATCAGTTATTATAAATTCAATAAATCTAATCCAAGTGTATTATTCTTTTCTCTCTACTGCGTGTGACGGCGACGGTGACGCGCGCTCGAGTATCTTCACCGTTACTGAATCAGATTTCGTTATGGTTTCTTGGTGTTTAATCCCATTAACTATGACGCCCACTACGAGTTCTTCAATGCGTAGTTTACGTCGGAAAAGCTGTGTCAATCCGGGTATAAATATGTCTGTATTCCTCTTCTCGAAATCATCTCCTCCTCATCTTTCTTCTCATATCTCTCTTAGAATATACTAAATTCACTTTTTAAATGATTAATTCCAATGCCTTCCTCCCCGATTTGAAGGCCAGCAAGGAATGTGAAGCGCCGTGGGAAGCTCATGTGGCATGATATGCTCATGAATCATGATGGATGTGAATGTGTAAGCTACTTTCCAGTTTATATTTTTGGATTTTTTTATTTTTGTTCACGAAAATTTTGTGATATGATTTTTCCGGCGACTCTATTTCTGTTTTTTAACACTGAGATATCTCAAAAAATGTTCCAGGTGACGATCTTGCAGGCCATCATTCGTGCTAATCGTCTTTCAAAATTCTGAGAAAGGCTCTCTGCCGAGCCGATGTATTCCGTATCCGGATTTGATGTCTCTCGGTGTGCTCAGAGTTTCAGATTTACCGACTCTTCTTTGCTGATCTGGTTCTACGAGTCAACCTCTTTTGAGGTTCTTACTGCCTGGTGATGAATTACTTACCACTCGCCCCTCCAAATTCAGACTTGGTATGAACTGACTTGCCAATAATCAATATTGTTGAAAGGATTAAGTTTATCTATTTGGGAGATGGTATTTTTTCGTTTGTTGAATTTTGTTCGTTGCCGTATTGCAGGCGACTATAGAATTTAAAAAGGCTTTCACTTTTGAAGAAAGCATTCAGATAACTTAAGCTCACACTTCTTGATTTTTTTCTGTTTTTACTCTCTGCTAATACAGGTTTTTTTAAAAAAAAACATTCTATTAAAAAAATTATATTTGTAGATTCTTTCTGTAGATTGATAGATGATGAGCTTGAGCAAGTTAAAGAAATGTTAAAGATATTGGGGCTATCCTCGCAACAAGTTTTTCCAGTTTTTGTTTTATGCATTAGACGATGTGTTGTGCGATCAGTAAGTGAATCACACTTTTTTTTTTTTGTTTCAGATACCTGGTGCAAAAGGTGGTTTACAGACAATACTGATGCTGCCATTTTAGCTGCACTGAATGGGTCAATAACAAAGCTATTCAATGTTCGCGCCTCTGTGGTTTTTTCTGGTATGGTTTGCCACAAGATCAATCCCATGGTAATCAAGGGGAATACGAACTGCTATGTTTTTCAGCATCGCGTTTTAGTATTGTTCGTTTTAGTACAAATGCTTTTATTCCTATTATCTTCAGTTTCTGAGAAAGTGAGTTTATTGTTATAATTTTTATGAACGTGTTTTACTCCAAACATTTTATTTTAAAACAATAAGTAAAAAGAAATTAATATTAGTTTGTTTACCCAATAATTATCGATTTTCCATACTCGGATTATTCACAACGTAACTTACTTGGCAAGCACCAAAACAACAATAATGATAGTCCTCTGTTCCACCAAATATGCTTAGCATGTCAAAATACACTCGCTATCACTTGGTCTTGGGAGAACACAAAGAATAAAAGAATCTATTATGTATTTGTATGCTATTCAAAATTTTGTTTAAAATAGAAAATTATTTTGATCATAACACATATGAGTGTTTGTTTGTAGGTTTAGTTCTATATCTACGTTTTTCGTGACATTGTTTTAACTCTCATGATATTCAGTATTGGAAAGAGAAATAATCACAGATTTTTTATGCGGATTGTCCTTACATGATGTCCCTGTTATGCTATTCAAATTTGTACAGGCCAATTATCAGTGGATTTGATATGATTCAAAATCTAAATTCATCTTTGAAAGCTTGCCTTATCATGCACTGCGCTATCAAAACAAAAATATACCAAATCATTATATTTTAATATAGTATTCTCTCATTTATTTTCATGACTATTACTGTTTTAAAAAATTTCTTACAAAAACATATTTTTACGTATCAAAGGGCGAGTATATTTTTTTTTATTTTTTTAGAAAATTTTAATTTTTATATTTTTGTATTTTTTAGAACCATATTTGCGTTTAATATTAATTTAATCTAATATAAATTTTGGTAATTATATAAATATGTCAAGTTGCGTAACTATACAATTGTGTCATATACATTTCAGAAATTGTTTGTAAACTTTATTTCTAAAGTTTGCAATATATTATATATACTTAGTAGTTATCTAACATAATTAGCTAAAAATATCCGTACTAAAAAAATCTGAGTCGATCCAAAAATAAAAGTCTTATATTCTATTAGATCTCTATTAGACATGACTTACATATTCAAATGGTTCTTAAAGTATTATATCCGAAAACCAATATAAAATCCAACCGCACCGAAAACCGAATAATTTTTTTTGAAAAATGTTTGAACATAATAAATTTTAATATATTCTGTGTAAGTGGGTTAATATGATTTTCACTATCTTTAAGTAAAATCGCATTTTATATATTTTTAAATTGAATAACCTAAATAAAACCCAACTAAATGAGTTTATATGAATATTTATTTCTATTAAAAATCCACATATCAAGATTTTACCATTGTTTTAGTTTGTTCTCTTTAGAAAGAAATATATATATAAATAAAAACTAAAAAGTAAAATTGTTTCAGTAGTTCCTAAGTAAATATGGGACCTAAAAGTATATATATTAAAAAGAAATTTTCCATATAATTTTTAAATCATTTGTATTTTGTTATAGAAATTTAAACTTTGATCACAAATTTTTCAATGGGACCTAAAAAGTATTCAAATACAATGTCATGTACAAAAGTTAACTAATATGTATGGGTATATTGTTATATGATAAAAAAATATATTAAACATTTACTTTAATTGTTAAAATTATTTTTAAATCCACATCCCGCCCGTAGGGCGGGCCGGTTCTAGTTATTAGATATTTCAACGCAGCCATCCTAACAAAAAAAGATATGCATTAACTAACAAAATCTGCATGTTAAGTTTTCAAAACTTGAAAATCACGGTCGCCTAATCTTTAAATTTTAATATTCCATTTTTATGATGATTTAATATAAAAAGAAATATAATTCAAAATCCGTATATTCTATTTTTAAATCTTTTGAATAACTAACAAATTCTGTTTTTATGATGATTATATATATAAAATTCTCATTTTATTGTAATCAAAATAAATATGTTAAACATATTTTTCACGTTATGATTAATTTCTTCTACACCAAGTACTTTAAGAAAAAAATTATTTTCAAATAAATATTTATATTCAAACTAATATAAATTTGCTTTAGGAAAATTTTAAATTGTGGTTATTTAGACAACCATACTAATTTAGAAAAAAAAAATATATTGATGATCCAGATACGATAAGATTGTTGTGTAAACATGTTATATACAAAAATATGTAACATGTAATTGTTATATGTTGCTCAAAAAATTTTAATATCTATAGATTAAATATATATTTTATACAATTTATATTTTAAAGGTTACACCCGCGCGGGCGCGCGGATCAAAGGCTAGTTATTATTATATGCCTCTCTCTAACTCACACAACCATGACCTTAACAAAAGATTTACAATGAAGACAACAGTTGAATAATTTATAAGCTATCTACAAGTTTTAATACTTATAAAATTATATAGGGATTTAGAGTGGAAAAGAGGTTGCAGAATAAAATCAATTAGTAATCATTCATGTTAACGAAAATTCAAGTGGTCTAGTGGTTGGTCCTTCCAACGATAGTGTCTAAGGTCATGGGTTCGATTCTACCAAGATGCAAATTTTTAAAATATTTTTAAACGACATCGTTTGGACTTAACGGAATTAGTAACAGCGATTAACTCCGTTTAATCAATCTGTTAGCTGAGTTAACGTCGTGTGTAATTTGGTTTAGTCAAACTAAATTGATGTTTAAAATGGCTAGTCAAATTAAGTTGATGCTTTAAATGGTCCAAGTGAAAGTTCATGCTTATTTTCAACCAAAATGAAAAGTTCATGATTTAAATGACCATTTTCTCATTTTGGATCCCCAAATTTACCGGTTCAGCCGCGTATCTCAGTCGATTCAAAACACTAATTAGAACTATTAAAAATTTAATTATATATAATGTGATTCAATATAGCAATATTTTATTAATGCTATTTATCCACAAGCTCATCATTATCTTTATACAGATTTAAAACCACTTTTGCGTGGGATAATAAGGCACGTGATTGGAGACCTCGACGTAGGACTTATACACGTGGATCTGTCAATACCAAATGTTACTACTTACATGAGATGTTACATGTCATAAGAGATCCATGCTAGTACGCTGATCTTATGACTATTAATGGTTTTGTTTATCATACCTTTAAAGATGATTACTTGGCATTCGTTTTTGATAACATTCATTAGTCATCTTTTATTTTATTATTGTTGTACTTTTAAATTTTTTTCCTTTATAATTTAAATGATAATAATTAATATATTTAAACAGCTGGGTTTTAGCTTTTATGGTAATTTTAAAAGTTATAATGTGTTATTTATTAATCTTATTTAATATTCCCTTTGTACAATTACTTTATACGCAGGTTTTTTATAGGAAGTTAGGAGGGTGTATTCAATCTAATATTTGAGTTTAATTTTTAATAAGGTTTCAGATGATTTCAATAAGTTGGAGAGATTTAACTAATTTTTGATAAACCATCCTAGAATATCACCTAAAACTATGAGATTTGGGTTTTCATTTTTTAACTAAAAAACTTCACCTAAACATTTTAGAATCACTTGAAAACTTGAAAACTTCTCAACTTAAAATATTTCCAATAACAGTGATTTTAGATTATTTTTGGAAATGTCAAGTTCAATAACAGCTGATTTTAAATAAAATTTTAAAATTAACGTTTGAATAACAGTGAATTTGTCACTTTAATACAAATCATTTTAAACTTTCAGTTGAATACACCCCTCCCCTAGTATGATTGATACTCATCGGACTGGATATTTTGTATTCATAAACTTAATGGGATCAGTGATATTTTTAAACTCTTTATTTAAGTAATGTTAAACAATTAATTTCAATCTATTGATTTCAATATCTTTCGTTGAAATTACTTAAATATTTCATTATTCATCAAAACGAAACATACCACCTGAATACTACATAAACAACTGCATGCTTTATTTTTTTAATATACCAATGTATATGATAATAATCTAAACATCAATGTAGATTGATTATATCGTCAACTGAATAATGTGTAGCTGCTCTATAATTTTGAACCACAAAGATTGAATTGTATATATGTAATTGTTATACATGTAATATATAAATATAAATATATATATATATATATATATATATATATATATATATATATATATATATATATATATATATATCATAATATGTAAATATAAACTAATAATAATATTTATGTCCGCACATGCATGCAGGCGGTCCACCTAGTAATAAAATAAAAATAGATTATTTCATAGTAATATTTAGTTAATTTTATACACAGAAATTATGAATACCTAAAAAAACTTAAAATAAAAATAAAAAATTAACTAATTTTTACAATTTATTTCTTTTGTAAAATATATATGCATGAGATTCAAAATTTTATCTTTATATTCATTTTATGTAATTTTTAATCAAACCACACTTTTGTTTATTTTGGCTATTTGATTCTAAAAAAAAAATACTATGTTATATGAAATCTCACTAAAATATCTCTATAATATTAATGTAGAAGTCATTTTCATACATATCGCACTCATGTTGAATCTTAGAACGATTAATTGGAAAGATATCCTTAATGAAATAAATTTACGATACCTAATTGCCATTTAAGGTTTTTTTTTCTATTCTAATAAGTTATTTAAATCACTTTACCAGAGTATCAATTTCCCTATTTAACAAGAACAAATTACTTTTATATAAAATACAATTTTATCTATGTTTATTTTCCTAAATGACATTACTTAAGTTTATTAGCATATTAAAATATGTAATATCTCCTTTTCTTAATTGAAAAAGATTAATCACATTAGTTAGAAAGATTTACAACAGTTTCTTTTTTCTTATTTATATATTTTCGAAGATTATAATTATTTCTACTTTTTATAATTATAAGTCTTAACTGTACAAAATATCTCTTACTTTTATACAATTTTAACTATATCAATCCTAATACTATTTAATATGCCAAAGTGTTCTGATATTTTAGGTGTTCTATTTGAAATATTTTTATTCATATATTTTCTTTACGCATATATAATAGGACAAATTTTTAGTTTTTTTACAAACGCATAATTCTAAGAAAAAGCACTTCAAAGATTACTTTTATACTAAAAGATACAATGTAAGTTAATAACTAATTAATTTCAAAATGATTCTCAAATTATTTATTCCATTATAAACTTGCAAGTGATTACTGAGTTTCAACATAAGAATAAAAAACCCAAAATAATTAAGCAAAACAATCAAAATATAAAATTACAGTCATAAATAAAAATACCAACCACAATTAATCAATTATACCAAACTTAAACAGAATATTATTTTCGAAACAAACTCAACAATGTATTCGATTTTTCAAAATCAAGTAATTAAAACATCGCAACTCAACAAGTCATAAATAACAATTTTAACTAAATAACATGAACAAAGACGACAGACAATAACCAAGCAGTAGATGTCCAAAGTAAGACTTATTAGAATTCAAAACTCAACCCGGAAAGCAAAAGCCTCCTGAGCTTCAAGGAATTTCACACGGCTCTCTCTTGAGCTTCTCCATTCACCTACCACGTTTTCGTTTGGAACTTCGGGTGGTCCATACTTAAAGCAGTACGTATCCTCCCCTGCCCGTTTGGTGAACAAAATCGAGTCCCCGGTCACACCACAACCATCAGGAAGCTGGCTAGCCGAGCAGCAGACGTTTGCATCTTTTCCAACAAACAACACACGGTCTCCAAGATCATCGACCTCGACCCATTCTGAACCCACCAGCCTACTCACTCTACATGTCACCCGACCATTGATAGTTGTGCGTTTCTCAACCAGGAAAAGCTCATCATCACCAGCTGCAATCAGATGATTGCTTTCCTCGGTAAAGTCTGGAGGCATCAGGAGAGGTAATGCTGCTAGTGAATAAGGATGGATAACGTAAATGCCCTCGTCAGAGAAAGATGCATAGAACCTTCCTCTAAACGTGACCAAAGCAGTGCATGAAGAACTTGGAACGCCCGGAAGCGGCACCCACTTCCTTTTAGCACTTGTTAACACTAACAAACTTCCCCAGTAGCTACAGCTACGAAGCACAACGAACTCTCCTCTTCCTCTTCCTCTTCCTCTTCCTCCCTCCCTGTTTAGCGGAAGAATAGCCGCGTTTCTCTGAGTTGTTCTCAATCCATTAGGATCCCAACAAACCATTCTGTACTGATGGCCTAGAGACAAGGTATGGGAGCCGATCAAGTTCATCGATAATGGATCAGATTTTTTCATCTCCATCCTTAGCGAGCACTGAAGAGGAGATGGAGCCTCCATGTAATCAGCAGCCTCATCTCGGCCTACTAATCCCATAATAAACTCAGAAGCCGACTCATCATCAGTAGGAGTTGAGACAATAAGGAGGACGAAAGGGATCTTCTCGAGGGAGCACAAGCCATCCTTCTCCACAGGATAAGTGGGAAGAGAGTAACTTGAGCGCAGTAGGGAAGCCGGATACGGGAATGTTGATCGCCACAAGGTGCTGACGGAGCGAGCATGAACAACATCGAAACAGTTTAATTTATCGGTGATATTCTGAAGCAGCTCTTCGGGGAGTGTAGTCCAGTCTGGTATCATACTCGTCTCTTTAGTTACGGGTTCAGCCATGTTCGCTGTGAAACGGAGAGAGAGAGAGAGAGAAAAAAGCTTTTAGCAACTTACGTAAACAAACACGAACAGACAAGGATTACTAAAGAAAAAAAAAACATAAAACGGACAATGAAAAAAAAAAAACATCAACGGACAAGGATTCACTTCCATGTAATAATAGTTTTTCAATAAAAAGAAAAATTTACCAAAACAAAAATAAAAAAGAAGAGAAAAAAATAAAGTTCTCAAACAACAAAAAAACATCACCTAGCAAATATCGAAGACAAAGTGTTCAGAAGTTTTATCAGTAAAGCCACAGAGAACACAAGATATTGTAATAACGACCGAGTCCGAAGGTGACAACTTTAGCATAATCAAACTAGAACCCAATTGGTGCAAACCCAGAAGTTTTTTTCTCTGATAACTTATAAAAGTATCTACAGCCGACCAAAAAAAAATAACAGTACCTTTTTTGGTTTCAGAGAAATGTACTCGGATATGGATGGCAACTGTCTTTATGGAAAGACAAAACCTAACAGGGGAAGTTGAGAAGGAATGAATTGACCTTGACCATACATGTTGATCTCAGCGAGCATTTTATATCGTCGAGAAATACGTGTAAACGACGCGTTTTCGGAATAGAAACGGCCAGGCTTTAATTGTAAATTTCCACTCAATTTCTATTCAATATTTCGGTTTAATCGACTCAGATTCACAGTACCCTTTTATAATCAAAACTAAAGTGTTATTAAAACAAAAGATATAAATTTAATTAGGCTGAGTAAAAAGTAAAAAAATTAGGCTGAGTAAAAAGTAAAAAAGTGGGATGAATGTCAACAGAAATGATTATTGGGCGCTTTAGAAGTCGTTTTGGTTAAATAGTTTTTTTTTGTGCATCGGTTAAATTAGGGCATGAATTTCAAGTATTAGGTGTTGTTAAGGCAGGTATCAAATGACAATTTTTATCACTTGCAAGAATCGGTCAAGTATTAAGTATTATTATTAATTATATTATTTAACTCGTTATTTACCTCGTTACTTGTCATGTTATATACTCTGTTACTTGTCATATTATTTGATCCGTTATTTGTTATTTGTTATATGATCTATTAAATACTTGTTTATATTTGTCTTTTTTTTTTAATTTGCATTTAGGACTGTACACAATAACTAATAAATTTTCTGATACTTATTACTTGTTTTGTATCGTTCTTATTTGGTTATCATCTAATCATCTTACTATATTAAAAGGCAGATATGGAGAGATTTTAGCCTGTCCACGTCACTTAATAAATTCGTCCAATCAGAACATTTCGTTAAAACACGTCATAAGGGCTTGAATTCTATTGAGTTACGTTTGGGTTTTGGTTGATTATGTTTTTCGACTGGGCTTCATATGCATTAAGGCTGGGTTTCATCTATCATTTAGAGGTAAAACGCGTCGTTTTTGATTCTTTGATTCATCTCCTTTTTTTTCTGCGCGGCTGTGATATTGGAAGAGACTCTAGGGTTTAGGGTTTTCGATCAAGATGTTTCATCTTCTTCTTAACTTCCTATGGATCAGCCAGTTACAGATTCATCCTAATAAAGACATTCTACAATTCATCATCCACGATCTAACTTAAGTGCTACCTTAAGTGCGGCTCTTGAAAAGCGGTGGAACTTCAAGTATAAAAAGGTTAGCATCCCTACTCTGCAAATCATCCTATCAATCTATTGAAACTGTATTCCATCACTGATATTGAAGTGATTCAGTGTAGGAAGAAGATTTTGTATAATTTTTTTCCTCTTAGTGATGATTGTATCGTCATCCTTAGATAGAATCGTTAATTCAGGTCACGAAGTCCTTTGAGCTTAATATGAGAGGTTTAAGAACATTTTGTTTACTGAGAAGTTGATACGGAATTCCGATAAGGAAGAGAAAGCCGGATTATTACATCCATCATACGATGACTCCCCTGTTATCTTCAGATTTGTGTTATCTCAGACTCTCACAAAGATACAAGTATGTCTCTCCTGCTTACGGTATCTATTACTTTGTCTTTGTATCTTTTGTTTGTTTACCAATTTTTTCTTACTATTGGATTCTACAGGTTTCTTATATGCGCTATCAGTAAGATATGATGTTATGTGCTTTGTCGATCACGATACACATGCATTTGCCTAGATGATTCAGTTGATTTTCACAGGGTGAGCAACAGTTCTTTCATTCTTTCGTTTTTGTAGTGCCCCGTACTTTATTAACAAATTGTAAAATTTGCTTTCATTTGTATTACAGCAACACCCAATGGAAGTTTCTGGGTGGTGTTCTCCTAAAGCCCGTTATCGTTCAGCAGGGTATACTAATATGCAGGTTTTGGAGCAGCTAATGGAGAATCTTTATGGCGATCACGCTGTTACAAAATCTCTTGGAAACGTCTCAGTAAAAAGGTACTCAACCATTGGAGGATCTTTGTCGCCTTTGTTCTTAGATCCAGATTTTATGTAGATGGTTCTAACTGAGGAAGATGAGTAATTGATTATGCGATGGGACATAATGACAAGCCAGTATGCAGCTACGTTCGTCATGCCAATGCTCAGGAGACACGGTGACCCAAAACGTTGTGTGATGGAATTTGGAGGGAAGCATTAAGGCTTGAGTCGTCTAATAATGTTAAAGTGGTGGTCATTCTGCTTCACGATGACATCACCAACTCAGGAGAAGAATACAATTTTGTTTTTTTTATGAATCTCGAGACTTTTGATTACACACAATTAGTTTTGTATATATGTGTTTGTTAGAGGATGAGAGCTCTTCGTAAAGTTTGTATTATAAATTCATGAATGTGTTTTTAGTTTACTATCTTATTTAAAGTTTTTTTGGTAAAATATCTTATTAATAGTTGTATACAGACTATTGTTTTACTATATCCATGTTGTATTTTGGATATTTCTTTTAGATCATTCACTATGGTTTTAAACTGTGTTAAATGATCATACACACGATGAGTTTTGTATATACTGTATATGTTATTTTTTTGGATCAGAATGAATTGGCTCAAAGGTCCGAGATAGTTAAGTCTCTTGATCTGTTTCCTACAGAACCATGGTAATTTTAAGCATTTGATTGTTCTCTTATGCAGCTCAGTTGCAGTGACTAAAAGAAAATTTTTGACCACTTGGTTTCCTTAATTTTGTGGAGTAGCACCATGTTCGTTGTTTTTATAGTCTTACCTTTTGATATCACATTGTTTGGCAGGTTTCAGCAAGTCTCTATTCTGGAACTGTGTATTTGGAAATACCACACACTTAGACACACATGTGAGTGAGTAATTTTTATTTTGTTTTATCTGTTTTCATATGCACATGGTAACCAAACGTGCTTTAGTAAGTATGATCGCATTTCTCTTTTTTTCCTGCTTTAGTAAAATGTTTTAACTTTAGTAATGGCCACATTTTCGTAGTTATTTAGTATTCTCCATGCAAATCACTCTATTAATAATGATATGGGCTTCTGTTGGTTGTGACTGAGGGACTTCTTTAGTCTGAACCGACGACATGAAAGTGGCTTCAAGAACAAAAAAACACCAGTCAATTACCTTATAAAACAAAAGAAAACAGAGCAAGTGGACATATGTTGCTACCGTTTAGGAGACCCCCATTCCCAACTAAATACGGCAAAAAATCATTCCCAAAAACCTAAGATGAGGACATGATTTACTCATTAGTGTTTATAAGAGGTTGGGAAGAAGAATTTGTATTGAGATTAAACTGAAGTGTTTTTCGGTGCAAGATGTTTTAAGAAATCTAATATCCTTAAGAATTATAGGTTCATATAAATCAATATCACTTTCCTTTTATCCTCATATCATTTTAATTTCTACCATATTGAAAGATATAAGGTTACCTACTCTAATCATTTTAATAATATTTTCATAGAATTTTCAGTGTATTTAACACATACAGCATCTTTTTAAAAAACATTTACTTAAAGCAGTGAGTAAATTAGTTTTACGTATTACAATTGTAAAAATAGATTATGAAATATTAAATAACATATAAATAAAAAAGATATGATATAAAGAATTCATATAACAAAGAAATATGTGATGTGGAGGAGTTAATAATATATTTTCTTAATAGCTAAATATGTAAGAAAATATATTTTGGATAATAAATTCTTTATTCATTTCACATTTGTTCACCATCCCATACATATTTTAGATAGTAACAAAATAAATTGTAAGTTTTACTCATTTCTAATCTAATTTCTATTTATATTTTTATAACATAGAAAGAAGACATTGTAATATAAATATTAAATATAACATTATTTGAATAATTCCGGGCGTAGCCCGGACAAAATCTCTAGTGTATTTAATAGTAACGAATATTAAAAATTTAGCTATATGTCTTGTTGTTACCTATTGTTTGGTTAGAGAAGACATTTTCGTCATCGTAGAAATTTTACGGTGCTTCTATATCAAAATATTCTTATACTTTTGTTTGTCTTCTTTAAAATATGAAAAAAATATTTCCTTTAAATTAATTTACATTTTACTTTTACTAGAATAATCAAAATAATTTCATGTCTATTTCAAATAATGTATTATTTAGCAAGTAGTTTTTAAATACTCAGAAAAACTCTTTAAAAATCGGAAGTTGTTTTTGATCGAGTACTTATTTGTAACAAGTCGAATATAAGTCAAAAATTTAATTATTTGTTTAAGTCAAGTTAAGTAGCAAATATTTGTCTTGTGCCCATCCCTAGTTTAACTACAGTTAGAGCATCATTATCCTAACAACCCATAATGGATCTCTTAATTACATTATAATAGTATTTAAGGAGCTAATTTTGGTTCGAGACTTAGCTAAGCCCCTTGATATTTTTTCTCCTCCATTGCAAGTCTCTTATTTTAGGGTGCTTAAAAATGTTAGTTCATTTTTTCGATGATCCATCAAAATTGTTTTGAGATGGAGATCCATCAAAATTGTATTGAGAAGATGATTCATTAAAATTGTTTTGAGATGCTCCATCAAAGTTGTTCTGAGATGATGATGCCATGAGATGTAACTTGTATTTTGCTTGATGGGAATGAAAATTGCTTTTGTTTGCTGGAAATGGAAGGCGTTTGTGATTTAAAAGAGAGAATGGTTTAAAAAAATCAAATGAGAGAGCTTCAAGTCATAAAGGAGAAGTGATAAAGGAGTATAATTTGTTACAAGCAAAAGAGAACAAGACCAGTACATAGACACTCTTCTTGTCCATGACACAACAAAACAATACAACAACATCACAGTGACAGAAGAACAGAAGGGGATTTAAAAACTTCAGATGACTTCCACCAAGTGTGATATAACATAAGATTGCTTGATCATTTCCCTTAACCATCATCTCCGAGGTCTCTCAAAACAAAGCCAAGAGATTCAATTGGACTCTAAGTAAGCCACTGTAAGAAGACGAGGACCTAAGTTGATTTGCTATCAGCACATTCAGAAAATACAACGATAAGCTAAAGGCATGAAACCTTGTGTTTATAAACAGTTTCTATCTAAGAGAATATGATTTATCAAAGGGTTCCAAAACCAAGCCAATACAATACAAATCTATAAGGGATCACTACTGGATTCATGGTATAAAGTTGGAGTCTTTCTACTAAAAGAAGTGTGTTCAGAACCAATTAACAGATGGATGTAAAAATCATTATGTAGGCTATTCATTCCACAACACTACTGTTCATATCTTCCACAGAACTACCAGTAAACTCGCATAATTTACACACAGCAAATATAAAACCTGAGATTCAATAACAGTATCACAAATGTTATCAGTTAACTACTATTTAACTTGTATAACACCTTGAATTTCAAGTATTCAGTGTTGTTAAGGCAAGTAACAAATCGACAATTTTTATCACTTGCAAGATTAGGTCAAGTATTAAGTATCATTATTATTTATATTACTTAACTCGTTATTTGCCTAATTACTTGCCATGTTATTTACTCTGTTACTTGTCATGATATTTGATCAGTTATTTTCTATTTGTTACATGATCAATTAAACACTTGTTTATATTTGGTTTTTTTTTTATTTGAATTTAAGATTGTACACAATTACTAATCATTTTTCATATACTTATTACTTTTTTCATATCGTTCCTATTTGGTTGTCATCTAATCAAGTGTTCAATAATAACAAATATTAAAAATTAAGCTATATGTCTTGTTATATTACCTATTATTTGGTTAGAAAAAAACATTTTCGTCGTCGTGGAGAACCTTCCATATTTCCAAAAATGGAAGAGTTTCTCTTACTCAGACCGACAAAAACTGATCCAGAGACGACAATATAAAGCGAATCCAAATCCTAAAACAAGAGATCGACACTTCAATAAAAAGTTTCTTGAAGTCTTATTCTCTCTATATCTATAGGAAATACCAGCTTATTCATCATTTCGTAGTACTCTAGAAGATCCTACACAAAAATTCTCTAACAGTTTGGAGCTAGAACGAGGTGAGTAATCTAAACTACGTGTTGGTGACGGTGGACGAGCAAGACAAGCTACCAAAAGAGAAGCTGAACTTCAAAGGCAACTCGATGGTCTGCAAAGCCAAGTAACCGAGCTGCACAAAGCTTGAGGAACATCAATGGATGATCCTGAGCTCTCCTCAGAAGTCTAAAACTTGAAGGAGAAGGTGGAAGAGCATTCCAAGGGTGCAGCAGAGCGCGGAGAAACTCAGCCAGCTCAAATCAGAAAACCTTGCCCTTCGGAACAAGAATCAAGCCCTCAACATCGAAAGCAATAAGAAACGACGCTTCCAGACTCGAATCTGATCTATGCCGGATTTGGAGACACCCAGCTCCGGAGTTGGGGTAGCCTGTTCATCCCCGGTACTAGACGGAGACGGGGCAACACGCGAGAAGTTTGGATATAATCAGATTCATGACATAAAAGACAGCGATTCCGAGCCGGAGTCTGATCAGGGTACGCCTATGGAGTGACAGCGACAATATCATCCATAACCACCTACTTGGAACAGATGTTCTCCAAGAAGTTTGACGCTATCCAATCCCTGGTGGAGAGGCTTCCACGAGTAGCTCCCCCAAACTCGGCTCGTATGCCGATACCCTTTTCGCGGACGAGATCGCTCTAGTGGAGATGCCGAGAAAGTTCTCCTTCCCTAACATAAAGATGTACGATGGGACTGGTGACCCGGACAATCACATCGTCCAATACAAGAAAAGGATGCTCACTGTGGCACTTCCAAAGGAATCACGCGAGGCTACTAGGTGCAAGGAATTTGGCTCAACTCTGATCGGACCCGCTCTACAATGGTACATCAATCTGCCTACCAGGTCCATAGCCTCTTTCGCCATCCTCAGCGACAAGTTCATGGAGAAATTCACGAGTAGCCGGGATATGGAGAAAAATTCAAAAGGCCTCTACGAGATTCTCCAGCATTGTTCTGAACCCTTGAGGAGCTACACAGCCCGTTTCAACCAAGAGAAGGTTGTGATTCCCGACTGCAATCTTCCCACTGCAATTTTGGCCTTCAATAGAGGTATGCTCCCAGACTGAGACCTCTACAATGAACTAACCAAGTATTAGTGCAAGACCATGGAAGATGTACTGTCCCGAGCATGGGCTCAAGTGATATGGGAAGAGGATGTCGCAAGCCATGCCAAAGCACAGAAAAAGCATGATGAAAAGACAACCAGGCCGAATCGAAGTGATCGGCACGAAAGATCCTCTCAAAGATCAATGATGTATTCGGCAAGTAGGAACCGGGGCAGGCACCAAAACCGTCCACTCGGAAAACTAGAAGGAGTGTCAGTGTCCACGTGGCCAGATATCTCCCACCTCTCTATATCGAAGCCGGAGCTAATCAACGTTCTGAGGCAGATGGGCCAACAGGTCAACTGGCCTGAGAAGATGAAAGCACCGGAATCCTTCCGAAACCCCGGCCTCTGGTGAAAATTTCACTGTGACAACAGTCATAAAACAGAGGATTGTATCGCTCTAAGGATTGAAGTCAATGAACTACTCTAGAAAGGGCATTTTCGAGAGTTATTTTTTGAGAAGGCCAAAGCACACCTAAGCAAAGAGAAGTCCGAAAAACCCACTGAAGCTATTCATGTCATATCTGCCGGCTTGGAAGTAAGCGGTGTAAACAATGCGGCCGCCAAAAGGAGCACTCGAAACGCCAAGCAAGGCCTGGAAGCAGCCAAACTGAAATGTTTACTCCTAGGCATGGATGAGATAAGTTTCACAGCCAAACAAAAAGAAAAGGTTCTGGCCCTACATCATGATGCACTAGTCATATCACTCACCGTGGCAAACTGCCTAGTGAAAAGAATACTAGTAAATAACGAGAGTTCCAAAATAACATAAAACCCCAAAATAACTAAGCTAAACAATTAAAGTATAAAATTACTGTCATAAATATTAATACCAACCATAATTTATCAATGATACCAAACTTAAACAGAATAGTATTTCAAAACAAAATCAACAATATATTTGAGTTCTTGTTAAAAGAATGATGACATGACACTAAAAAAGATGACATGTCTTTAAAAAAATAGTGGCATGACATCAAATAAATTTTGATATGTGATATTTCTTTATATTTGTTTGCAGGAAATTTTAATTATAGTAATGATTAATAACTCATATATCATCATTGATGTTAAATTTACATATAGATATTTTATTGATGAACTATTATAATGTATTAATAACTCATATATCACTAATTAAATAATATATATATATATCTCGCATTAATAAAAATAAACTAAATACGATTACAAATCTAAAATTTTATGTCAATCTAATATCATATTTGTATAAATATAATTGTAAATGTGCATCAAAAATGGAAAACTAAAGTAACTCTAATCCAAAAAATATTAATAGTTAAATATTTAAAATTTATTTAAATTTATATGTTCATCTTCATCATATTAATTAACCGATTGATTTTCCATTTTGACATATTTAAACCAAAACAAACAAATATCTAATTTATTAGCATTTATATTTATTAAAAAAGTTATACCAAATCAAAAGAAATAAGACTACAAAAATACGTTTATGGTTTTTTTTTGAAAAAAATATTGAAATTAAAATAGAAAAATTATACTATTGAATGATAAATCATAATTTTATTTTAAAATAAAAAAATATTATATTTAAAATTATTATTTCTACGCATGGCGCAGGAAAACACCTAATGTAAAAGAACTAGCAAACAGCTTAAACAATATAATCAGTGTGTAACTCTGTAAACACATAAACCAATAAAGTATTGATACAGCTGGGGACTCCCAAGGCAGAGTAAATTTTCATTAAGAGAAATGCCAAGTAGAAGTGAATAAACCTCTGACAATAACAAATTACAGTAGAACTTCTATAAATTAATATTTGAAAATTAATAATTCTAATAAATTAATAAATTTTGCTGATCCAATTAAAACCGGTTCAAAATTTGACAAAATTGATAAAATAATAAGATAATAATTTTTTTAAAAGTTCTATGTAAATTTATGGTCTTAGGAGAATTATAAATTAATAATTTATATGTATACATGTTTCATATAAGTATAAACATAGTAGTATATTGTTTATTTTATTCATTATGGAATTATCTTTATAGTTTCTTGACACTTTATATATTTTTGATGAGATTAAGTAATGTTAAATCTAAAAACTACATTTGATTTTTTTTGCAATTATATTATATACACCAAATAATATAATATAAATATTAAAATTTAAAAAATAACAATTAATGCCAAAACACTGAAATCAAATATTTTTCTTATGTAATATAATATAAATGTATTTAAAATAAGAAATCTTAATAAGAAAATTTTTGTAAATTAATATCTCCATAAATTAATAAAATTTCAAAATCCAAACATTATTAATTTATAGAGGTTTTTTACTCCAATACTAGATGTCAAAAGCAGCAGATGTCCAAAGTAAGATTTGGATTTCAAGATTCAACACGGAAGGCAAAAGCCTGCTGAGAATCAAGGAATCTCACACGGCTCTCTTTTGAGCTTCTCCATTCACCTACCACGTTTTCGTTTGGAACTTCGGGTGGTCCATACTTATAGAAGTAGGTATCTTCCCCTGCCCGTTTGGTGAACAGAACCGAGTCCCCGGTCACACCACAACCATCAGGAAGCTGGTTAGCCGAGCAGCAGACGTTTGCATCTTTTGCAACAAACAACACACGGTCTCCCAGCTCATCGACCTCAACCCATTCTAGTCCCACCAGCTTACCCACTCTACATGTCACCCGACGAGTGATAGATGTGTTTTTATTAACCAGGAAAAGTTCATCATCACCGGCTGTAATCAGATGATTGCTTCCATGGGTAAAGTTTGGAGGCATCATGAGAGGTACTGCTACTAGTGAATAAGGATGGATAACGTAAATGCCCTCGTTAGAGAAAGATGCATAGAATCTTCCTCTAAACGTGACTAAACCAGTGCATGAAGAACTTCGAACACCCGGAAACCGCACCCACTTCCTTATAGCACTTGTTAACACTAACAAAATTCCATAGTAGCTACGAAGCACAACAAACTCTCCTCTTCCTCTTTCCCCCTCTCTGCTTAGCGGAAGAATAGCCGCGTTTCGGTGAGTTGTTCTCAGTCCATTAGGATCCCAACAAACCATTCTGTACCGATGGCCTAGAGATAAGATCTGGGACCCGATAACGTTCATCCATTTTGGATCAGATTTGTTCATCTTCATCCTCAGCGAGCACTGAAGAGGAGATGGAGCCTCCATGTAATCAGCAGACTCATCTCGACCTACTAATCCCATGGAAAACTCAGAAGCCGACTCATCATCAGTAGGAGTTGGGACAATAACGAGGACGAAAGGGATCTTCTCGAGGGAGCACAAGCCATCCTTTTCGACAGGGTAAGTGGGAAGAGAGTAACTCGAGCGCAGCAGGGAAGCCGGATACGGGAATGCGGATCGCCATTTGGTGCTGACGGAGTGAGCGTGAACAACATCGAAGCAGTTCAGTTTACCGTTGATAGTCTGAAGCAGCTCTTCAGGGAGTTTAGTCCAGTCTGGTATGGTCTTATTCTCTTTCGTTACAGGTTCAGCCATGTTCGCTGTGAAACCGGAGAGAAAAAAAAAAGCTTTTAGCAACTTCGTAAACAAACATAAACGGACAAGGATATTACAAAAAAAAAATATAAAACATAAAGGGACAAGGAAGAAAAACTTAAACGGACATAAACTTAACGTTTTACCAAAAGAAAAAAAAAACATAAACGGACAAGGATTAATTTCCATTTACCAAGTAATAATAGTTTTTTTTTTTAAAAAAAGAAAGGAAAAAATAAGGTAATAATAACACCTCCTAGCAAATAAGTTCAAATAACAAAAAAAATAACATCTCCTAGCAAATATCGAAAAACAAAGTGTTCTGTGTTCAGATGTTTATCAGTAAAGCCACAGAGAACACAAGATATTGTAAACTACCGGGTCCAAAGGTAAAAAAACATGAACGGACATAAACTTAACATTTTACTACAAGAAAAGAAAACAAAAATGGACGGGACAAGGATTAACTTCCATTTCACCAAGTAAAAATAGTTTTTTAATAAAAAGGAAAAGATTGACCAAAACAAAAATTAAAAGATAAGAAAAAATAAAGTAATAATAACATTGTACATCTCCTTGGCTAGCAGATAAGTTCTCAAACAACAACAAAAAAAGATCACCTAGCAAATATCGAAGACAAAGGGTTCAGAAGTTTTATCAGTAAAGCCACAAAGAACACAAGATATTGTAAGCGATCGAGACCAAAGGTGACAACTTTAGCATAATTGAACTAGAACCCTATTGGTGCAGTGACAACCCAGAAGTTTTATCTCTGATAATCTACAGCCGACCAATAAAAAATAACAGTACCTTTTTTGGTTTCACGGAAAAGTGCTCGGATATGGATGGCAACTATGTCTTTGATGGAAAGACAAAACCTAAGAAGGAAGTTGAGAAGGAATGAATTGACCTTGACCATACATGTTGATCTCAGCGAGCATTTTATATCGTCGAGAAATACGTGTAAACGACGCGTTTTCGGAATAGAAACGGCCAGGCTTTTTACTTGTAAATTTACACTCAGTTTCAATTCAATGTTTCGGTTTAATCGATTCAGATTCACAGTACCCTTTTATAATCAAAACTAAAGTGTTATTAAAACAAAAGATATAAGTTTAATTAGGCTGAGTAAAAAGTAAAAAGTGGGATGAATGTAAATGATTATTGTGCGCTTTAGAAGTTGTTTTGGTTAAATAGTTATATTGTGCATCGGTTAAATTAGGGCATGAACTTCAAGTATTCGGTGTTGTTAAGGCATGTAACAAATCGACAAATTTTATCACTTGCAAGATGAGGTCAAATATTAAGTATCATTATTATTTATATTACTTAACTCGTTATTTGCCTCATTACTTGCCATGTTATTTACTCTGTTACTTGTCATGTTATTTGATCTGTTATTGCTATTTGTTACACGATCTATTAAATACTTGTTTATATTTCTCTTTCCTTTTATTTGCATTTAGGACTGTACACAAATACTAATAAATTTTCTTATACTTATTTCTTGTTTCGTATAGTTCTTGTTTGGTCATCATCTAATCATGTATTTAATAGTAACGAATATTAAAAATTTAGCTATATGTCTTGTTGTTATCTATTATTTGGTTAGAGAAGACATTTTTCGTCATCGTAGAAATTATACAATACTTCTATATCAAAAAATTCATATATTTTTGTTTGTCTTCTTTAAAATATGAACAAATATTTCGTTTAAATTAATTTACATTTTATTTTTACTAGAATAATCAAAATAATTTCATGTCTATTTCAAATAGAGTATTATTTAGCAAGTAGTTTTTAAATACTCAGAAAAACTCGAAAAAAATCACAAGTTGTTTTTGATCGAGTACTTGTTTGTAACAAGTCGAATATAAGTCGAAATTTTTTTTTTTTTTTTAAGTCAAGTTAGCAAGTACACGCAAGATAGCGAATATTTGTCTTATGCCCATCCCTAGTTTAACTACAGTTAGAACATCATTATCCTAACAAATTATATATAATAGTATTTAAGGAGTAATTTTGGTAAGAGACTTAGCTAAGCACCTTGATAATTTTTCTCATCCATTGCAAGTCTCTTATTTTAGGGTACTTAAAAATTTTAGGGTTCATTTTTTAGATGATCCATCAAAATTTTTTTGAGATGATGATCCATCAAAATTGTATTGATATGATCCATCAAATTTTTTTGAGATGATGATCCATCAAAATTGTATTGAGAAGATGATTCATCAAAATTGTTTTGAGATGATCCATCAAAGTTGTTCTGAGATGATGATGCCATGAGATGTAACTTGTATTTTGCTTGATGGGAATGAGAATTGCTTTTTGTTTGCTGGAAATGGAAGGCGTTTGTGATTTAAAAGAGAGAATGGTTTAAAGAAAAACAAATGAGAGAGCTTCAAGTGATACTCATGACACAGCATAACATGCAATAAGGGGTTTAAAAAAACTTTAGATGATTTCCACCAAGTGTGATATCAGTCATATAACATAGATGGCTTGATCATTTCCCTTAACCATCATCTCCGAGGTCTCTCAAAACAAAGCCAAGAGATTCAATTGGACTCTAAGTCAGCCACTGTAAGAAGACGAGGACCTAAGTTGATTTGCTATCAGCACATTAAGAAAAAAAAAGATAAGCTAAAAGCATGAAACCTTGTATTCATAAACAGTTTCTATCTAAGAGAATATGATTTATCAAAGGGTTCCAAAACCAAGCCAATACAATACAAATCTATAAGGGATCACTAATGGATTCATAGTATAAAGTTGAAGTCTTTGTACTAAATGAAGATGGTTCGGAACCAATTAACAGATGGATGAAAAAATGATTATGTAGGTTAATCATTCCACAACACTACTGTTCATATCTTCCACAGAACAAACAGTAATCTCGCATAATTTACACACAGAAAATGTAAAACCTAAGATCCCATAACAGTATCACAAATGTTACCGGTTAATACTATTTAACTTGTATAACGCCTTGAATTTCAAGTATTTGGTGATGTTAAGGCAAGTAACAAATCGACAATTTTTATCACTTGCAAGATTAGGTCAAGTACTAAATATCACTATTATTTATATTACTTAACTCTTTACTTGCCTCATTACTTGCCATGTTATTTACTATGTTACTTGTCATGTTATTTGATCTGTTATTTTCTACTTGTTACATGATCTATTAAATAATTGTTTATATTTTGTTTTCTTTTATTTGCATTTAGGACTGTATATAAATACTAGTAAATTTTTTTATACTTATTACTTGTTTCGTATCGTTCTTGCTTGGTCGTCATCTAATCATGTATTTAATAGTAACGAATATTAAAAGTTTAGCTATATGTCTTGTTGTTACCTATTTTTTTTTTTTGGTTAGAGAAGCATTTTTGTCATCGTAGAAATTATACAATGCTTGTATATCAAAATATTCATATATTTTTTGTTTGTCTTCTTTAAAATATGAACAAATATTTCGTTTAAATTAATTTAAATTTTACTTTTACTAGAATAATCAAAATAATTTCATGTCTATTTCAAATAGAGTATTATTTAGCAAGTAGTTTGTAAATACTCAGAAAATCTCGTAAAAAATCACAAGTTGTTTTTGATCAAGTACTTGTTTGTAACAAGTTGAATATGAGTCAAAAATTTTATTATTTGTATAAGCCAAGTTAAGTAGCAAGTACACGTAAGATAGCAAATATTTGTCTTGTGCCCATCCCTAGCTTAACTGCAGTTAGAGCATCATTATCTTAACAACCCATAATGGGTCTCTTAATTATAATAGTATTTAAGGAGTTAATTTTGATAAGAAACTAAGCTAAGCACCTTGATATTTTTTTCTCCTCCATTGCAAGTCTCTTATTTTAGGGTGCTTAAAACTTTTAGTTCATTTTTTAGATGATCCATCAAAACTGTTTTGAGATGATGATCCATCAAATTTGTATTGATATGATCCATCAAAATTGTATTGAGATGATGATCCATCAAAATTGTATTGAGAAGATATTCATCAAAATTGTTTTGAGATGATCCATCAAAGTTGTTCTGAGATGATGATGCAGTGAGATGTAACTTGTATTTTGCATGATGGGAATGAAAATTGCTTTTTGTTTGCTGGAAATGGAAGGCGTTTGTGATTTAAAAGAGAAAATGGTTTTAAAAAAAAACAAATGAGAGAGCTTCAAGTGATAAAGGAGTATAATTTTTTACAAGCAAAAGAGAACAAGACCAGTACATAGACACTCTTCTTGTCCATGACACAACAAAACAATATAACAACATCACAATGACAGACGAAAATAAGACGAGTACATACTCGTGACACAACATAACGTGCAATAAGGGGTTTTAAAAAACTTTAGATGATTTCCACCAAGTGTGATATCAGTCATATAACAAAGTCGTTTCTATTAAAAGGTAATTTTTATTTTATTTTAGTGCATAATAACTAGATTCTGACCCGCCCTTAAAAGGGCGGTGTTTTTTGTTGTTTTTTCAATATAAAAATTAATAATTCTTTGTTTTGATTATATAAATTGTGACATGATCAGATTTCAGTTATGTGGATTTGTTATAGTGTGTATAGTATGAAGAAATTTAAACTACGTGACACAACTATTTTATGTTTGTAAATAAGTTAAACAATGGTTGTATCCGAAATTCGTACTCGGGCTATTATATAATTTTAAAAAATTATAAATTATATAAATTATTGCTAAACATATAAAGTGGCCAATAATATTTTTGATTAAGTCTTATGCTCGTGTGGTTACAAAATTTCAATCTCTAATATCAATTTTTTAAAATTATTGCAGACTTTAATTTATGTTATTGATATTAAAATATTTAAGGGATATGAAATTGATTATATAAAAACATAGCCGGAAGACCAATTAATCAAAACCATAAAGCAAGTCCATCTAAAAGTTGAAATAGATCTACAAAACCGAAAGAAAATAATGTTACTAATGAAAATTTTTAGTTAGTCAAATCATTTATTGATCCAAAATTGATTTACATATTACCATTAATTTTGTTTCAAATCACAATAATTGAGTTTTTTTTTGTTTTTTTTCTTTCAAAAGAAAAAGAAATAGAACAAACATTCTTTCAAGAGTGATTTGGATGAATAACTTTTTACTAAAGAACATATAATTTAAAAGTTTTTTAAAAAAATAATGTTTGAGTTTTAAGAAGTGTTTTCATATCGGGGACTCAGATCAGTGGTAGAACCGGTAAATCGTACCTTGTATATAATCCAGTTCGTATTCAATGAAAAATTCGTTAATTAAAAATCCATAGAAACTATTAAAAACCCAAAACATACATTATTAAATTATTAACCTGTGATTTGTTACCAGTGATCCGTTAAAAATACAAAATATCTAGTAACATTTTAATATTTTTTAATAATTTAATTATATACTTTTGAATATTGCATAAAATTTTGATTTTTTGCTGACAAAAATACTTGTGATTGTTGAACTTTGTGATATTTTTTGTTATGTCATCCACATAAAAAATGAAAATATAAAAAACTTATTGATATGACAATATAAGTTTATTTTTGTTTTTAATAACCTATTATAAGTTTTGTATTCTTATTTTAGATTTAAAATTTTATTTTATGATACATAAATGTAAGAAAATAATATTATGATGTCATTATGTTTGTTGATTATTTTTTTTTGTTTTTAAAAGATAGTTTTTTTTTAAATTTTCAATACAAATTTTGTCAACTAATAATGAATAATTGTGAAGTTCAAAAACATTAATTGCATTTTATAAAATCTTATTGGTTTAAAAATATAGAAAATATAAAATTACAGAAAACTATGTTTTTATTACTAAGTTCTAATGTACTTTATTAAAAAGTGTGAAAATTCTAAAACTACCATCTTTTAAGAACAGACTACAAAGGGAGTAGTATATTTTATAAATATGTGTAAAATCTTTGTTTAATGGTCCATTTAAATACATAATCTGCAGACCTAAAACCAAAAGATTCAAATGCAATTAATGAATTTTATTAATCCTTTATATAAATAAATGTATTTTTGGAAAAAATCATAATTTTTATTAAATGTATAATATCAGAATGATCCATTTTTAATAGTATTGATTAACCTAAGCGTCCCTCTAACTACCAGTGATAATGATGCTGTTACTCACTGGTTTAACTTCAGTTACTCGTTGTAACGACGTCAGTAATCTCAGAGTCTGAAAAGATACGTGAGATCTGAATGAATTAAAAGCCCAAATAAATTGGGCCCCCTTGGTGCCGATCATAGATAAAGTTCAATGTGTCATTCCTTCTTCGACATCAACGGAAAGGAAGCTTCTCATCTCTCATCGATCTGTTTTCGAAGGTTAGCAAAATTTCTCAATCAAATCCTAATCTCTCTCCAAATCCCCAAATCAAGAGATTTTAAACAGGAGTAGTCGGGAGAGATTGAACCAAAAAGTTGCAACATCCATATTGATGCTGAGATTTTGAATTTTCCAGAAATGCATTCAAACACTCGGTCTCTAAGAGGTAAAATGATAAAATCCTTTTCTCTTATGATGAATTTTGATTATCACAGCTTATCTGAGAGACATTATTTTTTCTTTTACTTGTAGACGAGTCTTGTTCTCGAAGCATCAACAAGGAACAAGCCTGGAGAAGAAGATATTAGCCACTAGACAGAGATGCTCTCTGGTTTAGGACCCAACAACGAGGATCAGGACAAGATGGGTATGTTTTGGATCTGTTAACTTGTATGTTTTATTAAAATGTAGTAGTCCAATTTTAAAGGATGCGAAAATTGAGAATCTTTACATGTTCTAAACAGGTTATATACTGAGGAAGAAACATCCTATAACAGAAGAAGGTGATGATGATCAGGACAACACCGGTAACTTCTCTTTTCTTATCTTCTATCCTCTTTTTTGTAGTGATATATACGAAGATGAGTCGGAGAGTATTACATTGTTTGATGCTGACATTTAAAAATAAAAAATAAATATCTGAGGTTCTAACTTTCAGGAAATAAGAAAGTTAAGACTAACAGTCCAAACACTGAAGCTGATTCTTCTTCTTCATCTGACAACTCTTGTTTTGTGGCCCCTGTTACGGTTTCCAATCTACATGAAGATTCTCTGGTGCGTATATAACAGTATGAGCATCTGATGAACTACTTTTTTGTACAATTGTGCATTTCATTTTTATTTGGTTTAGCAGAATAATTGTTTTAAAAGTTCCTACAATATGGGGTTTGACTATTTATTTTAGCTTCAGTTTATGTCTTTTTGATTAAGTAAAATCAAATTTCATTTAGATTCTGTTTGGAATGGCATAGTGATAGCACTCATTCACCAGCTATAATCAGGGAAACTGAGAGGATTGGGTTTGCTTGATTAGCATTGCGGTATAGTAAGGACTCACGTTTCTTGTTTTGTGATGGCATAGTCTTTTTCTTGTATGTTATACCCTCTTTACTCTATCTTGTAGTTTCATATTTATAAGTTAGATTTGGCTATATGCCTGCTGAAGTGCTTATTGCATGCATTCAGAATCATAAACAAAACTTGCTGAAATGCTGAAAATGCGTCAACCTATTTATTCTGCAGTGTCTTCCTCAAGATTTCACAATCTCAAATGGTTTTAAAAGAAAATGCCGCAAGATTGTTTTAACAGATGAAAGGGAAAGATCATGGGCGTTGGATCTGAGGTTCAACAAATCGTCTGATACATTTTTTATAAACCGAGGTTGGAGAAATTTCTGTGAAGAAAACGGCAAAAATGCAGGAAGCTTATTAGAGTTCAAACTAATGAGAAACGGGGAAACACCTTTGCTCAGTGTCTGCCCTACAGAATCTATCAGTGATGGAGCACAAGAAGACGAGAACAATCCTCAAAGACGTAGAGATTCAACTTCACCGAACCAGAACCGGTTTGTGACTTTAACACTTACAAGTGACAGCCTCAAAAGTAGTAGACTGGTGAGTTCATCATCAAACAAAAAGTCTTCTTACTTTTGGGAGAGTCTTTTTTTAACTCTCCGTTAAATGCATTTTTTTTTTATCAGTATCTCCCGTTGCCATTCTTGAAAGAAAACGGCATAGACAAACCGGGTATGGTAACTCTGTTGGGGAAAGATGGTACAAGGAGGCTGGCGAATCTTCTACGGGAAAGCTCAGGAAGAATGAGTTTAGGAAAGGGGTTGAAAGATTTTGCTAGAGCAAACGGATTAAACATGGGAGATTCCTTCACGTTGGAGTTGATCTGGGAAAATGCAACTCCGGTGCTCAGTTTGCTCAGTACGGAGTTCAGAAGCCAGAACAGATTTGTTACTTTAACACTTACACAAGACAGCTTCAAAAACAGTAGACTGGTGAGTTCATTTAATCAACTCTTGTTCTAGAAAGGTTTGTTAGTTCTGTTACTTGCATTCTCATTGGTTCGAATCTTTTTTTTTTGCAGGGTCTTCCATTGCCGTTCATGAGGGAGAACGGCATGAACGAACCTGGGACGATAGCTCTGTTGGGAAAAGATGGTACGAAGTGGATGACAAATCTTCTACGAGAAAGCCAAGGAAGAATGAGTTTGGGAAAGGGGTGGAAAGATTTTGCTAGAGCAAATGGTTTAGAAATTGGTGAATCCTTCACGTTGGAGTCAATCTGGGAAGATGCAACTCCTATGCTCAGTCTCTCCGGTAGAGAGTCCAAAAGTGAGAAAGCATCTGTTTCCACCGAAACTAGTATCGGAAACGAAACCAAGAAAGATGAGAACAACATAGAGGAGTAATGCATCTTCACCAGTCCAAAACTGATTCATGACACTAGCTAGCACTTTGGTAAATGTATAAAATAGCATTTGTTTCAGAGTTGGGTTATTTTTCTTTTTTATATGTTGCATTATTATTCAATTAGCTGCGAAATACACAAAGCTCATAAACCGATCCCTTGACGGTTTGACCGATGAGGTAACAACCATAACCCCTCGAGCCAAACCTGGAACCAACAAAAGGAAAAAACACCTCTGCACAATCATTTGACACTATCCGCGCCATGGAACTCATTTTTTCTATGTTGAAGTTTTATTAAAATGTATTCAATTTGGTAAATAATTGTTATTTGTTTAAATTTAATATTATTAGTACTTTGTGAAAATTGTAATTAGTAGATATCTATAATATTATTCGATAAGTCAGTTCACTATGTGTCACACTCACGTTAACTCTCACAGTGGTTGATTACATTGATACCTTTAATGAATTAAAATTATAATATTTAAATATTATTTTTGATTTTTTATTTAAATTTCTTTTGTAAAATTTTCCAAATAACAGATATAATAAAAAAGGAAATATTTATAAAGGTTATAAAGTATTTTAAATATATATATATGTATGAATAATATGATTTCATTAAAAAGAAAGTTCACCAAATATTAAAAATTCCATTTAGCAATATTTTTTAAATAACATAATATACTAATAAAATACTTTCTTTATATTTTTTAAAGTAATAGAATATTTTTATATATCTATCCATTTTTCAGATAATTACATAAAATAATTAAGTAACATAAACTGATATATATTTAATTTTCCAAAATAGTTTATAGATAGTATTATTGAAATTTTATTTGTATTTCATATATTTAGTTTATTATAATATTTTTCAATTACAACAAAAAAATATCTATATAATATGATTTCTCATATACAATCACAACTTTTACTACTTCTTTTTAAGAGATATTAAATTTTATGTTTTTATGTTTGTGAAACTTTCTATAACCAGAATCAAAAGACATAAAATTATTTATTTATACAAATATTTTAGTTATTGTAAATATTGATATGTGTTTGCGAGCTTCCAAAAAATTATCAGTTACTTATGTATTTAACTTCATATAGATCATCTTTTTCTAATATATTTAAAAAAAATCAAAATTTAATTTGCTATATATTATGAAAATACATGCACTTTTAAATGATAAATAAAACTATTCTGACTTGACTAAATTATAGTAAAAATAATTATACTTCAGCCTGAATTTGAAAGAATATATGTAACTTAATATACTCACAACATGAGTGACTCGACAAATTCAACATATATCTAAAATAATAGATTTAACTATAATAAGAAAATATAATTTTATAATAATAATAATAATAATAATAATTTATTTTATAGTTATAAATTATAGGATGAAACAAAACACATTAACAAATGAAAATAAAATAGTAACCAACTAAAAAAATTCAGTTTGTTTGTAAAATTTATGTATATGCATGTGACTTCAAAATATTATCGTTATATTTATTTACATAATTTTGATTTAAACACTTTAGTTTTTTTTTAAATTTTGTGCTAAGCACAATATATCTTAAGTTATACATAATATTCTTAAAATATATTTAAATATCTAAGACAACAATTAACCTAAATGTAAATAAGAAAAGAGAAATTGTCAAAAATACTACAAGTTAAGTACCACTTTTCAAAAATACCATCAATCAAAAATATATAAACATTTGGGTTTAGGCTTTAATGATTAGTGTTTAGGGTTTAGTATTAAGGGGTTTGGTTTGGGTTTATATATGTTTTAGAAATATTTTGAAAAATTAGTTTAGTGTTATTTTATCAAAAATTTAGGGTATTTTTGAAAATGTCTCTTTGTTGATGGTAAACATGAAAAGTGGTATCACCAAAGTGGTATAAGTGAAATTTCCCCATAAGAAAACTAATCAAAAATTTAATATATATAGAATAAAGGATATTATTGTTAAATTCGTAGAAATAGATGCAATATAATATGTCCAAATGATAACTAAATCGACTGTAAGAATAACAAAACTGACTAGATGTAACATATCTAAAATCATATGTCTGATTAAAGTAATATAATATTTTTAATACAAATTATTCATAAAATTATAAATTAATTTAAAATTAAAAGTAAATAGCAATTTATTATAGTATATATTTACTCTATAAATATTTATATTTGTGTATGAACACGGGAAAATCTCCTAGTCTACTAATATAAGTAGAGAAAAACGTGTGTATAGTTTAGGCACCACCTCAAAAAAATAAAACGGCTGTAAGCATAGGGTTTTAGGTTGCGTGATCACAAAACATAAGGGCTAGAGGTCATGTGTGGGTCATGAGGGGTTCTTAGGTTAGCTTAATCCTTAAACGTGTTTGGTTTGTGTCTCTGTTTGAGTGTGGCATGTTAGTCAATTCCAAAGGGAGTTAGTAATACAATTTTTTTTGTAACAAAAACCTTTATTACTTTTCTTTTGCGGTACTTTGTAAAATAAATAAAGCATAATACTTGTATGTGTTACTCTCTGTATCAGATCCATCTTGCACTTTCAATATCTTCATAAAAGGTTAGAAATATTTTTAGAAAAAGAGAAACGAAGCCCAAGGGAGGGAAGCTGATCACTGGGGATTAAAAAAATCAGGTTTTCATCTACTAAAGATTGTTAGAAAGAGTGAAACATCCACAGGTAGAAAGAGTGAACCCTAACAATTAAGAAAGAATCTAAGAGTTGAAATACACGTACACATATTGTAGATACTTAACTAATATATGCAATGTGGTTGGTTGGATGATGTAAATCTACTTGTTAATTGAGTTTTTTACTCAATCCCTTGACTGGCATAAAAGTTTTTTTTTTTTGATCAAAGACTGGCATAAAAGTATTATTCATTAATATATACTTGATTTTTTCACTGGGGAATATGTTTTATTTAGTTACAGTAGGAAAGCTCCTTTATTTACTATGGAGCATGTAGCTAGAAAGAGTGAGACGACAAGAAGGCGATCTTGATGGGGATAAAGTGTTTCATGCATCTCTGAGTGTCTTCCTATTGTTCTGGAAAGTGAGTCTTGAGCGGAGGAAATCTTGTTGTGCAGTGCTCTTGTTGGTAACGTTAATGAACCTCTGATACCATTTGCCAGAATCTTTGAGGTTTCTATCATTAACGTCTGTCCAGTTAACGTAACTGAGTCCGAATCTGACCGTAAAACCTTTACCGAATTCATAGTTATCTCCAAGAGCCCATGCAAAGTATCCTTTTATGTTGACACGCTTCTCCCTGGAAACAGAAATAATCTTTACAAAACTATTATGATATAATCTTTTCTATTAAAAGTGTGCCGTCGCAGCCACTACTCACATGATGACCTTACGGAGAAAACAGAGATGACTGCAGAGATAATCAATCCGTGTGGAATCGGCAACAGCTTCCTGGCGGGTTTGATCACCAGGGGTACTTAATCCTAATTAAACCGTCGTGGTATGTGAAAAATTGTACAATAACTGAGTCAATTTCTTCTACTAAACAATTAAACATTAAAAGAACGAGAAACAGAACTCACCATTCTCGGTGATATAGATTAATGGGTTACGGTACTTGGTTTTGAAGTAGTCCATAACGTAATAAATCCCTTTTGGGTAGTAATAACTATTGCCCCCTTTTAATTGTTCAAACTGATCAGAAAGGGAAGCAGCATGTGTATATCAATCATAAGAAAGTAGAGAAAAATAAATGAGACAGTATAATTTTGGGTGGATAGATCATGCATATATACCAGTGGACCAATTTTTTCACCACGTGAATTGGCAACTGCAAACACAAGCATGAAATATTGACGGACAGTAAATATGTAATGTAGTAATCGAAAGGACACATGTATATATATATATATATATATAGGTTGTATTGTATCTAAATTAAAATAGAGTGGTACATGTGAGTCTTGTCCCTGGGTCCATCATGGCAGTGTATCTTTCCGATGTAACGGGAAGTTGGTTAGGAGTTGGCTGTACATACTGAGTGGCGTAATAGTTGAGACCAAGAAAATCATATGAACCCGCAACAAGTCTGGCTTCCGCTTCAGTGAAGTTGGGAAGCCGACTACCTACCATTCGCCTCATGATGTCTGGGTATCTACCTCTTGTTAGCGGCTCCATATACCTGATCGATATACAATTCATATTCATTAATTAGTTTATGTATACAACATATATTTATAATTTTTAAAATATTGACATACAATTCATATTCATTAATTTTTCGTACCATCCTAAGAAGAATTCTTTCATCCTCTCAGCTGCATCTATGCTGGCTTTATTAGTCTCATCAAATGGAAGAAACCATCTAGTTATCATCACGGGTCCGATCCTCCCTCTTTGGAACTGCTGGTCATAATGATATTGTTAGTACGGATCGGATATGTAAGATTATTACACCTATTTACAAATGGACAAGTACTCGCCCTGTATTTTGTTCTATAAAGATTGACCACAGCGGCGTGAGCAAGAAGCTGGTTATGTGCAACTATATAAGGTTCTGTTGATGAATTTCCGCCGTAACATCTTTCGTCGACCTTTGGAGAACATCTACCGGGTGCATCTGCTCCGGTTGCATAGCCTCTCGTAGGCACTGAATACAGCTGGTTGATAGTGAGCCAGTTCTTCACCTTTCCACCAAATTCCTTGAAACATAGATCCGCAAAATCTCTAAAATCCTCTCTGCGCATAGTTTAGAATCCGTTCATCAATGTGAGATCAAATCTATATAATTTCCACTTTATCTTTATTCCTAAGATGCATGTTATATAACTAATGACATACATGATTTGGCGGTTTAAGAAACCTTCATACTCATCTTGCAGTGTTTGAGGAAGGTCCCAATGGTAGAGGGTAACGAAAGGCGTGATATTCTTCGCGATGAGGCCATCTATGAGTCTGTGGTAGTATTCAAGACCTCCTTTGTTCACTCCCCTACTCACCTTTCCTTCTGCTCATGTATACGTACATATCGTATACTTAAGTTTCCAAACAATCACAATCAATATACCACTACTTGTATACACAGATCGATAACGTGTACATACTTGGAATGATTCTCGACCATGCAAAGGAGAATCTGTAGCCAGTAGCATTCATTTCTCCTATAATGTCTATATCTTTCTGCAGTTTACATAACAAATTGCATGTCATTAATTCACACGTAGAAGATACATAATTCAGTGAGTATATATATGTACTGAGAATTAACCTGCCACATGGTATATGACTCGCAAGTAGTATCTCCATTCCCAAGATCGTCCCCTCCTTTCTCTGATAGTAAAAAAAAAATACATTACTATGAATGTATAGAGACGTACATGTATATATATACCGGACAAACGGTAAACCTGGGTATCGGTGAGTGAAGCCATCCCAAATGTTAAGACCACGTCCTCTGCCACCTTCAACCTGAAATGAAATCAACAACCATGCAGCGTTAAAGTTCAGCGTCAAAATTGTCTGGCTAAACAATGTATGATGATTTGTTACATGCCTGGTAAGCAGCCGATGAAACACCGAAGATGAAGTCTTTTGGGAAGCCTTTACTGTTTAAGCGATCAGTGTTATTACAGGTAAACGGCTCGTTCTCTTCGCAAGTAATTTCCTTATTAGCTTTGCAACTTACCACAGCTAATATAAGAACGATCAAGACGAGTCCACGAAGTTTCATGGTTAATGTGTAGATTTGTATATGTGTGTTTGTGTTGGATGGATCCTTGTATCAATCTACGGTTTATATAGCCTTTGTAAAGAAGAGGTGACGCATGCATTTTCTTGTGCCAAATCTAGGATTTAGAGTCTTGAAATTTTGGGAGAGGTTTGGTGGGATGACTCCCGTGGTGGGTTCACGTAAGGTCGATGTTCACTAATACATTTTATATCTCTAACTTATTGTTTTTCTTTCACTTTTTAGCATGGCTTGCTCTTTGATTGTTCAACTTTTGTTTTTTAAAAAATGTTACATTCTCTATCTGAATTGTAAAAAAATGTTACATTCTCTATCTGAATTGTAAGAAAATGTTACATTCTCTATCTGAATTGTGAGTTGTCCAGTTATCAATTACAAGGGTTAATTTGGTGCGTAACAATGGACTATATTTAATTTAACAAAATGACAAACTCGCAAAATGGTGATATATATTAGCAAATAACAAAATTCAACCAACGTTGTGTTGGTCTAGTCGTAAAGAGGTTGCGGCTGTAACTTCCGCCACTTGGGTTCAATACACGGTGGGAGAGATTATTTACAATGCTTGGGTTCTCGGCAAAGAGGTGAAACCACTTTTTTTTACCAAAAAAAAAATTCATTAAAACACATACACACACATGTGGAGGGTTCAGGAGAGAGCAAAACTCTCTTTTATATAATAAGATATTTATATATATATATATATATAAAAACATACGATATAATTACGTTATTTAATGACCGCTGAGCTGAGAAGATTAGATGTTCAATGCTCTAAGAACAAAACTAGGTTTGACGACACAAGTGAATGACCATAAATACTGATATGAGTAAAAAATATGATTGAATGAAGTGTATTTTTATCCAGAAAGTTATGGAAAATGATATTCTCAGAGACTTGGATCAAGTGGATCATGCGATGTGTTTCTGTAGTTAAGTACACGGTTCTAATGCACGGACAAATTAGAGGAAACATTGTCCCATAGACAAGTTTGCGACAAGGAGATAATTGTCTCTTTTCATCTTTATCTTATGTATAGAAGCACTTGTTAACCTTCGACAATGAAATCATGTATAGAATCAAGCGTGTATTCCAATATGGATGATGGAGTACTGGAGAATTGATATTGTTTAGTAGATGGATCATGGACTGTGGAATCACAATATAATGAATTTGGTTGAGTATTGCTAGATGAACTGGGAGAACAACAACTCTTAGGGTTGACAAATAAGGATATATGATGGTAGTTTATATGATTCAAGAACAACTATAGTTATATAGTACTCTATAAAATGTTGGCGTTAAGTGAAACGACGTCGTTTTCAAATGAGATGAAACGACATCGTTTTACATGATTTAAAAATAAAAACAAGTAGATCCCTAGATTCGAACTCGGATTGGTTGTATCGAATGTCAAGGTATTTTACCACTAGCCCACTGGGCTAGTGGTACGTTCAATGGAGTTATTAACACATTTAATTTTATTCGGAACTAATTGAATATAAAGAAATTTAATTTTATTCGGTACAGATTGAATATAAAAAAAATTCTCTAAAAACTTAAAAAGATCTCTATAATTCCAAAAAATTGAAATGAAAACGAATTATGAAATTAAAGTTAAAAATAAAATTTTATTTTTTCTTTAAAATTAAAATTTTATTTTTTCTTTAAAAATAAAAACTCTTCCAAAAAATTTCATTTTTTAAATAAATTCCAAAATAAAAATAAAATTTTCATTTTCGGATTATAAAAGAAAATTTGAAAAAATAAATAAAAACAATTCGAAATAGTTTTTTTTTTTATATATTTGTATTCATATATCTAGGGTAGTAGGATCTTTTCACCTATTAAATATAAATTTTATTTTTATAATCCGGAAAATGAAAATTTCCTTTCTATTTTGGATTTTTTTTAAAAAAACTAAAAAAATTTCGAAGATTTTTATTTTTTTTAATATTTTTAATTTTAATTTCAAAATGAATTATATTTCTTTACTTTTTTCAATTTTTGGAATTTTAAAGACCTTTTTAAATTTGTGGAATTTTATTTCTTTATTTTTTTCAAAATATTTTTTATAATCCGAAAATGAAAATTTTCTATTTATTTTGGATTTTTTTTTAAAAAAATTGAAATTTTTTTGAAATATTTTTTATTTTTTATTTTAAAAATATTTTAATTTTAATTTCAAAATGAATTTTATTTCTTTATTTTTTCAATTTGTTGAATTTTAAAGACCTATTTAAGTTTTTAGAGAATTTTTTGTTAGTAAGTCTATTAAATGTGCCACTAACCCAATGGTAAAATACCTCTATTTGATCCAACCAACCCTAGTTCAAATCCCAGGGGTCTACTTGTTTAATTTTCAAATCATGTAAAACGACGTCATTTCATCTCATTTGAAACATCGTCGTTTCTCTTAATGCCAACAATAAACGACGTCAAATTTGCTGACGGCGTGTTAAATTGGAAAGTCAACAAAAATATTGTTAGTTAATTCTAAAGTCAATGAAAGTTTTGTGTTTTTTTGTCAGTCCTAAAGTTTATGTTATTTTGGTAATTCGTACAAAGTCGAGGTTTTTGGCCGAATTCTCGTTTTATATCTGTTATATCCCCCTATACATTAAAAGAGAAGTCACTTTAGTGATTTCTTAATCGGTGGCTCTCATAGAGAGTCGGATTTTTTTTAATTTCTTTTTGATTTAATTTTTTCTATCGGCCAAAGCTTACCAAAAACACATACCATATAATTAATACGGTCTTAATAATCGATATATACTTTAAAGGTACAAATATGGTAACTTAATAATAACATAGTTAAGTAGCAAGACAATCATATTAGAGTATTGGTAAGGCAACCAAAAGAGATTTTTCTACTAATATTGGTTTAGTTTAAATATTTGGATAAAAAAATCAATAATTATCTGAAGTATTTTTGGTGTTGTGAGTATACTTTAACTATTTTAGATTATTTAATTCAGACTATTTGCATATATTTTCAAGTATTTGAACGAACTTAAAAGTATGATATATATTTTGGATGTTATATATATATATTATTAAATTCAATAATAATTAATGTATATAAATATAGAAATTTATTATGGATACATAAGGGTATCCAAATAGTTTGATTTGGATTCTGTTTCGATTCTCTAAATACAAAAATTTTGAATAATTCAGATATTTTATCAATTTCAGGTTGGGTTTGATACTAATTTTTTTGATTGGAATCGGTTCGAATCTTTTGATTCATGTTTTTTTGCACAGTCTTAATAGTGACATGAAAAGTAAATAACAAATGGAAAAAAAACAATCGTGCAAACACGCTGGTCAAAGCCAAATAAATATGTTGATTGGAGTGGAAATAAAACAAAGCCAGAAAACACATAGTTTACCAGAGAGACTCTATATGTCGAATTTATTATAAAAAAAAGAATTACTAAGATAAACACATTCAATAATTACAAAAAAAAATAATATATTTTATATGCCTTTTGGAAACATGTTTAGTATACTTAATGAAATCTGTTTGGACATAAAGATAACAATTGTTCTTTAACCAAAATCAAAATCACTAATTCAAATCTAATATTGGTTAACTTATCCCGATTATTGGCTAACCAAATTCGACAACTAACCGATTATTTATTATTTAAAGCTTATCATATTCAAAATTTATAATTTTATTTCGGAACCGAACCAAATCTGATTCGAAAGTAGCATTGAACTCGAACCAAAATTGATTAAATATCCGAACAGGTTCAAAATTTCAGTATTTATAGAACCGAAACCAAATCCGATCCGAACCGAAGTATTTTGGGTACCCGAATGTATCTGACATAGATTTATATACTTAAATATATAAATTATTTTAGATATAATGTATATTAAAAACATTGAAATATGTAAGATAACTTTAAGTTTTCCAAAAAAACTCGAAAATATATGTAAATAGTCAAAAGCAAATGTATAAAATAGCCAAAGTATACTGAAAACACCAAAAATAGTTAAATATATATTGATTATCTATCCAAGTATTCAAAGAAAACCATTTTATATGTTAAGTTTATGTAGTTTGATATATATGTATATATAATATATTATTTTGCTTATAAATATGATTTTGAAAATTTAAAATATATAATCAATTTTAAATAAAGATTCTAATGGGTTTTTTTTATTAATCATATCAAATTTTAGCCAAAATAAAGATTAAACACTTTAACCCAAATCATAATTATTATTTTCATTGAGATTGTGATTACTATTTTGTTAAGAAAAATTATTTGAGAAAATATATCTAAATTATTCTTAAAAACAAATTTCTTCATTATTTCTATAGAAACATTAAATTCACTTGCAAGATATATGTGTTTTTTATATAAGATCATAAAAATTAAAGCATATTATTATTTAATAAACAATAAACATTAATCTCAATATGATTGTTATACAATGACAAATATATGATACATCTGCAATGCAAACTTATAAAAAAAATATAGAACACTTAATATGAAAAAAATTATAAATGTATAAAAATATAAATTAATACGTTTAAAAAATTCATTACAGGTGACACATAAAAATATATAATGTTCACATTAAAAACAAAAAAAATCAACGTAGAAAAGAAATTCAAAAACCTAACCTTTAACACTTAGTTCAAAAAACCTAATAAACTCCCAACTTTTAATTGAATAAAAAAAACTAACCTTTAACTCTTAATTCAAAAAAGACCTAATCTTCTTTTACTCACAATTTTGTCAATATGATTTAATAAATCCGACAAAAAAACTTAAATTGAAATAAGATCAAACAAATGAAAAAGCCAAACCTTTAATTGAATCGCAAATGGTATTTAAAAGATTAGGATTATATTTAAATTCACAAAATAATTATATTTAGAAGATTAGGTTTTCAAACAAATGAACCAAGACTAACATAAAAAGTATACTATTTAAACTTTCAGTCTACAAAGGTCGTTACATATGCTCAAAATTAAAAATAAAATTCGGAACCCGGGCGGGATAATATTTATGGATAATATTTTTAAATTTATTATATTTTCTTTTAATATGTGTACATAAATTTGACGAAAAAATTAAACATAATACTATTATTCACCTAAAACCAAAAATTACAACACATATACAATAGAATTCTAATTACAGAGGATAATATAAAATATGTTTCTTCTAAAACTATACATTGTTTAGAAATCGGATTTTTAATGAAATCATCTTCTTAAACACACTAATTATTTTGGGACTTTGAAACTATACATACACACAATAACTACCTTTTGATCTGGAATTACTTTGTACCCTCTCGTCCAATGTCAAATATTGAGTACCGACTTTTCTCCATAGCTAAAGCTTTCTCCAAATGACGGGAATATGATGATCTCGAGTCAATCCGTTACTTCTAAAGCTATACACTATTTAATCCATATTTCGAACTTTCTTATGTCCGCACAGGGTGCATGGACTATCTACTAGAGTTAGTCACACTACATTACATATTCTATTAAAATTCAAATTAAATAAAGAATAAGTTTTATTCTGTTATAACAATCAAACCAATATCTACTTTAATTTTATTTTAACTATAAAAATTCTGTAGGAAAAAATATAACAAAATTTTGCAAAACATTTAAATATTTTATATAACAATACATTAATTAATTAAGTAATTAGTAGTATAACTTCATTCAAATCAATGTAAATTAATAATTTATTATAAGAAAATAAACTGAAACTTTTATGTTATTTTCATAAACTTTATAATTATAGTATACATTACACTAAAATAAAAGTTCTATATAAATTAAATACTAAAAACATATTAATATAATAAATGAACTTATTTTATATTTTTTAAATATTTCAATTTAAATTTTATACACCATTGAAAAAGGTTTAACGTTAACCATGTATAAAATTTACTAAAATAACAAGTCTTAATTATTTGAACATAACAGTATATTTAATTTATAAAATCTTCCTATATATTAAAGTTACAGATGCTAACTTATATTTTATAAACACAACAAGGAAATATAAATGATCTGAAACAAATATATATTCTATTGTATAACTAATAAATTTTAAACAAATTTGTAAACATATTTTTTAAAAGTTTATGCTGATGAAAATTAATAAATAAATAATTTTGTTTAAAAATACAAACTGCAAAAACTAAAATTATATATTTTCAAAGATGATCTATTTTTTGTTTTTTAGCAAAAGGGTGTTATCTATTTTTTAAATATATATATATATATATATATATATATAATATATATATATATTCTATTGTACAACTAAATAAATTTTAAACATATTTGTAAATATATTTTAAAAAGTTTATCCTGATGAAAAATAATAAATAAATAATTTGGTTTAAAATAGATAATTTTTGTGAGTGTAATAAAATATAGGACATTCAAAGTATTTATTTGAAAGCTTGAAGATCAAGCTTACAAATTTATTGTTGCCAAAAGATTATCTGTTTTGGAGATTACCAAAAGATCGTAATTATGATTCATTCCCTTGAATTTTATGGTATATTTGGAAGAATAGAAATAACAAGCTTTATACAAACAGGTGCGGTGATCCGCAAGATCTTCTTCGCATAGCGGAGGTGGAAGCAGAGGTTTGGACAGATGCTCAAAAAATGATTCTGCTAAAGGGACATCCTGCTTCCCTGTCTCAGGACTGGATGGACTCGGCAAATACAAAAAATTGTTTTGTAGATGGCGTATGGAAGCTACAAGACATATTTACGGGGCAGGGATGGTTTTGCAGGAAAAATGGTTCAACTGAAAAAATGATGGGAGCTATGAATCTCCGAAGAAGCTTATCTGCTTTGCATGCTGAATGTGAAGCCTTGATATGGGCTATGGAGTGCATGAAGACCCTAAATTTTCAGGACGTAGTTTTTGCCACAGACTGTTCTCAACTGGTGAAGATGGTGTCATCACCTAGAGAATGGCCAGCTTTTGCTACACACTTGGAGGAGTTCTAGCGCAGTAAGTTGTTCTTCCCTACCTTCAAGATTCGACATATTCCCAGAGCACACAATCTAGTGGCAGACAAGTTGGCACGAGGTGCTAGGTGTTCCCCTTCTGCTATGTTTTATGTCGACTCCTCGCCTCCGGTTTGGTTCTCTGAATCGGAACAGCATATATCGTAGTTAGTTTATTACTTCTGTTGTCAAAAAAAAATTATTGTTGCCGTGATCTTCTAAAATGGTTTCATATATTTTTCAAAACAAAATCACTTTAAATAGTATTATTTTTCGTAACAACATAAATGTGAATGATCTATTTAATATATTTGATACCAGATTTACAATAAATATATCAACATCTACAATATAGGTAACTATAACAACCGATGTTAACTTTTAAAATTGCAAAAAAAAATTAAAATAAAAAAAGTCATCATTATTTAATAATGGTTAATTTATACTACCTTAAACCAATGAAAACAAGTTTAAAACTATATATTTTATTTTAAAAATTAAACAAAATTAAATGTTTGATTATTTACTCAATAGTATAAAACTATGAAGCTAAAATATTTATTTTTAATAACTTTATAAATTTATCTCATGTTACAATATCTTTGAAGATGATAATAAAATAATAATCGAAAATATATATATATATATATATATATATATATATATATATGTACATATATAGAAGAAGAGACAAATACATGTGAAAATTTGAAAAAAAATATATATTCAATGAAAAAAATATACCGTAAAATTCTGATGTTTTAAAAATTTATAGAGTCATATATATTATAATATATATCAGTTTAGAATTGAAAACACATATTAATATAAAAATAAATGAAAACAAAATACACACAGTTGCGCGAGTCGGGAACTAATTAGATTTTAAATAACAGTTTAGTTTGGCTTCAGTTTCAAAAAGCTGCCAAAATGTTGAATAAAATTTAGAAGTTTTAATTTGAAAAGGATTTACGAGGAACCTGAAATTTTAACAGCCAAAATCTTAAAAAAATATAAAATGCGTCAAAAATTTGATTAGAAGTCAAAAGTATTTAATTCCATTAATATCATTTCGATGGATATAGCCGTCAAAAATCAATTGAATACTGTATATAAACCTTTTTCCTTCGTTTGTTTTCTAACTTTTTCTCTTAAAATGCAACTATTATCCAGTTCTCTTTACAGTTTGCTGTATATTCTCAAACGAAAATATTCCAATAGCAGTTTAAACATGTTTTTTCTTATATGAGTTTTAATGATGGATTTTCTCTCTTTTATGCAGGACTTGAAAGGAAGCCAAAATTTGAAAGGATATTAGGATCTGCTAATCAGACAAATCAATTGAAAATTTATGAAAGGCTATACTTTCTTCATATTCTTATTTTCTGATTTTTAAAGAGTATATTTCTTGTTTTAATCTCCTAGAGTGAACCTAGAAGTTCATCCGTAAAATGATAACCAATGAAAATTTGTAGGTTTAAGATGTAGGTCATTCCAACTATTGGGTTGAATTTTTCCATAATTGACTTGCTCTTTATAGGCTCATGTTCCCCGCACCTCAATCACCTTGTATGGTCATTCCCATTCAGGAGCCAGATTCCTGATGACTTCTCCCTTGTGTTGTCGAATACCCATCGAAGGACCCAATCTCCTTGCGGAATGTTCTTGTTCTGACCCTTTTGTTTGCAGCTTCTAGCTAATTCTTGATGGTAGAACCAGTTTCTAACCCTGACCCACCTCTCTCTTTTCGTCTAGCAGATCGAGGTCTAAAGTCATTAACTCTTTGTTTTCTCTTGAGAGACATGGGCTCTATTATTATTTGTAACTAAGATGGAAATACTGCTTCCATGCCATAAACCAGGGAGAATGGTGTTTCCCTGGTAGCTACCTTTGTAGTGTCTGGGTAGGCCTACATGACTCACGATAGTTCATCCACCCATCTTCGTCTAACTGAAAGTGTATAAGACTTGATGCCTTTCTCATTGAAGATAAGTGAATATATATAGAGGAATCATATCTACGTAGAGTCTATCGTATCTTAACTATACATAGAATATTCTGATTCTACAGATTGAATATTATCATATCCGAACTAAAACTCCCCCGCAGTCGGAGCGGAGGTTGGTGAACGCTCAGGCTGGAGCAAAACTGAGTGAACAATGGAGTAGGGAGTCCGTCGGTGAAGATGTCGGCATACTGTAGATGTGTAGGGACATGGAGAACGCGAATGTGGCCAAGGGAGACACGTTCTCGAACGAAATGAATGCCGGTTTCGATGTGCTTCGTTCGTTGTGATGTACTGGGTTGGACGAGAGATAAACGACAAATATGTTATCCTCTAGGCACTTTCTGAGCATGTTGATCACCATATTAATGGTTGAATCTCCATGTCCGTTTGATTGAGGATGATTTGGTGTAGCGAATGTGAGTTTTATGGCCCACTTACTTCAAAACTCATTAAATTTACTGTTGGTGTTTAATATCTTACTCAAGGCTTTCCTCCACCCATTTGAAGAAATATTCAATTATTATTAGGATGAAATCTTTTTTCCTATACATTTAACAGTTTCTCAAATATATATATACTCCACCTCATACATGGTCAGGGAGAGCTGATGGAGGTTTTGAAGTTTTTTATAGGTGAATAATAATCGATCCCCCTCTTTTATCATTTTGAAGTCTTTTATAGGTATTTGTTGTCGAAATATATGTTATATCCATCTATGCCGAAAATATGATATTAGAAGTTTTCTGTTTTATTCGGAGGAGGATGATTACGCAACCGAGAAACCAGAAGTTGTTTAAAGTAGCAAGAGAATGTCAGTGTCATACTTTAAGCAGAAGAAATTGCTTTCTGAATCAATTAACCCCCCAGACTAGTATATTTGTTCTTTTTTTCCTAGTTGCTTAAGAAAAAAATATTATGTCTCTAATTCTCTTTGGCATCTCAATTACTTTGTATTTTCCTAATTTTTTATTTGTTTGTTTCATAATTTTTTTTATTTAAGATTGCATAGTTTAAATAAATTGTGAAATTTATTTTATATCCATAATTTACAAGATTTTTGATTGATTTTTATAAGTTTATTAAAAAAAATTCAAATTTTATTGGAAATATTTGTGAAAAACTCTGATAATTTTTCTTAAGAAAATTTTTAAAGGACAAATTCTGTCTAAAATCCATGAGGAATCCATCAGAATTTTTATGGATTTTGATATGTGTTAAACGTAATTCCTAACAATATGGGAAGATTATAATTTTCGAAAACACGTTAAAAAGAGTTCGAAAAAAAGAAGGAAGTTACATTTAGTTGTTTTTTAACAAAAAAGTAAATACTGAAATCTACAAAAACTGAAAGTTATAGAAAATAAATATAAATGTTTACCACGAAGTAACGAAAAGGAAAGGTGATTGGGCACAAGAGCATCAAACTGGTGACGGCTGGAACTAATTTGAAGCAAATGACACACGTACCTCCGGTTTTGGATCCCCGCCCTGAATTTAATGGCTTTCAAAGTCCGAAGACGACATTTTTTAAATGATAAAACACCTCCGATAATTATAACATTTATCAAAAAGAGAAACAAAGTGTTGGTTATTTTTTGTCTTCTTTTGTGCGTTTGGAGAGTGAGTCTCTGTATTCATGTGATTTTCATCGAGTGGGCAAATTTGATATGATATGCGGTGTCTCTAGCGGCGAGGCTCGTGATGAATGTGGCCTTGGATCAATTTATCTAAGGAAAAAATTGCCGGAACAAAAATTAACATGTCACTATACTATAAAATCAATTTTGTCCATTTTATCTATATTTTATCTTTTCCATTTCGAAAAATTAGTGAAACAAATAGTATTATGAATAAAAAAATATTAAACATATAAAAAATTAATAAAACATCCATTGAAAAATTTGATAAATATTATTTTTAAAAATTTTTTAATTAAAATTCTAAATATTGGGATGCGAGTTCTACTAATTGTAAAAATAGTTACTTTTTCTGTCGAATGGAATTTCTATTTTTATGAAGTATTCTAAAATTCTCAGAATGTGAAATCTAGACACTAGTCGAACGTTTACATGTGGTAGAAATTGCATTCCAGATTTTGTCATGGTTCTACACAGTATAAAATGTGCCTTTTACGAATAAGAAAACCTATTTTTTGCGGAAATTAAGGAAATTCCAGTCAAGATAATATACTAAAAATATTCTAACTTCCTAAAACGTGTTTTGATCGATTTTCCTTGTCAAAATATAAAAATTGATTTTGCCTTTTCTTCTTCATAAATCTATGATTTCTCCATACTTTGTCTTGTTGTATTCACAAATTCTTGTTCTATGATATATATTTACAACATGTGGTGTTTGGGAATTAGTTGCAACCACATGATGGGTGTTTTTCTTGGCAGATGACAAAGGGGGTAGGCTACTGTTATTGGAATCAAATTCTACCTTAGAAGATTTTAAAAATAATGGTTGGGGAGGATTTTGATAAGAAAGAAGATAGCTAAGCCGATCTGAAGATGAGCTATCCACCTACTGAGTTGATCAATACATCAACATGCCACTTGTGATCATTGCAAACAAGAGACAGCTTCAGAATTTTGTTGGTTTTGCTATAAGGAGTGTTTCTACTCGATTGTGTGTAACATATAAAGCCAAAGCTGAGATGCCGAATGAAACAGACTTTGATCTTAACAAGTCGCCAAGTACAAATAAATTTTGGTTTACAAAACTAAACATGAAACTAAAAAAATAAAGCCAAACCACCACTATTTCCGGTTTACACTAAACCAAATCTTAAGCAAAAAAAAAAAAAACTAAACCTAAACAGCTGGTTTGCCTCCTCCACCTTCAAGCTTCTTCTTCCTCGTAACTCATTGACGACGACTAAGACTGATACCACTCACATTATTCTAAGTAGTGATTTTTATTCTCTCAAATATGAGGTTGAGTTGTAGACTTAGGGATCAAATCCACAGGAAGCTAGGCACATAATAACTCAATCAATCGCAATTAAGCTAAGCTAATAGATTTAATATGCAGTAAATAAAGTAAAACAGGTCAAACATGGTAGTTTTTCTAAAGTGATTGGGTTGTTTGATGGAAGGATGGGTTGTTAGACTTAGGGTTACATTCAGGTTATCAGAACAGAATTTATAGATGCTAATGGTTGATCCTAGAACTCAAACTTAAGTAATAATATATCAATATTCATTTCTTTAGATTATCTATTGTCTAGATCTAAGATCTCAACTGTCGTATGTTGATCTTGAGAATGTATCGATCGATATTATAAATTGAGAGTCTATCGATACACCTTTCAAAACTGATGATAGGAGTTTTCGAGGCTCCTAAGTCAAATGATAGTATAGTGGTAAGTAAGTTGTCGAACCAGTTCTGAGGGACTCAAAGCAATGAGAATGCAAGTATTTGCCTAATCTAAGTGCAGCCAGTGATTTGATGATTTCTAAACTAATGATTAAAGCTAATGCAAAGCAATAAAAATGATACTTTTAAGCTATTGGAAAGGAGAACTCATGGGTATAGGGATTTAGACCTTGGGTGATCAGGTTTCGAACTAAGGAATGCAAATGATAAATCAAACTATCAACCTTAAGCCTAGACACAATTCTAAGCAAACTCTATGTCTAGATGAATGCTCATTTGCTAACATGTCTCAAACATCAAATGTCTTTGGTTGAATAACATGCAAGCAATCATTACTAACAAGTCTATTAGCTATCTTAGCATCTTAACAACAAATCTCTTTGGCAAAGTACACTAAAAGTCTAGGAGAGTTGACTCAGACATTTCATCAAACACCTTTTGGGTGGGAAATGCCTAGAGATCACCCTTTGAGTGGCCTACTCAAATGATGCATTAAGATCACTCTACTAGCAAGGAACAAGCATGATCTATACCTAAAACATCCTAGAACTAATCTAATCACCCTTAATCACCCTAACCCATGAATCCAAAGGGTGATTACTCACTAATCTCCATGATTCCTCTTAAACCCATGATGGATTTCAGATTAATCATGTAGAGAAATAGAAGAGAAATCACAAGAACAATCACAATCAAAACCAAAAGAGATCGTTTCTTAAGAGATTATTTGTGTTCTTCAATAGAAAAAAGGATAATCTGCCTCCCTAGGCTTACAAAGTACTTAAAAATAGGTTTAGAAGTCTAAAAACGTGCATAAGAAATTGCTAAAAGGTCCTTGAAAAATCATAAAATCGTGTAGCAAAAAGGGGTGGAGCGGCCGGTGAGACTCGCTCCAGAGGTCGCTCCAGAAGGTAACGAGCGGCCGGTGAGACTCGCTCCAGAGGTCGCTCCAGACTCTGGTTCGTATGCCTCTAGTAAATTGGTCATAACTTCTTCATTACATCTCCAAATGACTTGAAACCACTTCCATTAGAAAGCTAACTCAATTTCCTATGTCTCCACCAAATCTTAGCAACAGAAGATTTCTCTAAGGCCTTCATCCATGCTCATCTTTCACCCCCTTTTATGATCACAATGCTTCCAAATGCATCCAAATGTCTCCAATAACTTCATTTGGCACTCCAGTACCTAATAGAGACTCATGTATGCAAAATGCAACATAAACATGTCTAAATCCTAATTTATATGATGAAAATGCATAAGAATGAATAGCTTAAACCATGTAAATATGCAAGATATCAACTCCCCCACACTAGTCCTTTACTTGTCCACAAGTAAACTTTCAAGAACCAAGGAGAAGAGGTTTGAAGCTGGGGACTCATAATCAAAAGGAACTCTTCTTAGTTCTCAACTTAACAACCTTGCATAATCATACCAAATAGCAGGAACAAAGATTTTTTTTCATTCTCTAACTTCTCTAGGCCTATCACAGCTCCTTTGATCTCTATACTCATTAATCATGCATCCACAAACCACAAATCCACATCTCTCTAACATTCATGAAGCTAACTCAATAGAAATCTCACAAATGGTCAAATGGTCCAAGTCATTTGGTTTGGTAAGAAAAAGGTTTAGTGCAAAGTGAATCAAGAGGTTCAAAATGATCTTTTAAGGTGGTTTACTCTCAAAACAAAGTAGCTTTGACATTACACATAATATATCTAAGAAAAGGATCAACTCATGCATACAATGCTCAATCTCCATTGTTCTACCCTTTCCCAAACATACAAGATATTCAATTATTCCTCAATGTCAAACCCAACTCACATCTCTCACCATAAGATCCCAAGAACATTTTTTCACATCAAACTCTTTCTTTTTGAAATCAATACAGGATTTTTCACAACTTTTAAACAAATCTTAGCTCCTAACAACTTTGCTAGCCCCTTTTTTTTCTTTATTTTCTCTTTTTTTTTAATTCTTTTTTTTTAATTCTTTTTTTTTTTTTTTTTTTTTATTTGGGAGCCAAGACTTTTCACAACAAAAGCTAGATACTTCTCTACTTATCCCATAAAGACCAGTCATTTAAGCACAAAGAGTTAAACCTTTCATATTCTCAATTCACAACACAACACTCACCCCCTTCCTATAGCTAGACAATAGAGTGACTAATCTAGCAAGAATGGAGACTAAGCATTGTCGTTCCCAATACTCTCAACATTATGCACATGCAAAGCTTTCCAAAGAGGCCTCACTCAACAAATAATGATGGTTTAAAAAGGAGGTATGGGTTTAGGGAGTGGAGTACCACTTGAGTTTGTCAACAAGATTGGTAAAACAGATGGGACAACTCAAGTGTGTATATCCATGACTTAGTACACAAAAGACCATAAGCAAGAGACATCAAGTTTTATTAAAACAGGAGCTTGCTTCAAAGAGAGAGTATCAACAGTCAAATGAGTTTCAAGAGGAGCATTCAAGGCACGAAGTTTACAAGCTTTCCAAAGAATGTTCAAGCTACTTGTCATGATTACAAAGGTCATCAAATTCAGTACTTAGCATGAGCTCTTTACCAGGTTGAAATCCCCTAATGCATGAATGCAACCTATATGCTTCTAGACTCAATCCTAAAGATGCAAATGATGCAACTAAATGATTCTTTTTGTGTTTTTCAAATTTTTTTTTTTAATTTTTTTTTTGTTTTTCTATGCAAATAAGAATGTAATATGCAATGCATGAGACTCAAAATCATCAAAACAAACATGATCAAATGCTTGGCACCTCCCCCACACTTAAATCACACAGTCTCTGTGTGAGTGATGTGAGTGAGGTACCCAATGAAAATCTAAAATGTAAAGAAAAATTGGGAGAAGGGAAGTTTCCAGATACCTGAGTGCAGGGGATGGCTTCACAGCGACCAGGTCGACCCGCTCCAGAGGTCACTGCGAAATGAGACGAGCGGCTGGGTAGAGCCGCTGCGCTTCAGTCGCTCCAGGTCTTTGTTACGCAGCGGCCGGGTACACCCGCTGGGGAACCCGCTGCAAGAAGAAACGAGCGAGGGATCTGACCCGCTGCGCCATGATCGCTCCAGGTGGATGAAACCACAGCGACCAGGCAGACCCGCTGTGGGTGTCGCTGTGGCACTGTTCGTGGGTGGTTTTCTCATTTTGCCTCTTTTGACCTGCACACAACTTCATTTTCCCATTTTTTTCTATGCAGTAAGATGAAAATGTAAAAACTAATGCAATATATACAAGGATACTCATGGGACTTCCTCCCAAGTGAGCTTGTTTTAAGTCTCTAGCTTGACTTTGCCTCCTTTGGATCAGGCTGGTGTAGGTGCAGAAAGTGGAGTTGGCACCCCATCTTCTTCAGGTGGTAGCTCATCAAAGTGATCATCAGGAGGAGGGCCAATTTCTTCAATGATGAAGGCTTGTCCAAACACAGTGGGGTTCCTCATTTTCTCCTTGATATCAAAGTGGAAGATGTTCTCCTTGCCCAAATGGAGGTCAATCTTGCCTTCCTTCACATTCACAATGGCTCCTGCAGTAGCTAAGAATGGCCTTCCAAGAATCAATGGGTCTTGAGCCTCCTCACCCATCTCAAGCACCACAAAGTCTGTAGGTATCTCATACCTTCCAATCTTCACAGGGAGGTTCTCTAGGATGCCCACAGGGTACTTCACTGAACGATCAGCCAACACCAGGGAGAGTCTACACTTCTTGTACTGAGTGAATCCAAGCTTCTTTGCCACAGACAAAGGCATCAAGCTGACACTAGCTCCCAAATCGCAGAGACATTTCTCAAACACCATAGGTCCAAGAGCACAAGGTAGTGTGAAACATCCTGGATCCTCTAACTTCTCTGGAGCATCAAGCCTCTGAATGATAGCATTGCACTCATGACTCAGAACCATCATGCCCTCCATCTCCTTCTTCTTAGCAGCTACAACATCTTTCAGGACCTTGCTGTATTGAGGGATCAGCATGAAAGCATCAATGATGGGCATTGTAACCTGAACTTCACTCATCTGCTTTTCAAACAAAGCCTTGTACTTCAGAAGCAGCTGTTTCTTGAATCTACCAGGGAATGGAATCTTTGGTTCATAGGGAGGAGGGATGGAAGTGTTCTCTCTTGCTGGAGCAGCAGATTCACCATCTTTTGTTGTTTTCTTCTCTTCTCCAGCCTTTCCTTTACCCTTAGCTTCCACAATCTTCTCCAAGATCTCATCATCTGTCTTCTCGTCCACAATTACTACCTCATCATCTAAGTTGATGGCTACCCCCTCACCTTGTTTCTCAGCATCCTTGTTGAGGGATCTAGGAGGTAACTGTTTACCACTCCTAAGTGTGACAGCTTTTGCTTCCTTGGGGTTTTGATCAGACTTTCCAGGTAGATATCCTTGCTGGCGGTTCTGGTGGGTGCTCATGGAAGCAAACTGATTCTCCAAGTTCTTGACAGAAGAAGCAAGGTTGGAGAATTTGTTGTTGAGCTCATTGTAGCTTCCATCAATCTTGGAGTGAAGATTCTTCAGCTCATAGCCAACATGCTTCTCAGTTCTAGTCTGAGACTCCAAGATTTGTTTCAGCAAGGCATCAGTGCTGCTCTCTTGAGGGACAGATGAGCTGGGAGAAGGGTTTTGCTGAGGCTGATAGTTGCTCTGCTGGTTGTTTCTAGGCTGATAACCACTCTGCTGATTGTTGGAATATGACTTTTGTTGGTAGTTGTTGTACTGAAAGTTGGGATCCTTCTTGTACCAGCTACCATTGTTGTTGATGAAACATAACTCCTCTTGTCCTTCCAGACCCTCAACTTCATTGACAGTAGGAGGTATCTCCTGGTTTGGGTTCCCAACAAAGTTCACATGCGCTTGTGTGGCCTTAGCAGCAAGGAGTGTGTCAATCTTCTCCTGCAAAGCCTTTATCTCCTTTCTTGTCTGCTTGTCTTCTGATCTATTGGCTCTGTCATGATCCCCACTGTAAACTGCATCACTCTTAACCATGTTGTCAACCAGTTTCTCTGCCTCTGCTTCGGTTCTGTCCAAGAAGTTCCCATTACTTGCAGTGTCCAATCTGGCTCTGTACTCAGGTAAGGCACCTCTGTAGAATGTGCTGAGCAAGCTTCCCTTGTTGAAACCATGGTGTGGACATTGAGCCAGGTAGCCACTGAACCTCTCCCATGCTTCACTGAATCCTTCCAAGTTCTTCTGTTTGAAACCAGAAATCTCATTCCTGTAGTCAGCAGTCTTAGAAGTAGAGAAGAACTTTTCCAAGAATGCTTTCTTACAGTCATCCCAAGTGGTGATGGAGCTACTTGGCAGAGATTTCTCCCACTGACGGGCTTTGTCTCCCAAAGAGAAAGGGAAAAGCTTGAGCTTGAAAGCATCTTCTGATACACCATTGGTTTTGGATAGGCCACAGTACCTATCAAAGCTGTCCAAGTGGTCAAATGGGTTCTCTGCAGCTAGGCCATGAAACTTGTTGTTCTCAATGGTGTTGAGCAACCCTGACTTGATTTCAAAGTTGTTGGCTGCTACAGCTGGTGCTCTGATTCCTAGCAGTTGACCATGGTTGGTCGGGCGGTCATAAGCACCAATAGGGCGGGCTGGTGGGGCGTTGTTAGCGCCATTCGCTGGTGGTGGTGGTGGGTCATCCATTTCAATGTTCAAACCCTGTATGTGAGCCTGTTGCTCCTCTTGTCTCCTCTTTCTAGCACACTCTCTCTCTAAGGCTCTGATGTCTTCTGCTCTTGGAACTAGGTTTGTTGTACCTTTGCTCCTCAAGTTCATACACCTGAAAGTCACAAAGAGGTGAAAAAGAGAATCAGTAACTTACAAAAAATAAAAATGACTTAGTCTCAAGCAAATGACTAAATCTCAATGTTCAAATCAAAACTCAGAATTTGGCAACGGCGCCAATTTGATGTTAGGAGTTTTCGGACTCCTAAGTCAAATGATAATATAGTGGTAAGTAAGTTGTCGAACCAGTTCTGAGGGACTCAAAGCAATGAGAATGCAAGTATTTGCCTAATCTAAGTGCAGCCAGTGATTTGATGATTTCTAAACTAATGATTAAAGCTAATGCAAAGCAATAAAAATGATACTTTTAAGCTATTGGAAAGGAGAACTCATGGGTATAGGGATTTAGACCTTGGGTGATCAGGTTTCGAACTAAGGAATGCAAATGATAAATCAAACTATCAACCTTAAGCCTAGACACAATTCTAAGCAAACTCTATGTCTAGATGAATGCTCATTTGCTAACATGTCTCAAACATCAAATGTCTTTGGTTGAATAACATGCAAGCAATCATTACTAACAAGTCTATTAGCTATCTTAGCATCTTTAACAACAAATCTCTTTGGCAAAGTACACTAAAAGTCTAGGAGAGTTGACTCAGACATTTCATCAAACACCTTTTGGGTGGGAAATGCCTAGAGATCACCCTTTGAGTGGCCTACTCAAATGATGCATTAAGATCACTCTACTAGCAAGGAACAAGCATGATCTATACCTAAAACATCCTAGAACTAATCTAATCACCCTTAATCACCCTAACCCATGAATCCAAAGGGTGATTACTCACTAATCTCCATGATTCCTCTTAAACCCATGATGGATTTCAGATTAATCATGTAGAGAAATAGAAGAGAAATCACAAGAACAATCACAATCAAAACCAAAAGAGATCGTTTCTTAAGAGATTATTTGTGTTCTTCAATAGAAAAAAGGATAATCTGCCTCCCTAGGCTTACAAAGTACTTAAAAATAGGTTTAGAAGTCTAAAAACGTGCATAAGAAATTGCTAAAAGGTCCTTGAAAAATCATAAAATCGTGTAGCAAAAAGGGGTGGAGCGGCCGGTGAGACTCGCTCCAGAGGTCGCTCCAGAAGGTAACGAGCGGCCGGTGAGACTCGCTCCAGAGGTCGCTCCAGACTCTGGTTCGTATGCCTCTAGTAAATTGGTCATAACTTCTTCATTACATCTCCAAATGACTTGAAACCACTTCCATTAGAAAGCTAACTCAATTTCCTATGTCTCCACCAAATCTTAGCAACAGAAGATTTCTCTAAGGCCTTCATCCATGCTCATCTTTCACCCCCTTTTATGATCACAATGCTTCCAAATGCATCCAAATGTCTCCAATAACTTCATTTGGCACTCCAGTACCTAATAGAGACTCATGTATGCAAAATGCAACATAAACATGTCTAAATCCTAATTTATATGATGAAAATGCATAAGAATGAATAGCTTAAACCATGTAAATATGCAAGATATCAAAAACGTCGATCCATACACCGGTAGGATTGTCAGTCGATGTTTCTTCTAGCAAGCTTTAATGAACGGATTTTCTGTGTTCACTAAGTTAATTAAATCAGCTGTCGCTTGTTTCTAGAAATCCGAGATCAAGAGAATTAATTTAGGTAATAGACAATGCTATCGCGTGCTCCTAATTATCAAAGTTCAGGGTTCTAGTCCACGGCTCTACAACACAGGCAGTAAGAACAATTCTATTCAAGGATATCTAATCACCACCTAGCATTTTTTAGTTTTGGCTAATCCATCAAGAACTTTAATCAACTTTAAACCTAGCAGGTGGATCTATTCAGCATGAACTTTGTTACATATCATAGAAATAATATATGAGATTGCAATAGATATAAAACCAAAACCAATGGCGTTCTAAGAGGACTCTGAAGGACTTCTTTTCTTCTCTCCTAACATAAACTAAGAATGATAAAAAGTGTAGCCGTCAACAATGACTAAAAATAGGGTTTTAGGTCGTCTATGGGTATTATGGTAACTTGTGGTTATTTTTGGGATTAAGTGGACCTTAAATATACTCGGTCTGCGTACTGGCATCACCGTCGATTGACACCAAGGCTGTGTCGTCGATCGACGTTTTTTCATCTTCTCGACAGCTTTCTCTCACGAGGAAGACTGACCACTCTCCAATAAAACGTACATAACTTCTGCTATAGGACGCTGATTGACCACAAACTGGTGGCATTGGAAAGCTAACTCCAAGATCTATCTTATGTTATATTAAAGGATCAGTCGCACCATAGGAAGATCTCCATACATAACTAAACATATGATCTTCCTGGGCAGCTATGCACCTCAAAAGGCTCCAAAATCACCATATTTGTCCAAAACGTGCATAAACCTATAAATACTCTAAATCTCCAAATCAAATTAAATATATATCATAAAAAACTTCTATACCATGGCTAAAAATGAGTAAAATCCATAGTATACCAGAGACCACTACGTCGCAGCTGCGAAGACGATCAGAGAGGACATTGGACTTCTACACCGCCTTCACCACCAGAATGAAGACTTGTCTGAACCAGAGGTTCTACTTCCGTTTTATCACTTTTCTTTACAGTTTTCTCAGATTTGTCAAAAAAACGAATCCATTAGCCCTTAAAAAATCGAAACCTAAATAACAGTTAGGGTTTTAGCCCGTCTTTGTGTGTGAACTGTTGGTTTCTTTGAATACATTTGCTTCCTCGAACTTGGATTGAACTTGTTCTGTGTTCTCCTTACCAAAAACCTGTAAAGCTGCAATTTTTTCAATTACAAAAATGTCAACAAGATTCACTCAAAATAAGAATCTAAAAGAAAATATTTGTTGTTGTTTCAAAGTTTGGGACCTTGACGGTAAGCTTGAGGTAGACATCGTCCGACTTAGGAGCTGTCCTTTTGGTCTTCTTACTCTTACCTCATACGATCAAATCAATTCCCTGCAAAACACATGCCCAAACTATTAATCAAAGATACCTGAAACACAAAATCCATACTCGAAACAAACTCTAGAACAAAATTCAAAGCTTCTAGAGAGAGAGAGATACTCCGACACAAAGTGATATAGATAGTGGGATTGTAGTACCATTGTAGCGTCCGGGGATATGGTGCCGCCGCCGTTACCTGAAATGAGAGGCGTACTCAATTGCTATTGCGATCTCACAGTCACTGATCAGATCGGAGATGATACCTCCGGCGAGAGAAACCTGTCGTGGCGGAGAACGAAGTCTGATACTAAACATCATAGCTCATGAAGTATTGATCGACGACGGTGATAGATTCGGAAAACCGTTTGAGGCTGTAGTCTTCGTCAATTCTCGTAGGAGAACTAGCTATGAACTTGTTAATGTCGTCAAAACTTGTGGAGAACTCTCTAACATCGTTGAATCTTGTCAGAGTACTCGTTGGTCAATTTCGTCGGATTTGATCATCAGACATATTCAAATTTGGTCGATCTGAGATCTGAAGACGTCACATGCAAAAGAAAAAAAAGTAGTTTATGTTTAATTAGTTAGGGGTATAATAGTATTTAGTCCGTTAAATTTTTAGTGGTAAAATTAGTTGGTATAAAGATGAAAAGTGATACCTTGAAAATGATATTGGTGGCAATTTCTCAAATTAGTTTGTGTATACAGGTGTTTTAGCAATTTTTATATTTTTTATAATTTTTTGATTCATTAAACTATTTACTAGAGACGGAGCTCCGCGCACGCACGGGGATGTTAGGAAAACCGAAGTTTGTGGGATTTCAAATAGTTGATGGTGGTGGTGTGTAGAGTTAAGAGTAGAGATGTAAATGCTCGAAAAGTGTTTGGAGTTGTTTGAGAAGAAGGGTTTGTTTTTTTTTAATTTTTACTATTATGCTTAGTGGAGTTGTGGAAAGTGTGTAATTTTCTAATGGTCAAAATTGTTGATGCACAACAAAACATAGTATTAGCATGACATGAATTCTTTTGTAAATATTAAACCTGAGAAATAGTTATATTCCGATGAAGTACAAAATTTTTTTAATAAACATGAAATAGTTATATTTTCTTACAATGAAACTTAATATAACGTCAACCCATCGTAAATATTAAATTTAAAAGTGTTTTCCTCATAAGAGGTATGAAGCCGTAGTTGATCAGAAAAAAAGGTATGAAGCTGTAAAATGGCTTTCATACATAATTTGAAACTGAAAAAAAACTGGAAAGTTCAAAAACAGAAATGCATAGAAATTCAAAGTACTGATAAATTAAAAAAAAAACGGGAGCAGAGTTAGGCTGACGGATCACAGCTTAGTAGCTTCACTACTCACGGGGACGTTTGCGGCTGTTGGGGTCAAAAACGGTTATCTCGAAATCAACGGCTAAAACTATTTATCATGCGCAGACTTTCCATAAAACAAGCGTCGAAAGCAAGACAAGTCGTACAACTTAAAGAACCTATGTTAAAGTCGATCGTTCTTGATTTACACGATAAACTTTAAGAGAAAACCAAATAAGATTTAGTCGTAAAACTTCGATGATACAATCAAGAAGAACCGAGAGACATTAGGTCCGTAGCTAAGATAATACGACCATACGAAAGTATACGGAAGAAACGGGAAGTAATCTAAGTTTGGACAGGCCAAACGACAAAGAATCCGCCTTGAAACTTCAAAGAGCCCGTTCTCTCAAACCGTGAGGACCCAGAAAACGAGTAAGATATCAAATCGAAGCCCTCGCCGAGACGCACGTGATGCCACTAGGCGCCGGGCGCCTAGCGCCCGTGCTGCCTCTAGGCGCCGGGCGCCTAGCGCCCGTGCTGCCTCTAGGCGCCGGGCGCCTAGCGCCCGTGCTGCCTCTAGGCGCCGGGCGCCTAGCGCCCGTGCTGCCTCTAGGCGCCGGGCGCCTAGCGCCCGTGCTGCCTCTAGGCGCCGGGCGCCTAGCGCCCGTGCTGCCTCTAGGCGCCGGGCGCCTAGCGCCCGTGCTGCCTCTAGGCGCCGGGCGCCTAGCGCCCGTGCTGCCTCTAGGCGCCGGGCGCCTAGCGCCCGTGCTGCCTCTAGGCGCCGGGCGCCTAGCGCCCGTGCTGCCTCTAGGCGCCGGGCGCCTAGCGCCCGTGCTGCCTCTAGGCGCCGGGCGCCTAGCGCCCGTGCTGCCTCTAGGCGCCGGGCGCCTAGCGCCCGTGCTGCTTCTAGGCGCCAGGCGCCTAGCGCCCGCGCTGGTCCTAGCCGCCCGAGATGGTCCTAGCCGCCGGGAAACTTCAAAGAGCCCGTTCTCTCAAACCGTGAGGACCCAGAAAACGAGTAAGATATCAAATTGAAGCCCTCGCCGAGACGCACGTGATGCCTCTAGGCGCCGGGCGCCTAGCGCCCGTGCTGCCTCTAGGCGCCGGGCGCCTAGCGCCCGTGCTGCCTCTAGGCGACGGGCGCCTAGCGCCCGTGCTGCCTCTAGGCGCCGGGCGCCTAGCGCCCGTGCTGCCTCTAGGCCCTAGCGCCCGTGCTGCCTCTAGGCCCTAGCGCCCGTGCTGCCTCTAGGCGCCGGGCGCCTAGCGCCCGTGCTGTCCGTAGGCGCCGGGCGCCTAGCGCCCGTGCTGGCTCGGGTCTTCGAGCGACAATCTTCCGTGCACAAGTCCCAGGCCCCGGCCGTCAGAAGTCTGTACTTTGAATCTTTCCCGAGTCCTCGCGGAATGAATCATTGAGATTCCGCGTACAAAACTCTCGTCCTTACTCCAAACTAAGATCGTCGGAAACACTTCGGAAACTCGTAAGGTATCAACGGAAAGGAAGATCTTAAATTCTTCGTACGAAACAGTGATGGTTATCCTAAGACACCACTCATCTCAACTCTACGAAGGAATGAAGATCTTCCGAAGAAATCGTAAAAAACAGCGGAAGTCCTAGAGACGGCCCGAAAGGGACCAAACGCGATCGGACAGTCCGTTTACGATTATCTGAGATAGATACGACGATTTACGTTTATCTTTACACAACAAGATAAATGCTAAATTTCCAAAAGGATAAATATCAAGTTTCCCGAAGATAAATGTCAAGTTTCCCGATAAACATAAAGGCCGACGAAAATGGAAAAAGCCCGCTTCGCGGCCCAAAAGGAGAATAGACCGTCATAAGAAGGAGTATATAAAGGAGCTTTGGGAGAGAAGGAAGAGAGGGGCGAAAATCATTAAGAGCTCAAAAAACCCTAGAGTGGCTTAGAGAGCAGATCCGAGATTTTAGACTAAGGGAACTTAGAACTTAGGGGGTCAGACTAGCAAGGCATGACCTAGGACGTCTGGCCGCCTCCCGTTCTACCTTCATCTTGTCCGCAGACTTCTGTTCCTTCGCAAGAATCTAACAATCCCCTTACTCCGAGTTCCGCACATAGAAACCCTTGGCGTTATTCTCGACACGCCCGTTTCTATGACAAACACTCGTACTAGACGAACTCCGCCAGGCAGTTCGATCTCTTGTTCAAATCTTTCTAACTGAACTACGTTCGACTTGATCCTCGAAAGGGGTACGTAGGCAGCCTTCCTTAAGGTCCAGTCCCAACTCTTAACAAAACCTTTTTTGTACGATCTTCGTTATCTTTCCATATCTTCCGCACTTGTTCGGTCACTTGTCGTTGGCTGTCGCAGAGAATCCGGGCCTTCAGGGAAAGTTGGGTTAACTCGGCTTTCCTCCGTTTTTACTTATCAAAATCGACAGTGCGAATTTCGGTTCCCACAGTTTGGCGCTAGAAGGAGGGGAGGACGGATTACTCTTACTCTTACGGCCGCAAAACGCTTGATCAAAGCAATGTCTGGAAATATGAAAGACAAACTCGCAGCTCACATCGACGCTGGTAAAACAACTTCAGCAGTGACTGCTCCTACGACCAACGCTTATGCAAACGGTTATCTAAGATTATCATCTTACGGACAAACGTCCCGAGAACGGACCATCCCGATCAATTTCGGGTCCTATCAACCATGCACCCCCATCCAAGTTCCTGCAACACGGTCCTCGGGTCCATGGACACAACCCCCCTCGCTCGGAAAAATTCAAAAAATGACTTGGTAGTCGAGACGGAAAAATTCAACGGCTATGGTTAGCTTGAACACCAGTTGCCTTAACTATACGGGGAATCGAAATCCTTTCGGAAAAACCAGCGTCACATCAATGGCTTTTTCTAAAGAAAAATCGTAAAAACGTCTAAGTCCCTAGACGGCCCAAAAGGGGCCTGAATCACAGCTAAACGACCCACATACGATTTTAGAGTAGGATTAAGCCCAAGACTGATATGACGGTCTAATTACCGAGTTTGAGAAATTCCCAGAAAAGCAAGACTTGTTCTCCTAGAGATCGCGAAGAAACCCCAGATTACTCGGGAAGTAGAAAGCACGACTGATCGGGTTACCGATCAGCGTTTCTAATGTTAAAATTCGAACACGTTTTACGAAGCACCTTTCGTAAAATAAATCCTCGAAAGTATTTCGCGAGATACCTTTTGCATGATTAAACTCGACAACATTTTACAAAACAGTTTCCGTAAAATTAACTCGACAACATTTTGTGAAATAACTCTCGTAAAATAAAAGGTCAACAACGTTCTAAGAAACAATTCCTTGCTGGGATCATGATGGAATCGATGTCCAAAAGTCTCATAAAAACAATTAGAGAAACCTCGAGAGACTAAGTGTCGATCAAGAAACCTTAAAAAAAAAAAAAAAAAAAAAAAAAAAAAAAAAAAAAAAAAAAAAACCGGTAAAAACAGGCAGTTCCCGCGAGGAAGCACAGTCCCGGGCGGCTAGCACGCCCGTGCTGCCTCTAGGCGCCGGGCGCCTAGCGCCCGTGCTGCCTCTAGGCGCCGGGCGCCTAGCGCCCGTGCTGCCTCTAGGCGCCGGGCGCCTAGCGCCCGTGCTGCCTCTAGGCGCCGGGCGGCTAGGACGCCCGTGCTGTCCCTAGGCGCCGGGCGGCTAACGCGCCCGCGCTGCGCTGGTCGTCGGACAACAAAACATTCGGCGAACGCGGTAAATCCTCGTGAAACCATCCCTGACGATAGTCCAACCAAATACTTTGCACCTTTCGTAAAATAATCCTAGACAATACTTCACGAGACAGCTTCTGCACGATTAAACTCGACAACATTTTACGAAACAGTTTCCGTAAAATTAACTCGACAACATTTTGTTGAATAACTCTCGTTAAATAAAAGCTCGGCAATATTTTACGAAACATCATTCGTGAAGTATAACAAGATCGCAAGCTTCTTGACCTGACCAGTTCGCTCATAGCTTGACGAAACAAGAAGCCCCACTCAAGTGACATCTTGCCGTTCGTTTTCACTTGTCTACCCACCTTAGCCTTCTTCGAGTTTTGCCTACATCTCATCCCTTTGCTTCAACGATTCTGCAACGATTCTGCACTGTTCCTTCGGGTTTCATCAAAAATCGATTCTCGATTCAGTGTCAGACTTTTCGAAGACCTTTGACAATGAAACGTTAGAAGACAAAGAGGAACGGACATGAGGCAATCTCGAGTAATCAACGAGACTAAGGTACGTTCGACTTAGAAAATTTTATCAAGGTTTTAATTTTTTCGTAGGCAAGGAATGAGAACGTCTTGTAAACTGCCGTAAAATTTAGGGAATTTAGAACCTAGGTGGATAGTCTAGCAAGCTAAGTCTTAGGCATTTTCTTCCAGTTTCGTTCTATTGTTCCTTGACTGTCTAGGCAGAACGCGCAAACCGATCTAATCTCCCGGAAAACCGAGAAACGATCGCCACGCATCCTTGGCATACTCATTCTACTTCATAAAGAAAAAATTCCTTTCAAAAGGCAAACGGTACTCTAAGATTCGTCCGAAACGCTAGCGGCATAACGGCATGGTCAAACCGCTACAAACATAGTCTTGAAAACTCTACACCGTCTCTTGTTGCAATCTCGCGACAAGAAACTCGTACAACGTCAGACTAATAGCACGACGGTGAGCTACAAAATTAACGGAATAACCTTCGGTAAAACTCCATGAGTAATTCGAAGCAACTTTCGCCAAAAGACGAAATCAAAGCGGAAACATTTCCCGTGTAACCCATAACTCGGAAAACTCCGCTATGATTTGCATGTTAATCTCAACGAACGCTATTCGGCCATCGGCCGACTACACCTTTCCATAAAGCCCGAACCTGAATTCGGCATCACCATTAAGGACAATCGTGAACCAATATGACCTTAATGCGAAAGGATCGCTGTCTGATCGTTTACCAATTCCTTGGTAAAACGGCTGAAAATAGCCTTCACCTCAAGACAAACCAGCTGAACGATCGCCGCTCCAATCACTTAAGGGCCAGACGATAATCCACGATTTGTCATAAAACTCCAAGTGACCATTTACGTGAGCAACTCTGTCGCATAGCCCAAAAGCGGAAATCATGCGATGAATTTCTCGTAATAAAACCAGTCCTAACAGCCATACGGTTAACGGAAAAATTTGAACTTAACATCGACTGATTAAGATCTATACACCCCGTAAACAAAGCATGAAAAGAAACACTCGTGACAAAGCTCCTAGAGTTATACGAGTCATCCTTAAAATCCCGGAAGGCCAACACTTCGCAAAGCAAAGCGAAGGTAGACGCTTCTCCCTGGGTCAAATACACGCGACCCCTGGTCCTAATCCCTCGTCCAAACTGAAACAACAGTTTCTGACTACGGACATTCGCAAAACATCTCCAAGCCCGCGAACATTTGAAATGCGGCACAAGGGAAAATTGACTCGTACGCATCTGGAATGCGTATACTCATATATTCCCACGATTTCAAAGAAACCGGATTTTCGAAACTCTTTACAAACACAGAAACCGAATTTTCGAAACTCTTCGTAAACAAACTCGCCAATCGCTAAACGGCCTCAACAATGGATCAAGTATCCACCAAATAAATCGTAAACTATCGCCCGGAAACATTCCGCGATTTCTAAAAAGCCCATAGTCCTTTATGGCATAAGAAAAACAAACTTCAAAGCACTGCGAGACGTCGCTTCGTGCCTGAACATTCGTTTTTCGATTAAAATCTTCATACGCCTTCTAAACGGCATCATATCGTTGTTGCTGATCACAACAAACGAACTCTAACGTCCTAAACAGACAAGCCACCTAAGGGTAGGCTCTTTTACATCCGACAAGGATCCCATAGCGCGCTATACAAAAACTCCAAATTTGGTTCAGCACTTCGTAAAGGAAGTAGCTCGATTCGTGCCCAGACAAATCATATAAGCCGATACCACTTCGCGGATTTTAAAACGGTACGAATCAGGTTAAAATCACAAACAGGCAAAACGAAAGCCGATTTGTCATCGCACAGCCTTAGTCTGAGAGTAAACCTAGGTCTTGCCCTAAACCCAGCCTTGCTGGTATCTTAACATCTCATAGGCAAAGCGTCAACGACGCGAGATCCCAAAACTTGTCTCTTCACTAAAGTCTGTACGTTTCCACGAATTTTCGCGTAAATCGTAAACCGAAGGAAAATCTCGCTTTGTACAAACGACGGATACGGTGATCATCAGGGAGGCAGGAATGAGACGACAACTCACACCCTGTCCCTCTAACTTCGATAGACAGAAGTTCTGAAAACGCAACATTAATATTTTGTAAAGATTGAGCCGCAGAGTTCAACAGATGCCCTGAAAAAGGCCGGGATTCGAAGCCGCCAACGGCCAGTCCCACAAATGTACATCATGGCCTCCTAACGGCCGAAACACAATCAAAATATAAATCTCCGAAAGGATTGATAAACCTAGACGCTCCCCGGAGCATCACCTTCATCCTCAAAACTCACCCAAAGTAGGAACGGTCTCACCGTCGCCTCCATTGGTCACACCACCGCTGCATGTTTCATATGCGCCGGCTTCACGATCCTTGACTGCGTAGTCCTGGTCCTCCGAACCCTCCGAATCCGGGACAAGGGTGCACACGGGTTTCCGACCGGCGAGAATCGAGTCGAAGTCCTCTCCGTCAAACTTGCAAGTCCCCGTCTCCTCAAGATTCTAAGTCTTCTCTTGAAGACGACGGACTTTCGAGGACATATGTTCTTCTCTTTCTTCACATTGAGCAACGAACTCACGGTCTTTCCGACGTCACGTTCAAGATCGCCAATCAAAGGTGATGTGGATGTCCGCAATGAAATATTCTTAGCCACAAATTTCGAGTTTCAACTCATAATCTTCCGCCCGCAAGATCGTCTCCGCATCTTACAGGCTGGGGGGCTAACTGTTGGGGTCAAAAACGGTTATCTCGAAATCAACGGCTAAAACTATTTATCATGCGCAGACTTTCCATAAAACAAGCGTCGAAAGCAAGACAAGTCGTACAGCTTAAAGAACCTATGTTAAAGTCGATCGTTCTTGATTTACACGATAAACTTTAAGAGAAAACCAAATAAGATTTAGTCGTAAAACTTCGATGATACAATCAAGAAGAACCGAGAGACATTAGGTCCGTAGCTAAGATAATACGACCATACGAAAGTATACGGAAGAAACGGGAAGTAATCTAAGTTTGGACAGGCCAAACGACAAAGAATCCGCCTTGAAACTTCAAAGAGCCCGTTCTCTCAAACCGTGAGGACCCAGAAAACGAGTAAGATATCAAATCGAAGCCCTCGCCGAGACGCACGTGATGCCACTAGGCGCCGGGCGCCTAGCGCCCGTGCTGCCTCTAGGCGCCGGGCGCCTAGCGCCCGTGCTGCCTCTAGGCGCCGGGCGCCTAGCGCCCGTGCTGCCTCTAGGCGCCGGGCGCCTAGCGCCCGTGCTGCCTCTAGGCGCCGGGCGCCTAGCGCCCGTGCTGCCTCTAGGCGCCGGGCGCCTAGCGCCCGTGCTGCCTCTAGGCGCCGGGCGCCTAGCGCCCGTGCTGCCTCTAGGCGCCGGGGGCCTAGCGCCCGTGCTGCCTCTAGGCGCCGGGCGCCTAGCGCCCGTGCTGCCTCTAGGCGCCGGGCGCCTAGCGCCCGTGCTGCCTCTAGGCGCCGGGCGCCTAGCGCCCGTGCTGCCTCTAGGCGCCGGGCGCCTAGCGCCCGTGCTGCCTCTAGGCGCCGGGCGCCTAGCGCCCGTGCTGCCTCTAGGCGCCGGGCGCCTAGCGCCCGTGCTGCCTCTAGGCGCCGGGCGCCTAGCGCCCGTGCTGCCTCTAGGCGCCGGGCGCCTAGCGCCCGTGCTGCTTCTAGGCGCCAGGCGCCTAGCGCCCGCGCTGGTCCTAGCCGCCCGAGATGGTCCTAGCCGCCGGGAAACTTCAAAGAGCCCGTTCTCTCAAACCGTGAGGACCCAGAAAACGAGTAAGATATCAAATTGAAGCCCTCGCCGAGACGCACGTGATGCCTCTAGGCGCCGGGCGCCTAGCGCCCGTGCTGCCTCTAGGCGCCGGGCGCCTAGCGCCCGTGCTGCCTCTAGGCGACGGGCGCCTAGCGCCCGTGCTGCCTCTAGGCCCTAGCGCCCGTGCTGCCTCTAGGCGCCGGGCGCCTAGCGCCCGTGCTGTCCGTAGGCGCCGGGCGCCTAGCGCCCGTGCTGGCTCGGGTCTTCGAGCGACAATCTTCCGTGCACAAGTCCCAGGCCCCGGCCGTCAGAAGTCTGTACTTTGAATCTTTCCCGAGTCCTCGCGGAATGAATCATTGAGATTCCGCGTACAAAACTCTCGTCCTTACTCCAAACTAAGATCGTCGGAAACACTTCGGAAACTCGTAAGGTATCAACGGAAAGGAAGATCTTAAATTCTTCGTACGAAACAGTGATGGTTATCCTAAGACACCACTCATCTCAACTCTACGAAGGAATGAAGATCTTCCGAAGAAATCGTAAAAAACAGCGGAAGTCCTAGAGACGGCCCGAAAGGGACCAAACGCGATCGGACAGTCCGTTTACGATTATCTGAGATAGATACGACGATTTACGTTTATCTTTACACAACAAGATAAATGCTAAATTTCCAAAAGGATAAATATCAAGTTTCCCGAAGATAAATGTCAAGTTTCCCGATAAACATAAAGGCCGACGAAAATGGAAAAAGCCCGCTTCGCGGCCCAAAAGGAGAATAGACCGTCATAAGAAGGAGTATATAAAGGAGCTTTGGGAGAGAAGGAAGAGAGGGGCGAAAATCATTAAGAGCTCAAAAAACCCTAGAGTGGCTTAGAGAGCAGATCCGAGATTTTAGACTAAGGGAACTTAGAACTTAGGGGGTCAGACTAGCAAGGCATGACCTAGGACGTCTGGCCGCCTCCCGTTCTACCTTCATCTTGTCCGCAGACTTCTGTTCCTTCGCAAGAATCTAACAATCCCCTTACTCCGAGTTCCGCACATAGAAACCCTTGGCGTTATTCTCGACACGCCCGTTTCTATGACAAACACTCGTACTAGACGAACTCCGCCAGGCAGTTCGATCTCTTGTTCAAATCTTTCTAACTGAACTACGTTCGACTTGATCCTCGAAAGGGGTACGTAGGCAGCCTTCCTTAAGGTCCAGTCCCAACTCTTAACAAAACCTTTTTTGTACGATCTTCGTTATCTTTCCATATCTTCCGCACTTGTTCGGTCACTTGTCGTTGGCTGTCGCAGAGAATCCGGGCCTTCAGGGAAAGTTGGGTTAACTCGGCTTTCCTCCGTTTTTACTTATCAAAATCGACAGTGCGAATTTCGGTTCCCACAGCGGCTACCATCCTTAACCTCACCACCGGTTGGATTTGGTTCATCATACCCTTCACCTTCAACCAAGGTACTGGCGGGAGCAGATGCTTCGCCACTCTCTCCACCAACAGTTGAAGCTTCTTTGGTGTTGAAAATCTGGTTAACAGATGAACATGTGTTATAATGCGGCAGTAGCGGTAAAATTAAACAGAATCATATGTATAATACCTCAGGTTTGATGTGGTCACTTATTCCAAAAACAGTGAAAGTCTGGTGGTTTGGGGTGAAATTGAACGGGGTAACACGGATATGGAACACAAATTCTTTTCCACCAAGGGCTTGTAGACATTGTGGGAGCTGCTCGCCCCCACCAGCATTCATCTGCAATAAGTTAAAATATGTGACTTACACAATGCAGTACTATATTATCTTTTTTTTGGATCTTGTGTTTTCACAAAACAAACATCATCAACAGTCATAGTTGCGGCATCTTTTTTAGTGAGTGTAAGTGTGGGAATCGAAATTCGCATTGTCGATTTTGATATGTAAAAAACAGAGGAAAGCCAAGTTAACCCAACTTTCCCTGAAGGTCCGAATTCTCTGCGACAGCCAACGACAAGTGACTGAACAAGTGCGGAAAATATGGAAAGATAACAAAAGACGAAAATCGTACAAAAAGGGTTTTGTTAAGAGTTGGGACTGGACCTTGAGAAAGGCTGCCTACATACCCCTTTCGAGGATCAAGTCAGACGTAGTTCAGTTAGAAAGATTTGAACAAGAGATCGAACTGCCTGGCGGAGTTCGTCTAGTACGAGCGTTTGTCATAGAAACGGGCGTGTCGAGAATAACGCCTAGGGTTTCTATGTGCGGAACTCTGAGTAAAAGAATTGTTAGTTTTTTCCGAAGGAACAGAAGTCTGCGGACAAGATGAAGGTAGAACGAGAGGCGGCCAGACGTCCTAGGCCATGCCTTGCTAGTCTAACCACCTAAGTTCTAAGTTCCCTCAGTCTAAAATCTCGGATCTGCTCTCTAAGTCTCTCAATGATTTTCGCTCTGCCTTTCCTTCTCTCCCAAAGCTCCTTTATATACTCCTTCTTATGACGGTCTATTCTCCTTTTGGGCCGCGAAGCGGGCTTTTTCCATTTTCGTCGACCTTCATGTTTATCGGGAAACTTGACATTTATCTTCGGGAAACTTGACATTTATCCTTCTAGAAATTTAGCATTTATCTTGTTATGTAAAGATAAACGTAAATCGTCGTATCTATCTCAGATAATCGTAAACAGACTGTCCGATCGCGTTTGGTCCCTTTCGGGCCGTCTCTAGGACTTCCGTTGTTTTCTACGATTTCTTCGGAAGATCTTCATTCCTTCGTAGAGTTGAGATGAGTGGTGTCTCAAGATAACCATCATTGTTTTGTACGAAGAATTTAAGATCTTCCTTCCCGTTGATATCTTACGAGTTTCCGAATCTTAGTTTGGAGTAAGAACGGGAGTTTTGTTCGCGTAATCTCAATGATTCATTCCGCGAGGACTCGGGAAAGACTCAAAGTACAGACTTCTGACGGCCGGGGCCTGGGACTTGTGCACGGAAGATTGTCGCTCGAAGACCCGAGCTAGCACGGGGGCTAGGCGCCCGGCGCCTACGGCCAGCACGGGCGCTAGGCGCCCGGCGCCTACGGCCAGCACGGGCGCTAGGCGCCCGGCGCCTACGGCCAGCACGGGGCTAGGCGCCCGGCGCCCACGGCCAGCACGGACGCTAGGCGCCCGGCGCCTACGGCCAGCACGGGCGCTAGGCGCCCGGCGCCTACGGCCAGCACTGGCGCTAGCCGCCCGGCGCCTACGGCCAGCACGGGCGTCTCGGCGAGGGCTTCGATTTGATATCTTGCTCGTTTTCTGAATCCTCACGGTTTGAGAGAACGAGCTCTTTGAAGTTTCCCGGCGGCTAGGACCATCACGGGGGCTAGGACCAGCACGGGCGGCTAGGACCAACACGTGCGTCTCGGCGAGGGCTTCGATTTGATATCTTGCTCGTTTTCTGGGTCCTCACGGTTTGAGATAACGGGCTCTTTGAAGTTTCAAGGCGGATTCTTTGTCGTTCGGCCTGTCCAAACTTAGATTACTTCCCGTTTCTTCCGTATACTTTCGTATGGTCGTGTCATCTTAGCTACAGACCTAATGTGTCTCGGTTCGTCTTGATTGTATCATCGAAGTTTTACGACTAAATCTGAATTGGTTTTCTCGTAAAGTTTATCGTGTAAAACAAGAACGATCGACTTTAACATAGGTTCTTTAAGCTATACGACTTGTCTTGCTTTCGACGCTTGTTTTATGGAAATTCTGCGCATGATAAATAGTTTTAGCCGTTGATTTCGAGAGAGCCGTTTTTGACCCCAACAGTTAGCCCCCCAGCCTGTAAGACGCGGAGACGATCTTGCGGGCGGAAGATTATGAGTTGAAAATCGAAATTTGTGGCTAAAAATATTTCATTGCGGACATCCACATCACCTTTGATTGGCAATCTTGAACGTGACATCGGAAAGACCGTGAGTTCGTTTGTCAATGTGAAGAAAGGGAAGAACATATGTCCTCGAAAGTCTGTCGTCTTCAACAGAAGATTCAGAGTCTTGAGGAGACGGGAACTCGCAAGTTTGACGGAGAAGACTTCGACTCGATTCTCTCTGGTCTGAAATCCGTGTGCACCCTTGTCCCGGATTCGGAGGGTTCGGAGGACCAGGACTACGCAGTCAAGGATCGTGAAGCCGGCGCATTTGAGACATGCAGCGGTGGTGCGACCAATGGAGGCGACGGTGAGACCGTTCCTACTTTGGGTGAGTTTTGAGGATGAAGGTGATGCTCCGAGGAGCGTCTAGGTTTATCAATCACTTCAGAGATTTTTATTTTGATTGTGTTTCGGCCGTTAAGAGGCCTTGATGTACATTTGTGGAACTGGCCGTTGGTGGCTTCGAATCCCGGCCTTTTTCAGGGCATCTGTTGAATTCTGCGGCTCAATCTTTATAAAATATTAATGTTGCGTTTTCAGAACTTCTGTCTATCGAAGTTAGAGGGACAGGGTGTGAGTTGTCGTCTCATTCCTGCCTCCCTGATGATCACCGTATCCGTCGTTTGTACAAAGCGAGATTTTCCTGCGGTTTACGATTTACGCGAAAATTCGTGGAAACGTACAGACTTGAGTGAAGAGACAAGTTTTGGGATCTCGCATCGTTGACGCTTTGCCTATGAGATGTTAAGATACCAGCAAGGCTGGGTTTAGGGCAAGACCTAGGTTTACTCTCAGACTGAGGCTGTGCGATGACAAATCGGCTTTCGTTTTGCCTGTTTGTGATTTTAACCTGCTTCGTACCGTTTTTCCGCGAAGTGGTATCGGCTTATATGATTTGTATGGGCACGAATCGAGCTACTTCCTTTACGAAGTGCTGAACCAAATTTGGATTTTTTGTATAGCGCGCTATGGAATCCTTGTCGGATGTAAAAGAGCCCACCCTTAGGTGGCTTGTCTGTTTAGGACGTTGGAGTTCGTTTGTTGTGATCAGCAACAACGATATGATGCCGTTTAGAAGGCGTATGAAGGTTTTAATCGAAAAACGAATATTCAGGCACGAAGCGACGTCTCGCAGTGCTTTGAAGTTTGTTTTTCTTATGCCATAAAGGACTATGGGCTTTTAGAAATCGCGGAATGTTTTCGGGCGATAGTTTATGATTTATTTGGTGGATACTGGATCCATTGTTGAGGCCGTTTAGCGATTGGCGAGTTTGTTTGCGAAGAGTTTCGAAAATTCGGTTTATGTGTTTGTAAAGAGTTTCGAAAATCCGGTTTCTTCAAAAAACGTGGGATTATACAAGCATACACATTTCAAATGTGTACGAGTTAATTTTCCCTTGTGCCGCATTTCAAATGTTCCCGGGCTTGGAGATGTTTTGCGAATGTCCGTAGTCAGAAACTGTTGTTTCAGTTTGGACGTGCAAGTTGTAAAATTTTGATCGAGGAATTAGGACCAGGGGTCGCGTATATTTGACCCAGGGAGAAGCGTCTACCTTCGCTTTGCTTTGCGAAGTGTTGGCCTTCCGGGATTTTAAGGATGACTCGTATAACTCTAGGAGCTTTGTCACAAGTGTTTCTTTTCATGCTTTGTTTACGGGGTGTATAGAACTTAATCAGTCGATGTTAAGTTCAAATTTTTCCGTTAACCGTATGGCTGTTAGGGCTGATTTTATTACGACAAATTTATCGCATGATTTCCGCTTTTGGGCTATGCGACAGAGTTGCTCGCGTAATGGTCACTTGGCGTTTTATGACAAATCGTGGATTATCGTTTGGCCCTTAAGTGATTGGAGCGGCGATCGTTCAACTGTTTTGTCTTGGCGTGAAGGCTGTGTTCAGCCGTTTAACCAAAGAGTTGGTAAACGATCAGACCACGACCCTTTCGCATTAAGGTCATATTAGTTTACGATTGTCCTTAATGGTGATGCCGAATTCAGGTTCGGGCTTTATGGAAAGGCGTAGTCGGCCGATGGCCGAATAGCGTTCGTTGAGATAGACATGCAAATCTTAGCGGAGTTTTCCGAGTTATGGGTTACACGGGAAATGTTTCCGCTTTGATTTCGTCTTTTGGCGAAAGTTGCTTCGAATTACTCATGGAGTTTTACCGAAGGTTATTCCGTTAATTTTGTAGCTCACCGTCGTGCTATTAGTCTGACGTTGTACGAGTTTCTTGTCGCGAGATTGCAACAAGAGACGGTGTAGAGTTTTCAAGACTATGTTTGTAACGGTTTGACCACGCCGTTATGCCGCTAGCGTTTCGGACGAATCTTAGAGTGTCGTTTGCCTTTTGAAAGGAATTTTTTCTTTATGAAGTAGAATGAGTATGCCAAGGATGCGTGGCGATCGTTTCTTGGTTTTTCGAGAGATTAGATCGGTTTGCGCGTTCTGCCTAGACAGTCAAGGAACAATAGAGCGAAACTGGAAGAAAATGCCTAAGACTTAGCTTGCTAGACTATCCACCTAGGTTCTAAGTTCCCTAAATTTTACGGCAGTTTACAAGACGTTCTCATTCCTATCCTACGAAAAGATTAAAACCTTGATAAAACTTTCAAAGTCGGTCGTACCTTAGTCTCATTGATTACTCGAGATTGCGTCATGTCTGTTCCTCTTTGTCTTTTAACGTTTCATTGTCAAAGGTCTTCGAAAAGTCTGACACTGAATCGAGAATCGATTTTTGATGAAACCCGAAGGAACAGTGCATAATCGTTGCAGAATCGTTGAAGCAAAGGGAGGAGAAGTAGGCGAAACTCGAAGAAGGCTAAGGTGGGTAGACAAGTGAAAACGATTGGCAAGACGTCACTTGAGTGAGGCTTCTTGTTTCGTCAAGCTATGAGCGAACTGGTCAGGTCAAGAAGCTTACGATCTTGTTATACTTTACGAATGATGTTTCGTAAAATATTGTCGAGCTTTTATTTAACGAGAGTTATTCAACAGAATGTTGTCGAGTTAATTTTACGGAAACTGTTTCGTAAAACTGGTTTGGATAGTCGTTGGGTCAATCTTTACTAGGATTGGCCGTGCTTGACGAATGTTTTGTTGCCCGGCGACCAGCGCAGCACGGGGGCGTTATCCACCCGGCGCCTAGAGGCAGCACGGGCGTGCTAGCCGCCCGGTGCCTAGGGACAGCACGGGCGTGCTAGCCGCCCGGCGCCTAGGGACAGCACGGGCGTGCTAGCCGCCCGGCGCCTAGGGACAGCAAGAGCGTGCTAGCCGCCCGGCGCCTAGGGACAGCACGGGCGTGCTAGCCGCCCGGCGCCTAGGGACAGCACGGGCGTGCTAGCCGCCCGGCGCCTAGGGACAGCACGGACGTGCTAGCCGCCCGGCGCCTAGGGACAGCACGGGCGTGCTAGCCGCCCGACGCCTAGGGACAGCACGGGCGTGCTAGCCGCCCGGCGCCTAAGGACAGCACGGGCGTGTTAGCCGCCCGGCGCCTAGGGACAGCACGGGCGTGCTAGCCGCCCGGGACTGTGCTTCCTCGCGGGACCTGCCTGTTTTTCTCGGTTTTTTAAGGTTTCTCGATCGACGCTTAGTCTCTCGAGGTTTCTTTAATTGTTTTTCCGAGACTTTTGGACATCGATTTCATCATGATCCCAGCAAGGAATTGTTTCTCATAACGTTGTTGACCTTTTATTTTGCGAGAGTTATTTCACAAAATGTTGTCGAGTTAATTTTACAGAAATTGTTTTGTAAAATGTTGTCGAGTTTAATCATGCAAAAGCTGTCTCGTGAAATATTTTCGAGAATTTATTTTACGAAAGGTGTTCCGTAAAATGTTTATCGAATTTTAGCATTAGAAACGCTGATTGGTAACCCGATCATTCGTGCTTTCTGTTTCATGAGTAATCTGGGGTTTCTCCGCGATTTCCAGGAGAACAAGTCTTTATTTTTCCGGGAAATTCTAAAAAACATTTCTAGTCGAAACTCTACTCGGTAATCAGACCGTCATATCAGCTTTGGGCTCGATCCTACTCTAAAATCGTATGTGGGTCGTTTAGCCGTGATTCGGGCCCCTTTTGGGCCGTCTTGGGACTTAGACGTTTTTACGATTTTTCTTTAGAAAAAGCCGTTGATTTGACGCTGGTTTTTCCGAAAGGATTTCAATTCCCCGTATAGTTAAGGCTGTTTTATACGGCAGGCAGGAATCCGTCTCCATTACCAAGTATTTTTATGAATTTTCCCGAAGTCTTTCTTCGATAATCCCAAATGAGGGGGTTGTGTCCATGGACCCAAGGACAATGTTGCAGGAACTTGGACGAGGGTGCATGGTTGTTAGGACCCGAACTTGGTTGGGATGGTCCGTTCTCGGGACGTTTGTCCGTAAGATGATAATCTTAGATAACTGTTTGCATAATCGTTGGTCGTAGGAGCAGTCACTGCTGACGTTGTTTTTCCAGCGTCGATGTGAGCTGCGAGTTTGTCTTTCATATTTCCAGACATTGCTTTGATCAAGCGTTTTGCGGCCGTAAGAGTAAGAGTAATCCGTCCCCCCCTCCTTCTAGCGCCAAACTGTGGGAACCGAAATTCGCACTGTCGATTTTGATATGTAAAAAAACGGAGGAAAGCCAAGTTAACCCAACTTTCCCTGAAGATCCGGATTCTCTGCGACAGCCAACGACAAGTGACCGAACAAGTGCGGAAAATATGGAAAGATAACAAAAGACGAAAATCGTACAAAAAGGGTTTTGTTAAGAGTTGGGACTGGACCTTGAGAAAGGCTGCCTACGTACCCCTTTCGAAGATCAAGTCGGACGTAGTTCAGTTAGAAAGATTTGAACAAGAGATCGAACTGCCTGGCGGAGTTCGTCTAGTACGAGCGTTTGTCATAGAAACGGGCGTGTCGAGAATAACGCCTAGGGTTTCTATGTGCGGAACTCTGAGTAAAAGGATTGTTAGTTTCTTCTGAAGGAACAAAAGTCTGCGGACAAGATGAAGGTAGAACGAGAGGCGGCCAGACGTCCTAGGCCATGCCTTGCTAGTCTAACCACCTAAGTTCTAAGTTCCCTCAGTCTAAAATCTCGGATCTGCTCTCTAAGTCTCTCAATGATTTTCGCTCTGCCTTTCCTTCTCTCCCAAAGCTCCTTTATATACTCCTTCTTATGACGGTCTATTCTCCTTTTTGACCGCAAAGCGGGCTTTTTCCATTTTCGTCGGCCTTCATGTTTATCGGGAAACTTGACATTTATCTTCGGGAAACTTGACATTTATCCTTCTGGAAATTTAGCATTTATCTTGTTATGTAAAGATAAACGTAAATCGTCGTATCTATCTCAGATAATCGTAAACAGACTGTCCGATCGCGTTTGATCCCTTTCGGGCTGTCTCTAAGACTTCCGTTGTTTTCTACGATTTCTTCGGAAGATCTTCATTCCTTCGTAGAGTTGAGATGAGTGGTGTCTCAAGATAACCATCACTGTTTCGTACGAAGAATTGAAGATCTTCCTTCCCGTTGATATCTTACGAGTTTCCGAAGTGTTTCCGACGATCTTAGTTTGGAGTAAGAACGGGAGTTTTGTACGCAGAATCTCAATGATTCATTCCGCGAGGACTCGGAAAAGACTCAAAGTACAGACTTCTGACGGCTGGGGCCTGGGACTTGTGCACGGAAGATTGTCGCTCGAAGACCCGAGCCAGCACGGGGGCTAGGCGCCCGGCGCCTACGGCCGGCACGGGGGCTAGGCGCCCGGCGCCTACGGCCGGCACGGGGGCTAGGCGCCCGGCGCCTACGGCCAGCACGGGCGCTAGGCGCCCGGCGCCTACGGCCAGCACGGGCGCTAGGCGCCCGGCGCCTACGGCCAGCACGGGCGCTAGCCGCACGACGCCTACGGCCAGCACGGGGGCTAGCCGCCCGGCGCCTACGGCCAGCACGTGCGTCTCGGCGAGGGCTTCGATTTGATATCCTGCTCGTTTTCTTGATCCTCACGGTTTGAGAGAACGAGCTCTTTGAAGTTTCCTGGCGGCTAGGACCATCACGGGCGGCTAGGACCAGCAATGGCGCTAGCCGCCCGGTGGCTAGGACCAACACGTGCGTCTCGGCGAGGGCTTCGATTTGATATCTTGCTCGTTTTCTGGGTCCTCACGGTTTGAGAGAACGGGCTCTTTGAAGTTTCAAGGCGGATTCTTTGTCGTTCGGCCTGTCCAAACTTAGATTACTTCCCGTTTCTTCCGTATACTTTCGTATGTTCGTGTCATCTTAGCTACAGACCTAATGTGTCTCGGTTCGTCTTGATTGTATCATCGAAGTTTTACGACTAAATCTGAATTGGTTTTCTCGTAAAGTTTATCGTGTAAAACAAGAACGATCGACTTTAACATATGTTCTTTAAGCTATACGACTTGTCTTGCTTTCGACGCTTGTTTTATGGAAATTCTGCGCATGATAAATAGTTTTAGCCGTTGATTTCGAGAGAACCGTTTTTGACCCCAACAGTAAGCATCTCTCTGTCAAAAACCACAAAAGTGGCATTGTCATTCCCATCATCAACAAACAATTCAACACGGTACCGGAAAAAAAGGGTTTATAAGTGATGAGAATGGAACCAAAAAGTGTCTCCAATGAACAATGATTCCGAGACTAAACTGTTTAAACTGCTCACTTTATAACACCGGTGATGTTGGCATTAACACAACGGTTGCAACGAAGAGAGGTGCCTGATTGATCCAACTTTCTGCTGCAGACAGTGCATGAAACAAAAGACCACCCATGCTGTTGGAGAACCTCAAGAACTCGAGCCTTGCAGATGAATTCTGCTTCCTGAGTCTTTAGCAAGCAAATTCACAAACCATCTATAAGCTTCATTTTAACTGGGAAGAAACTTCATATTCTAAATAAATATTACTGGTACCTGCTCATCAGAGTGGGAGATGAATTTGTTTAGATCTCCAATGGAGACATGCTTCTTTTTCTTAATCCTTCCCTTGATATCGATGCAAGGAAAAGCTTCACCAACTGGTTCGCCTAAGCTGTAGACAAATAATATGTCAGTAAGTGACTAATTGAAGATCAATATAATATAACTGAATATTACCTAGCTGTGAACTGGGCGGTGGCTGGTAGATTCATGTCGAAATAAAATTCCGTTGCTGGGGTGGAGTTGAGGTACAGATGACCTGCAAAATATAAGTGTTGTCGGAGTAAGTTCTGCCGAAAATAATTGATTTTTCGAAAACCAATTTGAACCAACAATTTAAACATATATTACAAACCTCCAAAGATTTTGGGAATCATAGTTGTGACCACCATAACAGTTGTCCCCGAAAGGTTGCCGCAGCTTCATCCCATAAGGACAGATACACCTCAACATTACTGTAAGAAAAGTAATTTTAATGACGATGGCATGTTCATAAAAGATATGTGAAATAAGTTTTAGTTAGCTTACGGTTCGATGACGAAGCGGACAACAACTCGACTCATCACTCTAGCGTTCGAAAGTTTCGGAACCTTGGACGGAACGAATCATCCCAACAACATCTGCAATGTGAAACACATGTACTGACTTAGTCTGAGACTATGAATAAGTTAATTACAAAAATAAGAAAATTATTTTGAGAATCATATACAGGAAATAAACCTGGGAGATGCTCAAACTTCCTCAGCATAAATTTGTGGAGGTTGATAACTGGTGCATTGACCAAGACTTCATCAATGGTTGTTTGTGGGAGAAACCAGATCACAAATGGGTTGTCAGTAATCTTGTACATATTAGTGCATCTATCAACCTCTAAGCGGAAATGACCGGAGCGAGCAGCAGGAATAAATCCATGGATCACAGAGTTCTGAGAACAAAATAAAAGATTAATCAAATGATTAGTTTTTCTGGAAAATGGGATCGTAAATAAATGGTACCATACCTGCTCATCAAGGAAAAGCAAGGCGATTCCCATGAAATCACCTTGCTTCTTAATGTTTCTAGAGTCCCAAAAACGCAGGAGGCGTGCGACGACAAACTGACCGGATCTACTAAGGCGGAGATCGTCGAACGGTGTTGGGGCAACAACGGCAGCAGCGGCAGCCGCGGAAGGCATGTTTGGGACGGCGGCGGAAGACATCTTTGTGAGATTTTCTGGAAGCTAAACGGACAAATTTTATCTGAGAGTGATTGTGAACGATTGTGACAGCCTCCTCCATCTCCCATTTATAGAATACGAAATCAACAGATGAAAAATATCCAAAACGTTACAGAGTTTTGTGTAATCAACACAACACTTATTGTCAAATTTAAGAACACTTTAAAGCTCGAGGAAGGAAAAGGGATGAAATGGTTCGTCGAGGAAGGGAAAGAGAAACATAGGCGACAACTTCCACAATGGAAGAAGGAAAGAATGAGACCCTAGCCTAGTAAAGCAAAATGCATAGTTTTACTTTGGCAACAAAAATGGAGGCCCAGACCCAACTATCACCCCACACGACACAATAGAACATATGAGCCCAACGCAAGATGTTGTTGTTATGTTTATTAAACCAAACCGATGATAATAAGACAAATCAAAGAATCAGCCTACCAACCTAACCGGAAATCTTGCTGGTCCCATAAGCATTTACAAAAATCCAACGTGGATGTCTTAAGAAGAGATAAAAGAGTGGCATTTTTTTTTAAACACTTTCATTAGATGAACACGAGATAATCCCAAATACAAACCAACATGGTTACAAAAGGAAGGAAATTAAGAGAAAAGGAAGTCATAATGCAGGGATTTCATACTTTCAATCGCCCAGCACCAAGATTCGAAAGAAGCATCTGATTTTGTCAGGATAGTTATGAAAGATCTACTTCCATGAAGTAAGACTTTACCTTGAGAGTTTCTTAGTATCCATGAAGCACCACTTTCTTTTTTATTTTTGGACCAGGCATAACCAATGTCACATTTGAACCAGTTATCAGGAGGTGGTTTCCATCCAAAAATGATCCTCTTTTTCTCTTCGATGTTGATCACTCTCTCTTGATGTTCGATTTCTTTGACAAAGAACCAATGCTCTGATTCTTTCAAAATTGAGTTTGCAAAGAGAGGTCCTATCGAAAGATTACCTTGAAAGAGAAAACCATTCCGATTCTTCCAAATTGACCAAAGAATCCAAGGTCCACTTCTTCTTATATGAGAGGGGCAATTTTGATTGTTCCTCATCTTTAGGACATAGAAAACATTGGAGTAAATGGAGGAGGGGTCAAAACCGTTAGATGGAATAGGGAAGTTGCATAAGGCCCAAGTTTGTCTTGCCAAAGTGCAGGTGAAATGAACATGATTCATGGATTCTCCTTCCACACCACAAATTTGACATCTTGAATCCAACTTCATTCCTCTATCAATAAGATGGTCAGCAACTGGAATGGCTCCACTAATAACTTTCCAGAGGAAGATTTTAATTTTTGGCTCAGTGTGTAAAGACCAAATGTATGTCTTTATACCGTTTAGTGAGGGAAGAGCTTGACCTGAAACAAGGGCATCTTTCCTAGCATCTTTCTCAGCAAGCCAATATCCAGATTTGACAGAGTACTCCCCTGTGGAAGTGTGATTCCAGCAGTAAAAATCAGGTAAAGAAACTGCTGGTTTTATCTTTAGAATAAGATCAATTTCTTGTTGATAAAACAAACTTTCCAACTTCGCAAGGTCCCAAGAATGATAATTAGGAAGTAAGAGGTTTGAAATCTTAAGATTTAAATCCACCAAGATATTCTTCATGAGGGGAATGCGGAGTCTGTCGCCGTCAACTAACCAAGGTGTGGACCAAACCGCAATTGATTCACCATTTCCAACCATGTGCCTCAGACCTTTATTCAAAAGTTCTCTTCCATGTAAGATGCTACGCCAGGCATATGAAGTTCTTGAGCCCGTAGAAGCTGAAAGGAAGGATCCTCTGATATAGTATCGGCTTTGCAGGAATCGAGCTAGGAGAGAGTCTGGATTTGTGAGTATTCTCCAGGCTTGTTTTGCCAATAAAGCTTGATTGAAAAGTTCAATATCTTTAAAGACCATTCCTCCCATTTCTTTTGAAACACAGAGTTTGTCCCAACTAAGCCAATGGATTTTTCCTTTGTCCTCTGCTGATCTCCACCAGAAAGCAGCCATTGCTGATGTAAGGTTTTTGCAAGTGGTTTTGGGAAGCTTGAAGCAGGTCATGGCGTGAATTGGTATCGCCAGTGCAACATATTTCAAAATGATCTCCTTTCCAGCTTGAGATAGGAATTTCGAGTACCATCCCATCATTCTTCCTTTCATTTTGTCTTGTATGTAAGCTAACATTTCCACTTTAGATCCACTGAAACATTCGGGGAGACCCAAATATGTTCCTGCACCTCCTTCATTAAAGATACCTAGCTTGGAACGTATCTGGTCTTGTAAGAGAGGACAAACATTTTTTCCAAATGTGAGAGAGGATTTTGAGAGATTTATAACTTGACCAGTTGCATCACCGTATTTGTGTAATATGTCTTGGAAGACTTCACACTGAGAGAGATCAGCTTTGAACAAGAATAAACTGTCGTCAGCAAAAAATAGATGATTAATAGCAGGACCATCTAGGCTGAATTGAATCCCATTCAAAGACTCTTTGAGGACAGCTTGGTTCAGCATGTGAGTGAGCCCTTCCGTACATAAGACGAAAAGAAAAGGAGAAATTGGATCAACTTGTCTCAATCCTCTTTCAGGAGAGATTAAACCATAAGGTTGACCATTTAAAAGGACTGAATATGTCACAGAAGTCACACATGACATAATCCAGTTTACCCAAATGTTATCAAAACCAAGAGACAGAAGTAATGCTTCTAAGTAGTTCCACTCTACTCTGTCAAAAGCCTTAGACATATCTGTTTTTGCTGCCATAAAAGACTTAGAGATGGCATCATGAGTTCTGAGACTATGAACCGCTTCATGGGCAAGAATAATATTATCAAAGATAAGCCTATCTGAGACAAAAGCTGATTGGGTTGGGGAGACTATATGAGGGAGGAATTGTTGAAGACGAGATGCTAAGATTTTGGAAATAGTTTTATACATTACCGAGCATAAGCTGATAGGTCTCAAATCAGCCATAACCAAAGCATTCTTCTTCTTTGGGATAAGACAAAGCTGAGTATAATTCCATTCAGATGGCATGACTCCAGTATCAAAGAACAAAAGGACCTCTTTGGTAAGTTGATTGCCCACAACATCCCAATATTTTTGAAAAAAGAAACCTAACATCCCATCAGCTCCAGGAGCACTATCTGGCTTGATAGAAAAAACAGCATCCTTAACTTCCTCTTTTGAAACTTTTCTTGTAAGAGAAATATTCATATTACTTGTAACTCTTGTACGGAGGTCTTTAAGTAGATCAAAATAGTATTCCGAGTTGGAAGATTTGAAAAGATTAGTGAAGTAGTTTATAGCAACCTGACCTTTAGATGCTTCAGAACGATGAAAAATCCCATAATCATCTTGAAGTTGAACAATGTCATTCTTCGATCTTGCAACCTTGACTGCAGCATGAAAAATTTTGGTATTTCCATCACCGAAAATAATCCAATCATCCTTACTTTTTTGCTTCCAAAAATTCTCTTCATCTTTATAAGCTCTGATCAGAGATCTAGTAAGGAAATCTATCCGCGATGAGTAAGGATTGGATGAAGACTGCTCTTGCTCTAAATCTAGTTGAAGCTTAGAAATTCTTAAGGCAGAGTTTGAAATATTATCTTTCTTCCATCTACTTAAGGCTTTTCTACAAGATCTGATACGAGAAGCAACACTGGAGTTTGGGTATGAGGAGTGTGGATTCCAAGCTTGAGTGATGGTTTCTAATATCAAGGGCCGTTGGAACATTCTTTTGTCAAAACGAAAGGATCCTCTATAAGAGTCTTGGGATGAAATGAGCTTGATCAGGACAGGACGGTGATCAGACCCTCTTTTTGCAAGAAAGGCTTGATTAGAAGTGGGAAAAAGATCAAACCATTTTTTAATTCCGAAGGCTCTGTCAAGTTTGCTTTGGATCCAAAGTGTATGCCTCTTGCCACCCCAAGTAAAACTATCTCCTGTACTAGGTAGTTCAATCATACCACAGATATCTAGCATATCTCTAAAAGCTTGGAAGGTTGATTCATGACGACGAGGGCCACCAATCTTCTCTGAGTTGATTAAAATTTCATTAATATCTCCAAAAATGCACCAGCTATTTTTTCTGTTAATGCTGAAACGTATCAAACGCTCCCAAACATGGTGTCGCAACTTTGAAGTGGGGTTACCATAGACACACGAGACATAGAAAAGTTTATCTTCATATAAGATTTTTACACCCATCACGTTCTTGCCAGCATACAAAATATCCACCCCTACACTGTTCTTCCAAAAAAAAGGCTAGACCCCCCAAGTATTTACTGGGTCAACAGTGTACACACGATCATATCCTAACCAGCATTGCAAGTCTACTAGAGTATTCCGAGAGTTCATAGTTTCCATTAGAAAAAGCACCTCAGGAAAGTACGTACGCCGCAATTCCAAGAGGCGTTGAACTGTCAGGCCATGAGGATTTCCCAAGCCCCGACAGTTCCAGCTGATGAAGCTCATTAGGCTTTGGATGGTCCCTCATGCGGGACCATCTTTAATGCATTGCTCTGCGCAGTCTTGGATGCATCAACCAAATTCGTTTCTGTAGTCCTTTTGAGTGCGTCGATTTGCATAGGTTCGTGGAACCTGTTTTTGACAGACCTGTAGCTTCCAGTAAGATCATCTTCAGCTTTACGCTTCTTGTTTGTGGTATCCATAGTGATTCCTGTAGTGGCTAGCTTCTCTGAGGACTTGGGAGCCTTCCTTTGAGATTTAGGGATTCTTTTGTAAGTTCTTGGCTTTTTTTTGGATGGTGGTGTAGATGCAGAGGAGCTTGGGATCTCAGTAAGAGTAGCGGTTGAAGGTGGTTGACTTGAAGACGGTTGAGCAAGAAGCATTGAGAGTCTGCAGAACACATTGGTCATAAAGTTAAAGTGTGTATGGCCTGCAGAGATTGCCGAAGCCATAAGCTTTGGAGACTGAGAGCTGGTTCCAGATTTGGTGATATTCTTGTCGAAGTCGAACACTATTCCTTTCCCTTTATCAAGATCAGTGGTGAAGATCGGAGGAGAGATTAGTTGAAGCGCAATTTTTTGAGTGTTAACATCTTTCTCTGCTTCTTTCACTGAGAAAATCACTCTCTGCTCTCTGACATGTCTATCTTCCTTGCTTAAGGCTAATAGATAGTTGCGCATTTCTTGAAGAACCTCCGGAGCAATACGAAGTCTACCAGAATAAGGGTGAATACCAACTTGATCTTCATTTAAAACGCCAAACATGGGATCATCTTCAGATAGGAATGGTTTTTTACCCAAAGGAAGAGTAGATCGGAGATTGACAGTTGAGGAAGCTTGCATGTCTTGATTATTGGCTAGAAAAGGACATTGATCTTTTGCATGTGTGAGGCGTTGACATTCTGTACATCGCTTCTGGACTTTCTCATAGAAATAGTAGATAGTAGTTTGATCGCCACCAGGGAGGTTAAGAACTCTTGATTTCTTCAGTGGTTTGATTACTTCGATTCTGATTTTGACACGAACATAATCTTGTCTTTGTGGTTTGTCTGGATCAAAAGCTACAGATTCGACATGACCAATTAATTCACCCAGCTCTGTAATTGCTTTCTCTGTATAGTGATTGACTGGAATATTACTAATACGAACCAAGATCGAGACAGATTGGAGGTAACCCGGAGGAGGTTTTTCAACCCATCGATCTATAGCTAGACCCCAGTCACCGTGTGTTTGCATGCCCTTATCAAGGACATCTTGAAGATCATGTTCATGCTTGAATATGAATTGAAATCTCTCTTTGGTAAGAGCAATTCCCCTGCATTGGTTAGCTTTTTGCCCTTTCCTTGGCATGTCCAAGATCAGATTGGCCATGTTTTGATGTGTAGGATTGAGAAGACGGCCGATCAAGCTGCATGCATTTCTTTCTGTAGCGTAGTACTGAGGGAGATCGGGAAGGGTATAAGGCTCATCATCATCATCTTTTAAGGAGAGTGCTAACATAGCTTTATCCATATCTGAAGACATATTGATCGATTATCAGAGAGCTTGAAAAGAGAGATTTAGACGAGGATGATGGGATAAGAGACGATCGAAACGAGATATAAGGTTTTTCTTGTTGAAGAAGATAAGGATCTTTCTTGTTAAAGAAACCAAGAAAGACGGTCCAAAGCTCTAGAGAAAGAAAGTAGAGAGAAGTGAGAGAGAGATTTCTTTCTTAAAAAAAAATAGAGTGGCATTATATATATGATTTTATTAACTTTTAGAACTAGAATGTGTAAAAGAGAGAAGAAATGACAAAAAAAATTTATATCAAAGGATAACAATGCTAAATTTTTGTTCCGTTTAGACAATTTTCCTTATAAACTTTAATGTGTGGATCATAAACATTAGTAATTAAAAATTAATGGAGGACTAGATTCTGACTCGTCCTCTTTGGAGGACGGGTACATTTTTTGTTTTGCATTTTATTTAAAAATAATAATTTTCATATTTATATTTTTAATTATTTTTTTTCTTCGTAATCATATTTTGTAAAATATTTTTTTTCTAAAATAATGAGTAAAAGATTTTAATTTATCTTATTAAAATAGTTGGACTAAATCTATATTAGTAGGTTCCTTTAAAAGGACGGGTATATATATATATATAGAAAATTTTAATTTTATATTGTGTTATCTGTAATCATCTTAGTGTTTAAAGTGGTTAGAGTTATTATTAGTTTGATGCAATTATAAAAAATTAGATTTAACGTTTATCAATAGGACATTTTAGGGATGGGCAAAAAACCTATATCCGAAGAAGTGAACCGAATCCGATTCGAAGAAGTAGTAACAAACCGAACTGAAATTGATTAAATATCTTAATGAGTTCAAGTTTTTGGTATTTAAAGAATCGAAACTAAACCCGACCTGAACCAAAGTATCTCGGGTTGCCGAATATATCTGAAATATATTTATATAGTTATAGTTATTAATTTTTAGATTTAATGTATATTAAAAACATTCAAAATATATAAGATACTTTTTAGTTGTTCAAAATACTTGAAAATATATACGAATAGCCAAAAGTACATGTCTAAAATACGAAACTATACTCAAGACACTAAAAATACTTAAAATATCTATTAATTTTCAATCCAAATATTCAAATCAAACCAATTTATATGTTAATTTTAGGTATTTTGACCTATTCTAATAAAATTTATATGTAATATCTATTTTTTTATAGATTTTGTGAAATTATAAATATATCCGGAATTTAAAACCGAACCCGCAAAGATCTGAACCGAACCCTAACCAAAATTTAGAAATACCCAATAGGGCTGAAATTTTTGAACCCGAAAATTCAAAATCTGAAAAAAAACCAAACCAAACCAAATGGAGGCCCGAACGCCCACCCGTAGAACATTTAATAAATAGTTTTTTTATCGAATAATCTATTAAAAATCCGTGAAACTAAAAAAAATTATAAGAATATTTATTTCTATTAAAAATCCACTTAGACTCCCATTATACCATATTTAAACATCATGTGCGTTGTTAATTGATAAAACTAATGTCTATATAAAATATTTTAAATTTAAATAAATTAATGTCTGATTGAATAAATCCCATATTTTAGGCTGAGATGTAAGTTATGTTGTTGTAATGTGATAATGAATTTTTGAAAAAATGGTGTTCAATTGTATTGTTTTTTCTTTTCCTAAAGATGTTCATGTATTGTTGCTAAAAATATATGTTAAATATGATTGAAAATCTTAAATTGAAATGTTTTTATATCGATGTAAACAGATTTAAATTATACATGGACGAATTTGAATATAGTCACATAAGATAAAAAATCAGCTTTAAATTTTTTAATAGAAATTATATATATCATTATAATTATTCTCGCATAGAAACTATCAAAAACTAAAAACAGTTTTAATAATGATTACTGTTAATTTCAAAACTACCCAAAGAAATAGAGAGTTACGTTTTTTTACATTAACAAAATAGTTATGTTTTTAACTTTTAAAACCATAGTATTATATGCTACGTAAATTAAGAAGTTATTTTTTCTTTTTGAAAGAGTAAAATATGTAAATAACTAGTTGGACACTACCTTTTATTAACTGGAAATATTTGTGTTTAAATGAATAGATAGTTTGTTTAAATTTTACAAATTTATTTAGAAAATGCCATCTTTGTAGTTTTTGTTTAAAATTAAGAATTAATATTTACGTGGTCATTTTAAATGATACTAACAACACATAAATATTTTAGAAAAGTGAAAATATTTCACATTTTTAATAATAATTTAATTTCATATATAACAATATATTGAATTGTTTTAATTTTACAAAATAGAACAAAACAATTATTCAACAAAAAAAAATCATCCTAAAATTAAGGGCTAGTTCAAATGAGATTCTATTGTTGGATTAAATATATTTAGTTAGGATTAAATAGATTTAGTTAGGATTTAAATAAAAAGCGTAGATTAAAAATATATCACTGACATAGGATGATAAATAGTTTAAAATTTCAAGGTGATCTCAAAAAAATCCCTTGTGTTTTAATAGTATTGATGTGTTCTATTATATTAATTGTTAAAAATAATCCGATTACTAAGTTGGATATAATCTGAAAAGTTTTCAAAATCGATCAAAACAGTTATGCAATCGACAAATCAATCCAAAAAATAAGGTTTCGTTTTTGTATAGTTATTAGTTTTTGTTTAGGATCATGAAATTTTAATTATAAATTTAACTACATAAAGTATCGAAATAATATACTGCTATTTTAGGTTAAATAGATCTTAAACATTAAACATGAATTTTGATATTAAAGTCTTCAGTAACAATATATAGTTCAGTAATAATATATTTTTTTTCAAAAAAAAAGTTATGTAGACTACATTCATGGTGCTATGAGAGATTATAGATAATATATTTCGAAAGTATCTCTGTATTATTTTAGTAGGAGGTGGAATATGTAATAATATTGTAATCACAAAATTATAAATATAGCGTAAGACCTTCAAACGTAACCATAAACCTATATTATAATATTGCAATTGCAATCATAATTATGTTAGTGCTCGAGATATTCTCGCATATACGTTTGTAGCCTAAGGGAACACTAGATTTTGATCCGCGCTTACAAAGCGCGGATTTATTTTCCTTTTCTTTTTTAGTTGACAAATATTTATCAAATGTCATATTTTGATTCGCGTTTTCAAAGTGCGGGTTTATGATTGGTGAAAACTTTATATAATCAAATTTATATAACTCGTTTTGTATATGCATTTAGATAACCCGTCTCGTATATGTATTTTATGTTTGATTAAAGCCATATTGTATACGTATTTTAGGTTTTAAATTTTGAATTAAATATTTTAAATATAAAAGCAATATAAATAGTTTTATAGTTTTGATCATTGTTTTGAAATCAGACTTGGACCCGCGGTTGAACCGGTAAATCCAGTGATCAAAGATAAATCCAATTTGAGTTTTGTGAGAAAAAAAAAATTTAAAAACCCAACAAAAACCACTGAAACCGGAATCCGGTTACCGGTTAAACCATTTGTTGTAATAGTAATTGTTAAAAATTATTAAAAAATACTATTATCGTGTTCCTTTGTAAATGACTATTTATGTTTAAAAGTTTAAACTTCATTTTTAATGAATTAAGCTTGTATAACTCTAATGAATTAATTTTATTATGTGATTAATTTTTTAATAAAAATAATATACTTTTAATAAAGATTTATACTTTGAATGAAAAAAATCATTTTTATGAATGCTTAAACTATATTAAGGAAAGAAAAAAAATAAATGTTTAATTTTTTCACTACACAAACTATTAAGAATGATTGAAAAAAATTATTTGAATTTAGATTCAATGGCCCAAAGGAAAAAAAAAGTGAGATTTCTTAATCGGCCCAAATGACCCAAGAGATATTTAATGTAACAGTGGGCTGGATCTGAAAAAATAATAGCCCAATATAAATGTGTTACTAATATTACTTGATTGCCCTTAATGAAACATGCAATGTTAGTTTTTAAAAGGGCATGTTTAGTAAAAATCCAAATGTGCTTGTACTTTAATAGTATAGATTAGAAAACGTTTGGTGCTTCCGTTAAGAAAATATAGGAGTTGCTGTTCAGATAAAAAGAATATTAAAAAGCAAAGGAATTAAATAGAAAATGTAGCTTTAAAAATATTTCAGTTGCAGAATCTTGTAAATATGGTTGAAACCCCTGTTCGAAAACGCGCCGCCGAGGGCCGTATACTCGCCGGATAAACGCTCCATGTAGTCGGTCACTTAATCTGTCAAAATTTTAGAGTTCATCATTTTGTATATTTGAAGCTCAAAATCACATGTTCCATTGCAGATCTGTTATATTTCAGTTAAAACCAGTGACGGAGGTAGGAAAATTTTTTGTAGGGGGTAAAATTAAAAGTATTTAAAATACTCAAGGTAAATTGCAATAAACAAGGAGGCATAATTGAAATTATGCTATGTTTTACATGAAGATTTGAAATATTGTTGGGGTCAGTGCCCCTCTCCTACGTAACGTGGCTCCGCTACTGGTTAAAACTAACAAGATTAAGAAGAATAGGCAGAGAAATCGCAAAAAAAAAGAAGGAAAACGGCTTTGAAATTTGCAAGCGGATTGTTGAAGACAAAGACAGTTTAGTCATTTGACCTCATTAAACCTAAAAAACAAAAAGAAAATGTCCAAAACAGCTCTAGCTCGATTTGAACCATGGTCCGTCCCATGCATTAAACAAGCGGACGCTAACCACTGGACCACGTATCAATTGCTGACTATTACACATATTTAATTTATATTAAGTGAAATTAGATAAAAACCCTAAAATTATTCTCCGATTAATCCTCGTATAATTTCCGAATAATAGATTCGGCGCTAGACGCTACCTTACCGCACGCGTTACGCCTAGCGTAATTTTAACAAGGGATTGAAACAGAAGGTCATCTAAAAAATTAGAAGACTTTATGTTTTAAAGGTATTGATTAAGCTAAATGACTCAAAATGTTATTTATGTGATTTGGCAAAATAAAATAAATTAGAAAAAAATGCAAATTACCCCTCAAATGGTTAACTTCACTCTTGAGAATTCAACTTTCGATGATCGCGAATTGCTAATCGGAGTAGAAGAAAGTTGTGTGGGGCTGATTTGAGAAAATTTCTAGGGTTGAGAAGGAGACAACGGAGCGGCGAGTTTCTTCCTTTTCTCTGAAACATGATGTTCCAGGTCTCAGATTTAGGACAACACAGTTACTGTAATAAGATTCGAGACGTAGAGACTCCAAGCAGCAACAATCGTCAGGACAACATCGGTAAGATCGATCTCATGTTGTTAATTAATTAAGAAAAAACTGCAACTTGAAGCTGAAGGGAAACTGTTTACAGGTTCAATGAAGAACCATCCCTACCGAAGACAAGAAGCAAGCTTTTCATCAAATCATGGCGATAACCAGGACAACAATGGTCCCTCTCTCTCATTGTTTGAGATTTGCTTCAATTTTAAAATAAAAGCATATATATATATATGATGATGATGTTTTCTGATACAGAGCTTCCAAGAAAGAAAAACAATCCAGAAAATGAAGCAGGTTCTTGTATTGTTGCCGATGCAACAGCTTCGAGTCTACACACATATACACCGGTGGTGCGTTCTTGAATTGACTGAAATCTCTTTTTCTCATTAGCTAATTGAGTTGTTGCTTCTATAGGTAGCAGACAGACATTTTAGTGTTTTAGTTAGTCATGAAACTTTGCTAAAGACTCAAACTTTTTATGTTCAAAAGTGATATATAAAATTTATCCAGAGTGATCAGTGTCTTCGAGGCATTAATCATTACTCATTTTGGTTTCCTTTGTTAGTCAACTTCTGTTTGAAGATATATATTTTGTCGGTTTATTTCAGTGTGGTTTGGGAGAAAGATTACTGAAGTTAAAACCATCTTTCATTATGCTTTGATTTGATTTGATTTGGTTTAATTTTCCTACACTAGGACTTGTTACTTATAAAATAATTAACTTAGTCTACTTAACCAGTTCATTTGATGTGACTCTAGTGTTCATTTGGTGGTTGCAGTTCCTTACGCAAGATTTCACAAGCTTAGGTGGTATTAAGAGCAAATGTCACAAGAAATGTAGTCCGAAACGGATAATATCGCCAGATTCGTCAATGGGGACACGATTCGTAACATTTACACTTGCACCTGTTGATGTCAGACATTGTAGACTGGTAAGATTTCTTGATTCAAAACGGTTAGTTTTCTCTTTTATTGGTTTTGACACCTTCTTCGATTCTCTAACAGCGTCTTCCAATGCAATTCTCGAGGGAGAATGGCATCAATAAGCCTGGAAAAATATATCTGTTGGGTAACAATGGCTCAAAGTGGCTTGCAAACCTTCTCCTGGAAAGCAGAGGAAGAATGACTGTGGGAGACGGCTGGAAATCATTTGTTAAAGCAAACGGCTTAAAGATCGGTGAATCCTACACACTGGAGTTGAATTGGGAAGACACAACTCCTGTTCTCAGTTTATACCCTACTGATCAAAGCATTGGCGTTAGAGCAGAAGGGGAGTGTTCAGAAGCAAGCGAGAATGAGTCCCTCCCCATAAAACCAAGCGGCAGTGGAACCGAAGTTATCAAATATGAAAACAGGAATGATGAGAGCTGTTCAGAGGATAGAGAGAAGAGTCATCTGCTGTCGAGAGATTCAAGTTCAGGAAGCCAAAACCGATTTCTGACTTTAACAATCACACCTGACAGTCTCAGACATGGTAGACTGGTAAAATTCATCAATCAATTCTTGCTCAATATCTCATCACATAGCAGAAGGGTATTTACTTAATTTTTTTCGTTAACATCTTGTTTATAGCGTCTTCCGTTGGAATTCATGACGGAGAATGGCATGAACAGGCCTGGGGATATAACTCTCTTGGGTAAAGATGGTGCAAAGTGGCTGGCAAGTCTTCTGCTAGAAAGAAGAGGGCGAATGTGTTTGGGAAAGGGATGGAAAGATTTTGCTAAAGCAAACGGCTTAAAAACTGGTGACTCCATCACGTTGGAGTCAATATGGGAAGACTCAACACCTGTGCTCAGATTGCTCAATGATAGAAGGCAAGGTGAGTGCTCACAAGCAAGAGAGAAGGAGTCTGCTTACACAGAACCTAGCAGTGGAAACAAGAGAGAAGAGAGCAGAATATACCCTTTTAGAAGGCTAGATTCATCCTCAGTAAACCAGAACCGATTTGAGACATCAACAGTTCCACCTGAAATAGTGCGTCATGGTGCTCATGATTATCATATTGGCGAAATTGTTGTTTTCAGAGATGAGGGAGATATGATGTTCCAAGTATCAGACTTAGGACCTAGATTCTCTGAGATTCAAAATTTGCTACCTCCAAGCAGAAACAATGATCAGGAAAACACTGGTAAGATCAGATTATATTTAACTTCCAAACATATGTTAATGTGGAGAGTTGTTTTAGTCAAAATATGTTTTTGAAGCTGTACACTTGAGGAAGAACTGAAAATTGAAGCTGTTTCTAGCAGACGTTATTTTGAATGGTAAACAATTTTAGGGGTTTTCTGATACAGGAAGCGTTTCGATAATAAGAAAAGAACGAGGCTTTTCATTATACGATGGAGATGATCAGTACAACATTGGTATATCAACGTCTCTTCTATTTCATTGTAGTACCATATGTAGATGATTCTAAGGTTACTTTACGTGCTTTGGTGGAGTGTTTCTACAGAGCTTCCGAGAAAGAAGAAAGTGAAGAAGAACAACCAAGGAACAGAAGCAGATTCTTCATCAATAGGCTCTTGTTTTGTAGCCCATGTCACAACTTCTAATCTACACACGGATGCACAGGTGATTATATTATTCAGTTTACTTTACTCCTTCAATAACTGAATTTTCATGCTTGAGTTTATGCAACTCATTAGCTAATTGAACCGTACTTCTAGTAGTAGGCATTTCAGTTTTGGTTTGTCATGAAACGTTAAACTAGACAAAGTGTTCTGTAGCTTGGTCCCATGAGAAAATGCTTTAAATGCCTGAACCCGTTTCCATACTGATTTGCAAATGGGTCTCTTAAGTGAACTGTTTCTCCCAGGGATAGCATTTTGGTTTGATAGAATAGTTCAGCAACAATTTGATTTTGTTCTCGTTGATTGTTACATCTTGTATAACTATATTCATTTTGTCAGTTTATTTCAGTTTTATTAAACTCTGGTTTGGAATTAAATTTCCTGAAGTAAATCAAATTCCTTTTGATGTTATTTTGCTGGTTTATTTCTAGAATTATGAAGCCTAACCAAAGTGTGTCATTGTATTGAGTGATTTAATCTAACCCTTTTGTTGATCAAGTTTTGAATGACTTTATCTGACCCTTGTCCTTAATCTGCTGGTCTATGCAGCATTTTCCACAAGAATTTACAAAATCAAATAGTCCGACACAGATAGTTTCATCATATTCGTCAAGCGAGAAACAATTAGCAACATTCACACTTGCACCTGTTGAGGTCAGGAATTGTAGGCTGGTAAGATCATCATAACAGCTTTTGATTCAGAGGGCTAGTTTTCTCTTAAATCTATTCCTTGTTGGTCTTGACGCTTGTTCAAATCTGTACAGCGTCTTCCAATGCAATTCACAAGGGAGAATGGCATAAACAAGCCTGGGAAGATATATCTGTTAGGTAAAGACGGTTCAAAGTGGCTGGCGAATCTTCTCGTGGAAAGCAGAGGAAGAATGACTTTAGGTGACGGTTGGAAAAGTTTTGTTAAAGCAAACGGCTTAAAGACTGGTGAATCCTTCACGCTCAAGCTGGATTGGGAAGACACGACTCCTGTACTCAGTTTGTGCCCTCTGGAGTGTAGCGCTGACAGTAGAGAAGCAGGTGAGTGTTCAGAACCAATCGAGAAAGAGCCTCTTACCATAGTACGTACCAACGGAGAAGAGATCAGCAAAGAAGGTGAAAACAGGGAAAAAGAGAGCAGCAGCTCATGGGAGAGAGAGACAAATCTTATGATGTGGAGAGATTCAACTGTACTAAGCCAAAACCGATTTCTGACACTAACAATCACACCTGACAGTCTCAAACATGGTAGACTGGTAAGTTCATCATTCAGTTCTTGTTCCGTTTTACTGCATAACGAAACGGCAAGTTTTTTAATTCTCTGTTTCAAATATTTTCTAGCGTCTTCCATTGGAATTTATGACGGAGAATGGCATGAACACGCCTGGAGATATAACTCTGCTGGGTAAAGATGGTGTAAAGTGGCTGGTTAGTCTTCTTCTGGAGAAAAGAGGTAGAATGAGCTTGGGAAAAGGATGGAAAGATTTTGCTAAAGCAAATGGATTAAAGACGGGAGACTCCATCACCTTGGAGTCACTTTGGGAAAACACAACTCCTGTGCTCAGTTTGCTCCGTGTAGAGTCTAGCAATGATAGCGAGGTTTCAAAACAGTCAGGATCTAGCAGTGCAAACAAGACCAGGAAAGCAGAGAACAGCAGAGAAGTGAGTAGATCTTCAGCAATCCACAACCGAATTGTGATATTAACACTTACACCTGAAGGTGTCAGAGACTGTAAGCTGGTAAGCTCATCAAACGAGGCTCTAACTATAGAGTTGGGGTTAGTTTATTATTCAACTCTAATTGGCATTATTACTATCATATCTTACAGCAACTTCCGAGTCAATTCATGAGGACTAATGGCATCATGAACCCTGGAAAGATAACTCTGTTGGGTAGAAGCGGGATGAAGTGGTTTGGATATTTATTGTCAAAAGATGGAACAGTCGCTCTGGAGAATGGATGGAAAGGTTTCTGTGAGGCTAATGGGGTGATGCTAGGAGAGTCTTTCATTTTGGAGTTTATTCCCACAGAAGGCCCAGACCATGTTTTCAAGTTCTACTCCAACTACGGATACCATATACATAAATGTTAATTAGTAAGCTTTTATTCAAAACTAGGGGTTAAGCCTACGGGCGGGTAATCAAATGTGAGAATAGTATAATAAAATAAAATAAAATTTATTTTCAAAGTAATATTAATTTTAACAATGTTGATAATATTCATTATTATTTTTTATTATGGTGCTAAAAGAAAGAAAGAAAAAATAATGTTTACGAGAAAGAAATTCGATGTGTATTTTCATATTTTAATCTGATTGGTAAAATTTAAAGAAAGTTTGGAACTCAAAAAATTAAACCACTTACCACGTTCTTAGGACCACATCTAATACCTCCTTTTTTCATAAAAATAGAAGAGGCATGTGGTCATAAAATACCTTTAAATATGAAACATATCATGCTTCTCTCTTTCCTATATTTTTCTAATTTCAAATTACAAATATCATATATTTATCAAGCAATTCCCATTAGCTATGATGGATATAACTTATTTTCTGTCAGATTTATCTATTACTTTTTTTAAACAGATACATGTCTGCATAGAGAGAGGGGGTGTCACTTGACATCGCAAAGATATCATAAAATTTTGTTTTATATAAAATATTTTAAACAATCAGTAGCTGGATTAGTAAAGAGAATAACTGAAAGTAAAAAAAATAAAATGTTAGTATCGCGATTTATTTCTCTCGGTTGAAAAGGAGAAAAAATATGGTGCTAAAAGAAAGAAAGAGAAAATAATGTTGTCGAGAAAGATAGTATAGTTGCATTTTTATATTTTCACCTGATTGGTAAAATTTAGAGGAAACTAGAGTAACAAAAATGTTTTGTTCTAAAAGGTATTTTCATGTTTACCTTTCATTTATTTAATTTAAAATCATTTGATCACTAATAATGAGACATGTGACAGATCTTTTTTTTTCTTAAATGCAAAACTTAAACCACAAAAAGATCTTATCACAATCTTATCTTATACTATTAATAATCCTTATTTGAAGCATTTTAGAATGTCCAAATGGACATGGAAAATCATCCAATCAGGATGCTTGAAAGTAACATGTCATTAGTGAGTTGTCAATTGGGCTTTGCTGTTCATTGAAATCTCAAAAACGAAAATATGTATTGGGCTTCGGATAGTTAGTATCTCAAAAACCGATACGAAAATATGTATTGGGCTTCTGTTCATCGAGATCCAGCCCACAGAAAATCCATCTGTAAAGCCCAACTGAGCCCATTATTTTTTTTTTTTAACTTTTGTACTTCGTCTCTTCTGCGGCTCCGTCTCCTCACCTTTCCACTTCCCCTTCTTCTTCTCCGTTTGATTTCCATGAAACCCCACTAATCCTATATTGATTGTTCTATATTGATTGTTCTCCTTCAATGGAGCCTTCCTCTCTTCTGATCAGCCTTCCTCTTTATATAGCTTTCTTAGCTCCTTGAGAAGTTCCAGTTTCGAAAAAAAATCTGATTGCAACCTCGATGAAGATGGATCTCGCCGGCAACACCAGGAGTAAGCCCATCGGTTCTTCTGCAGCTTCGAAGTCAAACGGAAAGGCACCCGCTTCCGACTCCATCGTGGAGGAGCCGTTGATGTTGGTCAGCGACGTCGATCTCGGCCCTCGCGTCGGTGCTTTAGTTCTTCGTCTAATTCATTCTTGGGAGGCTCGAAACCCAGTCTCGAAAAAGCTTATTGGGCAGGAGATGCTCTTGATCGACAGGGAGGTATTTTAGATTAGCTTATGTTTGGTTCCGATGGTTCATGATCGAGTTTTATTTTTTTTTTAGGAATTTTTTAGCTTTCCAAACTGATAAGGCTCTCAGCTTCGGTAGATAATATACAGAGAATTTTGTAAAACCATCCGTTGCACATTTTTTTTTTGCTAGGTTTGTGTGGTTGTTGAAATACATAAATTAAAGGTTGATAAAATATATTATAGTTTGTCAGAGATTAACTAAGAGGATAGCATAATCTTTTTATTGGGTCATGTTTTAATGAAATTTTTTCGAGACAAAGGAAATCGCTGATATTCACCTTATGATTGATTTTTGTGGCCTAACCACAGGTTTGAAAAACATGTGATCTCACCGTCTACGGTTAGCCGGAAAGTACCAGTTGAGAGGCATGACTACTTTTTACATACCACAGGACACCAAACCACTATGAAATATCATCTCTCAGTTATATTGTTTTAAGGTTCGATGTAGTCTTTAGCTTTTGTTCCTGCATTTAAATAAAGTAATTAGTTTGCTCAACTAAATAAATAAATAAAGTAATTAGTTGAATACATAGATAGATAGTGAAAGAATCTCAAAACTTTAATATAATTAGTTCCTTCAACTTAAGAAAAGTTTTTGTTTCTCTGCAGGCGTAAAGGTTAGGAATGAAGAAGACAGTGAGTGTTTTTATTTAGTCCGCTTAATAATAAAGATGTATTGACTTTTTTGATTACTTCCTTTTGTAGCTTCTGCCGTCTGCACAACTACGACTTCATCTTCTGGAAAACCGAAAAGAATCAGGTTCGCAACAACTAGATAAGCTATCTCTCCATGTAGAGGTCCCTTCCAATACAACTGATGCTCTCTTTAATACAATTTTTAGGATGATAATTAGTCAGTTGAATGGTGATTATTTCATATTCAGATGTCATTGGTGTTGGATCCAAAGTGTTTCTCCTACCATGAGCATGTTAGAAGAAAGAGTGACAATGAGATGATCCCAAAGATGGATATAACTTAAGTTGATGAGGTAAAGAGTCTCTTTGGAATGATCTAGCAACTGACTTAGGACAAGAACTTCTAGACATGGCTGATAAGTACCCTGTCATTGCGGACAAGTCTCTCAAATTTGGAGATTTCAAGGTACAATCTTCAATTTTCGTTTTCACTGAACATATGCTGCATTTTGTCAAATCAGTTGATGATAGTAAGCGATTCCTTCAGGTGTTTCATTATCCAATATCAGCAAAAGCACCGTGGTGGTAAATCCTGATTTAGTAGAAGCTGTAAAGTTGAAATCTTGGTATGACTCTGGAGGTAATGAGACATGCACCGAATTTTGAAACTACAGTTATGTTTTGTTGTCTTTTAATGATTTGCTATCTGTTTTAGCTACTTGAACACTTCAAACCAAGTGAACCGTGGGGGAGTCCGACTTCTCTTAAATTAACTCTGCTAAATAGCCTAGACAGATTTCACCAGAAGATGTAATTGAAGACAAGATTCCATAGGTACTCTCAACATACTTTTTAATACCAAAAAATGAAAAAAAAATGTGTATCTTTGGGATTCATTTTATTTTCTTTGGTTTACGGGAATGATGGGACTCGCTGCTTCTCAAGGATTCAGAGATTAATTAATTGAACATGGTGACAGAATCAAGCTGCTTCATGCTGAAATTCATGAAAGCAATTGGGTCGTGCTTCCGGTTCTACATGTGAACAATCCGGGAAAGGTTGTCCTGGTAAATAGTGTGCACCATCGAGGCAGTAACTCTTAATTACTTGCCCGGCAGATACTTATGGCATATGTTAACCTAGCATGGATCAAAAAGTTGTAAAGCAGCTTAGGGAGTAGTTTGGGAGATAGATAAAATCTTTGTCAAATCATAGTTTTTCAAATTTCAAGCAGCTGAAGTTTGTTAATCGTATTGTCGTGAACTTTGTTCATTTTCTTTCCACCGTAATGGATGTCCAAAATATATTTTTAATAGTTAACAATAATTTTGTAATGTTTGAAAATTTGTCAAGTAAACTTGCATTAACATCGTAAGAACACAATTTCATTGTTGACAATGTAAAGTTTTTTTTTTGTCATCTGACAATGTAAAGTTGATGTCACAAAAATATCATCTGTTTTTTTGACCAAAAAATACTATCCGTTATGAAATAAATAAACTCACAGTATACTAATCAAGTTTTAATCAAGTTTTACCGTAAACTTCTTTGATATTTTCTATCTATCCTCTCTTATGTTATCTTCGGGTATGATCTTATGCTTGGTTTTGTAATATTTTGAAACTTTTCGTCCACGTGGCTTATTAATGATACAAACTAAAAGAAAAATTAGCTTCTTCTAACATTGTGAAAATTTTAATACAAAGCCACTACTAAAAAATCTGACACAATTACTATGATAATTATTTACCAAGAAAATAATAATAATAATTTTAAAGAAACAAAAAACAAAGAAAAATTATCTGAAGACTTTATCAAGAATCATTTTTAACACAGACTTTGTTAGAATCCAAACATATAAAACATGTTTAAATAAAAAATACTAATCAAAAAAATACTTTTCATGTACCTTTCATTTTAATTAGTTATTTCAAAAGATGGAGGTGTAGCTGTCCGTGTTACCCAATTTGTGGAATGGGTGAGCTTCTGCTGTCTTCATTTCTATTTTCCAAGTAAAAGTATTTCAAATTATGGTTAGATAAATAATTAAAATGCTAAGTACATGAAAATTATTTTTTTGATTAGTATTTTTTATTTAAACCTGTTTTATATGTTTGGATTCTAACAAGTCTGAGTTAAAAAATGATTCTTAATAAAGTCGTTTTAAAGAATTTTTTTTGTTCCAAATTAAATGACGTTTTCGGTTTTCTATGCAAAATTTAGTGACAGTTAATATTGTATGACCAATTATAGTATATCTTCTATTTTTTTAGTGGTTGGATTATGGTTAGATAAATAATTAAAAATATTTTTGTTTTGAAAATATAATAAATTAATGATTTCCTTAATTTATGTGCATAGTTCTAAAACGACTTATATTAAAAATGGAGGAGCATAATTTTTGGTTGAATTATGTAAAATGTTTCAAATTTTCACAGGTTTTCAAAAACAATAAAATTTATGGTAACTAAAATTTTAATATATCTAAACACATCTTCCGCGCGTAGCGCGGACAACAATTCTAGTGAATGTAAATTCATCTAACGGCTACCACGTAATAAAAATAAAGAAAATATGCAAGTTGACATGTAACAAATGATATCACTCAAATTACTCTAAAGAGTGATTTATTCTCTCAAATAAGAGGTTCAGATTTAGTACTTAGAGATCGAATTCACGGGGAACGGAGGGACACAAAAGATTACAATCTTTAGTAACCAAGCTAGGTTGAAATGGTTTTAAATGTAAATTGCAATTGTGAGCAATAATTAGTTGCTCAAGAGAATGCTTTTAAGGTTGTAAGTATTAAGAGAAAGTAGTTAGATTCAAGGTTGCTATTCAGTTAGTTCAGGATTATAATGCTATAGATGTTTTAATGAGTTGCTTGCATATACTAAAGAACTTCAACTCTTAGATCTGTCTAATATCTATCGTTATTAGACTCGTCTATTGATCTGTTTGCCGACAATATCGATCGATGTTTTGACAGCTTGTATCGGTCGATATGTGTGTTGTCGATCAATTACTCTATTTGAGTATTGATCGATATAGCTCTAGATCGAATTGAATATATGTTCACCAAAATCATAGACCGGCTCTCGTTTAACCCTAGAGGATCTCAGCTTATACAAGATGATGTCAGGAGAATGATTTATGAATTAAATAATTTTCAAAATCATATTCGAGTTAGCTACTCTAGAATAAGCTTTAGGGTTCATCAGGATAATGAGTATACAATTCAACAATCTATAGTTGGGGCTAATCCTTCATAACTATGTGAACTTTATATCTAACAAATAAATCTACTCAGACATGACTGAGAGACTTATAACATCAAGATAATGGTAGGAATTCATTTAGAAGACTGAACACTCAAGTTCCTCTTGATAACTAAAATATAGAATCTTATAACCTTGATGAAAACAGAATTAAGATGAAAAGAATACTTTTATTAATGAAAAATACTTAGAACAAGACAAGTAAAAGAACTAGAAAAGTATTAAAAGCATATGAAAGCACTAGAAAGCATACTTTGCCAAAACACATAGGCAAAGGTATAAATACTGAGTTCAATTAGGTTAAAAACTCGTCAGGGGAATTATAGTAATAATGAGAAATCTTGGGCTTCAAGTCGATTGAGAATATTCTTCCTTCTTCTGCATGCTCGATATCAATCAAAAGTACTATGCGTACATCGATCGATAGAGTATCTCGTCGTCATTTTTTCGGATGCGTCATCGATCGATTACACAGAATGTGTATCGATAGATATGTATCTCTGGATATCGACCTTGAGTTTTGATCTCATAGTCATCTCGGAAAAACTCTCCTTTAAGTTCCATAATGACACCTAAAACGTCAATTTACTCCAAAATGTCTTTGAATCTGAAAACATACCTAAAAGACTCCAAAACATAGATATATATATATATATATATATATATATATATATATATATATAGTAAAATCATAGAAATATCATGGATAAAAGTAGGTCAAAATCATGGTATATCAACAAACATAAAAATGAGTCTTGTAGAAGTGATAATCATAAATTAAACCAGAATCAGAAAAAGAAAGTTTCGAACTCAGAAAATTAAACCCATTACCATGTTCTTACCTGCAATACAACATGACCACATCTAATACCCATTTTTCATAAAAAAAAAAAGATATGTGGTCATTGGATACCTTTAAATATAAGACATATCATGCTTCTCTCTTTCCCGTCTTTTTATTTAATATTTTATAGATCTATATTTATTAAAAAATCTCGTTAGGGATATCTTGATGGATATAACTTATTCTCTATCAGATTTATCTATTACGTTAATAAATAGAGACATATCCACATAGATGGAGGGGGGGGGGTGGTCATTTGACATTTCAAAGATATCATAAAATGTTATTTTGTATACAAAATTTAAACAATCAGTAGATGAGTTACTAAAGAGAATATAAGAGTAAAAAAAAAAGAGTTAATGTCGCGATTTATATCTCTCAATTGAAAAGGAGAAAAAGAGAGAGTATAGTTGTATTTTCATATTTTCATCTGATTGGTAAAACTTACATGAAACTAGAGTAACAAAATATTTTACCCAATTTTTTACTCTAAACAATCACACTCTTCATTATTTATTTCAAAATTATTTGATCATTAATAATGAGACATGTGGTCTTTGGGGTCCTTTGAATACGAGAACTCACATGCTTCTCTTTTACCATTTTTTCTAATTCCATATTTTATACATAATATATTTTTCAAGAAATCCTTGATGGTGATATCTGGATGGATATAACTTATTGTTTGTCAGATTTATCAATTACAATGACAAACATCGAGAGATGGTGTGTTTCTTGACACCACAAAAATATCACAAAATGGTGCTTTGTATAAAAAACTGTTAAACCATAAAATGATGTTTTACCCTAAAACAACTATACTATCTATTCGGATATATAGTTAGGCGAAGCCCAAATACAGCTCATTCTCTGATACCGCCAGGTTCATTGTTTTTAAAACTGGACTTACAAATCAGAAATATTTTGGATCATGAATTATATGGTTCCATCAGGTTTGAATCAGATTCGGTCGAGTTTGGTTGGGTTAAAAACTGAATTAATGATATTTTGTAAATAATATGCATATTTTTACAAAATAGATTATATCAGATAAAATATTTTATTAGCCACGATATTTAGAATATCTTAAAAATAATAACTAAAATGTAACAAAAATAATAGAATAATTTAATAGTTCAATAAATTTAAATTTTATTCTCCAAATCTTTATTACTCTAAAACTTTACACATTTTAAAAAAATTATATACGTAAGTTAATTATATGAATTTTGAAGTAAAACAACTATTTTGTTCATTTGTAAATTATACAAATTTCAAAAACTTAAATGTTTCAATTATTAAAATCTTCAGCAAAAAAATGACAGTGAAATAAAACGTACCAATCCTATTTTTAGTTTAAAAGAAGAAAAGTTAATTATAAACAAAATTTTGGTATACATACAAACTGGGGTTTTCGAGTTTTTGACGGTTTTCGATATGAACTTTTAACCGGTTCAACTCTAATTGGATTTTGATATTAATCTAATCCGGATTCTTTTCTGTTCATGGTTTTAACCCGGTCTGAGCACTGGTTCGATCCGGTTTAAAAACACTGGTTAGTCAGGTTCAATCTGATATGTTGGGAGAGATGGCAAGTGTAGAGAAGTGAGTCTCCGTCTTCGAGTACTTCGACAATGACGAAATCAACGCTTCTTCTTCGCCCCCAGTTCTTCCACACTCTTCTTCCCAGCTTTCAAACTCAACTCGTAAAAACTACGTCTTCCTTCATCCTTCGATCACTTCCTATTCATCATCATCATAAATAATCAAATCCTTTTTTTTTCTTTATGTTTTGCGTAGATGATTCCCTCAGACTTCTTCTCGAATTACATCAAGGACTTGGAGACGACCACGGCGGAGGTAAAATCGGACTCATCCTCGGACATAACCTGGAAAGTCAAATTGACTGGTCGGGTACTTAATGATGGATGGGGAGACTTCGCCGTCGCTAACAATCTTCGGATCGGCCATGTTGTCCTTGTCCGATACGAAGGAGATATGGTCTTCCATGTTTCTGATCTAGGACCCTCTTGCTCTCACATCCAACACATTAAACCTCCACGACAGAACACTGATGATGATGGTAAGTCGCTTAATGAGAAAAAAATAATAATATATGAATTTTTATGCTAACTTGTGTGATCAGTTGTTATTTTATTTATTATAAAACAGGTAGATTTTTGTTGAGGAAGCATCCAAGAACATATGATTTTGAGGGTATTGGTACTTCTATTATATATGAATCCATATAGTATATTATGAGGTTGTAACATGCTGAATGTTTCTGATATAGAGGTTAATTTAAACAAGAAAGTAAAGATCAACAGTAATGAGACTAAAGCGGATTCTTCTTTTTCAGTAGACAACTCATTTAGTCTCCACACTGATACACTGGTAACTACTTTTACTTCTGTATTTACCCAAAATCTAATACTGATACTAGCTTTTGCACAGTCTGGTGACCCTAGTGTTTATCTTATGTTTGCAGTGTCTTCCACAACATCTTACAAGAAACTGTTCTGAAGTTCATTCCACAGAGATTAATAATGAGGAAGAGGACATAGAAAGGGAGAGGAAAGAAGACGAGTCATTATTATTGAAGAAGAAGTGTCAGCAGAAGCCAAGACCTGTCTCATATTCATCATGTTCACCATGTCATAAGCGATTCGTAACATTTACGCTCCCGCCTGATTATGCCACAATCTGTAGATTGGTAAGTTCATGAATAATAATAAAAGAAACAATAACTCTTGATTCTGCCATTATTGGTTTTGATGCATTTTGTTTGACCTATCTACAGACTCTTCCAAATCTATTCGTGAAGGAGAATGGCATCAACAAGCCTGGGGAGACATGTGTGTTGGGTAAAGATGGTACAAAGTGGCCGGTCAGCCTTCTACTGGACAAGAAAGGAATAGTGAGTTTGGGAAAGGGTTGGAAAGAATTTGTCAAAGCCAATGGGTTAGAGACAGGATTCACGCTCAAGCTGATGTGGGAAGACACAACTCCTTCGTTTAGTTTATGCTGTCCAGAATCAGCGAGTGACAAAGATGAAGAACAGTATTTAGAATCTATAAAGAAACAGTCTCTTTCAATAGATCGGAGAATTAGAGACAAGATCAGCAAAGATGAGAATAAGAAAGAGGAGAAAAGGTCGTGGGAAAGAGAAAAGATTCATCTGGGAGGGAGATATGTTGGTGATTTTGAGGGTATTTTTACTTCTCTTGTATTTTGTTTTATATGAATCCATATAGTATATTATTAGGTTGTAACATGAGGGATGTTTCTGATATAGAGGTTCCTGTAAACAAGAAAGTAAAGACGGACAGTCATGGAAGTAGAACAGAAGCTGTTTCATCTTCATTAGACTACTCATGTTTTGTGGCCTTTGTCACGGATTGGAGTCTAGACACCGATACACTGGTATGTAATTAACTTCTGCATTTACCACAATCATATATTAATAGCTTTGGCATGCTGTTTCTAGGGCTGGACATTAAAGTAGTCTAATTCCGTTTGCCAACAAAATTGTTCAAGTAAAGTCAAAAGTTAAACATCAGTTCTGTCTGACACAAACGTCTTAGGTAGCTTATATTTCAAGTTGGATTTGATTCATTGTTGTTTACTTAGACTCTGCTTGGTTTTGTTTGGTCTCATTTGAACTGCTTTGACTTGTCTTATTTTTGCATATTGAATCATTCATGTTATATTAGTTAGTCGAGAAACTAAACAAAAGAAGTCATGAGGAGATGTGACCCTTGTTTTTAATCTGGTGTTTGCAGTATCTTCCACGATATTTTACATGCTCAAATGGTCTGACAAGAAAATGCCGCAAGATTGTTTTAATCGATGGTGGGGGAAGATCATGGGAATTGGATCTGAGATTCAACGAATCTTCTGATATTTTTTTCATAAGCCCGGGCTGGAGAAGTTTTTGTGACGAAAACGGTCTAGAAGCAGGAGGCTTTTTTACGTTTAAACAAGTGGGAAACGGGGAAACTCCTGTGCTCAGTTTCGGCCCCATGGAATCTATCGAGAGTAGAAGGCAAACAGACTGTTCTGAAGCTCATTCCACAGAAGTTAGCAATGAGGAAGAGGACATGGAAAGCAAAATAAATGAAGACGAGACATTAGTGGATATAGAAAAGAAGGGTAAACCGAAACAAAGACCTGTGTCATATTCATCATATTCACCGTGTTATAAGCGATTCATAACATTTACGCTCCCACCTGATTATACCACACTTGATAAATTGGTGAGTATCGAAATCCACGCTTGATTCTACCATTATTTGGTTTTGATGCATGTTTATTTGATCTTTGCTCAATTATCTCCAGACTCTTCCAAAACTATTCGTGAAGGAGAATGGAATCAACAGGCCTGGGGAGATATATCTGTCGGGTAGAGATGGTACAAAGTGGCTGACACGACTTCTACTGGACAAGAAAGGACTGATGAGACTGGGAAAGGGTTGGAAAGATTTTGTCAAAGCAAATGGGGTAGAGCTTGGATTCACGCTCAAGTTGATGTGGGAAGAATTAACTCCTTCGTTTAGTTTATGCTGTGCAGGATCAGCGAGTGACAAAGATGAAGAAGAGTATTTAGAAGTTATCAAGCAACGTTCTCTTTCTATTGATGGGAGAATCAGAGATAAGATCAGCAACGATAAGAATAACAAAGAGGGGAAAAGGTCAGGGGAAAGAGAAAAGATTAATATAAGAGGGAGAGATTCAACTACGTCTAGACAAAAGCAATTTCTAACATTAGCAATCAGCCCTACCAGTCTCCTATGTAATAGACTGGTAAGTTAACACAATCAACTCTTGCCTTAAACTGTCTTTCTTGTACTCGTATTGGTTTATCAAACCGTTTGTGTTAGTTTATTCTTCTTTCAAATCTTTTTCAGCGTCTTCCAATGACATTCTTGAGAGGGAGTAGCATGGACAAGCCTGGAGTGATATATCTGTTGGGAAAAGATGATACAAAGTGGATGGCAAATCTTATACAAGAGGGAGACGGAAGAATGAAATTGGGAAAAGGCTGGAGAGCTTTTGCTAAAGAAAACGAGTTTAAGCCAGGAGAATCCGTTACATTGGAGTCAATCTGGGAAGATGAGACTCCTATGATCAGGTTTCTCCGTACAGAGTATGAGAGTTCAAAAGCTAACAAGAAAGAGTCCATTTACACGGAAGACATAGAACCTAGAACGAGAGATTCATCTTTAGCTATCCATGACCGGTTCTTGACATTAACACTAACACATGAAGACGTCAAAGCCTGTATGCTGGTAAAGTTAATTCAAACAATTTTTGTTTCAGTGGTGAAGATAGTTTGTCTTGAATTTTTAATTGGTAATGAGATGTGTTTGTTCATCTATTGTTGCAGATTCTTCCTAGCCAGTTCTTGAAGGCTAATGGTATCAATAAACTTGGGAAGATAATTCTTTTGGATAACAATGGAGTAGAATTGTCGGCATATCTACTGTCAAGAGAAGGCATTGTTGCTTTGGCCTGTGGCTGGGGTGAGTTTTGTGAAGCTAATGGCGTCAAGTTAGGAGAATCTTTCACTTTGGAGTGCATTAAAGAGCAAGACGGAACAGCTCCGGTGCTCAAGTTATGTTCTCAGGAGACTAATGAATAACAATAGGTTACTAAGGAACAGAAAGCATGAAGTGTAGAGTTGGAGAGACTGAAGGAAAGGAAGAAGCTCTACGGTAAACATGATTTTTTATTGAAGATTCCTTAGCTCAATGGTGGTGATAGAAGTCTTCAAGTTGGTTTGTTACATCATTCTCTCCAGACTTAGAGCTTCTGAAGTTTCTGAGGATTGTGGGTAAACATTTCTTCAAGCTTCGTCGTCCTGACTTCCACGGCCACCTGGTATTTTCTATATATGTCTGTGTCTCTGAGAAGCTAATTGAGAGCTGGGTTTGGCTTTTTGTTTGTGTTTGTGTTTGCATGTTGCTTCAGACGAACTGATCCAGAGAGGAAGAACTCCTTCGTTTGTGCTCCAGAGAGTCAGAGTCAGAAGAAGAGAGCAACTTCGGTGAGTTGTGATATGTCTCTCTGTACCTCTTGAATCAGACATATAAGAAAAGAGAATCATTCGGACTGTTACAACTCTGGTGAGTTGGATCTTTATATAACTCGCTCTGTTATAACTTTTTGATTGGTTAAAGTCTGTTCTCGTGGTCTCAGTTCGGATTTAGTCCTGTTTATGCCATTGATCTTCTCTGTTAATGTTTCAGTTTCAATTCGGGTTTTAAAACACAATGTCGTCTTGAAATTGTTATTTTTCTTGTAGGTTTAAAAATTGCAGTCTCCTTCAACAAAAATGGTACAACCTGCAATCGAAAAAGCACACATTGAGCTGGAATTTTCCTTACTTTCAAACTGATGCAAAGAGGAGGGGCTTTGATTATACGTTTTTCTTTAGAGTCCGAAGAAGAAGACTGCTCATCAGAAGCTAATTAATTAAAGTCTCTTTTCCACAGAACCGGTAAGAGATGAAGAGATCAACCAAGATGAAAGAAACTCACGGGAATGTTCCAAAAGGAATGGTAAAAAGGGTAGATCGATTTGTGACTTTTAACGCTCCAACTTAAACTAATTTTTTTCCGAGATAAACTATTTCAGCTATCATGTTTAAACTAACATCAACACTGACCGAGATTGTTCTAGTCAGCTGCGATGCCTATAATTATTGATGAGTCATATGCCATGTCAGAATGGTAATGACGGTCCCATGATGTCCTTTGAAGATTGGTTTCTTCTAACTTAAAATCAAACGGCCTGCATTGCCCAAATTAGTGACGAAAACTTTGCATTTTTAGCAGTATATCTTCCTTCAAATCTTCCGTTCAAAAAAGAAAAGGATAAATATAAGTTTTTCAGAAAAGAAATCCAAATGCAAACAGAGTTTTATGAGTTGAATTACCAAACGGAAGCAAAACAAGTGAAACAAGGAGTAGTGAAATAAATGCAAATGGAAGGAACAACGAAATGATCACTTGTTACTGGTAAGATGAACATCTTGAGGAAGAAGGGTGTAATCAATCTCAAGCTCCTCCAGAACTCCCTTGATAGCTATGAACAGCTCGGTTCGCCTGACATTTTTCTCTGCGAAATTCTGGAAGTTGATAGTGTGCTGGACTAGAAGATTCATCTTTAGTTTATTCACATTCTCAATCGCCCTCACCATCAACATCGGTTCTGGATACCAATGATGTGGGTTCTGCACCAAGTATCTGATCCAAAAAAAAACTTACCACTTACTCGCCAATACACACTGATATGTGAATAATAAAGAGGTTTTGTTTTGCTTAATACTTACTCTCCAATTCTTTTCTTGAAAGTGGCTATTTTCGCAGCCGGTGTTGAAAATGCGATGGAGAGTTCTATAAAATCTCCCATATCTGGACTTCTGTAGAAATTGCTTATTGATTTTGTTATTAAAACCGCATTTGGATAGAAGACTTTCTCGTTGTCAATCTTGAGGAATACGGTAGTCAAAAGATGTATTTCTTCAACCAACAACTTCAAAAAAGAAATTCCAATAGATTAGATGTGTTAATAGTGAGCAACCTCAAAATAAAACGTAAAAAGTTATTTACCATTACACCTTCGACAACACAACGGTCACCGACATCATAAGGGTGCATCACAAACACGAACACAAATGACTCAAAGATGTTCTTGCAAGTGCTTCCAATCATAAAAGCAAGTCCCACAAATTGTGAGGAGAAGACCAACAAAAACTTGGTTGATGCTATATCAAGAAGTATTAACCAAATGATGAATGTGATGATGGTCAAGACTCCAGCTATTAGTGTGTCCACCTGCTTAACCGCTGTTTTTGTGTCGTCCAATGAATGTCCTAGAGCTTTCCGGCTTGTGTAAACTTTAATCTGTTAAAGAAATTTGGCAACAAATTAAACATATATAAAAAAATGTACAATTTCTCCAAATCAGGCATGGACACAAAAACGAAAGCCTTGTTTATTATAAACATGGATCGCAACCAGCTTATAGCTTCTACAGAAGCCAACATAAAAATAAATAAAGCTTTATTTGAAAAAAGTGTTTGAAGAATGTTACCACCCATTCTGTAAAAGCTTTGCGTGTGATTTTTCCAGTTTCGGCACCTTCTATTAATGGAAGTACAAGATCCACCTCTTCCTTTATCATGAACCTTAACAGATCATCTTCATTTATGTAACTGAAAAAAACAATATCAATTATGTTACATATGTATATATGATTAAAGATGCAAACTAAAAGAAAGCAAAGTATGTTGTGTCGACGACTCACTTGCGGTTAGGCTGAGCAACATTGTTGAAGATATCATAAGCAGCAGCCACAGCTTCCATCTCACTAGTTATCTCTTTATCAGTTTTCCGTTTCCTATTGATACACTCATCTAAAGTGTTTGATATGGTTGAGAGACCTGAAGCTCTCACAGCTTCAATCAAAACTCGCATTGCTAAAGCAGAGACCTTCTCTTGTTTCATCTTGTGAACTTTTCCCATGTCAAGCACTTTCTTCCCTTTCACTGATCCATCCTCGGTGCTCATGAAGCTAAGATGTCCCCTCTTTGGCTTGCACCCAACTCTCTCTGCCTCTTCTACATGTGGAGGTCCCGAGAGGGTCTGGAGAACGTATTGGTGGAAGACAGACTCTTGAATTCTCTCAAAAAAGTTTCTGACGTTGAACTTTGAAGCAAGGACTTTCAAGGCCAACGTCTTCAACAAGAAAAGGATTGACCCAACGAGAAGGGAAACAATAGTCCAAGTTATAAGGTCGAGAAATTTCTTGGTCTTACGAGAGTGTTTGTCGTCTTCCTCGAAGAGAAATATCCAAGAAATCAGAACCAGGCTGAACCAAATGAATACTTGAACATTCTTCTTCAAACCATGCACAAAGTACAACACCTTTTTCCGTAGGAGATAGTTCCTTTCTATGATGAACACTGCTAAATGCATGAACCAGTTCGTCATGAACATGCCGCTTAGCGTCACCATCACAAAAACGCACCATTTCCAAACCTCCAGACCCCAAATCAAATGCTTGTTCACCTTATCAACGGTTAAACTCACAACCAAAGTGCATAAAATGACAACAAAAAATGCCAATTCAAGCAAAGCCCGAACCTTAATTCCACTTCGCTTCACTCGGTGTAGCTTAACCTTTTCGTAGATTTCTTCGTTTTCATCTGTTTCCTCCTCGTCAACTTCATTCAGTGCTGCTGCAGTAGCAACCTTAGGGGCTCCTCCATTTTCTACTATAGTCTCATCGAATCGAAAAGACTGCTGTTTTGCAAACCTTGAATTAGGCTTAGAGTAAACTGACCTTGAAAACGATTTCCTCCGAGCTAGACTTTCTTTGTTAGGAATTGGAAGATTCCTATCTGTATCTGTTGAATGAGATGCTTCTGCTTCTCTTTTATCTGGAACATTGATAACAACTTCTCCTCCAGTTTTGCTTGTCCTCTCTGCCATCCCTTAAGTCACCTCGAACCAATACGTTGCGATGCAAATAGCCCAAAAGCTGGATCAAGCCCTAAGAACACCACAATAGAAATGTACCAACAATGATTAGATCAATCATAAACTCTTACACCAAGATAAAACGAAATTTTATCTATTAGTACAGATACTTGACACAGACTTCAAACTAATTTTATTTTTAAAGCGACCAAACTGAGGAGCGCGTCTACCTTTTTTTAAAAAAGAAATTTAATAATATGAAATTAAAATCTTAAACCCTAACAGGAAACCCTACAATGTTTTTTTTTGTAACATGAAACCCTACACTGTTACACCAGAGATATGCAAGATCGACCCATTTGTTCGTTATTAATGAGTAGTAACTACTAAAAACAAATAACCTTTAAAACCCCACCAATAATCCTAAGAAAGCAGTAAGATATATCGAAAGTTTTCCAAAAACAAATATGCATTTTCACAGAAAATGAGAACCAGCATGGCCTAGTTCGATAAGAGCTTACCAATATCAGCTATACAAAAGTGACAAACACAACACTTTAGCAAGACGAGAAAAACAATGCAGATGCTACAAGAGATTTTAAGGGTGACTACCAGAAAATAAACCTGGACAGCTAAAAAAAGAAGAGTTGATGGAAATGCCTTTCAATCAGAATGCCACGATGATAAAACAGAGCAGGTATCGAACTTTATATATATCCTGATGCGGACCCAAAAAAATATTTTAAGAAACTTTAAAGGAAAAAGAGAAAAGTTAAAGAGCAGAAGATCGTACAAGAACCTAAGCAAGGAATGATCTTAAAACTTTAGTCTAATTTAACTGCATTTTAGAAATCAAAAGAATTACAAAGTTGGCAAAAACAAATAGGCCTCAATTAAAAAATATACACACTAAACGACTTTACTTCTTTTTTTTTGGAACGCTCACTAAACGACTTTACTATTTTTCTTAATTTGCATAATAACTTTGATATTTACATATATTTGTAAAATACAGACAAGTTGGGAAAACGTTACTAACAAGTTCTTGATCTAATGGCTTTGCTGTATTTTTCGGTTGTGTTAGTCAGCAGTCACTGGAAGGTGATGGTCTTTTATGCTTGACAACACAGAAGATGAGAGTATTACTTCAAGCATGTCGGGCTTTGATCATCTAGAGTGCGGTTAACTAGTAGATAGAGACACTTCAGTTTTGTTGGCGAATATGTAACTATTAGTGAATTATGGGATTGATTCTACCACTCATATCCCACCAATCACGTCCCCTAATTATCCCTTAATTAACACTTGGGAATCAAGCTGAATGTTATGGGCCCGTATGTAGTGATTTCATAGTTTTATATTGTTTATGAAAGTTAGATTTAATCATTTATTCTTAGTATGTTGTGATTTCATAGTATTATACTGTTTATGAAAGTTAGAATTAATCATTGTATTCTTAGCATGTCTTTTTTTCGTTAGTCTCACACTACCTTAGGCTTGGAATATCTCCGATATTGGTTTGTTGCTGGCAAAAGCTCATAAATGTGTCTACTTTGAACCTCTGAATCAACAAGAACTTTAAATTTAACTAGGTAGATGCCAACGAACTCACGGATATAAATACATTTTAGAAAATTTAGATGTGATATTATATCTTGTATCTAAATTTAAAAGATTAAATGTATTTTTAACATTCAGAATCCTCTAAGATAAAAATTTTAAATTCAATATTGCATTACTTTTTATGGTGGTAGATACTTGTAAATGAAGAATCCAAACACTTTTTGATTTGTTTAGTACTCCATCTGTTTCTAATTAGATGATGTTTTAGTACAAAACACACAAATTAAGAAAAATATTATTTATATTCAAAATATTTGATTAGAGAGAAAAAGTAACTTAAAATACTTGATTAGAGAGAATGAGTAATATTAATTTATTAATTTTTACCTTAAAAGTTTCAAAATTTAATCTAATTTGAAACAAAATTTACTTCCTAAAATATCATCTAATTGGAAACAGAGAAAGTATTTTTTAAACTTATATTATTAACGAGTCTGTCTAGAAAAAAAATACATATCAATTTCAGATTATTTTATATGTAACACTATTTATTTACAATTACTTATAAATAAATATACTATTAATTTAAAGATAAAAAATTACATAAAAGATTAAATTCATAATATATTATGAATCTTTCAATTTCTCCTTTTTAATTTTTATTGAATCACATTCTTCTTACATAATAGTATTTTTTTTTTTTTTAATTTAAACAAAGTAATAATTTTGTGAAACTCTTGAAAAAAAATAAAAGTAAATAGAATGATTTTTTTTATAAATAGGAGGTACTTGTTGATAATTACATTTTCCCAATAAAAATATCTAGAAAAATAGAAATAAAATATTAAAATTTTCAACGTAAATAAAAATAAATGTTACTTTTGCAGCTGAATAATAAGAGCAAAAAAAATACAAAAACAATTACGTTAACAAACAAATCTAAATAAAATTTAGTGTTATTGCTTATATACCTCGTTTTAGTATTTTAATACTAAAATATAATAACTTGAAAACAGGTGCCATCACATATTATGTTTACAAGCAAATATAAATCAATTTTGTTGTTTTTTATAAAACTAATTTTAATATTTTTAGTATAATGATAAATCTAATTATTATATAAATATATTCAACTAATTGTAATAATTAATAAATAAGAGAAAGATGTAGATAAACACAAATAAATACATGGAATTAACCTTTTTTTCAAAAATGTTTTCCATTTATTTTTTTAGATAATTTTTATAATATTAATTTTCAATCGGTAAATAATGAATTTTATAATTATTTATTAAAGATATCAAAATTTTAATCAATATAACTAAAATTATTCATTAAAACTAATGACTCAACCTAAAATCATAGAGAACGTGACAAGTAAAAAAATTCATTTCTCAAATAATTGTATAGATTGTTTAGGCTGTTTAACGATAGATGTAACTAGTTATTAGATTACTTTAATTATTTACCTAAATTAAATAAAACAAAAACATCAAACAATTAGTTATAATTTTAAGAGATAAATGACATATCAATATAAATCATTAAATTGAATTTTATTCAAATACTAGATATGAGCCCGTTGCACGCAACGGGTTTCATTTGATGTTTTAATTTAAGAAAAACATAAAATAATAAATTATAATTTATTATAGTTTTATGCTTGTTTTTTTGCATATGTTATGTGAGAGTTATTTTATAGTTAAAAAACAGTTGTTACAAATAACTTTAAGTTAATACATGTATTTTATAATCACGGTCATATATGAATTGCTATCAAGTTTGTACTTAGATTAGAGAAAAAACTATACACTTTCTTATGAAAAAAATATTAAAGTCAAATAGCATCAATCGAGTCAATGACATCATCAAACATTTTTTTATGTAATAATGATCATTATCATCATTATGTATTAATGTATTAGACGGTAAGAACGTAGTACAAATAGTTAAGGTGGTAATAACGATTTGTCTATGTAATTAATATTGACAGCATGATGATATGGACAAAACAAATGAAAATCACTTCTATGAAGAAAAGAAATGCGGCAAAGAAGATATAGAGCATCACCTTATATTTTTCATGAATCAATAATTATTTTTGGTGATCAAATATGAGAGAAATTACTTCTATAGATAGATGTGTGAATAATCATAGTTACTCTTGGGTTATGATTTTTTTTAATGATGACTTTAAAAAGGAAAATTAACATTAAATAATCTTTAACATTTTTTTGGTTGAAGTTTAAATAAATTACAAAAATAAATTAGTTTTACAAATTGGTTTTGGTATAGGTTATGTTAAAACTAAAATTACTATTACCTTTTTAATAGATTGTTTTATCATGTGAAATTTTTTAGGTTTATAAAGGAAAATTAACATTAAACAGTCTTTGACATTTTTTTAGTTTATATTTTTAAAAGGATAGTTACGAATTTTAATAAGATTATATTTTCTTTATTATGATAGTAGAAAAATAGGAAAATAAGTGTTAAATATTGTTAAAAATATTTACAATTTTTTTTTAAAAAAGATTCTCAGGAAAATTGGCAAAATCAATGTTAAATATTACACAAATTTATTTTGGTTTATAGGTTTTGTAAAAAAAGGATAATTACTATTTTCTTAAAAAGTCTTTTTAATTAATTTGCTTTCGTATTTTAACACATGTCGCAATCTAAAATATATATAACTGCCATGTGTCGCGATCATGTTAATTAGTAACTTTGAAAACTAAGCTTTATATAATAAGATATAGTCGTATTTTTTATAACCAAATCAATCATATTAATCATATACTACAAACCGGGATATTACATTATGAGTTCATAAGAGTCTGATATTTCGGCGAACAAATAATAATTGAGATTGTGATATCTGCTAAGATGTGTGTCTTTATAAATAAGATTCTATTTTCTTTTCAATTTTTTTTTTGTTTTGGTACGCATTGATTGATGTCGTTGAATTTTTTCTTGTGGGTAATCTTGGTCAAGATTCTTTTCTTTTCCTAAATATACCGGTTGGTGATTTATGGTAAAGCAACTAATTTTTCTATCTATACTATTATTTGAAAAGTAAATTAATTATTAGTTTTTAACTGATTTGCTATTTATTTATTTATTTAAACAATACCCTTAATAAATTTTGTATATAACTAAAATTAAAACCTTATTAGTTAAATAAATTAATATAAGTCTAAATAAATAATATAAAAATTTCTGGTAATTTTATATATACCCTTATTAGTTTAAATAAATAAGCTAGCAAAACCGTTATAAACTAATAATAAATTAATAGCATATTTAAAAGTCTAAAACCTGAAAAATGAAAAATAAGAAAAATAACTAAATTTGAATATAAGCTTCATTAAGTGTATTTTATAAATTAAAAAAAAATAGTTATTTAGCTAAAAATAAATAAATCAGTCAATGGGGAATAACTCATAACATGGCTGGCAATCAAAAATAGACTGTCTACAAGAGACAGGATGAGACAATGGGGAATAACTCAGGGTTGTGAATTGTGTGGAGAAAGATATGAAACAATAGATCATCTCTTCTTTGCATGTCCTGATGCCTATACAGTGTGGGAGAGCTTGGCTCAAAATCTGCTCGGCGTAGGGATAAACCCTGATTGGCAATGGACGATTCAGTGTTTGCAGAGAATGGGAGTGAAAGGTATGGACTCTTGTCTTGCCAGGTTATTATTCCAGACTACTATCTATCTCATTTGGAGAGGATGAAATGCTAGAAGACACCAGAAAGCCCGAACCCCTGTATCAACTATGCGACAACTAGTAAACAAGGCAGTGAAGAATAGGATTTGCTCTCTAAATTATAAGCCTGCACTCATCAGCTAGAAGGGTTGCTAAGGAGATGGTTCCAAGTCACTATTTAAGAATTTTTTTACACTGTATAGTTTTCCTATTCTCAGTGTTTAGGAAGAGGGCTTGAGTTGTACATAACAATTTTCTTTGATAGCTCAATAAATTTTAAATTTCATCAAAAAAAATAAATAAATAAATCAATGATTTAGTTAAAACCTGGATACTGTTTCTTCCATATAGATCAGACCCGGACAGATGGAGGTGCTCCTAGGAGTATCGGCTCGTCTGCTCACCACTTGATCTAGACTAAATGGATAGTCGACAAAAAAAAAGTTAAAACCTAATAAAAACACGAAAAATAAGAAAAATTATCTAAAAAGATGAAAAACATGACAAATTAGTAAATTTACTTCTCAAATAATACTATAGACAATTCTTAACTAAAATAATAAAATTAACAAAATATTTAAAAATAAGATTATTCTTATATATATATATATATATATATATATATATATATATATATATATATATATATATATATATATTTGTTGCTATCTGAAAACAAAATTTTTATTAAAATTTAAAAATATTAAGATGCAAAAAATATAATTAAATATTAGTAAAACATTTATATAAAGATATTTTTAAACTATTTCTAAGATATGAATGCTTTAAAACATTTAACACAATAATAAGTATATATTTTGATAAACAATATTTTACATATATTAATACTTTGATGTTTGATTTAACTATTTGAAAACAATATTTAACATATATTAATATTTTGATGTGCGGGCAAAACACCTAGTTGCTTTTTTGTTTAACAATAATGTGATATCCATCCTAATTATATGGGCTTTTGAATAAGGCTCCCTCTATCAAATTATTTTATCCGATATCCAAATTTGCACCTGAACCCACTAGAAAAACCTTAACCAAAATCCAAACAGAATTAGCAAAATATTCGAACAGATACTAAATTGGGAAAAACTGAATATCCAAACCCAAACGGATGATACCAAACCCGAACGAATATCCAAAAATGAGCAAACATGTGTATATTTTATTCTTTATTCCTAGTTTAGGGGTGTTAGTGGCAATTGGGTTTATAATGATTCTTAGTATTTTTAAGCATAGTGTTATTGGTTTATAGATTCTCACATTCTCATTAAAAATATTGTGTTATTGGTTTGATGATTCTCTAATTCTATATAAAATTATTTGTTATTCAAAAATTTTAGATTTTAATGATTCTAGAAATCTATTAAAATATGTGTTATTGGAAGTTGAATTCTTAATATTTTAACTCACAAAACAAGATTTGGAGAATACTACATTTTTCCATTGGATTCTTAAAATCTTTACTTTACTTTATTTTCATTGATTTTCACATTATACAAAATTCTCTACAACTCTTTTTAAATTTAAAAAATCTCTCAACTTTTAAAATCAACAAACTCTATAGAAATTAAAGTCCCACTAGTTTTTCATTTTATTCAAAATATTTATATTGATGTTGCGAGTGGCTCAAGATTAGATAAAATATATATAATTATGAAAATATAATTGGAGACAGAGTTATTTGGTATTCAATTAAAATGCATGTCAAATTTCTCATTATAAGCATTAAGAAAAGTTGCATCCAAAATCTCAAAATAACAACTAGATTAATGTCTCTATATCTTCAAAGTGCTATTTCCAAACCAATTAATCATCCAGCCTATTAAAATTAGAAAATCCATTAAGTTAATGGTAAATTTTTATGTGTTAGAAACTTTGGAAATCTGAACTTTTTTAGAATATAAATATCTGATTACGATCTGAAATATACGAACCCGAACGAAAATATCCAAATTCAATTCGATATAAAAAAAAACTTTAACGCATTCTAGATCCCAATATTAAAATATCCAAAAACTTGAAAACCCGATCCAAACCCAAAAAGCCTAAGTAGGAGCCTCACTTAGGGGAGCCTCTTTTTAATTTTTTTGTAAAAGACAACCCTTTAAGATTTCATCTGTATATCCATATGTGTATTATTATTATTATAGTATTAATAATTAATAAATTTGTATATAATAATGAAGTTGTAAATATAATTTATGTCATATAATATGAATATGTATAATAATATAATAAAAAAAAATATTTTTATATTACTAAACTTTAAATTTGTTTAAAAGGCACTTAACTAATTTTTACTAAAATTCATTAAAAATATGTTTAACTAGGGAGCCCAAAATTTCAAGACCAGCTCTGCTTAGACCACATATATATATATATAGTGTATATCTTTATTTTGCTTGTATACAATTAACAAGCTCCTTTCCAGTGGGATAGTGAAGCAAAATACTTCTTGATACACTCCAAGTAACTCATCACCAGATATAATAGAGTGGTGACTCGATCTGAAATCTACAAAGTTCTACTAAATTGATATAGTTCATCAAACAATGTTATAGATGCTTTACTGTATAATAATATAACTAACTTATTGAGATTCAATATAACTGACTTTTTTTAGATCAACTCAATATAACTGACTAAAACAAAGCTCCAATATTTGAAATGAGTCTAGCGTTAGGCCTAAGTTGTTGAAGGATTGACTAAATAAGGATAAGGATGGATGTGCTTCAAAAAAAAAAAGGATAAGGATGGATTTGTCACAATGACTATAGTCAAACTGTATTATGTTGCAGCAACTCACATTCTTGAAGAAGAAATATTTTTGTCAAGATCCTAACCAGCAAACTAAACTTAAGAAATAAAAGAGTCTAAAGCCAAATATAGAGGTGACAACAACAAAAAGACAAGTTCAAATTTAGCCAAAACATAATCTTAGAAAACTTCTATCCACCACTAATCTTGAGCTCCTCTCAAGGCGTGTATATATACCCAATCAAATCATTTATTGCAAACTCAGGCTTTGGGATTTCAAGAAAAATAAGGGTGATAATTAAATAAACACCCGAAAATGGGTCTCAAGGCTTCCTCTTCTCTCCTCTGTCTCACCATCTTATTAGGTGTTTCTTCCATTGTATCAGCGGTTAACATAACCCGAGCACTCGAGAAATACCCTGAATTCAGCACCATGATCGAGCTTTTCGCCAAGACCGAGCTTACACCAATTATCAACAAACGCCAGACAATTACCGTGCTGGCTCTTAGCGACGATGCTATCGGTTCCATTTCTGGTAGACCCGAGGAGGAGCTCAAGAATGTTCTAATGAATCACATAGTTCTTGACTACTTTGATGAACTCAAGCTCAAGGCACTCAAGGACAGGAGCACATTGCTCACTACCCTTTACCAATCTACCGGTTTGGGCCAGCAGCAAAACGGTTTCCTCAACTGCACCAAAACTAACGGAAAGATATACTTCGGGTCTGGTGTGAAAGGCGCACCTCAAACCGCTGAATACATCACAACCGTGTTCCGCAACCCGTACAATCTCTCTGTGATCCAAATCAGCATGCCCATTGTGGCTCCTGGACTCGGATCTCCTGTTAACGTTCCTCCACCACCACCCATGTCATCACCACCGTCTCCATCTCCCAAGAAGGCTGCAGCCACTCCAGCTCCTGGACCAGCTGTGGAGGAGGATTACGCAGATGCTCCTCCTGGTGCAGCTCCAGAAACCGCACCTGCATCAGCCCCATCAGAAGATGGTTCTCCTGCTCCGGCTCCCGGGAATGCTGGTAAGAAGAAAATGGCAGCAGCTGATGAAGTTGAACCACCTACTTCTGCTTCTAACACCGGTTTGAGTTTTGGTGCTGTTCTGGTTCTCGGGTTTTTGGCTAGTTTTGTTGGGTTCTAAAAGGGTTTAAGACAGAGCAGAGTCGAGGACAGTAAACTGAATATGAGACTCGACCATGGTAATATGAAGTAGATCAATACTCAACAATTTCTATTCACAAAAAAAAAAAAAAAAAAAAAAAAAAAAAAAAAAAAAAAAAAACAATTTCTATTCACATTAATAAACCTCAAAATCATTTATCAATAGGGAATGAAAGTGTGATGTTCAACAGTGTGAAATTTTACTGAGATATTGTAACCTATGTGTTTATATTCATTCATCAATTCAACGTGTTACATATTCCAACAATATGTGCAAGGAATTTTCAAACTAGCACTATGGAAATGATATTATCCCAAACTAACGGAAATAATAATTAAATTATTAGTATTGTTGGCCATTTTTTACATGGTTATTCTCATGGAGAAGAAAAAAATGGCCAATACTAATAGTTTATATTAATATTAATTGTTTATTTGAGTTTGTGTTGTAATTTAAGAGTTATATAATCAGTTTTGACATTATAAAGCTTTTTTTTGCTTGGAAATTTAAATGGTTCAAGCTCATCGAAAATAGAATCTCAAGATCTCCACAACTACTCTGCTTAATCTGAAACTCAAAACATGCTGAAACTATTAATGAATTTAATGGTGAGTTTGTTAGGATGAATGAGCTTCTAACATAAACAATTGGTGATAAGTGGGTTATTTTATATATTGTTTAGGATTATTTCAACTTCTGATGTAAAAAATTTATCTCTAATATGTAATTTTAAAATGATGATTTTTTATGCGTCAATCTTGAGGAGAATAGTGAGCCGAATTTAGAATAGATCGATAATAGATCGGTTTAGATTATTTGAATTGGGATATAATACCATGTTAAGTTATGTGAGTTTCTAACTCAAAACAAACTGGTGATAAGTGAATTAGTTAAGCTATCTTGCATTGCTTAGGATTCATTCGGACTTCAGACGTGAGACCTTTGTCACTAATAGAGTTATCCGGAAGACATTTATTAATGCTCAAATGAAAATGATTACAAGATAATAAAAAAATTATGAAAATTATGTCAAATCGGCAAGAACAATGAAAACAATGTTCTTGACCAGATACCAAGAATAATAAAATTTTATGAGAAATCTGTATGGACGAGAATCATACATAAAGAAACGTAAAAAATTAAAATTAACAATTAACAACTCTATAAACATAAGACTGGGAGCTATGTGGCTATTGAATCACCTATTCAACAGTTTAATCCTCACAATGAGTTTGTTGAATAATATAAAAGGCAAACATGGATTAATCGAAGTTGAAAAGTTTCAATTGGTTGAACAAAATTTGAGTGGATCCTTCAAACTTTTGTCTAAATTTAAGAGGCTAAAACAGATGGAGAGTACACTGCACACAGGCAAACTTATCTTTTAGAGAGATGCTTTAATTTTACTGGTTATCAAATAATTTGGAGGTTTTTATCTTCTGAAATTATTGGAGCTTAAATATTATGTAGTAAATATTTTTTAAAAAAAGTTATATCAAAACTCATGATTATTTTTTTGGTCAAAAAATTCATGATTTTTTTTAATCTATAGATAGAGATTACTCTCATTTCATTTGGATGCAAAAAAAAATGTATATCAATTTACAATGTTTTATTAGCCTTTAATTATATTTATTTTAGCATTAATTTTTAAAAAACTAGTTAAGATATTAATAAATTATTAAAACTATGTCATTTTGGTTATTTAAGTTAATTATAATAGAAATTATTATTAGTATGTAACTATAAAATTATAAAAGATAATGAAAATATGAATTATAAATGGTGGGGTAGAATATTACCTCGATTGGACGAAATAGATACAAATAAAACCCAACCCTTCATTCAACATTTAACAAATATGAATTATCAACTAGTTCGGTTTGTAACAAAACTAAAAGACTAACTCAATTGAACGGAATAAATACAAATTAAACCAAATTAAACCGAACCGAATACCAATCCAAACTAACACCAAACTGAACTCAACCAAACCAAACTAAAACTAAACCAAACTGAAGACAAACCAAACCGAATTAATTTGGGTTGACTTTGGTTACAGTTTTTTTAGATCCAAACAAACCAAACCAAACTAAACCAAACCCATAAATAAACCAAAATGCCTACCCCTACTAGCCTTAGTCGGCTTACAGTAGTTAAAATTCCATATCTAAATGATCAAAGCTTGTGACTAGTGTAGTATTCATTCAATTGTAAGGCAATCTTGTTAAATGGTTGTGTGGTTATTATTCGATTGACACGGAAGTATACTATTTACAACGCTATGCCAAGATCTTTATCATCAGGAATTGACTAACAAAGTTTCGTGGGACTTTCCCCGCAGGTCTCATGATCTTGTTGATAAGTGTTAAATCGTTCTGTGATTAATATAGAGAGTCTATGTTTATCTGAAATAATTGGAAATGTTGTTCTATAAGATTGAGGCAATCGCTGACTATAAGTCTCAAAGAACTCAAATTAACCCTCTTTTAAAGATTTGTAAGGCATTTTTACGTTCTCTAAAGTCTAGTCCATCTGGTTGGTTGATGAACACTTGATCACTCTTTCAAGATTTGAGCCTAATATACTCAGAAAGTCTTTTAAATGACTGAGAATGAATCCAAAATGTTTTTTTTGCTGACTTGACTCCGTAATATTTTAAATAGGAGACTAACCTTTTTGTCCTCCTAGAGTTTGGCTATGAGGCAGATAAATATCAAGGAGTTTCTTTTGGGTTAAGTTTCAAGGCAGGTAGTCCAAAGGAACTTACCTGGCTATGACTCCATCTACAATCTTGATTACCTAACACTTATCAACAGGATCATATATCAGAGTTGCAGCATCAATATGGTATATATATTCAGTGTCTTCAGAAAACAAAACTAAATCCGACTTTTCTGATCTAAGAGCATCACGCAACATTTAGAAATATGCTCCTCTGTTCCTCATAACTCCGCCTTTTGCAGCACCTCCTGAATCTTTACCGTGTGGAATTATCAGCAATCTATCTCTATTCTATTTCTATAAAAACCTAACATCTTGAACGCTAAACATCCAGAAATGTTTGGCAAATCTTTTCAAGTCATAGAAACTACTAATAACGTACAGTTAATTTTGATGAGATAAGGATTGCAAACTTTAACTCTTCCATGTACAATATTCAACAAGATACAATCCAACAAGGATGATTGATCATACTGATACATCCAAAAATCAAATACAGTGCCAACAAGAAACGAGGAGGAGAATCAAGAAGAAGAAGATACGGTCTTGAAGGAGTCACGAAGGTGGGTTAATGTGTCTTGGTCGCGGTTCCACTCTGGCGCAGGTGCGTTGACGAAATGGGCATAGAGCTTGTTCTTAGCGCAAGTGACGGTGATCAGACTGTGCTTCCCTACTCCATCGATCTCGTACAGATAATACACCTGCCCCGTCTCTTCATCTTTCTTCTCCTCAGACACAACTTTATCAGCGCTTGCTATCAGATCCTGGAGCTCCACGTCAGACAAGGCCAAGTTGTTGAGGATCACATCCCTCGGCGCCAGCTGTCTGAACCCCGACAAGAACGTAAGGTACTCCTTCTCTGTCCTCTTCTTAGGGTTGTAGAACTCGCTGTCTGTTCCGTTTGTGCCCTTCTCCACCTTCGACACCAGCCTCTCCTTCCACCCTTCCGGCACGTCGTAAACATACTCCGCCGATGTCTTCCTGTCAGAGTTCCCTCCGTATCCCCCGTAGTTCGCCGCGCTCGCTGCTGTCCCGTAGTATAGTTTGTAAGCCTGGTTTCCCTCAGCCGCAGCAGGCAACGCCGGAACCATCGTCAGGACGGTGGTCGCGGCGACAACGGCAGAAAGAGAGGTTCCTAGACATCGTGATACGATCGCCTTGGGGAGGACCGGCGTTTTGGTGGTGGCTGAGGTGGCGGAGATGACGGGAGGAGTTGGAGAGAAGATTTTAGTGGCCATATTATTATTAGTTTAGATTTGGTTTGGATAACGTTACCCATACCCTCTCTTATTCATTTGAAAACCCTCCGGTTCTTTTAGCAGGTTTGGTTTGCATATCTTCGGATAAGTTCCAAACTTTTATTACATCTCCTCCCTCTTGATTATTTAAAATTTTACATGAACAAACGGGAGAGGTTTGAAAAGACACAAGAACATAAAGATAAGTGAAGAAGGCAATGCATTAACTTATCTGATTAATGTTTTACAATTATTACAAACCTGTTTATACATATGGCTAAACTGGAAATTCGTGGTTGGCTCTTTCATACTCATTGACGACAAGAACTGCTTAGAAACAAAAGTTCCTCGCCGTTTTCTGGATTAGGAGATGTGACACATTGTTACAAGGAACTAGAGATTACAATCCTTATCTCATCAAAATTAACTGTACGTTATTAATACAATGGAACAAGAACTAGAGATTGCAATCTCACAACGACCCAAATCTAAAGCTCCATTCATTATATCATGTTAATCATGAATCAAAGAGACTCATCACTTCTCACAAAAAAAAACCACAACAATATTCAACATGTTTCTACTCTCAAACTCTTGACACCTTTTTATACTAACTGAAATCTCTAACCTCAAACAGTGTGTACAACAGAGGCTTCTCTTTCCTGTTTAGTTTCGTTCTCCATTTTGTAATTTAACTCGCTAATCTCTTGTGATCTGAGAACAAATCCTTTTGGTTGTACAGGTGAAATTCAGGTTGAGCTACCAAAGCCGGATAGCATATTTGGTTCTGTTCTTTTCAGCGGAGAAAATTTATTAAGTTCTTTTAACACAGATTTGCATAACCACTAATGTTGCAAGGTGACAAATTGAAAATCATTCGTCTAAATTTCAAATATAGCACACGATTGACCATCTTGGTAAACAATAAATGTAAACAATCAATCCAAGACCATATATGCAGTTTTGTGGCCATAAAACACAATAAATATGCAGTTATTTTCTTGGAACTAATTTAGAAAATATCAGATAACACATGTGCTGCTATGTATTGTATTCATGCGGAAGAATCTTAATCCTTCCCAAAGGATTTTCCAGAATACCAGTAAGATATAACATCAACATAGTGTTTTTTTCCATTGATGAAACAATACAAATTCTCGTATACTGATTCAGTCAAGTCTCAGATTCCCGAAACTTCATCTCTTGTGAGAGAATTAATGAGTATCTTCAAGAAACCTTCCATGTGAAGTTATTTACATTGTTTTTTAGAAAAAAAAAACAGAGCATGATGATCCAGACTCTAGAGAGAACCATGCATGTAGTGGACCTACTATGAACAAGATTAAGAAATTCTCACCGCGAGATCCCATGAACCGTACTGATCAGGATCATCTTTGTTGTATAAGAATATTTTATATTCTATATGACCTATATGTCTATTGGTTTAATATAAAGTTCAAGTTATATTAGTGTTTTTAGATTCTAATATAAAAAACCATACCGTGATGGGTCGGTTTAGATTATTGATTAGAATCCGGATGTATTGATAACCCTCCTAATTTACCTTATTTTTATAAAGTCTTTAATTTCTTTATCATACACATATATGTAAAAGATAATAATAGAGAAGCTAGGAGGAAACTTGCGTCTTGCGCATAGTGAAATAACGTAGAAAATATTTCAATAGCGAACTAAACTAGTAAGGTATGTGTGTTATATTTCTGTTACGGAATAAGGCCCAACTGAGAAGAAATAGTTTGGCCAACTGCAAAGATGCTTTAAATGTATGGATTATGAAAAACTCACAATTCTTAGAAGTAATAAGCGATCATGTGAATTTTGCTTATAGTGTCAAAAAAACTTTTTCCTTAATTTTCTACATCAGAGATATACAAAAACTGAAACGCTATTAAAAACTTAAACATAGCACAACATAAAAAAACGCTATAATGGAATGCTATAAATACCTCAATCTCTTGTAGTGACAAAAAAACAACATATGGATGCACCTATACCGATAGCTAAAACATATAGTCAATGAACTATCACAATTCAAGTAGAGAATAGCGAACCACAAGTAACTTCTAAGCGATCTGAAAGGAAAAGTGGATCTGCCATATCAAATGACTGCTGTTGCTATTGAAAGTGAATGTGCCTTAGAGATTCATGAAAGACCTGATATCATTCAAAAGGCCATGGAAAGTGACAATTCTGGAAATATTTTGATGCTGCAAAGATAAAACCTGTGAGTGATAATGAAGTTTAGTACTTAGTAGAGTTGCTTGGTGGTTTCAAACCATTGCTTTTAAATAAGTCCTTAAATCTAAACAACTCGAAAGGCAACATTGAAAGATACGAGGCTCGCCTTGTTGCTAAAGGTTTCACCTAGAAAATATGGCACTAAATATAAAGAGAACCCTCTTCAGTTTAAAAGAAGAATCCTCTTAGAATTATTTTGACTTTGATATGATTTTAAGTTTCACGAGATAGATTTTTAACCACTTTTCGGAATGTAGAGCTTGAGAAGATAGTATATATGGACCAACAACATGAAGGTTGGCCACATGAAAAGTAATATGGTGTGTAAGGTGAGAAAGTCAATATATGGACAACAACAAGCTTCTACACAATGATATTTGAAGTTTAATGATACCATCATGTCATATGGTTTTGTAGAGATGATTGTTGATCTGCTTATCTACATAAAGGTCAGTGGGAGCATATTTGTGGTATTAGTCTTATATGTTGATGTAATTTTTTTGCTTGTTGCAAATAACATAGGCATGTTACATGATGTAAAGTAGTATCTCTCTAAGAACTTTGAAATGAAATATATGGGTGAGACATCTTATGTGTTTGGAATAGAAATCATTTCAAGATAGATCACAAGAGTCTTGAGTTTGTCTCAGAAAGAATATATCATTAAGATCTTAGAGATGTATAAAATGGAAAATGCTCTGTAGGAATGGCTCAAATTCAGAAGAGGGATAAGTTTTAAGAATGAATTATAGCGCAAAGAAATAGAAAGATTTTCTTAGACATTAGCGGTTGGGAGAACTATATCAGACATGTAAAGTCTTTCACCTTGATATCAGTTTTGATATTCGAAAGTTGGACGGATATGAAAGTAGTCCCGGAATGAACCATTGGAATGCTGCATAGAAAGGCTCTCTGGTACTTGCAAGGCACCAGTGAGAACATACTTACAAAAAAAAAGAGATCAATAATTAGAGGTCATTGGATATTCAGATTCAAATTGTGCCGGGTGTATTGATGGTAAAGTCAACATTTTGCTAATTGTTCCTATTAATTGAGTGAACAATTTAATGAAAAAGTGGAAAGTAGTTTGTCACTGCTACTTCCACTATTAAGGTTGAATTATGGTATGCTTTGATGCCGCAATTCATCTATGGAGGTTGCAGAAATTTATCTCAGGGCTTTGGATTTTCGACATTATGCCAAGCCGCTGAGAATTTATGGTGAAAATTTCGCAGCTGTCTTCTTTTGAAAAGGATGACAAGTACCGAGGATGCTAAGCACATTACTTTAGAGTATTTGTCTGTTAAAGAAGAAGTTCAGAAACATAGAGTGTCATAGTACATAAGAAAGGATATACTGATAGCAGATCCGAAAAACAAAGGTTTATCATCCAAGGCGTTCAATGGCCATTTAAGAACGTATGAATATTAAAGATAAAACCTTGCTATTATATTTATTGAATGCTCATTAAGTATTAGACACCTGAGAATTTACTTAAAGTTAAGTTTCTGATTAAGTAAATATCTTATCATTAAAGAATGTGTATACAATTAAGGTTCAAAGATAACATATAGTAAGGTTTTGAGAATAAACGTTCTTCTCATGTAAGGATGATATAAAGTTGGAATTGGTTTGTGATACATGGAAGAGACTATGCCGGTTAAATGACATACAACTGCCATGATTCAATCAGTTCTAATTTTAGTAAAGATCAAGCGAACTCGATGTAAAAGTGCACATTTAAGTTATTAAATTCTTAAGACAACACAAAGGTCAAGTGGGAGAATGTAAGAATATTTATATTCTATATGACCTATATGTCTATTGATTTAATATAAAGTTCAAGTTCATATTAGTGTTTTTAGATTCTAATATCAAAGACGATATCGTGATGGGTCGGTTTCGATTAATGAGTTAGAATCCGGGTGTATTGATAACTCTCCTAATTTACCTAATGTTTATAAAGTTCTTAAACTCTTTATCATACACATACAGTGAAACCTCTATAAATTAATAATGTTGGGATTACATCGAAACTATATCTTTTATTAATTTATAAATATATTAATTTATCGAGATACTAATGGAACCAAAAACTCAATTTGAGACTATGAAATTATATTAATTTATAAAAAAATTTAATGTATATTAATTTATCGAGTATTAATTTATAGAGATTTTACTGTATATGTAAAATGTAATAATAGAGGAATATATTACCATATCAGATTTAATACGTATGATTATATGTTATGGTGGAGTAATATGGTTATAATAATGAAGTGTCCTGTCGAAGTGTTGTGTTGGTTAGTACACAACTCTTTGACTAATATAAAAAGACACTCTTTCATCATTTTGTGACTGACGGAAGAAAAGTGTCTCTAGACACCCTATAACAATAGTGATTTATTAGAGAGAGATTAAGGAAGGCTTTGGATTTCTTGTCCATCAAAGAAATCGACAAGAAATCACTAGAGAGAAGGTTAAAGGGGAAAATCAATTGATGAATTGATTTCATTTTATCATCATTAAACATGGATTAAAGGTCAGTATTTATTTCTTCTTCTCTAGAGAGTATTAGGGTTGAATTAAGAAAAATCCAGTTTGGTCTTGGATAGGTTTCAGAATATAAATCATTAGAAGTTAATCTTACATGTTGGGCCAGATGTAGGTCTTGGTTTGCAATATCTCTGAGCTCTCCTTGTTAAATATTAACATATGTTCTATTTTTTCGCCAATCTCAGATTGTATAATACTGAAGACATTATTATCTAAATCTGAAGGAGGTATTACTGATTAGGTTTTATTTTTAGTTTTAGTCATGTTTAAATTATTTTATAAATTCAAGAAAAGAGATGATGAGCGTTTTTCAATTTTTATTTATTATATAACCACTCAAACATAATTTATAGATTTATTGACTGTAAGGTATATACTATAGATACTAAAATGGATCAACTATTGACTGCAGGGTATATATTATAGATACCAAAGTGGATCAACTACCAGTCATATCCATACTTGTTGAGAATGTTTGAAAGAACCGAAAGCTGACCTTCAACCTAATTAAATTTAATTTGCTTGTTTTTGGGGTTTAGTATACATTGGATCATTTTGACCAAAAAAAAGTATACAATGGATCAGATTTTTCATGCGAGTCTGGAAGGTACACAGTCTGTGTATTTCCGGTTCCCCCAATCTCTCTCTCTCTCTCTCTCTCTCTCTCTCTCTCTCTCTCTCTCTCTCTCTCTCTCTCTCTCTCTCTCTCTCTCTCTCTCTCTCTCTCTCTCTCTCTCTCTCTCTCTCTCTCTCTCTCTCTCTCTCTCTCTCTGGCATATAGATAAAAAAAGATTGAGATCACTTCTTGCGGATTAAAGGGATCAGAAAATTTCTTACGACCGCAGTATTCTACTTTGATGAACACATTGTTGGAAGTAAGTGTAGGTACATTACCGATAACCCCACTATTTGCCTACACTTTGTCAAAAGAAAACAGAAAAATAAGAAATAATAATAATAAAAATAAAAAAATTAAGATGATAAGATGGACTGCATCATCATCACTGTTCATTAGATTTGGGATAAAAATATTCAGAGAAGAGAGAAAGAAAGAGAAAATCAGAAAAGACTGCATATTGGTCTAGATACTTGCTTAAGTAAGAGTCTAAACGTCTTTTGAGATCGATACTTCCAAGGTAATGATTGCACCTTTTTATGTAAGAAATGAAATCAGACAGACAATATTAGCTAAGTTGTTAGCTAGAATGGATTTGGTTGCTAAGCTATGATATGGTCTATAAAGTACCCCTAAAGTTGGCATTGATTTAATGTGGCTTGCAACATCGCATAGGTGATGATAGTAAGTTTAAAATTGTGTGAGTCCATACGTTTTCAAACATCTCTTACATGACTATTCTATGTTTTGCTTGATGATAAGCAAAACGATAAGTTTGTGGAAGTTGATATACCATGGACTAACCCTTTTTAGACCATGTTATAAGTCATTTATTGAGTCTATTATATGGTTTTGGAGTGTGTTTTTGAGTATTTTCAGGTTCAGGTACGTTCTAGATATTTTGGTGATTTTGGAGCTATTCGAGCTGCGGAACTGCATAAATGCGTCAGATGTTTAACTATGGATGTTACCTATTTTAGACCATGGTATAAGTCCTTTATTGAGTCTATTATATGTTTTGGAGTGTATTTAAGAGTATTTTCAGGTGATCTTAGAGTTATTCGAGCTGCAGAACTACACAGATGCATCAGAAATTTAGCTATTGATGGAGGCCTTCTCACAGTGAAACTGAGCTGATATTTTTTCACACGATAGAGCTTTGAGTTAGATTTCTAATGTCACTGATGTGTGGTCCATCTGGCAGCTAGATCTAAAGTTATGCTTGTTTTACTGAAGAGTGGCATGTCTGTCTCACGAGAGGAAACTGTTGAAGATATGAAGGAGTGTCGGTGACACTAATACCTTGGTGTCGAACGGAACTGATGCCAGAACATAGGGATGAGTAAATTTATGATTGGCTTAGTCTAAAAAGTCACCACAACTTACCAGAATGCCCTTTGATGACTTGATACATAGTTTTTATAGTTTTTAAGCTATTGTTGATCGCTATGCATTCTATTGTTCTATTCTATTTTTTACTCTTAGATTTGGAGAGAAAGACAATTATCCTTTAGATATTGATTGGAACTCCATTGATTTTTATATGATTTTTATTCTTTCTATGATTTTTATAGATTCTACATCAGGGTGACTTCTAATACTAGGATGTAGAGTAGTTGGAATAACATGAGAGTATGACGAATTGCTTGAATCTAGAATCATTATTTCGTACTAAGAAGCATGAAAGTGCAATCAATTAATGGAACCTGAATACTGATAGATTAGATACTTAGGCGCGATAGAGAGCTGGTCTAGGAATTTAGTTGAATGATATCGATTTGAGCATTAAAGCTTGTTCGAAAGAGGTATTAATTGACACCCTATAGGTGTATCGATCAATACTCATTCTGTATTGAACACGAGAGTATGAGTACATATTTGAACATATATAATCACAGCGAGAGCTGGATATCTTACAATTGCATTTGAGTTCTAAAGCTGAATTTATAAAATCTTTAACATCGTTGATTTGTGTTTTGAACATCTTGAATGAATGAGGTATTGATCGACATCCTATAGGTGTATCGAGTTGAGAATTAAAGCCTGTTTGAAAGAGGTGATGATCAACACCCTATAGGTCGATCGATACTCATTCCGTATTGAATACGAGAGTATGAGTACATATTTGAACATATATAATCACAGCGAGGGCTGGATATCTTACAATTTCATTTGAGTTCTAAAGCTGAATTTATAAAACCCTTAACATCCTTGATATGTGTTTTGAACATCTTGAAAGAAACTCTAAGTCTTCCACCTTATACAAACAACTATCTTCTATTTACTGTTTTGTTATTTACTGTTTTCATATTGTACCTAGCTTAATCTTAATATATATATAGTCTAATGTGTGCCAATCTTTCCTGTGGATCCTCAAGTACTACACCGGAATTTTTATTTGAGAAAGTAGGTTGAAATTTAATTTGACCACATCACTGTGGGAGCTTTACGAGCTGATTCACAAACTAACGATTTACAAAATGTTCAATAAAATTTACATAGCATTTATTTCATAATATATGAGATACCAGACGGTGCTACATTGACGGAGTAAGGAATGAACAAGATATTTTTACAGAGCAAATATTGTTTTGCAGTACAAAATATTCAACCAAAAGTATAATGTGAGGTATGAATATCTGAAAGGCTCTATTATCTTTACATGCTGATTGAAAACCAGATATGTGCTATCTGGTGCATGAAAACTTTGAATATTACAGAGGTAGAGGTTTTTTTCTTTTTATAGAGGTAGAGATTGCAATAAATTATTCTCAATTGTTGATGATGGTGTATATATCTACAGAAAAGTTGGTCTTCACTATTCACATGAAGAAAGGAATTTTCCAAAAACTTTATATTCCAATATATTCCAAGGGCAAAGAATATAATGACTGGTAATTCCCAGAGTCTTCCTATTGATATTTACATGCTGACACAATTCCATCGAATAAGCTTTCTGGTCTGAAATCTACATATGATTAGTATAGCCGTGTTGGAAAAGAATATAAAGAACGTAACAGAGATAGGCTGTGCAAAAAAAATATACTAAATATATTTTTTCTGGTAAGATACAAGGAATCTGACAGGAAACTTCATCTTAGCATGTGGTTTCTTATATGTGAAAAGGATCATTAACCTCGAAAGATGTGTGTGATCTTCGTGTTAGTGTTGGACGTATCATTGACAGGAAAACAGCCCTTCACAAGTCCTGTAGGACATGGGCCGAGCCCCTTTTACAAGGCCTATCAAATGAAGAAGCCCAGTCGACGTCTTAACCCAACCGGGTTCACTGTCTTGAAATGGACAGGACGGGCGAAGCGAACAGCCTATATAAGGGTCAAACAAGGACGAAAGAGACGTCCTAACCCGTTCTGCTAGAAAGGGACATCGCACCTTACAGGTCAACTGTCACGAAAGGGACATGACGAGTTAATCAGACAACTAGTACAAGTGCCAGACGAAGACGAAAGAGACGTCCTAACTCGCTCCACTAGCGAGGCCCAATTGGGAACCAAGGCCCAAGAAAAGATAAGCGAGTTAGGGCGAACAGCTGAGCCAGGACTATAAAAGAGAGAGGAGCGCGCAAGTAAAGAGGCATTCACACTCAGACGCACTCACTGCAACGGCTAGTTCTAGGGCTCACTTACGTTCTTAGTTACTCGCCGCCTTGTATTTCACCGGACGCTCTACGAGCTCCGGCTTGCGTGTCACTCTTTTTACCTCTTTGTAACCTTTCAGTCCAGATCTAATAAAAGAACGTCTTTGTTCGTCCCACTTCTCTCTTTATTGTCTCCTAAACCGTTCTAGACACGAACAATTGGCGCCCACCGTGGGGCTACAGAACAAAATAACGTTATCGTAGATCTAGGCATGCCTGACGACGACAACGTCTCCGGCGCTTCTGGGGAGGAGGCCGCTCCGACCCTAGAGCCCATAACCCTCCTTCCGGCCGACTTCATGAACTCCGTCTTGACGCGCTTCGCACAACAAGACGAGATCCAGAAGGCGACTCAAGCGCAACTCGCTAACCTGATAGCGGTACTTACAGCCGCTCCCGTCGGCCAAACGAGCAACACTCACCCCTTCCGACGTCATCTCTTCAACTCAAACCCAACGGCGCCGGTAGCCGACCACGTTTCGGAAGGGTCAGATCCTAGCGATGCCCTCGCAGCTGAAGCCGCCCATCCCGGTCCAGATCCCGCGACGGTACGCGAAATCGCCAAACTCAAACTCAACCTCCAGCAGATGAGTTCAACCATTCATAAGGTGACCAGTGCGGCTCCTCAGATCGAGAGCGTTCTCGCCTCCACGGAGCGTACCCCGTTTAGCCGCACCCTTACGAACGTCAACTTCAGGAAGATTGAAAAGATACGCCCCCCGCAGTATAAGCCGGGCGGCGACCCCGTCAAGCACATAACGGCGTTCAACATAGCGATGGCGCGGGCACGTTTACCCGACGAATAGAAGGATGCCGCATACTGTCAACTGTTCGTGGAAACGCTCCACGACCAAGCCCTGACCTGGTTCTCTGGATTAGCGGAGAACTCTATCCACAGCTTCAGGGACCTCACGTCCGCCTTCCTGAAAACCTATATCATCTTTACAAGGCGCAAGGCTACGGCGTCGAGTCTATGGAACCTTAAGCAATCCAAGGATCAGAGCCTCCGCGAGTTCATGGAGCGCTTCAAGTCGGTCGTCTCCAAGATCGACATACCCGACCATATCGCCATCGACGCTCTCATGAACACGCTCCAAGTCGATTCGAAATTTCGAGAAGATCTATACCGCAGCCCATCTACGTCACTGCAGGATGCCATAGCGCGCTCCCATAACTTTGTCTGCATGGAAGAAGACACGAGAGCCATAATGGGGAAGCAAAGCACATCCAAGCCGGCGACGACTAAAGCCGCCGACTCGAAGCCGGAGCCGCGTCAACACGCTCCGGGTGATAAGAACGCTTCCAAGAGTGGTCTCATGTTTGTTGTCGACGAGAACAACAAACCAGTCACCAGTTTCACCGTGCGAGGTGATCCTTGGAACGTGTATAATCGCGAGACCGCCGTAGCCGCTAGCACGACTAACCCTGTCTGTGCGACTCAACCCGTCCCACCTACTGCAGCCGGACCCTCAAGGGGCACAGACCTCACCAAACATTGCAAATTTCACGACGTGAAAGGGCACGACACCACCGAGTGCAAGACGCTGTACGCCCAGTTCCTCTCGAGCGTCGAGAGCGGCGATTTAAAGATCACGCCTCCGAAGCCTAAGCCGAAGTCAGGCAAAAGCTGGTCGAAAAGCAAAGACAAGCGCGCACAACGACAGGCGAGCGTCAAAGCCAACGACAAACGCAGGGGTGATGACAGACCTGAAGACGATGCGGATAATGAAGCCTCCTCCGCAGACGAAGATCAACCGGCAAACCGCCAGCGTATCGAAGTTATACGCTCCCAGCCGTCTGAGTCATCGGATGATGAGGACGACCGTATGATCCATTCAGAAGACCCCGGGAACGCCCTCAAGCGGAAGGCGGCTCAAGACGTCAGCAAGGATGATCTCCGTTCCCGGCTCGACAACTGCACGACGCGACGCCGAAGCAGCGCGGCTCAGGATGTCAGCAAGGACGATCTCCGTTCCCGACTCGACAACCGCAAGACGCGACGCCGAAGCAGCGCGGCACAGGATGTCGGCAAGGACTGCAAGGCACGACGCCGAAGCAGCACAGCTTCGGAGTCGAGCCCTTCGCTGTCGCCGATCAAATCTACTACTGACCTCAGGGATAAGCTTAACGCTAACTCGGTCGACTTGCGCGTCCAACTCAATCGATCAAAATCAACAGATCTACGGTGTCAGCTCGAGCGTCTTCCCAAGACAACAACCCAGGAGCCGATCAACCACGAAATCCCAACTGACCTTCGCACGCTTCTGGATGTCAAGAAAGCCGCCTCACGACCAAGGCTTAACGTCATCATGGGTGGCTCCCCTCCTTGCGGCGATTCTGTCCGGTCCATCAAGGAATACCGCCGACAGGCTACGACGTCGCAGCGATGGCCTGTAAAATCCCCAAGTCATCATCCCATCAGCTTTTCCCCCGACGACTTGCACGGCATCCACGTCCCGCACAACGATCCCCTGCTCGTCGTCCTTGGGATAAGTGAGTTCGACGTCACCAAAGTACTCATCGACACAGGGAGCTCGGTCGATCTCATATTCCGCGAGACACTCGTCAAAATGGGAATCGACTTCTCGGACGTCAAACCATCCTCCCGGACCTTAACCGGCTTTAACGGCTCTTCGAAGACAATCCTCGGCACCATTCGACTTCCAGTTCGTGCGGGTGGAGTGACTCGGTCAGTTAAGTTCGCCGTAGTCAGTACAAAAGCACCCTATCATGTCATACTTGGCACGCCATGGTTGCATTCGATGCAGGCGGTTCCATCTACGTACCACCAGTGCCTCAAGTTCCCCGGAGTCGATGGAACGATCCGAACAATCCGTGGCGACCAGCGAGCCGCACGAGACCTCCTGATCGCGACCGTTAAGCTGCAACAGCCGTCTTCCCTCATCAACGCGGTCTCCCCGTCGATTACAAAAGTCTGCCCTCAGAAAGGAGGAAGTCCTCGAAATGCCCATCGATGACTCCGACCCAAGTCGAACAGTAGGCGTGGGAGCGTACCTGACCAACGACGTCCAGCAAGCAATCTTCGCTTTCCTCAAAGAGAATATGTCAACTTTTGCTTGGTCCATGGCGGATATGAAGGGGATCGACCCCGCTATCACCACGCATGAGTTGAATGTCGATCCCGCATTCAAGCCGATCCGTCAGAAGAGGCGGAAGTTGGGACCCGATAGGACGAAAGTGGTGAACGAGGAAGTCGAGCGACTACTAGGGGCAGGTTCAATCACTGAAGTCCGTTATCCTGAATGGTTAGCCAACCCCGTAGTAGTCAAAAAGAAGAATGGGAAGTCGCGCGTCTGCGTCGACTTCACCGATCTCAACAAGGCGTGTCCTAAAGACAGTTACCCGCTCCCTAGCATCGACCGACTGGTCGAGTCGACCGCGGGGAACGAAATGCTCACCTTTATGGACGCATTTTCCGGCTACAATCAAATCATGATGCATCCCGACGACCGTGAAAAGACAGCTTTCATCACGGACAGGGGGACGTACTGCTATAAAGTCATGCCATTCGGCTTGAAGAACGCCGGAGCCACCTACCAGCGACTCGTCAACCGAATGTTTGCTGACAAGTTTGGCAAAACCATGGAAGTCTACATAGACGACATGCTTGTCAAGTCGCTGCACGCTAAAGATCACCTTGGCCATCTGCGCGACTGTTTCGAAGTTCTTAACAAATACGGGATGAAGCTCAACCCAGCCAAGTGCACGTTCGGAGTCTCATCAGGAGAGTTTCTCGGCTATATCGTCACCCAGCGAGGCATCGAGGCTAATCCTAAGCAAATATCCGCAGTACTCAACCTACCGAGTCCAAAGAACAGCCGCGAAGTTCAGCGGCTCACAGGACGCATCGCAGCTCTGAACCGCTTCATCTCCAGGTCGACCGATAAGTGTCTCCCCTTCTACGACCTCTTGCGCGGTAACAAGAAGTTTATCTGGGATGAAGCGTGTGAAGAGGCGTTCTCCCAGCTAAAAAAGTACCTTACCACTCTACCGGTTCTCGCGAAACCTGAAGAAGGAGACGTTCTGTCCCTCTATATCGCCGTCTCTAGCGCCGCGGTTAGCAGCGTCCTCATCAAAGAAGACCGGGGGGAGCAGAAGCCGATCTTCTACACTAGCAGACGTATGACAGGGCCTGAGACCCGATATCCGACCCTTGAAAAGATGGCACTCGCAGTGGTCGAAGCCGCTCGGAAGCTACGTCCATACTTCCAATCACATACGGTCGAGGTGCTCACGGACCAACCGCTCTGCACCGTCCTCCAGAACACCAATAGAGCCGGACGACTAACGAAGTGGGCTGTCGAACTCAGCGAGTTAGATATCACCTTCAAGAACAGGACTGCAGCGAAAGTTCAAGTCTTAGCCGACTTCCTAATCGAGCTAGCACCAGAGCTCGAGCTTGACCTGCAGCTTCCCAACCAGAACTGGATTCTCCATGTCGACGGATCTTCCACAAACAAGGGTTCAGGCGCCGGGGTGCAACTTCAATCCCCGACCGGCGAGTTGATCCGTCAGTCGTTCAGCTTCGGTTTCCCAGCGTCGAACAACGAAGCCGAATACGAATCACTGATTGCCGGCCTACGACTCGCAAAGGCCGTCAACGCTAGACGTCTGAGTGCCTATTGCGACTCGCAGTTAGTCGCCAGCCAGTTCAACGGCGACTACGATGCCCGCAACGACCGCATGGACGCTTACCTCCGTGTCGTCCAGGAACTCGCCAAGGAGTTTGAGTTCTTCGAGCTTACCAAGGTCCCGCGCGGCGACAATGTCTGCGCCGACGCCCTAGCCGCACTAGGAAGTAAGCTGCGCGACCAAGTGAAGCGAACCATCCCGATCCACCGCATTGAAGAGCCAAGCATCAACATTCACGTCGAGGCGCCTCCCATAGTCGCTACCGTAGACGCGACGTCACAATCCGCGGACTGGAGAAAGGAGTTCATCGATTTTCTTACCAATGGTATTCTGCCAGAAGAAAAATGGGAAGCCAGAAGACTCAAGAGGCGCGCGGCTCACTACGCAGTCTTTGGAGACGACCTCTTTCGTTACAACGCAAGCAAAGTCGCTCTCCGATGCATCGACGGGGACGAGGTTCGACGTGTTCTCGCCGAGAATCACGAAGGCGCAGGAGGCAACCATTCAGGCGGACGGGCATTAGCGCTCAAAGTCAGAAACCAGGGCTTTTTCTGGCCAACGCTCAACGCCGATTGCGAGTCCTACGCTCGACGTTGTGATAAGTGCCAACGTCATGCACCGGCGATCCATTGTCCAACTGAGCTCCTACAGACGTCCACCCCACCCTACCCATTCATGCGTTGGGCTATGGATATCATAGGTCCCATGGTTTGTTCACGCCAGCGTCGTTTCGTCTTGGTCCTAACCGATTACTTCACTAAATGGATCGAGGCCGAAGCCGACGCACAAGTGACGGACAAGGAGGTTCGCGGCTTTGTATGGAAGAACATCATATGTCGCTACGGCCTCCCATATGAGATCGTCACCGATAACGGCTCCCAGTTCATGTTGGGAAATTTCAAAGACTTCTGCAGAAAGTGGAACATCCGTTTAAGCCCTTCGACTCCCAGACATCCGCAGGGGAACGGACAAGCCGAGTCATCAAACAAGTTAATCATGGACGGGATCAAGAAACGCCTTGACCTGAAGAAAGGCCACTGGGCCGATGAGCTCGACGGAGTCCTGTGGAGCCATCGAACGACACCGAGGGGGGCGACTAAATCTACACCATTCTCTCTCGCATACGGCGTCGAAGCCATGGCTCCTGCGGAGGTGAACGTTGCAAGTCTCCGACGCTCCCAGATGCCGGCACACATCGAACTCAACGAGTCGATGCTCCTTCACGCTCTCGACGAACTTGAAGAACGACGCGACCAGGCTCTGCTCCGGATTCAAAACTATCAACACCAAGTCGAACGATACTATAACAAGAAGGTCCGGGCACGTCCTTTGGAACTCGGTGATCTCGTCTTACGCGAAGTGTTTGAAAATACTAAGGAAGTAAACGCCGGAAAGCTCGGCGCGAGGTGGGAAGGACCCTATAAAATCGTTAAGGTCATTAAACCCGGCGTCTACCGCCTTCGGACCTCCCAAGGCGACGACGTCCCCAGGTCTTGGAACTCCAAGCACCTCCGTCGCTACTACCCGTGAAGCACTGGAGAGCCGGACGAGTACAACGACTGACGTCCCTCCTACCCGTCCGGTTCCGACAGCACGTCAGATGGAACCATCTTTCGTACCAAAAAAAAAAAGAAAAAAAAAAAGAAAAAAAAAAAGAGTAGATGCACCCTAGAGTCACTTCTACTCGACCGAGTAAATGCGCATTAAAAACGCCACTTTTACTCGGGTAAATCGAACTACGAACGGCTTGATCCTCTCCCGAGGTACGTAGGCAGCCTTAACCGGTGCAGCTGTAACAACACTAAAAGTCCAAAGCTTAGTTAGGACCCACCAGGGTCAAGGCGATGTCCACACACGGACACTCGCACCCACTAGCCAGCCGTGTTCTGAAGAAACACTCGGCTGAGGGACCGATTAGCCGCACGACATCCGTGACCGTAACAAAGTGACCGGCTAGAAAGTCGAATCCAGATCATCAAACAAGGAAAACAAGCAAACGAATGCACTTGTAACCCGGTTATTGTTCGATCCGGAACCTTCTTCTTTCAACTATACACGTCGACCCCTAGGTTATCGTCACAAGGGAAGTACCTAACAACTGGTTATCATCACAAGAGAAGTACCTAACGTGCTCACGATGCGGCCTAACAAGCTCGAAGACAAAATCCTTACGGACACTTAGCCATTTTCTATGGTAAAAGATCAAAGAATTAGAAGAGCAGAAATAACATCCGATATCAAAAAGGATCCAACAACACCCAACCAAGTTACAAGGTGAAAATCAAAGAGTCGAAAGAAGGTAGACAGCAGTCAGGATAAAAAAAAAACCAACAACAAAAGGTCTAGCAGGATATCCAAAAGAAAGAAAAACAACAATGTTCAGCGAAGTAAAAAAAAAGATGATCATGGGGAGGATCCCTCCGGAGCTGCAGAATCTTGGACGTCTCCGACAGCCGCATCTAACAGACTTGTCTTCAGGGTCACAACCGGTTCGTCACCAACATCAACTCCCTTTGAAGTATCGTCCGAAGTCTTCAACGCGCCTTCCTCTTCGAGAACCGCTAGCTGGTTCAAACCTTCAATCAGCCCCCCAGATCCACTGAGTTTCGGGGAAGCCGGCTTCTCAGTCAAGCCCTCTTCATCCCCTAAAGAGGAGTCGGAAAGCTCAACAGCTTTCTCAGCAGACACCTTGTCCGGATGATCCGATGTCGTCTGAATCACCCCTTTCGCAGCAGACCCTCCATCGCAGTCCTTGCCTAGCTCCTTAGGCGAAGGGATCGCATCGACCGGCTTCTCCGTTGACTGGCCAGTCGATCCACCTTCGAGAGCATCCGGAGGAGACTGCAGTTGAGACGCTGTCTCCGACCCTATCAGGTCGTCATTCGAGCCGTACGGGTCCAGTGTAGCTAAGAACTCTTCATTCACAAACCTTGATGGAAGCACGAGCGGGGAAAGGGCTAAGTCCTCGTCGGTCAAGGGGTTGAGCCCTCCTAGCCGCGCGACTCTAGCTTCATGTTCGGCTTCTTGATTGAGGAAAATATTGATGAGATCTTGAGTAATCCCCAACTCCTCTTTCTTGATCATCTCAAGGCATTCCCTCGTCCCAGTGGTCTGTCCAAGCAGGTTCTTCTCCGCTTCCACAAGATCGCGCTGAGTTAAATAAGCTCGCACGCGGTTGATACATCGGTTGAATTTGTCGGTCATCGCCGTCTGCACCCTAACCCTCTCACGAGTGACCTCCTGGCTGTGAGAGTCTCGGAGCCTATTCCTTTCTTCGACGAGCTTTCGCGTGACAGCGTCGCGCTCTGCGAGGAGCTCAGCGTTCTCCTTTTCCAACCGCGCGTTCGCCTTCTCTAGGCTCTCCTTCTCTCGAGAAAGTATTCTGTTAGCAGCACGATCCGTCTTAATCACCGCCTCAAGTCCTTTGAATTTCTCCTTGAGAATCTCTTTATCCCTCGCGGTGTCATTCCTCAACCGGTCGATAGCACTAAGCCTGGTGCGAGCAAGCTTATTCGCGGCTCCGAGTTCAACCATCGTACGCTTCAGGGTCCGATCATACTTCCCGATAAGGGCGTTGAAGCTCCCATCAGCCTGAAAGTTACAATCAAAGACCAGTTAGATCCCACGGCCGAAGCCGCGCGAATAGAAATGCTCGATGGAAACATTTAAAGAGAAATAACACAAACCTGTCTACTCGCCATCGAAGCATTGGCATAATCATCCTTGAAGAATAGGTCCTTGACCGGCGGCAGCCTCACGGGATCAGTACGGATCTGCTGAGTAAGTTCGGCACACTTATCAGGGTTGTAAACCAAGGGAGTCGACTCGTTATAGGTAAAGCTCACGCGATCGGCGAAACCAAGCCACGCCATCTTCTCAAGTGAACCCTCCGAACGACTCGCCCGCAAAAGACCGCGCTGTTGCGGAGCAACCGAAGTCGCAGGAAGAGACTTCACATCACCGCGAACCATGCCCGGAGAGGGGTCCCCAGTCGCCTCCCTTTCGGGGATCGACCCTTGAGTCTCCAAAGGCTGAGGCACGGACTCCGAAGACTGTGGAACCGACTTGGACGTCCTCTTCTTCTTTTTCTTAGTCGATTTTTTCTTTGGCGGTTCCTCAGAAGCCGCTTGATCAGAGACGTCTCCACCACTTTCGCGCGATCTCTTCTTCTTTTCGGGCTCCTCCGACTTCGATCCACTCAAAGACCCTTGAGGGGATGCGGTTTTCTTCGAAACACGTCCTCCCTCAGCCGCAGCTTTCCTCTTCTTCGACACTGAAGCCGGCTTATCCAGAGCGACCGGTTGGTCGCGCGAGATAGGATCGTCCTGCTGAGAAGCGGCAACCCCTACGCCGCTAGCCGACCCGCTTCCGGAGCTTGTCTTTTTCAAAGCCAGAAGCTTTCCCTTAAGCAGAGAACTCAAATCCGCTTTCGCTGACATTTTCTTTGCCTTGTTAAGCAGTCTCTGTTGCTTCCGCGTGAACAAACTAAGACGAGTTGTACGCGTCCCAACCTCCAACGGTACCCTTGAGTTCCAGTCAACTAAAATAAAAGAAAAGAGAAAGGAAGAAGGGTCAACCTAGCCGCTCGAAATAAGAAAGAGACAAGAGAAAGGAATGGTTACCTCTTGCTATCCGCGCTTGCCGCCGACGGATCCACTCTCGACTCAAGTCAGGCCAATTAAGATGGCTTTGCGTTGCAATCTCTTGCGCCGTCTCAAAGAACTTCTCCGGATAAGCGATCGTATTTGGGTGAAGACATGCAAAGACAAACAAACATTGTTAGTTAACCGGACAAACAATATGGCTTGATGGCGTACGTGTCTCTACCAATCGCCGTATTCCACAATACGGGGAATTCGTCCTCGAGGTCCTCAGCGAAGGCATGCTTATCGGCTTTCACGTAGAAGTACGAGCGCTGCCATTTTGGCGTCTTAATAGGCGCCCCCGTTAGCACGTTGTAACACGAGCGCATCCTAGCTGAGTACAAGCCGCTCCCCTCTTTCTTAATCGCGGTCAGCTCCTCAAAAACTCTAACGCTCATGGAGACATCAATTTCCGCAGCTAACGAAGCCAACACGACAGCGTTTCTAACTGATCCAATCTTCAATTGGCTGATTGCCATCTCTCGCCTCCTAACGTACGATGTGATCAACCGAGGAATCGGAAACCAAAGCTTCGCGTCCTCCCCGAAGTACGACTCATACACGCAATGATAGCCGATTGGAGGAGACCACGGCCTTTGCTCCGGGGAAGGAATCACGTAAGTCACACCGGCCCATCCGAAGCGCATCAACAACCCTCTCACCGTGCCATGAGTGGAACAGGTTCCGAACACGTTGTCCCATCGCTGACCTTCAACCCAAGGGTCACGCTTGAGCTCCGGAGGTAGAACTGGTAGGTCTTCAAAAACCCCATCCAAACGATAAACCGTTGGCCTGCACTCGATCAAATCGAATCGGGGAAGCCGATGTCTCAACCATAATTCTTGAGGGGTCGGATTGGCACCTCCATCTACTTGATTAGGATCGGCGCCTTCCCTGTCTTCACGGCCAGACCCCCCAGCCGCACGACTCGCGTCGCTCTGACCGATCGCATCATCTTCAGACGCATTAGTAACAGCCTCCGAAGCCGTTCCACTTGAACCGCTTCGCTCTTCCCCTTCGCTGCTAGTGGATCCAACCGCCCCTTCAACCGATCGGTCGACCTGGGAAGCCGCACGGCTCGAATCGCTCTGCTCTTCCTCGTTATTGGCAGATCTGGCTGCGACTTCGACTGTCCGCTCCTCCCCGGAAGCCGCGAGGCTCGAGTCGTCCCCCTCATCATCGATGCTCACCCCCTCGCGATCGACCTTCCCAGCCGCCTCAGTTAAGCTGTCCCGCGCGTTCTCTCTACTTGCAGCCCGGATGGCATCCCCCATAAGCCGCTCATGGACGGTCGCTTGATTTCTGTCCACAACGACGCCCTTAGCGGATTACCAGAAGAAGCTACAGCCTTTCCTTTTGCTTCGCGAGATAACCTGCTACCCGAAACCATGGCCTTTCCTGAACAGCGATCGATTGAGTCTACCGGAAGCACGATGTACTGTATCCCGACCGGCGGATCCGGCGACTGGTAGAGAGAGAAAACACAAGAAAACAAAAGTAGAGAGAGAAGAGAGGAAGAAGAGTACCTGTTCTGCAGAAGAGAATGACGAAAGAGAGAGAAGTGTTTCCCTCTTATAGCAAAATCTCAGGCACACTCTCCCAGGTGCAATGATTACACCTAAACGGGCTTCCAGAAGCCCACTAGCCGCCAAAGAAAACCCTAAAGCCCGTTTAGCTTTCCAATCAGGGTCCGGTTCATTCACCAAAACCGGTTTAGGGCGGGAATCGTTCTAATCGACAAATCTGGTTCGAACCAAACCCGGTTGACAGTAAACCGAAAAACAGGGCACATGAACGGCTGAGAGCGAACGAAGACAAGAATGTTTTCAACGAGCCTACCACAAGCGCCCCTGACACGCAAGTCGTACGGCTAGTAGCGTACACAATCATTATGCGATAAGAACGCCCTCGTCGCACAAGAAGCATCTTTAGCCGACTCACGGCGAGAACAAAGGGCTTCCCGAGCATGAGTTCATCTCGAGTCGTCCGGCTAGAAGCGTTCCCCAGTCGATAAAGTGAAGATGACATCCTCGTCGTGAACGAAAGAAGCACGTCCAATCAACTCGAAACAAGTACAATGGTCACTAGCATGCGTGCACTCGAAGCCGTCCGGCTTGAAGCAATCCCTTGAGCGCGTCCGACTCAAGACGTTCAGCTTGAAGCGACCTCATAAGCGCTTCCCAAGTCGTTCGCCTGGAACGATCTCGTGAGTGCACCCGAAGCCGTTCGGCTTGAAGTAACCCCATGAGTGCATCCGAAGCCGTACGGCTTGAAGCAACCTCATGAGCGCACCCGAAGCCGCTCAGCTTGAAGTGACCTCGTAAGCGCGTCCCAAAGCCGTACGGCTTGGTGCAACATCAATCGACAAATAGAAATGAACCCGCACAGCACGCTCACATAAGACTTCATCATTTGACAAACCTGATATTCAAATCCACCCAAGAGCCCTCAGATGACTCTCGAGTAGACTTGGGGGGACTTATTGTAGGAGATGGGCCGAGCCCCCTTTACAAGGCCTATCAAATGAAGAAGCCCAGTCGACGTCTTAACCCAACCGGGTTCACTGTCTTGAAATGGACAGGACGGGCGAAGCGAACAGCCTATATAAGGGTCAAACAAGGACGAAAGAGACGTCCTAACCCGTTCTGCTAGAAAGGGACATCGCACCTTACAGGTCAACTGTCACGAAAGGGACAGGACGAGTTAATCAGACAACTAGTACAGGTGCCAGACGAGGACGAAAGAGACGTCCTAACTCGCTCCACTAGCGAGGCCCAATTGGGAACCAAGGCCCAAGAAAAGATAAGCGAGTTAGGGCGAACAGCTGAGCCAGAACTATAAAAGAGAGAGGAGCGCGCAAGTAAAGAGGCATTCACACTCAGACACACTCACTGCAACGGCTAGTTCTAGGGCTCACTTACGTTCTTAGTTACTCGCCGCCTTGTATTTCACCGGACGCTCTACGAGCTCCGGCTTGCGTGTCACTCTTTTTACCTCTTTGTAACCTTTCAGTCCAGATCTAATAAAAGAACGTCTTTGTTCGTCCCACTTCTCTCTTTATTGTCTCCTAAACCGTTCTAGGCACGAACAAGTCCCATGAAAATCAATAAAGTAATTTTCTTACAAACCAATGGGCAACGGTCATGTCGCATTATTTGTGTTTTCTGTTCTCAACAAATAAACTCGTTCGAAACAAATTCTTGGTTTGACCTCTCTTATACCCTTGGCTGGATTATCCAATTTCCAGCAAACTTCTTTATAATAATTCATTTAGTAAAATGCAACTTTTTGTTCTTTTTATGCCAAAGGCAACTCGTATGAAGCTTTTCATCCTACAAAAATCTTATGAAGCCCAAGCAAAATATAAGTTAACAAGGTGTTTTCCTGCACTAAATGAAAATCAAAATTTATAATTATATTAAATTAAAAAAAGAACTTTTAATAGATTTAGTAATTTAAAAGATTGATTAATTTTATCCTTACATTCAATGATATAGTTAAATATAATTTAGTATATAGAAAACACGTTCATATAACTATGGCTATCTTTTATGCTAATAAAACTGGTTATCTTATGTTTTAAAATTAATTAAAATAAATATAAATATTTATTCAATGGTTATCTTTAATATAATAATTTTGGATTATCATAATATTTTTTAAAAAATCCAAAACATCTAAAATAAATTATCCATGTTACTATAAGGTATAAACTTCATATCATATGCTAATTTTTTTTTTGATGAAAATTTTAATTTATTGATCTTCATCAAAGAAAATTTACAAAGAATGCTAAGATAGAATAATGTGGTTCTGTATTTCTATAAAAAGAATAAGAGAATTTTGTAAGAAGAGTGCCATGTCTACTCGAACACTTCAAACCACCTTCATAAAAATCCTTCAAGCGGATGGTTTCCCTTATACCGCAGCGAAGAGATCCTGTTTTTGACCGTCTTACTACCATATGCTAATTTTTAACTGTAATATTTTATTTTTAAACAAATATGGTAAGGAACCTTTTTAAAATAATATATTCTTTGAAATATATTTTTTCAAGATAAATTTACTTGTGAAAATGTAAATCACATATAGTTTTGCAGAAAGTTTATTCGCAAAATTCAAAACATTATAAATGCTAGAATATAGAGCACTTTTTATATACAGTGTATTACAATTTAATTGTGAGATATAATTTTGCCATATGTAGATAAATTTTCAATATTAACATTAGAATATATAAAATACTAAAATTAATAAATAAATTTATTTATTTTAATTAACTTGTTCAAAATGTAAGTTTAATATTAATTCCATCTTAAAATTATATTATTTTATTTATATCTGTAAATTATGGGAATAATTATATACTTAATCTCTTATTTATGGTAATAATTATATATGTAATTTTATAATTATGGTAATAGTTATATCCTTAATATTTTATATTTCAATTTTTAATTGATTTTTATTTTGTAAACCTATTTTTTAATTGAATTCTATGTAATAAATGTGTTAAGTTATGTCATAATTAGATATGATCCATCATCTATGTCATCATTTAAGTGAATCATATCATCAATTTCTTTTTGTATGAGTGTTAAAATATCATCATTTTTTGCTTGAATGATTATGGTAATGACATGTAAATAGATCACTTGGTATATAATGTAGAGGGCATGAGACTAAAGTACCGATAACATATTTAATGTGAGTCAATCTAGAAGAATCGGGTTAAAGAGTAAGGACATGACACGATCAACTATTTTGGCTGTCTCTGGAGAGCCATGTCCATCTCCATATTGATACATGCATTGCGACATGCGTGCCAAATTCATTATTGCTTCCGCAAAATCTTCAGAGATTAGGGAAGATCGACTTTTCATTTTCTCGTAATTCATTTCGTCCCACATGTCGTTTATTATCTGCCGCACGTGCACACGTGCTTTCTCTTCGGAAGCTCCGGTCTCGTTCATGTAACACTGGATCGATTTGAGGACATCTCCTCTCGCCAATTCATCCTACGTACATATCATACACAAATTCGTAAAATAGAGGAATGTCATATACAGTAGAACCTTTATAAATTAATATATATTAAAAATCTCTATGAATTAATATAATATCATAATTCTAAATTGAATTTTTGTTTCAATTAGTATATCAATAAATTAATATCTCTATAAATTAATAAAAAATATAGTTTTAGTGTAGTCCCAATATTATTAATTTATAGAGGTTTGTATCAGTTATTTTACATCTACTACATGCATTCAATAGTTTTCCTTTTTTTTTTTTTGAAAAAATGCATATCAATTGTTCCAGTTCACATTTATAATAAATCGATTATTGGCGATTCTTAGAATACGGGGGGTGGACAATGTAAGCATAATTTAATTCAAAAAAATATTCTAGTCATAATTTAAACGCCGTTTTAACTTCTTCTTTTTTCATAACGCAGTTTAACATTTAATAAAACGTTAAAGATTATTTGGTGCTTAGAAGTAAAGTGTTGATGGCTGTAATGAAAAATATTCGGTTAAGTGACACTTACAATTGGTGACTGTCAATCAATTAAAGAAACTTGGAAGAAGTTGACATACCGGCGAAGTTGCAAGGTCGTTGGCTAGACGGACCACAAAGGCAGAGCATCGGACAACGTTTTGTAGGTGTTCGGACAAAGTCTCCAAGACTTGAATAGAGAGTTGGTCAGAGAATACACAGTAGAAGTGAACCAATATTGTTGGGACAGCGATTGATTTCGAACCATTTAGCATGTACTCTTCCATATTTGGTTTGTACCCTCTTTTGTACCATAGTGCTTCTACTAAAAATGAATTGCTTACATCTGCCCACTAAAATGTCGTAGGATAATCAAAAAGGAATTTTCTAACAATATTTGAAGAAATTTCCATGATTTTTATGATTATTTTGTAGGAATGGTTTCTGTAGGTTACATAACTAATCGGCGAGTATACTGTAAAATAATATAACCTAATAACCATAAGAAAATAAAATTACGTAGAAGTATATAAGTGTCCAGTAATAATAAAAGAGCATGATCTTGACTCATACAGTTGATAAAATAATTTTCAATTTATAGAAGCAATATAATATAGAAGTTATATTTTCTCATAAATATATAAAGTAATTAGTATATTTGTAAATAGTTAATATATAAAATTATCAAATAAAATTATTATGTAATATACTTATTCATGTATTACATGTAGATAAATTTTATAGGAATATTTTCTAGTTTATTTCACAAAGATAGCCTCCAAAAAGAAAATGACCAAAAGATATTTTATTGAAGGGTAAATATAATCTTATACCCTTAGGATTAATTGACCCTAGACTTTTGGTTTTAGAGTTAGGATGAGGTTTAAGATTTTTTTTTTTAAAAAAGAGAAAATAAATATTAACAATTTAAAAAAAAACGATTTCAAAAATAATTTCGAATTATTAAAAAATTGAAGAAGAAAAAAAATATGATTTTTTATAAAAGAATAGAAATTTCAAATTTAAAAACATATAATTCTAAATTATAAAAATAAATAAATTTTATTTGTTATTATTTATATATTTATAAAGCAAGGGGTAGAATGGTGTTTTGCACATTTAATTAAATTGTTTTGACATTATTTTCTTTGATGTCTAGTTTCGTGATGAAAATGGTTATTTAGGAGAGTTACCCTTATATATATATATATTCATATTTATAGTTATTTTCATTCTTAATATTTTGGAAAATAAAATTCATGAATTTAAACAAAATAAATTTTAATATAAAAAATGTTCATATTATAAATTTAATTAATTCTGTAAAGTATTTTAAATTTTTAATATCTTAAAATGAATGATTTATTAATAACTTCATATAAAGCATAAAAGAATGAGGATTTGAAAGAATATATGTAGTTTCTAAATATTTTATTAAATTTTACTTACAATCGTTGATTACATAATAAAGAGGTTCATGATCTTCTAAAATAATAGTATAACCAGCAAAATATTATACACTTACAGACTTTTTGAGGAAAGGAATCACGTTGATGTTTTTATCTCTGAGGATATCACATCCGATGCTATTGACTTCATTGTACACTACAAGAAAACACAACCTCATGTACTCGGGGAGTTCATTAAGACGATTTACATCCCAACTGCAACATATTTGATAAAAAAAATCGACATGTATCATGTTTACTCATAATTTATAATATTACCAGAACATTCATGAAACATTAGAAGTGCGGGAGACTTTACTTTTCAAAGGCAGCAGTGAAGAGTTGAAGTTCGTCAAGAGTGCCATAGATATCATAGATGTCGTCGATAGTTGTGAGAAGTGTATATAGTTTGGCCATTATTCGTCTAACGTAACCAAATTGAGGCTCTTGAATTTGTCCAATAGTCCAAAAATAATTCTCCACTATTCTATCTCTTGAAAAATGAAGTTGATTAGCTAATCCTGTCCCCCTCCACCAGCTTCACACCACATGTATATCAAGAGGAATATGATGGAGTACCAATTTTATATGACTAGATGTTTTTCCACACACACAATTTATAATCTTCCTACGAATATTTATGTCCTATTAATACAAAAAATAACATAACAAGTTATTATCCATGCTCTTATAAAAATTAAATCAAATATAAAATTACTTATACAAGACAAAATTTTATTAATGTGTTAAATTTTAAAAACATTCACATATTAGAAATATTTCAGAAGATATATTTATACAAATTATTTACTTGATTAATTTTTAATTATAAATTTGATTATATATTAATTTTGATCTTTCATATAGAAACTATTATTTCCAAAAAATAGCACAGTATATATAAAAATCAGTTCACAAGTAAGAGTAAGCTACAAAAAGGTTCATGTTATAGAAAAAAATACTTGTTTCAAAAAGATACATTTTCAATGCATTTTTGTTAAGAAACAACGATAAATTGTAAACTTCTTGAGAATTAATTGTATTTATATGATTTATATTAATTAAAAGTTGTAAAAAAATAATATCAAAAACAATATATTCATAATCAAACCTTAAATTTTAAATATGTATGAAATTACTAAGACATGAAACGTTGTGAAATGGAACGACTATCAAATTTGTATTTGTGTTTTCCGAACTAAATGAATATTTATGTACGCCAAGAGTTTTTATAGTTTGTACCGGTGTCGGCATGTGTTTAAAACTAAAAAACAAAAAAGAAACAGTTTCAACCTTTTTTACCAACTAAACATTAATTAAGCCAAATGCAACTCCAACACATTGCTATTTGTAATAGTAAGCCTGTGGATTTTGTCCAGATCCGCTGAACAGAATCAGCTAAACTGAACTGGATAAAAAAATTAGTGTTCGGTTACAGTTTAGTTCAGTCTAAAACTGAACTCTAATTATGAAGTAAACCAACTTTTAATTCTATTATATAATGAAAATAGAGTGGGACTGGAACATTTTTATTTCAAACTCCATTTTAGAGTGGACAAGTGAATGGGACTGAAGATGATCTTAATACGTCTAACATAAGTAAAATTGCTATATGACTAGTAATAAATAGGTACCTCGAAACGTATTTGAGTTCTTCTTGATGAACAGCTTGTACAATATTGAAGTCGAGCTTGGCCAATTCAACTAAGACAGGGTTCTTGTTTGCCTTCTTTCCATACAAATTTATGTATGATCTCGTGGCTAGCCTTCTCATTTGCCAATGGTAGGGCATATCTAACGCTTGGACCACCATCTCTCCAACGTCACAGGATGCGAAATTTTTATTACTAGTAGTATCAACAAAGTCTCTGAGCTGTTGTGTTGCAAAAAATCTGATGTAGTTTTGCAGTTTAGTATCCGATTTTGTTGAAAGATAAGATGCCTCGTACAGAGATATGAAACCAATTATATCACCGCTCCCGAACTTCCCACAGTTTTCCATGAAAACATCAAATACATCTGTAATAAACAATTCCATTAAATATACTGACTATTGAGTTTTTTTCGAACGATATACCGACCACTGAATTTTTTTTTATATATTATGTACTCTCTGATGTTTGAACAAAAAAAAGTACCGTCCATGCACACAGGGCGATTTCGTTTAGAAAAAAGCAGTTTCCAGTATTCTGTATAATTTACTCGGTTTGAAATTTTTGATCAAAAAATAGAAGTTATGTTTTAGGATTAACTTTTTGTTACTGTTCTGGGCTTTCGATGTAATTTTTTTTTCCGATATAAATTTACAAAATAAACACCTATTGTAATCTTTAGTCAAAAAAAAACACCTATTGTATAATCTTAAGTAAAGATACAAATATGTACAAATTGAATTAATAACATGTCAAAAATCATTCGTTTTAAGTTATCCTTAAGCCATTTTATACATTTAAATATAGTTTCCTATCTTTTCCAATGGGTCAAAGGTGCATAAATAAAATTAAAAAGGTGAATAAATAACTACATATATATTAATAAATACTAAATAAGATGAAAATATTAAATAGATGAAGAATTTAACATTTATTAGTGGTTATTTACCTTCTGTAACATTGAAACCATGTTGTCTAAGCAGTCGGAATTTGAGGGCATTAGCATGTAGATCGTATTCCATGTCGTACTCCCTGAAGTTACTTTTATCTAATTTGTGATAAGTAAACGTCAAAATATTGTCGATTTCCCGTTCAAAATGGTATGAAACCCCTAGTTTTTGTAGATCGTCAATAAGCTCCAATTGGTCGAGATGAGTACTACTCTCATGTTCGAGCATCTTTCTCACAGTTTCTCTCATCAAATCTCTCTCTCGCACACTTTTAATATTCTGAAACGAGTGGAGATTGCAAAGGAACATAGATATGAACATATTCGACATATTGAACATTAAAAAAATTATATTGAGCCCTTAAAAAGGTATATAGTGACAGTACTTGCGTACCGTATATTTATTATTGATCGAGAGGAGATTCTGATGGTCCCAAAGAGAAGGCCGATAGTTTGCCGAACGACGAGGAACAAATGAAGACTCACTACCCGGTGTTGCTTTGGCTACTATGGTGCATGTGAATGACTGAGGACGCTGGGTAGTCCTCAAAAGGGAATTACTGTAAATAAGAGGAGAACCCATCTGCAGTAGACTGGCCATAAAAGAAATTAGTACTCTACATGTGGTGGTCACCTTTCTATTGGCGTGTATATAAATAGAGAAGTAGCCTCAGATATCATCAAAAAAAAAGTTTTTGTTTAAAACTAGTAATCAAGGTCAAAATGATCAAAATATGTTTTAGTTAAAAGAAAAAATAGGTATATTTTTACATATATAAAAATAAATAATTTTCAAAAAAAATTTAAAATTTTTGTTTTCTAACTTTTTAAACTTTTTGAAATTTTTTTCTGGAAGTGTTTATCTAGATTTTTTTTTTTTTGCATCACCTTTTTTTATTAAGACATTAAAAAAAGAATTAGGAAGACCTTCGTAAATATAAATGATATCTTTCTGAATCTGGGTCTATGAAGACTTTTCTCAATAATTATAATATTTCCATAATACTATGAACACTTTGCCAAAAATGATATAAACCTGATTTTAAATACAAAATTATGCTTCAATTTTAATCAAATGGAAAACTAGCCAAAAATGGTAGTAAAATTACAAGCAACCTCTTATGACCAAACAAAAAACTACTATGAATTTTTATGAATATAACCCTGGGAAATTTTCTATGGTTCTCGAAGTCTTCTCAAATATTAGATCTTAAAACTAATTTTCAAATTTTATTTAAAAAATATTATTAAGGGAGAAAATTGAAACCATGAAACTATAAAAATTTGTAAATGATATAAATTAAGATCTAGTAAATTGAATTGTTTTCAACATAGATGCATGAATGTAGATTGAGTCATGATATTCTTTGGTTTAGGGTTTGATAACATATGTTATAGTACTGTTTATATTTATAAGGTTAAGTTTAATAAAGTGTTTGTTTATGTTTAGTTAATTATTTGATTTTAGTGTTTATGTAACTTAATTCTTCTAACTAATGATGCACTAGAAGACTTCAAATGAAATATTTTGGGAGAATAATAAATTTAAGGTTTAAAAGACTTCTCTGAAAGTCATCAGAATCAAAAATAATTAACATAATTGAATTTTTTTGTCTCCATATTTAAAGAAAATTTACACATTCTATATTATCCTCACGAAAGGCTAGGACAAAAATGTAATGTTTCTCACTCTAAAACTATGCAACCTCTGTTTATTTATTTTTTATTTTTATGTCTTTCTCATTAATTTATCTTGTTTTTGCAGATTTTTTATTATATGAGTTGCATCTTCCACTCCTTTAAAGACATATCTATAAATTTTGGATATGTATTTTTGTATGTTTTGTAAAAGGTAGATTTATCTCATCTTCTATTCGTTTTCTCTGTTTTGAAGCCTTTTAAACATTTTTGAATATGTAGGTTTTTCAGATCTGAGTCAGACTTTGGAAGACTTCTAACATATAATTCACCACAAGACTTGTAACTTATAAAAATCAGAGTCTTCTCCCATGTCTCTTTGTTCATACAAATCTGAGTGTTTTGATAAGTTTTCATATCTGATTTTTCTTCATTTGGTAATCTCTTGTTGCTTAAAACTTCTACATTTTTCTCAAATTAAAACCGTCAAACCTTTTTCTAATCTCTTTGAACTTGAAAACACCAAATTTTATATCAACTTTTTATTTCATGTCATTCTTACTAAGTTATCATTTCTTGCATGTTTTTATTACATGGTTCACATCCTCCACTCTTTTAAAGGTAGATCTATAAATTTTGGATATGTATTTTTTGTGTCTTAGAAATGTAGATCTTTCTCATCTTCCACTATTTTTATTTATTTTGAAGTCATTTTCAAAATTGGTCATATTTGATTCTTTTAGAGAAGACTGCAGTCTTCCACCAGAAAACTTTCATAAAATTATTCTATTATACCAAATGTTTGACCAGAATCAAAGAATAAAATTCTGGAAGACTTCCCTACAAGTCTTTCTATATAAATTAAATGTTAATTGCAGAGCGAACATGTTTGTCTAAAAAGACTTCTAGGGAAATATATTTATTTTTTTGCTAAAAATGAGAAAAACATATAAGTCTTCTCTAAAACACACAAAAATCCAATTGCAAGACCAGACTTATGCATTGACTAGAAGACTTTCGTAGATATTTTCTCCACGAAACATAAGAAATTCAAAAATCATTGTTAGATCAAGCGTGGTTCATGTTTAGCTTCTCCAAGCACACATCAATTTTTAATGAAAGTTACCCACTCGTTCTTGACCTAGAACTATAAACTTGAGTAACTATAATACGTTTATAAATTGAAATAAATAAGATTAATATTTTCGGAAGAAATATGAGTGGAAGTGAAAGGGAAATTGTTTGTGTGTGTAAAAAATAAGAATATGAAGATGTAGCTGTTGAATTTAATTGCATTTAGAGCTTAAAATTAGTAATTCATGGTGGTTGGTGTATTGATGATAATGACAATGTTGCAAATAAGAGAGGAAGATAAAGAAGATTGTGTTAGATTAGCATTTTGAAAAAAATAAATAAAAAGAAATATCATTTTTGTAAATTATCTGAACTTCTAGGGGTGATATGGAAAATAAAAGTTCCAAGAAATCATGGGTGACTTTTATATTTGAATTTTTGTTTTGAGTCATTTTCGCAAAATCCCCTTATATATGGATAATATCTTCATATTTTTTAAAAAAGCTTTCATAAATGTATATATAAAAGTAGATTATTGAATGTGCATTTAGGTACCTTCATGAATATATATATATATATATATATATATATATATATATATATATATATATATATATATATATATATATATATATATATATATATATATATATATATATATATATATTAATATCTTATCAAATTTGAATTATATTTATATTTAGTAAATAATTAAATACTCTTAAATACGTTTTATTCTTAATAATTATGCATATAAATCAAATTCAAGAAGATGTCAAACACATTTAAGAAAATCTTCCTAAATATACGCACAAATTTCATTTAGAAAGTTTATTTACATATTTATGAAGACATTCTTAAATTCGAAAAAAGTTTACTAGTCCATGACGCTATTATACACGATCAAAAAAGCTTAGTAATTTTTTTTGTAAATAAAAATTGGTAATTAATTTTTTTGAATAATAATTAAATAGATATTTTTAATTTGTTTTTTAAAAAATTGTTTTATTATTTTATTTTTTTAATTATTAATTTTTATTAATTTATAAATAATTAACTAAAATTATAAATGAAAGTAGAATTGCCATTTACCCTTTAATATATTAATTTTGGGCATTTCAATTTTGATACTTATTTAGAAAACGAAACAAAATAAGCTTTTTAGGAGATTTGCACATAAAATTATAAATAAACATATCCCCTAATTATTAAAAGAGAACATTTGTAATAAATATGTTCCTACACCAATTGACACATGACAGGTTTACAATCATTTAAAAATTAGAATGCTAACATAGTTTTCATATTGTACCAAGAATGAGAAATATAGCCAATTGTTTTAACTTTAAGAAATAAACAAAATCATAAGTGGTTTAAAAGGAAATAAAATTCATGAAACCGATTGAAAAAATAGAATTCTAACTCATTATTTTAGATGAAACTCTAACCCCCTTTCGCTTGATTCTAACATGTATTTATATTTACCAAGATTTGTTTTTAAAAAAATACATGTTTATGGTTAAAGATTACGTCAATTTTGCATCGTGCCCATAAATATTGACACTGTGCCCAACCATTTTCATTGATATTCTTAAAAAATGATCCAATAATTATGTATGTAAAAATAAGCCCACAATATTTTTTTTTACATTAATTTTATTTTGTTTTATATTAATAGAAAAGAGTAAATCTGGATAAATATCTAGAGAACTGTACTTGATTTGATTTGAAAGTAATACAAACACAAAATAAAATTGATTAAATACTCAAATGGATCTAAAATTTTAATATACAAATAACGATATTGGAATCCGAACCAAAATGAAGTATTTGGAATACCAAAAATATTTGAATCACAATTATATACCTAAATGTGTTTATTATTTTTAATATAAAATTTATTAGATATTCGATATATGAAAATATTTAAATGTTATCATAGTAGTCACATGTAAATATCTAAAAATAATAAATAAAAAAAGTAAAATACTGAAAATATATATATTTTTCCCTCCAATATTTAAGTAGAACTAATTTTTATGTAAATTATGTATTTAGTCTTATACTATTCAAATACTTTTGTGTTATATTATAATTGTTTTTTGATTTTGAGGACTTGAGTATATCTGAATTTTCTTTAAAAGTTACATAATTAAAATGGGTGACAGAACCCAAATCCGTACCGAACGCGCAGTGCTTCGAACCAAATTAAAATTTAAATTTGTAGATTTAAATTTATAACTCTAGAAATCCAAAAACGGAATATATATAACGAATATCTAAATGTACATCACTAGAAAAACAATATAAGTACAAAGTAAAATAAATAGTTTACTCAACTATTTCATTCTAATCACTACCAAATATTAGGTCTGAGACTTAATATCCGAGATCCGGATTCGTTCCGAAATTAGGATATCTGGAGCGTCCGAATCCGAATCAAGATAGTAAAATCAAGGATCCGTCAAAAGCGAATCTGAATCCGAATATCTTAAATTTTAGGTGTGAATATCCGGATCTGTACTTTTAAATTATATATATATATTTTTTTTTAATTTTATTAATTATTATATTGATATATTAATATTTGTTCATATAATTAGTTTTATAATACTATATTTTCATTTTTAAATATTATATTCATATTTATATTTATAAATCTTGTATAAAATATTTAATTTATATAGTATTTTAGAATTTTTAGTAATTTTAATAATATTTATTTTTATTTTTTTAATTATTTTTACGAATCCGAATTCGAGTTCAGATATCCGCAGATAATATAATATATCGACAAATATCCAAAATCCAGATATCCGAAATTTCAAATTCGAATCAAGACACTAAATCAATAGATTCGACGAATCCGAATTCGGATCCAGATATCTCAAATTCCCAAGACATCTAGAGTCATCCCAGCCCTACCAAATATATGGTATCTGCTGGGTCCACGCATTTGCCGTAAACAACGCGTGTTTGATCACTTTAATATAGTGCCCATTAAAAAATATATATAGTGCCTTAATTATAACGATTGGGTAGCATTTTATATATTTTGTTCAAAAAAAAAAAAAGGGTAGCATTTTATATATTAAGTTCCGTGAAGGAACCGGCCAGAAAATATTATTAACGGGACCACATGATAGGAAAATTATTACGATAAGATTATACAATATGGGATTGTGGGATAAGGGTAGAATTTAATTACACTTTATTTGGAAGCATATCCCTGTACGTAATCTCTATTTGTACATATGTCATTACAACATTCATTTTCAACAAAAAATAATAATATAGTTAAAAAAAATATGACAAATATCAATTTAATTGTGACATGAGATATTTTCTATATTAAGACTTACTAGATTTCAAACCGCGCAACCGCGCGAATGTTATTTTCAATTTTATATATACATATTTGTTTTAGAATATTATTTAAAGTTAATCATATATTTAAATGTTTGTATATCAAATATAATATTTTATAGTTACATGTTGTAAATAATCAATTACTTAAAATCATCACATGTATTTGTTTCTTCTTGTTATATATTTATCTGATTGTATTTTATATTTAATTATTAAACAAATTGATGTACATGAAGAAACATGATTTTAATAATTATTTTGTATTTAATTTATATTAAATTTTTACCCGCCCTTTAAAAACTGAATTTTATTTTTGTAATATTTTAATGTTTATTAATTTTACATAATATTTTATTGATATAAAAAAATCTAAGATATGTTAATTTTTATAAATGTATTGTAGACTGTCATCAAATATTATTTTGAACATAAATAATTTATATGTATCAAAATAAAATTTATTAGCTATCAATTTAATATAATTTTATCATATGTAGTTCAATATAATAATTTTTTAACATGATTGATTACAAATATAAAATAGATAAAAGCATGTTAGAATTTTATTTTAAATTATATAAATAATAACTCTCTATATATATATTAATGCATAATTATATTTTATTTATAATTAAGAAATTATTAAAACTATTTTTTTGAAAATTAATATATTGTTGAAATATTTATATCAACATAATAATCTTCTTTTAATATTGATTTTGATTACATACTTGATAAAAATAAGATAGAATATTTATTTTTCATTTTATAAGCGATAATTTAATATATTAGGGTATAATAATATTTCAAAAACTAATTACGAAATTAGTTGAAATATTTACATATAATTTTGGAAAATTAAATTTTTGTTTACATATTTAAAACAGAATTTCGAAAATGTTAATATATATATATATATATATATATTAAATATAACTAAAATAGTTCAAATATTCAATATTATGAAATCCCTAAAATAATGGGAAACTACTGATTTTAATTAATTATTTTTTATTGTTAGCTTAAAATAAAATGTATAGTTGAATAAATAATACACATATTTAAAGTTATGATTTCTAGTAAGAATCTATTTTGTTAAAAATCACACATGAATTAGAAGTCATGACTTCTATTTTAATATATAAGATGTTTTTGGTAAGATTTTTTAAATATGCTTATGACTATTTTTTATATAAATCGATTTCTATTTTCTTGCAAAGTTTCATATTATATTAACAACTAATAAATTTTATATCAAAAATATATATGCTCGATAATATTCATTTTGGTAAGATGTTAGAAATATGGTAATACCTATTAAACTTGCTATGTATATTAAAATAATATATTTATATATAATTATTAATTACAAATATAATTTTGTACATCAATTTATGAATCATATTTTTGGTTATTAAAACATGTGTATTTATAATTATATATTTTATCAACCTATAAATGTTTTTTTTACATTTAATGTATCTGTTTATTAGAACTAATTTCTATATTTAAAATACACATATTTAGAATCAAAGTAACTAAATAAAGTATAATATGAATAATAACTTTAGAAAGTTTTAATTATTTTTATTAAAATTTAAAGTAATCTTGACTAAATCAAACTAAAAAATTACATTATGGTTTTATTTTTTAACTGATAAAACTAAAATTTTAAAATTGAAAACATTTCTTTATATAAAGTAATAATATTTTCAAAAAAAATTACATCTGCGCATGGGGCACGAAAAATCCTAATTATATATATTTTTATAGTATGTTGATGAAATACAAATGAAACTTTTTGTAATATCTTGGCAAAGGCAGCGAAATGATATTAGATATTGGGCCGAAGCACAAGACAAGAATACACGACGGACAATACAGGAAGAGGTGCGGCTTCTCCCAATAATTCCAGGAAGATGATGTTTGGTTGATGGTTCGTGGAAGGATGATGATCATTTTTCGGGACAAGGATGGTTCAGTACTCTGAAGGGTTTTCAGGGACCAAGGGGGGCTCGAAATGTACGGACCAGTCTATCACCTCTTCATTTAGAAGTGGAAGCATTAATATAGGCAATGGAGTTTATGAAGAATTTAAGACAGTTTCAGGTCACATTTGCAACGGATTGTTTTCAATTGGTGAAGATGGTTTCAGAACCAGAGGAATGGTCAGCGTGTGCAAGTTATATGGAGGACATCAAGAATTTACAAGACAGTTTTCTAAACTAAAATAATCATTCATGTACCGCAGACGGAGAATAAAAGAGCAGATCGTCCAGTACGTTGTGGCAGACATCAATCATCTTTCGTTGTTCACATGAATGCAGAGTTACTAGTTTAGTTTACAGAGTCTATATGAATATGTATACGTTGATGACAAAAAAAAAGATATTAGAATATGAATGGAAATTCTCAAGAAATATTGCATAAAAGAGAAATAGAAAGGATCCTCTGGACTAAGGCGCAATTAATTCATGAAAATATGATAAATAATATACATATGCATTTTTATTAGAATTTTCGATGTAGATTCAATTGCAGTCTACATTTGTAGATTTATAAATATATCTACATCTATTAGCTAACAACATAGTCAACCAAAAAATTGATAGTCTTATAATTATAATAGGTTATCTTTTGAAAATCATTCAAAACCATTAGGATTAACTAATACATACTGTCGAACAAAAAAGTTTTGAAAAACTTTAATGAATAATATGCAAATTATCTTTTAATATATTTTACTCTAGACATATTTTTTAGTTTATGTATGTAGACTGTCGTTTACAGTCGTTTATGTAAACTGTTGTATGTAGCTCAATGGTGGATGTCGAAATTTTTGTTTACTTGGCCTGGGCTCGACTCAGCCCAAACGCTACTTGTTGTCTTTTTAATAAAAATCAAAACGACGTAATTTCACCGATATTAATTTAAACATAAATATATTTTAAACCAAACTAAATCAGTTTCATACGTGGTAAGCCACATCAACAGTGGTAAACCAAAATTAATTCCAGCTATGTTGAAATTAACCACATTAAAATATTTTGTGTATAAAATTTAATATTTTCATTAGTTCCTGATGTTTTAGGCTTCATTCAAACGTTTGTGTATGAAAATAATGGAAGAGCTAAGTTCATGGTGGAATTGGCAGTTTTTATTTCAAAGCGACACTTATAAATAAAACGGAGGGATTGTGTTTTATGCATGTATTTGTGCATGTCTAGTTTTGCTTGACTTACGGCATCACACTTTTTGCATGTCTCACCGTCACACTTGGCCCTAAAGAATTCAGAAACTGCCTCATCGTGGCCGTAGGATAAAAAAACTAATCAGATGTACCCAATCTCACGCCAATCTAATCTCCCCCATCCAGTCGCAACCAAACACGTAAGGAACATTATCGAACGGGACAATCACAATCACAAAGCAGAAGGTTTCAAAGAGGGTACTATCTCTCCATATAAATAGGAAACAAAGGACCAACCAACCTCAGATTTTCCCAATTAAGGGACGGGCCTAGATTAGCTGCAGCTAGAATCTCGCCAGTAGCTGATGAAGAGACGAAGAGCTGGGAAGAAATCTTCGGTGATGGTGACTGTTATCAATTCGAAACAATTCGAGACGACAATTGTTAGGAGATTGATGAAGTTTGAGGAGCTGCCTGGTTATTTGCAGGATAACGAGTTTATACACAACCATTATCGGTGCCAATGGTCTCTCCGAGATACCTTCCTCAGCACCTTCTCTTGGCATAACGAGACTCTCAACATCTGGACGTACGTTCAAAATCTCTGCGTGGTTTACTGATTATCTTTTTGAAAGTTTTCTTGGTAAAAACATTAGTTTAGTAAAGATAAATGTTTCTGGCGAGCGACCTTGGTTTTCTTAATTAGAACTCATTCTTGGATTTTTGATTTGAAACTTGGCAGGCACTTGATTGGTTTTGTATTTTTTCTGTGGATGATGGTGGTGAGTTCATTAGAGACGACGGAGCTCGGCCTCGCTGGACTCTTCAATGGAATGTCCGGGTAAGAACCGCCGAGGTCAAATTCGTCATTTCCGATACTATTTTTGTTTCTTTTTTTTTAATCTAAAATTAAACCTGCTTTTTTGGGCGATAGAGCATGGATGGTTAGCCTCTCAAGCAATCAGACTCTGCTTCATCATGTAAGATTTTTGTTTCTTTGTTATTTTTTTATTAAGATTTTTGTTTCCTTGTTATTTTTAATTTCGCGACTGATCTTATCTTCTGTGACACTAAGAATAGTAAAATGGCTACACATACATTACAACTTTGACATATATCTTTGGCATTTTCTGCTGCGTACTGGTCAATTGCCACCACTATGTGTTGTTTTCGATAGGTTTCTTTGGATCTTTTCTTCTGTTTGTGCCCACCAACCTTTTTCGAAAATCACACTACCTTTTGTGGAAAAAGAAAATAAAGTGACTAGAAAACAATTCAAATTATCTTAAAGTGTTCGGTTCATGTATAGAGTTCTTCATGGACTCGTTTCTATCTTTAAAATACTTTCACTGATTTTTATCAAATAAATAAGCTGTAACAAGTTTATGGAGGTAACAAGTTTTGAATTGTTCTAATGATTAAAACTTTTAGATTATGTAGTAAAAATCTCATAACTTTTTTCCAACAATGTTAGAAGCACAAGATGAACATCGTTAAGATAGATGAGGTCCATTATTTATTCTAAAATTATTCAAACAACACAGTGTTTTAATTGGACAGTTTTATGCTTTTCAGTCGTTCTCTAGATAAACCGAATTCTGCTTTTATTCACTTATACGACTAAATTTTTAAAGATTCTCCTCTTTCGCAGGATTCGAACGTGACACAGTATATGTCACTACTAAACTCTCAAGCAGAAGTGGACCATCACATCCACCACCAAGAAGTTGTTCCGAAATGGCCATGGCTTGTGTACTTAGCCGGAGCCATGGGTTGCTTGATCTGTAGCTCCGTTTCGCACCTCCTCGCTTGCCACTCAAAACGTTTCAACCTCTTCTTCTGGCGTTTAGACTACGCAGGAATCTCACTCATGATTGTCTCCTCTTTCTTTGCGCCTATCTACTACGCATTCTCTTGCCACACTAACTTCCGTTTCCTCTACCTCTCCTCAATCTCAATCCTCGGCCTCGTCGCCATCATCACTCTCCTCTCTCCAGCTCTCTCATCACCACGTTTCAGACCATTCAGGGCAGCCCTTTTCCTTGCAATGGGATTCTCTAGTGTGGTGCCTGCTTCACATGTGCTTTGCCTTTACTGGGGCCACCCTAATGTGCTCTTCGCCCTCGCTTGTGAGCTTATCACTGGTATCTCATATGCTGTGGGAGCAGTGTTTTATGTTAGTCGCGTGCCTGAGAGATTGAAGCCTGGTGCGTTTGATATTGCAGGACATAGCCATCAAATATTCCATGTCTTTGTAGTTTTGGGAGCTCTTGTTCATTGTGTTGCCACTCTTCTCATTGTGGATTTTCGACGAAAGTCTCTTTCGTGTGGGTTTTAGCCAGGGAGTAAGAATTAGTTTGGGATCCTTTCAATTCATTTTATGATTCTACATTGTGCTCTTAGAGATAGAAACAAGCGCAACTGCGATTGCACCATCTATATGATTCTGATTACGAGCAGAATCTTTGTACCGTATGGACATCATCATTGAATTACCGAACATGTTGTAACAAGTTTTATCATATTTACTTATTGAAGTTGGTGTCTTCTTAGTGTTATACCATCACCCTACTTGTTCGTTGGATCACTCCTTGAACTCTAAAAACCATGGGCCGTGGAAGTGCTGTGTAAAACGGCTTTGTTTTTTTCTGAATGAATGTTAAATTTTATTCATAAAAAAACTCTTCTTACATCAAGTGTAACCTATATAGATGAAACCCAAAACTTCAAAAAACCTTTATTTACAATCTTGTACTAAACCAAAACTGTAATCTTTCATCCCATCCCTTTACTCCTTTAGTTTTCAAAATACTCAACTTGTTTCTAATCCCCTTATCTATCATCTTCATTATAGCTGCAATAGGCATTGGCTTCTCATCGTGCCTAATTCTGTTTCTTTCCCTCCACAAAACGTTTATAGTAGCCTGGAAAGCATATCTTAGACAGAACTTCATCTTCATTTCAAGCTTCTCATCCAAGATAATTCCCAAAATATCAGACCAGACATTGGTATGAGCTCTTTGAAGAATCCCTTTAGTGAGATTTTCCCATACCTAAAACGAGTAGGAACATTCAAAGAACATATGACTTCTTGACTTTGGATCACTCTTACACAGCACACAAGTATCATCTATTTCTAGACAATCTATCTTTCACCGCCAACCAAGCTACAAAAGCAAACTTAGGAGTTACCTGAGAAAACCAGATACCCCTTGACAAGTTGCAACGCTCTGTGGAAGCTCTCAGAAGAGACCAAGTTTCCTGTGTCGAGAACTTTGATCTGTATCCCGACTTCCTTCTCCACATATTTGCATCGTCCACATCAACTTTCAACTTCTCTTTAGCCATTTGTAGCTCAGCTTCAATCTCAATCAAAAGAGGATAACGATGTCTTCTTCTTCATCTCTCACTCAACAGAGCCTCCTCTACTGTAGCTTGTCTACTGATACCCATGCTCGTAATGCCCTGCTCACCCAGTAGGTTAAAACGGCTTTGTTGACTTTGCCTCCATGACAATTTTTCCATCAAAATCAAGTCGTTGTCGATGCAATGGAAGTTCTCTAGTTTCAGGACCTTCTTGTATTTAGTTTAAACATGCATGTTTCTCTAAAGGTGGAATAGTTGATAGAAACTAGGATAATTCTAGACCGCTTTAAATTAGGATGAGGAGCAGGTCGTCGAGCTGGACCAAGTCAAGAGCTATCCTGAAATTTCCGCTATCAACTAACAAAGAATAATTATAACACTAAGACGTGCGAGAGAAGAGAAGGTCATTCCCAACCGAGCAACTTTCACCTCTAACATTGACTTCAACTTTTGTTCATCTACTTTAGTTAATCATTTTTTGTATTCGATCAATCTTTGTAACCCTTTAGTGTCTCAACCACGAAAATAGTATTTAATAGTCATTTTTATCAACCTTAATTTGATTACATCGTTGTGTTCCTGAGACTCACATAATTCTTCTTCTCTAACTTTTTACACAACAAAACACTAGAGATTGATACTCATGTCATATGCATCACTCCTCAAAGAAATGATTTACAATTAACTATATAAGAAAGATATCATGTTTTTCAAGAATATTCAATTGATTCATGACTTAAATCAACAAACTTGAAATGAAACAATCTCTACAAAAACCTGAAACAAAAAAAACAAATAAGAAAGCTAATAAACATAACTTAACACAAGAGATCAATAAAAATGACAAACACACCAAAAGATACAGCTTTGAACCCGATTGCAAACACGATTGAAACCAAACCAACAAAAAGTTTGTTTTCATCAAAATGTTTTGACAATCAGTTAAACTACACAACACCTGATTCCTCAAACACAATTTACATCTAAAGAAGTAAAAAAAGAAACAAATTATACTAATATGCTCAATTGATTCAAAACTTCTATGGAGAAACCTTGAATAAGACACCTCTCTTCACGGATTCAATTAAAATCTTGAATCAAACAAAGACACACTAGTTAAAAAAAGGCTTAGAACTAATACAATAAATTGAGTGGCTGAGATTTATTACTGGAAGCTAACAGTGGTAGATGTAGTATTTGAGATTTAATACCATAGAACCGTTCTTATACTTTGTTTCTACGAGTTCAAAATCAAACTAAGGAAATCAATTTAATGCAAATAAATTAATGAAATAAGCAAGTAACATAAGGTGTTTTGGTTTTGTTTTCAGTTTATAATTCTAAGTCTAGGACGATGGATTGGGTGTCAATTGATCAAAGAGCTAAATAACTAATTAAGGATCAATTCAAAACAAGTTTAATCCACTCTCGTGGCATCCCCCCCCCCCCTTTTTTTATCCAGCAATCATAATACCTAAACTGTTGTTTGAGTTAAGAAAATATTTTATAAAAACATCATGCACATATTTGATCTGTTCACAGCACGCCGTAACACTACTTTGGCTAGTTAGGGACGAGTTGCCCCTTCAACTTATTTCTAGCAACATAAAACACTTTTGATGAATATATTAAATCTAAAATCTAACACTAAGTGTATAGTTTAGTGCAAGCTTTAAGTTCAACAAAAATGGAGACAATCACAACAATAACTCTTATTTGAATTTACCTCATGGATTTCGACACCCTAACACCCTAAACTTAGAAGCTCAATTGCCACTAGGAGTTATCCTAGGCCATGCGCAGAAATAGTAATTTTTAACATAACATTTTTTATTTCAAAAGAAAATTTTGATTTATATTTCAACATTATTAATTTTTATTTCAACTTCAATAGTTATTAAAAATCATAAACATATTTTTGCAATCATATTTCTTTTGTTTTGGTATAACTATTCAAAATTGATTTTATTTAAATTTTAATAAAGATAAAACTATATTTTATAATAGTTTTAATTATATTATTGTGTTTATGATTATTTATTTTATATATATATATAAATTCTAATAAATTTGAGACTTTTTTTGTTTTAACTAAACTGAAATATTTATTAATATTGATTATTAATTAGAAAATATGATTAAAATTAAAATTAAGGAAAACTTGACAAATTAGCAAATTCACTTCTCAAATAATAGTATAGATATCATATATAAAACTCTAACAATCATTCAGGTTGCTACCCTTGACCTGGCTATGACCCAATCTTTGCTATGGGCGGATGCACAACAAGTTATAATACATAAGAATCATGTTTTAGAGGTCTATGCGCATGTTTTACCCCTAAGAACGGGAAGATGGTGCTTTACAGATGGATCTTGGAAATCTGAGGATACATTTTCTGGTCAAGGATGGTATAGCACTTTAGAAAGATTTGATGGTTTAATGGGAGCTAGGAATACAAGAGCAAGTCAATCACCTTTACGCACGGAGGTGGAGGCTCTTATATGGGCAATAGAATGTATGAGAAATTTAAGGCAGTATAGTGTTACTTTTGCAACGGATTGTTCTCGATTGGTGAAGATGGTTTCGGAACCAGAAGAATGACCGGCTTTTGCAAGCTACTTAGAAGACATCAGAAGTCTCAAAAGAAGTTTTCACAGCTCGAAAATTATCCATATATCAAGGACGCAAAACAAAAAGGCGGATAGCTTACCACGTAGTGTGAGGCAACAAACGTCGTTTACCGTCCATATAGATATAGAGCAACCAGTTTGGTTTACAGAGTCCACATGAGTTTGTAATCTTGTAGACAAAAAAAAAATCATCCAGGTTGCTTGGGTGTGTGGCCATGTAAGATCATATAATATTAGCAATGAATTCTCAATTCATAGATTGTAAGCGGTTTCTAGAAAAATATTATTACCATCTAATATTATATGATTGTCAAACCTTAACACTAAGACTTTAATACGAGCAAGAACAAATGATTTTAGGACATTCCAAACTGAATTCTCCATAGGAGGATACCTCTATTAGGGAGAGGGGTGGGGGGAGGGTGTGCGGACACTAATCTCGTAAGTAGAACCTTGTTTGTTTTTTGGGTACTTTAGATGTTGTGCTTGCAACATGTTATGATTATATTTATTTGGAATGCTACGTTTGAGTCCTTACTGAATAACTCCTTAGTTACTCGCCCTCTTTCCTCTTCAACTTAGGTGAGACAGACGAATATATATTTAGATGGATTGGTTCTACTAGGCGTTTTTCATTCTGTTTTTATTTGGGTTTATGGTGAGAGGAGGTGTATTTAGCTTATGTTGTTACGAGATGATAGTAGTGGTACTCCGTTGTCAATAGAGAAAGAGACGGGTGTTGCACAAACCTTTAAAGCATAAGACAAATTATGTGATAGTGCAATAATTTCCAAAAACTGGTAAAATCCAAACAACTAGGAGGGGCCATTATAACTACCTATCAATTTGGTCAGCTCATTGTTATTTCATATGGAAAACTAAATCAATACTATTAAAACTGAAAGACCTTTTTTGAGAAACCCTTAAAATTTTGAAGTATTTACAAATTTTTGCCACTGCATTATTTAAAACCTATAGTTTTTATTAAATTCCTAAACAAATCTTTTTAACTATAACAAAATCTATTTAATCTAAAAATATTTAATTTTAAACTTTTTAAATAATCATTAGACAATAGATACTCATATTTTAACTAATCTTTAATTTTAGGATTGATTTTTTTTTATATTATTTTTCATTTATTTTGAAAACTTAAAAATACTTTAAGCATCTGAAATTAATTTATAGTTACAAAATATGTGAAAAATATTTTCAACATTTTTAATTATTTATATGTGTTGAAATTATCATTTAAATTACTACATAAATGTTAATTTTTAATTTCAAACAAAAAAGTACAAAGAACTTATTTGATAAATAAATTTGTAAACTTCAAACACACTATTTAAAAGCTACTCATAATACTGATACATATTATAAAATCATAGAAATAATTATTCTCTAAATCAATATGAAATTAATTTGTAAATATATGCGCTTAGAAATTATAACTTTACATAAATTTTAAATAGTTTTAAAATCAATATTGAAAATATCTACAATTAATGAGTACATTTCTTTCAGTTATTATTTACAGGGTTTTCCATAAAATATGTAAAATATTTATCAAGTACAAATGGGTCTTACAAATACATTTTTTATTTCTATTGTGATCTAAAAACGAGTTAATAATTTATCAGAAAAATCAATACTATTAAAACACAAGGGATTTTTTTTAAAATCATCTTGAAGTTTTAACATATTTATAAGTCCATGCCATTGATATATTTTTAATATATACTTTTTATTTAAATCAAAACTAAATCTATTTAATCTTAACTAAATCTACTTAATCTAACAATAAAATCTCATATTTAAACTAGCCCTTAATTTTAGGATGAAATTGTTGATTGTATATTGTTTTTTTCTATTTTATAAACATAAAAATATTTCAATATATTTTTAATATACGAAATTAAATTATTATTATAAAATGTGAAAATATTAGTATCTTAAAATATTTTTGTATTGCAATTATCATTTAAAATGGCCACATAAATTTTAATTCTTATGTTATCTGATTCATATTTTGGTTTTATGATTAACCTTTCAAATATATAATATAACATATGCTTTAATTTGTTTTTTCTTATTTTTACAAGAAACAACCAAAATTAAAATTGAGATCAATATATATGATTTAGGCAATTTTTTTTAAACAAATCAGTTAATTTAATACGATAACAATTTAAATCATTGTATATTTATTTAATAAAAATAAAATTTTTAAATATTTAAGATTTATCAACCATACATCAACATAACTTATATCTCAGACCAAAAATTTAGGATTTATCAACCATATATTAATTTATTGAATATTTTACATAGAAATTAAAATTTATAAATTAACAAAGCACATAATGTTCAAATATAGTTTAACATTGTTTAAGTGGACATTTTATAGAAACAAATATTCATATAAACTCATTAATTTTAACAAGTTTTAAATAGGTTATTCGGTTAAACAATATTTATTAAATGTGATTCTACTCAAAGTTAGTGAAGACCATATTAACCTATATATATATATATATATATATATATATATATATATATATATATATATATATATATATTTATATATAAGATTATTTTCGAACATTTTTCAAAAAAATTGTTTGGCTTTCAATGCGGGTTGGATTTGATATTGGTTTTTAGATATAACACGTTACGAACCATTCGAATATATATGTCAGGTCTAATAGAGTATTGATATCTTGCATAATTGCATTGTTTTATTCTTTTCATTTGCATGCATTTTCATCATGTAGATTAGGTTTTAGTCATGTTTAGGGTGCATTTTGCATACATGAATCCTTATCAGGTACTGGAGCATCACATGGAGCTTTTTGAGGCATTTGGGATGCATTAGGGGTTCAAAAGAGGCAAAAGGAGTGAACCATGCACGAGTAGAGCCTCAGCGGCACCCACAGCGGGTCTGCCTGGTCGCTGTGGCTGGAGCGGTCAGGGCGCAGCGGGTCTATCCCATCGCTCGTCTCTTTTCGCAGCGGCCTGTGGAGCGGGTCTGTCCAGCCGCTGTGACTTCAGGATTTCGGCAGCGACCTATGGAGCGAGTGTGCCCGGTCGCTGCGATCATTTTCCATTCCGAAACTTAACTTTTCTCATGGGCATTTTAGACTTTTATATGCTCGTTTCTCTGTTCTAAAACCTAAGATTAAGTATGTTGTAAGCCATTGGAGGCTGATTATCCATATTACATTTGGTAAACAATAATCTATTGAGTGATTTCTTCCATTCTATGAGTGATTTTCATTGTTCTTATTGTTAATTCCATTGATTTATGTTTCTGTTTATGATCAATCTGAAACCTAAAATGGGTTTAAGAGTGATCATGAACCTTAGTGAGTAATCCTCCATAGGATTCATGGGTTAGGAGATCAAGGGTGGTTAGGTTAGATTCAAAGATGTTCTAGGATAGATCAATCTCATTCCTTGCTTGTAGAGTGATTTTACTGCCTCTCTTGTTCTGATCATTCAAGAGATGATCTCTAGACATTTCCCACCCAAAAGATGTTTGTTGAAATGTCTGAGAAAACTCTATTAAGTTTCTAATGCATCTTGCCAAAGATATTTGTTGTTAAGAGTATTAGGATAGCTATTGAACTTGTTTTTAATGATTACTTTCATGTCATTCAACCAAAGATATTTGATGTTTGAGATATGTTAGTAAATGAGCATTCATCTAGACATAGAGCTTGCTTAAGATAGTGTTTAGGCTTAAGGTCATTCATTTGATTTGTCATTCTGTCATCTTTGGTTCGAATCCTGATCACCCTAGATCATGTTCCTATACCCATGAGTTCTCCTTTAGAATATTTAAAAAGTCATCTCTGTTGCTTTTATTTTCATCATTAGAACTTTAGACATCATAAACTTCAAGCTATTGATTGCATTTAGATTAAGAAAGTGCTTGTAATCTTGGTGCTTTAGATCCCTCAGAACTGGTTCGACATTGCACTTTCATCATACTATCATTTGACATAGGGGTCACAAAACTCCTAACATCAAATTGGCGCCGTTACCAAATTCTGAGTAGATTTGAACATTGGGATTTAGTATCTTGCTTGAGACTAAATCATTTTTCTTATTTCACAGATTACTGATTCTCCTATTTCACTTCCCTTTTGATCTACAGGTGTATGAACTTGAGGAGCAGGGGTCCAACAAACCTAGTTCCAAGAGTAGACGACATCAGAGCTTTAGAGAGGGAGTGTGCTAGAAAGAGGAGACAAGAGGAGTTCCAAGCGAACATTCAAATGGCTGAACAAGAAGCAAATGGTGCACCAGCTCGACCTATTGGTGCCTATGACCGCCCAACTAATCAAGGCCACCTGTTGGGAATCAGAGCACCAGCTGTTGCAGCCAACAACTTTGAAATCAAGTCAGGGTTGCTCAACACAATTGAGAACAACAAGTTCCATGGCCTAGCTGCAGAGAACCCATTTGACCACTTGGACAGCTTTGATAGGTACTGTGGCCTATCCAAAACCAATGGTGTATCGGAAGATGCGTTCAAGCTCAAGCTTTTCCCTTTCTCTTTGGGGGACAAAGCTCGTCAGTGGGAGAAATCTTTGCCAAGTAGCTCCATCACCACTTGGGATGACTGTAAGAAGGCATTCTTGGAAAAGTTCTTCTCCACTTCAAAGACTGCTGATTACAGGAACGAGATTTCTGGTTTCAAACAGAAGAACTTGGAAGGATTCAGTGAAGCATGGGAGAGGTTCAATGGCTACCTAGCTCAATGCCCACACCATGGTTTCAACAAAGGAAGCTTGCTCAACACATTCTACAGAGGTGCTCTACCTGAGTACAGAGGCAGATTGGACACTGCAAGTAATGGGAGCTTCTTGGACAGAACAGAGGCTGAGGCAGAGAAACTGGTTGAGAACATGGTCAAGAGTGATGCAGTCTACAGTGGGGATCATGGCAGAGCTGATAGGTCCGAAGACAAGCAGACAAGAAGGGAGATAAAAGCTTTGCAGGATAAGATTGACATCCTCATTGCTGATAAGGCTACTCAAGAGCAGCTGCACTTCGTTGGTAACCCACAGCAGGAGACACCACCTGCTGTCAATGAGGTTGAAGGTCTGGAAGGTCAAGAAGAGTTGTGTTTTATCAACAACAATGGTACTTGGTACAAGAAGGAGCCAAACTTTCAGTATAACAACTACCAGCAGAGACCTTATTCCAACAACCAGCAGGGTGGCTATCAGCCTAGGAACAACCAGCAAGGTGGCTATCAGCAAAAGCAAAACCCTCCACCAGGTTTCTCCAACCAGGGTCAGAATACTTCTCAGCAACAGGCTGCTCCATCTAGCTCTACACCCCAAGCAAGCAGCACTGATGCACTTCTGAAACAAATCTTGGAGTCACAGACTAGAAGTGAGAAGCATGTTAGCTATAAGCTGAAGAACCTTCACAACAGGATTGATGGAAGCTACAATGATCTCAACAACAAGTTCAGAGCCTTAGAGAGCCAGTTTGCTTCCATGAACACTCAGCAGAATCGTCAACAAGGCTCCCTACCTGGAAAACCTGAGCAGAATCCCAAGGATGCCAAAGCTATCACACTTAGGAGTGGTAAGGAGTTACCTCCTAGAACTCTCACCAAAGATGATGAGAAACTAGGTGAGGGGGTGGCCATCAATATGGATGATGAAGTGGTGATTGTTGATGAGAAGACTAATGATGAGGTTTTGGAGAAGATTGTGGAAGCTAAGGGTAAAGGAAAGGTTGGTGAGGAGAAGAGGCCAGTAAAAGATGGTGAAGCTGTTCCTCCAGCAAAGGAGAGTGCTTTTGTTCCTCCTCCTTATGAGCCCAAGCTCCCATTCCCTGGTAGGTTCAAGAGACAGCTGCTGGAGAAGTACAAAGCCTTGTTTGAAAAGCAGATGAGTGAGGTTCAGATCACAATGCCTATCATTGATGCTTTCATGCTGGTTCCTCAATACAGCAAGTTCCTGAAAGATGTTGTAGCTGCAAAGAAGAAAGAGATGGAATGTATGATGATCCTTACTCATGAGTGCAGTGCCATAATCCAGAGGCTTGATGTTCCAAAGAAGTTAGAGGATCCAGGATGCTTCACACTCACTTGTGCTATTGGACCTATGATGTTTGAGAAATGTCTCTGCGATTTGGGAGCCAGTGTGAGCTTGATGCCTTTGTCTGTTGCTAAGAAGCTTGGTTTCACTCAGTACAAGAAGTGTAGACTCTCTCTAGTGCTAGCTGATCGTTCAGTGAAGTACCCTGTTGGTATCTTGGAGGACCTCCCAGTGATGGTTGGAAATTGTGAAATCCCTACAGATTTTGTGATACTTGAGATGGGTGAAGAAGCTCAGGATCCTTTGATCCTTGGAAGGCCTTTTCTTAGCTACAGCAGGAGCTATTGTTAATGTGAAAGAAGGCAAGATTGATCTTCACTTGGGTACAGGAAACATTCTCCACTTTGACATCAAGGAGGTGATGAAGAAACCAGTCATGCAGGCACAAATCTTCTACATAGATGAGATGGATGCCCTTGCTGATGAGCTACTTGAAGAGCTATCAATTGAGGATCCTCTACAGCATGCCTTAACCATAGAGAGAGATGATGAGGTGGTTGAGAACCTGGCTAGTACTGCATATGGACTGATGTTGGATTCACACAAGGGATTCAAAGATAAGGGTCAGTTTGAGGAGCTGCCACAGGAGGTTCATCAAGAGGCTGCAGTCACTCAGCAGGAGGACATCCAGCAGGATGATTGGAGTGAGCTTAAGGCACCTAAGGTCGAACTAAAACCTCTTCTCCAAGGTGTAAGGTATGCATTTCTTGGTCCCAATGAAACATACCCTGTCATTGTGAGTAGTGAACTTACTGAAACTGAATTATCTGAACTTTTGAAAACACTTAAAAAGTTTAGAAAAGCAATAGGTTACTCACTTGATGACATAAAGGGAATATCACCATCTTTGTGCATGCATAGGATACATCTTGAGGATGAATCAATGACTTCTATCGAGCATCAAAGAAGGTTAAATCCTAACCTGAAGGATGTTGTAAAGAAAGAGATTCTTAAACTCTTAGATGCTGGGGTTATTTACCCTATTTCCGATTCAAAATGGGTATCTCCTGTGCATGTTGTCCCAAAGAAAGGTGGGATCACTGTGATTAAAAACGACAAAGATGAATTGATACCAACAAGGACTGTCACAGGTCACAAAATGTGCATTGATTATAGAAAACTGAACTCTGCATCTAGAAAAGATCATTTTCTATTGCCATTTATTGATCAGATGCTTGAGAGACTTGCAAACCATCCATTTTATTGTTTTCTTGATGGATATTATGGTTTCTTCCAAATCCCCATACACCCAAATGATCAAGATAAAACGACATTCACATGTCCTTATGGTACCTTCGCATATCGAAGAATGCCATTTGGATGTAATGCTCCAGCCACCTTTCAAAGGTGCATGATGTCAATTTTCTCTGATCTGATTGAGGATGTTGTGGAGGTGTTTATGGATGATTTCTCTGTCTATGGATCTTCGTTTTCTGCTTGTTTGTCAAATTTGTGCAGGGTCCTACAGAAATGTGAAGACACCAACCTTGTACTGAACTGGGAGAAGTGCCACTTCATGGTTAAGGAAGGGATTGTGCTTGGACACAAGATTTCAGAGAAGGGGATTGAGGTGGACAAAGCTAAAATTGAGGTTATGGTTAGCTTGCCTCCACCTAAGACAGTGAAAGATATCAGAAGCTTCCTTGGACATGCTGGGTTCTACAGGAGGTTCATCAAAGACTTCTCTATGATCACTAGACCTTTGACCAGATTGCTTTGCAAGGAAGCTACCTTCAGCTTTGAAGTAGAGTGTCTTGAGGCCTTCAGGAAGCTGAAACATGAACTCATCAGTGCCCCCATAGTTCAGCCACCTGATTGGGATCTCCCCTTTGAGATCATGTGTGATGCTAGTGATTATACTGTGGGAGCTGTGCTAGGGCAGAAGAAGAATGGGAAAACTCATGTAATCTACTATGCAAGCCAGACCATGAATGAAGCTCAGATGAGGTATGCCACCACAGAGAAGGAAATGCTAGCCATTGTCTTTGCCTTTGAAAAGTTCAGAAGCTACTTGGTGGGATCTAAGGTCATTGTCTACACTGATCATGCTGCTTTGAGACACCTTCTAGCCAAGAAAGATGCAAAACCCAGACTTTTGAGGTGGATCTTATTGCTTCAAGAGTTTGATTTGGAGATCAGAGACAAGCCAGGAGTTGAGAATGGTGTAGCTGATCACTTGTCCAGGCTGAAAGTAGAGTGTGGGGTACCTATTGATGAAGGACTTCCAGAAGAGCAGATCATGGCTATTGGAGGAGTGATGGCACTTTGTGAAACTGGTAGAAAGCTTGAGGAAGTGAAGGGAACTGAAGAGAAGGAACCTTGGTATGCTGATTTGGTGAACTACTTGGCTACAGGAAAAGAGCCTTTGAATCTTGCGGGCTATGCTAAGAAGAAGTTCTACAAGGATGTGAAGAGGTACTACTGGGATGAGCCTTATCTCTACACTCTCTGCAAGGATCAACTCTATAGGAGAGTGGTGGCTGATGAGGAGATAGATGGGATCCTTACTCAGTGTCATGGATCATCATATGGAGGCCATTTTGCTACCTTCAAGACTGTTGCAAAAGTGTTACAAGCTGGATTCTGGTGGCCACACATGTTCAAGGACACACAGGAATTCATTTCAAAGTGTGATTCATGCCAAAGAAGAGGAAACATCACAAGGAGAAATGAGATGCCTCAAAATCCAATCCTTGAAGTTGAGGTATTTGATGTATGGGGCATTGACTACATGGGACCATTTCCATCATCATATGGTAACAAGTTCATCCTTGTAGCTGTTGACTATGTCTCAAAGTGGGTAGAAGCCATTGCAAGTCCCACTAGTGATTCTGGAGTTGTGGTAAAGATGTTCAAGAATGTCATTTTTCCAAGGTTTGGAGTCCCAAGAGTTGTAATCAGTGATGGAGGTTCTCACTTCATAAACAAGGTGTTTGAGGGACTTCTCAAGAAGAATGGTGTGAAGCATAAGGTGTCATCTCCTTACCATCCTCAAAGAAATGGTCAAGCTGAGATTTCTAACAGAGAGATCAAGTCCATCCTGGAGAAAATTGTTGGGGTCACAAGGAAAGATTGGTCAGCAAAGCTTGATGATGCACTTTGGGCTTATAGGACAGCTTACAAGACTCCCTTGGGACCACACCATTCAACCTTGTGTATGGAAAAGCTTGTCATCTTCCAGTGGAGATCGAATATAAGGCATTGTGGGCAGTTAAGTTACTGAACTTTGACATCAAGGGTGCCAAGGAGAAAAGGCTTCTTCAGTTACATGAGCTTGATGAGATAAGGATGTATGCTTTTGAGAATTCCAGGATCTACAAGGAAAAGACTAAAGCTTTCCATGACAAGCATATCTTAAGGAGGGATTTTAATGAAGGAGATCTAGTCCTTCTACACAACTCCAGTGTGAAGTTGTTTCCAGGAAAGTTAAAGTCAAGGTGGTCCGGTCCTTTCAAGGTTAAGGAGGTTAAGCCCTATGGAGCAATAGTTCTGTGGAGTGCGGATGGAAGCTATTTCACAGTTGTGGGAACCGAAATTCGCACTGTCGATTTTGATAAGTAAAAACGGAGGAAAGCCAAGTTAACCCGACTTTCCCTGAAGGCCCGGATTCTCTGCGACAGCCAACGACAAGTGACCGAACAAGTGCGGAAGATATGGAAAGATAACGAAGATCGTAAATCGTACAAAAAGGGTTTTGTTAAGAGTTGGGACTGGACCTTGAGAAAGGCTACCTACGTACCCCTTTCGAGGATCAAGTCGGACGTAGTTCAGTTAGAAAGATTTGAACAAGAGATCGAACTGCCTGGCGGAGTTCGTCTAGTACGAGCGTTTGTCATAGAAACGGGCGTGTCGAGAATAACGCCAAGGGTTTCTATGTGCGGAACTCGGAGTAAGGGGATTGTTAGATTCTTGCGAAGGAACAGAAGTCTGCGGACAAGATGAAGGTAGAACGGGAGGCGGCCAGACGTCCTAGGTCATGCCTTGCTAGTCTGACCACCTAAGTTCTAAGTTCCCTCAGTCTAAAATCTCGGATCTGCTCTCTAAGTCTCTCTTGGGTTTTCGGTGCTCTTAATGATTTTCGCTCTGCTTTTCCTTCTCTCCCAAAGCTCCTTTATATACTCCTTCTTATGACGGTCTATTCTCCTTTTGGGCCGCGAAGCGGGCTTTTTCCATTTTCGTCGGCCTTCATGTTTATCGGGAAACTTGACATTTATCTTCGGGAAACTTGACATTTATCCTTTTGGAAATTTAGCATTTATATTGTTATGTAAAGATAAACGTAAATCGTCGTATCTATCTCAGATAATCGTAAACGGACTGTCCGATCGCGTTTGGTCCCTTTCGGGCCGTCTCTAGGACTTCCGCTGTTTTCTACGATTTCTTCGGAAGATCTTCATTCCTTCGTAGAGTTGAGATGAGTGGTGTCTTAGGATAACCATCACTGTTTCGTACGAAGAATTTAAGATCTTCCTTTCCGTTGATATCTTACGAGTTTCCGAAGTGTTTCCGACGATCTTAGTTTGGAGTAAGAACGGGAGTTTTGTACGCGGAATCTCAATGATTCATTCCGCGAGGACTCGGGAAAGATTCAAAGTACAGAATTCTGACTGCCGGGGCCTGGGACTTGTGCACGAAAGATTGTCGCTCGAAGACCCGAGCCAGCACGCGCGCTAGGCGCCTACGGGCAGCACGGGCGCTAGGCGCCCGGCGCCTAGAGGCAGCACGGGCGCTAGGCGCCCGGCGCCTAGAGGCAGCACGGGCGCTAGGCGCCCGGCGCCTAGAGGCAGCACGGGCGCTAGGCGCCCGTCGCCTAGAGGCAGCACGGGCGCTAGGCGCCCGGCGCCTAGAGGCAGCACGGGCGCTAGGCGCCCGGCGCCTAGAGGCATCATGTGCGTCTCGGCGAGGGCTTCGATTTGATATCTTACTCGTTTTCTGGGTCCTCACGGTTTGAGAGAACGGGCTCTTTGAAGTTTCCCGGCGGCTAGGACCAGCACGGGCGGCTAGGACCAGCACGGGCGCTAGGCGCCCGGCGCCTAGAGGCAGATCGGGCGCTAGGCGCCCGGCGCCTAGAGGCAGCACGGGCGCTAGGCGCCCGGCGCCTAGAGGCAGCACGGGCGCTAGGCGCCCGGCGCCTAGAGGCAGCACGGGCGCTAGGCGCCCGACGCCTAGAGGCTGCACGGGCGCTAGGCGCCCGGCGCCTAGAGGCTGCACGGGCGCTAGGCGCCCGGCGCCTAGAGGCAGCACGGGCGCTAGGCGCCCGGCGCCTAGAGGCAGCACGGGCGCTAGGCGCCCGGCGCCTAGAGGCAGCACAGGCGCTAGGCGCCCGGCGCCTAGAGGCAGCACGGGCGCTAGGCGCCCGGCGCCTAGAGGCATCACGTGCGTCTCGGCGAGGGCTTCAATTTGATATCTTACTCGTTTTCTGGGTCCTCACGGTTTGAGAGAACGGACTCTTTGAAGTTTCAAGGCGGATTCTTTGTCGTTCGGCCTGTCCAAACTTAGATTACTTCCCGTTTCTTCCGTATACTTTCTTATGGTCGTGTCATCTTAGCTACGGACCTAATGTCTCTAGGTTCTTCTTGATTGTGTCATCGAAGTTTTACGACTAAATCTTATTTGGTTTTCTCGTAAAGTTGATCGTGTAAATCAAGAACGATCGACTTTAACATAGGTTCTTTAAGCTATACGACTTGTCTTGCTTTCGACGCTTGTTTTATGGAAAGTCCGCGCATGATAAATAGTTTTAGCCGTTGATTTCGAGAGAACCGTTTTTGACCCCAACAGTTAGCCCCCCTGTAAGACGCGGAGACGATCTTGCGGGCGGAAGATTATGAGTTGAAAGTCGAAATTTGTGGCTAAGAATATTTCAATGCGGACATCCACATCACCTTTGATTGGCGATCTTGAACGTGACGTCGGAAAGACCGTGAGTTCGTTGCTCAATGTGAAGAAAGAGAAGAACATATGTCCTCGAAAGTCCGTCGTCTTCAAGTGAAGATTCAGAATCTTGAGGAGACGGGGACTCGCAAGTTTGACGGAGAGGACTTCGACTCGATTCTCGCTGGTCGGAAACCCGTGTGCACCCTTGTCCCGGATTCGGAGGGTTCGGAGGACCAGCACTACGCAGTCAAGGATCGTGAAGCCGGCGCATATGAAACATGCAGCGGTGGTGCGACCAATGGAGGCGACGGTGAGACCGTTCCTACTTTGGGTGAGTTTTGAGGATGAAGGTGATGCTCCGGGGAGCGTCTAGGTTTATCAATCCCTTCAGAGATTTTTATTTTGATTGTGTTTCGGCTGTTAAGAGGCCATGATGTACATTTGTGGGACTGGCCGTTGGTGGCTTCGAATCCCGGCCTTTTTCAGGGCATCTGTTGAACTCTGCGGCTCAATCTTTATAAAATATTAATGTTGCGTTTTCAGAACTTTTGTCTATCGAAGTTAGAGGGACAGGGTGTGAGTTGTCGTCTCATTCCTGCCTCCCTGATGATCACCGTATCCATCGTTTGTACAAAGCGAGATTTTCCTGCGGTTTACGATTTACGCAAAAATTCGTGGAAACGTACAGACTTGAGTGAAGAGACAAGTTTTGGGATCTCGCGTCGTTGACGCTTTGCCTATGAGATGTTAAGGTACCAGCAAGGCTGGGTTTAGGGCAAGACCTAGGTTTACTCTCAGACTGAGGCTGTGCGATGACAAATCGGCTTTCGTTTTGCCTGTTTGTGATTTTAACCTTATTCGTACCGTTTTAAAATCCGCGAAGTGGTATCGGCTTATATGATTTGTCTGGGCACGAATCGAGCTACTTCCTTTACGAAGTGCTGAACCAAATTTGGATTTTTTGTATAGCGCGCTATGGGATCCTTGTCGGATGTAAAAGAGCCTACCCTTAGGTGGCTTGTCTGTTTAGGACGTTAGAGTTCGTTTGTTGTGATCAGCAACAACGATATGATGCCGTTTAGAAGGCGTATGAAGGTTTTAATCGAAAAACGAATGTTCAGGCACGAAGCGACGTCTCGCAGTGCTTTGAAGTTTGTTTTTCTTATGCCATAAAGGACTATGGGCTTTTAGAAATCGCGGAATGTTTCCGGGCGATAGTTTATGATTTATTTGGTGGATACTGGATCCATTGTTGAGGCCGTTTAGCGATTGGCGAGTTTGTTTGCGAAGAGTTTCGAAAATTCGGTTTCTGTGTTTGTAAAGAGTTTCGAAAATCCGGTTTCTTCAAAAAACGTGGGATTATACAAGCATACACATTTCAAATGTGTACGAGTTAATTTTCCCTTGTGCCGCACTTCAAATGTTCGCGGGCTTGGAGATGTTTTGCGAATGTCCGTAGTCAGAAACTGTTGTTTCAGTTTGGACGTGCAAGTTATAAAGTTTTGATCGAGGAATTAGGACCAGGGGTCGCGTATATTTGACCCAGGGAGAAGCGTCTACCTTCGCTTTGTTTCGCGAAGTGTTGGCCTTCCGGGATTTTAAGGACGACTCGTATAACTCTTGGAGCTTTGTCACGAGTGTTTATTTTCATGCTTTGTTTACGGGGCGTATAGAACTTAATCAGTCGATGTTAAGTTCAAATTTTTCCGTTAACCGTATGGCTGTTAGGACTGATTTTATTACGAGAAATTCATCGCATGATTTCCGCTTTTGGGCTATGCGACAGAGTTGCTCACGTAAATGGTTACTTGGAGTTTTATGACAAATCGTGGATTATCGTCTGGCCCTTAAGTGATTGGAGCGGCGATCGTGCAGCTGTTCTGTCTTGGCGTTAAGGCTATGTTCAGCCGTTTAACCAAGGAGTTGGTAAACGATCAGACTGCGATCCTTTCGCATTAAGGTCATATTGGTTCACAATCGTCCTTAATGGTGATGCCGAATTCAGGTTCGGGCTGGAAAGGCGTAGTCGGCCGATGGCCGAATAGCGTTCGTTGAGATAGACATGCAAATCTTAGTGGAGTTTTCCGAGTTATGGGTTACACGGGAAATGTTTCCGCTTTGATTTCGTCTTTTGGCGAAAGTTGCTTCGAATTACTCATGGAGTTTTACCGAAGGTTATTCCGCTAATTTTGTAGCTCACTGTCGTGCTATTAGTCTGACGTTGTACGAGATTGCTATTGTCGCGAGATTGCAACAAGAGACGGTGTAGAGTTTTCAAGACTATGTTTGTAGCGGTTTGACTATGCCGTTATGCCGCTAGCGTTTCGGACGAATCTTAGAGTGCCGTTTGCCTTTTGAAAGAAATTTTTTCTTTATGAAGTAGAATGAGTATGCCAAGGATGGGTGGCGATCGTTTCTCGGTTTTCCGAGAGATTAGATCGGTTTGCGCGTTCTGCCTAGACAGTCAAAGAACAATAGAACGAAACTGGAAGAAAATGCCTAAGACTTAGCTTGCTAGACTATCCACCTAGGTTCTAAGTTCCCTAAATTTTACGGCAGTTTACAAGACGAAAATATTAAAACCTTGATAAAATTTTCTAAGTCGGACATACCTTAGTCTCATTGATTACTCGAGATTGCCTCAGGTCCGTTCCTCTTTGTCTTCTAACGTTTTATTGTCAAAGGTCTTCGAAAAGTCTGACACTGAATCAATAATCGTTTTTTGATGAAACCCGAAGGAACAGTGCAGAATCGTTGCAGAATCGTTGAAGCAAAGGGAGGAGAAGTAGGCAAAACTCGAAGAAGGCTAAGGTGGGTAGACAAGTGAAAACGAACGGCAAGATGTCACTTGAGTGGGGCTTCATGTTTCGTCAAGCTATGAGCGAACTGGTCAGGTCAAGAAGCTTGCGATCTTGTTATACTTCACGAATGATGTTTCGTAAAATATTGCCGAGCTTTTATTTAACGAGAGTTTTTCAACAAAATGTTGTCGAGTTAATTTTACGGAAACTGTTTCGTAAAATGTTGTCGAGTTTAATCGTGCAGAAGCTGTCTCGTGAAATATTGTCTAGGAATATTTTACGAAAGGTGCAAAGTATTTGGTTGGACTATCGTCGGGATGGTTTCGCGAGGATTTGCCGCGTTCGCCGAATGTTTTGTTGTCCGGCGACCAGCGCAGCGCGGGCGCGTTTGCCGCCCGGCGCCTAGGGACAGCACGGGCGTGCTAGCTGCCTGGCGCCTAGGGACAGCACGGGCGTGCTAGCCGCCCGGCGCTTAGGGACAGCACGGGCGTGCTAGCCGCCCGGCGCCTAGGGACAGCACGGGCGTGCTAGCCGCCCGGCGCCTAGGGACAGCACGGGCGTGCTAGCCGCCTGGCGCGTTGGGACTGCACGGGCGTGCTAGTCGCCCGGGACTGTGCTTCCTTGCGGGACCTGCCTGTTTTTCTCGGTTTTTTTAAAGGTATCTCGATCGACACTTAGTCTGTCGAGGTTTCTCTAATTGTTTTTCCGAGACTTTTGGACATCGATTCCATCATGATCCCAGGAAGGAATTGTTTCTTAGAACGTTGTTGACCTTTTATTTTACGAGAGTTATTTCACAAAATGTTGTCGAGGTAATTTTATGGAAACTGTTTTGTAAAATGTTGTCGAGTTTAATCATGCAAAAGCTGTCTCGTGAAATATTTCGAGAATTTATTTTAAGAAACATTTCCAGTCGAAACTCTGCTCGGTAATCATACCGTCATATCAGCCTTGGGCTCGATCCTACTCTAAAATCGTATGTGGTCGTTTAGCCGTGATTCGGGCCTCTTTTGGGCCGTCTTGGGACTTAGACGTTTTTACGATTTTTCTTTAGAAAAAGCCGTTGATGTGACGCTGGTTTTTCCGAAGGGATTTCGATTCCCCGTATAGTTAAGGCAACTGGTGTTCAAGCTAACCATAGCTGTTGTATACGGCAGGCAGGAATCCGTCTCGACTACCAAGTCATTTTTTGAATTTTTCCGAGCGAGGGGGGTTGTGTTCATGGACCCGAGGACCGTGTTGCAGGAACTTGGACGGGGGCGCATGGTTGATAGGACCCGAACTTGGTCGGGATGGTCCGTTCTCGGGACGTTTGTCCGTAAGATGATAATCTTAGATAACCGTTTGCATAAGCGTTGGTCGTGGGAGCAGTCACTGCTGAAGTTGTTTTACCAGCGTCGATGTGAGCTGCGAGTTTGTCTTTCATATTTCCAGACATTGCTTTGATCAAGCGTTTTGCGGCCGTAAGAGTAAGAGTAATCCGTCCTCCCCTCCTTCTAGCGCCAAACTGTGGGAACCGAAATTCGCACTGTCGATTTTGATAAGTAAAAACGGAGGAAAGCCAAGTTAACCCGACTTTCCCTGAAGGCCCGGATTCTCTGCGACAGCCAACGACAAGTGACCGAACAAGTGCGGAAGATCTGGAAAGATAACGAAGATCATAAATCGTACAAAAAGGGTTTTGTTAAGAGTTGGGACTGGACCTTGAGAAAGGCTGCCTACGTACCCCTTTCGAGGATCAAGTCGGACGTAGTTCAGTTAGAAAGATTTGAACAAGAGATCGAACTGCCTGGCGGAGTTCGTCTAGTACGAGCGTTTGTCATAGAAACGGGCGTGTCGAGAATAACGCCAAGGGTTTCTATGTGCGGAACTCGGAGTAAGGGGATTGTTAGATTCTTGCGAAGGAACAGAAGTCTGCGGACAAGATGAAGGTAGAACGGGAGGCGGCCAGACATCCTAGGTCATGCCTTGCTAGTCTGACCACCTAAGTTCTAAGTTCCCTCAGTCTAAAATCTCGGATCTGCTCTCTAAGTCTCTCTTGGGTTTTCGGTGCTCTTAATGATTTTCGCTCTGCTTTTCCTTCTCTCCCAAAGCTCCTTTATATACTCCTTCTTATGACGGTCTATTCTCCTTTTGGGCCGCGAAGCGGGCTTTTTCCATTTTCGTCGGCCTTCATGTTTATCGGGAAACTTGACATTTATCTTCGGGAAACTTGACATTTATCCTTTTGGAAATTTAGCATTTATCTTGTTATGTAAAGATAAACGTAAATCGTCGTATCTATCTCAGATAATCGTAAACGGACTGTCCGATCGCGTTTGGTCCCTTTCGGGCCGTCTCTAGGACTTCCGCTGTTTTCTACGATTTCTTCGGAAGATCTTCATTCCTTCGTAGAGTTGAGATGAGTGGTGTCTTAGGATAACCATCACTGTTTCGTACGAAGAATTTAAGATCTTCCTTTCCGTTGATATCTTACGAGTTTCCGAAGTGTTTCCGACGATCTTAGTTTGGAGTAAGAACGGGAGTTTTGTACGCGGAATCTCAAAGATTCATTCCGCGAGGACTCGGGAAAGATTCAAAGTACAGAATTCTGACTGCCGGGGCCTGGGACTTGTGCACGGAATATTGTCGCTCGAAGACCCGAGCCAGCACGCGCGCTAGGCGCCCGGCGCCTACGGGCAGCACGGGCGCTAGGCGCCCGGCGCCTAGAGGCAGCACGGGCGCTAGGCGCCCGGCGCCTAGAGGCAGCACGGGCGCTAGGCGCCCGTCGTCTAGAGGCAGCACGGGCGCTAGGCGCCCGGCGCCTAGAGGCAGCACGGGCGCTAGGCGCCCGGCGCCTAGAGGCATCATGTGCGTCTCGGCGAGGGCTTCGATTTGATATCTTACTCGTTTTCTGGGTCCTCACGGTTTGAGAGAACGGGCTCTTTGAAGTTTCCCGGCGGCTAGGACCAGCACGGGCGGCTAGGACCAGCACGGGCGCTAGGCGCCCGGCGCCTAGAGGCAGCACGGGCGCTAGGCGCCCGGCGCCTAGAGGCAGCACGGGCGCTAGGCGCCCGGCGCCTAGAGGCAGCACGGGCGCTAGGCGCCCGGCGCCTAGAGGCAGCACGGGCGCTAGGCGCCCGGCGCCTAGAGGCTGCACGGGCGCTAGGCGCCCGGCGCCTAGAGGCTGCACGGGCGCTAGGCGCCCGGCGCCTAGAGGCTGCACGGGCGCTAGGCGCCCGGCGCCTAGAGGCAGCATGGGCGCTAGGCGCCCGGCGCCTAGAGGCAGCACGGGCGCTAGGCGCCCGGCGCCTAGAGGCATCACGTGCGTCTCGGCGAGGGCTTCGATTTGATATCTTACTCGTTTTCTGGGTCCTCACGGTTTGAGAGAACGGACTCTTTGAAGTTTCAAGGCGGATTCTTTGTCGTTCGGCCTGTCCAAACTTAGATTACTTCCCGTTTCTTCCGTATACTTTCGTATGGTCGTGTCATCTTAGCTACGGACCTAATGTCTCTCGGTTCTTCTTGATTGTGTCATCGAAGTTTTACGACTAAATCTTATTTGGTTTTCTCGTAAAGTTTATCGTGTAAATCAAGAACGATCGACTTTAACATAGGTTCTTTAAGCTATACGACTTGTCTTGCTTTCGACGCTTGTTTTATGGAAAGTCCGCGCATGATAAATAGTTTTAGCCGTTGATTTCGAGAGAACCGTTTTTGACCCCAACAACAGTGAATGAGCAAAGGGTTAAGCTCTACATGGCGGATGCACCAAAGGAAGATGGGGTTTCAACTCCACTCTCTGATCCTACCCCAGCCTAATCAAATGGAGACAAAGTCAAGCTAGAGACTTAAAACAAGCTCACTTGGGAGGAAGTCCCATGTATATCCTTTGTACATATTGCATTAGCACTTCCATTTTATTTCTTGTTATTCATCTTATTGCATAAAAAAAAAAAGATATGAACAGTGCTACGCAGGTACACAGCGGGTGGCACAGCGGGTCAAGCAGGTCGCTCCACACGCAGCAGATAGATCTCAGCGGCTCCATAGGGTCGCACGTGTCTTTTTGCAGCGAGTGGGACAGCGGGTCATCCTAGCCGCTCCACGCGCACAGCGAGTTCCTCAGCGGCTCTTGTCGGTCGCTCCACCGTGCAGCGGGTGATACACAGCGGGTATACACAACCGCAAGTCTCTTTTTGCAGCGGGCAACCCAGCGGCTCCCACAGGTCGCTCCACGCGCAGCGGGTACCCCAGCGGGTTCATGCAGTCGCTCCGGTCGTCGGTTCAGGTAAGTCATCGATTTTTAAAAGCTGGTTCAATCTAATTGAACCAATCCTACCCACCCTAACCGACCTAACCCGACCCTAGACCTACCCAGACTTCCCCCACGCCATCTTCTTCCTCACTCTCACCCCCACAACATCTCACAAACTCTCTCAAACTCCCCACACTCAAAACTCCATATCTCACTCAATTCTCCACCAAATCACCTCATTCTTTCACCCAGATCAAAGCTTTCGCCCCTGTTGTCTTCCTCACCACACCTAATCACCTTTCCCACTCACCAAAAGCAAGGTATTGTATTTTTGAAACCAATTTCCTAGGTCCATGAACCTAGAAATTGAAAATCGAATTTTGGTCATTTTCTTGCTTGATTGTGGTAAAATAGACTAGGGAAAGCTTATATATCATGTTGGGTAGTTGATTTCATGGTGGAATTGAGATTAATTTGAACTTTTGCAAATTAGGGTTCATGGATTTGGGGATTTTCGAATTTGGACATAATTGAGTGTATTTGGGGTTTGTTTTGCCTTATAAGTTGTTTAGAAGCTTGCTTTAAGACTTCTTTGATCCTAGAATCACTTAGTTCATTGAATTTTACTCTACTTGTAATTTTCACTTAATGACAATTTGAAATGTGTGATTTTGGTTTCATTCAACTTACTTCTCTCCAAGTTTGTCTTGTTCTCAGGTACCAATGACAAGGGAAAGAGTAGCTGCTGGTGGTTCCGGAAATCGATTGACGAAAAAGCAAGAAGCAGCAGCTGCGAAGAAGAAGCTGGCAGAGGAGAAGAGAGCAGGGAAGAGTGTGGCTGATACTGATGAGGATGAGAGCAGTTCTGAAAGTGCAGATGAGCCTGCTCCATCGAAGAAGGCCAAAACATCTAAGGGAAAGGAAGTTACAGTTGACAGAGACATGGAAAAGAGGCCATCTGTAGAGGAGCTATACGACCACTTGCTGAATGGGATATCTTGGCCACCAACCCGGTTTGCAGACACCCAGTTGTTGAGGAAGCTGGGTTTGTATGATGATGTTGAGGCGATGCTGAATCATTTGAAGATGCCCAAGCTCCTTACTATGGCCTATCCAGTCTACAAGGAAGTCTCGTGCCAGTTTCTCTCCTCCCTTGTTGTCACTACCCATGAGAACAAACATGCAAGGGATGGATGGGGTAAGATAGCGTTCAAAGTGAATGGGAAGAGCTATACCATGAGCTTCAAAGAAATCGGGAGAGTGATGGGTTTTGATGACCAGCAGTATGGCTTTCCAGTGAAGACCACCAACCTTCCTTTCAAGCTTTGGCACTTGATCAGTGGAGGAAGCTCACGAACGACTGGGAAAGACAAGAATGCTCACATCCGCCATCCTTCAGTCCGTTACCTCCACAAGATGCTGGTACATGCCTTCTACCCGAGAAAGGAAGTTGGCACCATCACTGATGAAGACTTGTACCTCCTATTCCCAGCCATCCAGCCATACGCTACGCACACACAGCTCCCTTTCTCCCCAGATCTGTATTCAGAGGTTGGATGGGTAAATTTTCTTGTGGATCGTCTGAAGCACTACAAGGTTTGGGCTTGGGCAACATATGACAAATCACCTAAGATTGGCATTGGCGGATTGATCACACCACTGCTTGAGTATAAGGGCATTTCGTTGGGAAGGGCAGCAAAGGGACCGTACTTCATGGATGCCCCTTACTTGAGACAGGCCCAGTACTTTAGTGGGAAGCACGAAGGCGACTTTTTCTATTACTGCAAGTCCCAGGGGAAGAAAGTTGAGTTTGTTTTTCCAAACAGGGATTTGACGAGGCTAGGCGGACCATCCGGAATCAGCTTCAACATCCCAAAGGACGCTTATCTTGGTGAACATGGATCCCTTACACCCATTGGCCCTACCATTGAAGTACAAAAGGAACAAAGAACCACTGGGCCGGAAGATGATGTAGAGGAGGATGAGGGCGCTGAGCCCGTCTATGGACAGCCTCGCTACAAGTTCCAACCCTATTCTGGAACTCTTCCTCCTAGAGCACTGCGAGATGCTCATGAGCACATTGGTCGACTTCAGCGATGGAACAAGGCTCAGGACAGAACGATTGAGAAGCTGAAAGACAAGTGCAAGAAGCTGAGCAAGACGGTGAAGCGACAGGCTAGGTCCACATCAAAGATCCTGAGGAAGATGGCTGATGCGTTGACGAGAGGAGGTATGGCAGGGTGCAGCAGAGCGGACTTTCAGTTCCCAGACACTCCATTACCCCAGCCCCCACCAATTCCTCCTAATGCCCTTAGTTTCCCTCTCACTGAAAGTCAGCATCAGCGGCGGTACAGAAACCCTCCTATCCTACCCTCTACCTCAGGAAACATATCCCCATCTCTAGCATCTTCGGATGATGACATCGAGGACGAGGAGGTTCAGAGTCAATACTGGCATGGGGGTCATCGCAGAGCAGCTGGCGGAAACGACGATAGTGCTGGAGCTTCGGGCTCGACTCGCCATCCTTAGAAGGTACCTGCGCACTTCACCCTTTGTATATATCTGTTTTTCTTGCATTTAGATTTGTCTTTGGGTATCTCTTTCAACTTAACAACACAGAGACTGTGTGAATTAAGTTTGGGGGAGGTACCATGTATTTGATCATGTTTGCTTTGATGTTTAAGCGTCTCATGCATTGTTTTCTCATCCATATATGCATAGAAAAAACCAAAAAAAAAATAAAAATAAAAATAAATCGAAAAAAAAGAAAAGAAAAATTCATTTAGATTGCATTCACTTTCATTTTTAGGAGAGTCTAGAGCATATAGGTTGCATCTCACTTGAATTGGGAGCAATGATTTGAAAAGCCTTGTAAAGAACACTCCGCGCTTGAATAGGTATAACACCTTTTAAAAAAAGACTTATAAGCTTCGAGCCTTGAAAAAACTCTTCCTGAAACTTGTTTATTGCTAAACTCAGTCTTTGAAAGCCAACTACAACCTTATTTGAACTAAATGAACTTAATGCCTCTTGCTTATGGTCCTTTGTGTACTGAATCATGGCTATACACATTTGAGATGTCACATCCTTTTTGCCAATCTTTTTGACAATCTCAAATGGTAGACCACTCCCCAAAAACCCTTACCTCCTTTTAAACCTTCATTGAATTGATGAGTGAGGCCTTTTTTCGGAAAGCCTTACATGTGCATAATGTTGAGAGTATCGGGAACGACAATGCTTGATCTTCATTTCTTGCTAGATTGGATACTCTATTGTCTAGCCATAGGATTGGGGGTGAGTGTTGCGAACTCTAGATTGAAGGAAATGAATAGACTCTTGTACTTAAGTGTTTGATCTTCTTGGAATAGATAGAAACTTCAAGCTCAATTTTGAAATGTCTTGGCCCCCAAATTAAAAAAAAAAAAGAAAAAAAAGAGAACAAAAATCGAAAAAAAAGAGAAAAAAAAAAAGGAAAAGTAATAATAAGGGGGCTAGCAAGTTGTTATGAGCTAAGATGTGATTTGAAATTGTGAAAAATTCCTTGTAGATTTTAAAATGAAAGAGTCTTGTGTAGAAAAAGGTTTTGGGATGTCATGGTGAGAGATGTGAGATGGGTTATGAACATTTGGGAATCTTTATGTGGATTGGTATGTTTGAGTAAATGGTAGAACAATGGAGATTGAGCATTGTATGCATGAGTTGATCCTTTTCTTAGATATATTATGTGCAATGTCAAGGCTACTATTCTTGAGAGTAAACCACTTAAAGCATTATGATTTGATCCAATTGACTCACTTGAATAAAAAGCCTACCCTTACCCAAATGATTTGGACCATTTGACCATTTGCAAGAATTCACTAGATGTTGTTTTTAATGAATGTGAGAGTTGGCTGATTTGATTGTGTGAATGCTTGACAATGAGTGTAAGGATAGAAAGAGTTAAGATAGGCCTAGAGAAGCTAGAGTGCAATAAGAGAGGTTGTTATTTTTGGATTTGGAGTAAAATCTAATCCTACAAGTGTTTCTTTTGGCTATGAGCTCCCACCTTCAAACCTCTTTCCCTATGAGTTCTAGAAAGTTCACTTGTGGACAAGTAAAAGAACAAGTTTGGGGGAGTTGATATCTTGCATAATTGCATTGTTTTATTCTTTTCATTTGCATGCATTTTCATCATGTAGATTAGATTTTAGTCATGTTTAGGGTGCATTTTGCATACATGAGTCCTTATCAGGTACTGGAGCATCACATGGAGCTTTTGGAGGCATTTGGGATGCATTAGGGTTCAAAAGAGGCAAAAGGAGTGAACCATGCACGAGTAGAGCCTCAGCGGCACCCACAGCGGGTCTGCCTGGTCGCTGTGGCTGGAGCGGTCAGGGCGCAGCGGGTCTATCCCATCGCTCGTCTCTTTTTGCAGCGGCCTGTGGAGCGGGTCTGTCCAGCCGCTGTGACTTCAGGATTTCGGCAGCGACCTATGGAGCGAGTGTGCCCGGTCGCTGCGATCGTTTTCCATTCCGAAACTTAACTTTTCTCATGGGCATTTTAGACTTTTATATGCTTGTTTCTCTGTTCTAAAACCTAAGTTTAAGTATGTTGTAAGCCATTGGAGGCTGATTATCCAGATTACATTTGGTAAACAATAATCTATTGAGTGATTTCTTCCATTCTATGAGTGATTTTCATTGTTCTTATTGTTAATTTCATTGATTTCTGTTTCCGTTTATGATCAATCTGAAACCTAAAATGGGTTTAAGAGTGATCATGAACCTTAGTGAGTAATCCTCCATAGGATTCATGGGTTAGGAGATCAAGGGTGGTTAGGTTAGATTCAAAGATGTTCTAGGATAGATCAATCTCATTCCTTGCTTGTAGAGTGATTTTACTGCCTCTTTTGTTCTGATCATTCAAGAGATGATCTCTAGACATTTTCCACCCAAAAGGTGTTTGTTGAAATGTCTGAGAAAACTCTATTAAGTTTCTAATGCATCTTGCCAAAGACATTTGTTGTTAAGAGTATTATGATAGCTATTGAACTTGTTTTTAATGATTACTTTCATGTCATTCAACCAAAGATATTTGATGTTTGAGATATGTTAGTAAATGAGCATTCATCTAGACATAGAGCTTGCTTAAGATAGTGTTTAGGCTTAAGGTCATTCATTTGATTTGTCATTCTGTCATCTTTGGTTCGAATCCTGATCACCCAAGATCATGTTCCTATACCCATGAGTTCTCCTTTAGAATATTTAAAAAGTCATCTCTGTTGCTTTTATTTTCATCATTAGAACTTTAGACATCATAAACTTCAAGCTATTGATTGCATTTAGATTAAGAAAGTGCTTGTAATCTTGGTGCTTTAGATCCCTCAGAACTGGTTCGACATTGTACTTTCATCATACTATCATTTGACATAGGAGTCACAAAACTCCTGACATCAAGTATCAAACTTGATTTTCGGGTCAATTACGAGTCAGGTTTTCTGGATACGAGTATCTAGATTAATTATATTAGTTAACTATGAAAAAATATAATATGTTGTATACTTTAGAAAAAAGTTTTAAATTAACTTTTGAAATGCATATGATACAAGTGTATAGTTATGCAACTTGACATATTTAATATAGTTATCAAAAATTATATTTAACTAATATTAAGACAGAAAAATATGATTATAAAAACAACACAAATATAAAACTAAATTTTTCAAAAAAAATTAAAACAGAAATTCAAAATCTTATAGAAGGATGCATTGAGGTAATGAGAGAGAGAGAGAGAGAGAGAGAGAGAGAGAGAGAGAGAGAGAGAGAGAGAGAGAGAGAGAGAGAGAGAGAGAGAGAGAGAGAGAGAGAGAGAGAGAGAGAGAGAGAGAGAGAGTAGGATAGTAGAGTGATTTAAGAAAATATTGTTATTAGCATAAACTTTTATACGATTGGTTTCTTTAGATAGAAGGAGGTCGTTGCAGAGTGAGCTAAGTACTAGTGAAGAGTATTAGGCGTGCCACTTATAGCTCCTCGTTGTAATCTCTAATTCTGGTGAATTTCGAGCAAGAGTCTCGGCCAGACGTAGCTTCATAGTTAACCGGGGTGAACTGGATAAGTTGTGTATGTGCTCCTTACTTGTTTCCTCTCTTGCAAACCTGCAATCTTTTTCATCTTCCTCTGTTAGTTCAGTTTCCGTTGTCTCTTTCTTTTTTTTTTCTTTGAATTATACAAGGGTTTCCTGCCCCCCACAGAAGTGGGTCCAGACTAGCCACATGTTTGTAGCCTACATTATCGGCCCATGTGTCGGTCCCCTGTCCCTGGCGATGCCGAAATGTTAATTCCCCAGTGGCCAGCGGGATTCGAACCCAGGTCCGTTGTCTCTTTCACTTGAAGATCTCTGGTCAAAATCTCAGTGCTTTATGTTTTGTTTGTTGGATCTATCTGTCCAAAAGAAGTCACACCCTTGTGTTGCAGGGGGCTTAACACCTTCAATAGTAGAGAAGTAACATGTCTTTATAGAATAAGTACCAGATGTTCTCTTTAGCCAGATTAGTTTAACTTCTGCTCTTGATTTGCTAGCCTTTAGACTCATGGTTGTATCCCCATTTTGGGGAACTAAATCTTGGATTTTCTGAATTCCATACACCTCTGATAATTGGAGGTGTTGTTCTTCTTCTCTAACAGGGATCATAGGTGCATGTTTCTGAGTCAAAGAGAGCCTAAACTTAGGTTCCAAGGTTAGTAACCACCCAATTACCTTGTTAGTATGTGACAGTCAAAACTAGTTTTTTTTTATTGCTTAGTCAGGATGGGTTCTCATGTTTGTGTTTTTTTTAATGAATGTTAAATTAATTCTAGAGCAAGTAATTGATCTTACATAGACGGCTAGGTGTCTTTAGAGAGGAGGCCAAAGCTCATCAACTGTTTTTTTTTTATCTTGTGTGGTTCAGTGTTTTTTTCATTCTACTTCTTTTTGTTAGTCGTAGTCTTTCTTTTGTTAGTTTCTTTGCGAATGTTTAAATACCTTAAATAAAGATTGCACATTTAGATCAAAGATGTAATTTCGGTGAAAGGCCATGTAACGGAATGAGTACAAAGAACTCCGAAATAAACTAACATGGTGGAATTGAGACAAAATATAAGTACATAACTTCTCACGATAATAATAAGATCATGTTCTGCATATTACAATTCCAAACTGCATCACAAGTAATTTGTCAATATAATTACTCACTGAGCTAGTTTGTGTCTCTTTGTCCTCTCAGGCCCACCCAAAGCCTTGGTTACCATTTTAAAACGCCTTCTCTTGCTTCTTTACCGTCTTATTCTCTATTTCTGGCAGGTCTTCCAAACACAGAATCAAGGGGTTCTTTATGAGCGATCTCTACTTTGTCTTCTCCAGCAGATCTTCATCATCACACTCTTCAGGAAGCTCAGTACCTTCAACTTTCCCTGTCACCGGCTCACAAACCCCCAGTTTTCTTTCACCATCTTTTGATGTAACTGTGGTAGACATTGGGGACATGAGCTGCCTCTTCAAAGGTACCATTTCATCTTTATTCATCTAGTGTTTTGCCTCCTCCACATCTACCATCTAGCCTTTTTGGATTGTGTTCTCTAGCAGACTGAAATGAGTCTGAAATAAAATATCAAATACGGTCACATCAGTCAGCTTCCAACTGTCAAAATTACAACAAAAGGATTCTAAGAATTGACAAAAAAAGGGTTGCTTGTGATCTGAAAACAATGGAATCCATAGCAAAAACACCTGATTGTAAAAGATTAGAGAGCAAACCTGACTGTAACCTGTGGAGGCTCTTCTCTTGATCCGAAGCATTTCTCTATATGTGTCTTCTTTCCCACGTTGCACCTAAGGCTCGTGCCACTTCGTGTAACAGAAACTTCCAAACCATCTTCTTCCTCTCTTATATTAACCAACCCCATTCATATATATGCCAATCCAAATTTTATGTTAAGTTTTAAAGAAGGCACATTCAATTAGATCAGAGTCGAATACTCACCGTTTCACATAACTAAATGCCATGTAAACTCTGATATAATAATTCAAAAAAAACATGCAATATTCTTTAAATTTAATTATGAATCTGTCAAATCCCAAAATTAGTCATTTCCATTATTGCACAGAAACATGGTAGCATCATCACTTTCTGAATTCAGGGTCAGACCTTGGATCGGCATAGTGAGAGACATACTTGTAGACTGCACGATCACCAAATATCTCTGCTGGGAAATGTATATCTCACACATCTCTACCCTCTGGCATTCTGGAACCTTTTTGGTGGCTTCTTCATAAACTTTCATGGCTTGTTTGGCCAGGCCATAATCCTCTTCTAGCTTGGCATACTGAAGGTATAAGGTCCTGACAGACAGCATCTGATGGAGCCTAAAAGAAAGATTAGAGAAGTTAGATCAAGTAAAAATCGATAGACAACGAAAAACAACCTTTAAACCAAAAATAATGCGTATGAAAGATAGATTAGATTACCATGGAAACAGCATGCTGAAACAACTCTGTTGCCCACTCAAGCTTTGTCTTCCCATATCTCTTGACAAACTTTGCAAGATAAGTTACCATATGTCTTTAACATGAAATTCTGGAATATCTTGACATCTCTACATATCGAAAGCATTTTCAAAGTACTTATTTTCCTAAAGAAGGAAATCATAATTCAGGATCTTAGGTGTCGTTATCCTAAAATCCAATATCTTCTCATAGACTGCTCTTGTAAGTAAGAATCAAGACGGTGGAGACTACATTAGCAACGGAGTACAATGATGAAATGAAAATGGTGAAGATAAAGAAACCACACCTGGGGGATCTAGGTTGTTGTTCGCAAGCACTTGAAGGTGGTCGTAACGTCGCACCATGAAGTTTTCATACTTAATCTCAGGAGCGTCAGTCTTGACCTCACCAATACGCGTTGAAGGGATGAAACGGATCAGCGAGAGGACCAGCATTTGGAAACTTCTGTGAAAAAGGAATAAGCTTCTTGAACTTCATGCTACACAAGCAGGAGGAGAAACAACCTATAGCTTGACCTGCAAATTTTCGCCCATGAGTCCACCAGTTTAACATTTTTTCATAGCCCAGGCAAACTGTAGTGGTTTTGTACCTTTAGAGAATCGTTGATGACCGTTGTGATATAGCTTTGGGCTGCGATTCATTGGGCCTTTGTCGAGGCCTGTTATGACAGTGATTAACCAAGTTGATTTGAAGTGTTAGTGTTAATACTTAATAGTGACACTAACATCCTGTCCTCCACAAGAACTGTCAAGGCCTTAACCGCAGTAGAAGCCTTCCGCTTTGATAGATGATGAGCTTAAGTTCGTGGACAACTTCAGGAGACTACATTGCAGATAGTGCAATAACCTTTCATATAAAACATTTCCTGAATTCATTACATATATAAATGGATAAAACATTCTGAATTTTAATCCAACTCTGCTGCGTTTGTTCAACGTTTAACTGACGTTAAACATTAAAATTTATTACATAAATTGATAGGAACATTTCTGAATATTCAGTCCACACATATTGTTCTATATGTTAAAGTTGCTCGGATCTTCCTTTCAAAAATCTTTTGCAGAGAGTCTGCCATTGTTTCCGATCTGGTTCCCCGATTTCCATCGTTTCCTTTGCCTTATCCGCACAATCTTGCTGCGAAAAAAAGACGAAAAAGAAAGCATTCAAAAGCTTGGAGACAGCAACATCGAAGACAAACGGGTCAAAAGATACAAAGTAAACAAACCTCCATTAAATTCATACTGACGAGGCGGTCAATGATCTCGAAAAGAATCTCTTTGTTGTACTCAGGATGGCCTTGGATGCTGAGGAAATTATTCCCAAAGGAGGCCATTTCGACGTTGCATTTGTCTGAATAAGCAAGAAGTGTAGCTGACTCAGGGAGCTCCAAAACTTCGTCTTGATGGCATTTTATAATGGCTAATGAATTCGGAGTCTTCTCTCCCAAGAAACCACCTGGTTTCACTGCGTCTGTAGCCATTGTTATGCTTCTTAGCCCCATGTCTGCACCTCTACTCGCTCTTCCAATTTTCCCTCCTTTGATTCTACATAGTATCTGTTTTCAACAACAACAAGAGAATGAATCATTAATCCTCAAAATCTTTGAATCAAGAAATCTAATAACATGGTACTGACCACTGCAGTCTCGATCGTTCCAAAATTTAATTTATACCTTCGCGTTTACATTTTAGCAAAAGGAAGCAAGAAAATTTTAGAGAAATTGGCACAGATATACTCCATAACTCCTCTAATTAACTATCTACCCTTGCAAGCTGAAAACTATTTGCTGTGACCATTTTACCCTTTCAGAACACTCCAAAGCCACATCTGATGAAACTGTTGTGTGTCAGTTACACTCTCCCAACCGTTGGATAAAACGAATCATCTCTTCTATTTTCCAAAGAAAGCCTAACAGTCTCAATCGTTCTTTCTTCTTTCCTTTTCAGAAAAAAGCAAAACACTTTACCATCTTCTCTTTCATTTTCATCTCCCCAACCAACATTTTCTAGATTAAATCACCGTATTTCCTCTCCAAACCCTAATTTCATAAAGAACTCGTCGTTAATCTTCTCCGCCTCTCTTTAGGATGGATCGAGTAGTTTTACCGCCGCGTGTGTTTGCCGTTGGTGAGGAGCCTGTGGGCGAGCGCATCAACTCTTACCACAAATTCAAGAAAACAGAGTCCATTATTGACGCTCTTGAACCAGATGAGTTAGAGTTCCTTCGAAAATCAACTGATATCTAATGGTTTACCCGTTAAGGATTTAGTTACACTATATCTATAAATGTAACAGTCATTCTTCTATACAAGCCTGTAACACTCATCGTGATCTATTATCTGGTACATATATAGTTATCTGTTAACACTCAATATTACGGATAACCTGTAAAAATACTTCTCAATTCTATCGATATCCAATTGGTTCCTCGTTAAGGCTTTAGTTCCACAAGATTTATATATGTATCAGCCAATTGTTGTATGCTTTAAGTCATTAACCTCATTTGTTTTGACGCAGGTCCTCGTGATGTCCATTATTGGAGAACCTTACGAAGAGTGGTCCACTGGAGCTAATTTTGATTGGGCCAAAAACAAGCTGGACAAAGAGAACGTTGTGGAGACAATAGAAGTAGAGTCTTCTGACGCACAAGCAACCAGCTTAACCCTTCAACAGCTCGCCTCGCAGATTTCTGATAAGTTAAGCTCATCATCCCTCGACATTTGTCAGGAGATAGCTCATGTGGGAGCTATCACACAATCTCTTTGATATTACTGTCACCCATTAGTTGATACGTATATACTCATGCGTTAAATGCTAAGTAACTTGTTACCAAACCTAACTCCAATCATTTATACTAAGCCACTTATCTCAACTGCTAAGTGTTTCGTTACCAACTACTAATATAGTTATTTGACAGAGATAATCCCCTTATTTTTTCATTTTGTCTGCTACCTTTTTCGTTAGCAAACTACCAATCTAGTTATTTGACAGAGATACTTCGCTTATCTGCTAATTTCTTATTTAACAACTACTTAAATGGTTACTTCTATATTTCTTAGAGTAAATTTATAATCTTAACTGCTGATTGATTCTTTAACAAGAAAACGTTTTTTGTATCTGTCAACCTAAAGCATTAGTTAGCAGGAATATAAAATCTTAATGTTTAATATTAAGCTATATTAAACCTATTACCAATTCGAGATTTTCCGTCTAATGTTTAATATTAAGCTATATTAAACCTATTACCAATTTCTTCATCTGACACTCTAAAAATAACACTTACCCACGCAATCACCATCACAACCAAGAAGTTTCACTTCTTTATCCAGGGGTTCGTCGTCTGCCCCGGTGCCAGACCAATCTCGAGTTTCAAAACTCATTGACACACGTCTCGTTTCTCTCTCCGACTAAACCTTCAATAAAGGAAGGATATTCTCGTCCTCACAGGCGCAAAAGATTACTGCCTTTTGAGTTTTTGGAAAGTAGGGATACTGCACTAATTTGAGTTTCTCTTGGGTATATTGTGCTCATTGGCCCAAAATTTTAACTCTTCTTTCATATATATTATTTTGCAAAGATGATTAACGTTTCGTGATCTTTTAAGAAAACGCAACCTATACCCCAAAATAGATTCTTCTTTGCCAATGGATAGTGTAACAAAAAGTGTTAGAAATACTGTTGAATCTGACTGATTATTAAAGCAAATGGGTTTGTGGATATTGAAAACCCTAATTACGTATAGATTTTAGGGGTCAAATCAAGTCAGAAATTATAACCAGTCCTGATTAAAATCATAAGAAAATAATTCTAGGACGAGAACCTGAGGCCAAAGCAGATACCGAGAATCTTCTTCTTCATGTCGTCAAGTTTTTGACAAAGCGAACAAAGCTTAACGATCCAGTCGGCATCACCGAAAGCGTCATGGAGGCTTCCACTGATAACGAATCCATCGTACTTATCAAGATCTTTCTCCTCCGGAAACTCCCCATCGATCACTCGGAAGAGATCCCATTGCTCTCCTTCTTCCCCGAATGTGGAAACGAACACACTGAAATAACCTCCGTACGTCGTCTTCACGAACGTTGAATCGGACGTAGCCAGAAACACTGCGAATCTTTTTTCTTCGACCATTTTCTTTTAATTTTTTGTGTTGTTGTTTTGATAGACTGATTGGATTAAAAATATGATGAAAGGGTTTGTGTTTTTAAGAGTGGAGCTAAAAGATGACAGCTGGAGATTTTTGTTTCATTAGTTCTGATTTTGCAGTAACTTGCAACCTACAATATTCTTCTTCTTTTTGTAATTACCTTGATTCTATATGTTAACAAATCTCATATTTCGATAAAAAAAAAACAATCTCATATTATATTGTCCTGAAGCATTACAACATTTTTGGTAGGTGTGGAATTATGTTTTTTTTTTTTTTTTTTTGAAAAAGGTGTGGAATTATGTTCACTTATGTTTTTTGGTATGAATTATAAAAAAAATACTAGATTTTGACCCGTGCTTTTAAAGCACGAGATTATTTCCGGTTGAAAAATATTTTATGTAATAAGTTTTTAATTTTATTTATATGTATATGAAATTTACAACCGTGTGTTAAGTATAATAAAATTTATATTGGGATATATTTCAAATAAAATTTATGTTGGATTAATATAAATTATATATAAAATTTTTGGTGTTATTTCATTTAGGTATATCTATATTTTTCAATAGTGTTAATTAAATTTAGTTTTTATTTATATTTTGATAAATATTAAAAATAGAGTGAAAACAATTATATAAAAAATGATAAGCCAGATTTAAATTAGCACTAATGACTACAAAATTGATACCTAAATAAAACAACCAATCTTCGTTACCAGCCGCAGAAAAAAATATTTCATATGATTCAATACTGTAGCGCTTTCTAAAAAATTTTGGAGCTATATAATATAGACTCTACTGATAACACGTATATAAACCTCATGTGCAAAAGTTTGAAAAAATTGAATTTAAAACTCAAACATTGATGTTACATAAATAAAAAATTCATAGAGAAAAGTAAGTACAAAAAGAAAGCCTAAATGAAAGTATATTAAGAGTCTAAAGTCGACTATTCTCAAAAATATAATCATATATTGTAACAAATATAAAATTTACTGAGTTGATGTTTTGATACTTAGCACCAATAGAGTGAGAAATTTCTTAGCACCAATAGAGTGAGAAATTTCTTACACTCCAAAATGGTTTTCGCCAGCTCATTGACTTTCTTATCAGTGCAATGTCTAAATTAATAATCTTAGCAAAAAAATTGCTACATAAACACAACTCCATTAATTTACAAAGAAAATGAACACAGCTCCATCACAAAATGAATCCCCATAATTATAAGAAATATGTTATCGATGAATTTATATTATAAGAAAAAACTGTTTTACAATAAATTGGGATATCTAAAAAACTATAGAAGATCTAGAATTATAGTAACAATATTATATATAGTTATGAATTAAATGCTACAAACTTATAGGTTAAATGATAAACTAGATTACCACCCGCGCAACCGCGCGGATATTTGCTTTCATTTTATGTATATATAAATTTTGTTTTTAATCATTAGTGGCATATATTATCAACATTAACCATTTTCAAATAATTATATAATTTTTCAAACATAGTGATTAGGGCTGAGTAAAAATTCCGGATCCGAAGAACCAAACTGAACTCGATCTGAGACATAGTATCGAATCCGAATCAGAATTGATTAAATATCTGAAAAAGTTCAAAATTTTGGTATTTAGAAAACTGAAACCGAACACTATCCTTTTGGATATCCGAATATATCTGAAACAAATTTATATACATCTACATATTAATTATTGTTAGATTTAATATTTATTAAAAACATTCAAAATATATAAGATACTTTTAAGTTGTCCAAAATACTTGAATATCTATATAAATAATCAAGAGTACATATCAAAAATAGCTAAAGTATACTCCAAACACCATAAATACTTACAATATCTTTTGATTCTCAATCTAACTATTCAATTGAAACTAATTTATATGTTAATTTCAGATATTTGTATATATGCTATTCAATTTTATATGTAATATATTATTATTTTTATTGATATTTAGAAATTTAAATTATACAACATTAATTGTAAAATTTTTAAAATAATGAATGAGTTATCATAACCAACCGAACCTGCAAAGATCAGAACCGAAACCGAACCGAAATTTAAAAATACCCAAATGGGTCAGAAATTTTTTAACCCAAAAACTCAAAACCCAAATAAATCCGAATCAAACCCCGAATGGGTACCCGAGAACACCCACCCATGCTGATGTTATATTTAATTTACATGTTTGCCATCCAATCAATTATTCAAATCAATATGTAATGTGTAATATATTATTTTGTTCATTGATTTTGAGAAATTTAAAGTATGCAACATGAATTTTAAAAATAATTTTAAACCAGCTATGAATGCACCAAATAAGATTTAGTGTTCAAGAGAACACAATCAAGTTGCTACTGAGTCTAAACATGTTAGACCAATAAGTTCTAAAGATAAGATCCTTTAGATATTAAAGTAAGGTGCTAATCCGTGGATGAGGGACTCCTAGACATCATCAAGATGTACATGCACAAAACTTAAACCGTGATCATGGATGAGGAACAATAAGATATGGTTGTACTTAAGGTACCTAATGATGCTTGGGACGCCAAGATTCAGGGGTATTGAAGGTCATAATGAAACCTCAATAAGTTATGACATGTCTAGGACACAAAGGAACAAACGAGTACTCGAAACTAATGATATACTATGCGCGATGTAGCACTTGAGATCATAAGACCAATGAGGATCATGAAACCCACGTCCATATGAATGCATTCAAACATATGAGATTAAGATCAAATAAGAAAGTAGACGTGGAGTTAAGAGAGGATAAGTCCCATAAGTACTGACACCTCTAGATGCTAAACCAGTTGGACAGAAAATAGTCTTTGTGAAAGAAATTTCCATGGCGAAATATACTTGATGAAAGGCACGACCATATGCATAATATTAAGCATGGTCATCTGCACAAGGATTCTCACAAAAACCAGAAATCAATGATAAGGAGATAAGCTCCTTATGGTGGATGCAACAGACATTGAGATTCCTAGATAAGTCTGGCACATAAGAAAGAAACTTATGCTTGCGGTTCAAGGATGTAAACCGCCTGCAAATATAAGTCCACTGGATAATATATATATATATATATATATTTAGTCTCAGAGGATATAGAGTTGTCTAATGCAACAAAGTTCTCGAGAACTAGAGCATACAAGAATATTTTGATCTAAAGAAAATATCCTAGGAACCTCTGAAGACACTTCCCAAAAGGCTACCAAAAGAAAGCATTGAAATGAATGTTTTGGGGAAGACTAAGTTTGGGACAAACAAAGATTGTTTGGGACTACAAAGTAAGTATCTTAAATATACTTAGAGATGAAATCCTTGTGCATCAATAAGGCATATATAAAAGATGTCAAAACGTTAGGCATGAACCATTGTGTAAAGCCTATAAGGTTCATTGACCCTAAACGTTTACTATATAAGTATGGATCGCCCCATTGTATGGTAACAGAGTCCCATAGTCCCTAGATCCGGACATAGACCCATTAGGTCACATGAAGGACAAAGAAGTTGTACCTTAGTCCGGATACAAACCAATGTAAGATCCATGGTCGAATGATTTTCACTTGGTTCATGTACTGACCCACTTTGTCCTAAGGAAGGACATGGTCATAAGACCATCTAAGATTGGTCACGGATCCTTTGATCCTAGATTGGACAAAGACATACGTCCTTGGTATAGAAAGACTCAAGGCACATCCGGGTGTAAATGCACATAAGTGAAACCATAGTTAAGTATAAACTTAATACTATATGTCTAAATGACTTCAAAATGCAGTATGATCATATAGGTTGTTATATGATCAGACCAGGAGGCATTGGAAATAAATCCATACACGTCTCTTGCCAAAGGTGCTATTGGCGCCTTGCCTTAATGTGTTTACACATCCGAACATAAGCATTGAACTAAGCTTAAGTTATGTCTCAAATATAAAGGCAATGGGACAGGATTGAAATATCCATTTAACTAACTAAATGTTATGTTTGAGTTTGCTTTATACTAACCAAACCCAAAGAGATGTTTGCTTGGTTTGTATTTGGTTATGATACAGGTTATAACGTTGGATCCATACATGGATAGATCTCAAACGAGTTATATGCACACGTTGGCTAAAGGATGAAGAAGCCCAAGTCCTTGTTTCACCATGAAAGCAGAATGGAGATTCAGCATTAGAAATCTATACACGTGATGGTATAGTCCATGAAATGGACGAGTTCAAGAAGTACAAGTTCAACCAAAGACATGTCAACCGGGTTCTTCACCATGTCTACATCAGTACCACGTCCATGAGACCTGCCTATCAGTTTAGGACGTGCACACTAGAGGACCAGCTCAAGACTTGGCGCCCATGAAGTTCCCCATCAGTCTAAGCATGCGCCAACCTCAAGATCATATACGGAGGTACAAATCAGGGAAAGTGATATATGTTGTACTCTTTTTCCTATCTATTGGTTTCCCTTTTTACCACATATGGTTTTAGGTTTTCCATAGAAAGTTTTTAATGAGGCAACACCAAGTAATTGGTTGAGTGTATCACGATCCCAAAAAAGATTTGGTATCTGGCGAACTCAAGATGGATTCAAAATCCAGGGGAAATGTTATGAACCGACTGGTTCAGATGGATGTTTAACTATAGATTGTATTAGGTTTTTATTTACTAGTCTTTTGGTCCATTAGTGGCCCATCATGTGATTGACCCATTAGGGTTTCAGACATTGTAACTCTCTATATAAAGAGCTAATATTCGACATTAATAAGATACACATTCACAACACATATATATATATATATATATATATATATATATATATATATATTTAAAAACTACATTATAAATCTCCACATAAAAATACTTTAATATGGTATTTTATTATTAATAAGAAAAATAACTATGAAAACATTTATTATTAAAATCTGGTTCACTAGTAAAAAGTTCATAAACTAAAAGGAAGTAAAAATAAGATTATAAATTCAAAATCTAGCTTAAGCTTTTTAGTTCTTGTTTTATTCCTTTTTCCAAAAAGTAATTGAATTAGCTTAGGGTAGGATAATATTGAAGTAATCTGTTCCAAATTATTGCATACACTAATTATTACGTCTTCATTTCACCTTTACCGTCCCTAAGGCGTCCCGGCCGGTACCGTCCCCAAACTGTCGCCGTTCCGGAAACGTTACCGGTACGGATACGGCAAGCAAAAGGCTGATTTCTTTTTTTTTTTGAGAAAACAGTCATTAAAACTCTAAACTTTCAAATTAAAGCCAAAAAAACTTTCAATTCATGTTTGAGCAAGAAAAATCACCAACTTTCAAATATTTGTCATTTTAAACCTCATATTTTGTTGACTCGACCATTTAAGAAACTCAATTAGTCAACTATTAAATCCGACTGAAAAATAAACACATATTAACTCTCTAAACGAGATCATTTTAAAAAATCGATTAAAACATTGATCAAACGACGTCTATTTGCTTCTGAAAACATTTAAATATATCTTTCGCGAAAGCAGAGCCTCAAATCAACTTCATCTTCTTCACTATGGTTTCGCGAAAGAGATGTTTTAAGTGTTTCAGACGGGAAAAATTTTGTTTGATCAATGTTTTAATCAATTTTAAAAATGATGTCGTTTAGAAAATTAACATGTGTTTATTTTTTTTTATCGATTTTAACAGTTGACTATTCGGGTTTCTTAAATGGCACAGTCAACAAAATATGAAGATTAAAATGGCCAATATTTGAAAGTTGGTGATTTTTTTGGCTCAAACATGAATTGAAGGTTTTTTTTGCTTTAATTTGAAAGTTTAGGCTTTTAATGGCCGTTTTCTTTTTTTTTTGTATAAATAATTTTTTTTCTGTTAAGTTGTGATAGTGATGAGGAGGCAATGAGCTTTGCTTGTAACGATGATATGTTTTCATTTAATTGTGGTGATCCCCTTTTATGTCTCTGGTCAAAGAAGAATCTCACCAATTGATTATAATGTAAGACTCCGTATTGTTTATAATCTTTCTATATTTATCTTAATCAAATATTTGTATTGCCGTATAAAAAAGGAAGTAATATTTGTTTATTGAACAAAAAAACGGTGATTTAACTTAATGTTGATTTTTCTCTCTTTCACGTGATTACGTCTCAATCTCAGTAACATTATTTGAGAATTCAGTAATACCTTTAATAAATAAAAAAATTTACATTTAAATACTACTTCCTCTATTCCAATATAAGTGGAGTTTAAGGTTTTTATACATAAATTAAGAAAACACATATTTTTATGTAATTTATTTTGGTAATATAAAAATTTCATTAAATGAAACTAGTTCAACTAATAGAAAAAATAAACAACATTTTATAATTGGTCACAAAATTTAATTGATAATTAAATTTTATCTAGATTAGTGAGAAAACCAACTATTTTGGGACAAAACAAATTCTTTAAACTCCACTTAAAGTGGGACGGAGTGAGTATTAATTAATATTTTATTTAGTCTCCTTTTTGATATTTTCCAACTAATATATATATATATATAATTAAAAAGAAACATTTATAAAGTTTTTTTTGAACGTCTGATTAATTATGCTATTACAATGATCAGAATATTACATAGACGATTTAACAGCCGGCAATTCTACCATCCTGTGAGAATACACGTCTGACTGCATCACTCCAAGCCATCTTATGAGATCCATGTTCGATGATACGCCCTGGACCAAGCTGAAGATCTCTTGTAACTTGTTTCTCCCTAATCTGCATAATTTGGTGTTTTCTGGGGTTTGAACCCTAAATTTCCGGATGTAGAAGTATTAATGAATCCTTAGTCAAGCCACTGGACCAATGGAGCTTCCACACATTTATAAGTTTAGAAAAAAAATTAAAAACGAAAATATAAGTATATATAATAAGATTTCAATAAATGGAAAGTTCACAAAATATAAATATTTCATTTAAAAATATCTTTGAATAAAATAAATATACTTTTGAAGTAATAAAATATTTCTTAAAACATAATATTAATCAAAACAAAAGTATATATTTTCAAAGTAGTATACTATTTTTATATATCTATTTATATTCTTAGATGAATATATAAAATAATTAATTAAGTAACATAAACTGATATATATATATATATATATATATATATATATATATATATATATATATATATATATATATAATTGACTAAAAATAGTTTAAATTAGTACTACTGAAATTTTTATTTCTTTTTCATATATTTAGCTTAATATAATATCTTTAAGCAGCAATAAATCTAGAAATTATATTTTACGTATATTATATGATTTCTATAATACAATCAGATTTGCTGTAATTTAAAGATATTATGCATACAAATTATAAATTAATTAAAATAAAATTGAATAATAATTAATTATTATAGCATATTAATTTTATAAATATTTATATGGGAAAATCACCTAGTTAATATATATAATGGGGTATTTGCACCCTCAACAATACAAAACTAGTAAAATGTCATCTAGTAGTAGGATGGTTAGTTACAGAGCTCTCCTTCTTAACGTTGTCGCACTTTTGTTCTCAGCATACTTAGTGCGTTCGAATCAAATTAACGGCTTTTCTAGATCCTTCAAGGTCAGTCTATTATATGACCTATTGAATAGGTTTCAATTGTTGTTCAAAAGAAAGAAAAAAAGAATAGGTTTCACAAATGGCCTCATACTTCAAGTTTGTTTTATGAATCTCTTGTTTGTCGTTGTATCCAGATAACCGAGAACGTAACCTTCGACTGCATGGATATCTACAAGCAACCATCACTTAGTCACCCCTTGCTCAGAACCCACAAAATTCAGGTTTTTGCTCTTTGGGATTATTGTGTTTCTTCTTTGTCTCATATTATTTTTATTATATTAAAATCAGAACAATAATTCACTTCAAATCTTAACTATTCTTTGGAAGATAAAACCGTCAGTTTCAAGGCCAGAATCAAAATATAAAGCTGTGTATAAAGATGACGACAAGAAAGTAAGATGTCCAGATGGAACAATTCCTATATTGAGAACTACAAAAGAATATATATCAAACGCTCGGCGTTTTGAGGAGATGCATTTCAATCCTTTATCAGCCGACAGCCCTGGAACACATGTAACCACTTTTTAATACTCTACATTTGTTAGGTTTATAGACTTTTTATTACAAAACTAGTTGTTTATAAGTTAATTGATCTGTACCATTTATATTCCTAATAGTATATTAAGAGAATACAATTTTTTATTTCAAACCATACAAATTATAATGGGTTGACTATTAGGTTTCTGGAGTGAGATCTACAAGTGCGGCTCCTTATCATGGTGTTCAAGGCTTGTTTACTGTATTTGAACTGAACGTTGGAAAAGACCAAGCTTCTTATGCTTCTATCTATCTCGGAACCGAGACTAATTTCATTCAAGCAGGATGGATGGTATCTTTTATATCATAGATATTATGTATTTTATATCATTATTTCAAATATTCTATTAAGTATTAAAATATTCATCATATATCACAGATAAATCCAGGTGTATTCGGTGATCAACGTGTATGGTCTTATGGATTCTGGAGGGTATGTAGATCATCTCATATAATATACTTACCCTCTAAGGGAAAATAAGTATTTTTTCTACTTTTTTGATAGGGTAAAAATGGAAAAGGTTGTTACAATGTGAACTGCCCAGGATTTGTTCAAGTATCCAAAAATGATCCTATTGGATACCCGAATGAACCTAGGCCATACCTCGGTTCATACCAGTTTTCCATTCATCAGGTATACGCTTTTTAGATTTAGTTCTTATGGTCTTTTACACGTTATAAACATGGAACTTATATCGAAGGGATAATTTTACTTGGCAACAACTTAGTTGTATTAATTTTCTTATGATTTATAGATACTCAATATTTTGAAGATATATTTTATTAACTAATGCCTTTCTTGTTATTATACTTTGCAAAAGGATAAACAAACAGGAAATTGGTGGATTACTGAACTTATAAAAGATAAACCTAATGTCGATATTGGATATTGGCCAAAAGAACTATTTGATCTTCTAAGTGATGGTGCAAAGATGGTCGGGGTTGGGGGTACTGTTCAGGCTTCTCCTTCTGGTTCAAGCCCTCCAATGGGTAACGGTCAACTACCATCAAAAAATCCTAAGAGTTCAGCAATTTTCACAAATGTGGAATTCTTGAATTCTGATTATGACCACCGTAGATTCGATTCTGCTCCAACTGATAAGATACTTGATAGTGCAAAGTGTTATGGATTAAGATATGGTGATTATATGTATACTGATTTTGAGTTCAATTTTAATTATGGTGGTCCAGGAGGAAATTCTTGTGGAGTTTGACTCTCTTTTTTTAATCACCTAAACATAGAATGTAAAATCTTTATTTATATTTGTACTGAATAAAAGTATTTGATTACTCATTTTAAAATATTTCGCTCATATATATTTCCCAAGTCTTAATCGAATTAAGAAAAAAAACTAATGTAGTAGAAATGTATAGTTTTGGATGGAAATGTTTTTGTAAGAATACGATATTTAACTCTCTTTTATTTCTGTTCAAAATACGGGTTACCTTGACCACATTATGACCAAAATTAGTTTAACTCTATTTTGTTTCGGTTCATTACCTGTCACCTTGACCAGGCTCCACACCTAGAGATGTCAAACAGGTTGATCCGTTCCGTCCCGTCTCGTACCGCAACGGACTCATCTTTTTGCGGGTCACGGCGAGTCAGGTCCACGCGGGTTGCGGTCTCCAAAAGGTCGTCCCAAGCCCGTACTACAAATTGCACACTCTTTTACGGACTGTCACGCAGGACATACATTAATGTATGTTAATGTAATGTATCCGATCATGCTTGACACTGCATGCCGCTCCAGAACACTTTCTGATGCTGCATGCTGCTCTAAGATGCCTCAGACTGCTCCCCTACATAACCAAGTTCACATAATTAATATACTTAAAATATCTACAATGCAATTTTTTTAAAAAATTGTTATATATTATGTATATTTTCTCTATTAAAAGTACATATAGAACATGAGATGATTATATATATATATATATATATATATATATATATGGAGTCATAGCCAAACAAAAAGTGCATGTAAAAATGAGATGTTAATGTATATTCTATTCTATTGATGTAACGAGATAACAATGATAAGTAACGAGAGAACATGAAGAATAGAATACATATCGAAGAAGGCTCTAATCAGTAACAAGACTAACTCTTTCAGTTGAACGACATCATTGTTATAGAATTAAATAGCTTAGTCGACCAAGGCTCTAACAATAGCTTATTCTCGTTACTACTTTGATCAGAGCTTAGTCTTGTTCATGTTATCTTAACCAAATAAAATAGTTATAGTTAACTTTTTCACACTCAAACATATTTACATACCAATTAAAGATAATTTCAGAATATGTTTTTCATTAGCTTATAACTCCTAAGTTCATAACCAATTTTTTAGTTTTAATGAATAAAAAATTAAATATAATCAAACACCAAATCAAAGCTGCTAATCCCAAAATTAATTAAAAAACACCAAATTAAAACACCAATGAAGCTCAAACCATCAACGTCGAAGCTCGAATCATCATTGCTGAAGCTCTTTTCTTTTTTCAGGGGAAAGTCACATAAATTACCTTCTTTTCACTCTTTTTTATTTTTTTTTTTGAGGTAAAACAATAATTGAAAAAGAAAAAAAATGCGGGTCTTTGTAATCCTGCAGGCCCGCGTCGTCCCATCCTGCAAAAGGCCTAGTCCCACAAAGATCCGTCCTGCAAAACCCGCTAATTTGCGGGTCTGTAAAATCTCGACCCAATCCCGTCCCGCGATAGTTCTTTACGGGCCAGACCCGTGGTCCAGGTCCATGATTGACATCTCTATCCACACCAGAGAGCTTTGACTCTAACGCGGTGTTAGTGAGAGGCTAATTCACCTTGATTTCAAAAGTCAATAGATTTTAATTTTAGTAGAGATTTACATTGATTCATAATATTTCTTCCCATATTTATAGAATTCATATATCTTTTTGTCTTGATTGTGGATGATTTATTGAGATTCATATTAACTTCTGGCTACCATTGTTTATATATTTTTGGATTCGTAACTCATTTTTCATGTGTTATGATGTCATTTTTAAAGGATTTATCATTTTTATGTGTTATTGTGACTGTGGAATCTCTTTCATTGTTTTTCTATGAATAACAAAATTCCGGGTAATAAAAATCTCTTTCATAGTAAATTTTGGGTAATAACAATACTTGTCTTCCAAAAAGTGAAAATGAAAAAATGTCTCTCACGCATCATAACTTTGAGAATACATGGGTTAACTTTAGTATTTTGAAAGGAGAAAATTTTCAAATTAAAGATAAAAAAATCTCCAACTATGTTTGAGATAAAAAAACCTCCAAATTCTGTTTGAGATAAAAAAAATCTCTAACTTTTAAATATCGGTCATTTTAACTATCATATTTTGTTGACTAGGTCATTTAGTAAATTCAAATAGTCAACTGTTAAACTTGATTGAAAAATATATATATGTTAACTCTTTAAAAAATATTATTTTAAAAGATGATTAAACATTAATCAAACAGCGTAGTTTTGCATTTGTAAAATTATGTTCACAGTTTTTGTAAAATATACGTATCCTAACGGCTTTAGAAAGCAAATTATCTACAGCTCAGTTTTGTGAGCCTACCAAAAGAAAAAAAAAAGGAATATTTAATATAACTTCTATTCAAAAATAAGATAAACACTAACGAAACCTAAGATAGACACTAAAAGCTCAAATTGTAAACATAAGTATAATACTACCTACGTAAGAGAGCCAGAAAAAATAAGAGTAAGAAGAGGCAGCAAAAAGTTACGTATGAAATTTGATATACGATGAAAGTTATGTTATTGTGCCTGGTTCTTTTATATTGTTGATGTACGATGAAATTTGATTATGAACACTTGTTCCACGGAAAAGAAAACCAATAATATGTTACACAAGTTCATCTGTTTTTTCTTATGTTTGTGTCATATTAATTTGATGATGCACTAGTTTTTAAATTGTATATTAGTTTTTTTATTGTAGTAATTAGAGTTTTATTAGTTGAGCATGAACTATTTTTTTCCTCTCGTTTTGCATTAGTTAGAATTTTATCATTTGAGCATGAACTGTTTTTCTTCTAGTTTTAACTGTTTTTTCTTCTCGTATTTTCTCTGTTATTTTTAAGTATTGTTTAATCGATCTAATTTAATATATATTTTAATAAAATTTCCAAGATATGGCAAATAACAATGGTGAGTCAAGCAATGTAAATGGGACATCATTCTCTCAGAGAGAGGTTAATATTTTTCTTCTCTTAATTAATTTAGAAAAAAATAGTTATTGATATATGTATTTTTTTATAGATTAATATTAAGTAGACAGATGAAATTTCTCGAACATTCATAGAGATGTTTTTACTTCAACTTGATAAACAAAATTGGGTAGACAAATCTTAACAAAGAAGGAAAATTGAGAGTGAGGAATAACTGTTAAGAAGCTACTGATTTGATTTGGCATGGAAAAATTTAGCATACCATCTTCGTAACTTGAGAACATGGTAGGAGTGCTGCAATCGACTGTTGATCGTATCACGGGTGTAATTAATATGGTAGATGAATGGTGGAATGATCGGAAACAAGTTAGCATATGAAAATTCTATAATTATATTTTTCAATATATTTTACCATAAATGAGATACTAACTAATTTATTTAAAAATTAGGAAAACGAGGTGGCTACAAATCTGTAGCAAATGAAGACCTACTGGAAAAATTGTTTAATGGAACTCACATATGATTTGAATATGGATGGTCGATTGGAAATGTTCCTGATGTGTATCGTCCTCAACATAGATATGAGACTGGAAAACAATTTGACGTGAACACATCAATTTGAAACATGGAGTCCACACCAACCACCATTCATGCACCTTCCGCTGAAAGACCAAACCATGAACAACGAAATGGTTATGATCTGTGACATTAAGCAGCTGGTTATCCTCATTTAACGTTAACCGGAATGGTTCAGTTTAATAGGATCGGTACAAGAATCAATTGGTGATAACCGGTTAGGCTAATGGAGTCGGTTGGTTTAAGTATACCGGGTCTTGTCTACTTAGAGATTGAGAAAGGGAAGAGCTCATTATCCGAAACAGAAGAAGTCTTCAACAGAATCAGAGAGAGAGAGAGAGAGAGAGAGAGAGAGAGAGAGAGAGAGAGAGAGAGAGAGAGAGAGAGAGAGAGAGAGAGAGAGAGAGAGAAGAAGAAGAAGAAGAAGAAGGAGATCGAGAGAAGAAGAAGGAGATCGAGAGAGCTAGAGTTGAGCTTGATTCATAATCTCTTGTAATCGATCATTGTACTCTCTTGGTGTTTGATTATAGTGGAGTGTTGCTTGTACCGTCAAGCCCTAGATGTAAAGGATCCACATCAGATCCCGAACTGGGTAACCAAATGTGTGTGTGCGCTCCTTTCTTTCTTGTTCATACACAAGAGTGATTGGTGAGGTGAGAGTCGTTAGAGTGGTCAAGATCTTGCGAGGCGGATCGATTGATTCTTCACAAAGTGGTACCAGAGCCAGATTTGTGGTTGCTGATGAAGGAATCAGTGACAAAGATCAATATTTTGTGTTTCGATGGGCAAGGCGATTTCTCGATGTGGAAGGAACGAATGCTAGCTCATCTGTCGATCCCTGGCCTAAAGGATGCGTTGACGGAAGCCTCGTCGTCGTTAGGGGATTGAGATCAAGAAAGGCGAAGAGGAGGAAGATTTCAAGGAGCGGATCAAGAAGCATCTGCTTGAGAAATCAGAGAAAGCTGAGAAGGCGATGAACATGATCATCTTGAAACTCGGTGATCATGTGTTGAGGAAGCTGGAGGATTGTAAAACGGTGGCAACCATATGGTCTGCACTGGAAAGGTTGTATAATTCTAAAACTCTACCTAATAGAATTCATCTGCAACATAAGTTGTATACATTCAAGATTATTGAATCTAAATCGATTGATGAGAACATGGATGATTTCTTGAAGTTCGTTTCCGGGTTAAGCAGTGTGAATGTTTCTGTTTCAGAGGAGGTTCAAGCAATCTTGTTGCTGAGTTCGTTGCCGTCCCAATACAACCAGCTGAAGGAGACTCTGAAGTATGGCAGAGACACTTACAATTGAGGATGTTACGAACGCTGCAAAGTCTAAGGAGTTGGATCTGAAGGAGGTGAAAGACTCCAACCTTTCACTGAGATCCGGCGAAGCGAGTGTTGCTCGAGGAAGACAAGAAAAGAGGGAGAGCTACAGAGGTAGAAACTTCAACAACAAGTCCAGGTCAAGATCAAGATCGAAGGTGACATGCTGGTACTGAAGGAAGGAAGGTCACATGAAGAAGGAATGTTTTGCAAGAAAGAAGTGAATGGAGAATGAAGACGATGGAGAAGTCGCAGTTATGGTCGACAAACTGCAAGAGATCGATGCACTCGCAATCTCTGATCAGAGTCCGAAAGATAACTGGGTGATAGACTCTGGATGCTCCTATCACATGACATCCAGACGAGAGTGGTTCAATGAGTTCAAAGAAGTTACTGGTGGACAGGTCCTGCTTGCAGACGATAGAGAGGCGGTGTCTGCTTAGAGAATCGGTCCCATCCACATAAAGGGTGTTGGAGGAACTGTTAATCGTCTCTCCAACGTGAGGTATGTTCCTAACTTCAAAAGGAATCTTATCTCTGTAAGCTCACTTGATGTGCAGGGATTCAAACAAGAAGGAAGTGATGGGAAGACTCGGTTCTATAAGAACGGCAAGCAAGCGCAACAGGGCACGTCTTGTGGGAGTCTTTACTTGTTAGATGGAGGCACGGTGTCTCCTACGCAGCAGTGTCCAAAGATGAAACAGCGTCATGGCACAGTCGTCTTGCCCTCACGAGCATGAAGAACCTCAAAGTGCTAGTGGGGAAGAATAATGGATAAGAAGAAGATAAGTGACATAGAGTTTTGTGAGAGCCGTATTATGGGTAAGAACAAACGGTTCAGTTTCTACGTGGGTAAGCACATCACTGATGAAGTTCTCAGGTACGTGCATTTTGACCTTTGGGGTTCCCCTAATGTTCACTTTTCGATCATTAGGAAGCAGTATTTTCTATCTACTATAAATCATTTTACTAGGAATGTTTTGATTTATTTTCTAGCTACTAAAGATGAATCGTTTAGTAAGTTTTGTGAAGGGAAAACTTTAGTAGAAAACCAGGTGAATAAGAAAGTTATATGCCTTAGTACTGATAACGGTTTAGAGTTCTGTAATATTGCATTTGATAATTTCTGTAAACTGCATGGTATTGAAAGGCATATGACTTGTTCATACACTCCGCAACAAAATGGTGTTGCAAGAGCGTATGAACAGGCCTATCATGGAGAAAGTGCATTGTCTTTGGAGTGAATCAGGTCTCGAAGAGAAATTCTGGGCGGATGCAGCTGCAACATCTGTCTGCATCATAAACAAGACTCCCTCTTCAGCAAATGACTTCAACATTTCAAAGGGGCTGTGGCTTGGAAAAGTTCCAGGGTGTGGAAATCTCAGAAGGTTCGTGGCTGCGGTCTATGTTCATGTAGATCAAGAAAGCTGAAGCCGAGAGCATTGAGAGGAGCCTTCATAGGCTACCCTACTGGAGTAAAGGGTTACAAGGTCTGGTTACTTGACGAGAAGAAGGTGGTGATTAGCAGGAATGCTGTTTTTAGAGAGGATATTTTATACAAGGATTTTGTTTAGGATCGCGGGAAGACAACAGAGATATTGCATTCAGGATCTGGTGTATCTGTGAGGAGTTCAGTAGAGGTTGGAGAAAGCTCATGGGTTCAAGCAGAGTGTTAGGAAGAAGGTGGAGCTATTCAACCAGAGTCAGAGAACGTTGATGAAGCTGAAGAAGTCACAGACGATCTAAGCAACTATCATCTTGCAAGAGATCGAGTTCGACGACAAATTGTGAAGCCGTCTAGGTTCACAGAAGAGTCAGAAGTGGCTTTTGCGTTGTCTGTCTCAGAATAAATATAAAGTGAAGAACCAAGAAGCTATGAGGAAGCTATAAGAAGCAAAGACTCAGAGAAGTGGAATGCTGGAATGGATGATGAGATGCAGTCATTGGAGAAAAACAAAACTTGAAATTTGGTGGATTTACCAAGAGGAAAGAAGGCAATAGGATGTAAGTGGATATATAAGTATAAGCCTGGGATACCCGGAGTTGAAGACCCAAGACACAAGTCAAGATTAGTCGCGAAAGGTTATTCTCAAAAGGAGGGAGTCGACTATCAAGAAATCTTTTCTCCAGTCGTACATCATGTTGATATACCATGATTTTGACTCAGTTTTACCCATGGTATATAAGCGGTTTTACATATATTTACTATGAAATAGGGTCTGTTTAGAGTATTTACAGGTTCAGGTACGACTTGGAGAAATATGGTGTTTTTGGTGTCTTTTGGAGCCTTTAAGTGCAGAATCGCGCAGATGTGTCAGATGTTAAGATACGGATGGAGACCTTCCCACGGTGAGATTGAGCTGATATTTGGACACAAGATAGATCTTTGAGTTAGCTTTCCATTGCCATCGGTTTGAGGTCAATCTGACGGTTAGATCAGAAGTTATGCCCGTTTTACTGAAGAGTGGTCAGTCTGCCTCGCGAGAGAAGGCTGTCGAGAAGAGGAATGTATATCGATCGATGGGAAATCACCCATATCGATCGATATGAATGTCAGGACGTGATATGAATATGTTTCATGACCGCCAGAAGCCCTAATGCAACCCAAATTACCATAATACCATTGGACGACCAGAAACCCTATTTATGTTATTCTAAGCCATTGTTGACGGCTACGCTTTCTTTACACTTTTTTTGATTCATTGTTCTTTTAGGAGAGAAGGGAGGAACTCCTATAAGAGTCCTCCTGGAACTCCATTGGTTTTCATATCTATTTTATTCTAAGTTTTATGTCTATTCATCTATGTTTTCTGTTACAAGATTCATGTCTGAGTAGATCCACCTGTTAGGTTTAGGGTTCAGATAGGTTATCTGGGATTAGCCCCAAATATAGAATTGCTAAGGTGTGGTATTCATCAATAGGATTGTTATTAATGCTTGTTTCTAGAGTCGCAAACTAGAACCTTGATCCAAGGGATTGTAGAGACCAGCGAGAGCTTGTAACTCACCCTGAATCCATCCTTTTGAGCTAAGGTTGATAAATACAGCGATAGCTGATTTAGTAAACCCTAGTGAACGTGTGTTCAACCCGTTCGTAAAGCTTGCTAGAAGCATATCGATCGATAATCCAATAGATTAATCGATCGATATTGTGAAAGGTGTATCGATCGATATTCCTATAGAATCATCGATCGACACTTTCTTGTGATCAATAACCGAGTGGTTGAGATCCAAGATCTAGATATTAGACTATCTATACAACGACAGTTGTTAGATTTGTACTCCCAGTTGAGTTCTAATATATCTAGCAGCTTAGTAACCTATATCATTATAATCCTAATTTCCTGAATAGAAAGCCTAGATCTAGCAACCATCCTTCCATCAAATCCCTGCCAAGCTGAACAATTATATTGTTCAACTTGTTTACTGTTTTATTCATTACTTGCTTTATTTACTGCTTTAAAACATATTAGCCTAGCTTAATCATATAACTATTAGATCTATTAGGTTCCTTAGCTCCTTGTGGATTCGATCCCTAAGTACTACGATTGGACCTCTTTTGATGAGAGTAATTCACTCCTTAGGGTAATTTGAGTGATATCAAATTTGGCGCCGTTGCCGGGGAGCTTTGATCGCCATTAAATATTATTTAGTTAGATTCAGTCTAGGTTTTGTTACTGTTCGAAAAACTGATAATTTTTTTTCTGTTTCAGGTACACAATTATGAGTACCAGAGGCAGCAAGGGAATTGGGCTCTTACTAGTTGAGCCACTGGATTTGGCACGCGTGATCCATAAGTCTAAGAGGGCTGTCAACACCCACCAAGCAGCGATCAACAGCGTAGAAATCCAACAATCGATCGATGCTATTCATTCTTCATCGATCGATATCGTACACCAGAAATCGATCGATAAGCCACACCATCAATCGATCGATAACCTACAAGAAGCGGTGATCGATAGAGCCAACCAACCGAAGAAAAACACTGTTCACCCGAACACTGTTCATCCGGCTACTGTTCATCGCACTGTTCATCCGGCTACTATTCACCCGAAATCGATCGATACTGTTCATCCAGAATCGATCGATACCGTTCATCGAGGTACTATTCACCGGAATACTATTCATCCAGGTACTGTTCATCCTGACACTATTCATCGCGATAATTGTCATTATGTTTCGGAAAAAACTATTCATTCGACATCGATCGACACTGTTCATCACCCGTCGATCGATACTGTTCCTCGCGGCACTGTTTACGATACTGTTCACGGCACTATTCATGGTACTGTTCACCCGATGTCGATCGACACTGTTCATCTCATATCGATCGATACTGTTTATCCCCCGTCGATCGATACTGTTCATCCCGCATCGATCGATACTGTTCATCGCACTGTTCATAGAGACACTGTTCATCCTACTGTTCATCACGACGCTTTTCAACCGACGGCCGACGACACTTGTGTGGAGTCAGAGGAGGACGAAGAACACATATTTGAGATGGATAAGAAGGGTATCTGGCGAGACAAAGAAGGTCGTCCTCGCAACTACAAAGGACAATTGATTAATGCTGAAGAAGCAATAATTCCTGATGTAATTGTTGTTGATAAGATGAATGACTATCCTCTTTGCCAAGAATGGTATGATGGAGTAATGGATGACTATCACTTCTATGGTCTTCCTCACGAAGATCTAAGAAATCACATCGCAGAGCTTGGAGATCTAGTATCAAGAAGCGGGCCGAATGAAGTGTATGATTACAACATGATGCTCTGCAAGATATTCCCCTATTCACTATATGAAGATGCTTTTAGCTGGTTCAGTCAGCTGCAACCAAGATCTCTGACCAGTTGGGAGAACATCAAAGACGCCTTCATAGGTAAATTTTTCAGTGAAGATTTCGCAACTTTTCGAAGAAGGCATGCTTACATATTAAAAAAAGCGTCTGACGATGAGAAGAGAAGAATAACGACTAGTGTATATCAGATTGCTGATTTTATCTACAACAAGCAGAATGAAGATTTTGAAACTCCAACAACTCATGTCAAGCAGCCAGACATTCAGGTTCAACATGCAGATGAGGGTAAGCAGAAGGATGAACTAAACAGAGGACAGCCGGTCAACCATGGTACATTTAAGGACGATGAACAGTCTAAATCTGGAGAGCTGAGCAGAGTAGAAGAAGCGGATATTAGTGACATAAGCTCAGCATCGTTCGACGCCAACACCTCCATATCGATCGACACCGGTACTTTAGCATCGAGCGACAGTACGATTGCAGCATCGATCATCAGCACCACCTCATCGTCTTCCGACATAATCACTTTGGAATCGATCGATACAGACTTTTGTCATCGATCGATGCCACTTGAAATCCCTGAAAGTTCGAGTTGTCCTCCGGACACTGCAGACTCGACACATAAGAGAACTGATGTATCAAGCTGTTCTCCTTCCTCAGATGTAGAAAAAGAGATCTTCATGGAAGACATCTTGGAGCAAGAATTCTTAAAGTTGGAGGATGAAAAAAAGCTTGGAGATTTGGATTCAAGTAAAGAAGATAATATGGAAGATTTCTTGGAACATGAGGAATGGCTTGAGGATATGGATCAGAATTTGGAGCAGAAGCTTGATGACGAACAGAATATAGAGAGGAAATATTTGGAGACTTCGTCAAAAGCTAGCATCGATCGACACCAACCTGATGAGATCGATCGATACCCACCCTATGTCATCGATCGACAGTCGCCATACGACATTGATCTACATACACCCGACTGCATCGATCGACACCCACCCGATTGTATCGATCGACACCCATATTTGGATGAACTACCAGGATACATAGTTAAGATGGAACTGATTGAGGAGATAGTGCACGAGTCTGAAGCCTCACACTTTGATGTCCCTAAACATCAGAGACCACTTATATGGACAGAAGAAACTGCTGGGTTTCACAACAAAGTGAAGAGGATACATGATCCTGTGAAGATTATGGTTCCAAGTGCGGTGTTTGAAGCTGAATCTCCTATTCCACCAGATAAAAGTATGCATTCGAGTTCTTACATTGAAGCATTGGATGATCATCAGCACGTAGCAGCTTCTCAGAGAGAGTTGAGACTTTGAGATGAAGTCAATAAATACCTAGCAGAAGAAGCATCGATCGACACGGTTCAGACAATGTCGATCGACATGAGCACTCCACCATCGATCGACATCTACCGGATACCATCGATCAACATCTTCAATCCACCATCGATCGACACCACCACTGGTTCATCGATCGATACCGGACGAGAATCAGAGCAGAATGAGTATGAAGTGTGTGGAAATATTTTTGATGGAGATACCACCACACGTTCAGACAAGTCTGGGGGAAAGAAGATGATGAATTGGAGGAAGAGGAAAAGAACTAGAAGAGGTTTTCAATTATCATTGATTTCTCACTCCTCAGATGATTCCATGACATCCAAAGGAAGATTTCACAAGTCTATGAGAAAGAAGTGGAGAAATTGGAAGAAGCGGAAACGAACCAATGGAGGTTCTCAGTTACCATTAACTCTTTACTTCTCAGATTTTTTCAGGAAATCCAGATTGCGCAGTAGATGTTTTTCACAACCATTTGCAAAGCTTAGAGCACTACTTATTGCTGAGATGATAGACAAAAGAGGAAGAGTCTTTGGAGGAAGCTTTCACACAAGAATGATAAAGCTTCAAAGATTGGACATTGAGACTTGTTTTGGAGCATGTTCTCATTCTCATCTGTACTAAACCAGATTTCCAAAGTCAAACTAAATGACTATAACAAAGTGCTGAGTGGGAGGCAACCCACTGTTAGGTATGTTTTCAATTTGATTTATCTTTTTATATTACTGATTTAAGTTTTTATTGAGTTGCAGATAAAAAAAAAAAGAAAAAAAAAAGAGATGAACAGTAACGACGATACTGTAGCAACGCACTGTAGCACGACCATCGAGCGACACTGTAGAAGCAACATCGACCGACACTGTAGCAGAAAATCGAGAGTCACTGTATCTATTACTAACTTTTAGACTGTTAGTGTTTTATTAGTTATCTATTACTAACTTTTAGACTGTTAGTGTTTTATCTATGTTAGGTTATAGGAGAAGATCCAAGGAAGAAGAGTTGATATACCGATATCGACCGATTTAACAAGTCGATATCGATCGACAGTACATCACTTGCATCGACCGATGGTAACTATTTTTCATCGTTCTACACTTAATCCGGTCAGGTATATCGTTCTAACTTGTTCAATTGAGTACTTATGATTTATTTACACCATAACTCCGACTGGATATACACTGGTCACAGCGTTATCCAAGTCTCGGGGAGGTTCTACTAATATTTTGTTTTAGTTTTGAAAGAAAAAGAAAAAAAAAACAGATCCAAGTAGACGGTTGCTCAGCACATCGATCGATGAGACCATGTCGATATCGATCGACATCACTTCATATCCACGATCGATTGTCTCTTAATTGTGTCGAATGACCTCTCTAGCCATCGACCGATGCGAACACGTCAATATCACTCGACAACACTTCATCAACGTCGATTGTAACTTCATTATATCGATCGACACTGAGCAGGTTATCGTTCTTACTTGTTAAATTCCGTACTTCTGCTTTATTATTTTTATACCACCGACTGTGTTACACTGGGGACAGTGTAATTTAAGTCTGGGTGGATTACTAACATTTATCTATTTTATGAGTCTTATTTAAAAATGTTTTCAAAAAGTTTTTATTGAGTCAAGAAGGGGATAATGATCTAATTCGATTTATTACTTGTCATCTAACTACTCTTTAGACCAGTCTTAGATTTACTGACTGCAGAAGTACTAGAGATACTAAAGTGGATCAACTTGACAACTATGTTTGCACTTGCTGAGAATGTTTGAAGGAACCAAAGCTTATCTCCAACCTAATTGAGCTCAACTTTGCTTGTTTTGGGGCTTGGTATACAAGGGATCGGAATCCTCCTGCAAGTCTGGAAGGTAATAGTCGGTGTGCTTCTGATTCCCTTCCTTCTCTCTCTTCGGCATCATAAGGAAAGAAAGGATAAATTTGTATAAAGATGTGATATGATTTCTTGAGGAGTAGAGGGGTAGGAGTGATTCCTGCGACCCCATTATTCTACTTTAAAAGAATGATCAGAGCGAGGGGTAGGAGTGATTCCTGCGACCCCATTATTCGCTTATTCGAAAGATATGTGTTACTAAGTCAATGAGATGATACAAAGATGGCCTTTGTGGCAATCAGTGTTCATTAAAATTTGAAACTATGAGGAACCAGAGAAGAGAGATAAAAAGGGGGAAGAAAGGAATCAGAGAAGACTGCATGTGTGTTCAGAAACTTGCTTGAGTTGAATCCATGTGTTCTTTGATCGATACTCCCAAGGTAAAGCCTACACTTTTATTTATGTTAAGAAATGAGATCAGTAGAGGGGATTGTCAGACAGGATTTGTTAAGTTGTTGACTGGGTGAATTTGGTTGCTATACTAGGATGTTGTATAATGTGCCTCTAATGTTAGAATGTCTATGATTTGGTTTGCACTACTAGAGAGATGGTGACTGAGTTTTTAAATCTTTTTGAGTCCTTGCTGTTTTCAAACCTCTTTCAGAGAGACTGCCTGTTGGTTTTGCTTGAGGACAAGCAAAAGGGTAAGTCTGGGGGAGTTGATATACCATGATTTTGACCCACTTTTATCCATGGTATATAAGCGGTTTTACATATATTTACTATGAAATAGGGTCTGTTTAGAGTATTTACAGGTTCAGGTACGACTTGGAGAAATATGGTGTTTTTGGTGTCTTTTGGAGCCTTTAAGTGCAGAATCGCGCAGACGTGTCAGATGTTTAGATACAGATGGAGACCTTCCCACGGTGCGATTGAGCTGATATTTGTACACAAGATAGATCTTTGAGTTAGATTTCCAATGCCACCGGTTTGAGGTTAATCTGACGGTTAGATCAGAAGTTATGACCGTTTTACTGAAGAGTGGTCAGTCTGCCTCGCGAGAGAAGGCTGTCGAGAAGAGGAATGTATATCGATCGATGGGAAATCACCCATATCGATCGATATGAATGTCAGGACGTGATATGACTATGTTTCATGACCGCCAGAAGCCCTAATGCAACCCAAATTACCATAATACCATTGGACGACCAGAAACCCTATTTATGTTATTCTAAGCCATTGTTTACGGCTACGCTTTCTTTACACTTTCTTTGATTCATTGTTCTTTTAGGAGAGAAGGGAGGAACTCCTATAAGAGTCCTCCTGGAACTCCATTGGTTTTTCATATCTATTTTATTCTAAGTTTTATATCTATTCATCTATGTTTTCTGTTACAAGATTCATGTCTGAGTAGATCCACATGTTAGGTTTAGGGTTCAGATAGGTTATTTGGGATTAGCACCAAATATAGAATTGCTAAGGTGTGGTATTCATCAATAGGATTGTTATTAATGCTTGTTTCTAGAGTCGCAAACTAGAACCTTGATCCAAGGGATTGTAGAGACCAGCGAGAGCTTGTAACTCACCCTGAATCCATCCTTTTGAGCTAGGGTTGATAAATACAGCGATAGCTGATTTAGTAAACCCTAGTGAACGTGTGTTCAACCCGTTCGTAAAGCTTGCTAGAAGCATATCGATCGATAATCCAATAGATTAATCGATCGATATTGTGAAAGGTGTATCGATCGATATTCCTATAGAATCATCGATCGACACTTTCTTGTGATCAATAACCGAGTGGTTGAGATCCAAGATCTAGATATTAGACTATCTATACAACGACAGTTGTTAGATTTGTACTCCCAGTTGAGTTCTAATATATCTAGCAGCTTAGTAACCTATATCATTATAATCCTAATTTCCTGAATAGAAAGCCTAGATCTAGCAACCATCCTTCCATCAAATCCCTGCCAAGCTGAACAATTATATTGTTCAACTTGTTTACTGTTTTATTCATTACTTGCTTTATTTACTGCTTTAAAAAATATTAGCCTAGCTTAATCATATAACTATTAGATCTATTAGGTTCTTTAGCTCCTTGTGGATTCGATCCCTAAGTACTACGATTGGACCTCTTTTGATGAGAGTAATTCACTCCTTAGGGTAATTTGAGTGATATCAAATTTGGCGCCGTTGCCGGGGAGCTTTGATCGCCATTAAATCTTATTTAGTTAGATTTAGTCTAGGTTTTGTTACTGTTCGAAAAACTGATAATTTTTTTTTCTGTTTCAGGTACACAATTATGAGTACCAGAGGCAGCAAGGGAATTGGGCTCTTACTAGTTGAGCCACTGGATTTGGCACGCGTGATCCATAAGTCTAAGAGGGCTGCCAACACCCACCAAGCAGCGATCAACAGCGTAGAAATCCAACAATCGATCGATGCTATTCATTCTTCATCGATCGATATCGTACACCAGAAATCGATCGATAAGCCACACCATCAATCGATCGATAACCTACAAGAAGCGGTGATCGATAGAGCCAACCAACCGAAGAAAAACACTGTTCACCCGAACACTGTTCATCCGGCTACTGTTCATCGCACTGTTCATCCGGCTACTATTCACCCGAAATCGATCGATACTGTTCATCCAGAATCGATCGATACCGTTCATCGAGGTACTATTCACCGGAATACTATTCATCCAGGTACTGTTCATCCTGACACTATTCATCGCGATAATTGTCATTATGTTTCGGAAAAAACTATTCATTCGACATCGATCGACACTGTTCATCACCCGTCGATCGATACTGTTCATCGCGGCACTGTTTACGATACTGTTCACGGCACTATTCATGGTACTGTTCACCCGATGTCGATCGACCCTGTTCATCTCATATCGATCGATACTGTTCATCCCCCGTCGATCGATACTGTTCATCCCGCGTCGATCGATACTGTTCATCGCACTGTTCATAGCGACACTGTTCTTCCTACTGTTCATCACGACGCTTTTCAACCGACGGCCGACGACATTTGTGTGGAGTCAGAGGAGGACGAAGAACACATATTTGAGATGGATAAGAAGGGTATCTGGCGAGACAAAGAAAGTCGTCCTCGCAACAACAAAGGACAATTGATTAATGCTGAAGAAACAATAATTCCTGATGTAATTGTTGTTGCTAAGATGAATGACTATCCTCTTTGCCAAGAATGGTATGATGGAGTAATGGATGACTATCACTTCTATGGTCTTCCTCACGAAGATCCAAGAAATCACATCGCAGAGCTTGAAGATCTAGTATCAAGAAGCGGGCCGAATGAAGTGTATGATTACAACATGATGCTCTGCAAGATATTCCCCTATTCACTATATGAAGATGCTTTTAGCTGGTTCGGTCAGCTGCAACCAAGATCTCTGACCAGTTGGGAGAACATCAAAGACGCCTTCATAGGTAAATTTTTCAGTGAAGATTTCGCAACTTTTCGAAGAAGGCATGCTTACATATTAAAAAAAGCGTCTGACGATGAGAAGAGAAGAATAACGACTAGCGTATATCAGATTGCTGATTTTATCTACAACAAGCAGAATGAAGATTTTGAAACTCCAACAACTCATGTCAAGCAACCAGACATTCAGGTTCAACATGCAGATGAGGGTAAGCAGAAGGATGAACTAAACAGAGGACAGCCGGTCAACCATGGTACATTTAAGGATAATGAACAGTCTAAATCTGGAGAGCTGAGCAGAGTAGAAGAAGCAGATATTAGTGACATGAGCTCAGCATCGTTCGACGCCAACACCTCCATATCGATCGACACCGGTACTTTAGCATCGAGCGACAGTACGATTGCAGCATCGATCATCAGCACCACCTCATCGTCTTTCGACATAATCACTTTGGAATCGATCGATACAGACTTTTGTCATCGATCGATGCCACTTGAAATCCCTGAAAGTTCGAGTTGTCCTCCGGACACTGCAGACTCGACACACAAGAGAACTGATGTATCAAGCTGTTCTCCTTCCTCAGATGTAGAAAAAGAGATCTTCATGGAAGACATCTTGGAGCAAGAATTCTTAAAGTTGGAGGATGAAGAAAAGCTTGGAGATTTGGATTCAGGTAAAGAAGATAATATGGAAGATTTCTTGGAACATGAGGAATGGCTTGAAGATATGGATCAGAATTTGGAGCAGAAGCTTGATGACGAACAGAATATAGAGAGGAAATATTTGGAGACTTCGTCAAAAGCTAGCATCGATCGACACCAACCTGATGAGATCGATCGATACCCACCCTATGTCATCGATCGACAGTCGCCATACGACATTGATCTACATACACCCGACTGCATCGATCGACACCCACCCGATTGTATCGATCGACACCCACCCGATTGTATCGATCGACACCCATATTTGGATGAACTACCAGGATACATAGTTAAGATGGAACTGATTGAGGAGATAGTGCACGAGTCTGAAGCCTCACACTTTGATGTCCCTAAACATCAGAGACCACTTATATGGACAGAAGAAACTGCTGGGTTTCACAACAAAGTGAAGAGGATACATGATCCTGTGAAGATTATGGTTCCAAGTGCGGTGTTTGAAGCTGAATCTCCTATTCCACCAGATAAAAGTATGCATTCGAGTTCTTACATTGAAGCATTGGATGATCATCAGCACGTAGCAGCTTCTCAGAGAGAGTTGAGACTTAGAGATGAAGTCAATAAATACCTAGCAGAAGAAGCATCGATCGACACGGTTCAGACAATGTCGATCGACATGAGCACTCCACCATCGATCGACATCTACCGGATACCATCGATCAACATCTTCAATCCACCATCGATCGACACCACCACTGGTTCATCGATCGATACCGGACGAGAATCAGAGCAGAATGAGTATGAAGTGTGTGGAAATATTTTTGATGGAGATACCACCACACGTTCAGACAAGTCTGGGGGAAAGAAGATGATGAATTGGAGGAAGAGGAAAAGAACTAGAAGAGGTTTTCAATTATCATTGATTTCTCACTCCTCAGATGATTCCAGGACATCCAAAGGAAGATTTCACAAGTCTATGAGAAAGAAGTGGAGAAATTGGAAGAAGCGGAAACGAACCAATGGAGGTTCTCAGTTACCATTAACCCTTTACTTCTCAGATTTTTTCAGGAAATCCAGATTGCGCAGTAGATGCTTTTCACAACCATTTGCAAAGCTTAGAGCACTACTTATTGCTGAGATGATAGACAAAAGAGGAAGAGTCTTTGGAGGAAGCTTTCACACAAGAATGATAAAGCTTCAAAGATTGGACATTGAGACTTGTTTTGGAGCATGTTCTCATTCTCATCTGTACTAAACCAGATTTCCAAAGTCAAGCTAAATGACTATAACAAAGTGCTGAGTGGGAGGCAACCCACTGTTAGGTATGTTTTCAATTTGATTTATCTTTTTATATTACTGATTTAAGTTTTTATTGAGTTGCAGATAAAAAAAAAAGAAAAAAAAAAGAGATGAACAGTAACGACGATACTGTAGCAACGCACTGTAGCACGACCTTCGAGCGACACTGTAGAAGCAACATCGACCGACACTGTAGCAGAAAATCGAGAGTCACTGTATCTATAACTAACTTTTAGACTGTTAGTGTTTTATTAGTTATCTATTACTAACTTTTAGACTGTTAGTGTTTTATCTATGTTAGGTTATAGGAGAAGATCCAAGGAAGAAGAGTTGATCTACCGATATCGACCGATTTAACAAGTCGATATCGATCGACAGTACATCACTTGCATCGACCGATGGTAACTATTTTTCATCGTTCTACACTTAATCCGGTCAGGTATATCGTTCTAACTTGTTCAATTGAGTACTTATGATTTATTTACACCATAACTCCGACTGGATATACACTGGTCACAGCGTTATCCAAGTCTGGGGGAGGTTCTACTAATATTTTGTTTTAGTTTTGAAAGAAAAAGAAAAAAAAAACAGATCCAAGTAGACGGTTGCTCAGCACATCGATCGATGAGACCATGTCGATATCGATCGACATCACTTCATATCCACGATCGATTGTCTCTTCATTGTGTCGAATGACCTCTCTAGCCATCGACCGATGCGACCACGTCAATATCACTCGACAACACTTCATCAACGTCGATTGTAACTTCATTATATCGATCGACACTGAGCAGGTTATCGTTCTTACTTGTTAAATTCCGTACTTCTGCTTTATTATTTTTATACCACCGACTGTGTTACACTGGAGACAGTGTAATTTAAGTCTGGGTGCATTACTAACATTTATCTATTTTATGAGTCTTATTTAAAAATGTTTTCAAAAAGTTTTTATTGAGTCAAGAAGGGGATAATGATCTAATTCGATTTATTACTTGTCATCTAACCACTCTTTAGACCAGTCTTAGATTTACTGACTGCAGAAGTACTAGAGATACTAAAGTGGATCAACTTGTCAACTATGTTTGCACTTGCTGAGAATGTTTGAAGGAACCAAAGCTGATCTCCAACCTAATTGAGCTCAACTTTGCTTGTTTTGGGGCTTGGTATACAAGGGATCGGAATCCTCCTGCAAGTCTGGAAGGTAATAGTCTGTGTGCTTCTGATTCCCTTCCTTCTCTCTCTTCGGCATCATAAGGAAAGAAAGGATAAATTTGTATAAAGATGTGATATGATTTCTTGAGGAGTAGAGGGGTAGGAGTGATTCCTGCGACCCCATTATTCTACTTTAAAAGAATGATCAGAGCGAGGGGTAGGAGTGATTCCTGCGACCCCATTATTCGCTTATTCGAAAGATATGTGTTACTAAGTCAATGAGATGATACAAAGATGGCCTTTGTGGCAATCAGTGTTCATTAAAATTTGAAACTATGAGGAACCAGAGAAGAGAGATAAAAAGGGGGAAGAAAGGAATCAGAGAAGACTGCATGTGTGTTCAGAAACTTGCTTGAGTTGAATCCATGTGTTCTTTGATCGATACTCCCAAGGTAAAGCCTACACTTTTATTTATGTTAAGAAATGAGATCAGTAGAGGGGATTGTCAGACAGGATTTGTTAAGTTGTTGACTAGGTGAATTTGGTTGCTATACTAGGATGTTGTATAATGTGCCTCTAATGTTAGAATGTCTATGATTTGGTTTGCACTACTAGAGAGATGGTGACTGAGTTTTTAAATCTTTTTGAGTCCTTGCTGTTTTCAAACCTCTTTCAGAGAGACTGCCTGTTGGTTTTGCTTGAGGACAAGCAAAAGGGTAAGTCTGGGGGAGTTGATATACCATGATTTTGACCCACTTTTACCCATGGTATATAAGCGGTTTTACATACATTTACTATGAAATAGGGTCTGTTTAGAGTATTTACAGGTTCAGGTACGACTTGGAGAAATATGGTGTTTTTGGTGTCTTTTGGAGCCTTTAAGTGCAAAATCGCGCAGACGTGTCAGATGTTTAGATACATATGGAGACCTTCCCACTGTGCGATTGAGCTGATATTTGGACACAAGATAGATCTTTGAGTTAGCTTTCCAATGCCACCGGTTTGAGGTCAATCTGACGGTTAGATCAGAAGTTATGACCGTTTTACTGAAGAGTGGTCAGTCTGCCTCGCGAGAGAAGGCTGTCGAGAAGAGGAATGTATATCGATCGATGGGAAATCACCCATATCGATCGATATGAATGTCAGGACGTGATATGACTATGTTTCATGACCGCCAGAAGCCCTAATGCAACCCAAATTACCATAATACCATTGGACGACCAGAAACCCTATTTATGTTATTCTAAGCCATTGTTGACGGCTACGCTTTCTTTACACTTTCTTTGATTCATTGTTCTTTTAGGAGAGAAGGGAGGAACTCCTATAAGAGTCCTCCTGGAACTCCATTGGTTTTTCATATCTATTTTATTCTAATTTTTATATCTATTCATCTATGTTTTCTGTTACAAGATTCATGTCTGAGTAGATCCACCTGTTAGGTTTAGGGTTCAGATAGGTTATCTGGGATTAGCCCCAAATATAGAATTCCTAAGGTGTGGTATTCATCAATAGGATTGTTATTAATGCTTGTTTCTAGAGTCGCAAACTAGAACTTTGATCCAAGGGATTGTAGAGACCAGCGAGAGCTTGTAACTCACCCTGAATCCATCCTTTTGAGCTAGGGTTGATAAATACAGCGATAGCTGATTTAGTAAACCCTAGTGAACGTGTGTTCAACCCGTTCGTAAAGCTTGCTAGAAGCATATCGATCGATAATCCAATAGATTAATCGATCGATATTGTGAAAGGTGTATCGATCGATATTCCTATAGAATCATCGATCGACACTTTCTTGTGATCAATAACCGAGTGGTTGAGATCCAAGATCTAGATATTAGACTATCTATACAACGACAGTTGTTAGATTTGTACTCCCAGTTGAGTTCTAATATATCTAGCAGCTTAGTAACCTATATCATTATAATCCTAATTTCCTGAATAGAAAGCCTAGATCTAGCAACCATCCTTCCATCAAATCCCTGCCAAGCTGAACAATTATATTGTTCAACTTGTTTACTGTTTTATTCATTACTTGCTTTATTTACTGCTTTAAAAAATATTAGCCTAGCTTAATCATATAACTATTAGATCTATTAGGTTCTTTAGCTCCTTGTGGATTCGATCCCTAAGTACTACGATTGGACCTCTTTTGATGAGAGTAATTCACTCCTTAGGGTAATTTGAGTGATATCAAATTTGGCGCCGTTGCCGGGGAGCTTTGATCGCCATTAAATCTTATTTAGTTAGATTTAGTCTAGGTTTTGTTACTGTTCGAAAAACTGATAATTTTTTTTTCTGTTTCAGGTACACAATTATGAGTACCAGAGGCAGCAAGGGAATTGGGCTCTTACTAGTTGAGCCACTGGATTTGGCACGCGTGATCCATAAGTCTAAGAGGGCTGCCAACACCCACCAAGCAGCGATCAACAGCGTAGAAATCCAACAATCGATCGATGCTATTCATTCTTCATCGATCGATATCGTACACCAGAAATCGTGTACGATATCGATCGATAAGCCACACCATCAATCGATCGATAACCTACAAGAAGCGGTGATCGATAGAGCCAACCAACCGAAGAAAAACACTGTTCACCCGAACACTGTTCATCCGGCTACTGTTCATCGTACTGTTCATCCGGCTACTATTCACCCGAAATCGATCGATACTGTTCATCCAGAATCGATCGATACCGTTCATCGAGGTACTAATCACCGGAATACTATTCATCCAGGTACTGTTCATCCTGACACTATTCATCGCGATAATTGTCATTATGTTTTGGAAAAAACTATTCATTTGACATCGATCGACACTGTTCATCACCCGTCGATCGATACTGTTCATCGCGGTACTGTTCACGATACTGTTCACGGCACTATTCATGGTACTGTTCACCCGATGTCGATCGACCCTGTTCATCTCATATCGATCGATACTGTTCATCCCCCGTCGATCGATACTGTTCATCCCGCGTCGATCGATACTGTTCATCGCACTGTTCATAGCGACACTGTTCTTCCTACTGTTCATCACGACGCTTTTCAACCGACGGCCGACGACATTTGTGTGGAGTCAGAGGAGGACGAAGAACACATATTTGAGATGGATAAGAAGGGTATCTGGCGAGACAAAGAAAGTCGTCCTCGCAACAACAAAGGACAATTGATTAATGCTGAAGAAACAATAATTCCTGATGTAATTGTTGTTGCTAAGATGAATGACTATCCTCTTTGCCAAGAATGGTATGATGGAGTAATGGATGACTATCACTTCTATGGTCTTCCTCACGAAGATCCAAGAAATCACATCGCAGAGCTTGAAGATCTAGTATCAAGAAGCGGGCCGAATGAAGTGTATGATTACAACATGATGCTCTGCAAGATATTCCCCTATTCACTATATGAAGATGCTTTTAGCTGGTTCGGTCAGCTGCAACCAAGATCTCTGACCAGTTGGGAGAACATCAAAGACGCCTTCATAGGTAAATTTTTCAGTGAAGATTTCGCAACTTTTCGAAGAAGGCATGCTTACATATTAAAAAAAGCGTCTGACGATGAGAAGAGAAGAATAACGACTAGCGTATATCAGATTGCTGATTTTATCTACAACAAGCAGAATGAAGATTTTGAAACTCCAACAACTCATGTCAAGCAACCAGACATTCAGGTTCAACATGCAGATGAGGGTAAGCAGAAGGATGAACTAAACAGAGGACAGCCGGTCAACCATGGTACATTTAAGGATGATGAACAGTCTAAATCTGGAGAGCTGAGCAGAGTAGAAGAAGCAGATATTAGTGACATGAGCTCAGCATCGTTCGACGCCAACACCTCCATATCGATCGACACCGGTACTTTAGCATCGAGCGACAGTACGATTGCAGCATCGATCATCAGCACCACCTCATCGTCTTTCGACATAATCACTTTGGAATCGATCGATACAGACTTTTGTCATCGATCGATGCCACTTGAAATCCCTGAAAGTTCGAGTTGTCCTCCGGACACTGCAGACTCGACACACAAGAGAACTGATGTATCAAGCTGTTCTCCTTCCTCAGATGTAGAAAAAGAGATCTTCATGGAAGACATCTTGGAGCAAGAATTCTTAAAGTTGGAGGATGAAGAAAAGCTTGGAGATTTGGATTCAGGTAAAGAAGATAATATGGAAGATTTCTTGGAACATGAGGAATGGCTTGAAGATATGGATCAGAATTTGGAGCAGAAGCTTGATGACGAACAGAATATAGAGAGGAAATATTTGGAGACTTCGTCAAAAGCTAGCATCGATCGACACCAACCTAATGAGATCGATCGATACCCACCCTATGTCATCGATCGACAGTCGCCATACGACATTGATCTACATACACCCGACTGCATCGATCGACACCCACCCGATTGTATCGATCGACACCCACCCGATTGTATCGATCGACACCCATATTTGGATGAACTACCAGGATACATAGTTAAGATGGAACTGATTGAGGAGATAGTGCACGAGTCTGAAGCCTCACACTTTGATGTCCCTAAACATCAGAGACCACTTATATGGACAGAAGAAACTGCTGGGTTTCACAACAAAGTGAAGAGGATACATGATCCTGTGAAGATTATGGTTCCAAGTGCGGTGTTTGAAGCTGAATCTCCTATTCCACCAGATAAAAGTATGCATTCGAGTTCTTACATTGAAGCATTGGATGATCATCAGCACGTAGCAGCTTCTTAGAGAGAGTTGAGACTTAGAGATGAAGTCAATAAATACCTAGCAGAAGAAGCATCGATCGACACGGTTCAGACAATGTCGATCGACATGAGCACTCCACCATCGATCGACATCTACCGGATACCATCGATCAACATCTTCAATCCACCATCGATCGACACCACCACTGGGTCATCGATCGATACCGGACGAGAATCAGAGCAGAATGAGTATGAAGTGTGTGGAAATATTTTTGATGGAGATACCACCACACGTTCAGACAAGTCTGGGGGAAAGTAGATGATGAATTGGAGGAAGAGGAAAAGAACTAGAAGAGGTTTTCAATTATCATTGATTTCTCACTCCTCAGATGATTCCAGGACATCCAAAGGAAGATTTCACAAGTCTATGAGAAAGAAGTGGAGAAATTGGAAGAAGCGGAAACGAACCAATGGAGGTTCTCAGTTACCATTAACCCTTTACTTCTCAGATTTTTTCAGGAAATCCAGATTGCGCAGTAGATGCTTTTCACAACCATTTGCAAAGCTTAGAGCACTACTTATTGCTGAGATGATAGACAAAAGAGGAAGAGTCTTTGGAGGAAGCTTTCACACAAGAATGATAAAGCTTCAAAGATTGGACATTGAGACTTGTTTTGGAGCATGTTCTCATTCTCATCTGTACTAAACCAGATTTCCAAAGTCAAGCTAAATGACTATAACAAAGTGCTGAGTGGGAGGCAACCCACTGTTAGGTATGTTTTCAATTTGATTTATCTTTTTATATTACTGATTTAAGTTTTTATTGAGTTGCAGATAAAAAAAAAAAAAAAAAAAAAGAGATGAACAGTAACGACGATACTGTAGCAACGCACTGTAGCACGACCATCGAGCGACACTGTAGAAGCAACATCGACCGACACTGTAGCAGAAAATCGAGAGTCACTGTATCTATAACTAACTTTTAGACTGTTAGTGTTTTATTAGTTATCTATTACTAACTTTTAGACTGTTAGTGTTTTATCTATGTTAGGTTATAGGAGAAGATCCAAGGAAGAAGAGTTGATATACCGATATCGACCGATTTAACAAGTCGATATCGATCGACAGTACATCACTTGCATCGACCGATGGTAACTATTTTTCATCGTTCTACACTTAATCCGGTCAGGTATATCGTTCTAACTTGTTCAATTGAGTACTTATGATTTATTTACACCATAACTCCGACTGGATATACACTGGTCACAGCGTTATCCAAGTCTGGGGGAGGTTCTACTAATATTTTGTTTTAGTTTTGAAAGAAAAAGAAAAAAAAAAACAGATCCAAGTAGACGGTTGCTCAGCACATCGATCGATGAGACCATGTCGATATCGATCGACATCACTTCATATCCACGATCGATTGTCTCTTCATTGTGTCGAATGACCTCTCTAGCCATCGACCGATGCGACCACGTCAATATCACTCGACAACACTTCATCAACGTCGATTGTAACTTCATTATATCGATCGACACTGAGCAGGTTATCGTTCTTACTTGTTAAATTCCGTACTTCTGCTTTATTATTTTTATACCACCGACTGTGTTACACTGGAGACAGTGTAATTTAAGTCTGGGTGGATTACTAACATTTATCTATTTTATGAGTCTTATTTAAAAATGTTTTCAAAAAATTTTTATTGAGTCAAGAAAGGGATAATGATCTAATTCGATTTATTACTTGTCATCTAACCACTCTTTAGACCAGTCTTAGATTTACTGACTGCAGAAGTACTAGAGATACTAAAGTGGATCAACTTGTCAACTATGTTTGCACTTGCTGAGAATGTTTGAAGGAACCAAAGCTGATCTCCAACCTAATTGAGCTCAACTTTGCTTGTTTTGGGGCTTGGTATACAAGGGATCGGAATCCTCCTGCAAGTCTGGAAGGTAATAGTCTGTGTGCTTCTGATTCCCTTCCTTCTCTCTCTTCGGCATCATAAGGAAAGAAAGGATAAATTTGTATAAAGATGTGATATGATTTCTTGAGGAGTAGAGGGGTAGGAGTGATTCCTGCGACCCCATTATTCTACTTTAAAAGAATGATCAGAGCGAGGGGTAGGAGTGATTCCTGCGACCCCATTATTTGCTTATTCGAAAGATATGTGTTACTAAGTCAATGAGATGATACAAAGATGGCCTTTGTGGCAATCAGTGTTCATTAAAATTTGAAACTATGAGGAACCAGAGAAGAGAGATAAAAAGGGGGAAGAAAGGAATCAGAGAAGACTGCATGTGTGTTCAGAAACTTGCTTGAGTTGAATCCATGTGTTCTTTGATCGATACTCCCAAGGTAAAGCCTACACTTTTATTTATGTTAAGAAATGAGATCAGTAGAGGGGATTGTCAGACAGGATTTGTTAAGTTGTTGACTAGGTGAATTTGGTTGCTATACTAGGATGTTGTATAATGTGCCTCTAATGTTAGAATGTCTATGATTTGGTTTGCACTACTAGAGAGATGGTGACTGAGTTTTTAAATCTTTTTGAGTCCTTGCTGTTTTCAAACCTCTTTCAGAGAGACTGCCTGTTGGTTTTGCTTGAGGACAAGCAAAAGGGTAAGTCTGGGGGAGTTGATATACCATGATTTTGACCCACTTTTACCCATGGTATATAAGCGGTTTTACATATATTTACTATGAAATAGGGTCTGTTTAGAGTATTTACAGGTTCAGGTACGACTTGGAGAAATATGGTGTTTTTGGTGTCTTTTGGAGCCTTTAAGTGCAAAATCGCGCAGACGTGTCAGATGTTTAGATACATATGGAGACCTTCCCACGGTGCGATTGAGCTGATATTTGGACACAAGATAGATCTTTGAGTTAGCTTTCCAATGCCACCGGTTTGAGGTCAATCTGACGGTTAGATCAGAAGTTATGACCGTTTTACTGAAGAGTGGTCAGTCTGCCTCGCGAGAGAAGGCTGTCGAGAAGAGGAATGTATATCGATCGATGGGAAATCACCCATATCGATCGATATGAATGTCAGGACGTGATATGACTATGTTTCATGACCGCCAGAAGCCCTAATGCAACCCAAATTACCATAATACCATTGGACGACCAGAAACCCTATTTATGTTATTCTAAGCCATTGTTGACGGCTACGCTTTCTTTACACTTTCTTTGATTCATTGTTCTTTTAGGAGAGAAGGGAGGAACTCCTATAAGAGTCCTCCTGGAACTCCATTGGTTTTTCATATCTATTTTATTCTAAGTTTTATATCTATTCATCTATGTTTTCTGTTACAAGATTCATGTCTGAGTAGATCCACCTGTTAGGTTTAGGGTTCAGATAGGTTATCTGGGATTAGCCCCAAATATAGAATTCCTAAGGTGTGGTATTCATCAATAGGATTGTTATTAATGCTTGTTTCTAGAGTCGCAAACTAGAACCTTGATCCAAGGGATTGTAGAGACCAGCGAGAGCTTGTAACTCACCCTGAATCCATCCTTTTGAGCTAGGGTTGATAAATACAGCGATAGCTGATTTAGTAAACCCTAGTGAACGTGTGTTCAACCCGTTCGTAAAGCTTGCTAGAAGCATATCGATCGATAATCCAATAGATTAATCGATCAATATTGTGAAAGGTGTATCGATCGATATTCCTATAGAATCATCGATCGACACTTTCTTGTGATCAATAACCGAGTGGTTGAGATCCAAGATCTAGATATTAGACTATCTATACAACGACAGTTGTTAGATTTGTACTCCCAGTTGAGTTCTAATATATCTAGCAGCTTAGTAACCTATATCATTATAATCCTAATTTCCTGAATATAAACCCTAGATCTAGCAACCATCCTTCCATCAAATCCCTGCCAAGCTGAACAATTATATTGTTCAACTTGTTTACTGTTTTATTCATTACTTGCTTTATTTACTGCTTTAAAACATATTAGCCTAGCTTAATCATATAACTATTAGATTTATTAGGTTCCTTAGCTCCTTGTGGATTCGATCCCTAAATACTACGATTGGACCTCTTTTGATGAGAGTAATTCACTCCTTAGGGTAATTTGAGTGATATCAAATTTGGCGCCGTTGCCGGGGAGCTATGATCGCCATTAAATCTTATTTAGTTAGATTCAGTCTAGGTTTTGTTACTGTTCGAAAAACTGATAATTTTTTTTTCTGTTTCAGGTACACAATTATGAGTACCAGAGGCAGCAAGGGAATTGGGCTCTTACTAGTTGAGCCACTGGATTTGGCACGCGTGATCCATAAGTCTAAGAGGGCTGTCAACACCCACCAAGCAGCGATCAACAGCGTAGAAATCCAACAATCGATCGATGCTATTCATTCTTCATCGATCGATATCGTACACCAGAAATCGATCGATAAGCCACACCATCAATCGATCGATAACCTACAAGAAGCGGTGATCGATAGAGCCAACCAACCGAAGAAAAACACTGTTCACCCGAACACTGTTCATCCGGCTACTGTTCATCGCACTGTTCATCCGGCTACTATTCACCCGAAATCGATCGATACTGTACATCCAGAATCGATCGATACCGTTCATCGAGGTACTATTCACCGGAATACTATTCATCCAGGTACTGTTCATCCTGACACTATTCATCGCGATAATTGTCATTATGTTTCGTAAAAAACTATTCATTCGACATCGATCGACACTGTTCATCACCCGTCGATCGATACTGTTCATCGCGGTACTGTTCACGATACTGTTCACGGCACTATTGATGAAATACTATTCACGATACTGTTCACGGCACTTGGATAACGCGGTACTGTTCACGATACTGTTCACGGTACTGTTCACGGTACGGTTTTACATATATTTACTATGAAATAGGGTCTGTTTAGAGTATTTACAGGTTCAGGTACGACTTGGAGAAATATGGTGTTTTTGGTGTCTTTTGGAGCCTTTAAGTGCAGAATCGCGCAGACGTGTCAGATGTTTAGATACATATGGAGACCTTCCCACGGTGCGATTGAGCTGATATTTGGACACAAGATAGATCTTTGAGTTAGCTTTCCAATGCCACCGGTTTGAGGTCAATCTGACGGTTAGATCAGAAGTTATGACCGTTTTACTGAAGAGTGGTCAGTCTGCCTCGCGAGAGAAGGCTGTCGAGAAGAGGAATGTATATCGATCGATGGGAAATCACCCATATCGATCGATATGAATGTCAGGACGTGATATGACTATGTTTCATGACCGCCAGAAGCCCTAATGCAACCCAAATTACCATAATACCATTGGACGACCAGAAACCCTATTTATGTTATTCTAAGCCATTGTTGACGGCTACGCTTTCTTTACACTTTCTTTGATTCATTGTTCTTTTAGGAGAGAAGGGAGGAACTCCTATAAGAGTCCTCCTGGAACTCCATTGGTTTTTCATATCTATTTTATTCTAAGTTTTATATCTATTCATCTATGTTTTCTGTTACAAGATTCATGTCTGAGTAGATCCACCTGTTAGGTTTAGGGTTCAGATAGGTTATCTGGGATTAGCCCCAAATATAGAATTCCTAAGGTGTGGTATTCATCAATAGGATTGTTATTAATGCTTGTTTCTAGAGTCGCAAACTAGAACCTTGATCCAAGGGATTGTAGAGACCAGCGAGAGCTTGTAACTCACCCTGAATCCATCCTTTTGAGCTAGGGTTGATAAATACAGCGATAGCTGATTTAGTAAACCCTAGTGAACGTGTGTTCAACCCGTTCGTAAAGCTTGCTAGAAGCATATCGATCGATAATCCAATAGATTAATCGATCAATATTGTGAAAGGTGTATCGATCGATATTCCTATAGAATCATCGATCGACACTTTCTTGTGATCAATAACCGAGTGGTTGAGATCCAAGATCTAGATATTAGACTATCTATACAACGACAGTTGTTAGATTTGTACTCCCAGTTGAGTTCTAATATATCTAGCAGCTTAGTAACCTATATCATTATAATCCTAATTTCCTGAATATAAACCCTAGATCTAGCAACCATCCTTCCATCAAATCCCTGCCAAGCTGAACAATTATATTGTTCAACTTGTTTACTGTTTTATTCATTACTTGCTTTATTTACTGCTTTAAAACATATTAGCCTAGCTTAATCATATAACTATTAGATTTATTAGGTTCCTTAGCTCCTTGTGGATTCGATCCCTAAATACTACGATTGGACCTCTTTTGATGAGAGTAATTCACTCCTTAGGGTAATTTGAGTGATATCAAATTTGGCGCCGTTGCCGGGGAGCTATGATCGCCATTAAATCTTATTTAGTTAGATTCAGTCTAGGTTTTGTTACTGTTCGAAAAACTGATAATTTTTTTTTCTGTTTCAGGTACACAATTATGAGTACCAGAGGCAGCAAGGGAATTGGGCTCTTACTAGTTGAGCCACTGGATTTGGCACGCGTGATCCATAAGTCTAAGAGGGCTGTCAACACCCACCAAGCAGCGATCAACAGCGTAGAAATCCAACAATCGATCGATGCTATTCATTCTTCATCGATCGATATCGTACACCAGAAATCGATCGATAAGCCACACCATCAATCGATCGATAACCTACAAGAAGCGGTGATCGATAGAGCCAACCAACCGAAGAAAAACACTGTTCACCCGAACACTGTTCATCCGGCTACTGTTCATCGCACTGTTCATCCGGCTACTATTCACCCGAAATCGATCGATACTGTACATCCAGAATCGATCGATACCGTTCATCGAGGTACTATTCACCGGAATACTATTCATCCAGGTACTGTTCATCCTGACACTATTCATCGCGATAATTGTCATTATGTTTCGTAAAAAACTATTCATTCGACATCGATCGACACTGTTCATCACCCGTCGATCGATACTGTTCATCGCGGTACTGTTGACGATACTGTTCACGGCACTATTGATGAAATACTATTCACGATACTGTTCACGGCACTTGGATAACGCGGTACTGTTCACGATACTGTTCACGGTACTGTTCACGGTACGGATTTACATATATTTACTATGAAATAGGGTCTGTTTAGAGTATTTACAGGTTCAGGTACGACTTGGAGAAATATGGTGTTTTTGGTGTCTTTTGGAGCCTTTAAGTGCAAAATCGCGCAGACGTGTCAGATGTTTAGATACATATGGAGACCTTCCCACTGTGCGATTGAGCTGATATTTGGACACAAGATAGATCTTTGAGTTAGCTTTCCAATGCCACCGGTTTGAGGTCAATCTGACGGTTAGATCAGAAGTTATGACCGTTTTACTGAAGAGTGGTCAGTCTGCCTCGCGAGAGAAGGCTGTCGAGAAGAGGAATGTATATCGATCGATGGGAAATCACCCATATCGATCGATATGAATGTCAGGACGTGATATGACTATGTTTCATGACCGCCAGAAGCCCTAATGCAACCCAAATTACCATAATACCATTGGACGACCAGAAACCCTATTTATGTTATTCTAAGCCATTGTTGACGGCTACGCTTTCTTTACACTTTCTTTGATTCATTGTTCTTTTAGGAGAGAAGGGAGGAACTCCTATAAGAGTCCTCCTGGAACTCCATTGGTTTTTCATATCTATTTTATTCTAAGTTTTATATCTATTCATCTATGTTTTCTGTTACAAGATTCATGTCTGAGTAGATCCACCTGTTAGGTTTAGGGTTCAGATAGGTTATCTGGGATTAGCCCCAAATATAGAATTCCTAAGGTGTGGTATTCATCAATAGGATTGTTATTAATGCTTGTTTCTAGAGTCGCAAACTAGAACCTTGATCCAAGGGATTGTAGAGACCAGCGAGAGCTTGTAACTCACCCTGAATCCATCCTTTTGAGCTAGGGTTGATAAATACAGCGATAGCTGATTTAGTAAACCCTAGTGAACGTGTGTTCAACCCGTTCGTAAAGCTTGCTAGAAGCATATCGATCGATAATCCAATAGATTAATCGATCAATATTGTGAAAGGTGTATCGATCGATATTCCTATAGAATCATCGATCGACACTTTCTTGTGATCAATAACCGAGTGGTTGAGATCCAAGATCTAGATATTAGACTATCTATACAACGACAGTTGTTAGATTTGTACTCCCAGTTGAGTTCTAATATATCTAGCAGCTTAGTAACCTATATCATTATAATCCTAATTTCCTGAATATAAACCCTAGATCTAGCAACCATCCTTCCATCAAATCCCTGCCAAGCTGAACAATTATATTGTTCAACTTGTTTACTGTTTTATTCATTACTTGCTTTATTTACTGCTTTAAAACATATTAGCCTAGCTTAATCATATAACTATTAGATTTATTAGGTTCCTTAGCTCCTTGTGGATTCGATCCCTAAATACTACGATTGGACCTCTTTTGATGAGAGTAATTCACTCCTTAGGGTAATTTGAGTGATATCAAATTTGGCGCCGTTGCCGGGGAGCTATGATCGCCATTAAATCTTATTTAGTTAGATTCAGTCTAGGTTTTGTTACTGTTCGAAAAACTGATAATTTTTTTTTCTGTTTCAGGTACACAATTATGAGTACCAGAGGCAGCAAGGGAATTGGGCTCTTACTAGTTGAGCCACTGGATTTGGCACGCGTGATCCATAAGTCTAAGAGGGCTGTCAACACCCACCAAGCAGCGATCAACAGCGTAGAAATCCAACAATCGATCGATGCTATTCATTCTTCATCGATCGATATCGTACACCAGAAATCGATCGATAAGCCACACCATCAATCGATCGATAACCTACAAGAAGCGGTGATCGATAGAGCCAACCAACCGAAGAAAAACACTGTTCACCCGAACACTGTTCATCCGGCTACTGTTCATCGCACTGTTCATCCGGCTACTATTCACCCGAAATCGATCGATACTGTACATCCAGAATCGATCGATACCGTTCATCGAGGTACTATTCACCGGAATACTATTCATCCAGGTACTGTTCATCCTGACACTATTCATCGCGATAATTGTCATTATGTTTCGTAAAAAACTATTCATTCGACATCGATCGACACTGTTCATCACCCGTCGATCGATACTGTTCATCGCGGTACTGTTCACGATACTGTTCACGGCACTATTGATGAAATACTATTCACGATACTGTTCACGGCACTTGGATAACGCGGTACTGTTCACGGTACTGTTCACGGTACGGTTTTACATATATTTACTATGAAATAGGGTCTGTTTAGAGTATTTACAGGTTCAGGTACGACTTGGAGAAATATGGTGTTTTTGGTGTCTTTTGGAGCCTTTAAGTGCAGAATCGCGCAGACATGTCAGATGTTTAGATACATATGGAGACCTTCCCACGGTGCGATTGAGCTGATATTTGGACACAAGATAGATCTTTGAGTTAGCTTTCCAATGCCACCGGTTTGAGGTCAATCTGACGGTTAGATCAGAAGTTATGACCGTTTTACTGAAGAGTGGTCAGTCTGCCTCGCGAGAGAAGGCTGTCGAGAAGAGGAATGTATATCGATCGATGGGAAATCACCCATATCGATCGATATGAATGTCAGGACGTGATATGACTATGTTTCATGACCGCCAGAAGCCCTAATGCAACCCAAATTACCATAATACCATTGGACGACCAGAAACCCTATTTATGTTATTCTAAGCCATTGTTGACGGCTACGCTTTCTTTACACTTTCTTTGATTCATTGTTCTTTTAGGAGAGAAGGGAGGAACTCCTATAAGAGTCCTCCTGGAACTCCATTGGTTTTTCATATCTATTTTATTCTAAGTTTTATATCTATTCATCTATGTTTTCTGTTACAAGATTCATGTCTGAGTAGATCCACCTGTTAGGTTTAGGGTTCAGATAGGTTATCTGGGATTAGCCCCAAATATAGAATTCCTAAGGTGTGGTATTCATCAATAGGATTGTTATTAATGCTTGTTTCTAGAGTCGCAAACTAGAACCTTGATCCAAGGGATTGTAGAGACCAGCGAGAGCTTGTAACTCACCCTGAATCCATCCTTTTGAGCTAGGGTTGATAAATACAGCGATAGCTGATTTAGTAAACCCTAGTGAACGTGTGTTCAACCCGTTCGTAAAGCTTGCTAGAAGCATATCGATCGATAATCCAATAGATTAATCGATCAATATTGTGAAAGGTGTATCGATCGATATTCCTATAGAATCATCGATCGACACTTTCTTGTGATCAATAACCGAGTGGTTGAGATCCAAGATCTAGATATTAGACTATCTATACAACGACAGTTGTTAGATTTGTACTCCCAGTTGAGTTCTAATATATCTAGCAGCTTAGTAACCTATATCATTATAATCCTAATTTCCTGAATATAAACCCTAGATCTAGCAACCATCCTTCCATCAAATCCCTGCCAAGCTGAACAATTATATTGTTCAACTTGTTTACTGTTTTATTCATTACTTGCTTTATTTACTGCTTTAAAACATATTAGCCTAGCTTAATCATATAACTATTAGATTTATTAGGTTCCTTAGCTCCTTGTGGATTCGATCCCTAAATACTACGATTGGACCTCTTTTGATGAGAGTAATTCACTCCTTAGGGTAATTTGAGTGATATCAAATTTGGCGCCGTTGCCGGGGAGCTATGATCGCCATTAAATCTTATTTAGTTAGATTCAGTCTAGGTTTTGTTACTGTTCGAAAAACTGATAATTTTTTTTTCTGTTTCAGGTACACAATTATGAGTACCAGAGGCAGCAAGGGAATTGGGCTCTTACTAGTTGAGCCACTGGATTTGGCACGCGTGATCCATAAGTCTAAGAGGGCTGTCAACACCCACCAAGCAGCGATCAACAGCGTAGAAATCCAACAATCGATCGATGCTATTCATTCTTCATCGATCGATATCGTACACCAGAAATCGATCGATAAGCCACACCATCAATCGATCGATAACCTACAAGAAGCGGTGATCGATAGAGCCAACCAACCGAAGAAAAACACTGTTCACCCGAACACTGTTCATCCGGCTACTGTTCATCGCACTGTTCATCCGGCTACTATTCACCCGAAATCGATCGATACTGTACATCCAGAATCGATCGATACCGTTCATCGAGGTACTATTCACCGGAATACTATTCATCCAGGTACTGTTCATCCTGACACTATTCATCGCGATAATTGTCATTATGTTTCGTAAAAAACTATTCATTCGACATCGATCGACACTGTTCATCACCCGTCGATCGATACTGTTCATCGCGGTACTGTTCACGATACTGTTCACGGCACTATTGATGAAATACTATTCACGATACTGTTCACGGCACTTGGATAACGCGGTACTGTTCACGATACTGTTCACGGTACTGTTCACGGTACGGTTTTACATATATTTACTATGAAATAGGGTCTGTTTAGAGTATTTACAGGTTCAGGTACGACTTGGAGAAATATGGTGTTTTTGGTGTCTTTTGGAGCCTTTAAGTGCAAAATCGCGCAGACGTGTCAGATGTTTAGATACATATGGAGACCTTCCCACTGTGCGATTGAGCTGATATTTGGACACAAGATAGATCTTTGAGTTAGCTTTCCAATGCCACCGGTTTGAGGTCAATCTGACGGTTAGATCAGAAGTTATGACCGTTTTACTGAAGAGTGGTCAGTCTGCCTCGCGAGAGAAGGCTGTCGAGAAGAGGAATGTATATCGATCGATGGGAAATCACCCATATCGATCGATATGAATGTCAGGACGTGATATGACTATGTTTCATGACCGCCAGAAGCCCTAATGCAACCCAAATTACCATAATACCATTGGACGACCAGAAACCCTATTTATGTTATTCTAAGCCATTGTTGACGGCTACGCTTTCTTTACACTTTCTTTGATTCATTGTTCTTTTAGGAGAGAAGGGAGGAACTCCTATAAGAGTCCTCCTGGAACTCCATTGGTTTTTCATATCTATTTTATTCTAAGTTTTATATCTATTCATCTATGTTTTCTGTTACAAGATTCATGTCTGAGTAGATCCACCTGTTAGGTTTAGGGTTCAGATAGGTTATCTGGGATTAGCCCCAAATATAGAATTCCTAAGGTGTGGTATTCATCAATAGGATTGTTATTAATGCTTGTTTCTAGAGTCGCAAACTAGAACCTTGATCCAAGGGATTGTAGAGACCAGCGAGAGCTTGTAACTCACCCTGAATCCATCCTTTTGAGCTAGGGTTGATAAATACAGCGATAGCTGATTTAGTAAACCCTAGTGAACGTGTGTTCAACCCGTTCGTAAAGCTTGCTAGAAGCATATCGATCGATAATCCAATAGATTAATCGATCAATATTGTGAAAGGTGTATCGATCGATATTCCTATAGAATCATCGATCGACACTTTCTTGTGATCAATAACCGAGTGGTTGAGATCCAAGATCTAGATATTAGACTATCTATACAACGACAGTTGTTAGATTTGTACTCCCAGTTGAGTTCTAATATATCTAGCAGCTTAGTAACCTATATCATTATAATCCTAATTTCCTGAATATAAACCCTAGATCTAGCAACCATCCTTCCATCAAATCCCTGCCAAGCTGAACAATTATATTGTTCAACTTGTTTACTGTTTTATTCATTACTTGCTTTATTTACTGCTTTAAAACATATTAGCCTAGCTTAATCATATAACTATTAGATTTATTAGGTTCCTTAGCTCCTTGTGGATTCGATCCCTAAATACTACGATTGGACCTCTTTTGATGAGAGTAATTCACTCCTTAGGGTAATTTGAGTGATATCAAATTTGGCGCCGTTGCCGGGGAGCTATGATCGCCATTAAATCTTATTTAGTTAGATTCAGTCTAGGTTTTGTTACTGTTCGAAAAACTGATAATTTTTTTTTTCTGTTTCAGGTACACAATTATGAGTACCAGAGGCAGCAAGGGAATTGGGCTCTTACTAGTTGAGCCACTGGATTTGGCACGCGTGATCCATAAGTCTAAGAGGGCTGTCAACACCCACCAAGCAGCGATCAACAGCGTAGAAATCCAACAATCGATCGATGCTATTCATTCTTCATCGATCGATATCGTACACCAGAAATCGATCGATAAGCCACACCATCAATCGATCGATAACCTACAAGAAGCGGTGATCGATAGAGCCAACCAACCGAAGAAAAACACTGTTCACCCGAACACTGTTCATCCGGCTACTGTTCATCGCACTGTTCATCCGGCTACTATTCACCCGAAATCGATCGATACTGTACATCCAGAATCGATCGATACCGTTCATCGAGGTACTATTCACCGGAATACTATTCATCCAGGTACTGTTCATCCTGACACTATTCATCGCGATAATTGTCATTATGTTTCGTAAAAAACTATTCATTCGACATCGATCGACACTGTTCATCACCCGTCGATCGATACTGTTCATCGCGGTACTGTTCACGATACTGTTCACGGCACTATTGATGAAATACTATTCACGATACTGTTCACGGCACTTGGATAACGCGGTACTGTTCACGATACTGTTCACGGTACTGTTCACGGTACGGTTTTACATATATTTACTATGAAATAGGGTCTGTTTAGAGTATTTACAGGTTCAGGTACGACTTGGAGAAATATGGTGTTTTTGGTGTCTTTTGGAGCCTTTAAGTGCAGAATCGCGCAGACGTGTCAGATGTTTAGATACATATGGAGACCTTCCCACGGTGCGATTGAGCTGATATTTGGACACAAGATAGATCTTTGAGTTAGCTTTCCAATGCCACCGGTTTGAGGTCAATCTGACGGTTAGATCAGAAGTTATGACCGTTTTACTGAAGAGTGGTCAGTCTGCCTCGCGAGAGAAGGCTGTCGAGAAGAGGAATGTATATCGATCGATGGGAAATCACCCATATCGATCGATATGAATGTCAGGACGTGATATGACTATGTTTCATGACCGCCAGAAGCCCTAATGCAACCCAAATTACCATAATACCATTGGACGACCAGAAACCCTATTTATGTTATTCTAAGCCATTGTTGACGGCTACGCTTTCTTTACACTTTCTTTGATTCATTGTTCTTTTAGGAGAGAAGGGAGGAACTCCTATAAGAGTCCTCCTGGAACTCCATTGGTTTTTCATATCTATTTTATTCTAAGTTTTATATCTATTCATCTATGTTTTCTGTTACAAGATTCATGTCTGAGTAGATCCACCTGTTAGGTTTAGGGTTCAGATAGGTTATCTGGGATTAGCCCCAAATATAGAATTCCTAAGGTGTGGTATTCATCAATAGGATTGTTATTAATGCTTGTTTCTAGAGTCGCAAACTAGAACCTTGATCCAAGGGATTGTAGAGACCAGCGAGAGCTTGTAACTCACCCTGAATCCATCCTTTTGAGCTAGGGTTGATAAATACAGCGATAGCTGATTTAGTAAACCCTAGTGAACGTGTGTTCAACCCGTTCGTAAAGCTTGCTAGAAGCATATCGATCGATAATCCAATAGATTAATCGATCAATATTGTGAAAGGTGTATCGATCGATATTCCTATAGAATCATCGATCGACACTTTCTTGTGATCAATAACCGAGTGGTTGAGATCCAAGATCTAGATATTAGACTATCTATACAACGACAGTTGTTAGATTTGTACTCCCAGTTGAGTTCTAATATATCTAGCAGCTTAGTAACCTATATCATTATAATCCTAATTTCCTGAATATAAACCCTAGATCTAGCAACCATCCTTCCATCAAATCCCTGCCAAGCTGAACAATTATATTGTTCAACTTGTTTACTGTTTTATTCATTACTTGCTTTATTTACTGCTTTAAAACATATTAGCCTAGCTTAATCATATAACTATTAGATTTATTAGGTTCCTTAGCTCCTTGTGGATTCGATCCCTAAATACTACGATTGGACCTCTTTTGATGAGAGTAATTCACTCCTTAGGGTAATTTGAGTGATATCAAATTTGGCGCCGTTGCCGGGGAGCTATGATCGCCATTAAATCTTATTTAGTTAGATTCAGTCTAGGTTTTGTTACTGTTCGAAAAACTGATAATTTTTTTTTCTGTTTCAGGTACACAATTATGAGTACCAGAGGCAGCAAGGGAATTGGGCTCTTACTAGTTGAGCCACTGGATTTGGCACGCGTGATCCATAAGTCTAAGAGGGCTGTCAACACCCACCAAGCAGCGATCAACAGCGTAGAAATCCAACAATCGATCGATGCTATTCATTCTTCATCGATCGATATCGTACACCAGAAATCGATCGATAAGCCACACCATCAATCGATCGATAACCTACAAGAAGCGGTGATCGATAGAGCCAACCAACCGAAGAAAAACACTGTTCACCCGAACACTGTTCATCCGGCTACTGTTCATCGCACTGTTCATCCGGCTACTATTCACCCGAAATCGATCGATACTGTACATCCAGAATCGATCGATACCGTTCATCGAGGTACTATTCACCGGAATACTATTCATCCAGGTACTGTTCATCCTGACACTATTCATCGCGATAATTGTCATTATGTTTCGTAAAAAACTATTCATTCGACATCGATCGACACTGTTCATCACCCGTCGATCGATACTGTTCATCGCGGTACTGTTCACGATACTGTTCACGGCACTATTGATGAAATACTATTCACGATACTGTTCACGGCACTTGGATAACGCGGTACTGTTCACGATACTGTTCACGGTACTGTTCACGGTACGGTTTTACATATATTTACTATGAAATAGGGTCTGTTTAGAGTATTTACAGGTTCAGGTACGACTTGGAGAAATATGGTGTTTTTGGTGTCTTTTGGAGCCTTTAAGTGCAGAATCGCGCAGACGTGTCAGATGTTTAGATACATATGGAGACCTTCCCACTGTGCGATTGAGCTGATATTTGGACACAAGATAGATCTTTGAGTTAGCTTTCCAATGCCACCGGTTTGAGGTCAATCTGACGGTTAGATCAGAAGTTATGACCGTTTTACTGAAGAGTGGTCAGTCTGCCTCGCGAGAGAAGGCTGTCGAGAAGAGGAATGTATATCGATCGATGGGAAATCACCCATATCGATCGATATGAATGTCAGGACGTGATATGACTATGTTTCATGACCGCCAGAAGCCCTAATGCAACCCAAATTACCATAATACCATTGGACGACCAGAAACCCTATTTATGTTATTCTAAGCCATTGTTGACGGCTACGCTTTCTTTACACTTTCTTTGATTCATTGTTCTTTTAGGAGAGAAGGGAGGAACTCCTATAAGAGTCCTCCTGGAACTCCATTGGTTTTTCATATCTATTTTATTCTAAGTTTTATATCTATTCATCTATGTTTTCTGTTACAAGATTCATGTCTGAGTAGATCCACCTGTTAGGTTTAGGGTTCAGATAGGTTATCTGGGATTAGCCCCAAATATAAAATTCCTAAGGTGTGGTATTCATCAATAGGATTGTTATTAATGCTTGTTTCTAGAGTCGCAAACTAGAACCTTGATCCAAGGGATTGTAGAGACCAGCGAGAGCTTGTAACTCACCCTGAATCCATCCTTTTGAGCTAGGGTTGATAAATACAGCGATAGCTGATTTAGTAAACCCTAGTGAACGTGTGTTCAACCCGTTCGTAAAGCTTGCTAGAAGCATATCGATCGATAATCCAATAGATTAATCGATCAATATTGTGAAAGGTGTATCGATCGATATTCCTATAGAATCATCGATCGACACTTTCTTGTGATCAATAACCGAGTGGTTGAGATCCAAGATCTAGATATTAGACTATCTATACAACGACAGTTGTTAGATTTGTACTCCCAGTTGAGTTCTAATATATCTAGCAGCTTAGTAACCTATATCATTATAATCCTAATTTCCTGAATATAAACCCTAGATCTAGCAACCATCCTTCCATCAAATCCCTGCCAAGCTGAACAATTATATTGTTCAACTTGTTTACTGTTTTATTCATTACTTGCTTTATTTACTGCTTTAAAACATATTAGCCTAGCTTAATCATATAACTATTAGATTTATTAGGTTCCTTAGCTCCTTGTGGATTCGATCCCTAAATACTACGATTGGACCTCTTTTGATGAGAGTAATTCACTCCTTAGGGTAATTTGAGTGATATCAAATTTGGCGCCGTTGCCGGGGAGCTATGATCGCCATTAAATCTTATTTAGTTAGATTCAGTCTAGGTTTTGTTACTGTTCGAAAAACTGATAATTTTTTTTTCTGTTTCAGGTACACAATTATGAGTACCAGAGGCAGCAAGGGAATTGGGCTCTTACTAGTTGAGCCACTGGATTTGGCACGCGTGATCCATAAGTCTAAGAGGGCTGTCAACACCCACCAAGCAGCGATCAACAGCGTAGAAATCCAACAATCGATCGATGCTATTCATTCTTCATCGATCGATATCGTACACCAGAAATCGATCGATAAGCCACACCATCAATCGATCGATAACCTACAAGAAGCGGTGATCGATAGAGCCAACCAACCGAAGAAAAACACTGTTCACCCGAACACTGTTCATCCTGCTACTGTTCATCGCACTGTTCATCCGGCTACTATTCACCCGAAATCGATCGATACTGTACATCCAGAATCGATCGATACCGTTCATCGAGGTACTATTCACCGGAATACTATTCATCCAGGTACTGTTCATCCTGACACTATTCATCGCGATAATTGTCATTATGTTTCGTAAAAAACTATTCATTCGACATCGATCGACACTGTTCATCACCCGTCGATCGATACTGTTCATCGCGGTACTGTTGACGATACTGTTCACGGCACTATTGATGAAATACTATTCACGATACTGTTCACGGCACTTGGATAACGCGGTACTGTTCACGATACTGTTCACGGTACTGTTCACGGTACGGTTTTACATATATTTACTATGAAATAGGGTCTGTTTAGAGTATTTACAGGTTCAGGGTACGACTTGGAGAAATATGGTGTTTTTGGTGTCTTTTGGAGCCTTTAAGTGCAAAATCGCGCAGACGTGTCAGATGTTTAGATACATATGGAGACCTTCCCACTGTGCGATTGAGCTGATATTTGGACACAAGATAGATCTTTGAGTTAGCTTTCCAATGCCACCGGTTTGAGGTCAATCTGACGGTTAGATCAGAAGTTATGACCGTTTTACTGAAGAGTGGTCAGTCTGCCTCGCGAGAGAAGGCTGTCGAGAAGAGGAATGTATATCGATCGATGGGAAATCACCCATATCGATCGATATGAATGTCAGGACGTGATATGACTATGTTTCATGACCGCCAGAAGCCCTAATGCAACCCAAATTACCATAATACCATTGGACGACCAGAAACCCTATTTATGTTATTCTAAGCCATTGTTGACGGCTACGCTTTCTTTACACTTTCTTTGATTCATTGTTCTTTTAGGAGAGAAGGGAGGAACTCCTATAAGAGTCCTCCTGGAACTCCATTGGTTTTTCATATCTATTTTATTCTAAGTTTTATATCTATTCATCTATGTTTTCTGTTACAAGATTCATGTCTGAGTAGATCCACCTGTTAGGTTTAGGGTTCAGATAGGTTATCTGGGATTAGCCCCAAATATAGAATTCCTAAGGTGTGGTATTCATCAATAGGATTGTTATTAATGCTTGTTTCTAGAGTCGCAAACTAGAACCTTGATCCAAGGGATTGTAGAGACCAGCGAGAGCTTGTAACTCACCCTGAATCCATCCTTTTGAGCTAGGGTTGATAAATACAGCGATAGCTGATTTAGTAAACCCTAGTGAACGTGTGTTCAACCCGTTCGTAAAGCTTGCTAGAAGCATATCGATCGATAATCCAATAGATTAATCGATCAATATTGTGAAAGGTGTATCGATCGATATTCCTATAGAATCATCGATCGACACTTTCTTGTGATCAATAACCGAGTGGTTGAGATCCAAGATCTAGATATTAGACTATCTATACAACGACAGTTGTTAGATTTGTACTCCCAGTTGAGTTCTAATATATCTAGCAGCTTAGTAACCTATATCATTATAATCCTAATTTCCTGAATATAAACCCTAGATCTAGCAACCATCCTTCCATCAAATCCCTGCCAAGCTGAACAATTATATTGTTCAACTTGTTTACTGTTTTATTCATTACTTGCTTTATTTACTGCTTTAAAACATATTAGCCTAGCTTAATCATATAACTATTAGATTTATTAGGTTCCTTAGCTCCTTGTGGATTCGATCCCTAAATACTACGATTGGACCTCTTTTGATGAGAGTAATTCACTCCTTAGGGTAATTTGAGTGATATCAAATTTGGCGCCGTTGCCGGGGAGCTATGATCGCCATTAAATCTTATTTAGTTAGATTCAGTCTAGGTTTTGTTACTGTTCGAAAAACTGATAATTTTTTTTTCTGTTTCAGGTACACAATTATGAGTACCAGAGGCAGCAAGGGAATTGGGCTCTTACTAGTTGAGCCACTGGATTTGGCACGCGTGATCCATAAGTCTAAGAGGGCTGTCAACACCCACCAAGCAGCGATCAACAGCGTAGAAATCCAACAATCGATCGATGCTATTCATTCTTCATCGATCGATATCGTACACCAGAAATCGATCGATAAGCCACACCATCAATCGATCGATAACCTACAAGAAGCGGTGATCGATAGAGCCAACCAACCGAAGAAAAACACTGTTCACCCGAACACTGTTCATCCGGCTACTGTTCATCGCACTGTTCATCCGGCTACTATTCACCCGAAATCGATCGATACTGTACATCCAGAATCGATCGATACCGTTCATCGAGGTACTATTCACCGGAATACTATTCATCCAGGTACTGTTCATCCTGACACTATTCATCGCGATAATTGTCATTATGTTTCGTAAAAAACTATTCATTCGACATCGATCGACACTGTTCATCACCCGTCGATCGATACTGTTCATCGCGGTACTGTTCACGATACTGTTCACGGCACTATTGATGAAATACTATTCACGATACTGTTCACGGCACTTGGATAACGCGGTACTGTTCACGATACTGTTCACGGTACTGTTCACGGTACGGTTTTACATATATTTACTATGAAATAGGGTCTGTTTAGAGTATTTAAAGGTTCAGGTACGACTTGGAGAAATATGGTGTTTTTGGTGTCTTTTGGAGCCTTTAAGTGCAGAATCGCGCAGACGTGTCAGATGTTTAGATACATATGGAGACTTTCCCACTGTGCGATTGAGCTGATATTTGGACACAAGATAGATCTTTGAGTTAGCTTTCCAATGCCACCGGTTTGAGGTCAATCTGACGGTTAGATCAGAAGTTATGACCGTTTTACTGAAGAGTGGTCAGTCTGCCTCGCGAGAGAAGGCTGTCGAGAAGAGGAATGTATATCGATCGATGGGAAATCACCCATATCGATCGATATGAATGTCAGGACGTGATATGACTATGTTTCATGACCGCCAGAAGCCCTAATGCAACCCAAATTACCATAATACCATTGGACGACCAGAAACCCTATTTATGTTATTCTAAGCCATTGTTGACGGCTACGCTTTCTTTACACTTTCTTTGATTCATTGTTCTTTTAGGAGAGAAGGGAGGAACTCCTATAAGAGTCCTCCTGGAACTCCATTGGTTTTTCATATCTATTTTATTCTAAGTTTTATATCTATTCATCTATGTTTTCTGTTACAAGATTCATGTCTGAGTAGATCCACCTGTTAGGTTTAGGGTTCAGATAGGTTATCTGGGATTAGCCCCAAATATAGAATTCCTAAGGTGTGGTATTCATCAATAGGATTGTTATTAATGCTTGTTTCTAGAGTCGCAAACTAGAACCTTGATCCAAGGGATTGTAGAGACCAGCGAGAGCTTGTAACTCACCCTGAATCCATCCTTTTGAGCTAGGGTTGATAAATACAGCGATAGCTGATTTAGTAAACCCTAGTGAACGTGTGTTCAACCCGTTCGTAAAGCTTGCTAGAAGCATATCGATCGATAATCCAATAGATTAATCGATCAATATTGTGAAAGGTGTATCGATCGATATTCCTATAGAATCATCGATCGACACTTTCTTGTGATCAATAACCGAGTGGTTGAGATCCAAGATCTAGATATTAGACTATCTATACAACGACAGTTGTTAGATTTGTACTCCCAGTTGAGTTCTAATATATCTAGCAGCTTAGTAACCTATATCATTATAATCCTAATTTCCTGAATATAAACCCTAGATCTAGCAACCATCCTTCCATCAAATCCCTGCCAAGCTGAACAATTATATTGTTCAACTTGTTTACTGTTTTATTCATTACTTGCTTTATTTACTGCTTTAAAACATATTAGCCTAGCTTAATCATATAACTATTAGATTTATTAGGTTCCTTAGCTCCTTGTGGATTCGATCCCTAAATACTACGATTGGACCTCTTTTGATGAGAGTAATTCACTCCTTAGGGTAATTTGAGTGATATCAAATTTGGCGCCGTTGCCGGGGAGCTATGATCGCCATTAAATCTTATTTAGTTAGATTCAGTCTAGGTTTTGTTACTGTTCGAAAAACTGATAATTTTTTTTTCTGTTTCAGGTACACAATTATGAGTACCAGAGGCAGCAAGGGAATTGGGCTCTTACTAGTTGAGCCACTGGATTTGGCACGCGTGATCCATAAGTCTAAGAGGGCTGTCAACACCCACCAAGCAGCGATCAACAGCGTAGAAATCCAACAATCGATCGATGCTATTCATTCTTCATCGATCGATATCGTACACCAGAAATCGATCGATAAGCCACACCATCAATCGATCGATAACCTACAAGAAGCGGTGATCGATAGAGCCAACCAACCGAAGAAAAACACTGTTCACCCGAACACTGTTCATCCTGCTACTGTTCATCGCACTGTTCATCCGGCTACTATTCACCCGAAATCGATCGATACTGTACATCCAGAATCGATCGATACCGTTCATCGAGGTACTATTCACCGGAATACTATTCATCCAGGTACTGTTCATCCTGACACTATTCATCGCGATAATTGTCATTATGTTTCGTAAAAAACTATTCATTCGACATCGATCGACACTGTTCATCACCCGTCGATCGATACTGTTCATCGCGGTACTGTTCACGATACTGTTCACGGCACTATTGATGAAATACTATTCACGATACTGTTCACGGCACTTGGATAACGCGGTACTGTTCACGATACTGTTCACGGTACTGTTCACGGTACGGTTTTACATATATTTACTATGAAATAGGGTCTGTTTAGAGTATTTACAGGTTCAGGTACGACTTGGAGAAATATGGTGTTTTTGGTGTCTTTTGGAGCCTTTAAGTGCAGAATCGCGCAGACGTGTCAGATGTTTAGATACATATGGAGACCTTCCCACTGTGCGATTGAGCTGATATTTGGACACAAGATAGATCTTTGAGTTAGCTTTCCAATGCCACCGGTTTGAGGTCAATCTGACGGTTAGATCAGAAGTTATGACCGTTTTACTGAAGAGTGGTCAGTCTGCCTCGCGAGAGAAGGCTGTCGAGAAGAGGAATGTATATCGATCGATGGGAAATCACCCATATCGATCGATATGAATGTCAGGACGTGATATGACTATGTTTCATGACCGCCAGAAGCCCTAATGCAACCCAAATTACCATAATACCATTGGACGACCAGAAACCCTATTTATGTTATTCTAAGCCATTGTTGACGGCTACGCTTTCTTTACACTTTCTTTGATTCATTGTTCTTTTAGGAGAGAAGGGAGGAACTCCTATAAGAGTCCTCCTGGAACTCCATTGGTTTTTCATATCTATTTTATTCTAAGTTTTATATCTATTCATCTATGTTTTCTGTTACAAGATTCATGTCTGAGTAGATCCACCTGTTAGGTTTAGGGTTCAGATAGGTTATCTGGGATTAGCCCCAAATATAGAATTCCTAAGGTGTGGTATTCATCAATAGGATTGTTATTAATGCTTGTTTCTAGAGTCGCAAACTAGAACCTTGATCCAAGGGATTGTAGAGACCAGCGAGAGCTTGTAACTCACCCTGAATCCATCCTTTTGAGCTAGGGTTGATAAATACAGCGATAGCTGATTTAGTAAACCCTAGTGAACGTGTGTTCAACCCGTTCGTAAAGCTTGCTAGAAGCATATCGATCGATAATCCAATAGATTAATCGATCAATATTGTGAAAGGTGTATCGATCGATATTCCTATAGAATCATCGATCGACACTTTCTTGTGATCAATAACCGAGTGGTTGAGATCCAAGATCTAGATATTAGACTATCTATACAACGACAGTTGTTAGATTTGTACTCCCAGTTGAGTTCTAATATATCTAGCAGCTTAGTAACCTATATCATTATAATCCTAATTTCCTGAATATAAACCCTAGATCTAGCAACCATCCTTCCATCAAATCCCTGCCAAGCTGAACAATTATATTGTTCAACTTGTTTACTGTTTTATTCATTACTTGCTTTATTTACTGCTTTAAAACATATTAGCCTAGCTTAATCATATAACTATTAGATTTATTAGGTTCCTTAGCTCCTTGTGGATTCGATCCCTAAATACTACGATTGGACCTCTTTTGATGAGAGTAATTCACTCCTTAGGGTAATTTGAGTGATATCAAATTTGGCGCCGTTGCCGGGGAGCTATGATCGCCATTAAATCTTATTTAGTTAGATTCAGTCTAGGTTTTGTTACTGTTCGAAAAACTGATAATTTTTTTTTCTGTTTCAGGTACACAATTATGAGTACCAGAGGCAGCAAGGGAATTGGGCTCTTACTAGTTGAGCCACTGGATTTGGCACGCGTGATCCATAAGTCTAAGAGGGCTGTCAACACCCACCAAGCAGCGATCAACAGCGTAGAAATCCAACAATCGATCGATGCTATTCATTCTTCATCGATCGATATCGTACACCAGAAATCGATCGATAAGCCACACCATCAATCGATCGATAACCTACAAGAAGCGGTGATCGATAGAGCCAACCAACCGAAGAAAAACACTGTTCACCCGAACACTGTTCATCCTGCTACTGTTCATCGCACTGTTCATCCGGCTACTATTCACCCGAAATCGATCGATACTGTACATCCAGAATCGATCGATACCGTTCATCGAGGTACTATTCACCGGAATACTATTCATCCAGGTACTGTTCATCCTGACACTATTCATCGCGATAATTGTCATTATGTTTCGTAAAAAACTATTCATTCGACATCGATCGACACTGTTCATCACCCGTCGATCGATACTGTTCATCGCGGTACTGTTCACGATACTGTTCACGGCACTATTGATGGTACTGTTCACCCGATGTCGATCGACACTGTTCATCTCATATCGATCGATAGGGTTCATCCCCCGTCGATCGATACTGTTCATCCCGCATCGATCGATACTGTTCATCGCACTGTTCATTGTGGCACTGTTCATCCTACTGTTCATCACGACGCTTTTCAACCGACGGCCGACGACACTTGTGTGGAGTCAGAGGAGGACGAAGAACACATATTTGAGATGGATAAGAAGGGTATCTGGCGAGACAAAGAAGGTCGTCCTCGCAACTACAAAGGACAATTGATTAATGCTGAAGAAGCAATAATTACTGATGTAATTGTTGTTGCTAAGATGAATGACTATCCTCTTTGCCAAGAATGGTATGATGGAGTAATGGATGACTATCACTTCTATGGTCTTCCTCACGAAGATCCAAGAAATCACATCGCAGAGCTTGAAGATCTAGTATCAAGAAGCGGACCGAATGAAGTGTATGATTACAACATGATGCTCTGCAAGATATTCCCCTATTCACTATATGAAGATGCTTTTAGCTGGTTCAGTCAGCTGCAACCAAGATCTCTGACCAGTTGGGAGAACATCAAAGACGCCTTCATAGGTAAATTTTTCAGTGAAGATTTCGCAACTTTTCGAAGAAGGCATGCTTACATATTAAAAAAAGCGTCTGACGATGAGAAGAGAAGAATAACGACTATCGTATATCAGATTGCTGATTTTATCTACAACAAGCAGAATGAAGATTTTGAAACTCCAACAACTCATGTCAAACAGCCAGACATTCAGGTTCAACATGCAGATGAGGGTAAGCAGAAGGATGAACTAAACAGAGGATGTTAACTTGAAGAGATGAAATGGTGAAGCCATAAGTGTTGGGTGTAGATTGAGAGTGGTGCAAGAATAGGGCATGGCTTCCAAAGATTGTCTGAGAAGCTTCAGGAGGCTTCAGGAGTATCTAAGAGTGTCCAGAAGTAATCTGATGGTTGTGCAAAGATAGGGTGAAGTCCAGGAGGGACTTAGAAGCATTGTTGAGGAGGATGGTCGAGTGTGCAAAGTCTGGGCGAGGCCGTACGGATTTGGTACGGACGTTGTACGGACCGTACGGATCCGTACGGACCGGTCCGATCCAGAAATGCATATCTCGACCATTTGAGGCAGTTTAGGTCTTGTGCAAAGTCCGGGCGAAATATGGCATCCAGTGAGACATGTGCAATGTCTGGGAAAGGCATCAGGCATCTCTTAAGAGAAGAAGACAAAATTCTTATGAGAAGAAGACAAAACTCTTAAGAGAAGAAGACAAGGGAAAGGTCTGGATGAAATGGTCAAGGGACAGGCTGGCCTTGGCTGTAAAGACAAGGGGAGCCACGACCATGAACCTAGACTACTCTATGGACAGATACAAAGGAGCCTAAGAAGAACCAATCAAGGAGCAGCCTTGGTTTGAATTAAAGCAACCTTATCCTTTCACACATCAAATATTACAAGAAGACCATCTCATCTACACCATCCATTCTTCAAGTGATTTATCAGCCATTAGATTTAGGTTTATGATTTCTCAGATTGTAAACCCTTTATATTATGATGTAATGGCGATTTTGTAAGCTCTTAAGAGAGAGAGTGGGGTTTCCCCTCCTCCTTCATCAATCTAAAGTCTTGTTCTTAATCTTGTTACCAATCTCTAATCTTGTTTCTATAATCTCTTAATCTCATAGTCTTGATTACTAAGTCTTTAATCTCTTCCTTAATCTCTCTCTACAATCATCAAACACTCTCTTATTACACACAAACACATCTAGAGTAGAGATCTCTGTAAAAATCTCATGGTATCAGAGCCAGGTTCATCAGAACTTGGTTCCCGCTTCCGCTCAAGCACAGGCTTCCTTCCATGCCGGTTTCAAGCTTTTGAAGCTCTAGAAGCTCTTTTGTTCAGCCGGCTGTGTATTCACTTCAAGATGGAGTTTTGCTCATCCATGGCGTGCCGAGAAGCTATCCTAAGACTATCTTACTCTCTCATGCCCGCCCTGAAGAAAGAAAGCCATTGGAAGCATATCCAAGCCTTCCCCATTGACTGTCCAAGAAGAAACCTTTCAAGAAGAAAGCTTTCAGCTTGTTACTGGTGTGGCGACTCAAGCATGGAGAAAGGAGGGGTCTTTGGCATTGTGGGTTCAAGGAGAAAGGCCATTCATGATGAGGAGTGCCTTGGAGGTTCAAGGAACCAGCACAGGTTCCTTGGCTGTAAGCTAAACCTCTTTACCTTATTTAAAGCTTGTGCCTTTATGATCTGGTTGTGTATTGTGGTGTATTTGATAACCTGTGGACTGTTGATAAATTGCAAATTGCATTGTCTTGAGTTGTTTCTGTCCCAAGATGCTTATTGTGTAGTGTGTTGGTGATTGAGATTGTTTAAAATGCTTAGCTTGGTTCATAATGGTGCTTGTGTGATTTATTAAAATTGTTTTGCATCCATGTATTGAATCTGTTTAAAAGCTGTTGCATTTTATCTAAGAGAGTTGTATGCATGGACTTTAAAGCTAAAGGTTCTTTAAAGAGGATGCATACTGTCTAGAAGTTACCTTACATTGAAGCTTTGGATTCATGTCTAATAGCTGAGTAAAGGAACTTAAAGAATGCCTAAGTAACTTGAAATGAGTATGTTAAGATCATTATTGTGCTTAGAGAGGTTTCTTGCAAGGATTATAACTTGAAATCTGTCTAGTTTAATCGGTTGCATTGTTTTTAAAGGAATTCTTGTTGCTGCCTTAGGTTGATGCACTTTGATGTATGTCAAAGATGCAGTTAAGGCAGAAGTTAAAATTGCCTAAGTATTTTGCATTGAATCTGTGGTGTTCTTGCTTGTTCTTAGAGAAATAGCTTGCAAAGATACGAACTTGCTCATGCTTGTTTCAGTCTTGTGCAATGCGTGTAACATTGGTAATCAAACTTGATGATTAATCAAGGGTTGATACCAATGCAAGTGTGGCTGATCTTGGTTGGAGTTTAAGTGTTGTTTCAGGTACATGAGAAGTGTTCTTTTATTCATCACCAACCCAAGCAGAAGATCAAGTCCTTGTCCCATTGCTAGAGCAGTGGAGAGTGTCTTGTATGTCTGACCGGTTGAGATAGCGCAGCTGTGGGAAGTGATGCGCTCCTGGTCATGATAAGGCATACAAGAAGTGGTCGTGGGGGGCCTTAGGTCCATTGTTGGAGCAATGGAAGTTGACTTGTATGTCTGACTGGTTGAGTTAGCGCAGCTGGTGAAAGTGATGCGCTCCTGGTCATGAAAAGACATACAAGGGAACATCAAAGTTGAAGAGAAGAAGATGGATCAGTGAGTTAAGCACAGCTGTTAGGGTGATGTGCTCCTGGTCTTGAAGTTCCCTGAGAAGTGTTTAAAAGTGAGTGGTCTGAAGTTAAAGCTCAAGACCAGTAAGTGAGGGATTCAAGTGGAGAATAGCCACTCCTCACCAGTTATACAAGGGAGTAAACCTAATCTCTATTTTTTTTTTATCATCATATTGTGTTGTGTCTAAGGTACCATTTATGGGTTGTAGCCTCTAGTTCTGTCTAAGCTACTTGCATAATGGTACTGGTGTTATTGCTGTGGTTCATCCTTGTTTCTCAAGTCTTTAGTCTTGTGCATTGTCTAGCATATTGTCTTGTTCTTTAATCATGGATGTGTTGCAAAATTGAGAAGTGATCTCTGATGCTCCCATCATGATTAAGAAGCTGTGGTGCATTCATATATTTATCTCATTTGGTCTTGTTAGTGATTCAATCCGGTTCATATTGTTTTGGTGGTGTCAAGACCTTAGTTAATCCATCATTGAATACTGACTGTATTAGTAGTATGTCTAAGCAGCTTAGATCAATGTTTTTTTGATTAAACTAGTGTGTCTTGACATGTCTTGCGTGCATTCATCTTTGCATTAGTCTCTGGTACCTATGCCATAGCTAGATCCATTCCTGGTGACTTGTGGTAATTAGAAGTATGTCTAGGCCACTTGCATTATGGGCTGTGATTGAACTAGTGAGCATAGGTTCCTGGTTTCTTTGTAGCATGTCTAGGGTGTTAGATTTGCTGTAATCATTCGGATTGAATCTCCTGCATTGATATAACCTTGCTTAAGTTGTTGCATTCATATAGTATTGCATAAATTGTGCCTAAAGTGTCAGTGTATTGTTGAAAGCATGCATTGCCATTTTAGAGATTGAAAAAGAGCTTGATCTTGTTCTTGTGATTAGCTTGTTTCAAGATCATTGCTAGTGTCTCATTGGTGATCAAACAAGATATAAAAATCTTTGTTTGAACCCAAATGGGAGGATCTAATCTTGCATTGAGTTGTGGTGATGGCAGGTACACATAAAGATGTATAGCTCAATTCGCCAACAACAAGGGGTGTAAAGACTAAGGTCTAGTGGCAGTGCATATCATCACTGGATGTGTCTATCCATAAACTACAGGAAGTGTAGTGTGATGATTTATACAATGAGGCCTCTCTATGGTGATTCAATCACCTTTATCCTTGGATAAGGAAGAGAGAATGTCATTGCATAATACCAAAGGACATATCTAGTCCAAAAGTCTACAGGAAGTGTAGTTTGGGACATTATGCAATGAGAGCTTGTCTTGTGAACTCTCTATGGTGATTCAAACATCCTAGTTCCTAGTATAAGGAAGAGAGTAAATCACAAGATCTAGACTATCACCAAAGTCGGTTGAGACTGGTGGTCTTAAGACCATGAAATTGCTTATGCCATACACAAGCTCAGTTCCAAATCTAAGTCTCGGAAACTAAGCTTGAGGGGGGATGGTGTAAAGAGCAAATTTCATGGCCTATCAAGTGTGTGCAAAGGCTTCTACAAAGGATCATCAGCCGGAGCTGTGTGTATGAAGGCTCATGAGAAGCATGAAGCTGAAGGATGCACATTGAACTCTAAGAAGCTGATGATGCCATGAAGATGGTGCACTGGTCGAGTGTGGAGACTCACCAAAACAAAAGGGAAGAATCATATACTATTTAAACTCTCTTAATACAATCTATCTATCTTATTCATTGCTTGAGCTTGCAAAGATATTAAACTTGTGTTTATTGTCTGAAAATTGTGTTGATTAAAGCTTTGTGTTGATTAAAGCTTAAAGCATCAGTGTGTGATGCATTTTTGGTTCTTGATAAGTACTGATGCACCTTTGGGATAATGTATCAGGTACCATTGTTTGGCGCCTCACTGAAGTGTTCCTGGTCATCTCCTAGCTTCTCTAGAGAGGCTGTGAAGTCTGTTGAGAGGGGGAGACCCAAACCAGAGTCTATGAAGAGGGCAAGTTGAGTTTGTTGGGTTGATAAGTATCAGTGGTTTGTAAAGAAGCTCTGGTTGCCTCCTAGCCTTTCTAAGAAGAAGCCTTGAAGCTTATTGAGAGGAAGAGACATAAATTGGCTCTAAAAGAGAAAGTGCAGGGAGCAAATGAGCGTGGCACAAAGGAGGAATGGGATGAGTTTGGGAAGCATGTGTATGCTTTGGCTACGACCCGGAGTCTGGGTGCTCCTGCCAAAGCATCCACATCCAACAAACTCATCACCATGGAATCTAGAGTATGTCATCACATGGCGAGAGATAAGAGATTGATGAGTGGTGTGAAGAAAGCCATAGGCAGTGGCGTGTCTAGGCAAGAGAATGAATGTTCAGAGCATTTTTTGGGTATGAGAAAATGAAGACTTCCATCAGGTGCAACTTCTAATGTGAGTTGGCTGCAATAGAGTGAGAAGCCAGGTCATGAAAGCTATTCTTCCAAGCTTGACTTGTTCCACATGGTTAAGCTTGAGAGAGATTGAAGCTTGCATGATCTGAGAGCCTTTGGTAGTTATTCAAGAAGAGGAGCGGATCAGTTATGGAGCATAGTGAGGAATGATGAAGCGATCTCCAAGGCGGCTTCTAGAGTGAGGTGCTTGGTACTACAGTCTGAATCATCTTCATGCGGTTTCAGTAACATGGTGGGTTCCCTTAAGAAGAAGCAGTCAAGACTCAAGATGTATCTATCAAGGAAGATCAGAAGGTCCGAGCACTTGATCACAACAAGGAGGTTGTGAGAAAGGGGGAGAGTCATGGTCTGTCTAAAGATGAGGTACAAGATGTGTTGGTGATGAGCAAGGGAAGTGGTGAACGACCTTGCATCACATGAGGGCCATGATCCAGAGTCTTTGTGTCCCTTACATTGCTGGTAAGGCACAAAGACTCACTGGCCAATCCCTAGGCCTTGAGGAAACCTACTCTTTCCCTTACAAGGTTTTGTCCCAAAGGGTTTTCTTTGTAAGGGTTTTAACGAGGGGATTCTTCAAGGTTCCAAGCTTAACTCAGGATCTCTTAGAGTTAAGCTTGAGGGGGAGTGTTAACTTGAAGAGATGAAATGGTGAAGCCATAAGTGTTGGGTGTAGATTGAGAGTGGTGCAAGAATAGGGCATGGCTTCCAGAGATTGTCTGAGAAGCTTCAGGAGGCTTCAGGAGTATCTAAGAGTGTACAGAAGTGATCTGATGGTTGTGCAAAGATAGGGTGAAGTCCAGGAGGGACTTAGAAGCATTGTTGAGGAGGATGGTCGAGTGTGCAAAGTCTGGGCGAGGCCGTACGGATTTGGTACGGACGTTGTACGGACCGTACGGATCCGTACGGACCGGTCCGACCCAGAAATGCATATCTCGACCATTTGAGGCAGTTTAGGTCTTGTGCAAAGTCCGGGCGAAATATGGCATCCAATGAGACATGTGCAATGTCTGGGAAAGGCATCAGGCATCTCTTAAGAGAAGAAGACAAAATTCTTAAGAGAAGAAGACAAAACTCTTAAGAGAAGAAGACAAGGGAAAGGTCTGGATGAAATGGTCAAGGGACAGGCTGGCCTTGGCTGTAAAGACAAGGGGAGCCACGACCATGAACCTAGACTACTCTATGGACAGATACAAAGGAGCCTAAGAAGAACCAATCAAGGAGCAGCCTTGGTTTGAATTAAAGCAACCTTATCCTTTCACACATCAAATATTACAAGAAGACCATCTCATCTACACCATCCATTCTTCAAGTGATTTATCAGCCATTAGATTTAGGTTTATGATTTCTCAGATTGTAAACCCTTTATATTATGATGTAATGGCGATTTTGTAAGCTCTTAAGAGAGAGAGTGGGGTTTCTCCTCCTCCTTCATCAATCTAAAGTCTTGTTCTTAATCTTGTTACCAATCTCTAATCTTGTTTCTATAATCTCTTAATCTCATAGTCTTGATTACTAAGTCTTTAATCTCTTCATTAATCTCTCTCTACAATCATCAAACACTCTCTTATTACACACAAACACATCTAGAGTAGAGATCTCTGTAAAAATCTCAGAGGACAGCCGGTCAACCATGGTACATTTAAGGACGATGAACAGTCTAAATCTGGAGAGCTGAGCAGAGTAGAAGAAGCCGATATTAGTGACATGAGCTCAGCATCGTTCGACGCCAAAACCTCCATATCGATCGACACCGGTACTTTAGCATCGAGCGACAGTACGATTGCAGCATCGATCATCAGCACCACCTCATCGTCTTCCGACATAATCACTTTGCAATCGATCGATACAGACTTTTGTCATCGATCGATGCCACTTGAAATCCCTGAAAGTTCGAGTTGTCCTCCGGACACTGCAGACTCGACACACAAGAGAACTGATGTATGAAGCTGTTCTCCTTCCTCAGATGTAGAAAAAGAGATCTTCATGGAAGACATCTTGGAGCAAGAATTCTTAAAGTTGGAGGATGAAGAAAAGCTTGGAGATTTGGATTCAAGTAAAGAAGATAATATGGAAGATTTCTTGGAACATGAGGAATGGCTTGAGGATATGGATCAGAATTTGGAGCAGAAGCTTGATGACGAACAGAATATAGAGAGGAAATATTTGGAGACTTCGTCAAAAGCTAGCATCGATCGACACCAACCTGATGAGATCGATCGATACCCACCCTATGTCATCGATCGACAGTCGCCATACGACATTGATCTACATACACCCGACTGCATCGATCGACACCCACCCGATTGTATCGATCGACACCCATATTTGGATGAACTACCAGGATACATAGTTAAGATGGAACTGATTGAGGAGATAGTGCACGAGTCTGAAGCCTCACACTTTGATGTCCCTAAACATCAGAGACCACTTATATGGACAGAAGAAACTGCTGGGTTTCACAACAAAGTGAAGAGGATACATGATCCTGTGAAGATTATGGTTCCAAGTGCGGTGTTTGAAGCTGAATCTCCTATTCCACCAGATAAAAGTATGCATTCGAGTTCTTACATTGAAGCATTGGATGATCATCAGCACGTAGCAGCTTCTCAGAGAGAGTTGAGACTTAGAGATGAAGTCAATAAATACCTAGCAAAAGAAGCATTGATCGACACGGTTCAGACAATGTCGATCGACATGAGCACTCCACCATCGATCGACATCTACCGGATACCATCGATCGACATCTTCAATCCACCATCGATCGACACCACCACTGGTTCATCGATCGATACCGGACGAGAATCAGAGCAGAATGAGTATGAAGTGTGTGGAAATATTTTTGATGGAGATACCACCACACGTTCAGACAAGTCTGGGGGAAAGAAGATGATGAATTGGAGGAAGAGGAAAAGAACTAGAAGAGGTTCTCAATTATCATTGATTTCTCACTCCTCATATGATTCCAGGACATCCAAAGGAAGATTTCACAAGTCTATGAGAAAGAAGTGGAGAAATTGGAAGAAGCGAAAACGAACCAATGGAGGTTCTCAGTTACCATTAACTCTTTACTTCTCAGATTTTTTCAGGAAATCCAGATTGCGCAGTAGATGCTTTTCACAACCATTTGCAAAGCTTAGAGCACTACTTATTGCTGAGATGATAGACAAAAGAGGAAGAGTCTTTGGAGGAAGCTTTCACACAAGAATGATAAAGCTTCAAAGATTGGACATTGAGACTTGTTTTGGAGCATGTTCTCATTCTCATCTGTACTAAACCAGATTTCCAAAGTCAAGCTAAATGACTATAACAAAGCGCTGAGTGGGAGGCAACCCACTGTTAGGTATGTTTTCAATTTGATTTATCTTTTTATATTACTGATTTAAGTTTTTATTGAGTTGCAGATAAATAAATAAAAAAAAAAAAAAAAGAGATGAACAGTAACGACGATACTGTAGCAACGCACTGTAGCACGACCATCGAGCGACACTGTAGAAGCAACATCGACCGACACTGTAGCAAAAAATCGAGAGTCACTGTAGCTATGATTACTGTTCATAGTTACTGTAGCGGAGCACTGTAGCAGAATCACTGTTCATCGGAAAAAATTATTACTTTAGTTAATTGGTTTTATTAGTTATCTATTACTAACTTTTAGACTGTTAGTGTTTTATCTATGTTAGGTTATAGGAGAAGATCCAAGGAAGAAGAGTTGATATACCGATATCGACCGATTTAACAAGTCGATATCGATCGACAGTACATCACTTGCATCGACCGATGGTAACTATTTTTCATCGTTATCCACTTAATCCGGTCAGGTATATCGTTCTAACTTGTTCAATTGAGTACTTATGATTTATTTACACCATAACTCCGACTAGATATACACTGGTCACAGCGTTATCCAAGTCTGGGGGAGGTTCTACTAATATTTTGTTTTAGTTTTGAAAGAAAAAGAAAAAAAAACAGATCCAAGTAGACGGTTGCTCAGCACATCGATCGATGAGACCATGTCGATATCGATCGACATCACTTCATATCCACGATCGATTGTCTCTTCATTGTGTCGAATGACCTCTCTAGCCATAGACCGATGCAACCACGTCAATATCACTCGACAACACTTCATCAACGTCGATTGTAACTTCATTATATCGATCGACACTGAGCAGGTTATCGTTCTTACTTGTTAAATTCCGTACTTCTGCTTTATTATTTTTATACCACCGACTGTGTTACACTGGGGACAGTGTAATTTAAGTCTGGGGGAATTACTAACATTTATCTACTTTATTAGTCTTATTTAAAAATGTTTTCAAAAAGTTTTTATTGAGTCAAGAAGGGGATAATGATCTAATTCGATTTATTACTTGTCATCTAACCACTCTTTAGACCAGTCTTAGATTTACTGACTGCAGAAGTACTAGAGATACTAAAGTGGATCAACTTGTCAACTATGTTTGCACTTGCTGAGAATGTTTGAAGGAACCAAAGCTGATCTCCAACCTAATTGAGCTCAACTTTGCTTGTTTTGGGGCTTGGTATACAAGGGATCGGAATCCTCCTGCAAGTCTGGAAGGTAATAGTCTGTGTGCTTCTGATTCCCTTCCTTCTCTCTCTTCGGCATCATAAGGAAAGAAAGGATAAATTTGTATAAAGATGTGATATGATTTCTTGAGGAGTAGAGGGGTAGGAGTGATTCCTGCGACCCCATTATTCTACTTCAAAAGAATGATCAGAGCGAGGGGTAGGAGTGATTCCTGCGACCCCATTATTCGCTTATTCGAAAGATATGTGTTACTAAGTCAATGAGATGATACAAAGATGGCCTTTGTGGCAATCAGTGTTCATTAAAATTTGAAACTATGAGGAACCAGAGAAGAGAGATAAAAAGGGGGAAGAAAGGAATCAGAGAAGACTGCATGTGTGTTCAGAAACTTGCTTGAGTTGAATCCATGTGTTCTTTGATCGATACTCCCAAGGTAAAGCCTACACTTTTATTTATGTTAAGAAATGAGATCAGTAGAGGGGATTGTCAGACAGGATTTGATAAGTTGTTGACTAGGTGAATTTGGTTGTTATACTAGGATATTGTATAATGTGCCTCTAATGTTAGAATGTCTATGATTTGGTTTGCACTACTAGAGAGATGGTGACTGAGTTTTTAAATCTTTTTGAGTCCTTGCTGTTTTCAAACCTCTTTCAGAGAGACTGCCTGTTGGTTTTGCTTGAGGACAAGCAAAAGGGTAAGTCTGGGGGAGTTGATATACCATGATTTTGACCCACTTTTACCCATGGTATATAAGCGGTTTTACATATATTTACTATGAAATAGGGTCTGTTTAGAGTATTTACAGGTTCAGGTACGACTTGGAGAAATATGGTGTTTTTGGTGTCTTTTGGAGCCTTTAAGTGCAGAATCGCGCAGACGTGTCAGATGTTTAGATACATATGGAGACCTTCCCACGGTGCGATTGAGCTGATATTTGGACACAAGATAGATCTTTGAGTTAGCTTTCCAATGCCACCGGTTTGAGGTCAATCTGACGGTTAGATCAGAAGTTATGCCCGTTTTACTGAAGAGTGGTCAGTCTGCCTCGCGAGAGAAGGCTGTCGAGAAGAGGAATGTATATCGATCGATGGGAAATCACCCATATCGATCGATATGAATGTCAGGACGTGATATGACTATGTTTCATGACCGACAGAAGCCCTAATGCAACCCAAATTACCATAATACCATTGGACGACCAGAAACCCTATTTATGTTATTCTAAGCCATTGTTGACGGCTACGCTTTCTTTACACTTTCTTTGATTCATTGTTCTTTTAGGAGAGAAGGGAGGAACTCCTATAAGAGTCCTCCTGGAACTCCATTGGTTTTTCATATCTATTTTATTCTAATTTATATCTATTCATCTATGTTTTCTGTTACAAGATTCATGTCTGAGTAGATCCACCTGTTATGTTTAGGGTTCAGATAGGTTATCTGGGATTAGCCCCAAATATAGAATTGCTAAGGTGTGGTATTCATCAATAGGATTGTTATTAATGCTTGTTTCTAGAGTCGCAAACTAGAACCTTGATCCAAGGGATTGTAGAGACCAGCGAGAGCTTGTAACTCACCCTGAATCCATCCTTTTGAGCTAGGGTTGATAAATACAGCGATAGCTGATTTAGTAAACCCTAGTGAACGTGTGTTCAACCCGTTCGTAAAGCTTGCTAGAAGCATATCGATCGATAATCCAATAGATTAATCGATCGATATTGTGAAAGGTGTATCGATCGATATTCCTATAGAATCATCGATCGACACTTTCTTGTGATCAATAACCGAGTGGTTGAGATCCAAGATCTAGATATTAGACTATCTATACAACGACAGTTGTTAGATTTGTACTCCCAGTTGAGTTCTAATATATCTAGCAGCTTAGTAACCTATATCATTATAATCCTAATTTCCTGAATAGAAACCCTAGATCTAGCAACCATCCTTCTATCAAATCCCTGCCAAGCTGAACAATTATATTGTTCAACTTGTTTACTGTTTTATTCATTACTTGCTTTATTTACTGCTTTAAAACATATTAGCCTAGCTTAATCATATAACTATTAGATCTATTAGGTTCCTTAGCTCCTTGTGGATTCGATCCCTAAGTACTACGATTGGACCTCTTTTGATGAGAGTAATTCACTCCTTAGGGTAATTTGAGTGATATCACATGTATCTATAAGACTCATGCTGTCTATGGTGGATGATAATGATTTGGAACTGGAGCAATTAGACGTGAAAACGGAGTTCTTGTACGGTGAAATAGAAGAAGATATTTACATGGCGTAGCCGAATGGTTATGAATTTTGTGGCAAAGAAGACAAGGTGTGCAAGTTGGTGAAGTCCTTGTATGGATTGAAGCAAGCTCCAAGTCAGTGGAACAAGTGTTTCAATTACTGTATGATGAAGCATAGTTTTAACAAGAGTGAGTTCAACTTGTGCGTGTACTACAAGACGCTAAGGGGAGGAGAGTACATCTATTTGTTATTATATGTAGATGATAAGATGTTGGTATCGAAAGAAGTGGCTGAGATCAACAAAGTCAAGAAGATGTTGAGTAGTGAATTCAACATGAAAGACTTGGGTCCAGCAAGCAGAATTTTGGGTATGAATATAGAGAGGGACATAGCAGGTGGAGTTCTGAGGCTATCTCAATCAAAATATATTAAGAAGGTTTTGCTAATTTTTCGCATGGATCAAGCACACTCAGAGGCTACTCCTCTGGGTGCTCACTTCAAGTTGGTTTCGGTTAAGGAAGAAGATCAAGTTGTTGGTACAGAAGAGGAATATCCTTACTCAAATGCGGTGGGAAGCATTATGTATGCAATGATAGGCACACAGCCAGATTTGGCGTTTGCAGTTGGCGTTGTAAGTCGGTACATGAGTCGTACGGATTCGACACACTGGGCAGCAGTACAGTGGGTTCTGCGGTACATTGTGAAGACTCAAGACTTCGGATTAGTATTCAGGAAACAGAGCAGTGACAGAAGCTTCAGAGTAGAGGGTTATTCAGACTTAGATTTTGGTGGTGATCTTGACAAGAGAAGATCAACTACAGGTTATGTGTTCAAGGTAGGAGGGAACACAGTTAGTTGGAAGTCAGGGCTGCAACAAGTGGTGGCTTTATCAATGACGGAAGCTGAATATATATATATATATCTGGTGGAAGCGATCAAAGAAGGTCTTTGGTTAAGAGGGTTAACAGAGGAACTTTGGTAGCAGCAAGAAGAAGTTAGTGTGGGGTGTGATTATAAAAGTGTGATTTGTCTTGCGAAGAACAATGTGTTCCATGGCAGAACGAAGCATGTAGTCGTTTCAAAGCATGTGGCTTTGAAGATGAGTTTCGTGAGGGGGATGATTGATACTGGAGAAGTAAGAGTTCAAAAGGTGTCAACCAAGAAGAATCCTGCAGATCGACAAACAAAAGTGATTCCATGTTTGAAGTTTGAGCAAGCTCTTAATGAGCTGGTGTAGCCAAATGCTAGAAGAGCGGCTATGCTTGACGGTATAAGGGATGAGCTCAGAAGCTGTTAATTTCAAGGTGGAGATTTGTTATGATCTGTTACATTAGTAAGCTGGTTATCCTCATTAAACGTTAAAAGGAATGGTTCAGTTTAATAGGATCGTTACAAGAATCAATCGGTGATAACCGGTTAGGCTATTGGAGTCAGTTGGTTCAAGTGTATCGGGTCTCGTCTACTTAGAAATGATATTCTTTGGTACATTAATATAAATTCAGTATATCTTTTAATAATAACTTAGAAATGTATAGTTTGTAATTACAGTCATTAACATATTTTTTTAATTTAAATAGAATTTACATAACTATTTTTGAGAAAACGTTATTATATATAAATATAATAAACATAATTAAATTTTTATATCAGTTCATAAATATAGGTAAATAACTTTTTTGTCAACAGGTAAATAACTTAATATATGAAAATTACTTTATATATTTCAGTAATCATACATAAAATAGCAAAATAACACATATTCACCAATGCCCATATCTAGATGGGAAGATCGTATTAGATCTCAAAACTAAATCGGTGTAAACGGTTCGGGTTTTAAATTATGTAGCTCGACTCGACTAAATGAGGTGGATGAGTTTTAGAGCGGATTTACTTATTTTAATATCTACTAACTTCCAACATGTGCAACCGCGTGGGTGTTATTTTTCAATTTTATATGTATATTTTTTTTAGATTATCATGTAATGTTAATTAAATATTTAAATGTTTATATTTCAAATATAATAATTTATAATTATATGTTGTAAATAATTAATTACTTAAAATCATCACATGTATTTGTTTATTCTTATTATATATTTATCTTATCGTATTTATATTTAATTATTAAACAAATTAATGTGTATGAAAAACATGATTTTAATAATTATTTTTTATTTATTTTATATTAAATTTTTACCTCTTTAAAAATTGTATTTCATTTTTGTAGTATTTTTATGTTTATTCATTTTACATAATGTATTATTGTATATACAAAAATCTAAGATATGTTAATTTTTATAAATGTATTGTAGTGTTTCATCTAATAGTATTTTTAACATAAATATTTTTTATGTATGAAAATAAAATTTATTAAAATATTTAGATCAACATAATAATCTTCTTTTAATGTGCTTTATTATGAATATATAAATTATAAAAATAAGATAGAATATTTTATTTTCATTTTAAACTACAATTGAATATATTAAGGTATAATAATATTTCAAAACGAGTTACGAAATTAGTTAAAATATTTACAAATAATTTTTGAAAAATTAAATTATTTTAACATATTTTAAACATATTTTTCGAAAATGTTAATATACATATATATATAAAATATAATTAAAATAGTTCAAATATTGAATATATTGTTACTCTTATTTATGTAATCCCTAAAATAATGGGAAATTTCTGATTTTAATTAATACTTTTTATTTTTAACTTAAAATTAATTGTATAATTGAATAAATAATACACATATTTAAATTTGTGACTTTTAGAAAGAGTACATTTAGTTAAAAATCACACATGAATGAAAAGTCATGACTTTTTTTAATATATAAGATAAATGCATTTGAATGTTTTTATTAGATTTTTACAAAGTAAAATATCTCGCACTTTTAAAACGCGGATCAAAATCTAATATACAGTAGAGCCTCTATAAATTAATACTCTATAAATTAATAATCTTTATAAATTAATAAATTATGTCAGTCTCAATTTGGACCGGTTCAGAATTTGACACAAATCGATAAAATAATAAGATAATAACTTTTTAGAAAATTTATGTAAATATATAGTCTCGTTTAAAGTAAAAATTAATAATTTATATGTATACAATTTTATATAAGTAGCAACTTACTGTTATATTGTTTGTTTTACATTTATGATAAAATTATTTTGATATTTTCTTAACAGTTAATATATTTTGGTGAGATTTAGTAATATTATATATAAAACCACATTTAATTTCTATGCAATATATATCATATACATCATATAATATAGTAAATTTAATATAAATGTTTAATTTCAAAGAATAAGGTATTTTATAAACAATAAAATAGAATATTTTTCTTATCTGAAATTAAATATATCCTAAAATAAAATCTAAATAAGAAAACTTTTGTAAATTAATATCTCTATAAATTAATAAAAATTCAAATTCCCAACATTATTAATTTGAGGTTTTACTGTATATTAAATTACGAAATATATTGACTGTCCTTGCTTGGATCTTTGCTGGTAGATCCTCTCTTCCAAGAAAAAAAAAGAATTGTATATAGTATAAGTACCAAGTGATATTTCATCGTATGACACAAAATAAAGTTATTACATTATATGTCTTTCAGTTGTTTGTTTTCATTGGTCGTAACTGAGATTTGCTTTTGATTATATAGAAATATGCGTTCAGGAAAAAAAGGACGAAGATTTTTAATAGAACTTTGCTAATATATAAATATATATAATATCAAACTTTCTCTTTTGTAACAATAAATTTTTTTTGATAATCCTGGTATTTGAATGCTTCGAGAAGAATCCGGCTATTTTTTAATGACTGTCTCGAAAATCTGGACATTGTTCGCCAAAAAACCGGCCGAAGACATCTAGAGGGATTGGTGATCACCCCATGTTAAGCCATCAGTGGCCAAGTACAACATATCTGAACTTTTCTGTATTGGGTCCACAAATCTGTGAGAGTTAGTCTCGAACCCTCAACCTTACGGACAACAGGAGGGAGCACATACCACTCAACTACTGACACGTGGTTTGTAACAAAAAATATTATGTATCAAATATCTATCAGTCTATACTATTATTTGCGAAGTAATTTTTGCAACGGAAATTTCACGTTAAAAATTAAAATGATTAATATTGTTTATACCTTTAATGAGTAATTATATTTTATATTAAATTTTGTATTTCACAAGATATGATCTCGTTGCATTGCAACAAGTTTTGGTTGATTTTTTAATTTAATAAAAAAAGGTTCTTTCAAATATAACCTAATATTTTAAGTCAAACACACAAAAATAACACATGTTTTTTTTGCAATTTTTTTTATTTCCTATTCACCATAAAAGTTTGAGTTATTCACAAAAATACTATTACTTTTTTTTCTTTTCTTCTTCTGAAATTGGGTTTTTTACTAATATCATCCACATTTTAGCCGGCTAATCAGGATGGATTTTTGGTATTTTAGGATTTGGTTATAGTATATGAGTTTGTAGCCAGCTAAAAGGTACGATGCTATAAATTTTAGCGGGATAAATAAAGGGTTAGGTATTAAAATGTAATTTTGGATCTCGTGTTAAAATAGCTGATGTAAATGTAATTTGTGTAGCCGGCTATATATATATATATATATATATATATATAGGCAATCATAAAATTCCAGCCTTTTTCAGTTGTCCTATATATATTCCAGCAAGATAGCATATATATAGGCCAACTGAAAAAGGCTGGAATTTTATGATTGCCTATATAGAGTCAGAGCATGTAGTCTATCATAAAAGAGGCTGATAACAAAACTTGCGATTGTCATTCTTTTCCGATGCATATATCTGTTTAGACCTATTACATAGCTAAGCTTTCTCATATTGTAGGTGATTGCTCTCTGTGTCATATTGGGATAGAAGGCAGTGTTCTTCAAATCTTTCGAAATAAATTGTTTCCCGGCTTTTCTCAATAGTAGGTAAGGAAACATTTGTGAAATGGGGCACAGTTCTTGGGTGATCATCATGCCGTCTTGAGAGATGAGTCGAGTCCATGACAGGAATTACCAAAGTTAGCAAGTCTTATAGTAGGATATATACAAGCTATGAGCAAAGACAAATGATAGGTACAACACAAGTCCTTGGCCGCCAAGACTAACAAAGTGTGTGAGAAACTATTAAATGGAGCGCTAAGCTGATAAGTGGCCTGCTACTAGAGTAATAATAATGCTAAAGTTAGTAAACCCAAAAGCAAGAATGAAGTTGGACTATGTAATGAACAATGCAAACGGCTAACCATGACTTCTCCACTTACATTGTAATGCCCTGATACATGAGGGGCTTCTTCAGCATCAAGATCATCAGCCATCATGTTAACAGGGCCCTGGACAAAAATTACGATTTTTTTCCTAAACTTCTCATCATCACAACCAACACACATCACAACCAACACGGCGTCAAACGCCTTGCGTATATCAATCTTGAGCATTGCACTCTTATGACACGAAGACGTGTTGTAATCTTTGATTAGCTCTATTGCTAATAGGACATTCAAGCTATGAGCAAAGACAGATGATAGGAACAACACAAGTCCTTGGCGGCCAAAACTACCAAAGTGTGTGTGAAACTATTAAATGGAGCGCTAAGCTAATAAGTGGCATGCTATTAGAGTAATAATGATTCTAAGATGGACGACTTACAAGTTAGTCGTCCAGAAAAAACACATTGAAAAATCAATTAAAACTAACTTCTACACTGACCAGACGACTTTCAGTCGTTCACAGCCAGACGACTTACCTGAAAGTTGTCTAACGAACATATCTAGAAAAAATCAATTTCATAACTTAAATTAGTGAGATAAATTCCTTAGCACACATAAGTCTTTTCCAAGCATCCAGAAGCTCAAATGAAAGTGACCCCCCAAGAATCGTAAGCTTCAACGCCTCATTAAACCATAAAAAAAATATGAATTAATTTTGGGTTTTTTGGATGAATATGAAGAAGATGTAAAATCGATGTTGTTTGTAGTTGATAAGAATGAAGAAAGAACGAGTGGTTTAACGATTTAGGTGCATTAAAAGCTTCAAATTGGTTGTTCATGGTGGTTGGTGTATTGATGTCAATGGCAATCTTGTAAATACATGAAACTGATGAGGTTGAAAGAGTAAAAAATCATTTTCGAAAAAAACAGTTGTATTTTTCATAAATAATGTGAACTTGTGGAGTGGATAGACAAAAGAAAATTTCAAAAAAAAAACACGAAGGTTAGTTTTTTGGTTGATTTCAAGTTTTGGGTCAATTTCGCAAAAAAAACCCTTAAATATATATATATATATATATATATATATATATATATATATATATATATATTAACATAAAAATTAAATTAAATTTTAGAAAACCAATTTTATTTATAAATAATAATATATCAAATATAATTATTAGTAAAATTAAAAACTTAATATTTTTATAAATACAGTTTCAGATCTGGATATCTAAATCTAAAAATCAAGACACTTGGACTCGGATTCGTTTTTGATGGATCCAATATTTTACTATCTGAATCTAAATTCGGACTTTCCGAATATTTTGTTTTTAGAGTGGATCCGGAATGAATCTTAGTTCGAATCTGGATCGCTAATAGAAAGATTTTGTGGAATTTGAATATCATTACACAAAATATTTTAAAAATGTAGACTTCATAATGAATTTTCAGATAATTGGATAAATGTGCATTTTTGAAGTTTTTTCTTTAACTTAAAAATCATATACATACTTTGACAAAAAAAATATTTCATACATTCAAGCCGATAAATGGATAGCCGATTAATGGGGGCAGCCTTGTTATCTAGCTTCGGAGATCTTCAACTGGGAGAAAACCTGAGTCTCCGATGAATCTGTACCTCTAGCTATTTTTCAGTAAATAAAATTTAGATATACTTTAATAAAATACTAGATCTCGATCCGCACAATTGTGCGGGTGTTATTTTTAATTATATATATATAATTAAAAAAATTAATATGTGACGGATTGTAAACAATAAAAATATACTTATTAATGCATAATAATATATAGTTCAATTCTAATTATGAAATTTGTGAAAATTATAATATTGTTAAAATATTTAAATCAGATAATAAATTTTAATATGATTGATTGTGATTATTAATAGATACAAATATAATATAATATTTATATTTCATTTTATAAATGATAACTGAATATATTAATATTAAAATATATTTCAAAACTAACTACGAAATTAGTGAAAATTTTACATATAAGTTATGAAAATTAAGATCTTTTTAAAATCTTCTTAAATTGATTTTTCAATTTTTTTGAAATGAAAAGATATCAAAAGATATTGTGGTTATGTTTCCGGTTTATTAGGAAACAAATTATATTATTCATGTTATATATAAATTATAGTATTATTAATAATAAATGATGTTAACTGATTTTCAAAAAAACACACATAATAATATTAGAGTATACTTTTTTCATCAAATAGATTGTTTCAAACTTTTACATGTATTCGTTTATTTATTTTTTTTTCAATTTTATATTAATACTTTATTACTGAATAAATAAATAATAAATAGAAATAGAATTTGGTAGAGTATTAAAATATTATCATCAGCAAAGATAATGTAATTTTTCACTAAATAAGATAGTTAAAAAATTTAAATTTATAACTTCTTATATTAATATTATAAATAATTTAATTAATGTTTTAGTTATATATATATATATATATATATATATATTTATTTATTTTAGATTTAATTTTAGTCATATATTTTAATGTTTCTTTAAATATATCAAATAAAATAATTTATAGTTTACATGTTGTAAAATGTCTAAAACCATCACATGTATTTGATTCTTATTATTATATATTTATATTATTTAATTTGTCTTTCGTTTTTAAACAAATTAATATGTGCATGAAAAAACATATTTGATAATTATTTTGTATTTAATTTATGTTTAATTTTTATCTTTCCTTTAAATATTGCATAATAATATTTCATTGCTAATTACAAAATTAGTGAAATATTTACATATATATATATATATATATATATATATATATATTTAAAAAATAATATATTGTTAAAATTATTTAGATAGACATAAAAAATTAATTTTAATATCATTTATTTGGATTGTATAATTGATAAAAAAGATTTATATTTTTTTTTTATTTTGTATACAACAATTGAATATATTAGTGTATAATAATATTTCAAACTAATACGAAATTAGTTAAAATATTTACATATAGTTTTTGAAAATAAAGTTGTCTTAAACTATTTATAAACATTTTTTTCGAAATTTTGATATATATTATATAAATATGATTTAAATAAATGTTGAATTCATATATTGTTATTCTTATTTATGAATTTCCTAAAATATTGGGAAGTTATTATTTTTTTATATAATATTAAGATTATTAATGATGGTATAATGTAGTATATTCTATTTAATATAAAGATTAATGATGATTGAAAATGTCATGTGAATAATTCTAGTTATAGTTCATTTTATTAAAAATCACACATGAATTAGAAGTCATAACTTCTGTTTTAATATAATAGATATAGATTATACTGAGGTGTATTCTTTAATCTTTAACATTTTTTTAAAATTCAAGGGTTTTCAGACTTTATATTGTTAAATACAGGGTTCGGTTTTAAAGTATAAGTTTTATGTTTACTATCTATCTGACTAAAACTTAAAAATATTTTAAATATTGTAATCAACAATACTAAAGTTTAAATATATATCTGATAATCTGAAGTATTACTCATAACATATATCATCTACATACAAAAATGTTACAATAATAATCAATCAACACCACTAAAGTTTTATTATATTTACATATAGGTAATTATATTTATAGGGTAACGTTATAATATAATGCTCTATATTGGTCATGTTCGTGTAGGTTTCGGACAATTCAGGTTGGGGTCTCAAAGATATGTTTAGCAGCTAAACATCTTTTTAAATTTGATCACTTCGGATAATATTGGGTTCATGTCGGGTTTCAATTTTTTCATAGAACACAAAACATAACCGAATTAGAAATGGTTCAGGTTTGATTTGGATTTGAAGTCAAATAATCAAGAAACTCAAAAATACAAGTAAACACACAGAAAACCAAAAATAATACAAGTTTGGGTTTTAGATAATTTTTTCGTTTATATATATATATATATATTATTAAAATTAATATTAATTTTCTTTCTATATTTTTGATCATTCAAGTATCAATTTGGTTTCCACTTTTGTTTTATTTCAGTTTTGTTTTTTGGTTTAGAAAAAAAATCAATTTTTATGTTTCGGTATGATATCAGTTTCATTTTTGTTCTGATTTGGTGTTCGGTGTTCAGAGAATTTACCCACACTAATTATGATTCTCCACAAACAAATTAAAACATAAATAATCTTGCCCTTTCATAGCACAGATTAAAATCTAGTATACACTTAAAATTAGAATTGCGCATTTAGCTTAGAGTTGTCCAACTAGTAAATTGTAAACTTAAAAATAATCCAATTTCCAATTATTTCTTTTTTATTTTTTGTATTAGCTCTGTAAAATCTGTATATAACAATTTTGTGTTTAAAATCAAACATTAAAAAAAAAGACTCTGGAACGTGGAAATCTTTTCATCTCCCATGCAAATAAAAACAAACAAGTAAAAACAAAATAAAAAGTATCACTTATTTGATATGTGTAGTAAGACCATCTCCAATGTATTTCCTTATTTTTATTTCCAAAATAGAGTATCTCTAAAATAGAGATGAGTTCTTCTCCAATGTATTCAACTATTCATCTATATTTGCCTCTATAAAAGAATATTCTCAAGAGATTCTATTTTAATTTTACAAGAAATACATTTTATTTATAATAGTTTATAACCAATCCTATTTACTTTTAAATTTAAAACATTTTCATAAAATTATGAATTTTTTTAAACTGAAAATTTATTAAAAGAATATTATGTAAATAAAAAGTATAATTATATTCTTACAAAGGTTGTATTTTTCTATATAAATAATTATTTTGGTCATAACTATAAAATTTTGAAAGTTAAAGGGCTATTTTGAAAATAAAAAAGTATAACTCTATAACAGAGAAATATTATTTTTTTCCTCTATAAATAAAGAAAAAAATAGCAATCTCTATTTTAGTGGTGAAAATAGAGTTGGGATGAAGCACTTTTGACTCTTATAGCACTTTTAACAAAGGGTTGGAGATGCTCTAATGAGAAATAAGATAATGACATTACAAAAAGACAAAAGAACTATTACACTAACTGCAAGTCCTAATCACACTAGGGTAATCTTAAAACCTCCATCACTCGCAATAAAGCGCGTGAAAGCTTAAAGAGTCTTAAGTTTCTCACCTACTTACTAAGAGAAGGAGAAGAGACATCATTAAGCAACACGGAAACGTCCTGGAAACTTCCTTCCTTCCACGCGTTTCAGTTCTCTTTATATAACTCTCCTTCTTTCCCCTCATCAATTCACCAAACATCCTCTCAAATTCGCTTCTAGGGTTTCCCTAAATTCTCAAAGTCTATCTCCAAATTACGACTTCTTGAAACCATGGTTCGTTGTAGCAACAACCTCGTTGGTATACTCAACTTCATCGTCTTCCTTCTCTCGATTCCCATCTTAGCCGGAGGAATCTGGCTCAGCCAAAACGGCTCAACGGAGTGTGAGCGTTTCCTGGACAAACCCGTGATCGCTCTCGGAGTTTTCCTCATGGTTGTAGCAATCGCTGGTTTGATTGGTTCCTGTTGCAGAGTCACGTGGCTTCTCTGGACTTACCTCTTTGTCATGCTCCTCTTGATTATCCTCGTCTTCTCAGTTACGGTTTTCGCCTTTGTGGTTACTAATAAAGGCGCAGGGGAGAAGGTTTCTGGGAGAGGGTATAAAGAGTACAGACTTGGAGATTACTCTAACTGGTTGCAGAAACGTGTGGACAGCGACAAGAACTGGAATAAGATTAGGAGTTGTCTCGTTGACAGCAAGGTTTGTTCTAAGCTTGAAGCTAAGCTTGTTCATGTTCCTGTCACCAACTTCTACAACGAACATCTTACTGCCCTTCAGGTAAATGATTCTTATATGTTTTAGTTTGGTTGGAATCATGGATCTGATTCCTTACTGTATTAAAAGTACCTCTGCTTTTAGGGTTTTTAGGTTTGGTAAGAGTGTGATCAAACTTTTCGATCTGTAAAAGTCACTTTTGATTCTGTTCACATGTCTTTAAAGATCAAAACATTTTATTTTTAGCAATAATTTTAAAAAATTTGAGAAACTTGTTTTGTGAATATGGACTATTGAGATTTTAGACATAAGAGCAGATTCTGTGTGTGAATGTTTCTCTGTCTTACAGCTGCAACTAACTGACGGATCTTTGTTTTTTTTGTTATAGTCTGGTTGCTGCAAACCCTCAGAACAATGCCAATTTACTTACATAAGCGCCACAAACTGGACCAAGACGGCTGGAACACATGCTATTCCAGACTGCCAAAGCTGGGACAACGCACCAAACAAGCTCTGCTTCGATTGCCAATCTTGCAAGGCTGGTCTTCTCGACAACGTGAAGAGCGCATGGAGGAAAGTTGCAGTAGTCAACATCATCGTCCTTGTCTTCCTTATCATTGTCTACACTGTTGGTTGCTGTGCTTTTAGGAACAACAAGAGAGATGACAGTTATGGCTATGGATATAAGCCTTGAAGGCTTTTGAGTGTTTTAGAACAGAGATTCGTTCATTGTTCTTTATGACAGGCAGTAATGGAGTTTGCTTTTATGTTTTATGGATTTAACATATTGGTGTTTTGAGACCTATTGTCTGTACAGCTCTCTTATGCTACTTGTTAGTGTGTTCAGGCTAAACCATGATATTGTTTTAATATATGTTCTTTTTTCATTTTTCTAAGCATACTATGATTTTCTGAACTACTCGTTGAGGAACAGACTAAGAAAGAAGCCACGTTTGTAAAAATAACTTTTAACATAAATCTAGGCTGTAACATTGGAAGGAACTAAGATCGTCTTCTGAGACGATTACGTTGGATAAATATGAAGAGAAAATGACAAATATGACACCAATACAAGTTTATCTTCCAAAAAGAACACCCAAGGTTCAGAATCACAAAATTAGGTTTCATTAAGTGATTCATTTACCATGATACCCCTCCTTTACTAACTAATAACATTTTTTTTTTCAGAAAATAATTGAAAGTCTGTCTCTCTCACGCCGTCGCAGCTCGGACACTCCGATCATCGATCATCTCCAATTCTCCAGCGCCGGCGTCGTTCATCCTCGGTGAGTCGGCGTCATCATCTCCGTCTTCACTCAGCTCTGTTGCTGTGGCTTCTCGGATTGGAGTCGATCATCCCTTTCATCATCATCTCCATATCTCCATCGTCGGCGTCGTGGATCCTCGACGAGTCGGCGTCATCATCTCCGGCGTCATCATCTCCGTCGTCACTCAGCTCCGTTGCTGTGTCTTTTGGAGTCGATCATCCCTTCCATCGTCATCTCCATATTTTCATCGTCGGCTCGTTCATCTTCGGCGAGTGCGTCATCATCTCCTCTGTTACTGAGATTCGTTGTTGCTGTAATCAGAGGAATCCGCTGCCATCGCCTTAAAGGTATTAAAGGAAATGCTTCTTAGATTCACTTTGGCTGCAAAGGAATCATATTACTTCATTGTATCAAAACAGCTAGGATTGGAGATTTCGTTTACTAGTTTCAGTCTTTTGGTAAGTCATTGATTATGTGAGATTTTTTTGATTGATTTTGTTTTGTAGCAAAAGAACTATGGAAGTTCTTTGTGTTTGTGGACATTGGAGGTCGAAAGATGCATCTAAATGGGAGTTTCATGTGGATTTGACAAGGAATGCATCTTTCGTTTCCTTAGAAGAAGATATTCAATTTGATGATTTGATGCAGATAGTTTCTGAAGATTTCAAAGAGGAAGTGATTGGTTTAAGTTATGGGATGTCGCTTGATATCAACAGTACTGTTGAATGTGTCCCTCCCATCTCCATTTCAAACACTCGGCATCTCAAAAGCTTTATTGGGAAGAGTAGATCATTTGTTGGAACATGTCGTTTGTGTATTAAGGTCTGAGATTTTTTCAACTAAATTATTCAAGATTCCCTTCCTAAGCACGTATTAAACCTTTCAGAATGACTTTACTTTTTCAGGTTAATGCTGATTCAGCTAGCTGTAACAAACAAGCTTCTGATACATTTGCTTTGCCTGTTTCTACTGTCCAGAGAGAAATTCAGGTAGATGGCTTCTAGACTGAGTTAGTATCATCTTTTTGACTTTTCAGGATAGGCTTCCTAAAGTACTAAACATTTCTAAAACAACTTGACCTTTTTGCAGGTTCATACCGATCCATCAAGCTGTAACATGCAAACTAGTGTCCCATTGAATGCCACTACTGTGCAGAGAGAAAAACAGGTACATCATCTCTAATTTCTCTTTTTTTTTTCTGTTTGTGTTCGTATCATTTTGTTCTTTCTTAGACTGTTCAGGATAGGCTTCCTAACCAAGTACTAATCCTTCCAGAATGTCTTGATTTTGCAGGTTTATACTCATTCAGCTAGGTCTAACAACCAAGCGTCCAATACATTTTCTTCTCCTGTTCCTTCTAATGTGCAGAGAGGAAAAAAGGTACATTGTTTCTCTATCTTGTTTTTTTTTTGTATGATTTCTTAGACTGTTCTGGATAGCCTTCCAGAACTACTTACTAAGCCTTCCAGAACGACTTCAATTTTGCAGAGTCTTCTTTATGAAGGTCTTTCTACTGTCCAGAGAGAAATTCAGGTAGATGGCTTCTAGACTAAGTTAGTATCATCTTTTTGACTTTTCAGGATAGGCTTCCTAATCAAGTACTAAACATTTCTAAAACAACTTGACCTTTTTGCAGGTTCATACCGATCCATCAAGCTGTAATAGGCAAACTAGTGAAACATTTGCTTCTCATGTCCCATTGAATGCCACTCCAGTTCTTCGTTCTACTGTGCAGAGAGAAAAACAGGTACATCATCTCTAATTTCTCTTTTTTTCTGTTTGTGTTTGTATGATTTTGTTCTTTCTTAGACTGTTCAGGATAGGCTTCCTAACCAAGTACTAATCCTTCCAGAACATCTTGATTTTGCAGGTTAATACTCATTCAGTTAGGTCTAACAACCAAGCGTCCAATACATTTGCTTCTCCTGTTCCTTCTAATGCGCAGACAGGAAAACAGGTACATTGTTTCTATCTCGTTTTGTTTTTGGTTTGTATGATTTCTTAGACTGTTCTGGATAGCCTTCCAGAACTACTTACTAAGCCTTCCAGAATGACTTCAATTTTGCAGAGTCTTCTTTATGAAGGTGTTTCTACAGTTCCTCTGACTTCTCTTCCAGATTTTAGTCCTGTACATATTGGACTTTCACCAACAACAAAAGGAGCTGGTGATATTAAGGTGAATAGGTATTTTAAGACCAAGAAAGAGTTGCTGTTGAGGATGAAGAAATGGGCTCTAGAGTGGAAGTTTGAGTACCAGACTGTCTCTTCTAACAAGTCAAGAGTGTTATTGAGTTGTGTTGATGCCAATTGCACATGGAGGATGCGTGCTACTAAACTACCTCTTTCAGACTTTTTTGTTATTAAAAAGTATGTTCATGAACATACATGCGATACAACACTCAGGACTGCCAACCACAGACAAGCATCTGCAAAGTTGTTGGGTTCTTTGATTTGCAGCAATTATGGAGAAAAGAAGGAAGGTCTCAAACCGAAACAGATCATTGAACAGGTCAGGATGCTGCATGGCGTTCACATCAATTACAAACAAGCTTGGAGAGTGAAAGAAGAAGCTCAGATTTTGGTTAGAGGGACTCCTGAAGACAGCTATTACAATTTGTCTAGGTGGTTGTACAAAGTTACAGAGACAAACCCTGGTTCGTTAGCTTATCAACAAGTGGATGCTGCTGGAAAGTTCAAGTACGCATTTGTTGCTTTTGGTCCATCGATAAGGGGATTCTCATTGATGAGGAGAGTTATTGCAGTAGATGGTACATTTCTGAAGGCAAAATTCAATGGGACTTTATTGGCAGCTTGTGCTCAAGATGGGGATTATCATCTATATCCTCTGGCTTTTGCAGTTGTCGACGCAGAAAATGGCGCCTCTTGGAAATGGTTCTTTAGAGGGTTGAGCCAGATGATCCCGGACCCTTCGGATCTTGTTTTTGTATCAGACAGGGCTATCTCCATTGCTTCAGCGCTAGAGGATGTTTATCCCTTATCTCACCATGGAATCTGCAGGATCCATCTTCTCCGCAACATCACTCCTACATGTTCGAGGACTGGTTTGCTACCTTTGGTGGAAAATGCTGCTGATGCCTACACGTGTCACGAGTTCTGGTTAATCTTCAAGGATATAAAGGATAAATGTCCTGAATTGGCTAAGTATCTGGAAGATTCAGATTTTAGGAAGTGGGCACGATGCTTTGCGCCTGCGAACAGGTACAATATGATGACTACCAACATTGCAGAGTCTCTCAATTCTATGTTGAGGTTGCCTCGTGAGTTGCCACTGATCTCTCTCCTTGAGACGATCAGATTGACACTCACCACTTGGTTTTTTGAGCGACGCGAAGCGGCTGCAAGACATAGGCACCTGGTTACTCCAAAAGTTGTGCAGAAATTGGTATCCAGGTTTGGTGCTGCAATGTTGTTGAATGTGTATCAAGTTGATCAAAACGAGTTTGAGGTGAAGGATGAAACTACGAAGTATGTTGTTGATCTGGAGAAGCGGCATTGCTCTTGTAATGTTTTTAACATCGACAAGATACCATGTATACATGCAATTGCGGCTGCAAAACATGTTAAGAGGGATGAAAATCGTTATGTGGATCCTGCTCACTTGACAGAAACATGGGCAAGCGCCTATGCTGAAAGCATACACCCTGGTGGAGAGTTGTCAACGTCCACCTATCCATCTAACATTGATGAACTGTCTTGCCCACCTCCAGCTACCAAAAAGAGAAGTGGACGTCCTCCTACAAAGAGAAAGAGAACCGTTGGTGATTTTGGTGTTCCTGGATCTAAATCGCAGTCCCACAAGTGCAGCAGATGTGGCGATGGAGGGCACAACAAGACCACATGCACGAAGCCTATAGGATGAAGATCTTTATTCATCATTGCTCTATTCTTTTTCAGTTGCCATGTTTTTTTTTACATTTTTATTGATCATTCATGGATGTTGGTTATTTGATGGTTACATTATTTGGACCCCTACTCTTTTAATTGAAATTGGTCTCATTGAAATTTCCTTATATCTGTGAATCTCTTTTTTCATATTCGTTTCTGGAAAGCCATCCTGAAATTGACATACGATATGACAAAGTGATATCATACGCTTACTTAGTCTTTCTCACTCGTATTCAAATAAACCCCATAAACAAATGTACAAATTTTTGTCCAATTACAAGCATGATTAGAATGTAGATGATTAGTGGTGTCATATCTGTGTAATTTCCTTTTTATATTCGTTTCTGGAAAGCAATCCTGAAATTTGGCAAATGATATCCTATGCTCACTTATTCATTCAGTAGTATAAAACTTTGAAAAATTATAAGCATGATTCATCAACAATTTAAAACTTTTCTTTGTAGATTCACTTAGAGAAACAACAACAAAGTGCTTAAACAACAATCCAAAGAAATAAGACATTAAACAGACAGAAACAGAAATTAAAAGAAGACATTTAACACAAGCTGAATGATCACCTTCTGCAACCTTCCTGGAAATCTTTATCCATGAACTGATCGAATAACTCACAACATAGCTTGCTTCGTAAATCCATCGCAGTATCATCATTTATGTTGGACATGTTCTTCAATCCTAATGACCTGCATTCTAGCATCTTGACAATAAAGAGACCACAATTGAAAGGAAGTTTTGTCTGTGGTAGCCCTTCTGCTTTCTTAACTTGAAACGGGATGATATCTTTGAAGTTTATCTCTTCATTCATCATTTCCAACTTTATGGCAGGAATCAACACTGTAAGAACACAAAAAAATTGTCTTGATGTTAGTTTCTGGAAAGCCATCCTGATTTTGACAAAATGATATACTTGCACATTTCAATGATAACTATATATCTATGTTATCTATGCTTACAAATATATAAACAATAACATAGAGCGTAAACAACAGAGCAACCATCCTAACACATCATAACAGAGCACAATCCTAAGAAAAAAAATATTAAACAGACATGAACATTTACCTGCCAGTTTTTGGATTAGAGGGTTTTCTTCAACCTTGTGAACGCCACAATGAAAGATTGTGATTGTGTTCTCCATCAGATGTATCTCCACCCCAATGTAGTGTTCCAAAAGTCTTTGATGGATGACACCATAGACAATGTCAACATCTTGCATCCACATCTTATTTGGATGTATTAAACCATTCACAATTTTCCCTACCCAACCCTGTACGATCTTCATCCCTTTTTTTTTGGCTTCTGGAGATTTTCATAACTATATCCAACCGCTTCTAAGAACATGGCTGGTACAAAGCAAGCTTTTGGGATACCTTGCTCGCTAAACCAAGAAGATTGCTCAGTTCTCCTTTGATTTAGCATTGCAAATGCTGCATCTACATGCTGCCAAAGTAACAATATAACTTAGAATTACATCACGCTCTGTAACCACCAAAACCAACTTTATTTTTTTGACAAGATCCACAAATGCAATAACAAAAACATCTAGTATAGCTCAACCTAATTTTAAATTAGTTACCTGTTCTTTGAGATGGTTTTCTGCATTGTCAAGGTAATCAAAGAAATCTTTCTCTATTGTGTTTCCATTGATAGAAATAGGCCTGTACTTGACAAAAGTTAAAAGTATGAATCAAATCTCTGTAAAAATAAATTAAGAATATTTTTATACAAGGACATAATTTGCTTACACATGATGTATGCCCCTTAGTTGCATCCAATATCCAAGCCTTGAAAACCGAGAAAATTCAGGTGTCACAAAAGGATCAATAGGAAGGATAACCTCAGGTGTTACAGGAAAAGGAGGGTTTCTAGGTCCTATTGGCCTCTTTTCTTCTCGTTGAAGAAAAGCAAGATGATCTACAGGCTGCGCAGTTGCTTTCCTCTTCATACCAACAACAGGCTTCCTGAACTGTGAATACAAACTATCTTAGAAAGAACAATTTTCAGTATAATATAACTTTTTCTGGAAGACCTTCCTGAACTGAGAAAAAGAAACACACACATACCTTCATTCTTGGTTTTTTTGCATGTTTGTCTTGTCTTGGCTTCACACTCTGAGTCTGCTGTTCTTCTATCTGAGAAACAAAACCAATATATCAGAATATTGTAGAGAACTTCAATCTAAGTGGATATTAGGGATTTTGTTTACCTCTTTTTCCATCTTCCAAACACCATCAACCCATTCTTTAGGTATGCGCAAATCAGATAGGTTGAATTGAATGGATTCAGTAGATCTGTTGAGACGGACAGAATATATGTCATCAGTTAAAATTTTATGAACTTCTCCACTGCACCAGCCGTCATTGTGCCATGCCTCCACCTTATCCAGCAGTTCAAATCCTTTTGTTTCTTCAAGGGGTGGCTGAGGACGAATACTGTCAATGGACACACTTTCATGAAGTTTTTTTGTCCTTTTCTCTTTGTCTCGAAACCGTGTTGAGTACTCAACCTTCAACATCTCAACCCCATTTCGAATATCTGTCTTCAGCACAGTTCCTGGATACCATTTCACATATCTGTCTTTATCTTTTGATGCAATCTCCACAATAGCACCGACATCAAAGTGAGTTTGAACTCTGGTTTCTTCGCTCTGTGATGGTTTATTGAAGGATATAAGTAAGTTTTGATAGTAAAACAAGAAAAATTAAGAAGGCAAACATAAATATGTATAACATCAATGAGTAATACCTTATTTTCCTCTCTTGAAATATTTCTGCGAGCTCGAGTAAGGCGTTGCTTGTCCGGAATATTTTGAGCATGTACCTGCGGCGTCTGATCTAGATTAGCTTCATCTTGTCTGGAAGCCCACTCATGCAATGGAGTTGTGTCAGTCTGTGCAAGTTCAAAAAAAAATCAGGATGGCATTCCTAAATATTTATAAACATTCAACTATAAACATTCAACTTTAATTTCCAAAACCAAAAGTTACCTCATTGTTTGGAATCCCATATGAAGTAACCCTTTGGAGTTTCTCTAGATTTGTCACACGAAGTTTAATATCCTCTCTGTCTTTTTCAATCATACACAAACGAGAGTCCATAATCTTTAAATAATCTTCCACCATCTCACTGATTCTGTTGATCTTTGATCCCAAAGACTCCTCCGGATACGAAGAAGAACCTTGGTCCATCCCTCCACACGAAGGCTTTCCTGAAATAACACAAACGCTTTCTGAAGTGAGAAAAACAAAAACACACATACTTTCACAGGTAACAGACGAAAAACTGAAAACACAAGCAACCAAAACTGAAAACACATACAACACAGCCTAAATATATCAAACGGTAAACCTGCAAACTCAGATCCATAAAGCTAAACTCTTCTTCCAGAATTGAATCAGGAGACAAAACCATAAAAAAAGACACAACAAGTATATGTGTCTACACGAGTAAATAAAAATTGAAACTTTCCGATTAGAAAGCACATACCTGATATACACGAGTCGGCAACAGAAGAAAGGAGCCACCGTCGAGAGGAATCGAGGAAGAGATCGAGATTTGTGCCGGAGATCGAGAGCTCGCGTCGGTGATTCGGAGAGGGAGTGATGTCTAGGAGATGGGTTTTTGTCGGGGATAGAGAGAGGGCTTTGGAAATGGTTTGTGTCGTAGATCGAGAGCTCTGGACATCGGTGTTCGTCGGTGATAGAGAGAGAGCTTTGGAAATGGTTTGTATCGATGAAGAAAGATGAAAGGAAAATTTGAGAGAGATGGAGATCTAAAGATATGGAGACGCAATACACAATATTATTTTATCTTGTTAGCAATTACCAATGATTCTACTTAGCCTAGCGGCTGCGCACTCCCATTAAATACTACAACCTTGATTCCCGGGTTCGATGCCCCACTGCCTCCTCCGGAGGCTTTTTTTTTTATTTAAAAGAAAACCTAATTTGAGTTAAAAACATTTTATGCTTGGACAATAGATAGATGATTCTCCTCGGCCTAGCGGCTAAACTTGCTTACTTTCGATCTACCCTTTGAACAGTCTCCCCCCCCCCCCCGGGTTCGAGTCGTGTTGATTACCAATCGTTTTTTTTTTTTGGTTTCTGTTCTGTTATCCAGATATTCCCTGTTAGATTCACAAACTGAAAATTTCTGTTCCTTTCAATCTTTTTTGTATTTGTGACATCAAGACAATCAACTAAAAACTTCAATAATATAAGAGACCAAATCAACATTTATGTTTAAACTTCAAGAACATAACCAAGTCAACATTCCTAACAAAAGATTCTTTTTTTTGGAAAACAGTCTTAACCAAACAAAATATGTTACAAAATATGTTGCAAAATATGTTTCTGGAAACCTTTCCTGAAACAATATTTGCATTTTCTCTAGATAGTGAGACGGAAAGACTATTTATATATTTGTTTTGCTATCCATAAACAATGATTCTACTTAGCCTAGCGGCTGAACACTCCCCTTTAACACTACATCCGTGGCCTCCCGGGTTCGATTCCCCACTTCCTCCTCTGGAGGCTTTTTTTTTTCTTTAAAATAAAACATAATTGGAGTTAAAAACATTTTATGTTTGGACAATAGACAGATGATTCCCTGTTACATTCACAAACTGGAAATTTATGTTCCTTTCAATCTTTTTTGTATTTGTGACTTCAAGACAATCAGCTAAAAACTTCAATAATATAAGAGACCAAATCAACATTTATGTTTAAACTTCAAGAACATAACATAACCAAGTCAACATTCCTAACAAAAGATTCTTTTTTTTTGGAAAACAGTCTTAACCAAACAAAATATGTTTCTGGAAACCTTTCCTGAAAGGTAACAAATCCTTCCTGAAAAAACTATGCATTTTTTCTAGATCGTTTAAGCACCCTCTCGCTCCGTCTGAGATAGGTATTAAGAGAAACTATTCCTGATTCTTGTGATGAGCCATCAGCAGCATTCCTTTTAATAGCAGGCTTCTCCTTAATCTCCCATAAGCATACAAATAATCAAACAATACCAATTTCATAAGCATACCAAACAAGTAACCAAACAATCTTTTATCAAGAATGAATTCCTAAAATAATAAGTAACCAAGCCATCTTTTATTCATGAACGCATTCCCAAAATGACAAGTAACAAGGATTACAATATGTTCTGATTTCATACCTCTTGTTGACTAGGATTCTGATTCTGCGAGTCAAATATTCCTTTGAAGTAACCTGGCGGCATCTGGAAAAGATAATAAAAAGTTCATATATCAAACAATGCCTAAATAATTGTAGTTCAAGTTATCTAAGCTATATAAATTACCTCATCTGCCATCTTCCACACTCCATCTAGCCATTCCCTATGAACTCTCAAATTTGAAGCCTTGAATGTAAGTGTTTCCAACGAGCTATTCAAATAGATAGAATATGTATCATCATCCAGAATCATTCTGACTTGTCCACTGCCCCATCCTTTACTGTAAAATGCTTCAACATTATCCATCATTTCAAACTTCTTTTCTCTGTCATCAGCTGGTGGCTTAGGGCGGATTTTGTCTGCTATTACAGTAACTCTATTTTGGTCCTCAAACAGAGTCACTGTCACCTTCTCTACCCCATCACACATTTTTGTATCAGATACATTTCCAGGATACCAGATTCGGCAGGTAGAGTCATCGCTAGCTGTAATCTCAACATCTGCCCCGTTTTCAAAGAGGGTAGAAAGTGATGAAGATGCACTTGTCTGAACAAGCTTTGTTTCTTCAATAACTCTAGAAATCAGTGAAGAGACTGGAGAGTAATGTGTTTTTTGCAATGTATCCTCCTGTAATAAAACGAAAGAGGTATTTATGAATGAGTTTCTACGATTTAAAGTTTAAGTTGCAGCTATGAAAGAGTTTTCATGCTTACCTTTTTATTGGTAACTGAAATAATTTCAGTCGAAGGCTCTTTATTGGGTGGTGAAATGATTTCAGTCAAAGGCTCTGTAGAGTCATATGTTCCCTCTGTTACGTTCTGCAAAATAAAAAAGTCAGGAATGGGATCATCAACAAGTACAAAAACTTCAAAAAAGTAATGTAAAACTCCAAGATTTTTTTCGAGCATGTACCTGTTGTGTCTGATTTGGAGTAAAAACTTGAGTCTCAATACTCTGTGAAGCTATTGGAGATGCAGGTGTCTCATTCGTTTCATCTGCTCCCACCTTCAAAGCACAGAAAACAGTATTTGGATCATGAACAATTACAAAAACTTCCAAAAATTAATTGAATATTCCAATTTTTTTTGAGCATGTACCTGTTGCGTCAGAACTGGAGTTAAAACTTGAGTCTCAATACTCTGTGGAGCTATTGGAGATGCAGGTGTCTCATTCATTTCATCTGCTCCCACCTTCAAAGCACAGAAAACAGTATTTGGATCATGAACAATTACAAAAGCTTCCAAAAAAATAGAATATGTGTTTTACCTTTGTAATGTTTGGCGAAATGATTACAGTCGTAGGCTCTATATCATCCTAATAAAAAAATTTTCATAATGGTATAAGTAGCATTAGTTTCTCTACAAAAATATCATTGACTATAATCTTAGAAAAAGATCTTACTCCTTTGCTAAGATTTTCTTTTTGATTAGCATTAGATGGCGTATCATATGATTGCTCTGGATCATTCTGCAAGAAATCAGTAATGTCTTTTATAAGTACAAAATCTTACAAGCGGCTTGTATACTCCAAGTGTAAAACTATATTTTTGAGTACCTCTGCTGTCGAATTAGGAGAGAAAAATTGAGTCTGAAGGGAAGGTGTCACATTCAATTGCTCTTTTCCACTCTGCAAAAATCAGGAAAGGTCATCGCAAGTGTGAACAAAAGATTCCAAACATAACTTCAAAATTCAAAATTTAAAACAATTTTTTTAAGCATATACCTCTCGTGGCAAATTAGGTGAGAGTTCCTGAGTTTGAAGGGAAGGTGACTCACTCAATTGCTCTATCCTAGTCTGCAAAAAAAAATCAGGAAAAGTCAACCCAAGTGTGTATTCAAAAGCCTTCAAACATTACTTCTACAATCAAAATGTAAAACAATATCTTGATCACATACCAAATTAAGAGAGAGTTCTTGAGTTTGAAAGGAAGGGGTCTCATTCAATTGCTCTCTCACATTCTGCAAAAAATCAAAAAAATGTCATCCCAAGTGTGTTCTCAAAACATACAATATGGAATTTTCTGGAAGACTTTCCTGAAATAATCATGCTTGAGAAAAGAACTAGTACATGCTCTTAAATTTGACTATACTATTTTAATTGGCAAAGAATAATTACCTCTCGTGTCAAATTAGGAGTGAATTCTTGAGTTTGAAGGGAAGGGGTCTCATTCAGTTGCTCTCTCACATTCTGCAATAAATCAAGAAAAGGTCATCCCAAGTGTGTTCTCAAAACATACAATATGGAATTTTCTGGAAGGCTTTCCTGAAATAATCATGCTTCAGAAAAAACCTAGTACATGCTCTTTAATTTGACTAGACTCTTTTAATTGGCAAAAAATAATTACCTCTCGTGTCAAATTAGGAGAGAATTCCTGAGTTTGAAGGGAAGGGGTCTCATTCAATTGCTCTCTCACATTCTGCAAAAAATCAAGAAAAGGTCATCCCAAGTGTGTTCTCAAAACAGACACTAGGGAATTTTCTGGAAAGCTTTCCTGAAATAATCATGCTTGAGAAAAAAACTAGTAAATGCTCTTTAACTGACTAAACTCTTTTTAATTGGCAAACAATAATTACCTCTTGTGGCAAATTAGGAGAGAATTCCTGGGTTTCAGGCTGTGGAGATGTTGGAGATAAAGTTTTTCCACCGGATTGCTGTGTATCAAAAATTAGGGAATCAGTCAAGAACAATACAAGATTTTTTCATTTCAAAAGTCAAATTGAAAAACAAGTTTTCTCGAGATTTTTACCTGTTGTGTCACATTAGTGGGAAAAACTGGAGTCTGAGTGTGTTGAGCAACATTATGGTTTCCTTCCAACTCTGACACACGGGCTCTAAGCTCCATGTTCTCTGCTTCCAGCAAAGACATTCGATCCTTCATGCTCTTGACATTCTCCGTCATTACCTCGACAATCTTGTTCAGTTTGTTATTTACCGAGTCCTCCTGAATCGAAGCAGGAGTTTGGCTATTCTCCACAGATTCCGTCATATGAATAAGAGCATCCAATGTCTCCAATGTGTCTACAAACCTATTTTCCCAATCATCGGCTTTAAACTTGTACCCTTTCTTGGATATGTCTTTCACGGATTCCAGCTCATCACTATGTTCGTCCTCCAGGGAGACATCATCCTCTGGATCATGAGGTATGGAAGGTAGGATGCATGTGACCTTCAGCTGAAAGCATAAAACAAGAGAACCAATGAGAATTAAAAAGAAGCAGACAAATATATAAAAACAAGGTAATGTAAAAGTTTACCTTTCTATCAGCTTCAAACTGTACAACCCGCATTAGTGAAGGACTTTGCACTTCAGTGTATTTCTCACACAAGTAAATCACTCCTGGAAGATTAACAGTCGGTGTCCAAGTACTGAACTTATCTCGAAGCAAGGGTATCGACTCTAGTATCCAAATATTGAATGCTAGAGGATAACCTTGCAACTCAAAGCTTGATGTACCCTCTAGGTGTTTTGCGACTGCTTTCTTAATCGACTTCAGGAGCACCAAGTAAGCGTCTCTTCCCCAAGGATATGCCACATTCTTTGCTTTGTTGACATACTCCAAAGGAAAAGTCCCATTGTTGTTCTTTGGCAGCACAATGCTCTCAACCAGGAGGAGGATTGCGAGGCAGACTCTCTCATCAGAAGCAGTTTTTTTTGTCTTTTTGAGCTGTCTCATCACGTCACTCAAAGTATGATGAGTACGACCCTCTAGCAGTTCCCACTCAAATCTTTCGCTTTCCCCTTCTGGCCCTTCTACGTCACCATCACACTTCAAGCCGGTCACCATATGAAATTCTCTAATAGAGAATCTCATTGGCTGAGCAGCGAAATGGAACCATGCTTCATTCTTCTTGTCAGTGACGATGCTTCTTGCGAGAATGCTGTAGACAGTCTTTCCTGATAATTTAATATCACTTCTGCTACTGAGCCTCATTATAGGTCCTAAAACCTCTTTTACTCTCTCAAACTCAGCTGCTGTCAGATTTTTCTCAACAATGGGGATATAGACGGATGTTGAATGTTGGTTTACTGTTTTCTTCTTCTCTTTTGGCTCTTTTCCAATGGGGTACTTCAGCGCAGGGAGATCTAGTCTGAGAGGCACTGAATCTCCCATCTTGTTTATATCCTGCAAAAACAAGGGGAAAAAAAATTTAACATTTCTGGAAGGCTTTCTTGAAACAACTCAAACTCTTCCTGAAGTCAGAAAAAGAAACACACACATACTTTAACAATAATATCCATCTTCAATTCAACTCTATCAATACCTCAGACACAAATTCAAAAGCAAGACGAACTAAAGAAACACTTGGTAACTTTAAAAACACACACTAGTGAATTTCTGGAAGGCTTTCCTGAAAATATTCAAATCAAAGAATCGTCTTTAATTCACAGTACTGGTTGAGTTTTTCACATTTTAAAGTATGAATTTATCAATATCAGAACAAGAGAGCAAAATTACACATCTAGCATTTAGTTCTAGACACTAGAGTATACATGTTCAAGTCAGTTCAGAAACATTATACAAAGATTACAAAAACTCAAAAGCCTTTAAAACACACACTAATTGTTTTAGAAGGCTTTCCTTCCTATTCTATCATCAAACTCTATCAGTATAAACAAGGAAGAAGCGATAGACAACGAGATCACTAACAAAAAAAAACATACCTCAAAGAGATAGAGCTTTGGAGGTGGTTTCCAGCGGAGAAGACAGAGATTCGGAGAGGGAGAGATCTCTGGAAGGACTTCGTCGGAGACTGAGAGTGCTTGACAAGGATTTGTGTCGGAGGAAACTTTTCTGGAAGGCTTTCCTGAAACAAATACAAACAGTTCCTGAAGTGAGAAAAAGAAACAAATACAAACACACACATCAGTTTTAATGAGTTATCCTTAACATTATAGATTAAAGTGTTGATATATAAACGATCCACAATCCTAAAGTTCAAAACTTTTGATGAGTTATCCCTAACAGAGAATGTATTTTGATCAAGCAAAATGCTTTATTTATTTTCAAAAGATCTCAAAAACAATGCAATCAAAGTATCCTCGAGCTTCAATCTCATATAAGTGGAAGAAAGAAATCTATTGACTATGGTGGCAAGATGAAACAAATCAAAAAACACAATGCTAATCAAAAAGCACAATCCACGCCAAAAAAAAATTAAGCATCTTCTTCTTCCTAAAGAAAGACTACATCGCAGTAAGACACACCAATAAGCTAATCAAAAAGCACAATGCAAGAAGAATCAAAATCAAGACTACATCGTCTTCCACAAAATCAAAATAAAAAACCTAAGAAGATGAATCATACCACCGGAAATGACAATCGGAGAGAGTCACCGCCACCGATGTATGTCGTGTTGAAGAGGTCGAGAGCAGTCGCCGCCGTCGCGTCGAAGAGATCCGTCGCAACTGTGTCGATCTCTCGAAGAGATCGGGATCGAGAGAGAGAGAGAGAGAGAGAGAGAGAGAGAGAGAGGCAAACGAGGAGAGTCCTCTTCGCCGGATCTTCTCTGCTTCGCCGCGAACAGAGTTCTCTTTCGCCGTCGCCGGAGTCTTCACCGTGAAGGAAGGAGATCGAGTTTTCTTTCTCCGGAGGAAATCAAAAAGGTTATCTTTTTTTTTATTCATTACAATTTAGGGGTAGTAGTGACATTCTACCCCTTTAATGAATGTCATATTTGTGACTTTCTCATTTGGGTGTCATTTTTGTGATAGAAACTTCAAAAGTGTTCTTTTTGACAATTGCCCAAATATGAATGTTTAGAAGTTTTTAAGTAATAAATTTAAAAATCATATACATTCAAACTGATAATTGGATATCCGGTCTCATATTAGAGAACAATAACCGGTATGGAGAAGTAAAATTGAGTGAAATCCGGTTAATGGGGGTATCCCCTTATTATCTAGCTTCGGAGATCTTCAACTGAGAGAAAACCTGAGTCTCCGATGAATCTGTACCTCCATAGCTACTCTTCTTCTGAACAAACGAGTTCGAACTAAACGAGTCACTCAACATCAGCCTCGGAACCACCAACGAGCTTCCACCTCCACCATCAGATATCGTCACCGAGCTATCTTCATGAGGTTCTCTTTGAACCGGCGTCATATGAAGCTGCAGAGCATACTCCAGATCCCAAATCACATCATCCATGCTCGGCCTCTCATCTCCGTACTCTTTCAAACACTTGTCAACGATCTCCACGAACTTCCTCAGCGAACTCGGTTCGATTTGACCTACCAACTTAGGATCCAAGACCTCGTCGAGTGTCCCTTTCGACTTGCAGAACATCGCCCATTCCGCTAGGTTCACTTGCTCGTGAGGGAGGTGACTATCCAGAGCCGGTCTCGCGCACAGGGCCTCGAGTAGAACGACTCCGAACGCGTACACATCTGATTTCTCCGTTAAGACGTGCGTCTCAAGATACTCGGGGTCGAGATAACCGAACGTTCCTTTTACGTTGGTGCTGATGTTGATCGAATCTTGATTCCTAACCGCGAGTTTCGAGAGTCCGAAATCCGCAACTTTAGCCACGTTGTTCTCGTCTAGTAATATGTTTGTAGATTTGACGTCTCTGTGAATGATGCCTTGGGAGCCAATGTGGAGATATTGTAACCCTCTGGCTGCTCCAATGCATATCTCTAGTCTTTGTTTCCATGTCAATGTAGGAAAGTCGGAGCCGTATAGATGCTCTTTAAGCGTACCTTTCTCCATAAACTCGTACACAAGTATCATCTCCGAGTTCTCTTCGCAGTATCCCTTTAGAGCAACTAGGTGCTTGTGTCGGATTCTCGACAAGACGTGGATCTCTGTTTGAAACTCTAATATCCCTTGTCCCGAACCGGTCTTGGCTCTCTTGATAGCTGCTCTACTTCCATCTGGAAGAATCGCTTTGTAAACGTCTCCGAAACCGCCTTTCCCGATCAACCACCGCTCGTCGAAGTTGTTTGTAGCTCTCAGAATGTCTGTGAGAGGAATCTTCAAGCCTAAGTTTAGGTTGCGCAATGGCGAGTTGTGAACCGGATCATAAGGTGTATTGGTGCGCAGTGGAGAGTTATAAACCGGATCGAACGGTCTGTTATCTGAACTCCCACCTCTGTGCAATGCCAAAGGAGTCCATACATTGACCTCAGTGTCTTTCTTCTTCTTCCTTGATCTCATCCGGATAAAGCAAACCACAAACAGCAAACTCAAGACCAGGATCGATCCACCAACAACACAACCAATAATGATGTAAACCTTAGTACTACTTTCATTTGAAGACGTTTTCAAAAATTCCAACACCTCCAGACCATTAAGAAAACCAGCATCCTTGGTGGGATCCTTGGCACTAATGCTGACATTCAAGTGTTCAAACCCATCAGAGACACTAAAGTCAAAATAAAACGGAGTCATCAACCTAACATACACTGAAGGCTGTACATCTCTTCGTGATTGTCCGGTTACATAGAGAAAGAAATCCGAGTCGGAGTCTAGTGATTTATCCTTGATATCAGAGAAGTGAGCCCTGATGAAGTGTCTAGAGTTACTTCTGACATTAAACGACCACGTAATGTTCATCAACACGCCCCCTGCCACCCCTTCATTAGTGCTACGGTTCATCGTTCTAGCTGTCTGGTAGACGAAATCTGGAGCAGTGTCTGATGTAGCTGATGCTGACCCTTGATTGTAGTTGGGCTTTTGCGTTGATGAAATGTTCTTCGCGGAATCTGGTCGGTAGAGAAAGTCATCGTCTACCGACCAAGTTCTCCCCAAGGTGTCGTTCTCCGGTGTGATTTTCTTGCCTCCTACGTTTAATCTGTAAATCGTATGCAGGTTGGTCTCGGATGCTGCTATATTCTCGAGGTCGTTACGAGCAGAGAACACTTCGATGGCGTTGACTAGAGCTACAGAGGAACGCTCGGGAACAAATCGAATTTCGAACTTGGTTGAATCTATCATGAGGAGAAACTCCTCAACTCGTGGAGTCTCGTTAAAATTCTGAACCGAGAAACCTTTGAAGTGATGAGTAGAGCCAGATGTAGCGGAGACTGTGAAACGAGCGGTTGAAAGCTCTGTTTGAGAAGAGGCAGCAGAGAAGTGGAGACGCACAAAGTGTAGACCAACGGAATCGAGTTGGAACTTGTAAGAAGAAGGGTGTCTGAATATCCTAACGGTCCCGTAGATGCCTGATCCAGACTGGTTGCGGGCTTCAGTTCCTTTACCGTTGAAGGAAACAGAGTTGCCATCGGAGATCATATCTCCGATAAAGTTCCGATCACCGTAACTGACAGTAGAATCCGACCCACAGTTGACGTAAAACTTCTCAGGACGGGAAAGAGTGTGACGGGAAAGAAGAACAAACACCACCATCTTCATAAACAGAGAAACAGAGTTCCGAAAACAGAGATTCTCCATAAGCTTGATGGAGAATGTAGAGAGTGTGAGAGAATTAGTGAGGTTAATAATGGATGAAGAGACGTGAAGAGGGTTGAAGAAGAAGATGAGATTGAAAGATTAACAAAGAATTGAAATGATTGGAAGTAGACTCGAGTTGACTTTTCAAGTCTTGGTCTTTTGTCCCGTGAAACATCATCACACACACACTCTTTAATCTTTACCTTACGCTCTCTAAAACTGACTAGTCAATATTTTCTGTTCTCTACTTATTTGTTTGGTTTCTTTTAGGTTTTAGCACATGATACCTTTTCTTTTCTTAATTTATTCGAAATTGTTTAATACTATATATTCACTGGCTTTGTAATGCTATAAGGTAAGTAATTTGATTAATACTATCGAATTTTATTTCTTTGTTAATCAAAATATCGAAGTTCATAATTTGGAAAAGAGAAAAAAACACATCATATTGTTTGGTATCAGTTTCATGGTTATTTATTTGTATCATCTTGAAAATAAGAAAATAATGTAGAACAAGACATCATCTCTTAAAGTGGTTCTGATCTATACCTACCCTCGTCTACTTGCATCTTTTATTGATAAATCTCTCGTTTCTTTCATCTTAAATGCGTGTATACTTCTGTTCAGATTTACTGATTTGATTATTTAAGAGTTTCATATTACTTTGGTACTTGATTTATTTTGTCATGTAAGAAATATTTTCATTAGTAGGAAAATGTTCTTATACCATTATGTGGTCTTATGGTAAACCTAATTTTGTTAAGATTGTTAAACCATAAGAACATTTTGTAAGCAACAAAATGGTAGTAACAAGAGTTTAGTTCCTAATGAGTTAATTAATGGATAAGTGATTCGTGTTTTACGAGGTTTCTCACTTTGTGGCTGTTTGAAAAATATATGTCAATGTAAAAACGCATTTCGAATTAAAGAAGACAAGTTTAATGCATCAACCAAGAACAAATTTAAAGTATGAATGAATGTTTTAAAAGTTTACACACTTGTCATTTCTGAACTTTGACGGATGATTGAGATTAAATGATAAAACTTAACAAGATTAAATAGCCTTTCTGAAGAAGTAGCCAAAATTTGGTGAAGAAGTAAACAAAATTTGAAGAGACAGAAAGTTTTCTTTATGCACCTATAAAAGCAGCTGCATCGCTGATCCGTAGGTAAAGTTTATAAATCTAATTTTTTATTAATTTTTTTTAACTTTTTCTTTTCGATTTAAAAAAAAAATCTGACCAATCGCAGGCCACTACATGTCGTGGGGCCCACGCTACAGTGACGATATGGGTTCAGTGGAGTGATCTCCCGTGATACAGGTTCACCTTCTTCTTCTTTTTTTATTATTTTTTGTCTCGAAAAAGCTGTGAACCTCCCCCTTCAACCTCTCAATGCGCTTGTTCTGAACGTTTTTGCACTATCCTAAAAACATCATTGTGCTATCCTAAAAACATCACCATCTAAAGAGAAACACATATAATGAGAGATATGTAAGCCAATGAACAAAACTCCAACTTAAAGTTCAAGATCTTTCACTTACAAAATTTTTCAAAAATATTTCTACAACTATGAATGTGTGTAATCAATCAACCCTTCTTATAGTTCTATTACATAACTAGTTTAGATATTAAAATTCTTAGGGTTCATGTAAAACCTTATTTACATGTGGGATCAGAATAATGGTTATAAACATCTTGTTAATCCAAAAAGTACAATAAATTTATGTTTTAGATCAATTTTTAGGTAACACCTATTATATATAAATTTAATTTTAATCTGTGCGTGTACAACCTATAAGAGTTTACGGAAATTTTGAATCATATATTATTTGAGTATATTCTATTTCAAATATATTTTGGCCACAAGAACACATGTATTCAGAAATCATCAGCTTTTACAATATAAAAACATAAGTTTTTTAATAAATATTTCACCACAAGACGACTGTCTTATCCTTGTTATTATTAATCTAAAAAGATCTAGAGCCTATACTAGGCTTGGCCATTTTATCTCGATCCAAAGTATCTACTTAAACTCAAATCGGAAAAACCGAAACCGAACTATTATACAAAAATATCTGAGCAGGACTTATGAGTTTAGTATTTTGAACTTTGGTTATAACCCGAACTGAACCGAAATCCGAATTAGAATATGCATATATTCAAAATTAGTCAAATATGTTAATGTTTTAATATATATTTAAGGCAATTTAGATATTTTAGTGTATTCAAAATATTTTTGTAGTTTGTTTTATTTGTTATTTTGAATATTTTTCGTTAATTTAGATAGTTTAACGAATTTTCGATTAGATTTGTAAAAAATTAATATATTTTTAAAAATATTTGTCTATTTTGAGGTTTAAAAATGTATTTTGGATGATTTTAAATATTGGTTAAATACGATCGAAACCGAATCCAAAAAGAATCGGAACGAATTTGATCCGATAATTAGTAAAACCTGAACAGATAATTAGTAAAATTGGAATGATACTCATGAATATAACATCAAAAATCCAAAAATTCAAATCACCTGGATAGAGGCCGAACGGGCCAGTGCTCAGGCCTAACCTCTGCCTTTAAAAATAGTCCACAATCTTACTTAAGGGGTTATTCTTGTTCATCGGGCCAATAGCTAAAAAGGCCTAAGACCCATATTCAAATAGTCTTTTCTTAGGGTGAAAATATTCCATTTCGTTTTCTATTTGTTCATTCTGGAAAATTAGGGTTTGAGTAGTGTCTCTCTTCGTAGTTCAGAAAAAAAAACGTAGTCTCTCTTCTTTCGAGATGGGTGGAGGAAACGCACAGAAATCGAAGATGGCTCGTGAGAAGAACTTAGAGAAGGCAAGGCAGGCCGGAAAAGGTAAACCGAACATAACATGACCTGATTAATTTAACATTTTTACCAAAAAAAACATGACCTGATAAATTTAGTGTCTGAGAGGATGGATCAAACCCATATAGCGATTTTATGCTGTTTGATCCGAAAAATTTGAGATTTCACCGATTCGGTTTAGGGATTTTTGATATATTTTTTGTGTTACAGGCAGCCAATTGGAAGCTAACAAGAAAGCTATGTCCATTCAGGTGATCTCCTTTGCTTACTGTTTATTATCAAATTTGTAACAAGATTTCAATTGGAGGTTCTCTCATGTTCTTGGATTAAATAACTTAGCCATTTTGTTTTCTTGTTGTAACACTTATGTATGGACTCGGTTAAGCAACTCCTCTGATTGAATACTGAGTTGGGTGTTCTGTATATTCAATAACATGTTGGTGTATATATACAGTGCAAGGTTTGTATGCAAACATTCATCTGCACAACATCTGAAGTGAAATGCAGGGAGCACGCTGAGGCCAAGCATCCCAAAGCCGATGTTGTCGCTTGTTTCCCTCACCTCAGCAAGTGATGAAACTATTATATCTCGCAAAAAAAAAAAGGATTCCTGTGTAAATGTATGGATCCTTCTCTTATGTTTGTATCATTCAAGTGTCCGGTCAACAAAGCTTTGGTTCTGTTTCTCTTGTTTACTAAAGACTTGTTTCAACAATAAGTCTCATACTATTATTATGGTTATACTATGAAGCTTGTTTGGAACTTCTTTTCGTGTTTTTCAATATTTGCTTGTGCTTTCAGTTATGTCTATAAAAGTGGGGTATAAACAACAACAATTTTGATACAATAACTTGTGTGATTTAAGATAGTGTTACACAACATTACAATGTTTGGTTCAAAAGAAACAATGGATGGTTTTGCTATACGAGGAATTGCTTACTAAGGCTTCTTGCGGTGAGTCTGTCTTGTCTTGATAATCATACCTAAGAAGCTTATCGAGAAAATTAATGGCATGCAAAATTGTTGGAAATGGATGATATCTCCAGAAGACTTATCAAATAAGGAACTTTTCTCACGAAGTTGGTCCAATTCAACATTGATTGGCATCATTAGTTCGACACGAGAGCTCGGTTTCACATCCCATTAATATCAACCACAGTAATCAAACCAACTATACATAAATTTAGTGTTTTCACTCCATTTGATTTGTCGCTGATAAACTCAATGAGCCACATATAATCTGTGTCAAATTTAATAAAGACATTATCAATTATAATCTTATAAGACTCTGGAAAATCATGCTATCAACATGTTATCTGGCACTAGTTGATCCACTAAAGATCCAAAAAATTGATTGTGATAAAAATAGTTAGATTAAAGTGACCATATATTATTTAAATGTACATAATATATAATATTCATCAAACCATTTGATTTATGCCATCAGAAAACAGTGATATAGAAATCAGGATTGATATATCTATTGAAATTTTAATTTATTTTGTTATTGTTAATCTATTAATATCTTAGTATTTTGTTTCTAGTTTACTGTAAATTTTAAAATCAACTTTACAATAGTTTTTTGTTTTATTATTTATAATTTCAAATTTTTATAATTTTAAATCTTTATTTATTATAAAATTTAGTCAGAAGTTTTTTTGAAGTTAAGCATATCAAATAAAAGTTTCAAAACAAATTATTATTTTTGTAAAATTTAAATATATTTTTTAAAAATGTGAATTTTGGGTGTTTTACGTTTTCAATAATATATATATATATTAAGTTTTATTTACGATTTAGTCATGGTCAATCTAATAATATGGTAACTCAGGAAGTGGTCCGGTTTAGTATTTGATGGATTCTTTTACTCTAAAATCATGTTCTTAGGGAATCTCCTATTGTCACCTTCTTATTTCAACTCAAAATATGATTGAGTTTTGCTAATTCATAATTTTTTCTTTAGAAAACATTTATTAAATATATTATATTATTAATATTTACTACTAATTTTAATAATGCTTCTTATTGTAAAATTAAAAAAAAAATCCGAATAATAATTGTATTCAAAATAAATATTTTTTATGTAAACAATTTTAGTTTTTAATCGAACACAAAATTATTTGTATGAATCTAAAACTGTATTATTGAAACTATTTATAATTTTATTAAGGTATAAAACATTTAACTTTATTAGACGATAATATTTCCTCAAATTTGATGCACAAGTGTTAATAAACACTTTTTTCTTAGATAATGTACCATTATGATTTTTTTTTCAAAATGAAAAAACATTAAAACTGTTCTTAATTATTTAACAAATACTCCCACCATTTTTAAATAATGTATATTCTAGAGATTTCACACTTATTAAAAAATACATAAAATTTTGACAATGAATGTATTAATTTCTGTGTTTACCTATTTCCTAAAAGGTGTTAAGAGAGATATACGGAGTGATAGATGTGGTGCATCAGAGGAATCTATAAATCATGTTTTCTTTGAATGTCTACCGGCAGTACAGCTTTGGGCACTATCAACAGTCCCAACACATCCAGATCACTTTCTAGGACAATCTTTGTTTGCGAATATTGACTATTTATTTTGGAGGGTTAAGCCAACAATGAAGGATCATCATTTTGCATGGATACTTTGGTATATATGAAAAGAAAGAAATAATAAAGTATTTAGTAATCTAGATATGGACACGAGGGATACTCTTCAAAGAGTTATGACTGAGTCTTTACTCTGGACGGAAGCCCAACAGGAAATAGCTCAGAAACTAAATCAGGTTACACACACGGCTGATACGGTATTGCCGATTAGATCGGGACGATGGTGTTTCAAGGATGGATTATGGAAAATAGAGGATACTTTTTTGTGGCAAAGATGGCATAGCACCTTGGAAGGCTTTGAAGGGTTATTGGGAGCTAGAAATACACGAGCTAGTCAATCCCCGTTGCATATAGAGGAGTAAACCTTTATATGGGCGATGGAGTGCATGAGGAATTTAAGGCAATATAACGTTACATTTGCAACAGATTGTTCTCAATTGGTGAAGATGGTTTTGGAACCAGAAGAATGGCCGGCTTTCGCAAGTTACTTAGAAGACATCAAGAGTCTGAAGAGAAGTTTCAACAGCTCAGAGATTATTCATATACCACGGACGCAAAACAACATGGCAAATCGCTTAGCATGCAGTGCGAGGCAACATACGTCATTTACTGTCCATATAGATACAGAGCACCCAGCTTGGTTTACAGAGTCCACATGAGTCTGTAAAATGGTCGATAAAAAAAACATATTTCCTATGTGATGCAGAGAATATTTGGATATATTCTAAATATTATTATTATTTATTAATAGGATATTTACTATTATTCTTTTAAGGTTTTCCTATATTAAATTAGATTAGGGTTTTCTAAGATTAGTGATTTATTATAAATAGGCATTCAAGCCTAAAGTTGTATTCAGTTTTATGATGAATTAATAAAAGAGAGATTTCGATACGAGCTTTATAGCACGGAAAAAAAGTATTTCCAAACCCTAAAGAGGTTTTTATGAACCACTGAGAAGAGTATTCTCAACCCTAAGAGCTTTTAATTAAGCACTGTGAAGAGTATTCACAAAACCTAGAAGCTTCCGCTACATCACTATGATTTTTAAATAATCAAAATTCAGTAAAGACGATTAATATTTTTTGGAATTTACAGTTTCTGATTATTACATATATTGAAAAGGTAGAAACAAAATTTTTATCTAAAACATGGATCATTATGAAACAGAGGGAATATTTTATTTGTTTTTGAAATCTGATTTTGAACAAAATAAATGTATGGACAACACACATGTTAAATAAAGATTGTTTATTTACAACATACAATTAGTTAACAAAATTTTAATCTAACTATATCATATTTCAAATCTGATTCATTTTTTGGGATTATCATTGCTCTGAATATCTTTAGAGTTGTTTGAAAACATGGATAACAATATAAATGAAAATTGTTTGGAAGTATAAATAGCAGATTAAATATTTTTTATTTATACATTTAGCCATTCCATTTATAATAAAATAATTATTTAATTTTTGTTTTTCTTTTAATTTATAGATTCTGCCACTAGATTTAAAATCAATTTAAATTAGTTAATTCTAATGGTTGTTGTTCCTTTGTGGTGAAAGTAAAAATACAAACTAAAATAAATAGTATATTGTATAAACAATATTTAAATATAGTATTAGCTTAATTAGTTTAGTAAAATATAAGTATTTTGAGAGTTCAATTTTCAAGAAACAAAATATCGTTAAAATAATAATAATTCATTGAAAATTAATGCAAAATTTTAATAAGATTAAGTATGCTTTTTCATTTTAAAATTAATTAACAAAAAGCAACAAATTAATATGTGAATAATACAATTACATCAAATTGCATCAAGTTATAAGTTTTTATTATAATATTTTCTACAAATAAAAAAATTATTATCAAATATATATGTTATAACATAATATATTTTACTCTATGTAAACTACAAAACATAAAAAAATTATACATGACATTTTTTTTATAAAAACAGTGGTTTATGAATTTACATTAAACACAAATTAAATCAAATAGCCACGCAGATCAAGTTCTAAGACTTAATTTTGCTGCTGTGGTATATTTGGGTCTCACAAGGCCTATTAGGTTAATTATAATGAATTTAACATATATCTCACTAGTTATAGTCCACATTACTTTTAAATTTTATTGTACTCTAATCATCATGCACATACTTTCCAAAGAATGTATACTTTTGGAATCTAGAAAATAATTGAAAATTAAATGTTTTGGAATTTTAAAACATAAATGAAAAATTAATATTTAATTTCTAAAAATACCAAGTGAGATATTTATCCGATAAGAATTGTCTTGTCTCATGCAAGTGGAAGTGCCTGGATCGACCCACAAATACACGTGTCATATTATGCTCCAAAAATATACAAATATCCAAAATGAAGAAAAACTGATGGACCATCCATCCATAAACTCATGGTCCTCCACTCTTTTTAAAGGAAACAAGAATAAATAAAGTAGGGTTGTAGGGAGAGAGCAAAATGTAGTAAAGGGACCCAAAAGTGGAGAAACAGAGCAGACTAAAGTGGGAGACAGTTGTCTTTTGAAGATGTGTTGTTCCATGTCCAGTCCACAAAACAGTTTTGCCTCTTGTCTGCAACTAGGAAACCTATCCAAATCTTAATTCACATTTGAACATTTATACAAACTAATTATATGTTCAATCATTTTGTTAAGGTCTCTAATAATCCGTTCGGATAGCATCTGGACGATTAATCAGACGTATTGACTAACAAACCGTTACCTTTCTACTAATCAGCACCAAAATCAAAACATTCAGATGGCTTAAGCCTTATTCTAATTTATTTAATCTTAGCTAAGCAAACAACTTATACAAGAAAATCAAGAATTGGATGATAGGGAACCAATAAATCCATGGATTAAGAAATCAGAAAGAAGGAGAGAAGACATGTCCATTTCTCCTTTAGTTTCTTCTGTCTTTATATCGAAAACAACAACAACAATGCACCAAGGAAAACAGAAACAGAATGTTTTTGAGTTTTTTTCGCCATCGTCCTAGTTTTCAAGTTTCACAGAGATGGAGCAGAAGCAGAGGAGTTCATCAGTGTGGTCGGACCAAGTGGGGGATCCTTTCCATCGCAGTTCTTGTTGCTGTTATCGCCAAGAACAGTGCTGCTTCCTGAGCTGCTGTTAGAAAGAGAACCAAACGTGGACTTCTGCAAGACGCCTGTTGGAGAAGAACCAAACTTGGGACTATTCGTCGTGCTGTTTAGTACCTCACCGAGAGGACCTCCCATGGAGTTATTATTGTTACCCCATGAGATCGGTATCCAGTTATTCGTCTTTTTCTCTGGCTCAAGAAACTCAGTGTTGACGCCTAACCTCATGTGGATAGCAGGGTCAAACTCACGGGATAGCCTTAAAGGAGAGAGAGCAAGTTTATCTTGAGCAGGGGAAGATGGAGCCATGGGGATTGACATTGAGAGCTGAGTCCAATCTGATTTCAGCTCTTCTGTCCAGGAATCATCGACATTGGAGTTCTTTGCTTGGTTGCTGAAGTCAAGATACGATCCAAAGCCTTTGGAGGAGTTTGCGTAGGAAGGTTGTTTGTGGGAGGGGTTAAGCAACGAGTCAGAGGAGATGAGACCGAACTCGAAAGGGTTACTGCTTTGTTTCTGATGAGATTCCTTCGATTGTAAGTTTACTGTGGCAGGAAAAACGGAAGCCCCGAGAGCATTCTGAACTCTGTCACTGCAACAACAAACCAAAAAAAAAAAACATTTAACATTTTCGCAATATATGTTATATAATATTTTTGGACCTCATTGACTCAAGGGAAGGAGTGTGAATAATTCGTAAAAAATCATCCACAACACGGGGAATCCTAAGCCTCAATTAATAAGGAGTGGTCACAATCACAAAAGATGTGGTAATAATGTATGTGTGGGTCTACTTACTGATAAACCAAAGAAGAAGAAAATGTATGAACAATTGAACATTAAAAACTTAGGAATATGCAAATATGTTATATCAAAAAGGAAAAAAAATATTTAAAACTTTATTGACCTGTTAGCCATAGAAGGATTGGCAAGATGATGAGTTCCAACGGCGGCGAGGCTATTGTTATTATCTGATCCACGCATCGCAACAACCGTAGTAGTCGCTGCTACGGCCGCCTTGGACGCGGCAGCAGCAGCATTAGTATTGTGGCCATTTTGGCCTTCCACAGGCTTTCTTGAACGATGGCGGCCTCTGTTAATGTGTCGTTCACAGTACTTTTGGTCGGGAACAGCATCCCTCGAGCACCGCCATTTCTTTCCATCTGTCCGGCGACATCTCCCGGGCTCGGGATCCATGTTGCCGCCGGAAAAGCCCAGATGAAAAGAGCCCCATCCAACTACATAATAAACGCACACCAAAAGGAATAAAAGAACATGAATATTTAATAAACTTTAATGTGCAAAGAACAAGATTCTTGGCTAATGTTTGTCATTAAAAAGGAATCAAGAAGGATATCTGTATTAGCTTCTGTTTGCAGCTTAGAGAAATAAATTGAAAATGAAAGATAAGAAAAGTAGGAGCTTACAGGAATTAGGAGGCAAGGATCCATAAGGGAAAAATGATTTTTTGAGAGAGAGGAGCAGACTAGATGGCACAGGGACATTGGCTGTGATGTATTTGTAGATCAAAGCCTGTTGCTCTAGCTCAGCCCATTGAGTCAATGAAAAAGGTCCTTTAGCTCCTGTCAGCAAGCTTCCGTGCATGCTGTTTGTGTTCATCATTCCTCCTAAACCATATCCTGACACAAACCCAAAACCATATCTAAAATATTTAAATATGACATAAACCCATTTCATAAAATCAAGCTCTAAGCAAAACCCATATAGTAACTTTTAAATTTGACAAAAACACATTTTTTTGTGTGAACTGAGAAAAATACATTTCAGATAATCAAACTCATAGCTAAACCCATGTAGTCTAGGATAGTAAATATCTCAATATTTCTTTTTATTTTAAAACAGTGTATTTCATTCAATCAAATCTCCAGGCAAAAAAAATAACATATGAAAAGTAACTTAGGTAAAAAGAAAAACAGAAGTACTTTATTTCAGACCTGAGTTTCTACCGTACTGAAGATACGGCGAGACATCTGATTTGTCGGAAGCAGGGGAGAAGCTAAGCATCTGTTCTTGCCTGCGAGGATCGACGGAGGTAGATCTCAAGAGAGGTATGCCTTGATGAAACGACAGAGTCTTAGCTGCAGCCGAGGAAGAAGAGAATCCATCTATTGATGTTCTTGAAAGCTTCGAGCTCCTCCAGAAATCTTCACCGTCAAAACCGGATCTTTCTTGCTTGTTTCCGAAACCAGATCCGAGTTCTGTTTGACCCGGAGGCCCGTTTTCATGACCCGAAACCGACCCTTGGACTCGAACTCCAAGATCCATTAAATGGATGCTAGAAGCAGACAGAAAAGAGCTAAGTACTCACTACAGAGGTTTTGCCCATGGGAGGTAATCGCTTGAGCTCAAGAGTGAAGGGAGAGAGATAGAGACAGAGGGAGAAGAACGAGGCGAAGTTTTTATTTTCTTTATACCGTAGATATTATTTATTTATTTTATAAAATAAAACAAAAATAAATAGTAATAATTGAGGTAGTGAGAGAGTATCATATAGCTTTGGGTGGAGACAAAGAATGGTACCGCAAACACAATCAAGATCTTGAACAAGTTATAACATATTTATTCATGTTCTTAAAAAGAAATAATTTTTTAACCATAAAAAAAGGAAATATTTCAAAAAACGAACAGAAATTAGAACGGATAGTAATTATATTTTTACAACTATTCATTTTTTATATTAATTTTGCCTCGTTAAAACATTAATATATAATGGAAAGAATTAAATAGATTTGGTTACTTTAGTGACATTAAGGAAGATAATTATAGTGGAAGCAACATGACGTTCTTAAAGATGAAAGACATGTGGACACCACGTGAGACATGTCTCTACGACGACTCTACTTCAACTTCAACCCCTTAAGAAAGGAATTTCATTTGCCTTTTTTTTTGCTTTTCGTAACAAAATATCTTTAAATGTTGTAAATCAGCGCAATGCGATTGTTAAAAAGCTATAAGCCAGTTTAGCAAACCACAAATTATAAATATCATTACCAAAAAGAAATCTTATTATATAAAGTTTGGTTTTCAAAATTATTAATTAACATGACCGCGACACACGACGGTTATATATTTTAGATTGCGACATGTGTACAATATATTTAACATTTATATAATAAGAATGATTTTCCTATTTTCCTACTTTCATATTAAAGAAAAAAATAATTTTCTTATTTTCCTACTCTTTGATTTTCTTATTTTCCTACAGAAAAAAGATATTTTTTCTATTTTTTACATTTATTTTCCTATTTTTTTACTTTCATATTAAAGAAAATATAATTTTCCTATTTTCCTACTCTTTTATTTTCCTATTTTCCGATTTTCATAATAAAGAAATGATAACTTTTCTATTTTTACATTGATTTTCAATATATATATATAATGATTAAAAATAAATATCTTATTATATAAAGCTTAGTTCTTCAAAGTTACTAATTAACATGATCATGACACTTGAAAAATTTATATTTAAGATTATGACATGTTTTAATATGTTTTTAAAAATATAATTACATCGGAAAATAGTTTATTTAATACTATTTTCCTTTTCTAAAATCCTAATCTTATTATATAAAGCGTAGTTTTCAAAGTTACTAATTAACAAGATCGCGACACATGGCAGTTATATATTTTAGATTGCGACATGTGTTAAAATACAAAGCCAAATTAATTATTATTTTTTTAAAACAAGTAATTATCCTTTTTTTACAAAACATATATACCAAAATAAATTTGTGTAATATTTAAAACTAATTTTCCTATTTTTCGTACTCTCATAATAAAGAAAATAAAATCTTATTAAAAATCTTATTAATTTGTTAAAATACGAAGCCAAATTAATTATTATTTTTTTAAAACAAGTAATTATCTTTTTTTTACAAAACCTATATACCAAAATAAATTTTTGTAATATTTAACATTGATTTTCCTATTTCCTACTTTCATAATAAAGAAAATATAATATTTTTAAAAACAAATCGTGAATATATTTTTTAAAACAGAATTTTTGTTTTATACAGATCTTATATACTAAATTTAATTTATACTATATTTAACACTAATTTACTATTTTCCTACTCTCATAATAAAGGAAATATAAACCATAAAAAATGTCAAAGACTGTTTAATGTTAATTTTTCCTTACAAACCTAAATATTTCACATGATAAAACAATTTATTAAAAAGGTAATAGTAATTTTAGTTTAAACATAAACTATACCAAAACTAATTTGTAAAACTAATTTATTTTGTAATTTATTTAAAACTAACCAAAAAAGGCAACTTAAACAAAAAAAATGTCAAAGATTATTTAATGTTAATTTTCCTTTTTAAGTCCTAATTAAAAGAGAACATAACCCAAGAGGGACTATAATCATTCAAACCTCTATATATCGAAGTAAACTCTAATAGATTATTTTCATTTTCATGATTTTCAATAATATCAACAATAAATAAATTATTATTTAGGAAAATGTTGATAAAATATCTAATAGACCAAAACTTATACAAATTATTAATATTCATTAATTTAATTACTTTATTTGCAATGATAAGCTATAAGTCGTTCACATAGACGCATAGTTACCAAATTGTATGTAGAGTCTTAGTTGAGTCTGTAAGTCTATGATAAAAAATCTATAAACTCTTTATACACAAAAAAATGTAATAGGTTTAGTTTTAATAATATTTAAATTATATATATGTTAGAAAAATAACTCATTTTTAGCGTTGATAGTAGGATAGTATATCTAATTTTATAGTAAAAACTACTACAAGAAGGTTATTAGAAAGAAAATACATTAACTATAGTTTAAGAAGAGTCAATCAAATTTTTAATTTTATTTTTAATGAAATTTCTAAAATTCAAAGATTGGCCCTCTATTCGAGAGTAAGCGAATTATTTTTATAATATTCACTATTTTGAATACATTAGTAATATTTCAGTGACTTCAACATGACTTACATAGCAATCTGGAGATGTATTTTTTGAATTTCTTTTGTCATCGCAATCAGGTAATAATATATGTTCCATATTTAATTTGTCAGTGCACTGCAAATAAAAAGAAGAATAAAAATTGAGTTAACGATGATATTTAGTATCAAGCAGAAAAAATAAAATGAAAAATTGATTAAAGTGTAGAGTGTGTACCTTATGGTATTCTTCAACAAGTTTCAGACACTTTGTGTTACGTGGATCCACATTTCCATAATTTCCTTTGCAGTTTATCTTCAATGACTAAAAAAATTGTATCCATTGTTTTATCATTTAAGGCTATAACAATAATAAAAAGATTAAAGATAAACTTAGGGTCAGGATTAATTCTTCAACTATAAAATTCTCAAGCGCGACAAATGACAAAATTAAGTATTGCGTATATTTTATACCTTGTAGAGTTCATCAGAGATTAATGACATTCCATGAGAAAAGGGAATACGATAGTTTTCTTCAAATTCAGGATATGTTACAGGGTTTCCGAGCACATAACCCTGGTTTTTGTACAAAGTTGTATAACTAAAATTTTAGTGATTGAAAATATGATGGATACCTTTTTCAAAAAAAAAAAAAAATATGATGGATATAAAATAAGAATGAGTTGAAAGTAATGACCTGTAGATTTATTGGAGGTTCACAACATTTATAGTTTCCTGCATTACAGTGTCAGTGTTGTTAAAAACGCGAGGGAATATTAGATCGATTGATTTGATAAATTAACATACCCTGTGATATTTCTTGAACGAGTGCCGGAACAGTCTTACCGGAATAAGAATCGCCAGTGGCGTAAAAAGGGTTGGAGAAAAACTGTGGATGCTTGCTTAACCACTGCCCAAAAAAAAACAAAAAAAATGTTTATTTTCTAATGGACGAGCTAATTAATCGCTGGTAGAATAAAATTCTATACTGCTTCGAATAATATAATAGATGTGCTAGGCTTAAATGTGATGGGCTACATCTCCAAGATCGATAACTTTACACCACAAGAATTACAATACATACAAAAACCTTGAAGGCACAAAGACAAATGGTTAAAAGTTTGTCATATTACCTTTTGAAGAAACTCATGGATCATCTTAGCTTCATTTGTGTCACTAGTTTTACCAAGTGGAGTTCTTGAATAGGAGAAGCCAGCTCCAACTGGTTGATCCAAGTATATTATGTTTGCCACCTAAAAATGTGATCAAATTTTTTTAAAAAAATCAAAAACAGACTGGGTTTGTGATCGACATATGAACGTACTTTCCGCTACCTGCGTCCATGAATATGCAGTAGACACCAAAGAAACGAGGCTTCCATTGTAAACCTCAACCTTCACAGCCACCGGTCCTGTTTTTTTTTGTTCTTACCACTTTTAACATATCACTGAAAATGGTGCTTAATTAGAGAAAAAAAATGATATTTTATAGATTTACCGTTCTCCATAAGAAGGCCTTCGAGAGAAGAGCATCCAGGTCCTCCATTTAACCATAAAAGAAGAGGATCTTCGCTTGGATTCTTCTCAGATTTGATAAAGTAGTAGAACAACTGAATGTTCTCCTCCTCGCCAATACCAATGTACCTTTCGTTCAGAAGAATGGGTAATTACTAATTGCAAACTTAAGTACAAATTATTATATTGGTAACAACAAAAAACCATTTTACAAACCCGGTTTCAAGTTCGAAAGGAAGAGGGCCTTCAAAACCAGGAAGAGACTTGACGATAGAGCCAGAATCTGCCTGATGACTGAAGACTAGTAAAAGTAGAAGCAGAACCTTTAGTAGTACCATACTCATTCTTTTTTTTAAATTTCTTAATACTAAATTCCCCTTACTGGAATAGATACGTATATATAGATAGCATTGCGCTGATATACTCGTTGGTCCACGTTGAAGAAATGGTTTGCTATGCAGCAACCATTTTGAGAATCACGTGGTTGGTGGCAGCAACCATCACATCAGAACTACAGTATAACACTATTCCATAATGATAAGATAGTGTGACTGCTGTTTACGTTTTTATTCCTTCCCTTTTCTTGGTACTCATTCTAGCTCAAGCCCGTTAATGGGCTTTTAAGGAGAAGAAGCCCATTATCCCAATCAATTCGTAGCGAATTCAATCCGATCCGACGAATCCAATTGGATCCCATCTGATCTAGCTCTTCACGACGGAGAAGGCGATGACGACGATCTTAGATTGAATTTGTATCATCGAAGGCTGGATCTGGAACGATTCTGTGATGATGGTTATTAAGGGAGGAAAGTGCAAGGAGGAGCGTAACCGTAAGAAGAGAAAGCACGAACAAGTAACAACGAGCAACATGGTTCTGAAAAGCCTTCTTCGTCCAGCAAGGTACTTTCACGGTAGTATAATGACTAACCGCTGTTTCAATCCCAACAAGCCTCGTAGGAGGCCTTGTTTGATATGCGCTAGTTTCCACCACGTTACAAAAAAGCATCATTGCTCGATGAACAAAGATTGTTCTGATAAGACGACGACATCGTCAGTTTGTTTGAGATGCGGAGGCTTAGGACACGACATGGGTTTGTGCAAGTACGAATATACGGAGGATGATTTGAAGAGTGTGCAGTGTTATGTCTGTAAGAGGTTCGGTCACCTGTGCTGTGGAGAGGCTTGTGATTCGTTGTGGGATGTGTCTTGTTACAGATGTGGTCAGTTGGGTCATACTGGACTGTCCTGTGGTAGACACTTCGAGGGAGATCCCGAGATAGAAAGTGGATTTGCTGCTTCTGCAGCCAATCAGGATGATCTCGAGAAGGAGAAGAAGAAGAAGCAGAGGTTAGATGGAGAAGGGGTTGCAGATTCTACTCCTCATGAATCCAACAGGACTATGATGAAGAAGAAGAAGAACAAGAGAAAGAAGAAGAAGAATAACAAAAACTCGGAACAGCATGTGACTGCTCATGAATCCAAGGGGGAGAAGAATGATGGAATCTTGGAACAACATTCTACTCTTCCTGAATTCAACAGGAAGACCAAGAAGAATAATGTTGAGTTGAAACCTACCCATGAATCCAACAGGAAGAGGAAGAAGAACAAGAAAGCTAAAGATGAAAAGACTCTTATAGCAGAGAAACCAAATCTTAGGAGTGGTTGGATAACAGAGGATTTGGAAGAAAATCCTTTCCACAGAGGAAATATCAGGAGGCTGAGTTCGCCCACTGCAGCATCGGGTCAAGATCACCATATTTTACCTGTTTCGCCACCGGGTCATAACCACAGATTGCACGCTGCACATATGGGTCATTACTACGGATCACCAAGATTCATTTCTGGTGGGCATTATTACCCGGATTCTCACTCAACTACACCGTATGATAGAAACCGTACAGATTCATCATTTGAGTATAATGGGCATCTCTCGGATCCTCCACCTTCAAGACTGTGGGAGCATAACTATCCCCCTACCTCTCCCATTGCACCATTAGGTCATAGCCACCATCGGTTACCCTTTACTCCACCGGGTCATGGCCATAGGTCATCAACATTCAGTTCTGGCGGGCCTTATACGGGTTCTCTGTCCACATTACCATCCAGTGGTAACCGTAGATATTCATCATTCGAGTCTAACAGGCATCCCTTGGATCTTCCATCTTCAAGGCTGAGGGAGAGATACTATCCTCCTACCTCTCCCATTGCATCATCAGGTCACGACCACCATCTGTTACCGGTTACACCACAGGGCCATAACCACAGGTTACCAACATTCAGTTCTGGTGAGCATCTGTCGACCATACCACTACATGGTGAAAACCATAGAGATTCATTCTTTGAGTATAATGGGCGTCACTTGGATCCTCCATTTTCAAGGTGGCAGCCTCATTATCATCCTACCTCTCCCATTACACCAGCAGGTCATAATCACCATATGTTACCCAGTACATATATGGATCGTAACCATATGTTACACAGTACATATGAGGGCCATAGCCAGAGATCACCAACGTTCAATTCCGGTGGACATTACTCGAGTCCTCTGTCAAGCACACGATATGGTGGATACCATAAAAATTCACCATTCGAGTCTAATGGGCATCTCTCGGGTCCTTCAACTTCAAGATGGCATTCTTATTATCCTCCTACATCTTCACATCATCATCATCAGGAGCAGAACATATATGATCATGCACCCTCAAGGTATGGTCCGCCCCACCGCTACGGCGAATTTTCAGGCAACTATGAACGGTGGTAGTACCAACTGATATTGGTGTTCATGAAATCTATTACGCTTGATGGTGTTTGTTGGGATCAAAGGTTAGGTTACCTAGACCTGGTGTATTTAATTCGATATTTGGGGCAGCTTCTTGTATTCTGCTCTTAAGTAGTTTGTGCAGTTGTCGCTTGTTTAAGTAAATGTTTAAGCTTTTTTTCTGATTTATGAGGGATAGTTTTGATGCCAATGCAAGGAATCAGATTCTATAGCTGTTCAGTTATAATCAGATTCTATAGTTCAAATCATCATTACTGAATACTATTTGTAGACATTGAGATGTTTGAACACAGAAATGTGTCCTCTAGTTCTTTTATATCATGTATTGGAACGTCACTTGTGCGGGCCAAAGGCAAGTTGTTCGTGTGGTGCTCTTCTTTTGGTCGCACAAGTGGTCGTTGCAGATGTTATGAAGAAATGTCTTGCCCTTTAGCACCATACTTGTATTGTTTTTCTTGAGAGACGGTAATAATACTATGAATTTTTAATGAAAAGGCTTCTAAAGCAAAGTAGTAATGTAAACATACTTAGTATTTATGTGCTAAAAAAAACATGCTTAGTATTTGATATTTTTCTTTGGGTTTTCGATGAGCAAGAAGTAGTGACACAATTTTAGTTTTGCGTTGGGTTTATCTGTCAATGGAGCTGATTTCAGTTCTAGCAACACGAACCCTTGTGGGATTTCTCCTACTTTATGCCATTCGTTAGACACTATGGACTCCATTTGATGATTGATTTTTTGATAGAATTTGAGAAGCATTATAGTGATGTAATGTGCCATAACTAAAATATCGTATTTTTCTCAAATAATATATAATTTTCCCTTTAGTTTTCAAAAGTCATTTGATCAATTACCCTTTATTCTAATGTATGTTGGACGAAGATCAATTTTTAGTATTTTTGTTGACCCTTATGCAAATGATAGAATCATAGAAGATACAATCTTACAAGTGATTACAACGAGCGGCATTATTTATTACTCCTTCCGTATCGTAAAGTGGAGTTTAAGCATTTTGATTTTATCCCAAATAAGTGATGTTCTCACAATTCTAAGTAAAATTTAATGTTATTTGAAAATTTTGACCAATTATAAAATGTTGCATATTTTTCTTATTGGTTGTATTAGTTTTATTTAATATAGTCAAAGCAAATTACATAAAAGTTTGTATTTTCTTAATATTTGTGCAAAAACCTAAAACACCACTTAAAATGATACAGAGGGAGTATTATAAAACTAAACTTGCGTTAAAGAACCAAACATGTACGTCATCAACCACAGATAAGAAAAATAAGCATTAACAACAAAAACTAGATAAAGGATAAATTAATGATCTTTCCTATTTGGCGCATTTCCATGAGGAGATCGCGAATCTCGAATCATCTTTTCTTTTGATAGTATTCCTGCTAACCTTCACAGCAAAAGTTTAAATATATTAACAGAACATTTATAATCATGTAAATATGAATGTATAAAGATATCAAATGCGAAATTTATGTCTCATACTTTATAAGAGCCTTTCCATTGGTCACTTCATAAGCATTTTCGTTACATCCCGACTCAAGATTGACTTTTGAAACAGGTTTCTTGAGAAGTTCATCTCCTATCTTGGCGAGAATCTCGAGATTCTCAACAGTAGAAATATCAACAGAAGCAGCATCTCCATTTAATGTATCATCCTGTACAATTGAAAGCGATTGTTATAAATATGCGACAAATAAAAAGGATAGAGAGCTGATTTTCCCACCTGGATTCGAATATAGTTGGCTTCAGAATGAAGAGCTCGAAAAACGGCAGAGAGATGAAAATCAACCATATCGGAACTAGCTTGCGTGAAAGCATCAATGAGAGGTGTAGAGTTGTCGTGTGTTAACCAACTCAACATTCCCCATCCAGCTACTTCATTTGCATTGAATTTCTCTTCTGATTTACGAGTTCCGGTTCCAAGAGAAAGCACAAGAAACCTTCCGTAATCATTTGGCCTTATGGGGAAAAAGTCACTGCTCCCTCTTGTTATTTCTTTTGTCACCTCCCCAATGGCCACCAAAGCCTATATTATATATGGTATAGTATTAGACAATCCTTCTATAGATATTAATGCCTGAATGGGTTTTCTTTTCGGTCAACTACTGCCCGATGGATATAACTAGAAGTTCCATATAAAATAAAACAAATGCTTGAACTTTCTACCCTCGTAGTTCAATGTTTTAATACAATTTATATTTTATAATAATGAAACCCCAGCCGGAAACATAAAGCAAATTTAAAATCTTCAAAGTAGATGCTAATTCAATTAATTAATTTATTCTAATTAATTTATTTTAATTAATTAGGAGTATTCCGAATCTATAAAAAGATTTGTTTTGAAAAAAATGTGTACTCTACGTATAGACCTTCTATCCAAGTATTCAAATGAGGTTTAAATTGTTATTTTATATCCGTGTGAAATTGATTGGAATCCAGATCGTTTAATTTTCCAAAATCCATCTTTCACTAGACCACTCATGTGTGGTTAATAGTTTATAAATATTGTTAAGATATAAGTATAGAAACGTGATATCTGTTTCATACAAACCGTACTACGCAGAGCCTTAACAATCAAGGCAATGAAATACTAGACTAAGTTGATACATAATTCCTTTTTACTGTTATTGCATAGATTCTTATTTAATAATGTTGAAAGCTACAATGACATTAATTTCATTTCTCTGGTAATTTACCGGATTGTTAGCTGCAACTCCCCCGTCAATAAGATTGTATTCTTTCACGTTTCCGGCTGAGTCATGGGTTTTGAAGAAATGGGCAGGCAAGTATGTAGGCGCTGCTGAAGTTGAGATTGTTATGTCAGCGAGGGTTGCGTTCTTGAGAGGATTTGTCTTCACCTGACAGATAGTTTCTTTATTGTATCAAAAGTTTTGTATATTTGAACATATCGTAGACATAAAAAGCAAAACAAACCTCGTAACTACTAAATATAGTAGGTTGAAGATGCTTTATATCGAAAGTTGGAATGACAACGTTAGTAAGTGTTTGATGCAACCTTGTATCACCCAGCTTGGCATGGATAAGTCGATGAAGGTATTCACCATCATACTTGGGACCAGTCAAAGACTTCACCAAGTTCTTGGTGGCAGAGAATGGGAAATGATCTTGAGGAAAGATTTTTGGGCAGTGCTCGAGATAAAATTCTTTAATCTCAGATGCCGCAAACAAGGGTCGGCCTTCCTTATTGGGAGCAGTTAGCATGGCGGTAACCAGACCACCGGTGCTTGTTCCTGCCATAACATCAAAGTAGTCTGCAAGTCTTGCTTGGTCTCCGTCCAGTTTCTGCACATCCATGTATGTATAGAGTTATATAATGTCAATAATTCCATTTAAAAGTATCAAATAAAAATATTACTCGTATTAACTCGAAAGCTCATTATTAGAGTTGACCAAATAGAAGTAAGTGTTCATACATGTGATATATCGTTAGGTAGGACAAATATACCTGAAGTTCCGATTCCAAAAAAGCAAGGATAGTGGCAGGAATAATCCCTCTAATGCCACCACCATCGATGCTAAGGATTGTGACTAAGTTTCCATAAGTTGGGGGTTGAAGAGGTGATTTTGGGCTCTCCATTTGCATCTAAAGAAGGCAGCTTATTGATACTTGAGAAGATATATCTTTGATTATAAGATATTATGTGGATACTTTTATTGTGAGATATTACGGGAGGTTAAAAACTCTGTGTATTTATAGGACGAAAGGGGCTGCTGTACCAACGTTCGACTAGGTCTTCATTCTTAGTATATTTTACTCGTCAAAGTAACTTGTAACTTCGTCCATTTGGAGCTCCAATCTTACTGGTTATTCAAATGGACTTTTCGTGAACTTCTTTTCTTCTTATTTGGACCATGTCAACCCTTTTATAACCTAACTAAAATATTTTATTGTTTAAAGGATATAAACTTCTGAGTTTCGGGGTTCTTGACTTCTTATGGTGTTATCACTTGAATACATGTTTCTTTTTTTTAATAATAACAGTAGGTTCAGATTCCTTATCATGAGAAATCACATCTACTAATGGGGAAACAAAACTTAAGACATCGGGAGTTTGCATTGCACACAGAGGTAGAAGCAATAAGATTGGTTAAAGAATATATGCTTTAACATTCAAATTGTCATCACTTTGGGCAACCACAAGCTTGGTCGAACATCGGAATAGAATTATAGGTGATCCAAACTCTTCAGATATACTATTCAGACTTCAAGATTTTCGATATTCCAAAGGAGTAAAACGGTATTGACGATTTTTTAGTTAAGAATGCTCATTTTTTTTAGAGTTCTTTGTTACATTGGTTATTTTATTTTGTTCTGATTATTTAAACTACTTCATACTTGAGTGATTAAATAGTCGTTTGATGCCAAAAAAAGCACGAGGAAGCACATCTAGCACACTCTTCTAGTCACCAAGAGAAGTTGTATTCATGTAAGTATTGTTCCCATGTTGTAATGTATTTGTCTAACATTCTCCAACAACGAAAGCAAGGTCAATCAGTCTCCGAAGGTACTTCTTTTAGTTCTTCTCATTATTATCGGGGTAGAGACAGCTGAATCATGAGAGTTTTGAAAATATCAAAGGCGGCGACAAATAGAAAATTACAAAATAAGTATATCCTTTCTTGCAAAAGTAAAAGTCATTACGGTTACAGCCGCCACGCCGCCACTCATTACCATCCCATTATTTCAACGTTCTTACGTCGACGGAATACACATTACTTGTATATTAAAAATCTCCATCTCTACTATATATTTTCCTCTAAAATAAAATGAAAAATTAAACAATAGATATAAATAATTTATCCGAACCCCATCCGAAACCGATCTAAAACCAACTGCTTTGGATCAATCAGGGTAAAGATAAATTGATGTTAAATATATTTGTTCAGGATCCGCGAATACAACTTCGGGTCCGGATCCTATCTGAGACATGATCGAGTTTCCGGAATTACAAAAAGTTTATTGTATATATTGTTATATTGGAATTTCAGTTTATTTTTGGTATTACATATATTTTTATAAGTTTTGAGTTTGATGTGTTTGCTAATAGTTCCCGCTAAAACAAAAAGACTTTTGTAAATATAATTCAGGTGTGAAGGGAAAATTACGTGTACTTTTCGGATCCTAGAGTCAAAATTCAAATAAATTTTCAGGTATTTTCAGGTCTTCCGATCCAGTTTGTGTACTTTGGATCTAGTTCGGATTCTAAATATCCGAACTGATTCATACCTGAAATGTAGCCAAAAATCATTGATATTTCACAGGTTTTCTAAACCAGCACCCGAAGCGGATGAGACATGATAGGAACCAATCCGAAACCGGATCAGTAAAATTAAAAGTACTTATTACGTCTTAATTTGCTTGATCCAAAAGATCTGGACATGATATAAACCAATCCGAATCAGATCAGAATATTCGAATGCCAAAATCTGATGTGGATGATAAACAAATTTAATTATAAAAGAAATTAAAACAGTTGAAAATAAAAAAAAGGAAAACAGTAGCATTCAAAGAATTATTCTGAATTTATTAAGTTTCTTAATATTACGGGAACTCCCACTTAGTTTTTATCTTAGTTTTCTTAACTTTTATTCTCTGTTTCTATATGTGATACTCCCTATATTGAAAAATAAGTGGGTTTTAAGGTTTTTGCACGTTGATCAAGAAATTACAAAATTTTATTTGATTTTTTTTGGTTTGACTAAAAATAACAAGAACTACAACTAATCCAACCAATGAAAAGACATACTGCAGAATACAAACGAGTCAAAACATTAAATTATATTTATTTTTTGCATATAAACTTTAAAACATCACTTAAAACGAAACAAACTATTTTCTTAAAATATTATTTAAAGTGATACGGAAGGAGTATGTATTAATCGGTTGTCAAAAAAATAGAGAGTTTTCTTTCTATCCAAGGCGTCTATATATTATCAAAAGAGAAAAAAAATAAATTATATTTGAACATTTAATAAACCGTAATTTATCAATTACTAAATTATCATTAAATTATTATCATTTATTAATTTCATGAAAAAACATTAAATTATTATTGTTTGAACATTAAATTATTCTTTGTTAGCACATAAGTTCCCATAAAAGAGCTTCTCTTCACACCACACTGACCATCACATTTTCTTCTAGCAGCCGTAAATAAGTGTAGCCATTCCCTCATTCCCGGTTTAAACGTCTGATTTGGTATCTTACTGAATGTCTTAAATGTTCTAGGGGCCGCTTCAATCATCAATGACTTAGCTTTCAAAGATATTTCCGCATTATGCTGAGATGAATACTTTAGAGAAAAATATGATAATGATTTCCCCTAAAAGAATTGTCACAAATATCAAATGAACAATTGATTTACAGAATAATACATCTTCCATCTGTAATATTGTTTCAATCGTATGTGGCAAATCTCTAGTTTCCTTCATCATGAATATCTCTTGCATTTCTTTTCTCAATCCTCCAAATGATATTGCCTCCAACATTTCATCATCCTCACCAGAGACCAAAGATGACAGCTTTTCAAAACATATCACATATATAGTCAGCTAAGCTTTGTTTAGGTGTGCCCATTTGTTGATTATCAAAACGAGAAACAATTCTCTTCTTCAACAATGGGGACGTCTCTTTTAGCCATTGAACCAGCTCAACACATCCCCTACTAAACTTAAGGCAATCAATTCCCATTTCTGATTTTTAATTCGGATACTTAGCAACAGATAATACTTTTTTCCATCATTGCAATCCATTCATGAGGATGTTTACCATCAAACAAAGTCTACCATGCATCTTTACCAAACTATCACAATTTGGCATGATTGAATTAGTTCCCCAATAACCTAACATTGTATCGTTTCGGTCAGGTTTCGATGTAGATTTGTGTACCTGAATAGATTGTTTTGATGGATTACAATACAGTATCTGTTGATCGTCCTCCATCGGTATTGTTCATCAGCTCCACCAAAGATGTGGTCATCGTATTCATCATCTTACTCGTCTTTGTCGCGTGATTCTCTGCTTCCAATCGCCATTGAACCATCAAATCCATGGAATTTGACAAAAGATTCAACCGATTGACTGATTCCATCACATATAAATTTTAATCGAACTGTCGATCAAACTCAAACTGGAAAGATAACTCAATTTTCATATTGAATGGAAATCAATCCATCGTTGGGAATCCTTACTTCTAGTGGAAATTTTATAATGCAAATGCACAATTCTGCATCTTTAATTGCTCACCCAGTTCAACTCATTTATTCCAAGTTGACCGAAACTTGTAGAGACTCGATAAAGGATTAAAAGACTATAGAACAAACACTAGACTCGTAAAAGACTCAAAACATAGGATATAAACCGGTAAAACACAAATATAGCATAAATTCTCACATGATTTTTCTTTGTTAATGCTTTGGCTTCAATCACACGATAGGAGAATCATATTCCGATATATTATCCATCTTTCCATTCCTCCAGTCCATGCGTGATTTACCCTGGAGTTTTCTGGTGACACATGTAACTTAACTCAATTCTATTAAGTAAATCCACATACATCATTATATACCAAAATTGGAATGTTACAATCAAATCCACCCACAAAAAAAATGTTCTCGTTGCACATCAAGACAAGTCCCTAACTGCTCTTAATATCAGAACTGAGGTATCTAACTAGCTCTGATACCATTTTCTAATGCTTTGTTTTTTCCTCATGTGTGCTCTAAGCTCTTTCTCCAAGCTTCCTATTCAATGGTTGGGAGGCCTAATATCTCGTAGGCTCAAAATACATGTTTTCTGGCTCTGCAATAATCACTGATCTTTTATTTTATTTTGGCATCACTAACAAGATATCGAAATCACTTCCTAATAGATTCTATCTTTCCACTACTTTAAACAAGCTTAACTCTGAAAGGATTATGGCAAGTGGCTGAAAATAAAAGATAAATATATTTTGGTGATATGGGTAGCAATATTATTTTTCTAAGTATATCTACATACACAAGGGTACACAACTATAAAACAAAAAAACTATATCTTATCATTATTTGTAAAGCGATTTTGACATATATATTTTCTTTACAATCTTTCACTAAATAAACTTGACATGACATGCAAAAAAGATAACATGACATGTAGTTAAATGTGACATTGATGATTACATTCAATGCTGATTTATATTTTTTGTAATTTTCTTAGAATATGACAGTAAATTATACATCATTATTAAAGTAAATCTATTCAAATATGAAATTAAATAATTCAAATATTTTAAAATTTTCGAAAATTTGATTATTTCTATTTTAAAATTATAAAATCTCGTACCAAAAATTATTTTCCATTTTTTTTTACGATTTTCTTTTTAATTCTCAATATTATTAGTTTCTTTTATATATCTACAAAATTTCAGAAATAATGCTTAGTTTTACTTTTTAATAATTATACAACTTTTATATCAATTTATTTAATTAATTTTATACAAGTTAATTTGTTAAATGACGGCCGACAAAAAAATATGATTTAATATATTTAACCCAAAATAAATAGAGAAAAATCTATCTAAGATTATAGTTTTAAAAATATATGCATATCTGTTTATAAATATAAACTAAAAATATCTTAAATTTATGTTTAACTAAATCAAAATTTATCTAAAATATTGATAAAAATAACAAAATTTAATTTTAATTTAAAAATTTCATTGCTGCACGTTGTGTAGGAAAACATCTCAATTTCTGAGTTAAAAGCAAACAACTCCTGGAACAGTTTTTTTTTTTTTTGGCAACAACAACTCATATATTAACTCAGGAGTTTAATACAGAGAAGGAGAATTAAGAAGCAGAGCAGCTCTAGCAATGGAGTCTGCGGAAACATTGGAAGAGCGCGAGACAAAAGAGAAATAAAAGAAATTGAAGTTTGCAGATAGAAACTCGATGTCCTTGAGAACTCCATAGAGCTCCATAGGATATTGGTTCGAGTTGAAAGCCCGTACGAGCTCGAGGGAGTCGGATTTTATCCAGACGTTTGTAGAAAGGTTGGTTGCTGCAGCGCTGATGGCTTCCCTAACGGCGAGAGCCTCCGCCATCAAGGGGGAGGAGACATAGACTGCTTTAGCTTGACCAGAGCCCACGAACTCCGACTCGGCGTTTGTGAAGATCCATCCGAGTCCTGCTTCGCGGGTACGTTCCAACCACGAGGCGTCCGAGTTACACACTATCAGGTTTGACGGCATCTCTGTTGGTGAGCTTGCTTCAGTCTGTTGAGACGTGCTCTCTGTCGTGACTTCCTGCGCTAATTGCCATTCCCTTGCAGCAGACAAAGCTAGAGTTAGTGAAGACGATGCCGGAACTGGTCTATTCTCAAAAACTAGCTTATTTCTTGCGAGCCAGATGTTCCATAAGATCCAAGGTGCAATATCCACTGTAATTCCTGTTGGAGGGAGACAGATCATCCGAGAAGCCGTGGAGAGTGTTACACACACAGAGGAAACACTCATCCAGTCAAGGGGAGACGATAGGGGAGCTTTGTCCCAAACTTGTTTAGCGAACGGACAGAGGAAGAACAGATGCAGCGCCGTCTCTGCTTCATTGCAATGTGGGCACCTAGCATCAGGAGCTAACCCTCGAGTCTGGAGATTTGAGGCCAGAGGAAGCGCCCCGCGACACATCTTCCAGAGGAAAAGCTTCAGCTTCTCTGGTGTCCTGAGGGACCAGATATGCTTCTTCCAACTGAAAATCTCAGGGACTCTCATAATGTAACCAGTGCCCTGTTCCTCCATTAACGCATAGTATCCCGACTTGACGCTATATGAACCTGATTTTGTTTTATGCCAGCAGAATGAATCCTCCGCCATCTGAATACTCGGGCAAATACTGAAGATGATCTCCGCAACCTCAGGGAGGAGTTGAAACACCCGGTCCCTGTTCTCCTGGAACAGTTATGGATAAATTTTTTTGCCAAATATGTATACTCCTACTATCATTATTTGATGCGAGCTTTTTGTAGGTTGTACAAGACCTATGGGCTATGAAACAGTTTGGCCTATCCAAAATTAGTTTCAGCACGTGCAGTTTGTTTGGCCATTCCAGATCTGGATTCTTACCCAAACAAGGGATGTAATTGTTCAATTAAAACCTGATACTACGACGACAAAACATTATAATAAGTCATTTTTTATTCATGGGAACTCATAGGAAGTGGATATAATTCCACAAACAACTACAATAAATTGCAGCAAGAGTAAGACACCTGTAAAATATTTGGTTCCTCCTCATACTCAATAATGCAAACACCAAACAACAGAAAACAATTCGAACATCCACCATAACAAGTTAACCACCAAGAATCCACATTAACTATAATAATTTAAAAGCACAGTTACATAACTCCATGGAGATGGACTAAACAATCCAAGAAAAAAGGTAGGTAAACTTACTTTACAAAGATTCTCTGATTTCTTATGGTAAGCAATGTGCGTCTCTAAATTTTCCAAGTGTTTCCTTCTCAGTGCCTCCTTAGGCTTTTTAACAAACTAGACAACTAAAAGCACCCAATATATATGCCTAGAATCATTCCTTCTCAGTTTGGTATGTAAGATTTACTGATTCTGATCCCACATCTTGCCCAAGAAGGTTTGGGAAAAACCGAAACTATTCATCATGAAACCAATAAGTACTACATTTAAAGAAAAGAAAACAAACAAGATGTAATTTTACAAAAAACAAAAAACAAACAAGATGTACAAGCAAAATCAATGTAATAATAAAAGTTTATTTTAATTCCCTCATTTACTTTTGGCAGGATTAGAAACATGAAGCTGCAGTAAAACAAGAAGCAACAAAGCCTAAACTATTGTATGAGTAAAAAAAACTAGGCATATCATCAATTTCAACAAAGTCTGAAGTGTTTATGTTTGTATTTTTATTTCACATCTTTTCTCTAGCCTTAGAATCTACCACTAGCCAGGGTTCTTCGTAATGGGAAAGCCAATTGTCTGAATCAATTAAATGTTGATCAATATATTTGCTATCATTATAATTATTATCATTACTAGAAAATATCCTCGAAATCAAAGAATCAATCAACAATAATGTAGCTAATAGAATTATATGTAGCCAATTAAATATAACGGAGAATCCAATAGTGGAAAGGATGTTCGAAGAGGACAAGAAGTAACTCTCGAAATATACGAACCAACCAACCAATCTCTATTTAGGGTTCTTCGAGATATGAGAAAATGGTTGATGATGATTGGTAATAACTGTTGGGTCACGAGACAAGAGTTAATCACCTCGAAAAGTCTGCTGTTCTGATCGCGACCTTCAAATCCAGCAAATCATTAGGGTTTTCAAAATTCAAATATCCAACACTCAACGTTTTTGTATTGCAGAGAATATACAGTTACCGTAGTCCGTACCTATACGAGCAAATCTATCTATACTATTAAAGTACAAAGTTTTGGATTTCTACTATTTTTACTCTTTTTAAGGAGTTTTTTCTTTCGTATTTATTAAGTATTAGATATGGATCCGTGCGTTGCAAGGGTTTTGATTAATGTTTTAATTTCAGATTTTGTATATCTTGTGTGAAAATTATTCTAGGTATATGAATTATTTTTCTCACAGAAGTTTTGGTTAGAACTCATAATTCAAAAATCATGGAGCATAAGTGAAGTGAGTTATTAGAAACTTTATACATAAGTTTAGAGGAAAAACTATTTTCGAAAATTCAAATCGAATTCAACGTAAGGAAATACCAAATAAAGTAAAATACAAAGAATTTAAAATTTGAGTCAAGCTGATTGAGTTGATGACAACGTCATCCACTTTCTTAAACTCTTAATTTAATGCATGTTTGTATTAATTTTATATGTTATTATTCTTGTTCAAACATATATAATGTTTCCATGATAATTTAGTAATGTTTTGTGTTGTCATTATAAGATTTTGAATTTTTTTTGGTGTACATTTGTTAGCATTCATCTATTTTGGTTTGTATGATTTATTCATCTTTGAAATATCTCCAGTTTCTATCTCTATATATTTCTCTATCTTTTTTTATAAAACATAATTCTATTATAAATGTGAATTTCTCAGCCATTGAGTTTCTATATATTAAAGAAAAAATGCAAATGAATGATATTTTCATCTCTTTATCTATAAACAAAAATACCATATATCTATATTTTCCTCTAAAAATAAAAAAATTCTATTGCATAATCACTTATTAGAGCAAATTCATCTTTATAATATAATTTCTCTATTTTAGAAGAGAATATAAATACTAATGTATAGGTGAATTGGAAATAATCTTAGTTGTTTAATAAATAGATAGCATTATGGATCAACATTTTTATCATGCAATCAGAGGTAATGACACTATTAATAATTTATGCAGTTTGATACTGCTTTGATTCTTGTAATACATGCTAAAGACCACGTTTTTGAATCTCAATTGTGTGAATAACTGTTTATGAAATATGTGTAGTACGTGTTGTAATTGACATGAAGAAGATACAACCACTAAGAAGACTTTCTAATTTCATTTAAGATATATGATATTAAATATCAGATATATATATTGTAATCTCGTTTTTTTAAATGATTATTCAAATTTTCTCACTTTAGATCTCCAGAAATTAAATATACATACAACCCTAAATTATAATATGATTATTTTACTACTCTTTTTTGTAGAATTATAATAAGGAAAAATATTTAGATTTAATATAAAACAATCTGGTGTATTCTCAGGTTCTTATAATTAATTAAAAAAAATTAAACTAATCTTTTCTTTCATCATTATGTCTCTTTTTTAAGATTTCAAAAAGGAAAATTAGATTTTTTTTAAAAGGAAATTATATTCAAATAGCTTATACAATTTTATTTGTTTATTATTTTAAAAATAGGAAACTTACTATTAAATAATTATTAGAATAAAATTCGTTAAATAACTATTATCATTCTATTTTACATAGTTGTAAACATATCCTATAATTTTTTTTGCCAATAAACTAATAATCTGTCTTCTCTAAAACTTGACACTTAGACCACATAGTGTTAAAACATTAATCCTAAGTCAAACATAGACTATTGAAGTTTCCACATAAAATTAGTTAATTGTAGAAAAATAATAATAATATTTTTCTTACAACTCTCTTTTGCTTATAATTTTAATAAGGGAAAATATGTAGATTTTTTATAGAATAATATTATGTACTCTAAAGTTTTTATAATTTGTTTAAATTAAATTAAATTTCTGTTTTCTTTCATAATTCTGTTTTTCATATAGCTTAGCTAATACAATTTTTTTATAATTATCTAAAAAGAAAACTTACTATTGAATAATTATTATTATATATTTTTCGTTTAAAATATTTAAAAAAAAACTTAAAAGGAAAAATACTATTAAAGAAATATTATAATTTTATTTGTTCATGATTTTTAAAAAAGAAAAAAAATTTTCATGTACCTTTTTCAATTTTTGTTTCGATATAAAAAGGAAAATAATAATAAATAATTATTTGTATGATTTTTGTTTTGTTTACACTTTTAAAAAAAATATCAAAAAGGAAAATACTATTATTTAATTATATATATAAAGATTATTATTTAACACATGTCACAATCCTAAATATATAATTGCCATGTGTAACAATCATATTAATTAGTAACTTTGAAAATCATATTCTCAAGTTTTTATAATTTGTTTAAAAAACTACTATTTTCTTTCATAATCTGTTTTTTTTTTTCATTTAGCTTATACAATTTTTTTTATTATTTAGGAAAAAAACTTACTATTGAATAATTGTTAGTATATATTTTTCTTGTTTAAAATATTTTGTTTAAAACTTAAAAGGAAAAATACTATTAAATAAATATTATCTCAGGTTTTTAAACTAATCTTTTCTAATACTATTAAAAGGAAAAATACTATTAAAGAAAAGATTATTTTATTGGTGAAAAAATTAAACTAATCTTTTCTTTCATCATTATGTTTTTTTCAGATTTCAAAATGGAAAATTAGATTTTTTTTAAAAGGAAATTATATTCATATAGCTTATAAAATTTTATTTGTTTATTATTTTAAAAATAGGAAACTTACTATTAAATAATTATTAGAGTAAATTTCTTTTTTGTTTACAATATTTTGTTTAAAAATTAAAAACGAAAAATAAAATTAAATAACTATTATCATTCTATTGATGTATGCCTAAATAGAAAATATACTATTAATTAACTATTTATATAAAGATTATTATTTGACACATGTCACCATCTGAATAACTCTAATGACACATGTCGCAATCATGTTAATTAGTAACTTTGAAAACTATGCTTTATATAATAAGATTAGGTGTTTTCCTTTACCATGTGCAGTAAAAAAAATTAAATATTTTTTAATAGATACAGTATAAATTATGTTTAAAAATAAACTTTTGTTAATATTCTAAATTATATTTTTCATATCACTATTTTAATACAATTTTTTAATTAAAATAAAAATAAATATAAAAATAGATTTTTTATTTTAAATTATATTTAAGAATATGCATGTATATATTTAAAATTATAATCTTAGATATATTTTTCTTTCTATTTATTTTAATTAAATATTTTAAAAAATTATAGTAGAATAATTATCAAAAATTAAATCATACAATATTTCTTAAATTTGTAAATATATAAAAATTAATAATTTTACGATTCGTATTTGAATATATTTATTTTAATAATTATTTTTGAGTTATTTCTATATTTTAAAAATATTTCCAAAAATATAAATCAACACTAAATGTAATATATAGGTTATTACTATATTCTATAAAGATTTCCAAAAATATATATATTTACACTAAATACTATTGTCCATCATATTATATTTAATCATATGTCATGTCATTAATTTTAGTAGACATGTCACCATTTTTTTGTGAAACTGATTGTAGAATGTGCAGTAAAAAAATTTAAAATATTTTTAATAGATACAGTATAAATTATGTTTAAAACTAAAATTTTATTAATATTATAAATTTTACTTTTATTATCACTATTTTAATACAATTTTTTTTAATTAAACATAAAAATTAATATAAATTTTTTTTTATTTTAAATTGTATTTAAGAATATGCATGTATATATTTAAAATTATAATCTTAGATAAATTTTTCATTCTATTTATTTTAATAAATATATTAAAAAAATTTTAGTAGAAAATTTTATATTATCAAAAATTAAAATTAGACAATATTTATTAAATTTTTAAATATATAAGAAATTAATGATTTTACGATTAGATTTTAATAATTTTCAGAAAAAAGAATAGATTTTTGGAAAATTTTGTAATACAATTGTATAATTTAAAAATGTATAATTCAAATTTTCGAAATTTTTAATGCCATATTTGAATATATTTATTTTAATGATGATATATGAGTTATTATCATATTTTAAAAATATTTTCAAAAATATAAATCAACACTAATGTAATATATGAGTTATTACCATATTCTATAAAGATTTCCAAAAATATATATATTTACATTAAATATAATTGTCCATGTCATATTTAGTCATAAACCATGTCACCATTTTTTTTGTGAAATTGATTGTAGAGAGTACATGTGACAAAATCGTCCATCTCATATTTAATTATTGGCCATGTCACCATTTTTTTGTGAAACTGATTGTAGAGAGGACATGTGGCAAAATTAATTCGCAAATAATATATAAGGGATATCCTGGACATTATGCGCTGGTTTCTTCTTAATTGTTTATTTGTTTGTCACTAACCACCGATTTCCTAATTCAATTATGGTCTGCAATTATTTCCATATTTGATATTGCATTGTTTTAGTATTTTTCCAATGTTTGAAACTGCATCATTTTTTTAACTATTTAATGGTTTAATTTTTAACCGCTTTTTCCTAAATATAATCTCATCTACTATTACTTATTTTCTGATTCGAAATGATAATACAGTTGAATATTGTCGAGCAAAACCAAAGTTTTCGGAGAAATTGTTTGGTTCTGTTATGAGTTTTCTTAGACTGGTAAGTTATATAAATTCAATAATAACATGTCGATTATTCTTTAGATTTTAGCTAATTCTAAAATTATTAATTTTGACAACAATCATTATCATTTAAAACGATTTTGAAAAATATAAATATATTTTAAAAAGTTTTCGGAGAAGTCGTTTGGTTCTGTTATGATTTTTCTTAGACTGTTAAGTTATATAAATTCAATAATAACATGTCGATTATTCTTTAGATTTTAGTTAATTCTGAAATTATCATTTAAAATGTTTTTGAAAAAATATAAATATATTTTAAACAAATTTCCAACTTATGATCGACAAATTTGTCTTATCATTAAAAAAATCACAATATTAAAAATTATCGGGTTCCAACCGGTAACCCGTTAAACCGCAGGTACGAGTCGGGTTTCAAAACACCATCAAAACTATAAAACTGTTATATTTATTTATATTTAAAATATCTAATTCAAAATTAAAAACCTAAAAATATATGTACAATATAGTTTTAACCGAACATATACTCGGATATAAAATACATATATGAGACGGGTTATATAAATGCATATACAAGACGGATTATATAAATGTGATTATATAAAATTTTCACCAAGCATAAATCCGCGTTTTGAAAGCGCGGATCAAAATCTAGTATACTATTAAAGCAGAATCATATTTTGAAATTATGGATTACACCCTTAAATTTTCAGTTTCTTTTAATTATTTGAAAATTAAATCTAAATTTATAAATTTATCATCTTTATATATTTAAACATGTTTTATTTTTTATTGTTTGAAATTATTTATTAAAAAATATTTGTGTACATAAAAATTATATTTGAAAATATTAATTGTTCATTTTTCTAAAAGCAATGGATATGTTAATTTTCTATTTCTATTTTTTTTATGTATATATATATTCAAATCTGCGAAAGAGAAAGATCCACTGGACAAAATGGTAAAAACTTTCCTTGCCGAGAAAGAAATGTGGGACTGGATTTCATATGATTTATAAGTACAACCTGGCATTATTGGTGAAACAACGATGCCAACTGGTTCAATGCCCGAGTCTTGCGGGATAAATACTATCGAATGAGTTCCCCTTTACGAATAACTCAAAAAATAACTAATAGTAAGTGTGGACTAGTATTTTAGCTGCAATAAAGTTACTGCTATTAAGAAAAAACATAAAGTCCACTCAGGATATGGAGTTAATGTGTGAGAGGACCCTTGTATCCATACGACACCTGCTAGGCCTACTAGGCCAGTTTCACCAGTTTTGTATCTGAAACTGGTAGTCAGTGATCATTTGGTTCATTACTCTCAACAAGAAAGCAGAAAAGAGACACTAAGAGAATCTCGAGGCCTGAAGACGAGTTCTTGTGAAAGATTGAAGAGATCGGAGAAGGAGAGACGTGCTGATGATTATGATGATGAAATACTGTACACGATCGAGTCTTTCATTGCGAGACAGAGGAGGAACCAAAAGGATTAAGAGTTTTGTATTGTCTATATGTATAAATTGTTTTTTTTTAAGTATAATTTTTTTTTTGTTTATGCAATTAGCATTAACATATAATTGTGTGTTTTTTTTTCCTTTTCTTTTTGTTTCACTGTACACTTTTTTGCTCAGCCATATAAAGATAGAGCAGACATATCTCGAAACAAACATGAAGAAATAAACGAGGAGAGTTTTTTTTTTTTGAAACACTAAACAAGGAGAGAGTATTACAGTAGTCTTTTTTTTTTGAAACTCTAGTATTACAGTAGTCATTGTTCATATTTTCTTATGAGGAAGTTCATATGTCAAGGAGATCCAAATCAAAAGCTTCCAAGTGATTGATCTTTGTTTTCTCCGGATTAATTTTCAATATCTGTTTTTTTTACCGTTAAAGATGGTAGAGAAAGATAGAAAAAAAAAGTTAATTTGTCTCCTGAGAAAAAAACATATAGAGAACGTATGATGAGGCAAATTATAGTACTAACCGGGAAGGGTTTTGGGGAGATTTGAAGCTGTTTTTGTATAGCGTTCATGTGAGATGTATTAACATGAGCATCTCCAATCAAATAGATGAAATCACCAGCAACAACATCTGTCACCACAAAGACTGCACATTTACTGTTTCAAGTCTTTACTCGACACTTGAGATCATTAGAATTTTGTGTATACGTGTACCGCAAACATGAGCGATGATGCATGTCAAGAGAGAGTATGCTGCGATACTGAAAGGAATCCCGAGACTTGCTTCAGTTGAGCTCTGGTAGATTTGACAAGAAAGTTCACCATTCGCCACATAGAACTTGATAAATAGAAAAAATAACCAAACTGTTTTCAGTCTACTTTCGTCGCATTAATTTCACTGTACAGACAAGTTTGTAACATGAGTAGAAAGCAGATGAAAGACATGCTAACCTGTGCGAACGTTTGGCAAGAAGATAGGGACAACTTACAAGCCGAAAGTGTGATCCCTCGATCATGAGGATTGTTCTTAATCTTGTCTATGACATCAGAGATCTGACTGAGTTCTTGGCTGGCAAGAAATGTGCAGCCAACCAGTTAAAGAAGCAAAACATAGGAATAGTTAAATCCAAAGAAGAGAAACCACCAACCTAGCATCAGACTGTCTCCAGTAGAGTCCAGTCAAGAGTGGATGGTCTCCATCTTCCTCTGTGGCATTCACTCCGAAACTGGAACACAAAATTATATTAGTTTCAATAAGCCTACATGCTTTCTAAATCAGCTGTTCCCTGCTTACCTGTCAAGATATTCTTTGGCTTCATCACTCTCCCATATATGATTAATGCCCTTTTCCTGAAAGAAGCTATAGCTATAAACAAATAAAATATAATCTTCAGCAAAGGTCTCTTTTGGGTTTACCTTGGGATAGGTTGAACCACTGATGAGTTGTAGGATTTCCTCTACAACTCCTACCCAGAGTACTTTCTGCAAGACAACAGGATAAAAAAATATCAATCTCTAATCAAACCACGGTAGACTCCTTTATACAAACTGTGATTAAAAGATGTCAAGAATTGAAGGATTGGCTTTAACTGAAGATGAAACAATAGTAGTAGGTTTTAACTTAATGAATAAAGAATGCATGCCTTGGTTGTGACAAGCGGGAAAGTCTTGCGCAGATTGAACCGCAACTACAAAATGATAAAATAAGAAATTCACATGTCAACTACATCAAGTAATAAGATACTAAGAAAGATGTAACTCAGCTCACCTGACAGCCAAATTTCGATAGAAGAGTATTATTGTCATTCATGTCCCCGTGAGATATAATTTGTTGAACAAGATTCAAGTAACCAAACTCCTCATGCCTCTCGAAAACCATCTTAGGCAAGAACGAGTATTGCTCTGCCTCCACACCAGATCCGGAAACAAGATCTTGTCTTCCAACATAAGTGTTAAAGCAGTATCGAATTCCATTTTCAACAACTGGAAGTGATGAGTACCATGGACGGTATAGACTAGTATCCACCCACGGTGCAAATGTGTCGCATGGAACGCTTATATCTACTTCTGTTAGGTGGATAGCATCACATCTGGGTGCATTCATATAATGCCTGCACATAACTTAACAGATGAATTCTTGACTCTAACCGAAATATCCAATCATACACTCATTCATATACTTAACTTCACATATCTAACTTAAAGCCTCCACGAAAAAAAAAAACTTCAACCATTGTATTAAGATCACATCTAGACTCAACTTATCAACCTCAAAGTCTAGAGTCTCGTATTATTATTATTATTACTTTTACATAATGTGTTTTTAAAAAAAAGAATGATTGACGGAGATGGAGATGCAAACCTTAACAACTCGCCGCCTCCTATGAAAAAGACCTTCTCGATGGAAAATGAATAAGGCGGTTTGGCCAAAAGTTCAAGAGCTGATTCCATGCTACCACACACCATTGCGTTATCATCATCAGTGGGGATACTGTGACAGTTAGATCTTGTGAGGACAATGTTGAGGCGGCCAGGAAGGGGACGAAACTCAAGAGGAGTAGCTTCCCATGACTTTCTTCCCATGATAGTTGCATTCCTCTTACGAGGATCAGATGTCCTACTTGTTACATCTTGGAAAAACTGATATTCATTGGGTAAATCCCAAGGAAGTTTCATATTAATACCAATACCCATGTCTCTCGTTGCTGCTATAACCACCTGATAACTCCTCCTTTGTGCATTTTGTGCTTCCATTTGCTGAAAAACTTATTAAAGTAAGCAAGAATGAAATGAGAATGTCTCTGGAATCAAAGATCCTTTAAAATCTAAGCGAGTTTTGCAAGAATCCGAGTAGGATTTGGAATCGAGGGAAGAAACTCAGAAAGTAAACGCTTAGGGAGGGAAAAAAATATCTAATTTTAGCCTAACAATGTCGACATGGGAGACAGAATTCCAATCTAAACTAATAATCAATTTGATTTAATATAAAACCCACAACTTGTCTACTCTCACATCTATTATATTAACTTCAAAAAAAAATACGGTACAAAAGTTATTGTAGAACCAATTTATTAATTATTTAGCATAATTTATCTGATTATTTATATTAATCAATCAAATATATATTTTTCAATTTTTTTTAATAATTCATAAAATATCAAGAATAAATCAGTTTTAACTATAAATTTTATTTTTATTTTAGTTATAAGAAAATCTGTTGAAAAAGGATCTAACAAAATCATAGTAAACGTTTCAAATATTTTTATTAATAAAGTATTAATTAATTTCTTAATTATTAAAATAATATTATTATAAATTAATGTTAATTAAAATTTTATTATGTTTTACAAATGTAATAGTTATAATTTATATATATCTATATATATATATATATATATATATATATATATATTAAAATAGGAATACTATATGAAAATAAAAAAATATATTAATTGGTAAATTAATTAATCTATTTACTTAAATAAAATATCGAAATTTACAAAACTGATAAATGGTAACGTTGATTATGCTAAAACAAATATTCTTTATATGGTATATTTTTACTGAAACTTTGAAATATTAGTATGTAATAATAATTAATAAAAAATTGTTAATTATAACAAGGTTTAATGTAAAAACAAGGTTTAATGAACAAAACAAATCATTATATATTAATAATGTCGAATAAAAAAATAAGAAAGTTACACAATACATAATTCTAAAATATAAATAATATATTTAAAATGTTTACGGTAATATAAAATTTATGTATTTATAAAATGATAAAACTCTTCAAACATGCGGTGGTCAAAAATTAGTTAGTATACCTGCAATTATACACTGCAAATTTATTCATGGAATAAACTTATATTATACATAAACTATGTATCTGCTTTAGCCAGCCTAAGCCTGCCTATATGGTTGGTCACTAGAACTTAGTATACCCGGTAACAAGTGGCTAGAACTTCATCTATTTTCTAACAAGCGCCTTCCAGGTTTTAGAATACTAGTGGCTTCATGGATTATTTCTGATTCTTCAAAATTGAATTTTGACAGAGTAATTAACAAATTTCAAAAAGAAAAGGAATTCCTCGGAAAACTCACCTATACAATTGAAAGTTAAACATAAACCACAACTGCAGTGAAATGAGAATGTCTTGTAATCTAGCAAGATAAGAGAGATGAAGGAATGTGCAAGAACCTGCAATATAGGGAAGAAACTCGAAAAGTAAGCGCATATGGAGAAAAACATATATCTAATTTTAGCCTAACAATCTGGAAAGCAAAACTCAAAGTAAGCGCATATGAAGAAATGTTACTTGAAGATGAAGTAACATTTCTCTGAACATGGGAGACAGAAACTAAACTAATACTAATTAATATCTCCCAAGTCAACGCTTTTTTCTAAAATAACAACTTGTTTATTCTGATACATTTTTATGGCCGCCAACTTCATTCATCAAGTTGCTTAGAGTCTTATATTATGATTCGTTAAGATTCAAATTTGATCGTTAACAAGTGTGTCACCTATCAACGATCCATACACAAAGCAGCATCATTCGCCTCCTTGATCTGCGCCCGGAGATATTCACACTCTAGTGTTAAAGACCATCGTTACAATCCGCCGGAAAAACCTATAAAAGGAGGAGGAAGAGCCAAGGAAAAGGGATCCAAATTCTTCCATAGCAAAGCTATATTCTCTTTATATTCACACTCCATTGTTCTCAAGCACCCTTTGTAATCATTGTTAAATCATCAATAAAACATCAATTTAGTTGATTAGAGCCTGGTCTTTCTTTTTATATATTATTTGTCGATCAAGTTTTTTTAATCATAAGCCTTGTTTCTGAGTGAATTTTAGGATTCATTCAATTTGAACAAAACATTGTCACGCCTAAAATAATTGCTAGGCGAGATTCGAACTTAGATTTTAATTAAGTATTTTGCAAACAGCTTTTGCCACTGTACTATTTACAGTTTTATAAAAATTTAAATTTAAAGTCTTATAAAATTTTATATATTTTGGGCGTCTAAAACTCTATCTTGTTCGGCTTTAAGTCAGGGCGGACCTGATTAACACCTCTAATCTCATTCTTAAAAGCTTGAACTATCCGGTGGTAGTTTTGTGTCCCATAGGGTTCTCGCTTGCGGAAACTAGGATCCCGATGATGGAAGAGACGAGGAAAGATATATAGACGACAGGCGCCTGTTATAAACTAGGATAAATGAGTTCTTCAATTTCTTTCGGGTCACAAGTGCTTTGTTCGGTTCATTATTGAATTATTTTTTTCCCAAATATCAAATTAGTTAATGTTGGTATTATATAAGAATTAAGGAAAAAGACATTCTTTGGCGTAAGCAACGTTAGCCTGGGAAAATCATACCCAAAATAAAATAAAGAATCAATAGCTGAAGCCACGGACACGGTTCAGTTTGAACATTCTGAATGTCGGACACGTTCACGATACGGACGCGTTCACACGTTTCGAATTTCATAGTAAAGGAAAAGCTTGTCCTTGTGCTGCTTTACAAGCAAACAGCGCAAAACCTACATTTTTGTTGTTGTTGTTGTATGTAAGAGTCTCTCACTCTGTCGTAGAAATAGACCAAATCGTTCCCGATTCGCCAACTAGAGATCGAGTTTGCGCCTTCAATTACACATCAGCACGACCAGTAAGTTTCTCCTTTCCTCTCTGTTCTTATGTCTCTAGATTCATGCATGCATGCATGATCTCGCGACTCTGTTTTTTTTTCCTCCAGATTGTTGATTCCCTAATTCTGGGGTTTAATTTATAAGATCTGGAAATTTGATGATCGTTGTTTACTCTGTCACAAAAAAAAAAATTGAAAATAAAATCATAAACATTTCCGCATACATTTGATTTATATTCCGGCGTGTTTTGAATTTTGATTTCATGTTTTGGTTTTCACAAGGAAGACATGGTGAAGGAGAATGAGTATTATGACATCTTATGCGTCAAAACTGATGCTTCAGATGCTGACATTAAAAAGGCTTACTACTTAAAAGTATGTCCTTTTTTCTATATATCTTTTCTGCAATCAACAAATTATCATAGAATCTCTCTGGTGGTAGTAGTGTACAGTGTTTTGGAACTTTACCTGGTTTGATTCTATCTCAGGCAAGGAAAGTTCATCCAGACAAGAACCCTGGAGATCCTCAAGCTGCTAAAAACTTTCAGGTAATTATAATTTTTTTTTGTCAAAATATTGCAACTCTTTCTTGGGTTTTTGTGTTTACTGGAACCTTCACAAACTATTTACACACTAAAATGCTGTTACTGTAATGTCGTATCCTTTTTGTAAATGAAAGGTATTAGGCGAGGCTTATCAGGTTTTGAGCAATCCGGAGAAGCGAGCAGCTTATGACAAATATGGCAAAGAAGGTGTCCAACAGTAAGTTGGTGTCTCACATTCTTAATTTTATCTACCTTTCAGTTGAGAATGTTATGAATTTAAGGTAGATAAATTTTGTTTTCTTTTCAGGGATGCAATAGTAGATCCTGCATCTGTATTTGGTATGCTTTTCGGAAGCGAAGTCTTTGAAGAATATATTGGGCAGCTTGCACTTGCTTATTTGGCATCAATCGAGGCCGACTTAGAATCATATGAGCCTGATATCAGAAAACAAATTCTTCAAGACAAGATCAAAGTACATTTGTTTTTCCTTTCTTCTTTGTTAACAACTCAATGATATGTTTACTTTTAATTCATGTAATTATGTACGGGGACTGGATGCAGGCTCTGCAGAAGGAGAGGGAAGACAAGCTTGCTGCTACGTTGAAAACAAAACTTGAACCATTTGTGGAAGGACGAACTGATGAATTTATGGAGTGGGCAAACAAAGAGGCAAAGCGTCTGTCTTCTGCTGGTACAAAACCTTCTTTTTTTTGTCCATTAGATGATTAGATGGTCCATGATCTTGCTTTGACTCTCCAGGTTTTGGGGAGGCAATGATGCACACAATAGGCTACATTTACACAAGAAAAGCGGCTAGAGAAATGGGGAAAGACAAACGATATATGAAAGTGCCCTTCTTAGCGGAATGGGTGAGAGACAAAAGCCACCATATGAAATCTCAAGTCATGGCTGCTTCTGGTACTGTTTCGTTGCTTCAGTTGCAAGGTGAAGTGAACAAGTTGAATGAACACCAAGGTGATAACAGAGAGGAGCATATTCAGAAAGCCATTGAAGCTAAAATGGATGCTTTGCTTCAGTCCCTTTGGCAGATCAATGTTCTCGACATCGAGTCCACTCTATCTCATGTCTGCCAATCTGTAAGTCATCTTACATACACAACCATTTCTTTTTGTAATAATAATTAACATTGTTGACAATGTTGCCTCTCACGCAGGTGCTTAAAGATCAAAGTGTTTCCAAGGATGTTCTTCGAGGTCGAGCCATGGGATTGAGGCAACTTGGAACGATCTTCCAGGTGGGCAAAAACAAAAAGGTTGGTAACTGAAACATTACAGAAAAGCTCAATGCGTTTAGATAATAATTGGTGCTTTGAGCCAAAATATAAATCAGTGAATCTCTCTCTCTCTCTCTCTCTCTCTCTGTGTTAAAAGGGTGCTAAGAAGCCGTACACCAGAGGAAGCAGCTTGCATAAGGAATCCGACGTGAAACAGGACGCCGCAGGTTCTTCAAAGGCGATGTCTTGAAACCGAGAGAAACCGGAATTGGATATTGTTTTCTGAGTTTGAGGTGACTAATAGAAGAGTATAATTAGAAGAGCAAATTCTGTTGAAAGTTTGTTGAACTTTTGCTCTTCTATATGGCCAGCTTCCTCACGTTCTCTTGTAGACTTGTACTCTGTTTTTGTTCTCACTCATTGTTTGTTTCTTTACTTATGCTTCATCATAACACAAGCACACACACTCTCTCTCTCTTACTCTCTCATTTACGGTTGTTATTGTTCTTGTAGAAAGACAAGAGAGTTTATCATTGTATGTCTACATTGTTACTTTCTTTCCACTTCTTTTTTTATTAGAATTGGATACATTTTTACAACACCACATACTTATAGTTGTTTTCTCTAACTACTACACACATTTTAGACTATTAGCTTAATCATTTCCACTTCTCTATCCCTAGACTAAGTTTACAAGCAAAGTCTAACAACTCCAACAACTTATTTGACATTTCCTTTGATTTTGTTGGCTCTTGTTTCTTTCACATTTTTATTGTTTTTCTTTTCTTTTTGTTTCTTTATCTTAATTAATCCAAGGATACAATTCCAACACTCTCTCTTGGATCCTTTGATGAAACTTTCTTGTTCTTCTTGTGATCCTCATCTCCTTCTTGATGAGAATCTCTTCTTGATAAGAATCTCCAAGAGATTCTTCTTCTTGTCTTCTTTAGTTGTCTATCCAACTGCCTTGCTTCCTTTCTCTTAGGTAAGCAACATTTGTTCTTTTTTGATCACCAGCCTCTTGTTCAACTTTGGTTCATTGAACTACCACCTAAGTTTTCTTAACTTTGGTGTCTTGTTGATCTTGTTTCAGTTGTAGAACCTCTTGGATTCTCAACTTCGAGTGATGCCTTCTCCATATCCTCATGCTTCTCATCAGTTACCAACTTTTTCCTTTAAATTCCTGAAACCATCACCTTAGTTTTCTGCAGACTTGGACTCTTTGATTCTTTGAACTTTCACCTTGGTTTTATGCCTTGTTCGAAAATTCGCTAGGCGTAACGCGTTCGGCTGACCAATGCCTAGTGAGTTATCAAAAAATCGAAAATAAATCGCTGAGTACTCGGGGATTTTTAATAGGGTTTTAATTTTCTATAATACATATATATTACTTTGGTAGATTCTAAAGATTATTATAGTTTACATTAATGGGCTGTTATAATCAATTTGGGCCTGCCATAACGTGATTTGACTAAAAAATGATAATGCTTTATAGTTTTTATTTATTTTATTTTGTAAAAATAAGAAAAAGATGGAGATGTCGTCATCTTCTTTCCTTTTTATTCGGTTCTGCAACTAAATCTTCACACCCATGGTTCTTAGTTTATTCTCAGTTTGTTTTCACTTGCTTTTCCTGATTTGTATACTACAATTACTTGAGATATACAAATATTAAGAACTTTTCAGATGTTTTTTAGGTTTCGAAAACAACATTACGCGGCCGAGTAACCTTATATTACGTTCTCGGCGGTTAAAAGACGGGCTACAGTAGAATGCATCCGAATTGGCCAAACTCGCAACGGTGACTACCCGCTTCACGATTTTGCGGACGATTACTCGACAACTCGGCCGATTTTTAGAACAAGGGTTTTATGTAATCTTGGTTCTTCCATCTTTAGCTTTGAACATCTATGGTTCTTCAGCTTCATTCATGGATTTGAGTTTCCTTGGCACCATTGTTCAGTTGTTGATCTCATCCATATCTCTAATGGTTAAAAACATCCCGCAACTCCCACAGCTTCCTTGATCTATTTTTTAACTTCCACCATGGTTTTATTCATTTTCTTTGTTCATGTCTTCTTCTTGGAAACAACTCTTTCTTGTTATTTTCCTGTTCTTTGCCTTAGAATCTTCTCCTATAGGCTTCCTCTTCTCATCAAGATTGAGATGATTCCCTTAAATGCAGAGGGATAGAAAAATTCACGCGACCCTATAATTATTAAATCACACAAAGTTGGAAGCGAGGGGCGGAAAAATGTTCCATGTTTCGCGTGAGGGCAATCAAAAGAATAAAGTCTAAGGTACGTAGTTGATATATCATGGTTTTTACCACTTCTATGCCTTCGTATAAGTCATATTTATAATTTATTATATATGTTTGGACTTTGGAGTCGATTAAAGTCTTTTCAGATCTTGATAAATTTTGGGCAACTTCAGATATTCTAGAACTATTTGAGATACATGCACAGACGTGTCAGAAGTGTAGCAACGGATGGAAACGTAAATTTACCACGAATTAAGTTCGTCGTAAAATGGATGGTATATTACAACGATTATACGACGAATGTGATGTTTGGTCGTAATGACGTTGTTATATTACGACTAAATAACTTCTAACTAGATTTCGATCCGCACAACCGTGCAGATGTTATTTTTAATTTAATATGTATATATATATTTATTTAGATCATTAATAGTATATATTTTTAATTTTAATCATATATTCAAATATTTATATAAATCTATTTCAAATTCAATAATGTATAGTTTACATGCTGTAAATAATTAATCGTTTAAACTGTTGTATGTATTTGTTGTTTTTAGTTATATTTTCATTTAGTTATTAAACATATTAATATGTGCACAACAAACATATTTGAAATTTTTTTGTATTTAATTTACTTTAAATTTTTACTCGTCGTTCAAAACTGAATTTTTTTAGCAGTATTTTTTTATGTTTATTTATTTTACATAATATAGTATTATATATACAAAAGTGTGTGTTAATTTATACATGTAGTATATAGTCTGCTAATGTCAACGCCTTTTTGTTGTCATATTATATTTTTAGCATAAATATTGTATATTTATGAAAATAAAATTTATTAATTTAATATATTTTTATTATATTAAGTTCAAATAATAAAAAAATTGACATGATTGATTGTGATTATATAATAGATAAAATAAGATATAATATTTATTTTCATTTTATAAAAGAAAACTGAATATATTGATGCATATAATAATATTTCAAAACATAAATATTATTATATACATTAAATATTTTATATTTATGAAAATAAAAATGTATTAATTTATTAATTTAATATAATTTTATCATATTAAGTTCAAAATAATAAAAAATTAACATGATTGATTGTGATTATATAATAGATAAAAATAATATATAATATTTAGTTTTCATTTTATAAAAGAAAACTGAATATATAAATGTATATAATAATATTTCAAAACTAATTACTGAATTAGTTAAAATATTTACATATAATCTTGAAAATTAATATCTTGTTGAGATCTTTTTAATAGATTTTAGAATTTTTTAATATACATATATATTTAAATTTTAAATAAAAAGATATTATGATTAAAGTAGTTATAATTCTATATATTGTTAGTCTTATTAAAATATATGTATTAAAAAAATTAAGAGCAGACAAACTTAAAAATCACAGATGAAATGGGATTGTGACTTCTATTTTAATATAATTGATATTTAGCATCTATAGAGTGATCTAGAGAGTGATCTGACTGACATGTGAGGAGAAGCTGTTGAGGATGGGTAGCAGCAAACAATGCCACCTGAGCGGAACCTAGTGGTATTATAGTGTTTTCAAACTTGGAATGAAATAGTAATAAACATCACTATGTTCATGCATAGTATGGACCACAATCATAGTGGTATTATAAACCCCCATAAATCTCAGGTTGCAGAAGAGGAGACCAGACATGGCTGCAAACAGGGCATTTAGGTCAATGCTTTCCCATTTTTTATGTTCTTCAAGAATACAATCTCAAACATAGTTTCATTGATCTACATCTGAATGAATAAAGCTGTTTTATATTCCCTTAGAATTTTATTGTGGGGTAATATGGTGACATTCTGAGCTAAGCAGCTTTCACTTTCTCTGCATATTTGCTTGTATCTTCTGAGTAAAGTACACCCTCTCGCGATAGAAGACGTACAAGGGCTAGAGAAAACCGAGCCTGTAAATAATTCATGTCAGAAGAGTAAAAGTTGTGTGTCGGTTATATGTCTTAGAAAAGGTTTAGCATAAACATTTACCCATTGGAATCCCACGAGAGCGAACCAGCAGCCTCTCAAGCCAAATCCTCCATTGCTCAGAAGCTTTTAGTCAATTGTAAACAATACAAAGAGAAGAGAGAGTTACAGAACTCTATTTTGGAATTTAGTAGAGTGATGGAGACTGAGGCTAAGAGTGAGTGGTTACCATAAGTAAAAGCCCAGCGACAGCCAAGCATCCAGTCGTGGACAAGCTTATATATCTAAGATCTCTTCCAGCCTCCATTTCACAACAACAGTGTTAGCTCTTTTTGATCAGAGTTTGGACTGAGACACAAAATATCCAAACTTACCAGTAAGGTGCCTTCAAGACTCAGAGTACTCGGAGTGATGGATAAAGCAAGAAAATATGGTATTATGACCTTGTGCATCTGTCACATTATGTATTTCAACTGTTTAGAAACAGATAAAGCAAGAAAGCACGTTGTTATGAACACCTGACAAAATGTAAAGAAGGAAAACAAAAATACTACCTCAAATGTGACAACCTTGTCTTGTGTGAAGATGCCAGGGAACAGCCATGGGATTGCTGTGCCAATGGTTCCCACTACTATTCCTAGTGTAGCACCAATGATAACGAGTGACTTCAAAAGCATTCTGGCCTACAGACAACAGCGCAAAACAGAGGATGTCTTTAAGTAAAAGCAAGACGATGTATTAATTTATTTTGACCAACAAGGGGCTTACTTTAGGCAAATTGCGATTGATTCCAAATAACAACTCAGGCATAAAGGACTGTGCGGTTTGAGAGAGAGGCTCCCCCAAAATTGTACAAATGTTATATGTCTGAAGCATAACCTAGAGACAAAAAGAGCCGAAGAAGTGTTATAGAACAAACTCAAATCAGGAGATATGGTTAGTGTTAAATATAATACAAGGACATATCACCTGATGAGCAGCTATCACGCTTGTGCCCATTGATGTAGCAAAGTACACAAGGAGCGAATAAAACAAAACCTAATGGGAGAAACACACAAGTATCATCTACGTATAAAACAACCGAACGTCAAATGAAGTAGTAACCTTTGACATCATAGTCATAAAGACTGGGGCAGCCAGCCCAATGATGGTTAAGAGTTCACTGGGAGAAGGAACACAGAGTGAGAAAGCGTTGTATCCTTTCTTGTTTAATGCATCCATCATCATATAAGCTGCAACAACCTAAAACATCTCGAATTAAAACCATATTGATAACCAACTGGAACCTTATAGATTTCATCTTACTTGTGACACCATAGTTGCCCAAGCTGCACCTGCTATACCGTATCCTAGAAAGGTGCATAAGATGAGATCACCAGCACCGTTTATTGCACTAGCAACAGCCAGTGCCTTTAAAGGTCCCCATGAGTCTTTCATACCAAGACTGAGACAAAGGATTGAGAAGGTAACAGTGAGATATAATCGTCTCGGTAACTTTTAAGGCCCCACAGTCAGAAGTGTGCGACAATGAAACTTTGGACCTGCAAAAATGCTTAACGTGCAGATGAAAATGAGGTATAAGGGGACCTTGCACTTTGAGCAACCCATCCAATGAGAACAGCTGGCCATGCTAAACCACGAATCTGAGAATGAAAAAAAATAACAATCAGTCACTTGAAAGGAAGAAAGAAGAAAGTCACTTAAAATTCAAGTTTTCCTCGAGAATTAACAACACTCAAGGCTATCAAACATATTATATGTCTACTTATACAAGTTAGTTAACATGGACCAAACATACTATCCATAGTCATAAAGCCACCACAGTCACCAAAACCACAAAACACTATTATCTGAAAATTTTCATCATAAGAAAGAGTACAAACCTGAACATATGTATTTGCCGCCGGGACAATCTCAGCATTCTTTGCCCCTGTAAAAGCTGAAAGAAGACTAAACCGTCAACAGGGTCTGTCGATTTAGTACTACTCACAAACTTGTTACTGTTCAGCTACAAATAAAATATTTATTGTTACCAGTTAGTACCCCGGAACCAAATAGTCTTGTAAGCGCCATCATCACGACTCCACAAGCCAAGCCGATGAAAAGCAAGATGGATATCTGATGTTGTACCTCATCTTTATCCTGCATAATCATCAGGAAGTTGCTAATAAATGTAAATACATAAATAAAAATCTCCTGAAGATTCATTTATAACTAACTGACCCCGCGAGCAAGAGAGGTGGCAACAAGATTTGAAGTGGCAACTGAGAGAAACATGAAAGTATAAGACAAATAGTCACAGACGACTGTTGCAGGACCTGTTTCATCCATAATGAAATTTAGGTTACTGTTTCATTCATAGCAAAGATCAGAGTCAAATAGACATTACCTAAGGCAGCGAGTTCGAGAGAGCTTCCTTGACCAATGACGGCCGTGTCAATGAGACTCATCAAGGGACCACATAGCCACAGTCCAGCAGCAGGTCCCGTAAACATGACTATCTCTTTCATCTGTCCCCAAATACTCTGATCCGCTAAATCATCTATCTTCTTCGCTTCTTCTACTTCCACATCAGCCGCCTCTTGTACAACAAGCTCAATTACTTCCTCTGTTTCCGGAGAAATAAGCTCCTGATTAGGACTTGAACAGTTTATTATAAACCTGTGAGACTTAACAGAGCTCCTGAAACTCGGGAATGGAGGCTTATATGCTCGTAAAGTGATTGAAGATGGGAATGGCAGCTTATGGCTAGAAGAGATAGGGGACAGAGTGGAAGTTAGGGTTTTGCACTGAATCTGCATATTTTCTCTCTTCTTCCTCTGCTTTGGCTTGAAAAGCTTCTCAGGTGACTAACTGATAGCTAAAAACAACGCACCAACTCTCATTCTCCAAGATTACTTGAAACTTGTGAGCATTCGGTTTAACAATTGGTATGTAAACCGGTTAAAAATTGATAAGGCAATGTGTGATCGTAAACGAGTCCTTTTTTTGGTGTCGGATATAAAAGACAAGAAGATCTTTTAAATTAATGCATCGGCTCACTAATGAGATAGTGACCCTACATTGTATTCTTGTGGCTTGCAAGTTGCAAGGAGTTGCGTCTTTCATCCCATTTCATTTCGAATCCACCAGAAAAGAATTTACGGGCTTCTTTGTTAAGCTCAAAGAAATAAAATTTGTACCTTGTGCTAGTCCGGCCCGACCAAAAACCTACAAAACTCGTAAATATTTGAGTTCGGTCCGGTTTTAACCCGAAAATATTTTAAATCTTTATTTCACAATCCGGTCTGTCCATATTATAAGGTTTTTGGACTTATCAAAACACTTTATCTGCAATTTTCACCATTTTGAAATATTTTTATTTTCATAAAGAATTAATTACAACTATTCATCTTCAAATAAAAACAGTCTAAATTTTTAACTAAAAAATTTACACTTTTAAATCATATTATACACTTACTAAATTTAACAAAATTTAAATAATCATAAGTAAACTAAAAACATACAAACGATCCATATTTTTTAATGAAATGTTAAATTTTTGAGTATCGTAAAAAGAATATATGTACAACTCTAAAGAATTTGGAAACTGAATATCTGAAACAGAGCTAGGAATCTTTTCTAAAAACAGTGAGTTTCAACCATCTGATCATCAGACCAGTCGCAGAGCCAACCATATCTTCCAAAGGGGTCAATTTGGTTCCAACCATATATTATAGGGGTCATTAGTAAGATTTCATCACATTTCTTTCTTGAAATACATGTAAAGCAAAAAAAAATAGAGAAATTCACAGGGGTCATTTGACCCCCCTCCCAAGCATGTAGCTCCGCCACCGCATCAGACCACACTATCTCAAGTGCAGCGAATACTTAGAAGAAGTAATGTGGTTTCCGACTGTTTTGTCAATCATCTTTACAAGCTGCTCCACTGACTTGGGTCTTTTGTTATGATTTCTTTCATTTATCTCCCTCTCCACAAAATAAATGGAAACCTGAAATACCAGACGCAAGAGAATGTGGGTGAGACGGTCATATGCATCCACATTTTGTATTTTAGAAAAAATATATTTTACACAAAAAGAATGTGTATTTGTTGAACTAGAATGTGACTCTTAGACTATCAACAATGGAAATGTTGAGTCATCTTTGAATTTTTATAGTAATGCAGTGAGGGTGTTGATTTTTGAGAAAAAAACAAAATGTGGATTCAGATGAGCTAGAATTATTCACCTGGTTGAAGAAAAATAAATTGGGCTTGTCTTATTACATGTTTGATTTTGATAGGAGCACAAATAAATTCTTAGTAACAGTTACTCATTCGTTCGTTGACCAAAAATCATAAACTTGAGTAATTATAAACAGTTTATAAATTTTGATATAAAAATGAGAATTTTTGAAATAAGGAAATTGGGATTTTAAAATGAAATGACAGAGAAAATAAAAGAGAAATGGTTTATATGTTGATTTTAGATTATTTAAAGTTTGAAATTGTTTTTTTCATATGGTGGTTTGTGTATTCATGTTAATAGAAAGTAAAAAAAAATAAGACGAAGATGATTGAGTAAAACAACCATTTTCCAAAAAAAATGTGACTTCACAAATAGTTCAAACTTCTGCAAAGAATAACACAAACAAAAACTCTGAAAAACATAACTCATCTTTTGCATTTAACTCTTAGTTTAGTCATATTTGCAAAACCTTTTCAAAGTTAATGCTATTATTTTTTAATCTTAGTATATTGATGCTAGATATTTGAGTGAACATTAAAAATCATTCATTATACCATCATAATACCTTAATCAAATATCTTTGTTTTAAGGGGAAATTTTACTTATACATTTTTCATGATACCACTTTTCAACTTTACAGTCAATCAAAATACATTTTCAAAAATATCACATTCATTAATGTGTAAAAGACAATATTGCCCTTAACTTCTCTTCTCTCTCTCTCTCTCTCTCTCTCTCTCTCTCTCTCTCTCTCTCTCTCTCTCTCTCTCTCTCTCTCTCTCTCTCTCCCTCTCTCTCTCTCTCTCTCTCTCTCTCTCTCTCTCTCTCTCTCTCTCTCTCTCTCTCTCTCTCTCTCTCTCCCTCTCTCTCTCTCTCTCTCTCTCTCTCTCTCTCTCTCTCTCTCTCTCTCTCTCTCTCTCTCTCTCTCTCTCTCTCTCTCTCTCTCTCTCTCTCTCTCTCTCTCTCTCTCTCTCTCTCTCTCTCTCTCTCTCTCCGTCTGTCGTCTACCGACTCTGTTCAGATCCGCCGTCTCCGTTCAGATTCGCCGTCTCTGTCCTCCAGATCCACCGTCTCTGTCCTCCAGATCCACCGTCTCTGTCCTCCAGATCCACCGTCTCTGTCCTGAACTTATGTCTTCGTCCAGATTCGTCGTCTCCGTCCAAATCCACGAAGCAATCGAGATCGAGACTCAAAACTTCAAATGTTGAATCCTCAGCAAGAATCACAACCTGTAAGTATTTTTTCGGGTTGTGTTGTTTAGATCTAAGAGAAAGAGTTATATATTAATAGTTTGATCTAAGAGAAAGATTTCTGATAGTGAACATTGAGTTTTTGAAAATATACAACTCTTTGTAAATCGAAGTTATTTAGTAATGTAATTGACATGTTCAGTTCCCGACACTCATAAAAGAAGCATATGTTCAAGCTTATATGAGAGCCACAACTCTGCATCACACATTTTCTTTGATCTACAATGTTAATCATCAAATTCATCATTGTCTCTTGTTTTTTTTCTAAAGTCTTATTGACCAATCATTGACATTTTTAGTTTCTTCTTGTTTCTTAGATTGCAGAGTCTGTTTCTTTTAGCAGTGATAAAAGGTATGCTATAACACAAATGAAGGCTGCATCTCAGCTGCAGAAAATGATGTGTTAAGTAACTCAATTTATGTTGTTCTTTGCATTTTTTGTCTCATATATCAGATGTTTCCTATGATTTGAATGCATGGTTGTGTTGTATTCTTGACGGTTAGCCATCAATTTTTAAAGAACCTTATGCGTTTCATGAGAAAATCCCATGGTGGCGAAGGTAAATTTAGCATTATACTACCTTTATTACTTATATGTTTTGAGAAATGTTGTTTCTAATGCCAAGAGTCAATATGTCTGCATTTCTTTCACAAGTAATCACTTTTTAAACTCTCAAGTATAATGTAGTATTTCTACATTGAAAGACAGAGCATAGTTATTCTCCTAGAATTGAGTTTTTTTAAGAACTACAAGTGAGTTACAAGTTTATTGTTTTTGTAGGTGCTTGTATGTGACATTTGGGTCTTTGAGAAGTCTCTATTCCACACAAGAGCTTGCTGGCACCTCTGTGGCCATATTGAATTTCCTTCAAAGAATATAATCCAATATGTCTTCTGATTTTTTTTTTTTGCTGAGTCAGTATCTCTTCACAATTTTCATTCTTATAGTATATGTTGCAACTAAAGGGTGAATGCTGTCTGATTAGGTTCTAGATTATTTTATAAACAATTTATAAAGACTTATAAACGTCAAAGTTAATAAACAATTTATAAATGTTTATAAAAACGTTAAAGTTAATAAACAATTTATAAGGTTTATATAGGTTTACTAATCAATTAAAAAGTTCCTTAATCATTCATAAGAATCTATAATCATTTAGAAAGGCTTATGAAACAATTTATAAGAGTTTGTAACATAATTTATACGGGTTTACAAGAATACTTAAATAATCAATAAGAGTTAATAAGAATTTATAAAGCTTTCGTAAAATTTATTTAAAAAAACAGTTTATAAAGTTTTTAAATCATTATAAATTTTTTAAATTATTTATAAATGATTTGTAATAGTATATAAACTATTTATGAAGACTTATAAAGAAGTTTATAAAGTATATAAACCATTTATAAATGTTTATAAAAGAAATCAGTAAAAGATCTTTAAATCTTTTATAAGAGTCTATATTCATTTAAAAAGGCATATAAGAAAATTTATAAGGTTTGTTAAATAATTTATAAGGTTTACAAATTCTGCACAACTTTGAAGTTAACTACGAGGTATTGTGATACTTCAACAGAGCTACCAGACAAGCCAAAACTGATCATCCAGCATTCAAAAATGAATTATGTTGAAAATGATTTTTTCATTTTAGGTAATGAGTAATTTAGTGAAATAGAGATTTCACACCTTGCGGAAGTGTTGTAGAGCTAGCTAGAAAGAATAACATACAATTTTCAGGAGAACCTTATGCAAATAAGATTATTGATGAATGGGAGTGGATCTATGGTTCACTTTGTCAGATCAACCAATGGGGTAGATCTATGATTATTGATGAATATAAATAATTTATAAGGGTGATATACCATGATTTTGACCCACTTTTACCCATGGTATATTAGCGGTTTTACGTATATTTACTATGAAATAGGGTCTATTTAGAGTATTTACAGGTTCAGGTACGTTTTGGAGAAATATGGTATTTTTGGTGTCTTTTGGAGTTTTTAAGTGCAGAATCGCGCAGACGCTTCAGATGTTTAGATATGGATGGAGACCTTCCCACGGTGCGATTGAGCTGATATTTGAACACAAGATAGATCTTTGAGTTATCTTTCCAATGCCACCGGTTTGAGGTCAATCCGACGGTTAGATCAGAAGTTATGCCCGTTTTACTGAAGAGTGGTCAGTCTGCCTCGCGAGAGAATGCTGTCGAGAAGAGGAATGTATATCGATCGATGGGAAATCACCCATATCGATCGATATGAATGTCAGGACGTGGGATGACTATGTTTCATGACCGCCAGAAGCCCTAATGCAACCAAAATTACCATAATACCCTTGGACGACCAGAAACCCTATTTTATGTTATTCTAAGCCATTGTTGACGGCTACGCTCTTTACGCTTTCTTTGATTCATATTTTTGTTAGGAGAGAAGGGAGGAACTCCTATCAGAGTCCTCCTGGAATTCCATTGGTTTTGATTTTATATTATATTTATGTTCTTCATCTATTCATCTATGATTTCTGTGACAATCTTCATGTCTGAATAGATCCACCTGTTGGATTTAGGGTTCAGATAGGTTGTGGGATTAGCCCCAACTATAGATAGCTAAGTTGTTATATTCATTGTTAGGATGTTCTTAAAGCTTGTTTCTAGAGTCATGAACTAGATCCATGAACTGGAATTGTTTAATTCATTAATCATCATCCTGATATCATCCTGTACGAGCTAAGATCCTCTAGGGATAAGCGAGAGCCGGTCTATGATCTTGGTGGGCACATATTCAACTCGATCTGAGCTATATCGATCGATACTCCTATAGAGTAATCGATCGACGGTAAACATATCGATCGATACAAGCTGTCAAAACATCGATCGATATTGTCGGCATCAGATCAATAGACGAGTCTTATAGCGAGTGCTACTAGACAACTCTAAGAGTTGAAGCTCTTTAATATCATGCATGCAACTTGTTAAGGCACCTATATCATTATAATCCTGATTACCTGAATAGAAACCCTAGATCTAACAACCATCCTTCCATCAAACAACTCCTTGCCAAGCTGAACAATCATCTTGTTCATCTTGTTTACTGCTTATTAATATTTATTTACTGCATTAAACCTATTAGCCTAGCTTAATCATATAACTATTAGATCTATTAGGTTCCATAGCTCCCCGTGAATTCGATCCCTAAGTACTACAATTGAACCTTTTATTTGAGAGAGTAAATCACTCCTTAGGGTAATTTGAGTGATATCAAATTTGGCGCCGTTGCCGGGGAGCTTTGATCGCCATTAGATCTTGTTTAGTTAGATTTAGTCTAGGTTTTGTTACTGTTTTAAAAATAATGAAAATTTTTTTCTTCTATTTCAGGTACATACATCTCAGTACCAGGAACAATGAAGAGAGGATTTCTAGGTCCTTCAAGGAAGGAGCCTTCTGGTCTATGCACGATCCGTAAGTCTAAGAGGAATGTATCGTTCGACACCCTCCAAGCAGCATCGATCGATAGCATACATCAGAAATCGATCGATAAGGTACACCATCAATCGATCGATAAGCTACAAAAAGCGGTGATCGATAGAGCCAACCAACCGCATAAAAACACTGTTCACCCGAATACTGTTCATCCGGCTACTGTTCATCGTACTGTTCATCCGGCTACTATTCACCCGAAATCGATCGATACTGTTCATCCAGAATCGATCGATACTGTTCATCGAAGTACTGTTCATCACGGTACTATTCACCGTAATACTATTCATCCAGGTACTGTTCATCCTGACACTATTCATCACGATAATTGTCATTATGTGTCGGAAAAAACTGTTCATTCTAGATGGATCGATACTATTCATCCGACATCGATCGACACTGTTCATCACCCGTCGATCGATACTGTTTATCACAGTACTGTTCACGATACTGTTCACGATACTATTCACGGTACTGTTCATCCGATATCGATCGACACTGTTCATCCCATATCGATCGATACTGTTCAACACCCGTCAATCGATACTGTTCATATCGCATCGATCGACACTGTTCATCGCACTGTTCATCTTGACACTGTTCATCGTACTGTTCATCGCGACACTGTTCATCATGGTGCTTTTCGTCCTACAGAGACCGAAACTTGTGTGGAGTCAGAGGAGGACGAAGAACACATATTTGAGATGGATAAGAAGGGTATCTGGCGAGACAAAGAAGGTCGTCCTCGCAACTACAAAGGACAACTGATTAATGCTGAAAAAGCAATAATTCCTGATGTAATTGTTGTTGCTGAGATGAATACCTTTGTTCTATCAAGCCAATGGTATGATTGGGGAAGTGAGGATCCTTTCCATGGTCTTCCTTATGAAGATCCCATAAACCACATCAAAGAGCTTGAGGGTCTTGTTTCAGAGCAGAATAAAACATCTGGTGACCTCATACTCTGCAAGATTTTCCCTTATACTATCACTGGAGATGCATTTAGCTGGTTCAGTAAGCTGCAGCCAAGATCTCTAACCTGTTGGGAGGACATAAAAGGCGCCTTCCTAGGTAAATTTTTTAGCGAAGCTGTAGCAACTCGAAGTAAAATGTATGATTATATGAAAGACAAGATAACTAAAGATTATGAGAGAGGAATAATAACTTGTTTTAATCAGATTAGTATTAGTCAGATTATGGATTTTGTCTACAATGAGCAGAACGATTTTGAAACCCCTACAGCTAGTGTCAAGCAACCAGACATTCAGGTTCAACAGGCAGATGAGGGTACACAGAGGAACGAACTGAACAGTGAACAGCTAGTCGACCCTGATACGGTTGAAGGTGATAAATATCATGGGTTTGGAGAGACGAGCATAGTAGAAGAGGCTGATAAAAGTGATCCGACTTCAACATCGATCGATAGTGGTATCTCAGAATCGATCGAGATCGGCACTTCAGAAACGATCGATATTGACTCTTCACATCGATCGACATCTCTCGAAAATCCTGATGCTACTACTGAGAATTCAGAGAGTGGACGGCAGAGGGCACTTAGAGACCACAACGTGCCTGAAGATTTATATGCTGAAAGGTCTGCACTGCGTCGTTCACCATCCCAGAGTTCTATCCTTGAGCTTCATCCTGCATATATCTCTCTTGTGGGTCAGCATCCTTTTCATGGTCTTCCTGATGAAGATGCCACTCACCATCTCAAATCATTCGAAGATCTCGCATCAATCATTAAATGCAATGGAGTTTCTGAAGACTACTACTTCTTCAATTTATTTTCATACTCTCTTGCTGGGGATGCAGGTTATTGGTTGAAGAAGCTACCACCAGGATCTCTCACTACTTGGAATGACATTGAATATGCTTTTATCTTTAAGTTTATCTATGAAGCTGAAAAAAATCTTGAGATTGAGAGGAAATCTATGCTGGAATATACGGTGGAGGACAATGAACAGTTTGAATGTGAAGAGCTGAGCAGAAAAGAAAAAGTTGATATAAGTGACATGAGCTCAGCATCGATCGACATCCTCACCTCAACATCGATCGACCCTACAACCTCCACATCGACCGACACCATGACATCAGAATCGATCGACATCAGCACCTCAAAATCGATCGACACTGACATTTGTCATCGATCGATACCACTTGAAATCCCTGACAGTTCGAGTTGTCCTCAGGACACTGCAAACTCGACACAGCAGAGCATTGATGTATCAAGTTTTTCTCCTTCTCCTGATGTAGAAAAAAATATCTTCATGGAAGATATCTTGGAGCAAGAAGATTTCTTAAAGTTGGAGGATGGAGAAAAGCTTGGAGAATTGGATTCAAGTAAAGAAGTTACTATGGAATACTTCTTGGAGCTGGAGGAATGGCTTGAGAATTTAGATCAGAATCTGGAGCAGAAGCTTGATGACGAACAGAATGCTGAGAGAAAAGATTTAGGGACTTCGTCCAAAGCTAGCATCGATCGACACCAACCTGATAAGATCGATCGATACCCACCCAATGTCATCGATCGACAGTCGCCGTACTTTAATGATCTACATACACCCGACTGCATCGATCGACATCCACCCGATTGTATCTATCGACACCCATGTTTGGATGAACTACCAAGATATATTGTTGAGCTTGAAACGATTGAGGAGATAGTGCATGAATCTGAAGCCTCACACTTTACTGTCCCTAATCATCAGAGACCACCTATATGGACAGAAGAAGCTGTTGGGTTTCACAAAAGAGTGAAGAGGATACATGATCCTGTGAAGATAATGGTTCCATGTGCGGTGTTTGAAGCTGAATCTCCTATTCCACCAGATAAAGGTCCGCATATGAGTTCTTACATTGAAATATTGGATGATCATCAGCACGTAGAAACTTCTCAGAGAGGGTTGAGACTTAGAGATGAAGTCAATAAGACCCTAGCAGAAGAAGCATCGATCGACCCGGTTCAGACAATGTCGATCGACATGAGCACTCCACCATCGATCGACATCTACCGGATACAATCGATCGACATCTTCAATCCACCATCGATCGACACCACCATTGGTTCATCGATCGATACCAGACGAGAATCAGAACAGAATGAGTATGAAGTGTGTGGGAATATTTTTGATGGAGATACCACCACGCATTCAGATAAGTCTGGGGGAAAGAAGATGATGAATTGGAGGAAGAGGAAAAGAACTAAAAGGGGTTCCCAATTGTCATTGATTCCTCACTTCTCAGATGATGCCAGGAAATCCAAAGTGAGATTTCACAAGTCTGTGAGAAAGAGGTGGAGAAATTGGAAGAAGCGGAAACGAACCAATGGAGGTTCTCAGTTACCATTAACTCTTTACTTCTCAGATTTTTTCAGGAAATCCAGAGTGCGCAGTAGATGCTTCTCACATCCATTTGAAAAGCTTAAAGCACTCCTTATTGCTGAGATGATAGACAAAGGAAGAAGAGTTTATGGAGGAAGCTTTCACACAAGAATAATAAAGCTTCAAAGATTGGACATTGAGACTTTTTTTGGAGCATGTTCTCATTCTCATCCGGACTAAATCAGATCTCCAAAGTCAAGCTAAACGACTATAACAAAGCGCTGAGTGGGAGGCAACCCACTGCTATGTATGTTTTAAATTTGTTTTATTTTCATTTATTACTGATATTTTGTTTTCTAAGGATTTCAGGTAAAAAAAAAAAAAAAAAAAAAAAAAGATGAACAGTAACGACGGTACTGTAGCAATGCACTGTAGCACGACCATGGAGCGATACTGTAGAAACAACATCGGTCGATACTGTAGCATAAAAATCGATCGATACTGTAGCGGAGTCACTGTAGCTACGATTACTGTTCATAGTTACTGTAGCTGCGACACTATTCAAAGCTACTGTAGCAGGATCACTGCTCATCGAAAAAAGATTACTTTAGTTAATTGGTTTTATTAGTTATCTATTACTAACTTTTAGACTGTTAGTGTTTTATCTATGATAGGTTGTAGGAGAAGATCCAAGGAAGAAGAGTTGATATACCGATATCGACCGATGGCTTGCAAGCATCAGTCGACAGAGCATCACTAGCATTGATTGATCGCCACTTAACTGTGTTGATTGATAGAGCTTCAAGAATATCGATCGCCACTTAACTGTGTTGGTTGACGTTCACATTAGAAGGAGGTATACAGTTTTTCCTTGTTATATATTGTCCTTATGATTTATTCTCCACCGATCTTAGACTGTATAACATTGGTCACAATGTTACTTAAGTCTAGGGGAGGCCGTACTAATATTATGATTTAGTTAGTTGTTTAGAATAGGGACCCGAGTAGACGATTGCCATGATAATCGACCGATTAGAGCATGTCGATATCGATCGACAGTACATCACTTGCATCGACCGATGGTAACTATTTTTCATCGTTCTACACTTAATCCGGTCAGGTATATCGTTCTAACTTGTTCAATTAAGTACTTATGATTTATTTACACCATAACTCCGACTAGATATACACTGGTCACAGCGTTATTTAAGTCTGGGGGAGGTTCTACTGATATTGTGTTTTAGTTTTGAAAAAAAAAAAAAAAAAGTTCCAGGTTGACGATTGCTCAGCACATCGACCGATGAGACCATGTCGATATCGCTCGACATCACTCCATATCCACGATCGATTGTCTCTTCATTGTGTCGACTGATTTCTTTAGTCATCGACCGATGCGACCATGTCGGTATCACTCGACAACACTTCATCAACATCGATCGATTGTAACTTCATTGTATCGATCGATACTGAGCAGGTTATCGTTCTTACTTGTTAAATTTTGTACTTCTGCTTTATGATTTTTACCTTACCACCGACTGTGTTACACTGAGGACAGTGTAATTTAAGTATTGGGGGATTACTAACGTTTATCTTTTTTTATGAATCTTATTTAAAGTGTTTTCAAAAATTTTTTATTGAGTCAAGAAGGGGATAATGATCTAATTCGATTTACTACTTGTCATCTAACCACTATTTAGACCAGTCTTAGATTTACTGACTGCAGAAGTACTAGAGATACTAAAGTGGATCAACCTATCAACTATGTTTGCACTTGCTGAGAATGTTTGAAGGAACCAAAGCTGATCTCCAACCTAATTGAGCTCAACTTTGCTTGTCTTGGGGCTTGGTATACACGGGATCAGATTCTTCAAACAAGTCTGGAAGGTAAAGCCTTGTGTAGATTTATCACCTTCTCTCTCTCTATTTCGACCCTAGATATATAGGTAGAAAAAAAAATTATTATTATTATAAAAAGATATATATATATATATATATATATAATAAAAAAAAATAAAAAAAAAAGAAAAAAAAAGAAAAAAAATATATATATATATATAGGTTTTAAGTTAGGTGGAATCCGAACAGGACTTGGTGGCTACAACCATTAAGGCTTGCTTCATAAGGATTGCAACTAAAAGAATCCGAACAGGACTTGGTGGCTACAACCATTAAGGCTTGCTTCATAAGGATTCCAACTAAAAGAATTCGAACGGGACTTGGTGGCGGCAATCATCAAGGTTCGATTCATATGAATTCTTGGATATAGGTCAAAAAGAAGTGAACAGAACTTGGTGGCAACCACCATTAAGTTTTGATTCATGGAAGCCTGTCCAATCTTGGTCAATGATCCTGCAATGAAAGCAGACTTTGACTAAGAGAAAAATAAGTAGAGAGAGAGGATAGGAACTAACTTTTACCTGCAGGTCCAAATACTTATTTGAGAATCTTTGCATCTTGTGATCGATACTCCCAAGGTAAAGCCTACACTTTTATTTATGTTAAGAAATGAGATCAGTAGAGGGGATTGTCAGACAGGATCTGTTAAGTTGTTGACTAGGTGAATTTGGTTGCTATAGTAGGATATTGTATAATGTGCTTCTAATGTTAGGATGTCTATGATTTGGTTTGCACTACTAGAGAGATGGTGACTGAGTTTTAAAAATCTTTTTGAGTCTCTGCTGTTTTCAAACCTCTTTCAGAGAGACTGCCTGTTGGTTTTGCTTGAGGACAAGCAAAAGGGTAAGTCTGGGGGAGTTGATATACCATGATTTTGACCCACTTTTACCCATGGTATATTAGCGGTTTTACATATATTTACTATGAAATAGGGTCTATTTAGAGTATTTACAGGTTCAGGTACGTTTTGGAGAAATATGGTGTTTTTGGTGTCTTTTGGAGTTTTTAAGTGCAGAATCGCGTAGACGCGTCAGATGTTTAGATATGGATGGAGACCTTCCCACGGTGCGATTGAGCTGATATTTGAACACAAAATAGATCTTTGAGTTATCTTTCCAATGCCACCGGTTTGAGGTTAATCCGACGGTTAGATCAGAAGTTATGCCCGTTTTACTGAAGAGTGGTCAGTCTGCCTCGCGAGAGAAGGCTGTCGAGAAGAAGAATGTATATCGATCGATGGGAAATCACCCATATCGATCGATATGAATGTCAGGACGTGGGATGACTATGTTTCATGACCGCCAGAAGCCCTAATGCAACCCAAATTACCATAATACCCTTGGACGACCATAAACCCTATTTTATGTTATTCTAAGCCATTGTTGACGGCTACGCTCTTTACGCTTTCTTTGATTCATAGTTTTGTTAGGAGAGAAGGGAGGAACTCCTATCAGAGTCCTCCTGGAACTCCATTGGTTTTGATTTTATATTATATTTATGTTCTTCATCTATTCATCTATGATTTCTGTGACAATCTTCATGTCTGAATAGATCCACCTGTTGGATTTAGGGTTCAGATAGGTTGTGGGATTAGCCCCAACTATAGATAGCTAAGTTGTGATATTCATTGTTAGGATGTTCTTAAAGCTTGTTTCTGGAGTCATGAACTAGATCCATGAACTGGAATTGTTTAATTCATTAATCATCATCCTGATATCATCATGTACGAGCTAAGATCCTCTAGGGATAAGCGAGAGCCGGTCTATGATCTTGGTGGGCGCATATTCAACTCGATCTGTGCTATATCGATCGATACTCCTATAGAGTAATCGATCGACGGCAAACATATCGATCGATACAAGCTGTCAAAACATCGATCGATATTGTCGGCATCAGATCAATAGACGAGTCTTATAGCGAGTGCTACTAGACAACTCTAAGAGTTGAAGCTCTTTAATATCATGCATGCAACTTGTTAAGGCACCTATAGCATTATAATCCTGATTACCTGAATAGAAACCCTAGATCTAACAACCATCCTTCCATCAAACAACTCCTTGCCAAGCTGAACAATCATCTTGTTCATCTTGTTTACTGCTTATTAATATTTATTTACTGCATTAAACCTATTAGCCTAGCTTAATCATATAACTATTAGATCTATTAGGTTCCATAGCTCCCCGTGAATTCGATCCCTAAGTACTACAATTGAACCTCTTATTTGAGAGAGTAAATCACTCCTTAGGGTAATTTGAGTGATATCAAAGGGTTTATAAAAGCAATTTATAAACAATTTATAAAAGTTTATAAAAACGTTATGAAAGCATACATTCAATTTAGAAGGGTATTATATGAGTTCCATAGGTTTATAAATAACCTAAAAGAGTCTATAACCATTTAGAAAGCCTTATAAAATAATTTATAATGGTTTGTTGATATTCGTGTTCACGCACACCAATTAACCTAACGTGCACACTACCACAATCGAATGGTATGTCGATGTAGCACTTTAGGATCGTTTCCACAGAGACCAACTATTACACTTTACTTTTATGGGATCAATATTAAGCTAAAACAAATTGGGGGGTTTGGAGGTTAAGGTAACGAGCAAGTAAAAGATGATTTAAAGTTTCAGATTATAAAAGAGCTAAGCCTAGGGTGAAGGATTGGGTGTCAGACGATCATGAGCCAAACATCTATTCATGGTTTTATTAAGCGCGGGTCTAGAACTCGGAATACAATACTAGATCAACCCACTGTCATGGTGTTTCTCCTTTCATCGATCAGCCTCAAAGCCTAAGCTATCGCTTGGTCTGAGAGCTGATGATGAACACTAAGAGTAGATCCGATCAGTTCACAAATTGCCCTAACATCTACTTTCGCTGGTTAGGGACAAGCTGCCCATTCATGTTGTTTCTAGCAACCTAAGCACTTTTGATGATTAGATTAAACCTAGTTTCAAACAATAAATAGCTAGTTTAATGCAGGCAGTAAGCATGACATGAATGGAGACAATCAAACATTGAACCTTATTTGTGTTTAACTCATTAATCTAAACATCCTAACACCCTAGACTAAGCAAGGCAACTACTCAGCCATGAAGCACGAAAACACAGAGATAAAAGCTGAATAATTCATCACTGCAATAATAAAAAAAAATAGAGATAGGGTTCAGGATAATCTTCTCTATGGTGAGAGAGATGAAGCCTTCTCCCTTTACAAAGTAGCAAATCCCAAATCCCCAAAAGCTCAAGTCTGGTTTCTGGTGTAAAAACTAGCGTAGAATGATAGGAAAAATAGAAAAAGAAGTTATATCAAAGCCACAGGCGGCTGGGAGAGAAAATAGAAGTAATTAGGGCAAATCCCGAAATAAGTGTAGTTTCCTTAAAAATCTCCGCCGCGGAACAATCAATCGGAACACTCATCAGAGTGTTCTGCGTGAAAATCACCAAACTGCACTGTTTTCTGCCTCTTTTGTTTCTACTGGTCCATATCCCATCTAGTGCAACTCTAAACCTGTAATGATTCAAAAAGGACTAGAAAGACTCGATAAAGACTTGAAAACCAATTAGAAAACATATATACAATGATGTATAAAACACCATATATCAATTCCCCCAGACTTAGATCCTTGTTTGTCCTCGAACAAGACCAAGTATCAAGAACAGGAAGAAAGGTTTGAAAGTGTGGGAACTCTTCTATTCTCAGTAACCATACCTTAACCACGAATCTCTGAACCATACAAGCAGTAAACTAGGACAGAACAAGCTTACCGGAACCCCACTGACTTCTGTTCAAAAATCGACTCCATACTCTACATCTCAAACCTGAAAAAGCAACACTATCGAGACAGAACTCCCTACATTCATTTAAGAGTTGCGTGAGCTTCTCATCACAGGCACTATTCAGGGTAGACGGGCTAGGTATTAAACAGGCTATTTCAGTGTTTCAGTGGTGGAGTTTCAAGTGTTTAGGGGTTACCAATTTTTGAGGTGGATGCAAGATATCGCGCAAAACTGTAAGAGAGGACGGATCCATTGATGTCCACAGCCCTTACTCGTTTTTGCTCTCTCTGGAACGACTGCTCTGTTCTGCTCCGGATCAGTCATCAGACTGCTCTGCTCATCTGTATGTTCCTCAACACTTCATATTGATATCCACTCTTCTGCTCGACCTTTCCAGTGGCTCATGTCCTGAATTCTTCTCCTTCTCATCACCAAATACTAAATAAACAAAATATATATATTTTTCTTTTTTTTTTCTTTTTTTTTCTTTTTTTTTCTTTTTTTTTCTGGTACTAGTACATAAATAGATGGTGGGGTGGCGAAGAAGGAGGTAACATATGATGTAAGGATGCCACTGATAGTTTTGATTCGTACCATTCTTGTTCTCCACTCATGTTCTTGCACATGTGTTTGCTTAGGGAGTGACTGTTCCCTTAGTCTGCTTGTTCTCCCTGTATGATTGACACTTGCAGCAGTAACGAGTAAGAGGCTGCGTCGATCCTTTCCTCTCCGACCTTTTTGCACATATCTGCACATATAACACTGAAAAACAAATGCATGAAGGTGGAATAAAGGCTAAGGTGCAGGGTGGGAACTAGCTAAAGATGAGCTAGCCACTCAGGAACAACAAAAAATGGATATAAAGGATAAGATGTCCTGAGTGTAGTTCTCGTTTCCCTGATCTAGTGCCCATAACAAGAAGAATTTCAGTCAATATTAGGTTCAAGTTTGGTGGAGTTAAGTCTACCCAGTGTAACCTGATCGGCTGAGAACTTCTGGAGAATCAAGTGAGATATGTCAGGGTGTTCCAGGTCCACATGTGTGTCTTTCGCCACCGCTAAGGTCACTGAATAAGATAACTAAAGCACGAGGTGGTTAGTGATCAACACAGAATAAGGTCCTAATTCCCACAAAGTTTTGACTGACTCGATCTTAAAAACTTACTCAAAATGACTCAAAAGATAAACAAAAGAAAGAAACGAGTTAGTAAACGACGAAACCCCTCCCCCAGATTTACTTCACAACGTCTCGGTGTGAAAATAAATCAGAGAGAAGGTGAAAACAATAATAAAAACATTTTTTGTTGAGATACTTACCTGAAACTCGTGCTCCCCCAGACTTATTCTGTTACCAGATTTTCACCTGGAGCCGCCGCTCTCTCTTCTGGAGAACATATGCTTCGTTTCTGGAACAGTCGGGTGGAACAAGCGCCAGAATGTTCCGCTACAGTATCTCGATTTTTCTACTTTTTGACCTGAGACTCAGTAACTAAAATGAAAAATAAGCAAAACAAAAATAAAACCAAGTTATATTTACACATACCAGTGGGTTGCCTTCCACTAAGCGCTTGGTTTAAGTCACTAGCTTGACTTGGTGACAAGGATCAGTCAGGTTGAGCATCCGTGCTTGTTCCAAAACAAGCTCCACAATCAGACATGTTCAGCTTCAAAACTCTGCTCAACAACCCTTTCACAGAAGCTTCGCCTTTCTCTTTCAACTCATCAGTGAGGACAACTCTGACTTTAGAGAAAGGTTTAGAGGTACCTTTGCACTTTACCTCATACTCAATGGATTTCTCATCACACAAACAAGGTATCAAAGTCATCGTAGGGCCGCCCTTAACCCTTTTCTTTTGGACTTTTTCCTTCACCTTTGCATTCCCACTGAGTTTCTTGGTATCACCGTGAGGATCTCCATCCAGGACTCGTCCAATCTCACTCTCATCACCAAACTCTTTCTTAGGAAAATTTTCCAGCTGTTCTCCACTAGCCATTGAGATGCTGGAGGCGTGTCGGATTTGTGATCTTGTTGGGACAGCCTTGTAGAAAACCTTCTTGTTGATGTTGGAAAAGAAGACTCTCTTATTAGGCATGTCGACGATTGCTCCCATTGTAGCCATAAATGATCTTCCAAAGATCAAAGGCATCTCATGTTCCTTGCTCATATCAACAATCTGAAATTCGGTATGGAGCATACAGTCTCCTACTTGGACAGGAAGGTTGCAAATGGTGCCATAAGGGACTGCTCTGGAAGAGTTTGCAAAAGCCAAAGTCACCTGAGAAGGCTCAACATCCACAATACCCAGCTTGTCTACAATCGCCTTTGAGACAAGATTTACACATGATCCGGAGTCACAAAGAGCATCCTTAAATTCTACTCCAGCAATTGAACATGGGAAAACAAACTTTCCAGGATCATCAACCTTAGGCAATACCTTCAGTGGTGGTGGAGTTGGATAGGGAACCTTAGGAACATAGACTCGCACTGGTGGAATCTCAGTAGGTTCGTCAGGAGCAGTCACCACACAGCTAGCAGGTTGTTCTGTTTTCTTTTCTGCGCCTGAGACAGTTTCAAGGAACAACTGCTCTGTGTTCCTTCCCTCAGCTTTCTCACACCTCAACTCTGTTGCATTACAGTGCATCACACTCTTTCCACGAAGGGTTTCTTGCTGCCTCTTAACAATGTCAGCGGTTTGAGCAAGCTGATCATCAATCCTCTTTATGTGGTTGCTCACAACATCATATTTTGCATTCAGATCAGTGAACATGCTGTCCATCCTGGTGTTGATGTCCGTGGTAACCTGATTCAGTGCCTTAACCTGAAGTTGCTGGCTCTGGAGCATCTGCTGCATCATAGAGTTGAGATTTTTCAGCTCATCTGGCGGAACAGTCGCTGGAGCAGTCTGCTGGTTGTTCTGCGACTGTTGCTGGTTGTTCTGCGACTGTTGCTGGTTGTTCTGCAACTGTTGCTGATTCAAATTCTGATTCTGAGCGACGAACCTGTTCTCTGCCTCACTGAAGATGAAGGTTTTACCCTGGAAATTCTGTGGGAAGGTGTTCTGATACCCAAATCCTTGTGCCTGGTTGTTCTGTACATACCCTGTTCCGTTGGTGTAACAAACCTCTTGCTGATTGTGCCTCAGTAGATGATCAATCTTAGCTGTCAGCTCATCGATCTTCTGGGTTCCAACACTGTCCATTACCTTGGAGCGATCTCTCTCATTGTTCTCGTCAGCAGAGCTAGCAGCCATGTTCTCAATCAACTCAAACGCTCCAGCAGTGGTCTGAGTCATGAAATCTCCATTGCTCGCAGAGTTCATAGAACTTCGGTATTTCCAGTCTACTCCATCATAGAAAATGTCCAGGAGGTAATCATCATCAAATCCATGGTGGGGGCACTCTCTGCGATAGATATTGAAACGCTCCCATGCATCACAAAAAGGCTCATCATGGAGCTGTCTGAATGAGGTGATCTTGTTCCTCAATGCTGCAGTTCTCGCCTTAGTGTAGAAGTAGCCCAGGAACGCTGATCGGACCTGTTCCCATGAAGAGAGAGAACCCGTAGGGAGAGAGTTCAGCCACCATGCAGCTTTTCCATCTAGAGAGAATGGGAATAGCGTGCACTTGATGTAGTCTGGTGGAACACCATTCGCGCGTGAAAAGTTGCAGAATCTCTCGAATCTCTCAATATGCTCCATTGGAATTTCTGTAGAGAGACCAGAGAACACCTTACTCTGCACTAAAGCGATCAAAGCAGGCTTGATCTCGAAATCCTGATTGGTACAGAGTGGAGGAACAATGGCAGAGCGCGTAGTAGGAAGGTTACGTGGATGGTTTCTCTGCCCGATTGGAACAGCCTGTGCCGCCTGTTCCTGCTGCACGAGAGCAGCCTGTTGAGCAGCTTGTTCCGCAGCTGCTTGCTGAGCTTGGATGGTCTGCTGCATCTGAAGCATCTGCTGTTGCATCAGTGCCATTGCTGCAGTGAGATCATCATGATGGTCGTGATCACCCATGGTGGTGTTGGTCGGCCTTGGTTGTTGTTGTTCTTTCTTTCTAAACCTTGCGATCTCCTGCAACAAAGAGAAAAGAGCAAGTTAGAAGTCTTAGACTAAATAAATAACCGAAAAATAAAGGTAAAAAAGATGGTCCCCGGCAACGGCGCCAAATTGATATTCGTGTTCACGCACACCAATTAACCTAACGTGCACACTACCACAATCGAATGGTATGTCGATGTAGCACTTTAGGATCGTTTCCACAGAGACCAACTATTACACTTTACTTCTATGGGATCAATATTAAGCTAAAACAAATTGGGGGTTTGGAGGTTAAGGTAACGAGCAAGTAAAAGATGATTTAAAGTTTCAGATTATAAAAGAGCTAAGTCTAGGGTGTAGGATTGGGTGTCAGACGATCATGAGCCAAACATCTATTCAAGGTTTTATTAAGCGCGGGTCTAGAACTCGGAAAACAATACTAGATCAACCCACTGTCGTGGTGTTTCTCCTTTCATCGATCAGCCTCAAAGCCTAAGCTATCGCTTGGTCTGAGAGCTGATGATGAATACTAAGAGTAGATCCGATCAGTTCACAAATTGCCCTAACATCTACTTTCGCTGGTTAGGGACAAGCTGCCCATTCATGTTGTTTCTAGCAACCTAAGCACTTTTGATGATTAGATTAAACCTAGTTTCAAACAATAAATAGCTAGTTTAATGCAGGCAGTAAGCATGACATGAATGGAGACAATCAAACATTGAACCTTATTTGTGTTTAACTCATTAATCTAAACATCCTAACACCCTAGACTAAGCAAGGCAACTACTCAGCCATGAAGCACGAAAACACAGAGATAAAAGCTGAATAATTCATCACTGCAATAATAAAAGAAATAGAGATAGGGTTCAGGATAATCTTCTCTATGGTGAGAGAGATGAAGCCTTCTCCCTTTACAAAGTAGCAAATCCCAAATCCCCAAAAGCTCAAGTCTGGTTTCTAGTGTAAAAACTAGCGTAGAATGATAGGAAAAATAGAAAAAGAAGTTATATCAAAGCCACAGGCGGCTGGGAGAGAAAATAGAAGTAATTAGGGCAAATCCCGAAATAAGTGTAGTTTCCTTAAAAATATCCGCCGCGGAACAATCAATCGGAACACTCATCAGAGTGTTCTGCGTGAAAATCACCAAACTGCACTGTTTTCTGCCTCTTTTGCTTCTACTGGTCCATATCCCATCTAGTGCAACTCTAAACCTGTAATGACTCAAAAAGGACTAGAAAGACTCGATAAAGGCTTGAAAACCAATTAGAAAACATATATACAATGATGTATAAAACACCATATATCATTTGTATAATAATTTATAAGGTTTTATAAGGGTGTGTAAATAATGTATACGGGTTTATAAAAATAATTTATTAAGTTTATACACTATTATAAAATATTATAAAATGATTTATAAGGGAATTTAAAATTTCTGAAGCGGTGAAGCCTTGATTGCTGTCCACATGTACCTCAGAATCTGCCACGCATCATCATCTCTTTACAAAGCCTTATAAAGATATGTAAAATTATTTTTAAGAGTATATAAACCATTAATAAAGAAAGTTATGAAATTATATTAATAATTTATAAGTGGTATGTATACTATTAATAAGAGTTTATAAAAACTTTATGAAAGATTATATTCAATTTATAAGGGGTATTATAAGAGTTGTATAAGTTTATAAATCAATTAAAAAGTCTATAACCATTTAGAAAGCCTTATAAAACAATTTATAATGGTTTGTATAATAATGTATACGGGTTTATAAAAATAATTTAGAAAGTTTATACACCATTATAAAAGATTATAATAAAAAAATTTATAAGGATATGTAGAATTTCTTAAGCGGTGGAGTCTTGCTTGCTATCCACATATGTCTTAGAATCTGCCACGTACCATCATCTCTTTACAAAGCCTTATAAGGATATGTAAAATTATTTGTAAGAGTATATAAACCATTAATAAAGACATATAAAACAAGTTATAAAATCTATAAATCACTTATAAATGTTTATAAGAAAGTTATGAAAGTTTATAAATAATTTATAAGAGGTATGTATACTATTAATAAGGGTTTATAAAAACTTTATGAAAGCCTTATAAAACAATTTATAATGGTTTGTATAATAATATATAAGGGTTTATAAGAGTATGTAAATAATTTATAAGGGTTTACAAAAATAATTTTATAAAGTTTATACACCATTATAAATGATTATAAAATAATATATAAAAGTATGTAAAATTTCTGAAGCGTTGGAGCCTTGCTTGCTGTCCTCATATGCCTCACAATCTGCCACGTATCATCATCTCTTTACAAAAGTATATAACTATTTATACAGGTTTATAAAACTATTTAAAAATGTGTATAAAACTATTTACAAGAACATATAAGCTGTTGTTCAAAAAAAAGAACTTATAAGCTATTTATATGTTATCCAAAAAGCAAATAAGGGCTATTTGGACTTGTTATTTGAATAATTCTGGCTAATATTAAGATTTTCGGATTGTGAACACTACATTTTTATCGAATTATAATTCCTTATATATCTAGAATTCAGGTTATTGTTAAAAAGTACAACTCGACGATTTATAAGTCATTGTTAAAAAGTTTTTAAACAAGAGTTGATTATATATGTCTATACAAAACACAGAAATGTTTGAACTTGAGAAGTCTTGTGAGGAATGCTAGGCAGAATGAGTGTAAGAAACTCAAAAATTATTTATAAGCGTTTATAAATTTAATTTACAATGGCTTATAAGGTAATTTTTCGAAAGTTCCTCCAAAAGACAATCAACACAAAAAGATATATCTGGTAAAAGGGCCACGTCCTTAAACAAGGGATATATTGCCTTAACATAGTCTGAGAACATCAAGGCTTCTCCATATCTCACTCTTCTATAAAAGAAACAATTGAAACCAAACTCATTTACATGTCCAACTAATATCTTCAACTATGCAACTACTAAAAGAGAGATACAATTGTTTTAGTATAAGAGATGTCTAAAGAAGATAAGAGAGAAGAATGTACTAAGAAGCCAACTCTGCAACTTTTATAAAGCGTTATAAATACGTAATTCTTTGATAGCACAAACCACATTCTTCTTCAGAGTCCCTCTTGCTTCTTCAAACAGCTCACCAACCTCGTCAATTTTCAAAATCTGAACGGAAGCCAGTCACATATTACTCCTACGCATCAGCATTCACTTCCAAAAATAAGATTCAAAAATAGTATGCTTTCGTAACTCAACAAATTCATCATTCATCTCCAATGCTTCTGTAGATATTATACACAAAACAAGACATAAAAAATAAATCTCACAAAGTATAAATAGAACGTTACACTACCAAAACACCAATGTTCCACCTCATATACTGCATATACTAAAACATTGCTAGTCAAACTACAAATAGTAGCATCGTATTACCTTAACGAAGTGAGATACTTGATATGCATATCACCACACATATTATCCACAACATCCTTTAAATCCAAAAGCTCACGACACACATTTGTAATTCCCTGCAACATCACCAAATCAACCAAGAGAAGAAGTAATCATCGAATAATTATACTCTTAGGTTAGTACCTTCTCATGAATTAAATAATTATATAAATCTGAAAACTATTTTGACAATAAATCAACCAAATCAATAATTGTACTCTTATGTTAAGCTTTGTGTCTTTTGATTGCTAACAGATCAACAGTAAGATTTGAAAGGACCCAATTTATAAGATCTTATAAATTTGAGATCGGAAAACTTCACGTGAAAAACTTCGTCTTCTTTCTTAGAAACATATCGATTTTGGTAAATCAAGCTAAAATTACATAAAGAGGCAAAAATCACCATATATTATCATCTTACCTTTGTTAGTGTTTCTTAGGCGTTGGGAGAGAGGTCGTCTCGTTCGTCCGAGCTTGTAGAGTCTGTTAAGGCATTAATGAAAAATGGTACATTGAAAATGGTGTTAGTAGCAATTTCCATTGTTTTAAAATATAAACAATTTTAGTAAAACACTATATTACAAAACAGGCAACTAATAGTATTTTTAAATAACTAATTAATTAAAAGTATAGACAAAGTCTAACAATTACAAATATAATATAACTTATAAATACAATATGTAATTTTCCAATAGTAAAATAATATTTTATAAACTCAGGGAAAAAAAAACTTGCCATTTTCAAGTTGATAACATGATGAGTGAAAAGTGTTGTATAATAAGCATTGTTTCGAAAACAGTACTAAACATTAACTTGGCATTGTAGTAGTTAGATCAATGGTCTAATTGTTTCTACTGATTAAACCAGTTTTTAAAATTTCTCTAATTTTGCATTAAATAATTATATATATATATATATATATATATATATATATATATATATATATATATATGTATAATTATAAAATTATTTTATAGGTTTTATATTATTGTTAGAATCTAAAAATGATCTGAAAATAAAATTCAAAAAGATTAAAAATATAATGAATGATAATTTATTTAGATAGATATTAGATAATGTATTTTAAAAATTTGCAATTTTAGCACCTTTGACGGGTTTTATTGAATTTGTCAATTTAATTCAAATTTGGTCTTAGCACATACTGAAACCAGTTCAAAGGGTTGAACTGCATAAATCTAAACGATTCTTCCCTAAATATATCTCGAAAACAAAAAAAAAAGTTTTTGCTCACTTGTGTTTCTTCCATAACACAATTGTTTATGGCTATAACTTTATAAGACTATATCGGGAAATAAAGTCGGTGGCCCCGCTAAAAATGTTCCAGCTATCCTCTATTTGGAGCTTTAATATATGAAAATCAAATTTCTAGGCCGACCATGTTGACTGTGATCTGATACTTGTTGAAGAAATCTTCTTATTAAATCTTTTTCTTTGCCAAAGGAAAGATAATCTTCTTATTAAATCTCTCATCTAAACAATGTGGTGTTTTGACCCAAAAAATTAAACCACATGGTGTTTTTGATATTATATAATCTTATGCCATTTAGTGGGTGAGATAATAATACTTTTAAAGGTACAAACTTAACTTTCTCAAAATTAAATATAACAAAAAACGATTAGGCTAAGTAACACTACTATGGACTACAACTTTTACTCTAAATAACCACTCATATAAAAATAAAACCATCACTACCATGTCTTCCAAAATAATCTCATTCCAAACGGGTTAAATTTTTGTAGGTAATCACGCCTCAAACGTCATTAGACCATGGATTATACTTAACTCCTATATTCTTCATGTGTTTTATGTCTTTAAAGTATAAACTAAACTTTTTCAGCTTATAAGGATATGCGAAAATAAGTAGGTCATAAGATTTTCAATTTTATCATTACCTCTGCGAAGTTGGAATTAATATCTAATGTCCCATCATGAGATATAATCCTACAATTTTACCATGAGAAACATTCATAAACTTTTATACCATTTTTAAAGAATATTTTTTCCTTTTCCATTCGTTCTTATTCCTTTTACTTAAAAAGAAAATTATATAAATTGGTTCTTAATTAAATTTGAAGAGGTTATTCCTCATCATTTCTACAATTTTATCATATATGTTCTTTTCTGGGTGATCTCGTTTTCCTCTTAGCTGTTTTGTTAATCTATTATCTTCATAACATATTTTATTTCAAAGCTTTATGATGCAGTTTTTTTCTCTCACCATCATTGCTTTGCCTAGACTCAGCGGATATCAAGAAAATAAAATTAAGAATTTGATGGGAATAAATTATTAATACTCGAGATGTCAAAAAAAAAAAAAAATAGTACTCGCTGATTGAATCTGTATAATACTTACTATATATAATACGCTCGTTTGAGTACTAGAAAAACCATAAACTTTGAGCAAAATGAAGACTAATCTTTTCCTCTTCCTCATCTTCTCGCAAATTTTATCATTTGCTTCTGCCAAACAATCTGGTCGTAACCGCACCCTCGATCTTTCGAGCATCATTGCAAGATCTCAGTTCGAAGAAATGCTTAAGCATAGAAACGATTCTTCTTGTCCAGCTAGAGGTTTCTACACTTATGACGCCTTCATCACCGCTGCAAAATCCTTCCCCGGCTTTGGCACCACCGGAGCCACCACGGCAAGGAAGAGAGAGATTGCCGCTTTCTTCGGCCAAACATCCCACGAAACCAGCGGTTCGTACTAAACTTTCAAAAGAAACCTTTGTACGTTTGACTTCACATAAAATTTTATGTTTTTAAACTTATATACACTTCTCAGTTTTATTTTCCCTAAAGTATATCCCCTCAGTTTTTAAATATTTGATATTTTAGACTTACGCATATAAAGAAAACCACAAGTTATTCTCAGATTTTTCGCCTTTTATCTAAAATAAACAATGTTATTTTTTGCTAAAAATTGATAAAATAATATTGCATACCACAAATGGTCATAGAACTCATGTAAGGTTAACCTTTTATAATAAAACTTGAAAACATCATCAAACACAAAAAGTCATAAACCATCAATTGAAAAAACATGCAGGAGTATTTGTTTACATTTGGCGCTGACGTTTATAAATAATTAAATACCAACACAAATATTTGTATTAAATTGTTTCTGTTTTTTTTATTGAAACTGTATTATTTTTATCAAACTTTTATACTATTATATTCAGTTAACATTTTATTCAAACTTCATTTGAGTTTATTAGAAGAGAAAACAAACTTAAAAACATATATTTTTTTTATGGAGACTTTAACAAGATAACATGCCGATTTCAAAAATGTCACGCACGTTAATTATTGTACAATGTTAGATTAACTAATGCGAAGTTGTGAGTCTTGCATGTGACTGAATATATATATATATATGATATGTTTATGAAATGGACGGTTACATGGGTATAGGTGCGTGGCCTTCGCCAGTAGCAGAGGACCGAACAGATACATGGGGCTACTGCTCAAAGCAAGAAGAAAAGCCATCGTCAGACTACTGTTCACCAAGCACCAAGTGGCCATGCGCACGCGGTAAACGCTACTACGGAAGAGGACCAATGCAGCTTAAAGGAAACATCAATTACGGACAGTGTGGTAAAGCCATCGGAGCCGACTTACTTAACCACCCAGACCTTTTGACCAAGGACGCTGTAATCGCTTTCAAATCCGCCATTTGGTTCTGGATGACCGCTCAGCCTCCCAACCCATCATGCCACGCCGTGATCAGTGGCCAGTGGAAGCCGTCAGCCGCTGACCGTGCCGCGGGGAGAGTACCGGGTTACGCTATGATCAACATCATTATTGCCCCTGGTGAGTGTGGTATTGGCGCAGACACTAGAGTCGCAGATCGTATAGGGTTTTATACGAGGTACTGCAAGATATTTGGGGTTACAACTGGAAAGAATATTGCATGTTACGGCTTTTAATTCTTAACCTTCCGTTAATTGCTTCTGTTAACTTCATTAGAAAAGAAGAATTAAGTACTGTACTCTCTTTTTGTCAATGTTTTCTCTCTCTCTCACTCTCTCTCTCTACCTTCATATCTTGTCTGATCGTCAGTGATAAAGCTTGTATCTCTATATAATGAAATGAGAAGTTGTCTACATTTTTTTGTCGTACTTCAACCTTCCTGTGATCCTTTAGTGAACCACTTTGCAGTTCTAAATTTGGTGTCCATCTACGCCAATGTAGAAAGTAATAAAACCCAATGAAGAGAAACCTCATGAAGCTTTAAAGATGTTATCATGTTAAACCCACGTACATGTATTTAGGGTTTGCAAAACATGATGTTTTAGTAAAAGTAATATGTTATCAGATCACTGAATGTAACTTTGGAAATGGCTATACTTTGAGAACTCTCCCTCTCCTTTTTTTCCTTTTTACGAGAATATATATTAAAAACTTCGATGTTGATTGATCTGAGTTAATCTTTCTCTTTTAAATTCTTTTACCGAATAAAGCTTCTATGAACTATTTCAGTTCTTCTAGTTCTGTTCATTAATCTCGTATAAGCATAAACAGCCACTTGCCTGGAGAACTCAAGTAAATAAACAATAATTAAACTGACATGTATGCTAATGCTAAACATGGTTTTCTGTTTAAAACTATAAATTTCTGGTTACAGCTTTACTTTTTCCATCTAAAGCTCGAAATGTTTTTTTTTTCAATAAAAAAGCTCTTTTGGCAAAATCATAATTTTCTAGTCAAAGTCAAAATTTCGCATAGAACCTATAATTTTCTAGTTGAAAATGTTGCATAAAGGCTGTAGCTTAATATGATTAGTGTAATGATATTATTATTCTAGATAGTAAATGACCCCATGCAACTTGCCCATATGCATAATTAGCTGGGGTGGGACGGGTTGGATATTAGATTATTTAGGATATCCGGACACAGATTTGTTTGAATTTGCTGAATCTGTAAAATTACTCTTTGGATCCCGAATATTCAGAGATAAGATATCTGGACTAAAATCCAAATACTCATAGATACCCATATCAGGGTTTTAAAATTTTTAAAATTTTAAAATTAAAAACTAACAAATTAACCATTTATTTAGTATATTTAATTTTAATTTAAAATTTAATAAAACAAAAAGTGTAGTGATTTTATATAAAATTATATTTACTATACATATATAAATATAATTATATTTAAATATTTTTAAAATATATAATATGTTCTATCCAGACCTAAAATTTCATTATCCAGATCTAAACCACCCGTATATATCTGTTTTTTGGACCTGATTGGAAAGGATCCGGGACGGAATCGAATATAATAAGTCTCAGGTAAATAGCTAGGTGCCTAGATCCATTTGGTTTTTCAATGTTTAATTTATAAGGCACTTCCATCGGTTGGGTGGATATTCTAATGAGTTTCTTAAGCCCTAAAACTAATTATTAAATTAACTTTTATCATAAATTTCTATTTTAAAAATACATCTAAATTATTAATAAAACTAGATGATAACCTGTGCACATGCATGCACGTAGTGAATCTTTAATACTAATATTTTTTTATTAAATAGTTTTACCATTGTTTAATACTATAATTTTTATCGACTGTAAAATGACGAATACAAATATTGGTCTCTCGTTGTTGAAGTGTTAGTGTATTATAGTTCATGTTAATTATTTTAAATACTGAAAACATATAGTCCATACAGGTTATAAAATGACGAAAGTGAGTTAGGTTTTCTGCTCTCGATTTTTTTACTCTTGACTATCCATAAGTGATTTCATTTTTTACCTTTATAAAATTGTGTTTTCATTCTTATTTTGGTTTCACTGATATGAGTTTTTTTTCAACTTATTCTATGACTTTCAGTGGATTACATAAGTGTTAATTAAAAAATATAAACATTTGTATATATTAGTTCCAATCTAGATATATATCTAAAAATCAAATTTTTACTTGTAATCCTAGAGCCCGCAGTAAATAGAATACACGGAAGTCGAATTCATCGACGATGAAAAACCCAACAAAAGGGTTTCTAAACCGGTTGAAAACAAGCTCTAAAGATTTATTGATCTCCCGACGTTGCAATAAGATTTTTACTATTTTTAGTAATTTATCGTCATTTAAAAAAAATCGAAGTACAACATATAAAAAATCTATTTTTTTTTACTATATGCTTAATGTGATTGTTTAATTTAATTTAATAATATAAAACTAAACAAAATTAAAAAGAGGATATAAAAATCGTTATAATATATATATATATATATATATATATATATATATATTAATATGGACCAACTTATTTTTCTAAAAATTCAAAAAATCATCTTAGTGATGACACGTATCTACAAAAATATAATATATAGCGGATGACATGTAAAATTGGAGAGTATCTCCTGGAGGAAAGGAGGGGGGGGGGGAGCTAACAGTTTTTCATTTCAGTAATGAATCTCACTTTCTCTCTCATTTTATACTTTTATTAATTAATTATTAGGTGATACTCTATCACATGTCACATGTTCTTTTTATCTCCTAATGAATCAGAAGCAACTACCCAAGATTAGATTCTCCATTGTTTAAATGAGGCCATGTGACCAGATATTATCACTTAATGAGATCATGTGACCAGATATTGGGGGCAGATTTGTTTTCATATTTATGTTTTGTGGTCAACCATTTTTCATCTTTTTATATTGAAAGTTTAATCATACTATTATGCTCGTGTAACGATTTTCTTGATACATTTTTAACTTTTAAAACTAACATTTTAATACATTTTAAACTTAATTTTCTCTTACTATTATTTCTAATCTGAGATATCATATGAAATTAAAGTCAAATGTTCAGAAGTAACATGTCTGAAACCTGAGAGAGCAAAGATCAGAGTCAATAGACATTACCTAAAGCAGCGAGTTTGAGAGAGCTTCCTTGACCAATGACGGCCGTGTCAATGAGACTCATCAAGGGACCGCATAGCCACAGTCCAGCAGCAGGTCCCTTTAACATGACTATCTCTTTCATCTGTCCCCAAATACTCTGATCCGCTAAATCAGCTATCCTCTTCGCTTCTTCTACTTCCATCTCAGCCGCCTCTTCTACAAGAAGCTCAATGACCTCCTCCGTTTATGGAGAAAATGACCCATTTCCATTGACTCCATCAACAATAAGTTCCTGACTAGGACTTGCACAGTTTCTTATAAACCTGTGAGACTTAACAGCATAGCTCCTGATACTCGGGAATGGAGGCTCAGAGCACCTCCAGTGGAGGGGGGTGGGGAGTGTTATCCATTGGCATTCTAAATTTCCATATATGTATATGTATATGTTGTATATGTGTATGGTCCATTATTAGAACTCCTCCTAAAGTCTTTTAAAACAAAGTTTTAAGCGACTTTAGGAGAAATTTCCACAAAATAATGGACATCACAACTACATACACATATTTTTTATTATTATTCCAATTACCTTTAAAGCCTTCACTAAAATCACAAATTTACGTTATTAAGCTCTGCAACTACATACACATATACAATATGTACAGACACATATATGGCAAGATTAGAGCTTTAATGGGAGGATTGTCCATTGGCGTTCTAAACTTCCATATAAATATATATATATATATATATATATATATGTATATATTGTATATGTGTATATAGTTGTGGGGTCCATTATTTTGTGGTGAACCCCTCCTTAAGTTTTTTAAAACAAAGCTTTAAGAGACTTTAGGAAGAATTCTCCACAAAATAATGGACATCATAACTATAGAAACATATATTTTTTTATTATTATTCCAATTACTTTTAAAACTTCCACTAGAATTAAAAATTCACGTTACTAAACTCTGCGACAACCTAGGTTGCATGGAAACTCGGATGAAGGTACGTTTCATGTTTCAGAAACGTTTCGGAATCGGAATCTCTCGGAAACTTATGGAAACTCTTTAGAAACTCGTTTCTTGATAATCTTATATTGGAAACTCAATGGAAAGTTGTGTTTCCACCTTAGAAACTTTCGTTTTCACTTTAAAAACTTGTGATTTTGGTTTGGAAACATAAAAAAAACTTTTGAAAACAAAATTTGTAACTTGTATTTTTGTTTGAGTTAAGATACTTAATATTTAAGTACTGAATATCTGCTTTTTAAAAATTTTATATGATTTCAAAGTTTAATAATTATTTATTTCATTTTTGTATACTTAATATAAAATTGTTATTTGTTGATTTATATTTTTGGATAGACTAAAGTAATATAAAAACAGTTGTATTCACATGTTATATATATATATATATATATATATATTTATAAACGTTTCCAAAACGTTTCCATTCCTAAATTTTTTAAAAATCATGTTTCCGCGTACCCGTTTCCGTTTCCATGCAACCTAGGCAACAACATACACATATACAATATATACAAACACATATATGGCAAGTTTAGAGCTTCAATGGGTAGATACCCTATTAGAGGGGCTCTTATATGCCCGTAAAGTGATTAAAGGTGGGAATCGAGGCTTATGGATAGAAGAAATAGAGGAACTACTGGAAGTTAGGGTTCTTCATTTCTTTATTTTTTATTTTTTTGAATAATCCGGTGTATCATAGCATTCACTGTGGTGAGTCCAGATTAGTGGCGACTGTCTGCAGCATCCTACATTATCGGCTGGAGTAAGCCTCGGTCGGTCACCGGACGCTAGAAAAGCCCATATTTTAAATTTAATCGCCAGTAACCAGCGGGATTCGAACCCGGATCCATATTGAGTCCGAAACTCCTCAAGACCACTAAATTGTTTTCGCTTGGTTCGTTAGGATTCTTCATTGAATCTGGATACTTTCTTTCTTCTTCCTCTGCTTTAGCTTGAAAGCTTCCCAGACGACTATAACTGATAAAAATCAACGCACCAACCCATTCTCCAAGTTTTTGCAACTTGTAAGCATTCACTTATACGATTGGTATGTAACCCGGTTATCCAAATTGAAACTAATACGAGAAGCAAATACAAAAAGGGGGAAAATTAATAATAAGGCAATGTGTGATTGTAAACGAGTCTAACTGTTTGTTTTGGTGTCGGAGACAAAAGACAAGATGATCTTAAATAATGCTTCAACTAATGAGATATGACCCTACTTTGTATTTTTGCGACTTGCAAGTTGCAAGCAGTTGCATCTTCATCGAGGAAAAAAAACTTGCAGGCATATTTTGCTAAGCCCATAAAAATAAAATTTGTACCTTGTGTATAGGAATATCAATTGGGCTGGTCTGGCCCGTCCCCGAACCTACAGAACTCATAATATCTGAGTCTGGTTCGGTCCAGTCCAAAAAAAATTGTTAGATCTATAATTCAAATTATGATGCGCCCATAAAAGAATTCTAGAACTTTTAAGGCTTCTTAGACTTTTCAAAACAATTTATTATAAAAGTTAGTTAATATTTTTTAAAATTATTTTTTCTTTTTTAAAAAGTTTAAATTTTTATTTTAACGATAATTTTTCTTATGCTTTATAAACTAAATAAATTTAGTAAAATTTAAATAATCAAATGTAAACTAAAACTAAGTACATAAGAGAACAAAACTTAAGCTAAAAGCTACACATTTGTACCTTTTAGTAAAAAAACACATTTTATGTAAAAAGAATACACATTTGAGGCATCTTTCAAATGTTTAAAGTAATGCAACAAGGGTATTGATGCTTAAAAAACAAGGGTATTGATTTTGAGAAAACAAATATATGGCTTCAGATGTGTTGGAATTATTCACTTGGTTTAAAATTTAAGTTGTATCTGCATTAAGAAAATGTACATTTATCAAATTTAGAATGTGACTCTTAGACTATAAACAAGACAACAATGGACATGTTGAGTCATTTTTCAAATAATACAAAGATTTGTGCAACATACACACTATTCCTTTCGTAAAAGCAATCAACCCTTGAGGCAGCCTCAAATACATTTCTTTCTTCAAGTCTCCATGAAAAAAAAAAGGATTGTTTTGAGTAATAGAATAACCGTTACTGTCAAAGAAAATAATACTGGATTGTTTACATCAATCTGATGAAGTTTCAGTCCTCCATTTAAGAACCTGAAGAACCAATTTAAATGTTTTCATTTTTACCACATGAGCAAACGTCTCTTTGTAATCAATTCTTTCTTGTTGTCTTTTACTTCTTTTGGTACTATGTCATACATATATCACATATTTAAACAGCTGCTTCAATTTTTTTCTCAAATCTAGATTCATCCACAAAAATAAAAAAAAACATGACTCTATCCATTACGTATAGAGACTTTTGCTTCTCTGTCCAAGCAATGGCAAAAACCAAGATCAATCTCCCCAGTCTCCATCGACCTAAGATGCCTCAGTATGTTTCCCTTAACAAGGAAATGATGTTGGATACCCTGAACGAAATAGAGGAACGATGAGACCAAGCTCTCTTTCAGATCCAGAACCATCAGCATCTTTCCGAGATTACCACAACGAGAAGGTTTGTGAAATACGTCTTGAACTTGGGAATCTCGTTCTCTGATAAAGTGTTTAAAACACTGAGATGGCGAGCTGGTAACCTCGGAACCAATTGGGATGGCCCATACAAGATCATCAAGGTCATCAAACCAGACTTGCACCGACTTGAAACATCATTCATAGAAGCAGTGATGCAGTCCTAGAACTCATTGAATCTTTGGTTTGGTTTGGGTTGAAATTGGTTGGTCATGCATGTTCTTGTTGCACGGCTGATCAAGTAAACTTTCTAGGATGAAGAACCATCTTTGAAAGATGGGATGAAGAACCATCTTTGAAACATTGCTTCATACGGTCTCCAAGAATTGTTGGTGGAAAATTCCACTCACACCATTTGGACCTCGACATTTATGGGGATTAATATCGAATATAGCCCTCCACACCTCTTCCTTAGCCACCTCTTTCATTAGTTCTTCATTCTTCTCTTGAGTAACCTTCCGAGGCATCTCGTTCAAGTCTTCCATAATTATTCCCACATCCTCATTAGCAACCAACATTGTGAAATAGTTATCCGCCACTCTGCATAGGTCTTCTTTCCTCAATCCACTCTTTCATGTTCAGATGTTCTCATCATTGAGATTTATGTATTTAGTTTTGGACTGTTTGATTCTTTGTTATTGAATGAAAAAAACATTGTGTTCATATCCCTTGCTTTTAACTAGCTGGTTGAGTCTGCTCTTTTTTTCTTGAATACATCTTTGCTGAAGTATTCTTCATTCAACTCCTTGCAGAACAGAACAAAAAAGAAATAAATTTTTGTTAGGGTCTTGAATTGTAAAAAGAAAAAAAAATTAAAATGGATGAACATGATCAAAAACTTAGAGCGGTATAATTGTTTAGTTAGGGATTTTATATAGGGAGAATTGGAAAAACGAGACACTTTGAATTTTTGTTTGTCCTAATAGGACTTTTGATATTTTTGGTCATTTTTGACGTGTACTACCCTTCTATTATGAGAAAAATAGCAAACTAAATTTTAAAAATATAAAAAATATGAAATCTATTGGAAACTTTAATATGACTATTTATATGTTTAATTTTATTTTTAAAAATAGTGGAGTCAGATTTTATTTAATTTTCTAGCTGGGGTTGAATACTCATTCTGGCTATCTAACTAATCTAGAAATCAGATACTAAATATTATACGTTGATCTATCTTGGGTATATAACACAAAAAAAATTTGTTGTTTATTCTATCTAAGATAGAATTCGTTAAACTATATTCTAATTAGATATTATTGGTCTAGCGGCAACTTTATTACGTCTTATAACCACAATTCTATGATGTACTTGCTTTAGTTTATGTGTCATAACATGTTTTATCTTTTACTTTATGTGACGCTTAGAGTAGAATAGGTTTCTCATCCACTCTACAGTGATCTTCCCAGCGTATAATACATATTACACCGAAATCCAGTAAATATGGAAACTTTCCATCCATATATGGAAACTTCTATATTTACGAGTTTTCGAAATGTCTTAAGATATATATATATAGGATTTGAAAATGAGATCATTGTTATCAGTTGACCCAGAGGATATTTGCATGTGTTGAACTGCCTAAGACCCATTTTGTCAATTTTTTTTTAATTATTTTTTGAGGTTTAATGAATATGAAATGACCAAAACAACCCTGTCTTCAACCTCTCACCTTCTGTGATTTTGTTCATCTGCAGCCGCGTTTGAAATTTTCTTTTTCGATTTCAATGATTATTGTTCTTATTTCTATAGGTTTGCATCAAAATATAACAAATCTGAGACATAGATGTGATAAGAAACTTAAAATCTAAAAAAAATGAGTTGATTCAGTTTTCCAAATTTTATGCCCAAGTTTCATGAAATGCCCATGGCTCAAAGGATTTTATTTCTTTGACGGATTCCGTTTTTTTTTTGAACTTCCTGTTTTCAATAAAAATTTAAATCAGTTACGAAATATTAAAATTAATTTGGTTAATTGAAGGGTATAATGGTATTAAAGAAAATATAAATCCTATTTAACCAAAAAATCCACCACAAGTTCTATTGAGACAAACCTAAGTTGAGAATGTCTATTTTTTCTAATTTTCTCTTTTATATACTTCTACGCACAAAAAATATTAGCCATAAGTGTAATGTGAAACTAAAGTGCACATTAGTTGACTAATTAATATAAATATATATATATATATATATATATATATATATATATATATATATATATATATATATATACTATAAGATGTGTATTGTTTATTTGCTTTATGTCTACTTTTAAAATAGAGAAATTGCACTCTACACATAAGGAATATGCTATAATTAGGTGTATACACATTTTATATTTTTGATGCATGATGTGTATGAAGAGGATTACCAGTTTACCCTCATTACAGTCTGATCTTATTCCACCGGTTACCTGTTGTAGTTGTAAAATCATTTTTACTAAGATTTTCTTCTGATAAACCAAGACCTTCTTTGTCAGGCAAGTTGATGTTTTACTATTTTCGAAACATCTCTACTAGCTCGTATTTCTTGATCTTTGAAATTTATCTTATTTCCTCCATTTTAGACCATGTGCATCAAAGCATCATGGAAGAGGATCACACGCATACCGAGCCAAAAAAAGAATAAAATAATCAAACACCCATGAACCTGGCTCACCTCGTCTCTCCCATGTGAACCGCATTGTTACTGTTTACGCGAGCTCCACGCCACGTAGTGGTCCGCGATTGATCTGATTATTATTATTATTTTTTTTTAAAAAAAAAGGAAATCAAACAGAAAAAAATAATAATAAAATAATACTTTATGAATCCCTTCCATGAAGTTCATTAATGTATGCCCTTAAATTCAGTTCTCGTTGATCGATTTTACTCACTCACACAATTCGCACTTAAATCCCATTTCTACTCTTTCAACTTCCTGTAATCATAAGATGAATCAATCCGGTAGTACATCCCAAATCTTTCAGTTACATCCATTCATCTTTTTTTTCTCGATGGATCAACCCGACGATATAGACTCTACTCTCTCCTTTATGTTTTGTATGTTCTCTATTGGGAAATAACCTGTCAGCGTTAGTGGTATCCTTTATCCATCAGCAAAATACTCTTTCCTTTCCGAAGTCGGCGAGCAAATCAGACATGGCTGTATATATATTAATTTTTTTTTTGTTTTGAATGTTTAAAACAGATGTTTTATGGCAAATCTATCTATTTGAGAAATAACTAACACGAAATCACACAATAATCTGTTGTTTTGCATGAAAGTAGCTGATGGCCGCCATGGAAATAGCTTGCAGAGTAGAAACCCTAAGAAAAAAAAATCTGGGAAAGATGATGAAAATTACGATTATGCCACTTATTAAAAAATTAAATTAAACAGAAAAACAGATTGTGCTTTAGTCGGTTGGAACCCAGAAACTGTGGGACAATCCAACACCACTTACCACTAGGACATTGAAAATTATTGGTAATTGTTGCGAATAGGCGATTAAAGTTCACTAGAAGTAATATTAGCTCGCAGTAACCACTTACTAAATATTATTACCAACGCTGACTCAGTTTATTTAAGATGTAAAAATTTAATATGTTTTATATATTATAACAACTAAACATTGGCTGCTAAAATATGATATTAGATATTAAAATATTTTTTTTGCCTAAAAGATATTAAAATGTTAGCAGATAAAGCTTTATGCGTCTTTGTTAAACATAATATTATATTCACTAAACAATATAAAATACTAGCCAATGTTGATAACCGGATACCACAATCAAAGCTCAGCTAAAAAATAATATTAGCTTGCGGTAAGAATGGTTAGACGTCCAACATTGACTGAGTATTAAAAATGTTGGCAATCTAACATTAAAATTAGCAAAATACAAGTGATATTAACAAATATTAGATTTACCAAAACAAAATAAAATACTAGAAAATGTTGTTAACCGGATACCATAATCAAAGTTCCACTAAAAATAATATTAGCTTGCAATAACAATGGTTAGACGTCCAATATTAACTGAGTATTAAAAATGTTGGCAATCTAACATTAAAACTAGCAAAATCCCAAGTGGTATTATTCATAAATAACAACATTATATATGATATTTGCTACTAATATTGAATAAAATATTGCATTGTACACATATTCAAGATTGATAGCAAGGGGGATAAATAAATTTTTTATATGTTATTAATTATGTTAGCCATTAGCAAAGAAAATCAAAAATATGTTAGCCATTAATCAGGGAGTAATAGTAGATTTTTTTTTTAAGTTTATAGGTATAATTATTAGTGAAATCTTATGAATACAAGAAAACACACTTGGAGAGATGGTTGATACAAAGTCTTATAACAAATGCAATGAGGAATTCCGCAACCCTACATCTTTTTATTTATTTTCTTTTTCTTTTAATAAGGGTTAAAATAGTCAATTCGATTTCGTCTTCTTCCACCTAAACCTGCGATTTTTTGTTGTTGTAACAATGGTTGCTTCTATGATTTCTCAGATTTGTCACCATTTTCCATCATTTTTCACCTAATCTAGTTAAAACTTGACAAATCTTACAAATACAAACCTGTTTCAAAGTAAAAAGGAATAAAATTGGATATTTTTAGTAGCTTTGATTTATTAACCGAATTGACCCTAAACTCCACGGTGAAGAGTCGCCTAGCGCTTTCACGCCGAGAATCCGAGACTTCTTTTGCTCTGATTTTTCTCTCCATGCAGCCTATTTTGTCAACCATAACCCTTCCAATTGGCCAATTCCATTTTGTAGCAGCCCTCATGTAGAAGCTGGGGAAATAAACTAGGCTAATCATTACCCATTCGACTAATAAGAAATCAGAACCTTTCTAGCTTCCAACCTTCTATTACCAGTCGCAATACATATCTTGATATTATAAAAAGGCTAATTTTGTCATTTTATCTGTTACAGTCACTTTTAAAACCCCGCTATTTTTTGGTATAGGGTATTTTCCTAATTACTACATTCTCCTTGTATTTTCAGCCAATTCACCCTTTAAAATATTGGCTTTATGTTATTCTTTAGCATTAGAACTGAGCATGAACATAAAATTATATACCAACCGGCCAAGTTTTAGGGGAATTAATTGAATGATGATCAGATACTCTTTTCTCTCATAAGCTCATGTTGAGCTTGTCTGTTTCGGTTAAATATGCTTTGAAGTGCTCCAACGTGAGCCTAGAAATTTAGTCAGACCACGGCACATAAATATTTTAATTATAACAAAAATAAATAATATAATCAAAATATCAATTATATGATATATAATTAAAAATAAAAATAAAACTGAAAACTAAAAACATAAATCTTTAATATATAAAAAGTAATGAAAAATCTCATAAAGTTATTCTTTGATCTTTCATATCATGAAATCTTTTTATCACTATATCATTTTTTATTTTGTTAAAGTGCTCTTTTTCAGTATAGCAAACCATACAATCATTCAGAACCACCTACTATGTTTCATAAGGTAGCTTCACATAGAAAATGTGGATGATTGAAGAAGAGTCTGAGATGTGAAAAGAAATTGTAGGAGAAAGAACTGCTGAGGATAAATTCTTGATATTTTTGAGGTGATTGTAAACAATGAATTGTTTTCACACACGATCGCAAAACTAAATAGAGTAAAAAGTAGGCTTAAACTTAAAGCATCTCCAATAGAGCACTATTTTTTCTCTATATTTTACACTAAAGTGGAGTAACTATATTATAAAGTAATTTTTACCTTAATGATGTTACTGTATAATAAAGTTATAGAGGAAAATATAGAGGAAAACATAGAGGAAAGAATAGATGGATGGTACTTTCTTACTCCAAAATTAGAGTAAGATGATAACATCCCTTTATTTTTCCTTCTATAATAAAATAACTTTATTATAGAGCAACACCATTATCCTAAAATTATTCTATAATATATATTAGGAGTGGGTACCCGGATATCCGTTTGGGTTTGGATAGTTATTTGGATTTTCAGGTATTTCGGTAAAGGGGTATAAAACCCGTTCGGATATTTCTATACTTTAAGTCCGGTCCGAGTATTTTTAGGTCGGGTTCAGCTATTTTGGATCACGTTCCGATATTTTTAAATTTTGAAAGAAAAAAAATCAAAATGAATATATTAATTTGGATAGATTTCACGTAACTGATTTTTTCATTTTTGAATAGATTTCGAGATAACATTTCAAAAATGAATACATTAATTTGGCTATTCTTTTTAAATGTTGGATATAGCTTTTGTTAACACATGAAATAAATAGCTCGAGATGCATTTTTAGCGAGTGTCAAATTATTTTCTCCGAAAATATATGTATATTATTCGATCTTAAGCACGTGTAACATCAATATAAATGTTTCAAATAAAATGAGAAATGTAAACTAGAAATATAAGAATAATTATAAATATGTTCGGCTATCTTCGGATATCTCTTCTCTCTTAAATCAATATATGTTCGGGTATTTTGCTATTTCGGTTCGGATTTTGAATCAGGTTTTTTGGGTCGGGTTCGGATACGGATTCAGATATCAGGTAAAATGTCCAACTCTTTTATATTTACTCTTTTTTAGTGTAATATATGGAAAGAAAAATAGTATTCCATTGTAAATGATTGAAGGTTAGCCCATTAATCACTTAAACAAAAGTGCACTGGATTCTTATTATTTTATATTTCTCCTTATTTTTATTTTATTTTTGACAACATTTGTTCTTATTTTTTATAAGAGGAGAAGAAACCAAAATTTTGCTGTTTCATCTAAGGCTGGGCAAAAAAGCGAACTCGGAAAATCGAATCGAACCTGATCCAAAAAGTCTGTACCAAATCCAAACGAAAATTAATTAAATATCCGAACAGGTTCAGATTTTTGGTATTTAAAGAACCAAAACCATACCCGATCCGAACCAAAATATTTCAGGTACCCGAATGTATCTGATATAGATTAACATACATATATATTAATTGTTTTTTATTCAATGTATATTAAAAAAACATCCAAAATATAGATGATACTTTTAAGTTGTTCAAAATACTTAAAAAATATTTAAATAGTCAAAAGTAAATGTTTAAAAAATTAAACTATACTCAAAGCACCAAATACTTAAACTATTTATTGATTCTCAATCCAAATATTCAAACCAAACCAATTTACTTATGTTTAGGTATTTTGACATATGTTATTCAAATTTATATTTAATATATTATTTTTTTATAAATTTTATGAAATTAAAGTATATAATGAATTATAAAATTTTAAAGATAATTTTAATGGGGCATTCGAACGAATCGGACCCGTAAGGATCCAAATCAAAATTTAGAAATATCAGAATGAGGCTGAAACTTTTGACTCCGAAAACCCAAAACCCGAATAGATCTGAAGCAAACCTGAATGGGTACCCAAATATCCACCCCTAGTTTCATCCCACAAATATAAACCTAATACTTAATAATATACTATTAGTATTAAGTAATTAATATAGTCTATAATTAGTTTTATTTAAGTGTTTTATTTATTTTCTTAGATTTAGTTGACTATAATATCATTTAATTAAAAAACAAATATATAAATTATATTTTACTTCTATAATATGATTTATAAAATTAAATCACAAAAAAATCAAACTGTTTATTTTTAAGGATATTTTTTTTGTCATCAACGTATACATACTCATATAGACTCTGTAAACCAAACTGGTAACTCTGCATCCATGTGGACGAAGAAAGACGACTGCTGTCTGATACAACGTGCTAAACGATCCACCCTTGAATTCTCCGTCCGTGGTAGATGAATGATTTTTGAGGAAAATTAAAAATTAACAATAAACATCTTTTGATCAAATAATTACAAATTATTTTAAAATAACATAACACTATATACTTTAACGAGGTAGATATATCATATTTTATCATTATTAAAATTATTTGTTTTATTAATATTAAATTTGCTTTTCAATTTTATGTTTTTATGTTTGTGGAACTTTATATAGCTATAATCAAAATACCAAATAAAATCTGAACTCTTATTTCTTAAAATTATTTGAAAGAAATTTCAGTATACCACTTAGTAAATCTAAGACATAAATTATTTAGAGTTTATAAAATAATTTAATTATTATAAATATTGATTTTTCCATGAGCTTCCAAAAATGTGTTAGTTACTTATTTATGTAATTTCCTATGGATCACCGCTATTTTCTAATAGTTTTTTTTTTTCAAAACAACATTAGTTTGATAAATGTTATGAAAATTCATGCACATTCAAACGATAAATAAAATTAATTTGATTTTGTTTAATTATAATAAAAAATTATTATACTTCAGTTTAAATTTGAAAGAGTATGTAACTTAATATACTCACAATATGAGTGACTCGTCTAATCCAGCTTATATATAAAATCATAGATTTAGCTACAATAAGGATATATAATTTTATGATAATAATTTATCTTATAAATGTGAATTATAGGATGACTCAAAACATATTCACAAATGAAAATAAGATACCAACCAAATTTTATAATTTAGTTTTGTAAAATTTATATATATGAATGAAATCGTAGAATATCATTGTTATATTAATTTATGTAATTTAGAATCAAACACTTTAGTTTATTTTTTATTTCATTCTAAACACGATATATATAAAGTTATACATAATTTCTCTGAAATATATTTACATATCTAAGACAACAACCAACGTAAGTACAAATAAGAAAATTAATCATAATTCTATTACATTAAAAAATATAAAATATTAGTTGAATTTAGAGAAATGGATGCAATCCAAATCCAGTATACTCAAATGATAACTAAATCAACTGTAAAATCTACAAAACCGACTAGATATAATATATCGAAAATCATATGAAAAAAAATTCTAAAATCATATGTCTAATGAAAGTAATAATATTATTATAAATTATGCATAAAATTATAAATTAATATAAAATTAAAATTAAATAACAATCAATTATTATAGTGTAGTTACTTTACAAATATTTATATCTGTACATTAGCATGGGAAAATCACCTAGTTACTTAATAAAAAGGCATAAAATGTAAAATATATATCTTTTTGAGTAACCTTTTCTAAAAGATTGATCTCTATGAAAGAAGGAAATGTTTACATATCATCTCCAAACTGCAGTAGACTCAATTTCTTATATTTCAACAATTAGGAAAAAAGGAAAGAGAAACATCATACCAGTATATCAAATACAAAAATTAAAACAAATTAGAAAAAGGAAAACAGAATCATAAAAATTGAACTATGAAACCAATAGAAAAGAGAAGAGCTAGAGAATTAAAACGTTTTGTCAAATAAAAAATCTTGAAACAAACAAAAATAATAAAGGAGGATCAAAAAAAAATTTCAATGAAAATTTTGAAAAAAAAAATAAGAAAAGGAAAAAAGTTGTGTAACCATTACTAAAATGAATTATGAAACAACTGAAAAAGGAAAAAAAACACTTGTAACAGTTGAAACAAATAAAAATGGATACTATTTTCACAAACATAAACTTTAAAATTTTGTTGAATATTCTTACATATTTCTTCTTGTATTTGGAGTAATTTCTAGTTTCATTTTTAATAATCAAATTAAAAACATATACAAGTTATGCCACTTAATTATTTTATGTAATAATCTAAGAAAGTCGATAGATATTTAAAAACATATTTCTGTTACTTTGAAAATATATATTTTGTATTGTTTAGAAGTATGTTTTAAAAGAAACAATATTTCTTTTCCTAATATAAAGGTTATATGTGTGAATTTTGTTTTATGAAATCACATTATATACAAATATATATTTTCATCCAAACAATAGATATAAAGAAATATTTTATTACTACTTCAAAGTACATTCTATGTTCTTTAAAAATTATTTTTCTAATTTTTTTGTGAACTTTCCTTTTTAATTAAATCATATTGTGTATATATATTTTTTCGTTTTTAAACTTTTTTTTTAACTTTATAAGTGTTTTCTTATTTTTATATATGTTATTTGGAAAAATTTGAAAAGGAAGCTAAATAAAATATTCAATAATATTCCCTCCGTTCCTAGAAGATCCATGTTTTAGAAAACAAATTTGTTTCAAAAAGATACATTTTTTTATATTTTCAATGTATAAATTAAATGTAAATTGTTAACTTCAAAAAACATAATTGTATTTATTACTCCTTTCGTACCACTTTAACTGGTGTTTTAAGAAAAAAAAAGTATTTTAAGTGATGTTTTCAAGTTATTAGGTAAAAAGTAAATGTTGTTTGATATTTTTGATTATTTATATTCTACAGTATGATTATTTATTGGTTGAAATAACCATAATTATTATTGTTTTTAGTCAAACGAAAAAGATTGAATAAAAGTTTGTAATTTTTCAACCTACGTGTAAAAATCTTAAAACTCAGTTATTTTTGTACAGAGGGAGTAAAATTTTATTGGTAAAAACTTATGGAAAATAGTTGATTATGGAAAACAATGTATTGGTAACTAAAATTTGATATATTTTTTTAATAAGTATGAAAATCCTAAAATAGAGATCTTTTAATAATGAAGAGGGTAGTATTAAGATGTAGCATTTTTAGTTTATTAAAGGTACAGTGTAATCGACCATCGTGAGTTAATGTGAACGCGACACATAGAAAAATTACTTCTCGAATAGTATTATAGAGATAATTGAAAACTGTAAACTTCAAAAACAAACTGGGTGTTTTTTTCTGCACCATGTGCAGTAAAAATGTTTTCAAAATCTAATTTATATTTAAAAATAAAGTTTATTAAATTTAATAATTTTATTATCTTTTACCAATATTTAGATATAGGTTTGATTTAGTTAAATATTGAATTAAGATAAAATGATTTTATTTTAAAAAAAAATATATTGAAGAATATATATGTATATTTAAATTATAATCTTAGATGGTATTTTCTATCTATTTATATTGGTTAAATATATTAAATCAATTTGAATTTTTCACAAATTACATCAATTTGTATAAAATTAAAAATGATATAAAACTATATAATTATCAAAAATTTAAACTAAACAATATTCATAAAATTTGTAGATATATAAAAAACTAATGATTTTACGTTTAAAAATCTATTTTTTTAAAAATGTAGTAATTTCAAAAGCTTTAGTAATCAAATTTTATAATTATAGAAAACAAAATAAAATAGCATTTCGAAATTTTTAATTTTATCTATAAATATATTTATTTATAGATGACGTATAAGATATTACCATATTTTAAAAAGTTTACCAAAAATAAATATCAATGTTAAATATCATGTATAAGTTATTACCATATTTTAAAAAATTTACCAAAAATATAATCAATAATAAATGGAATTATCCATATCATATTTTTCCGAATCTATGTTATCAATTTTAGTTTTCTACAGAAAAAAAAAATGTTATCAATTTTAGTAACCATGTCATCATTTTTTTGTGAAACTAAGTGTAAAGAAGACGTGTGGCAAAATCACTTCGCAAATAATAACTAGGGGATTGTGTTTCTATTGGATTTCTATTATACTAAAATTATTAAATAATTAATCGCACAACATATTTATAGTCCAAAATTTAATATGTTATTAATATATGTGAAGTATTTTGAAACATAATAAGTACGAGTATAAGTTATAAAAAAAATGTGTTGTCACGTAAAAACCTTTTAAAAATCATTATGTACATAGATAGCTGTATATATGTTTGTTACATTGAATACAATTTTTGTTTTAATGCATCTTCATTGCAAGACTATCTACAAGGTGCATGAATTTCATGAGTAACAACAATTCTTAATGAAATTGACATGACTACGGATACGGTGATGAATGCAGTAAGTGAATATTAATGTAATTAATGAGAATATAAGTCCTTGACCAAATTAGTCAAAAGAAAACATAAAACGACAAAATAATATCTACAACAAACTCGGGTCCGCATGAGACACGAGAGAGACTAGTGCCTTTGTTGACTTCTTTCGTTCTTACATAACACATACCCAGTATAAAAGCCCGTGCATGTGAGTGATAGAAACAAACCAGATACAGCCTTACGCCTTTCAGTGCTTAGAGGTATTCTCCCTTTAGGGTTCTATGACTCCAAAGTTCAGTTTTATTTGTTTCTCTTTCTCTGTACACTAACTGATGATGAGAGCACTAGTTGGTAATCCTTAGATTTATGATTCAAACCCTAGCGTGAACTAGCCACCATATTATCATGTGGTTCATATAACCATATGTGAATTTTTGAAGATTTTTTTTGCATGTATTTATGGAAAGATATAACAAACTAATAGAACCTCTGTTTGTGTTATGACTCTCAAGTTATACACGATATCTCTCTTTAACAATAGGAGATAATTACAACAGCTGTTAAGATTGTGTTTATCTAAACTCTATGGTTATCCTTATCTAATAAGATATATGATGAATTTATCTTAATGACCCTTGTAAGATATTTATATGATTAATTTGACCCCTCAAAACATTTTTTTCCCTCAGCCACTGGTGACCCCTAAGTTTTTTTTATTGTTTCTACAGTAAATTTTATTTTATCCCATTTCTATCTGTCAGAGTTTTTATTTGGTTTCCGTGTGTAATATGATGCAGAGTTTCCCAGCCTCTTCGTCTATCCATGAATCATCAAGCCCAAATGGCTCCCCTAATCACTAGTTTCGTCAACTCCACCCAATTCCCGAGTCCTTCTAACAATGGTGGTACTCTTCCGCCGAGAAAGGCTCACAGACGGGCCAACACAGATATAGGCTCTGTGTTGAAATCACTTATGCCTAGGTGTGATACGAGATGGACCTACCCGAAGCCAATAGAGATGCTCGTTGGCGTTAAGAGAGTAAATGACGTGGAGAGAAACAACTGCGATTCGGAGGATGTGAATATGACTGTATCTGAAAAAGCTACATCCGGCGTTAAGAGAATTTTCAGGAGTGTTTCAATGGATGATAATTTTATTGGGAAGTGGAGTATCGGTGACGAGCTGCGTCCTTTTCCCGGGGGTTTCAAGAGTGTAACCAGTTTGGATGATCGAGACGAGAAGTTTTATGACTTGGAGGATGAAACAGGATTCTTTACTGCATCTGAAATGAATAAGATTGTGAGCAGTGAGAGTCTCAAAGAGCTGGCTGCATCTGATCCTGAGAAAGTCAAAAGGTAAAGCTAAGATTGTGAGACTAAATTGTTTTGATGTATGTAATGGGTTTTGTGACATTTGTTTTATCCATTTCAGAGTATTAGCAAACATGCAATCAGCTGCACACTCAAAGGAGAAGAAGGCCCGGACCATGATGAACGAGCACGAGTTGCAAGAAAAATTAGAGACTCTTCAGGCCGAGGCTGATACATTATCTGCCGAGATCAGGCTGACGCAGGTGACACATAATAATATCACGTTAACAACTATCGTACTTTTTTTTTAATTTCTGAGTTGGTTGTCCTCTTAGACATTTTTTTGTTGAATGCAGAGAGAAACATTTGTGGTGGAAAGCAAGAACATGGAAATGAGGATTCGTTATTATGAAATGAAGCAGAGAGACAAACTTAGGGATGGTATGTCTTCTTATGTACTGTCGATACTTTATAAGAAAGTCGCTTGTTTTGCAATATATTGTGAAGATCGCACCGCTTTTTTTTAAAAGAAATTCTGCGATCTATGTAATCTTTGTTTTTTTTTGTTAGATATATTTTCATTTGCTCTGTTGTTACAGCCTTGGCCAAAGAATTGACTGGAGAAGTCAATCGGCTGAAGATGGAAATAGGAGAGCTGAGGAGCGAATCGGACAGATTAAACATAGAGCTAATGGAGGGATACAAGTTCCAGCAACTCAACAGCAAACAGATACATCAGAAGCCGACTGAATGAAGAGATAATATGATCCAAAGAAGCAGAAGGTGGCTTCTTGGAGGATCAACGATTGAAGTTGTCTCAGTCTATTTTATATGAAAAAAAAGAATAATTTATATTATTATGTAAATGGTGAGGCATTGAAAAGAGCTTTTCAGACAATGTGATCTCTTTGAAAGTCTCTCTGTTGTGTGTTTATTCAAGTTGTGTTCTACTATATATCATAAACTTCGTATAAAGGAATACTGTATCCACCATCCTAAAACATTTGATTTTGGCAAAGGCATCATCTGGAATGATGCGCGTGATAGACAAACGTCCAGGAACGCGTGTGTTCTTAATCCAAACTCTTGTTGTGGTATTATTAGTAAAGGGGCGAGAGTCCCTTGATGGATTTCTTGTTGGTGGTGCCTCAATGAAAGTAAGTAAAGTTTCAGACCTTTGGTTGATGAATACAAGCTGAACTCATGTAGCCCTACTTTGATGTGACTGTAGGGTCCTGAGGTTGCTACCATTGTGAACTCAGTCACGTCAAAGAAAGTTGCAGCTTGTTGTTGTGTTCTTACTTCTTGAACAAATAACTGATTCATGAGTTGTGGTTTGAAGAGAGTTTGGCTCTGCAAGGGGGAGGAAAAGGGTTCTTTGATTATGATCTTTCTTGTAACTTAAAAAGTTAATTATACTACTATTTACGCTAATTCAAGAGCCTCTTCTATACAGACCTTTGCTCATGAATCTACAATGAGTTTTTGCCGGGTGGAATCGTTGGGAGCATTGAGCATTGTGGTATTCGGGTCTATTTATATGTGTTAACAGATTAAGATGTCTCTTTAATTTCCAAACATGAACAACGATAGTAAAATTTGACGAACCAACCAAAAAAAAAACAACAAAGAGCCTTGGTAAAGATCTAAACAAACAACCCAAATTTATCTCCGTGGAATACACCACCTTTTGTTGCTCAAAGGCCACGAGTGTGGTTGACATGAGGATGGCTGATCGGAGGAGGTGAGGCCATTACCGGTGGAGGGCACTGGTAGCATTTCGTGAATAGTCCGAATGTGTCAATCTGGTGAACAAAGTTTATCATACTGGCCCAACCACCGAACCCAAATCCAACTATGAACACCCACACCACAATGAATGCGTTGATGGTGAAAGCTCCTGTCCACCTCCCTAGAAACCTCGGCGGCTGCTCAACAGCGTTCTCACGTGCAGCAGATGAGCGGAAGGTGAAGATGTGAGCCAGCGCAGGGATGATGTAGACGGTGAAGCTGACGAGGAGCGATCCCACGGTTGAGTTGATGGGACCGAAGAAAGGGAATATGATTGCCAGAAACCATATGGGTATAACCACAGGAAGCCTCGCGGCGGCTCTCTTGCACATGCTCCGGCACTCGTGCATGCCTATCAGCTTCTCCCACACGAAGTATAGAGGCGTGCAGGCGAACCCAAACGTGATGAACTGGTGGATGAGCATGAGCACAACTGCAAAGTCGCGGAAAGGGTTCTTTGGGAGGAGAGCGAATGCGTTTGAATGGTTTAGAAGCAAATCACCAAACGCCCAATAAACCGCAGATGCAGAAGGCAGCGTCAGCGTCAGGACGTACAGAGTCGCAAACAGGTAAATAGACTTGAACTTTTGCGGCTTCCACATGGCATGCATTATTTCTCTGCACAAATTCAGTTTACATATTTAACTGCAGTAAATGTGTCAATTAGAAAAAAAAAGAAAGGGAGTGGTCCTTTTCATCAATCTATGTAACCGACTATACCCTTCACGATACATGGATTAATGGAGTTAAAAAGGTAAAAAGATCATACACAGTAACAGCATGGCCACCGAATGTGTAAAGAATGTTTGTGGCCCCTGTGAAGTATAACACCAGCTTACTTGGTCCCGAATGCTTCACTCCTTCTACCTATTATTATACCAATATAGTTTGTTACATATATTATTAATCTCAAACTGCTTCATATTATAAACAATGTATCATTGATGCATTAAACCATGTCTGACACCAATGTATATAGGGTTGGGCAAAAGTGGTCCCAGCCACATGTTGCTTGAGACAAAAAGGCCAATAACACAAGAAAGAAGACAACTTTGTTGATGTTTTTGAGTCCCCTTAAGCTACAACATCACCAGCTAATCTATTTAACCGTATAACTATTACAAAAACATTTTCAAAACATCGTTCAGAAATTAATTTACCTGACCATGGAGGATGGAGGCAATGGTGAGGTACCAAGCAGTGTAAGTGGTCATCAAGAGTCCCAGAAAAGACCAAACCCTGTAGTTGTGGAACGAAGGGATGAAGACTGTGGTCGCACAACATGCCCCAAATATGTATGTCCATGTCCTCTTATCCAGATTGTCATTTATGTAATATATGTTGCTGCACATTCATTCATTGTTCATTAATACCACATCATCTATGTCATTAAAAACAAAAAGAAATAAATAAATAAATAAATATATAAATATATATATATATATATGTGTATTGATTATAATCTTCTTTTCCTGATCAATAAAGAATTTGAGATGATGAGTAGTAAGTACCTGGCGCAAGCTATGAGCTGAATGACAGATCCAAAGAGAAGGAAGGTGCAGTTGAATGCTAACCCAACATTCCTCCAGTGCTTCCCAAGCAATCCATCAAGAACCTCAAACCACTTCAGATTGTGAAAGAATCCATGTAATTAGTACATATATGTCTTCAAATGAAACAGGATGTAGAAAAGAGCTAACTAGAATAATTTTATATTTTTACCTGAATGACATGGTTTCTGAAGTTAACTTTCTCTCTCTCTTTCCTTGTTCTGTATTCGACATAAAGAATGCTGATGAGGTATGCAGTCCAACTTCCCAAGAGGCCGTAGAAGAGCTGAAACAGAATTCCTGAGAGCATCCCTAGCTGTGAAAATGAATATGGAAGCGTCAACAGCACTTGCGCCACCTAAAGAAAACAGACATATTTATCAAGTTACACCAAGTGAGAGTATAAAAACCGAGATATTTTTATTTGCATCTATAAAATACAGTAAACGTGACGTACCTGGTTGGAAGCGCAGCTGAACCAAGCATCATAGACAGAGCCGCCATGCCAAAACAAGTTGGAAAGCTTAGATTTCATGTCTGAGTCTTTCCCTTCACTCTCCATCTCCACATAGTTCCCAACAACAACGGTTTCCACTGCTTTCTCACCGTTCTCCATTGCTTGTCCTCTCTTTGTGTAGAGACTAATACTAGTGAATGGAGAATGAGAGACTAGATAATATATATAGAGAGAAAGGAAAAGAGTGAAAGTTTTTTAAAAAGGAATAGAAGAGTGTGATTGTGTGTAGACAGAGAGGGAGACAGGAAGTAGTATTTCAAGGCAAGAGGATGATGAGCAAAGACCAAGCAAACTCCCCTTCCCTTTGCTCTTGATAGCTACTTGTGAGAGATTTTGTTTTGGGAGTGACAACATAAAATCAAATTTATATATACTACTCTGGGTTTTGTCTCTCTTTTCTTTTCTTTTGCTGTAAAAGCTTTAAAGTAAACTATTTGCCAAAATATCCAAAATTTATTTAAAGAAATACATAGTAAACATATTGCATACCACTGCCAATATTACTGTTACTTATTCATGAGAATTTATAACAAAAATAGGTACCTTGAAAAAAATAGTGATTATGTGTTGTTTTTACAAAAAAAAAAATTGTCAAATAACAATTCCGAAAAGAATTTACCATCGTTCCTGGGAATGGGATATGTGTATAATTGATGTCTCTTTTTCAAACAAGAAAAGTAACTATAAATAATGTCTCCGTCGAAAGATTTCTAATAACACAAAAAATCAAAGAATTGAATCAATGCCGCGTTATCATAAACTGAGGATGAAAACAGGAGTGACTATATTTTTATTATTTTAACTTAGTTTGCTGTTTTCTTAAATGGTTTTATTGGCGAATTAATTAAAACAAATAAGCCTAATCACATGGTTTAACGGCGAGTCACGTTTTGCTCGCACGAGTGCGCTTTTGGTTCTCGAGCAAATGATTCGTTCACTATTTTTATTTTTTTTAACATATGCCTAAGTGAAAACTTATAGCATTTTCACTTGGCTATGAGTTGAGTAGACAATACTATTACAAATCTATCATATATTCGTATCTGTAAATCCTCTTTCGCATGATCATAACTTGTTTGGTATCTCAATGATACCTTATGAATTTATGTAAATGTATGTTGAAAAGAAAAGAAAAAGAAAGATAAGCAATGTAGTACATTAATATTCTCCCATGCTTCGAACAAAGATTGTAAATATCGATGTTGCTTGTAGAACTATCAACTATGTACTTGTATTTATTGTTCTAGTTCAACCGTTGGATGATTTAAAGAGGGATACTTCCTCCCTCTCTAGTCTGCACTACAACATTTACAGCTGTAAATAATGGGCTGTCAACAAGAAAATGATAACTCTTTTTTGAACTTTGGCATAACAAAATAATAACTTAGATGGATGTTTTCATAAAAAACATCACTCTTGATTAGGATTAAGAATTTTATTAGTTAAATTTGTTTCGATCCATTATCCATTTCAATTCGATCCGAAAAAATCTGGATATCTATAAATCTTTGGAACAAAACAAATATTAAAAATCAATCTTCGTTAAAAACAAAACAAATTACAAATACTAAAAATTTGAAGGAGACATATCCGTTTTGCTTTGTTTCTTATATAAATAGAATTATATGTATAATTAAGTAGAGAGTTATGCGAATCTATAATTTTTACAATTACTATTTTAGCATATAATTTTAATAATATAAATTATAAAATTACTTATAAAAGCACAAAGTTAAGAAATAAATATAAAATCTATGTAAAACTACATTTTTTATCCAAGCTTTATGTTTTACAGGAAAAAGTAACTATTTTTTAAAAAAAATAAGGAACATATAATTTCACTAGTTATTTTTTTATAATTTGTAAAAGATATTTTTTTTTGAAATCAGGTTTGTATAGTTTTTTTTTTAGATTTATATGTATTAAACAAAGTGGATGAGACATTCTTGAATATTTACAAATATTTGTAAGTTTGTTTGATATCCGAATATCGGTATTTTTCTGAAGTTAAACAAATCGGAAAACAAATATTTGTACTAAAATTTATGGTACCATCCGCTCTATGTCCACCTTTTACTCTTGATATTTCACGATTTTTTTACCGATGATCGAACATCACGGAAAACATGTTACCCTACTATTCTTTTGTGTACGAGGGTAGAAATCAAGAAACATAGATAATTGGGATATATTTTCGGTACACGATAAATAGATAGGATAAAATAAAGAGAATTTGCATTCCATATACTTAAGTTTATGCATAATTAGGGATATACCAAAAATCACTATTACACACTGTATATTTTCTTAAATGTCTATGGTACCCCTATTATTCTCTCTCTCCCTAACCACATCTCCCTCTTCAAATGGAAATCGAGAGGAAGCTGCTGTGTGTCTCCTCCACGGCCACAACACTCGAACCCGTTTACCCGAGATCCATGCCCATCTCTTCCGCCAATATCTCCACAGTTCCAACCTTTTTCTCATCCACAGATATAAATCAATTACAGTTTTATGTGTTTAAGTTTAAAATGTTATTTTAAATGATTACTTTGGGTTGTTTCGATTAATCAATTTAGGGTTTAGTGTTCCTCAATTAAATAACTAAATGTAAATCTTTTTGGTTGTTCCTCAATTATATGAAAGGGTTTCGGTTGTTTGGAAAATTTCTGAATTCGTTTTTCTATGTCTGGTTTGCCCATATATCTGATTTTGGTTGGAATTAATATCTTAAAAGCTCCTTTGTCTTCTTCTTTACGTTTGTTAAGGTCCCACAGTTTTAGTTGATGGCTCTGCACAAAACGTATTTCCCTCTCTCCTTCTTAGACTTGAAAAGGATATATTTGACAATTTGTTGAACGAGAAATCACTGTTTGGACAGAGTTTTTCTGTTCATGGTAGATTCTTAATTTTCTCATAGTTTTAGTATTTCTGCCCAATTGACTCTAAAATAAAATTACAAAAGAAGAGAGAATATTAATAAAGTAGACCGAATCATTGCTAGAAAACAAGCGTGGTCGCTTTTTTATAATAAGAGGGAACTTCGCTTTTATGTTCTATTATCACATGCTCCTCTATTCTCCTCTGTGAAATTTGTGCTCTCTTTCTTATTATTCTCAATTGATATACTCTTAATTTGTTCCGTAAACAAATATCAATATAGGTTATTTATTTTAATATATAACATATTTTGTATATTTGCGTTTTGATTGATGATAATAATACTATAATCACGAAATAATGAAAAGGAAAAAAATCTTTTTAAAAGAAATGAATTTTGCATGTTGAAAAGTTGTAAATAAAATATAAAATTAAATTAACTTACAGAATAACTAAAATATAATGATAAACAATATTTATATATTATTGTTGACATTAGTGATAGAAAAATGAACTTAAACCCCATATCAGTGCTAAGTTCGGTAAATTTCATCAAAAATGCATTTATGAATATTTACTTAATATCTAATCGCAGAAAAAAAACTTAGGCTTTCACTGGTAACCGCAAAAGAAATACAAAAAATCTGAAAAAATGAATGAAAAATTTTATTCCTTTAAATCTTAAGAAATATTAAAGAATCATATGTAACAAATATTCCTTATAAATGATGCACAAATTATAAAGAATGTTAAGGAATTGGCTATTCTCACTTGTTTTTTTTTGTCACCATTTAGAGCAGGAATGCTTGAAATTGATCTATTTTTCATTTCATTGACGATAGCATATAGTAAGTAACGGCTTGAGGCAAACCCGTATAAACAAGTAGACAACCACAAAACAAAGACAAATATGAATGTTTATTACATCATGTGGTCTCAGAAACAGACACTGATAATGCGTATAAAATCTATGTTCTCTTGCAAATCCATCCCAAAATAAATATATGTTTTTCTAAAGCTGGTTTAAAATAAAAAATATTTAATATGAAAAAAATTAAATGTAATATACTATAAAGAACAATTTAAATGTAACTCTACTGTCTTTTTCCAAGTGGTCGTTGTTTCTTTCTTTAGATTCTCCTCATGCGTCTGAGTAATAAACTGTGTGCTCTTTGTTTGCTATTTTATTAATTAGGAGGTGTATACCTTTCCATGACCTCATTGAGATGCTTTCCTGATGGTAAAAATTATGTGAGGAACTAGAAATCTTAATAATCAATAATACACACTCCTGATGGTGACAATGCTCATTAATCGTCATATTTATGTAGCAAAGCAAGATGAAGTTAGAATTCGCTGGTTGCATCATTTCATATACATTCAGACATATTTATTATTTACTACCTTATCATCATATTTCATAATGGGTTCGTATTTTCAATGACTTTAATAGAATAAAACAAAAATACCATTGCTAGAATAATGACAAAAGTGCATGCATGAGTCTTTTACATCTTATTTTATTGAAAGTTTTCAAACATGATTTGTTTTTTTTTTCAAAACACATGACTATTGTTTCGGAAATGTCACTCTATCATACCAATTATTAAAAAATTATATAAATTTTTTAAAAAATATATAAAACCTGAAACATCATCATCGTTTTTATTTAATTACAGAATAATATTATCATCAATATTATCAACCATCATAAATAACCCATACCAAAACCAGTCTCTCATTGCCTTTTAATTCAATTTAACATTTTCTCTCTTATTTTTGATACACAAAATTCATTTGTTTTAAAGTTATTCTTGGGTTCACCCCTAGGGTGAAACTATAGGTTCACCAACCAATAAGATTTAGTTATTTCAAATTTGACATCTTTTAAAAAAGGAAAAAAAATATTGCCAAAATATATTAGGTTTTAAAAATAAAAAAAAGAAATCAAAATAAATAAAAATAATTCTAATTGCAAAACAAAATATTTTTTCAAAGAACATTAATACCACAAAAAACACTAAACTCTAAATGTTAAACTCTAAATCCTTTAGTAAACCCTTGGATAAATTCTAAAACGTTGATTAAAAAAACTATTTATAACACAATCAACAAAAAACTATATTCTAAATAATAATCCTAAATCCTAAACCCTAAATCCTTGGGTAAATCCTAAACGCTTGTATAAATCCTAAACCCTTGGATAAATCTTAAACTTTAAAATTTAAGATTTATCCAAAGTCTGAAATTCTTTTTTTTTAAATAATGTTTTTAGATTAAAAAGTCTTGTTTTTTGTGATTAGTATAAACTTTAAAGTATATTTTGAAAATATTTTTTTAAGATTAAAAGTCTTGTTTTTTTGTGATTAGTATAATTTTAATTAAATTTTTATTTTGAAAGTATAATATAATTCGATAATATTTTGTTTCTTTTTTAAAAGATATTGAATCTTAAATGACACAATTTTATTGGTTGGTGGATCTAGAGGTTCACCCTAGTTGGTGAACCCAAGAATAAATCTTTGTTTTATATTTGTTTTCATTTCATCTCAAAACTCTCAAATATTCGATTTTAAGATAACATTTTCATTTTTAGATCCTTAAAACTGATGACTGTTAATTATTAACAACCAAATATCTTTCATTCATCTTAAATTAAAATTATAGGTGCTAAAACATATGAAAACAAATTTCACCAGATATAATAACTATTCATCGATTTCATTTTTTTTTTGAAACAATTGATTTGATTTTCTTTAAATTTGTTTTGTGATTAAAACTTCAAGTGAAGTCTACTCTGCAGAGAAAAACAATATGATAGAACTTATTCTATTGAAAATAGAAACAACATAAAAAAAATCTTCTCCATTCTGTTTCTATACCTGATTCAAATATTACTAAAGATATTTTCAATCAAGTTCTAGTTTGTATTAAAAAATGAATTTTTTATCTATACTTAGAAAATAACATTTTCATATTTAAAGAAAATACTAGCATTCTATTTATAGAAATATGTTAATTTTTTATATAAACTTTTATAAAAATGAAATTCCTTTTTGTGATTTTTCAACCAATTAACTCATGTGTTAAATTTTCTTAATGTTTTAAGAAAATATCCAGATGAAATATTGACAAAATATATATTTTTCTTGATCAAAAAGTCGAAAACATTAAGAGTTGGTTCAAGAGGCACTTTTTTCTTTGTATTATGTTTAAAATTACTAGTAAAAGAAAATATCTAGTGGAACAGTATATATTATTAAATTTTCTTCAATAGTATACTTATAGAATAGAATTACTCTATTTTAAAATAAAATATTAAAAAAAATGTTTCATGGAAGATGGTCTTTTTTTTTGTCAACTCATGGAAGCTGATCTAAGATATAGGAATCGCAATTTTTGATCTACATTCAGTTTGTTCTCTGCCTCTTTCGTGGCATATATTTAATATGTTTCTCGGTTTTTATTATCGCGAGAGCTATTCATGAAGATGGGTGTTTATTTATTGCAGAAAATGAGAAAAAAAGCTGATAATTAGTTTTAGTAGAACTTTCTGTGGGTGTAATAGACAAACGAAAGACTGTATTTTTTTTTTTTTTTTTTTTTTTTTTTTTTTTTTTTTTTTTTTTTTGAAAGACTGTATTTTTCTTAACAGTAAATAAAAACAAAAGTTTATGAGTTTGTTCTCTTTTGTCTGAAACTGATTAGACATGGTCAAACCAAAAGCTCCTTTTTAATAAAATTGTGTGAGCTTATGATGTTAATATTGCCTCCTGTGCCACGCCTTTCAGCACTTACCATAAAGACACAAAAGCTTATGATGTTCCATCATAATTTATATTCCCATTGTTTGTCATCAACCACAATCATTTTCAATTTTCCTTGTGTTACCAGACAATTTTCAGAGAAGATTAAACTACAAGCATTTCAAATAGAATAGTGGGGTTTTCTGTTTTTTTTTTTTTTTGAAAATGTTTAAAATAGTTTTATGTTTCCCGCAAACATCCAATATCGTTAATATTTCTAACAAAACCTTTAATTTTTTTGTACACCTACAAAACGTTTAATTTGAAAACTAATTTACAGCTTGTGGAAATGACCGGAACCCTATTCTTTCAAAAAAAAAAAAAGGTGACCGGAACCCCGTAAACTGATCATAGCCTTTTACCCAAATTTGAAAAAAAAAAACGCTTGAAGTCAAGTTTATTTTGCTCCACTTAATCCTGCATCCTCAGATCCGGTTGATCTTTTCTCATAAAATGAATGAAAATAATATTTGTAGTTGTCTATATCTACTATATTAAAAGAGAAGTTATAACAATTTTATATGTAAGTTTTTTATTTGGACCATTCATTAGAAAATTACTTCAATGAATTTTTGTATACACATTTGAAATATTTCAACTATTCTAAAATTTAAATAGATATTCTTATATTTTCTCTGAATTACATTTGAACAAAATCTTATTATATCTTATTATTAACAATGCACACACACACACACACACACACATATATATATATATATATATTTCATTGAAACAAATATTTTAAAACATGTAACTAATTTCGTATTTATTTAAAATTAAATGCACATTTGGTTTTCCAATTAAAAACCTTTTAAATATTAAAATAATTTCGTAATTATTTAAAATATAAATTTTTATTTTATTTTCACTAAAATAAACCTTTTAAGTATCTAATTAATTATGTAATTATATTAAACGCATGTACTATTTTGTATTAAATTTGTGATATTAATTTAAATAATATTTTTCAATTCAATCTTTGATCTCTAAAATCTAAGATTTCTTAATTCAAAATTTTATAACACACTGTTGAAAATATGCTATCAAAATGAATGATCGGTTTACAAATGTTATTTTGAAAATGCATTTAGTTTCTTTTATTAAATATAGTAACATGCTTAATTTTATATTTCAATAATAGAAGTATGTGACTGATTTGGTTTACAAAAAAAAATATAATCCAGCTCATTTTTGTATATACAATATTCATTTATTATTTAGTAATGTAATTTTTTGTTTCTTTTATCATGTTTCATTTTGAAAGTACAATATGTATTGTACCAATTAATTTCATTAACGAAAATGACAGATGAATGATTGAAAAATATAATTCATGTGAATATTTTTTATTTCTATTGTGTTTATTATCAAATGTAATTGTAGGTTTAAGTGTTAATTATACAATGTCATGTATGATAGATGAAGAATTGCAAAAAGAAATTTTAACATTGAAAAATTCATTGTAGATAATTCAAGATTTTTGGTGTTGAAAAGTATAAATTGCCAATAGACATTATAAGAAATATCAAAAATATAGATAATAAAGAAAACAATTAGGTTTAAAAAGAAAAAAAAACAAACACAGTGTATTACAATTTTTTTCATTAATTAATTTAAATGAAGCGGATGTTTTATAAATTTCACTTAACATAGATTATTCTGTCAAAAAATTAATTCATACAAATAATTTGGTTAACAAATATGTATGACCGACCAAAATCTAAAATGCAAATACAAAATTAATATCTAAGTTAATATTAAATTGAACATAATTTGTCATAAATATCATATATTTTAAGGTTTTAGTTAGTGTTCATGTTTTAACAAGAAAAATATCACTAATAATTTGAAACACCAAATTAAATTAGTGCATGCAAACTATAAAATTGTTGTGCTTGAAATATCATATAATGTAAAGTTTTAGTTAGTGTTCATGTAAGAAAGATATTACTAATAATTAAAATTTGACTATTTCAAATTATGAAAAATCGGAAATATTATAAAAATTAATAAAAAGGTAAAATATGTAAAACAAGTTAATATATCAATAAATTAATAGGCAACTTAAACAAGAAAATTAAAGAGTTATACAATACATAACACTAAAATTTAAATTGTATGCATCAATTTTGATGATGATATCAATATTAAACATCTATAAAATGAAAGATATATCAGCACGAATGTGCGGGTTAAGCTCTAGTATTTCTTAAAAACACAATATGAAATTAATTTTTCTCTAACGTGTTCACTAGCAAAACTTTCGGTTATAACCACGAAGTAAAAACGGAAAATTAGCTGTAGAAAACCAGAAAAAATTGGGTAACCACAACATGGTCACCGAAGAAAACATACTAACAATTATACACGATTTGTTTACGAGTGTCTTTCACGAAACAAAAACATGATTAAAATCATGGATATTCTACAAAAATATTTGTTTGTCACGATTTAGGCACAAATATTTTTATGACTATTTATAATATACCATAATTTATCATGGCTATTTGAAAATCCTTACCACTAAATTAAACATTTTAAAATCTAAACTATGAACATAAACCTTAAAACACTAACCTTTTTAATAACTTCAAATCTTTAAGTTAAACTCAAAATTTTAACACTAAGTTTTAAACTTACCCACAACTGTATTTTCCAAACCTAAAACCATATACTTTTAATTAAAATTAACCACCCATTATATTCTTTTTTTTTTACAATTCTATTTCCAATTTTACAATATTAAAACTGATTTTTTTGAAGCATGAAATATACAATCTATTTTTCGTATGAAACATCAAGTTTTGAATAATAAAAAAACCAAAATTTTAGAAAAACGTCAATAATAAAATGGAGAATTGCTAAAACCAACCTAAATATTGAAGTCAAATGCATTAGTGTACCCCAATTTCAGTCAAATGCAGAACCAACCTAAATGGATGAAAAAATACTATTTAGTCCTTATGACCAAACAAAAAAACGGAGGAGTATTTACGTTTATATCCTTTTAGAAGTCTACATGTAGAAGAAGGAAGTCTACATATTTTTAAACCTCCAGCGAAATCTAATTTGTAGACTTGATGTGTAGTCTACACCAAAATTTTATCTAATATTTAGTTTTAAAATTGTTTAAAAATAATTACTGTGATAATTACTATAATTTACACCATCGTCAACATAATCACTATAATTTACACCATTGTCAACATCAACAGCAACATTGTCAGCAGCATTACTATCTTCATCAATATCTTCATCAGCATCTTCATCAATATTTTCATCAGCATCTTCATCAGCATCTCCATCAGCATCTTCACCATCAGACACATCAACATCGTCACCAACTTCAGCTTCTCTTTGGCTCTGGCTTGATACACAAAGGCGTACAAAATGTGTCTTAGACAACTCGATCAAATTCCGCACTTGTCTATCATTCATAACATGCATAGGAGGAGTATCCGAAGCCATTTGCTTTAAAATGACGTCTGGTAAAGAATACGTTAGCACCACCTTCTCGATTCTCTTGTCTAGATCATAATCTTCTTGTACCATTTCAAGAAGTTCACCATGTATACAACCATCTTTCAAAGGGAACATTCTCCCTTCTTTTTCGTTATTGACGACAAACTCCCACAATGAGCCTTTCTCCACCCATTTTCCGTATACGGCCGGTAATTGAATCATTGTCTGGAAAAAGAAATACAGTTTCACATAATTAGAAAATAAATATTTTAGGTTTCATAAAACTACAAACGTAGACCTACAAATATGTCTACATGTTAACACCTAACTACATTGTAAAATCAAAAGTATTATAATTTCATAACTACAACAATTTTTCTTTTCAAAATCACTCAAACCCATTAAGATTAACTACCACACACATTCAAACAAAAAAATCTAGCAAAAACTTTATGAATAATGCATAAATTCAGTTTTAATTTATTTTCCTATGTAGACTGTGAAATCGGTCTACGCCACATTGGCGTAGACGTTCTTTTTAGTTTACATTCATAGACGGTAAAATAAGTCTACTCGGGTTGGTTTTTGCAATTGAAAATTTTACGGGTTACCTTTTTTATTTGACCAGAATTCATCCAAGTTTTGACTTTATACATTTAGACTTACTTTTCAGTCTACCACATTAAAAATGTTAGTTTTTTCCATTGACCAAAACTTATCCAAGTTTTGACTTTAGAATGTAGATTTCATATGTAGTCTACATGTTTTAATTTTTTTGAAAAATGTTAGTTTTGCAATTGACCATTGTTTGACTTTCTAAGTGTAGATTAAAATGCACGTCTACAGCTTCGTAGACTTCGCGTAAAGTCTAACTTCAAAACCCATGGGTTGGTTTTGCATTTGACCAAAATAAATCTGTAGACTTCACAAACAGTCTCAATTTTTTTGTCCAAGAAGAGAAGACTGCATTTCAAGTCTACACTTTTAAAAATATTTAATTTATTTTAAAACATTTTAGTCAAATACAAAACTAACATATTCAACGAAGTCAATGTTTTGGTCAAATGCAAAACTGACCTAAAGTAGACTTCTTTGGCAGCCTACAGTTCGTAGACTTCCAGTGAAGTCTACTTTATAAAGTCAAAAGTTCGGTCAAATGCAAAATTAACCTCTTTTCCGTAGCCGTCTTGGTAGGTCTACGTAACTTTTTGTTTTTGTTGTCACAGGTAAGAACGTAGACTGCTGTGGAAGTCTGCGCTGCAAAAAAAAGTTCGAAAGGTCAATTGCAAAACTGACTTGTGCGTTGACAAATAGACTGACTCCTACGTCTACACACTGGTGCAGACATATAAAACAGTCTACCGTCGCGACACAGACTGAAGAAAATGGTGAAAACCATGTAAACAGTTACCTTTTTCTGGTGTGAACCTCGATTCCAACCCTTTCAACCGTCCAAACACCAAAAATGAGCAAAAGGAGGTATCTTTTACGATTTGCTGATGGAAAAATTCGAAAATATGAAGTTTGAGATTATGAAAATAAGAGTTATGGAGTTTTTTAGATAGAAATGTAAAGAAAACAAGAGAAAATAAAGAATTGTTGTCTTAGAAAGAGAAACGAAAGGTTATAAATTTAGATCTTGAGCTTTTATGAACCCAAAAATGGTGGTTCAATAGTGGTTGTAAAATTGATGATGATGGCATTGTTGTAAATAAGATGAAAACTTTAGGGTGTTATGGGTTTTTTGTCATTTTCGAAAATATTAAATAATTAGATAACAATGACAATTTTGTAAATAATTCAAAAACATAAGGATGGTTTGAAAATTTCAAAGGTGAATAGTATTGACAAAAAAAATGGGGTTGATTTTGCATTTGACTTCAAATTGTGGGTTGTTCTTGAAAAAAGCCCATAATACAATGGGGAAATTGTCATTTAATCTTCAACTTTCAAATTTGGTTGAAAAAAAACCATGAACTTTCACTTGGACTATTAAAAGCACCAATTTAGTTTAATTAGTCATTTTAAATCCCTAAAACTACATTGTTTTTTAGATTTATCTAAAAATAATCGAACCCATGACCAAAGCCTCACTCTTTGTAAAACCGAACAATTAAACCACTTACAATTTTGTTAACTGGAATAAATACCAATGAATATTATTATTTCTTGTCCGAATCATCTTCTCCCAACCTAAACCCCTAAATCGATCATTGTAAAGAGAAACTGGTGAAGAGTGTAAATCCCACTTTAGCGATGATACATTTGAAGAACGGTCGACGACTGGACATAAATACATTTTTTTATGAATGACCGGAGATTTCATGGATTCCGATGTGGATTTTTGCCGGCAATTTACAGAGATTCTCCCGAGCAAAATAAGAGAGAGAATGAAGAAGCATTTGCTAGAGAAGAATATGAAGATGAAGAAGTCAGAACCAAGAAGTGTGTTATTGAAAAAAAAGCTTTAACTGATTAAACTGTGAGAGCTTTCATTGAGAAGGAAAAGGAGGTGAAAACAAAGATGATTCAGACAAGAGAATAATATTTTTTGTTATTTATTTAAGTTAACAAAATTGTAAGTGGTTTAGTTGTTCAGGTATATAACAATTGATGTTTTGGTCACGGGTTCAATTCTTTTCAATTACAATTCTTTTTAAAAATTTCAAAACGACATAGTTTCAGGGATTTAACGGAAATCATAAACAGTGGTTAAGTCTGTTAAATCAATTCGTTACCCGAGTTAACACTGTCTTTAATTTGGGTCAGTCAAATTAAGTTGAAGTTTATAGTGACTATTCAAGATAAGTTGGTATTTTAATGGTCCAATAGAAAGTTTATGTTTTTTTTCAACCAAATTTGAAAGTAGAGAATTTAAAATGACAATTTTTCCATAACAAAACATGTTTAACAAAAAAAGTACATAAATATATTTTGTAGTTAAGGACCATATACAAGAATCCATTTTTCAACATTATAACTGAGTAAACCGAGCGGATAGAAAATAACACTAAAAAAAATAAAATTCATTAAGTAACTATGATCACCTTCTCTCACTCTCTTCTTTCTCTCTCTACTCTCTTTCTGAAACACTAATTTATTTTTTTTGGTTATTTGACAAATAACCCCCTAAAATTATTCTTTTTATTTATTTTTGTTTATCTATTTCATCTGATATTGACCAAAGATCTTAGTTTCATCCATGTTTTCTACATATCTTCTTTAGATGTATGTATTAGAGAAGCAAAAGTGAGATGAAGCCAGAGAAGTTGTTGAACAAATTGGTTTAATAACTGCAGCTGCCACTGGGAAATGATTGTTTTTAGTTTTTTCTAAGTTTCGTTTGACATTTTTTTAATGAATGTTAAATTAATTCAAAAAATGGTTGGTACATCTATTGCAACAGAATTTGAATGTAAAGCTTATACAAAAATTATCTAATCCCAAACCATAATAAGAGAATGTTTCCATATCTCTTAGTATCTGGTTGGTTAAGTAAATATAGCTGGTTCCTGACATTCTAGTCTATGATCAGTTGCTCAAGCCTGAGAAGTGGAGTGGGAGCCTTTCCATGCTGGCGATGATTCCTTTCCTTTCACATAGAATGCACCACAATTTGAAAAACGTAACAGGTAGAGAACATCAAGTTTGGCTCAGCTGTGCCATTTGAAATGATTGAGACTATTGACTTCTGGTTTCCATGGAATGTTGGCAGAGAACACAACTTGTGCTTAGACCTCTCTTCCAACCCAACACTCGGTCCATAGTTGTGAGTATTACACATAGCAAGCCAACTGATAGAAGCATATTTTGGAGTGGCTTTAGAAAACCAGACACTCGTCGCCCAGTTGCAACTTGAAAGTTCTGAAGTCTCTATAACTACAAAATATGTTGGCTGAATTAGATGGTGAATTGTACTCGAGTTTGTGAAGGAAGATTCAAAGTGACGAATCAGTGAATAAGGGCTATACCATGGTGGATAATCGTGTTCACTATAATGGTCGTTTGCTGCTTCCAGCTAAGTCTCATTTCATTCATCTGTAGTTGAATGAGTTCCATGACTGTTAAATGGGTGGATATTCTGGAGTTTACAAACAATGAAACGTATACAAAACCAATTTCACTGGAAGTATATGAGGAAGACAATTCAGGATTATAATGCGGCTTATAACATGTGTCAAGCACACAAGTATTCCACGCTTTCACAGCTGGTTTACTCCAGTCTTTCCTATTCCTACGGTTGTGGAGGGGTTACCAACTTTTAGAGGAACTAATGTGATCATAGTAGTAGTTGATCAGTTAAGTAAATATGCACACTTTGTGGGTTAAAACATATGTTCACAGCATCATATATTATTGATCGAGTTGTTAAGAGGTGGTAAGGTTGAAACGGGTATCTTTCTTTCACTATGTCTGATAAAGATCAAAATTTTGAGTTCCTTTTGGAAAGAGAGTTTCACGCTATCAGAAACTTCTTTAAAATTTAGATCAACTTTTCATATACAGAGAGATGGTCAAACCAAGGTGTTTAATTGCTGTCTTGAGATATATATTTGATGTTTTGCGTTATTTCGTCCTCGTACTTGGTTCAAGTATCTGATGTGGGCTGATTTTGGTACAATACTTCCTTCCACACAGCTTTGAATTAAAAACCTTTCATAGTTGTATATAGATGGGAGCCACCAAGAATGTTCTAGTACGAGGAGGGTTTGCCAAAAAAAAATAAGGTGGAAGCAATGTTAAAGAAACGTGAAGAAATTTTGTCGAAGATACATGATTCCTTGACTCGTGCGTAAGCGAAGATGACTGCTAATGCAAACAAACATTGGAGAGATGTTGAGTTTCAGGTGGGAGCTAAGGTGTTTTTAAGTTAAGACCATATCGTCAAAACTGTTCAGAGATGTTGCTGTCAAAAATTGGCTGCCCGTTTATATGGTCGGTCTGAAGTGGGGCAGCGGATTGGAAAAGCAGTGTTTCGTCTTCATTTACTTTTTGTCTGCTAAAATACATGATGTTATTCATGTATCACAGTTTAAGGAAGTGGTGGGGAAGGATGTTAAGGTGATGGCCTTGCCGGATTTTATTCATGACAAGTAGTATTACATCCGGAGAGGGTTGTGGATAGATGTTATGATGCACAAGTCCATTTGGAGGTATTTTTTCAATGGGTAAATCTTTCTACTCGTGGATCATGGATGTTGCCACTAAAAGTTGATGTATGTATCCAGAATTCAAAATTGAGGACAAGCTTCGTCTTGGATTATAGAAACCTACTGTCAAATCTGAAGCTGCTTCTATATGAATCTGATCCTAATATTAGTTTCACCAAGAAATGTTTGTGATCTGGTCCTCTTTTCTCTAGAAAAATTTGATTTGATGCAGTTAAAAGTCCAAACCAATTCTTATTTCCAAAACATCTATCAAATTTTTAATTGAACCCATAACTTTCCTCTCCTTCCACCCAAGTGAGATCCTTTCCATAAAATTGCAATTCCACTAAGTTTCCACTTTAATCATCTCATTGAAGTGCTGAAAACACGCTATAATTATTCTCTTTCCACCTAGTTTTTCTCCATCATGCCTAATCACATTGAAATCCCCATTATACACTAGGGATCTTTTCTTTGATTACAACTTCTTGATAATCTTTCCCATAGTTTATGTCTTTCATTCTCTACTAGATTACCATATACACAATTACACATGAAATAAAATAACTCGAACTCCCTGATTGTATGTTGAAATTATGAGATTTTTATCGAAAAAGTTACATCCACCTTCACCGAATTCTTTCAAAATAAGGCTAGACCGATGATGTACCCAATCTGATTCACAGTGATGATCCTATTGTAGTTTAACGATGTCTTAAGATCACCAATTACATCTCTAACGTTCTTAGTTTCCTTAAAAAATAAAATATCAAAAAACTGTTTTTTACGCATTACCTTAAGTCTTGGAATCACCAAATCGTCTTCTTAGCCTACTCTTTGGCAATTCTAATTTATCATCGCCATTTTGGATTGGTAAGTCCCTCATTTGGGACCACCATTGGCTTCTTAGGCCTCATTGAGTATTGTGATGTCTCCACATCCTTCCATGCTTTCCTCTTCGCAGCTCCACAACTCACCTTCTCTTTATTCTTGTCTTCTTCTTTAACATCTTTCTTATCCGCTTTGCTTCTGCATTCTCAAATTAATGTGCATGGTCTCGTTCTAGGATTATTCATTCCCATCTTAGTCTTGGATGAACCAGTATCAGAGATACCAATCGTATAACCTGTTGAACTTCCACGATAAAACCACTAGCCACTGATTCAGAGGAGGCCTCTATTGCCGAGTGAAATCCCAACTCTCTTGGATTAATTGACATTGCGTTTCCTTTCTATCTCCTCTTCAAGTTTAACCGCATTAGCCTTAACTATATTGCTTTTGGATCTGTTTATAATCTTTGAGAATGTTCACCACTTCTCCACTTGGAGCATATTAACTATCTTGGCTCTTCTCAAAGGTTTGGATACATCAAATCTCACTTTGACTGTAACATAATCCTTGATTTGGGATTTTTCAAGGTTAAAAGCTACTTCAATTATTCGTCTAGCAAACTCTCCCAAAGCAGTTAGAGCCAAAGTCATGTTATGGTTGACTGGTATATTGCATATCTGCACCATACTTCCATAAACTTAAGGTAGTCTAGAGGAAGTCTTCCTATCCATCTCTCAATGGCTAAAGACAACTGGTTGAATGTATGAACACTTTTTGATAGTATGTCAACCAGATCATGCTCGTGTTTAAATACAAACTGAAATCTGTATTTTGATAAAACAATACCTTTAACCCGATCTTAAAGTTGCCATTTCCTAAACATATCCAAAATCAAATCAGATATCTTCTGACATTATGGATTGAATAATCTCTCCATAATACTCAATACACTTCTTTCATTTGAGAAAAACTTCAGCCTATACAAAATTGTATACTGCTCTTCCTCCTCCTCTAGAGATAGATCCAATAGAGCCTTATCCAAATCTGCTTCCGTTCTTCTAAGAGCACCCACTCCTTTTCTGTGAGGCATAATCATGACCAAAATTGAGAAAATCCCCTTTGTGAACAGTAACTCATGAAATCATAATCGCAACTTTCACTCTAAGTAGGAATAAACTGATAGAACTCTAACACATCCAACGAAGATTAAGACAAAAACATGAATTATAGCCACAAGCCTTTCTTAATCAGAGATGATGACAAGAAATGAGACAATCAACCAAATAATGGAGCCAAGACTTTTTTTGTGCCAAATATTATTTTATAAAACTACTTATAGAATACAAAATTTAATAATTGAATCTATACAAAGATCATATTTAAAAAAAAAGAAAACTAATGATGTGAATTATTTAAGGTTAACATTTTCTAAAAAGGTGAAAAAGTAAAAACTAAGGTGACCATCAGCAAAAATAACGTCTACTCAAAAAAAATAAAGAGAGAAAAAAAAGCGTTGCCGCCGTTCTTCTATTTTTTCCACCGCGGCTTCGTGCCGTTGGTTATTGGAGAAGGTAGATTCCTTTTAGTACTTGTTTTAGGCTTCTTTCTTAGGCTAGATGAGTTTAGATCTGGTCAAAACTTTTTAGTTTTTCGGACTGAAGTTGGGAGATTCGAAACCAGATTCCACAGTCAGGATCTCGTCAGATCTAAGGGTTGTGGTGGTTGGTTTATGGTTACCAGCTGTAGGGAGCTTCATTGTGTCTAGTATTGCAGGTTTGGCCTTGCTGTGATGTGGAGGCAGGTAGATGGTGCATGGTGAACCCTTATAGAGGTCGATGGCGAGTCTTAGTCGGTTCTAGAGGGAATCTTTTGTTTGGAGGCGCGCAGAAGGTGCATGGTTATCCTTTTCAGGGTCCAATGGTCAGTTATAATTGGAGCTGGAGGAATCTATGGAGCTGAAAGAGATGAAGCACTTTTAAGGCGTGTGGTTAACCCACTTAATATCCAATAGCGAATGTTGGTTGGATTAGGAGGGTGTCAGTGGAGCAGAAGCGAGAAGAAGATGAAGCCTACAACAACGGTTATCCTAAAATTAACAAGCTGGTGTTTGATTCTTCATGACTTGGTTTGAATCTCATTTACTGTAGTTATGAACTTTGCTTATGTTTGTTTTGGCTTTAGGGTTGATTATATTTCAACCGCTGGCTTGTGTCTCTGGCGTTAGGGGCGAAGCCAGACTTTTTTATTCCTGGGTGCACACAATTAATATAAGCTAAAATGGATTATAAATATGGTAATATCGTGGGGGAATTGAACTGTGGATCTCTGAAAGCTGGGGGTGCACCATAACCAAATAAGCTATTTAACCCATTATGTACAATGTAAAAATTTAAAAACCAAAATAGTAGGGTGTGCACGTGCATACAGACTCTTCCACCTAGCTTCGCCCCTGGGCGTTAGTATACCTTTAGTCGCCAGCTTTCATGTTTTAGGTTATGTTTCTTTTGTTTGAAGTTGTAAATTCCATTGTCTTGTCTGATCTGTAATGTTGAGTTCTTGAATTTTTTAATTAAAATATCATATGACAAAAAAAAAAAAGAAAACTAAGGTGATAATCTTTTGTTGTGAAAAAAAGTTGCTAATCTTGAAACTATCGTCATAAAAAAAAGAAAAAAAAACTATCGTCAAAAGCTTTAAGATAGAAAATGGGCATGCTGACAGTCCCGTCACGCAAATTCTGTTCGGTTTACTCAGTATTAATGGGTAATACCGGTCAATATTCCACGTAGAGCAAAGACTAACACAACAGAACATAAAACGTCGTCGTTTCCGCTGTTTTATTTGGGTGCGTTTCGGCGGCAATAAGATTGAGACTCCCCCCGCCCACGCCCAGAGACAAAAGAGATGAACTTTGTCTCTGCTTGATGTTGAATCCCACACAATTGATTTAGCTTCTGGAGACAATGGAAAACAAGAACCAAGAGGATCTAGATCTGCTTCTGTCTCTCGGCGACGACGAGAGGGTTCTCGAAACTCCTCCCGGTTCTCCCTCTGCTCCACCCGGTTAGATTCGATTCGATTCAAAATCAATCGATTGCAGAATAGTTACTCATTTACTGAAAAAAATCGATTTTTGTTTGCAGTGTACTTGACGGATGAAGAAGGATCCCCCAAACGCCGTAGAGGTAACGCGGATTTGTCTGACTTCAGAAGCGTTGTTCAAGATTGCATTGACTATGACCCCAAACCTCTCCCTAAAACCACCAATAAACCTAAAGACAACATTGAAAAATTCTCTGGTTTGCGGTTAAGGTCAGAAAAAATTAAATCCTTACGTTTTTTTTTCGAAATTAATCACAATGTCCGGGCGACTGAGGTCAATCAATCGACTATTCTGTGGGTCTAGGAGTGTAATGTTAAATTATCTGTTATTGTTTAATATAGGAATCAATTACTTAGCCCTGCAGAGATTAGTGATCTCTTCTCAGATATTCGTTTCGTTCGATTGCAAACAATCAAGTAAGTTTATTGCCTTTCACTTACTTGCTTACTTACTTTTTGGAGAAATTAAATTAATCTGACTTGTTTGTGAGTAGGAACTTGCTAATGGGTGACAAGCTCTCCGGCTGCTGGGCCACAATGGGAGTGCTGACTGAGAAAGGACAATCCAAAACAAGCTCTATAGGCCAGTCTTATTGCATCTGGAAAATCTGTTCCTTAAACGAGAACAACACTGTCTCCTTGTTCTTGTTTGGTGACGCTTACAAGAAGAATGAGACTGAGAAGGCGGGATGTGTTTTCGGTCTCTTTAACTGCTCTCTTCGTAAGGACAAAATGGTAAGCTATTATTATTAGCACATTTGTTTGTGTGAGTGTGATGATGTCTTTTAACTGAAAAAGTAAAATTTTTGGTGGCAGGGAAGTGACTTCTCATTAAGTGTCAACTCAGCTAAACAAATGGTGAAGCTAGGAGTTTCTGCTGATTATGGAGTTTGCACAGCCAAGCGGAAAGATGGAGCAGCTTGTACCTCTGTTGTAAACAAGTAAGTTTTACCTTGGCGGCCAATGCATATCATGTTCTAGTTGTTTCTGAAACTTTTGAGTTGTTTCAACTTTTCAGACGCCAAGGAGCATTCTGCAAGATTCATAAACTGGTACACACATTCTTGTTTTTTTCTGCCACCAATGCTGCAATTAACCATGTTTTCACTCACCATGATTTTTGTGTTGCACAGAATGCATCAGACAAATTTGCTACAATGAGAAGTGAACTCAAAGGCGGGTATGTTTTAATGTTACCGAGTTTGCATGATCCTTGGGAGTTTTAAGTTTTTTTTTTCTTAAAACTTGTATCAGGAACTTGAGAACGTCTTTCAGAGATCTAAAATCCCGGGGGATTTACACAGTTGAGCCACCAGTAGATAGGAGCGGGAACAAAAAGGCTAATCAGCCTGTCCGAGTACTATCAGTGGAAGGTCTCCGAAAGGCTTTAAGGTTGGAAAACTCTTCTGTTTTTTAAACGTAAAGAAACTGAACAGCCTCTTGGATGCCAAATATAATTTTGTGAGTATGCAGTGGTGCAGATAAAGTGACGCCTAACGTACACTCACAAGGAATACGTTTCCTGAACGAGATGGCTAGTATGCTTCTTCTTCTTTTACTTTCTCCTATTGATACAAGTACAATCTAAAGCTTATAAAATCTGATCTTGTTTTTACAGAACAATCGGCTTTGAAGAACGTCAACAAGAAATCTGAAACTGTGAATAAGTCTGTAGAGAAGAGGTACTACCCCTTTCTTGACTTGTTGTTATCTTTTTCCTGAGTTGTGTATCTCAAAAGGAGATGTTCTTGATTTTCTCTTCAGGAAAGCATCTAATACAAAAGAAACGCAAGTAAAGAGAAAGAGAGAAGCGGATAAGAAGGAAACTCCTGAGGTTGCCACCGGAAAAATGATGGTCCTAGATTTCTGCAGCTCCGACGAAGAATGAGTCCTCAAGAAAGTTACTCAGCCCTTCCAAATCTGGGAGACTTTAGCAAATATGCAGATAACTGGATGGCGAGATAAAGGATTGTTCGTTCCCATTCATACAAGAAATGTTCCTTTTTGTTATATTGGATTTGAGATGGTATGTCTGTTCTACCAGTTTTTGTGTTCATTTAGACAAATATATTATAAACTGTTGAGAATAAACTGTTGAGAAGAGATGATACAGTATACGTACACAGAATCACACACGCTCTACACAAAACAAATGTTAGTTACTTGTGTATATAATGTTATATTGGATTTGAGATGGTATGTCTGTTCTACCAGTTTTTGTGTTCATTTAGACAAATATATTATAAACTGTTGAGAATAAACTGTTGAGAAGAGATGATACAGTATACGTACACAGAATCACACACGCTCTACACAAAACAAATGTTAGTTACTTGTGTATATAAGCAAACGCTTAATTTGCACTTGCTCCCTGCTAAGGTTTGACATAAAACAAAAAAAATTGGTTTGTCACAAGATGTCTTGAAGAAGAGATTCACCCTGAAACTTGTCCACCTTGGAACTGAGAAACGCCAATCTCTTGTCCAGACGCGCTTTTCTCATATCCAGACTTCCGACCTTGCTAGCCATCTCGGTCGTTCGCTCTCTCCACTCCTTCAACTTATCTTCCTTCTCCCTCAGCTCTTCCCCCTGTTTTTCCATTTCTTGTCTCGCAAGCAACACATCCCCTTGGCACACCTCTTTCTCCATCATGCTCATCTTGTGCTGGTCGTAGTGCTTTACCGCCTCAACGATTTCCTCTAAAACGGCCTTGAGCCAACCCGCCTTGATTTTCACGGACTCAACGTCTCTAACAATCGCTAGCATTTCCACAACGCGGGACTCCTTGAGGTGCTTCAAGGGTGTCATCTGGAGTTCGAAAACCACGGAGGCAAGCATGCCGAGGTAGTAGGATCTCGTGGCAAGCGAATGTAGTTTGGAAGCAGATGCAATGTCACCGTGCTTGTCTAGGATTTGCTGAAGAGTAGCCGAGACGCTCCCTCTGACTTTGTAATCTCCCACGGAAACGATAGACTCAGACATAATGGACTGAACATCTTCTCTTGTTTCATTCTCCTTAATTATTATTGCTCTCGATTCATCCTGCACCTCTTTCTTTCTTTGGGATTTTTTATGGACGGGCTGCAACAAAATAACAAGACATTTTGTGTGGTCAGATTAGAAATTAATACGAAAGGCATGAGATGAGGATATTACATACCGTGGTGCTTCCAGATTTTGGTGTGAGTTCAGGGTAAAGCCAAAGAGAGTTATCTTCCTGATCATCATCTACAAATGAAAATTTATCGTCATCTGAGCTCGCAGGCTCATCCAATTGATTGAAACGTTCTTCATGTTTGGCGGGAGTTTCATATCCACGGCGACTAGGCTGAGGTAAGAGGCCAAAAATGTTATTAGCATGTGCAGAAATGTGAAGATGTTAAGGTAAGAGGGTAGAGAGCAGTACCGTAGTGGGTCTAGATAGTGGCCTTTCTTGAGGTGACAAAATAAGTTCTGGATAGAGTAGAACTGATTCATCGTCTTTCTCAATATAAACCGACTCAGCTTTGCTCCCAAGATAATTGTAGGCCTGTGATGATATTTGACCAGTCTCCGAATGCGTTTGTGACATCTCATGCCCACTTTCATGTATTCTTGGCCTTGTTTCAGCTGCCCGAGGCGTTTTAAGAGCAGCACTGTCAAGGGATCTGTGGGATATTGGGTGAGTCTGGGGAATTCTAGGGCTGGGTTCAGGCGTCTTGGACCGCTGTTTTGGAGTCCTTGACAATGGCTCAAAGTAGGTAGGCTGAGGCTCTGGAGTCTTGGACCTTGGCCCTGGGGATCTGGACATGAATTCAGGTGACCTCCCTCTATGTTGTGCAGTCCTCGTCCTATTTTCTGGCGTTTGGGGCCTTCTTGCTGTTGCGGCGGAGTCATGTATGGGTGTCATCGGCCTAGTATCAGAGGTGTTTGATAGGCGTTCAGGAGTCCTTGGCCTAGTTTCAAGTGAGATAGGGTCCTCTTGTTGAGCCCACGGCCTAGTGTTAGAGCCATGTTTGGGTGTGTGAGGCTTATGCCGAGGTGTCCTGAGAGGGTGTTCAGGCGTCTTAGGCTGAGTTCCAAAGGGTCTTGGAGAGTACATATCATCATTATCCTCACCTCCACGCTGATCAGCCTGGAAGGAATACCAACATATATATGAGTTAGACTCTGGCGGGGAACAAAAAGAGAAAGAGAGAGTACTTCGCATTTACCAAGAATGACACTTACCCTTCTTGCAAAATAGTCTCCCCCTGAGTATCCAGCCAGAGAAGGAGACATAGGGAGCGAGTCCATATTGTTTGTAGGCTCGTTCTTGAGTTGGGACGGGCGTCCCTGGAGCGGGGACAAGCGGCTGAAGAAGTTACCATTAGTGTGATCAGTGGAAGGTGAAGTGTCTGATTCAACCTTCTTCTTGGCAAAATAGCTGGCAAGAGGCGATCTGCTTCCACGAGCGGGACTACCTGACGACGGAGTGTCTCTGCTTGGAGTTCTCTTACCAAACCCTGACAAAAGTTAGCATGTTTCATGAGATATAATTCTTGATTGTAGCTTTCTGATCAAGTAATAAATAGTAATACAAAAAACTTCTCATATGTACCAAAGAGTTTCTTTTCCTTCTTGTGGACATTTCCGGAGTTTAATATTTCGAAACAGATTGCAGTACACTCATGGAATGGATTGCCTGCATTGGGGCAACCTTGAACCACTTTTCCAGACACCAGTTCCATCTTACAGACTTGAACAACTCTATAAGATCAATCTCTTTGATTAAGACACAACCTGACATAAATAAACAAAACAGTGGTCAGATCCATTGAAATAGAGACCCACCAAAGTACATCACACAAGGAGTCAACGCTTTTGATATTGAGCAAATGTTTGCAGAAAAATATGTTTCTAGAGTCAGATTGACCATCCATTTTCCATGAGTTGGTTTAATAAATGATCACACAACATTAGACAATACTAATCAGATCGACTATGACGTTGATCACTTGCAAAATCTCGCCATAAATGATCCATGTTTTCCCACCATACAAGTTTAAATGCTTTTGGTGAAAGATCATATCCTCAAATTAATTTTCAAACAAATAGTATACATGCAAATGTATCAAAGTATACAAAGGGGGTCACCAGAGAGATGGATAGATATACCTGCAAGAAGTTTTGAGGAGAAATATGCCAGTTGAAAAAGAATGAATGATTATATCTTCTTATATGTAGAGAGAGGAATAATGAGAATGAACCTTGAGAGTATGTATATATATATATATGAGTCAATTAGCTGAATATACATAATAAACATTGAAATTAAGAAACTACCCTAAAATGCTGAAAATAAAAAATTTCTGTAGCAAAATCAATCTAAATTGACTATTTTACCCTTCTTGCGTTGACACCTAAAGAAAAAGAAAGCTTATATCTCCATCTTCGTTTTTTTTCAATATTTTCATGACCGGTGAACTTTAATCTCACAATTTTTCCTCATTCATAATTGATTTCAAATTTCAATATCCTCCCACTAAATCTACATTCACCAATCTCGTATCCAAATCTTCTAAACGTTGTCAACTCCGTCTCTGATATTACACGGAATCTTCCAACCCCAACCTTACACCAACCTCCTCCTCCTCAACTGCTCATCGCCACTGTTGCAATCTCCATCGACGCATGAATGCTATGTATGACAGTGAATCATATACTTAAAGAAATTATGCCTCCCAAAAAGCTCTTTGAGCTATTGAAATGATATCAAACGGGGTAAAGGATTTTTTTTCAAATTGATGAATCCCCCAATTATGATTTTGGAAATGAAAGTCAATTGATGATTTTTATATTGCGTCTTAGCGAATCACAATCTCTAGCTCGTTCTAAGAAGAGAAATACAAGACACATTCATTGAATTGGACAGAAATTACTTGTACGTTAACAAAGGATATTTAATGCTAAACTTTACTGTTATATGTTATGTTAATTGTTAGTGACTAACTTGTTTATTAGAAAATTATATTTATCATGTAACAAATGATAATCACCTCTAATTCTTTAGTTAAACGATATACTTCGTTTTAGATACAAATGATTAAATAATAATAGTGAATACTCAGTTTTCTGTATCAAACCAAATATTTTATTAACATGTAAAACATAAAGTTAGATTTTATTTTTTAACTCTATATGATACAATATTTATTAACCGTTAAGAAAATTAATGTTACAACGATAATGATTAAGTTATCATGGTAATCTCTTTCGTAGCATCTAACAAACATTTTATCAGACATTTTAAAAAAGCCACAATCTTATTTCTAACAACTAACTAAACATGTATCAACTTACAATATCTTATGTGTAGTCTTTAATCAAAAAATTAAGTTAACATCAACCTAGTTTGCCACACATTGGGTATAACGACTCAGCAACTGAAATATGTGACTTTTGATTCATCGTTATCAATCAAGTGAAGAATTCACACTTTCTCTGACAATATGTTAGATCAGTGCGGTCATGTGTTTTACCACCTCACGAATTGGACGGATCTTTTTAGGATTGTGCCATGGAATTGCTTTAAAGTCTCCAATCCATATCATGCTCAACTTCAAGCAATTCACCAGAGTGGCAATGGAGGGAAGGTGACGAGTGGTGGTGGTAGTGAATGAAGTCTTGTTTAGGATAGAGAAGAAAAGCCCAGAAAAATTGAAGAAGAAATACAAAAAAAAACTATCTGTGAATGAGATGTGGGGAGGATACGAGAGAGAGAAGAATGTGGACAAGGGTAATATCGGATTATCAAAAATTCAATAGTGCAAAAAGAGGTGGTAGGGTACATAGTTAATATTGGCTTTTTGTATGTATACACGTCCTAAATACTCTATATATATTGGAACTACCTCTAATATGATGTGATTGGCTCCACCGTTCTGCAACTTCGCTGACTTTGACAGCCACTAAAAAACTATATAAATTTCAGCAGAGACTTGGTCAATTCGCCATTTGATTTTATATTTATATATTATGTGTAGTACTTGTCAAAGATATACGGATCGAAGAGGTAAGGAATAAAAAGATTAAAGGTCAGCACGCTATGGAAACTTCGTCTGTGTTCTCACTCTAGTTTTCATTTGCTTGCTTCTTTCATCTTCTATATTCACATAAATGACTTTAAAGCATCAGATCTGTTTGGTGTTCAAAAAAAAAAAAAAAAAGTGTTCAAAAAACAAAGCATCAGATCTGTTTAGGTTAGTGATATACTCCCTTGTCCCTTCGTTCAAATTAATCCATATTTTGGATTTTTACGTTTATTAATAAAATACATTAAATCTTAGTATTAAATTAATGTATAGTTTTTTGTGATTATTTTTTTTCTTAAATTTTAACCAATCAAAATTTAGTAAATACAATTATTTTTCTTGAATCTACAACTTGTCATTATTATCTATTAAAAATTACATCTAAAAAGTAAAAAAATACATTTGAAAATTGTTTTTCAAAAACATAGATTAATTTGAGACGGAAGGAGTACAAAAGTAACTAGGGATTTGTGTTATAAAAACGCAAAGTGGATATTTTTCCATGGTTCAACAATTTTAATACTAAATATTATTTTGTTAGATCTAAAAAAATCAGTGATTTTATAGCGAGTGATTTTCTTTTAGTGACAACTAAAGTTTTACCAGTACACTCGCACAAAGTGTTTGTTTAATAGAAAAGATATATGAAACTTTCCAGAACATGAAAATGTAATAACTGCACAAACGTGTGTGTTGTATGGATATTTGTTAGATTTGTATTATATATCATTCATGATGGATTAGCAGGTTTTAATTGTTTGTAAATTAAATTTCAAATCATTCAAAATGATAAGTTTATATTTTATATTCTTAATAATTTTAACCTCATTAACCATTTTGATATATACTCCACTTTTTCATATTATAAGTAGTTCTAGAGAACTCTTTTTATTTCAAAATATAGTTTTCACATGTTTATGTAACTTTTACTTTTACTGGGTTCAGTATGACCAATCAAACTACATAGACTTATATATGGTTGGTTCAAGAATATTTAATCATATATCAAATGATTTTTAAAAAATGATAAATTTTTAATATATTTATGCTTTGAGGTAAAACTAAAACTATTTATATATTGAAACAAAGGGAGTATATTTATAAATTAAAACCATTAGTATTTTTGGAGTGTTTTTAAATGATTTGAGAGATCTTAGCCTGTCTTTTCTAGAACAAACTTTGTAGAAGCATGACAATAGTCTTGTTCGCACAACAAACAATATACCATATAGTAAATTTTAATAAATTTTATTAAAATTCCAATATATTTTATACATTTTCTTTCCTAAGTAAAAGATCCTAAAGTGATTAATACACGTGTGTGTTACATTTACTAATAAATCAACATAGTGTTTGTTTCTTTGAAAAATTCCATTCGTCAAGGTATAATATTTTCAATTAAACAATAGTATTATATAATGATAGCATATATGATAGAAATTTTATAAATTAATACTCGATAAATTAATATTTACTAAAAATCTCTATAAATTAATATAATTTCATAGTCTTAAATTGAGTATTTGTTTCAATTAGTATCTCGATAAATTAATATCTCTATAAATTAATAAAAATATAGTTTTGGTGTAATCTCAACATTATTAATTTATAGAGGTTTCACTGTAATTTTATTTCATTTCACCAAGGAATTCTAGTAGCACCTCTATAAAATAATACTCGATAAATTAATAATATCTATAAATTAATACATTTTTCCGCCCCAACTTGGGTCAGTGAAAAATTTGACACAAATAAATAAAATAATAAGTTTTTCTTGAAAATTCTATGTGCTATTAAAATTATAAATTAATAATTTATTTATATACATATTTTATATAAGTAACAACCTATTACTATATTATTTATTTTATATTCTCAATGATGATATTTAGTAATATACATCTAGAACCACATATACTTATAAGTTCTATGCAATATATATTATATACACCAGTAATCTAACAAAATTAATATACATGTCAAATTTCATAAAGTCAAATATTTTCTTATCTTAATATAAGAAATCTAAATAAGAATTTTATTTGTAAATTAATATCTCTGTAAATTAATAAAATTTTAAAATCCTAACATTATTAATTTATAGAGGTTTTACTGTAGTTGGTTGACGAATTTTAATTTATCATTTTAAAACAAATCTTTGATCGTTTTTGACTTGCAACACGATGACCAATGTAACCCTATTTCAATTGCTTAGAATATTTTCAACTCCACTCTATAATTTACTGCAAAATAGAGTAAGAAATAGAGTGATGAAAAAAAAATCTTTGAAGTAATCACTTTTTTGTTTCTTCATTACTCTATTATTTATTGTAGTAAATTATGGAGTGGAGTTGGATATGCTATAAAGTTAAACAAACCTAGCTATATCATTATTTGAATTTAAGATTTTTAAATTCGAATAAAAAATGAAATTTAGTTTGTAGCCAAAGGTAGTAAATACATTCAAAGAAAAATAATATCGTGTTAGATTTTACGTATATATCTATTATTTTAGTTAAGGGGCATGTTTATCTTTTTTTAAAATAAAAAGTAAGAAGTGATTTTTGTTGTTGAAGTGTCTGTTTCTTTGGCTAAAGTGTCTTATTTTGTAATTAACTCAAAAAAAACATGACCAAAGACATGTGTTGTGACTTTTAAGAACATCTCAAACGTGCATCTCTATATTTTCCTATAAAGTAAAAATTTCTATCATAGATGTAAATTTACTCTAATTTATGACTTTATGACAGAATTCTTCAATTTTCGAAGAAAGTATAGAAAAATTCTACCATTTTCTCTATATTTAAAGACATCATCAATTCTTTATATTTTCCACCAAAATTAGAAGAACTGTGTTACAAAAATATATTGAAATAAATTTACTTCTATAATTGAGTTTTTTTATGCTCTAGGACTTTAAAAACACAACACCGAACTTTTAATAATAACTTCAATATAGTAAATTTGCCCGTGGGATGTAGAAACTAGAAAGAACATTTGTATTTTAGACCTCTGCAAGGACATATTCGCCGTCAAATTGATGGACCTTACTCTTGAACAGCTCCAGATTCTTTGTCACCCTCGAGTCCTTCATCTCTAGCTTCCCCAACCTACCTGCCATCTCCGTCACCCTCTCTCTGCATTCCTTCGTTTCTTTCTCCCTCCTCCTCAACTCCTCCCTCAGCTCCTCCATCTCTTCCTTCCCCTCTCTCAGGCCCCTATTGCACTCCTCTTTCTCCATCTTAGCCGCGTCGTACCTTCCAAAACACTCCACCGCCTCGGCCAGTTCTTTGACTGCTGTTTTGAGCCAAGACACGTCGATTTTGACTGAATCCATGTCCTTCACAACTGCCTCGATCTCGGCCACACGGGCCTTCGTCAGATCTCTCAGTGCCGTAGATTTCAACTCCATCACCGCTGTGGCCAGGGATTCCAGGTAAAACGACCTTGTTGAGCTGGATTGCAGCTTTGAGGAGGCGGCAATATCTCCTTGTTTATCAAGAATGGCCTGGAGCGTGGCGGACACACTTTGCCGCACCTTGTAACTGGCCACGGAGACGTAAGCCTCGGATATCACCAACTGTTTCTCTTCCTTGCCTGCCTCGTAGCTGCTATCAATTCCTCGCATTTTGGTGATCTCTTTCATAGTGAAGCTTTCAGACTCGTCAGGAAGCTCCGGGGGCTCAAACTGTCTGTCTTGCTCGTAGGTTTCGGGTGCAGTGATCTGGTATTTGTAGTTGTAGTGAACCGGCTGCACAACATAAATAAATCGCGTTTTATTTCATACACCTTATTTTGGACAAAATCAATGAGTAAAGTCGCACCGTGCTGCTTCCTGAGACGCCCCTGGAACGATGTCCAGTTGCAATCTCTGGAAAGAGGTAGGTAGAATGGTTGTCTTCGTCGTCGCTGGAAGAGTAGAATGGTGGTGGTGGAGACCGGCTTGTGGCACCATGAACAGGACTCATGGGTGGGCTGCTACGCGGTGTAACATCTTCTCCATCCGCCTCGTACATCCCCTCGAAATCATCTTTCCCTTTGTAGTATATCACAGGCTGCAAGAAGAGCAAAGTCAGAGAATGGGTTTAATTAACAAGGGATTAAAAGAGTTTGGTGTAACCACCTTTGTTCTTCTGTGTGGCGGGCTTTGGGATGGATGAAATGGACTTGAAGGAGCTCTGTTCCGTGAAGTCACATGACCATCTGCCTCGTACCTTTCTCTGCTGAAGTCTCTCCCTCGATCATGCTGCAATCGCAAGGAGAACAACGACTAGTTTTGGTTCTGAGTGGGAAGAAGAAGAATGTTAAACACATGAGATTCAGGAGCAGTACCATGTTGTAGGCAGCTGGAGAGCGGCTTCTGGAGGGGTGAAAGGGGCTCACATTGGCCTCTGCCTCATACACTCTCTCGTAGAGCTCTCTGGTAAAGTCAGTAGACCTCCTACGGCGATCAGGCTGCAAATCACAGACCAGACAACCCCAAACGTTTTAGTTCAGTTGTTTCTCATATATGGAAGAATGCAAAAGAGAGCATATAAGAGTGAATACCGTGCGGGTTCTGGCAGATCGAAAGGGGCTCATAGAAGCGTCGCTCCTTGGGGTCACATCAGCATCAGGTTCATAAGACATGTCCTCCACTCTTTCTTTACCATTCTCTCTAGGACGATCGGGCTGGAGTTTTAGAACAAAGGATCATATCAAACCATGACAAGTGAAAGAAAAGTCATTCGAACACATTAAGGAGTAGTGGTATTAGTAGTAGTACCGTGCTGTGTCTGTAGACAGGAGGACGATGGCGGGAATTAGGGACACGTTCAGAAGCATGCTGTTGTTGTTTCCAGTGAGTGGTATGGTCATCAGAGACTGGGAAGGCGTACTCTGATTCTGATCTTTTTATGCCAAAATGGGTCATTGGCGGAGATGGTAAAGCGTCGGTGGGATGAGGAGGGCTGGAGGGGTTGCTCTTGCTAGCACTTTTGTGACCGAACAATCCTGGACACACAATAACACTTGAGTGTTTGTTGCCAGACATCTAATCTAAACTAAGAAAGAAAGAAAACTGACCTGCTCTTTTGCCATACTTGTTCTCTCTGTTTGAATTGAAGAAATCCATCCTCGTTGTACCTGAGATCAAGAGAAGACGTAGAGAGAGGTCCTTAAATCTCTACATTGGCAATTAATTAGCTGAGAATGACAGTCAGACGACATAAATATTAAATTGATGTCTATCCAACTGTAGCAGCCACTCGCACTGACTTGGTCAGCTCTGGCAACACCCCTTCTTGTTGAAACTTCTGATTCACAGATTATTAAACATACACGACCAAACGAATCAATCATTCCTCAATTGTATTTGTTACCAACTTTTTCTTTTCCCGCACATTTTATTAATTATTTACTAGGTGGTTACTTGATTTAATATTTACCAAAACGCTTGAACTGAGGGTTTGAGAAAATTTTGGGATTTTACATTTAATGGAGTTTATATGGAATTTGTAGATTTTGATTAGGATTTGGAAGTTTATGGTAGGAATTTGAATAGGTGATTTCTAAAACTCGGTGATTTGTAAATCTCTTATATATTAATTGAAAAACATTTAAAAAGTTATAACATGTAGTCTATATTAATTAGAAAAAATGTCATGCTAAGTTGTCACATAATTCAATCAGAAACCTTGTTATTTCAAAACTGACATGGAATGCTGTTAGCCTCATTTTGAATTTTCTCTCTCTAGTGCGATTTCCAGTGTATCGCTTTTGGAATTTTATTTCCTTTTTTAAATCTTCTCCTTCCCTCATCGTGAGTGGAATTCACCTTCCGGCTTGAGCTACGGTATTTCCTTTTAGGAAAGTTTTTAATTATCCCTCAATTTCTCTCTTCTATTTCTTACTTTTCGTCATCTTTCCTTACAAGTTACCAATCTTGGACCATCGTATCTCCCATTCTTCCAAATCTTTCCTTTTCTTATCACCCACCTCTCCAAGTCTTTCTTTTGATATGGAATCTCATAGAGATTTGCCGAAAATTTGGGCTATTAATTTCAAAACCACTACAATCTCGTTTGACTTCTCTTCATACTATTTGCAAGCTCAATTTTCCACCGGTACCGGAGAAATTTGCAATCGTGAAAACATGGCTGACCTTTTGCAGAAAGCTATTCAATCAATGTCATTGGAGGAGGAGGAGCCTCTAACCCTTCCGGATAGTCCTAGATTCAGGGTTTTTGATGAGAATGAAAAGAGTCTGATGGGGAGGCTCTTGAACCCGGATTGTCAATCTATGGCAAAGATGATTGATTTCATGCCGACGGCGTGGAGAGTATATGGTAGAGTTCGAGGCATAGCGCTATCACGTGATAGATTCCAGTTTGTGTTTCAACGTGAGGAGGATCTGGAGACAGTTTTGAAGGATCGACCATGGTCTTACAACTACTGGACTATGGTGCTAGAACGGTGGACTGCGGATCCGCCTGAGGATTACCTTAAGTCGATGATGATATGGATTCGTATACGGCATATCCCTGTTAACTATTTCACAGTGGAGACCATGTCTAAGCTAGCGAGTGAAGTGGGGAAAGTTGAAAAAGTGGAATATGATCCTAAGGTATCTCATACCAAGGATTACGTTAGAGTCCTAGTTCTTTTCGACACCAACAACCCTGCTAAAGAGGCAAGGAGACTCACCATCAAAGGAGGGACGGTTACTATTGGGTTTGAGTATGAGAAGATCCACAAAAAATGTTTCCATTGCTTGCGTTTAACGCATGAGAATTTGAAATGTCCTTTCCGTAAGAAAGGTGGAGGTTTCAGAGGACAGAAACAGGATGACATTACGAGGAGGGACCAGGGAGGTCACTTGGGTTCCGACCAGATGCAGGAACCATTGGGGGGTTCCGGTTTGTTCCCTGAACTGTCTGGTGAAAAGCGGAAGATGGCTCTGCTGTATATCAATCACGCTGACCCCACAGAACGCTTGGCTAGGATTGAACGTGTCAACCAAGGTATTGCTGAGGACATAGCTGCATCATCCGATCGGTTTATGCGCATAACCAAAGAGCTAGATAAAGGGAAGGGTCTGATGGTGTCTAACTCTGTCAACGATGCTAATGGCGATCAGGTGCTATTTCCAGAGCTAACAGGAGAAGAGCGCAATATGGCGCTGCTGTATACTTCCCATGCAGATCCTACAGAGAGACTTGCTCGAATTGAGAGAGTCAAACATGGGATTGCAGAGAGCTTGGGTGTCTCTGTGGACCATTTAGGCCATCCCCCTGATGTTCTGGAGACAAGGAGAGCTCATCCTCCATCATACATGAAACTTCTGGAGTCTCAGTTGCGTATTGCTCTCTCTCAGACGATGGCGATACTCCCGCACAGGGGTGGGATCATTGATGAGGACACAGAGTCTTCTGGTTCTAAGTTCTCTGGTTGCTCTAATCCGGTAGCTCCGTCGGGTTTTCAGATTGGCCCTTCTTCGGAAGGGCGAGTCGTAGGAGGTATCGTTACTACCAAATCTCAGAGGAAACGCCCCCAGTCTTGGAGGAGGAAGGTGGGGAACAAAAGCTCAAAAGGGGACATTTCCTTGCCACCACTAAGTGCTGCAGAGCGCTCTGGCCAGACTACAAACTTGGTTCGATCTGGATCACCACTTGGACCTCATCAGGAGGCAAGTCAGAGGCTGGATCAATCTGCAAACTCAAAGAGGAAGTCAGCTTTCTCTGCAGATGTGTCGGGAACAAAAACACCAAAAATTTCTTCTCTTACGGTGGCTTCCGTATTGAAGCCGCTGCCTCCCCAATGAGCATCCTCTCCTGGAACTGTCAAGGTGCTGGTAGCAAGGAGACAGTTCGTCAACTCCGGGCCTTTCGTCGAAAGTTTTTTGCGGATTTCATCTTTCTTATGGAAACTAAACAAAAATTTGATTACGTTGCGGGTTTGAAGAAACAGTTGGGTTATGATGGTTTGATTACGGTGGAACCTGAAGGTTTGAGTGGTGGTTTAGCTGTTTTGTGGAAGGATAACTTTCAGGTCACAGAGATCTCCAGTGACAAGAGAATTATTGATCTTAAGGTATCGTGTGGAGCAATATCCTTTTCCATGTCTTGTGTCTATGGCGATCCGGTCTCTGCTAGGCGACAAGCAGTTTGGGACAGGCTCATTGATATTGGTTTGGTTCGTGATGAAGCTTGGTTGTTGGTTGGAGATTTTAACGAGCTTCTTTCTAATGAGGAAAAGAGTGGTGGAGCGATCAGGGAGGAATCTTCGTTCTGAGATTTTCGGAACATGATTCAAAACTGTAAAATTAAGGAGCTCCGTTACTCTGGGAATTGTCTATCTTGGTGTGGAAAACGAGACAATGATTGGATTCAATGCCGGTTAGACAGAAGCTTGGGTAATGATGCGTGGTTTTCTCTCTTTCCTCGAGCTAACATGGAATATTTGGAGCTCTGGGCTTCTGACCATAGACCCATACGGGTTTGCTTCTCACTGGAAAGGGACAATCCTTCTAACGGTCGCTTCATGTTTGATAAGAGAATGCTTTCCAGAGAAGGGTTTGAGGATATGGTGAGGTTAAGTTGGGAAGGTAAGGCTGGGGATCGAGGCAACACCATGGATCGCATACGCCGTTGTCGTAGAGGCATTATGGGGTAGAAGAAATCGGCTGGTATGAATTCAAGAGACAAGATTACGCGCCTTAAAGCTACCTTAGAGAAGGAGGTGGCTAAACGTTCTCCGTCATTTGAGTTCATGAATAAACTGAAAATAGAGTTAGCAGCGGCTCTCCATGAAGAGGAGTTATTTTGGCGCCAGAAGTGTCGTGAAGAATGGTTGCGGGCTGGTGATCGTAATACAAAATACTTTCACAATTGCGTAAAGGGTCGGAGATTACAAAATCGCATTTTGATGCTACTGGATGAATTGGGTCAGGAACACTACTCTGAAGGAGCTAAAGGAAATATAGCGGTTGAGTATTTCAGAGAATTGTTTTCCAGTACGAACCCATTTGATTTATAGACACTGTTTCTTGGTTTCCAGAACAGAGTTACGGAACAGATGAATAGGCATCTTACTCGTGATGTCTCAGCTGAAGAAATCAGAGCGGCGGCTTTCAGCATCAAAGGGTAGAGTGCTCCGGGTGAAGATGGACTCACGGGTATTTTCTATCAGAGATTTTGGCATATTGTGGGGCCAAGTTTGATTGCTGAAGTCCAAGGTTTCTTCCGATCAAGCATTATGCCTGAAGGATGGAATCACACGCAGATTAGTCTCCTCCCTAAGATTTCACACCCGACTCAGATGAAAGATATGCGGCCTATAAGCTTGTGTTCAGTTCAATACAAGATCATATCTAAAGTGCTCTGCAACCGCCTACAGACAGTTCTTCCTATGATTGTGTCAGAAACCCAAGGTGCATTCGTCTCCGGACGACTTATCTCTGACAATATCATCATAGCTCATGAGATGATTCATGGTTTGCGCACGAACAATAAGGTCTCTCAGGGTTGGATGGCGATTAAAACGGATATGTCGAATGTTGGGGAAAGATATCCAAGGCTAGAGTTTTCTCCAGCCTCTGAAGGGGTCTCGACTTCCGGGCCCTCGTTTGGAAAGGACCCAGGGTCCCTCCTCAACTTAAAGGATCCATTTCCACCAGGTGGCACCAGGGCCCGATCTCCATTCGGCAAGTATCCAGGGTCCAGTCCCTGTATCGAGGAACCAAGGCCCAGCCCTTGCCGTAAGGACCAAGGAACCAATTCTCCGCATGAATATGGAAGTTTCTCAAATCAAGGGAAAACTAATATATTCATGAATATTAGAGAAGCCGCCCAAGATTGACCGACTTACATCGACTATAAAAGGGGAACCCAAACCCTAGAACAAGTGATCGACACTTTGGGGCTTAGAGATTAGAGAGTTAGGCGATAGAACTAGGGTTTATACACCCAATACGTTGTAATCCCGAAATCACCCAATAATACATCTCTTTGCCTCAATTTCTCTTCTCTAAACACATACATAAACACAAAATCTAATAGTCTTCCAGTGTTCCGTAGTACTAAAACGACCCTACACAAAAATATCACAACAATTTGGCGCTAGAAGGAGGGGAGTAACTCAACTACGTGACGATGGCATCGGAAGACGAGTCCAATCAAGCCAATCTGACCCCGAAGGAGAAGGAGCTTCTGAGCCGATTCAAAACCCTTCAGAGTCAAATTACCGACCTTCACAAGGCTCAGGAAACCGCACCTGCAGGTCTGGAACTCGTCCAGGAAGTTCAATACCTGAAAGACCAACTTGGAGAACACTCCAAGCAACTCCAGCAAAGCGCCGAGAAGCTAGACGCCATGGAAGCCGAGAACATCGCTCTCAGACGAGAAAATCAATCCCTCGGGGCAGTAGGGAACAAACGAAAACGGTTCAGAACCAAATATCGACCTATGGCTTCGCTCAACACCCCGCACGACGGCGAGGAAACGCCTCAGCAGCCCGGAGACGAACCCGGCGGTCAAGAAAACGTTCGAGACGTAACCCGAGAAGAAGAAGAAGACGAATCTGATACAGAGGACGAAGAATACTCACCTGATCATCCCGAGATCTCGGATCCAGCTTTAGCCGCTTACCTAGAGAAGGTGGTATCAGAAAAATTCGGCACCATCCAATCCATGGTGGAAAGGCTCCCCGGAGTAGCTCCCCCCATCCATAGAAGTGATCCAAGGTCGTACTCTGACACGCCTTTCGTGAAGGAGATTGCTTCGATCGAGATGCCTCGAAAGTTCTCTTTCTCGAGCATCAAGATGTACGAAGGAACTGGAGATCCCGACAACCACATCGCCCAGTACAAGCAACGCATGGTAGCCGTGGCTATTCCGAAAGACGCAAGGGAAGCCACCATGTGCAAGGGCTTCGGGTCAACTCTAACCGGTCCTGCCCTCCAATGGTACATCAACCTCCCCACGGGGTCCATAGCATCCTTCGCCGCCCTCAGCGACAAGTTCATGGAACAGTTCGCTAGTAGCCGCCACCTGGAGAAGAGATCAGATGACCTCTACGAGATCCAACAATACAGAAACAAATCCCTACGCTCCTACATAGCTCGTTTCAACCAAGAGAAGGTTTCCATACCCGAGTGTAATGCCGATACAGCAATCTCAGCCTTCAAGAAGGGCCTACTCCCGGAGGGAGAGCTCTACAAGGAGCTAACCAAGTACAGATGTGGAGACATGGCGGATATACTATCCCGTGCATGGGCCCAAGTAAGGTGGGAAGAAGACGTCGCGAGCAGGGCCAAGGTTTCCTCCAAGTACGATCAGAAGTCCTCCAAACCATCGAAAGACGAGCGTGAGGAAACCATTTGATCCCGACCTTCCCGGGAATCCACCAATCAGAGCAGGGGCAGATACCAACATCGCCCCTTACCTCGGTCCGAAGGAATGATGGTTTCAACTTGGCCCAGCATTTTCCACCTAGCGATATCCAAACCGGAGCTCATTGGAGTCCTGAGGCAGATGGGCCCACAAGTCAAGTGGCCACCTAAAATGAGGTCCCCTGACGCTACCCGGAACCCCAAAAGATGGTGCGGGTTCCACAACGATCACGGCCATACCACGGAGGATTGCGTAGCCTTAAGATTGGAAGTAGCCGAGCTTCTCAAGAAGGGTTACCTAAGGGAATTCCTCTCGGATAAGGCCAAGGATCTCCTTAACAGAGAGGGCCCCGCTCTCCCCAATGAAGCGGTCCCTGCGCTACCTCCACCACAAGAACGAGTGATCCACGTCATCTCCGGAGGATCAGAAGTAAGCGGGATCAGCAGCGCCGCAGCCAAACGAAGTACTCGCAATGCTAGGAACGGTCAAGAGACCGAGACTCCCAAGCGCCCACTCTTGGGAACGGATGAAATCAGCTTTACTGCGAGAGAGCAGGAACAAGTCCTTGCTCCCCATCATGACGCCCTCGTTATCTCGCTTGTTATAGCTAACTGCCTGGTTAAACGAATATTGGTGGACAATGGCAGCTCCAGCAACATTATCTTCCACTCAGCCTATATGGATTTAGGGCTAGATCCTAAAACATTAACCAGGAAAGCGGTCCCGCTCGTGGGATTTAGAGAGGTGAAGCAAACCGAGGGAGAAGTCCTTCTCCCAGTCTACACCGAGGGAATAAACCAAACCACCAAGTTCTTGGTCGTCGACTGTCCGTCGTCTTACAACGTAATACTAGGGAGGCCCTGGATCCACGACATGGGAGCCGTACCATCAACCCTCCATCAATTGGTAAAATTTCCTACCCCCTGGGGCGTGAAGGTCATTAGAGGGGACCAAGAAAATTCTAGGTCCTGCTATCAAACTACCCTGAAGGGAAGGACCCAAGCTTTATAGCAATTACAGAAGCAGCCTCTCGTTCCTCATTCCGAAGAACCCGAGGTTGAAGACATGGACGAAGTCCCCCTGATAGAAGGAAACCCGGAGCGGAATCTCAAGATAGGCTCCAAGCTGCCTAAGGATCTGAGGCGGAGGCTGATCGATTTTCTAAGATCTAACTCCGATTGCTTCGCATGGTCCCACGAAGACATGCTCGGAATCGACCCCATCGTCATCATGCATCAGCTCCAAGTGAATCCCGAGCATCCTCCTGTTAGACAAAAGAGAAGGAAGTTCGCTCCCGAAAGGGATGAGATCATTAACGAAGAGGTCAAGAACCTGCTCGACGCAGGGTTCATAAGAGAAGTGCAATATCCTGACTGGCTCGCCAATGTGGTGGTGGTGAAAAAGAAAAATGGAAAATGGAGAGTCTGCATCGATTTCACGGACCTCAACAAGTCCTGCCCAAAGGATCCATTTCCCTTGCCTCATATGGACAAGCTAGTGGATGCCACCGCTGGGCACCAACTAATGAGCTTCATGGACGCCTTCTCGGGATACAACCAAATCCTGATGCATCCCGACGACCAAGAAAAGACGTCCTTTATGACTTCTAGGGGCATCTACTGCTACAAGGTCATGCCGTTTGGTCTGAAGAATGCTGGATCCACCTATCAGAGGTTGGTCAACACGATGTTTGCCGATCAGATAGGCCAAACCATGGAAGTCTACATCGACGACATGCTGGTAAAATCTCTTGACTCGGAGGATCATATCTCACATCTCCAGCAAGCGTTCACCACCCTGAGGAAATACAATATGAAGCTCAACCCATCTAAATGTTCCTTTGGAGTAAGCTTCGGGAAATTCCTGGGATACATAGTCACCCACAGGGGCATAGAAGCAAATCCGGAGCAGATAAGGGCCATCCAGGCGATTCCTCCCCCACGGAACGTCAAAGAGATTCAAAAGCTTACGGGAAGAATGACAGCCCTCAGCAGATTCATCTCCAGGCTTTCTGACAAGTCCCACGCCTTTTTCGAAACACTAAAGAACCCTAAGGACTTTCAATGGACAGAGAAGTGCGAAACCGCACTGTCCGACCTCAAGGCCTATCTCACTACTCCACCACTCCTATCTAAACCTCTAGAAGGGGAAACCCTACTGCTTTACCTCGCCGTGTCCGAACACGCAGTTAGCGCGGTCCTCGTAAGGGAGGAGGAAAGAAGGCAGCATCCCATATACTACGTCAGCAAATCCATGCTAGACGCAGAAACTCGCTACAGCCAGCTAGAGAAACTAGCCCTCGCCCTAGTGGTCGCGGCCCGGAAATTACGTCCCTACTTCCAGTCCCACCAAGTCGTGGTAGTCACCTCCTTCCCTATCAAAGCAGTCCTTCATAAACCCGAGGTATCAGGACGATTGGCGAAATGGGCCGTAGAATTGGGAGAATACGACGTGATCTTCAGTCCAGCCGCCGCAATCAAGTCCCAAGTTCTAGCTGATTTCGTGGCTGAGTTCTCTCCCTCTACGCTTCCAGACCCAGATCTAGAAACTACACTCCAGGAAAAAGAAGCGGAAGAAGGTCGATGGACCCTGCACGTGGATGGCTCCAGCAATATAAGAGGCGCAGGGGTAGGACTGGTCCTGACCTCCCCTACGGGAGAATCGGCCTCAAGGGCTGTACGCTGTAACTTCAAAGCTACGAACAACGAGGCAGAATACGAAGCTTTAATAGCAGGCCTAGAACTAGCCAAGGAAATGGGAGTAAAAGACATCCAGATTTTCAGTGATTCGCAGCTCATCATCAGTCAAGCTCAAGGGGATTATCAAGCCAAGGACCCTAGCATGATCATGTATCTATCTGTGGCCAAACGTCTCCTAGACCAATTCGCAAGCTATAAGCTTACCCAAATACCTAGGGAACAGAACTCCCAAGCCGATGCTCTAGCAAACCTGGGTTCCGCATTAGAAACCAAGGAACATATGAGTATTCCGTTGTTGGTCCTGCAATGGCCAGCAACCCAGAAAGAGGTTGAACCGGAAGAAGTGACGGTAGTAGACGAAGGAGAAACCTGGGTGACCCCTATCACCGACTACCTAAGAGACGACGTCCTACCCGAGAACCGAGAGGAGAGCCGGAAGTTCAAGAGACAAGCGGCCAGATACTGCATTTCGGAGGGAAAACTATATAGAAGGTCCTTCTCAGGACCCTACCTACGATGTCTATCCCCTAGAGAAGCCACACGAATATTAGAGGAAATCCACGATGGGGAATGCGGTTCACACTCCAGCGGACGGAGCCTGGTTCTCAGGGCGAGAAGGGCTGGTTATTACTGGCCCACCATGGCGAAAGACTCCCTCAAACAGGCCAAAACCTGTAGCCAATGCCAGAAGCACGCCCCAATTTCAAACTTACCACCAGAGAACCTGAAGTCCTTAAGTTCCCCATGGCCCTTCCGTAAATGGGGCATGGACATCGTGGGGAAATTCCCAATGGCGCCGGGGCAGAAGGTCTTCCTCCTAGTAATGACCGATTACTTCACGAAGTGGGTAGAAGCCAAAGCCTTAGCAAAAATCACGGACCTCCAGATCAGGAAATTCATCAGGACAAACATAATAACCCGCTTCGGAGCACCTCAGGAAATCGTCACAGACAATGGACCCCAATTCACCAGCAGCGACTTCCAGGACTTCTGCAAAGATTGGGATATCAAACTCTCGTATTCAGCACCAAGGCACCCGCAATCAAACGGACAAGCAGAGTCAACCAACAAAACAGTGGTAAACATGCTCAAGAAGCGCTTGGAAAAGGCTCACGGGCGATGGGCAGAAGAGTTACACGGAGTCCTCTGGGCCTACCGGACAACTCCAAAGACAGCTACCCAAGAAACCCCTTTCTCACTCGTCTACGGCACCGAGTCAGCAATACCAACCGAGGTACATGTCAAGACCACAATCTCCAACATCCTAACCCCCAAGAAAAATGACGAGCTGATGTACCTAAGCCTAGACCTCCTAGACGAAAAAAGGGAAGCAGCCCGCCTGAGGAACGCGTCATACCAAATAAAGGTAGCCAAGAGCTACAACAAGAAGGTGAGATCCAGAACCTTCCAAGAAGGGGATTGGGTCGTAAGGCGAGTCTGTAACCACACAAAAGACAAATCAGCCGGAAAACTCGCCCCCGGATGGGAGGGGCCCTATCAGGTAATAGGGGTGCAAGGGGCATGAGCCTATAAGCTGCAAGACAGCACATGCAAGGTACAACCCAACTGCTGGAACGCCTTGCACCTCAAATTCTATCATTTCTAAAGGCAAGATCTTCGGGTCGAGCTCTATATATACTATTATATATTTAAGTATTTTGGTTTTCCTACTCCTATGTATAACGAGAACGTCCTCGGACTAGGCTTATAAAATACATTTGGTTTCGACTAAAGGGAGTTAAGGAAACACCAATATACTTAAAGGGGCATATTTGTGGGAACCGAAATTCGCATTGTCGATTTTAGTTAAGTTTTATCGGAGGAAAACTAAGTAAACCTAGTTTTCCCTGAAGGCTCGGATTCTCTGCGACAACCAAACGAAATTGATAAAAAGATAACAATGCGGAAAAGTCGCGCTAAGGCGTTTATTAAACTGATGATAAGATGAATACAATATTCTTCCGAAAAACAGGAAGTAGAGATACGCTGAAGAGGAAACAACAGAAAAATAGGAGACAAGACGTTCTAAGTCCTGCTCCGCTAGTCTAGCCTCCTAAGTCCTAAGTTCCCTAAGCTAGCAGGAATTTCTCTAAAACCCTAGATTTCGGATCTGGTCTCTCTCTCGCTGATTTTCGCTCTTCCCTCCTTTGTCTCCCTAAGCTCCTTTATATACTCCTTCCTATGACGGTCTATTCTCCTTCTGGGCCGCAAGGCGGGCTTTTTCCATTTTCGTCGACCTTCATGTTTATCTTCGGGAAACTTGACATTTATCCTTCCGGAAACTTAGGATTTATTTTGTTGCGTAAATCGCCGTACCTATCTTAGATAATCGTAAATGGGTTGTCCGATCGCGTTTGGTCCCTTTCGGGCCGTTTCGAGGACTTCCGCTGTTTTTTACGATTTCTTCGGAAGATCTTCAATCCTTCGTAGAGTTGAGATGCGTGGTGTCCTAGATAACCATCATCGTTTCGTATGAATGATTTAAGATCTTTCTTTCCGTTGATATCTTACGAGTTTCCGAAGTGTTTCCGACGGTTTTTAATTCAGAGTAAGAACGGGAGTTTTGTATGCGGAATCCCAATGATTCATTCCGCGAGGACTTGGGAAGGACTCAAGGCGCAGATTACTGACGGTCGGGGCCTAGAACTCGTGCACGGAAGATTATCGCTCGAGGACCCGAGGCAGCGCGGGCGCTAGGCGCCCGGCGCCTAGAGGCAGCACGGGCGCTAGGCGCCCGGCGCCTAGAGGCAGCACGGGCGCTAGGCGCCCGGCGCCTAGAGGCAGCACGGGCGCTAGGCGCCCGGCGCCTAGAGGCAGCTTCGGGCGCTAGGCGCCCGGCGCCTAGAGGCGGCACGGGCGCTAGGCGCCCGGCGCCTAGAGGCGGCACGGGCGCTAGGCGCCCGGCGCCTAGAGGCGGCACGGGCGCTAGGCGCCCGGCGCCTAGAGGCGGCACGGGCGCTAGGCGCCCGGCGCCTAGAGGCGGCACGGGCGCTAGGCGCCCGGCGCCTAGAGGCGGCTCGGGCGCTAGGCGCCCGGCGCCTAGAGGCGGCTCGGGCGCTAGGCGCCCGGCGCCTAGAGGCAGCACGGGCGCTAGGCGCCCGGCGCCTAGAGGCAGCACGGGCGCTAGGCGCCCGGCGCCTAGAGGCAGCACGGGCGCTAGGCGCCCGGCGCCTAGAGGCAGCACGGGCGCTAGGCGCCCGGCGCCTAGAGGCAGCACGGGCGCTAAGCGCCCGGCGCCTAGAGGCAGCACGGGCGCTAGGCGCCCGGCGCCTAGAGGCAGCACGGGCGCTAGGCGCCCGGCGCCTAGAGGCAGCACGGGCGCTAGGCGCCCGGCGCCTAGGGACAAGCTGCGGTCTGCTTGTTTCCTTCAGTTTGCGGGTGTTCGTGTGCATTCTTCGGAGGATTTTTCGTACGACAAATAGTCTTAGCCGTTGATTTCGAGATAACCGTTTTTGACCCCAACAGTTAGCCCCCCAGCGTGGAAGACGCGAGAGCGATTTTGCGCGCGGAAGATCTTATGTTTGAAAAATCGAAATTTTCGACTATGAATATTTTATTCCGAAAAATCCCACTATCCTTTGATTTCTTATAAGTAGCACTCCACCCCCTCTCATTTCTCACCCACCTTCCCCTTCTCAATTCTTAGAAAGTATGGCTTCCTCTCTAAACGAAAAGAAAGATTCCGACGTCGAAATGAGCGAGGCCAACCAAGTCTCGCCGGCGCGAGAGGTTCCTGCCCTTACGCAGACGTTTGTCGAGGGGTTCAGTTCTTTTCAGGAGAAGATGGAGCGACGCCGTGCCTTGATGGAGTCCAGCGTGGCCGGTCCTAGTGCTTCTTCCGTTCCGACTCCTGGACCCGACGTTGTTTTAGCTCCAGATTCCACGGTTTTGGTTCCTGAGAATGCCGTCGCTCCAGCTTCAATCTCTACGATTCCGGCTCCTGAACCCGATATCCCTCTACTTGCCGGAGAAACTGTTGTTCCGGAGCAAGCGCCCGTCGTCCAGGCTCGCCCAGAAGGCTCTTCTTTGGCGCCGATACTGGTTTCTGAGGATGCGGTGGAAGTCATGCCTCCCCCTCCAGAAAAGAAGAGGGAGATCGTTCTAGGACTTCCCGCATCCAGTGCTGTCCCACCATCGAAGGGACGTTCGAGAGCTGGAGCTACCGGATCAGTGAAGAGGAAAAGGTGTGCCAAGAGCGAGGGAGGAGAAGTTTCGACAAAACTATCGCACCACCGCTCTAAGGTTTTTTCGTGAGACTCCCTTTCCTTTCACTGACTCTTTGGATTCTCATATTTCTTTCATGCGATCAGTTTGTGTCGTTGATCGACGGGATGCTTGGAGATTGCGGATTGGAGGTCACACGTTTGTCCCAGGAGCTGGATTCGTCGCGAGAGGCCTTGAAGCATACCGAGGCTGTGCTTCAATCGATCGAGAGTACTCATGCCGCCCAGATATCGACACTCGAAGCTAGGATCAGCGATCTCGAACGTGACTTGGGAAAGACTGTGAGCTCGCTGCTCAAGGCGAAGGAGGAAAAGAAGAGCAAGTCCTCGGAGGTCCGACGTCTCAGGAGGAGGATTCAGCGCTTCGAGGAGACGGGAGCCTGCGCTACGACGGAGCTTACCGACCCATCATCCTCGGCTGCCCTAGTTCCGGACTCGGAGATTCCAGAGGTCCAGGGTACCGGACTCGTCGCGGACAAAGGCGGTGAGGAGGTCGGCGCGGGCGATGGCGAGGCTGCTCTTGCTTCGGGTGAGTCGGAGGACGAAGGCGGCGTTCCGGAGGACGCCTAGGTTGATCAATCCCTTGAAGGGATTTTTATTTTGATTGTATTTCGGCCGTTGGTTGGCCATTATGTATGATTTCGGGACTGGCCCTTGGTGGCTTTGAATCCCTGCCCTTTTAGGGCATTGTAATGAACTTGCTGTTTGCGTTTAAGAAATATTTTGTGTTTAGAACTTCTGTTTGTCGAAGTTAGAGGGGCAGGATATGAGTTGTCGTCTCATCCCTGCCTCCCTGATGATCACCGAATCTGTTGCTTGTACAAAGCGAGATTTTCCTGCGGTTTACGACTTACGCGAAAATTCGTGGAAACGCACAGACTCGAGTGAAGAGACAAGTTTTGGGATCTCGCGTCGTTGACGCTTTGCCTGTGAGATGTTAGGATACCAGCAAGGCTGGGTTTAGGGCAAGACCTAGGTTTACTCTCAGACTAAGGTTGTGCGATGACAAATCGGCTTTCGTTTTGCCTGTTTGTGATTTTAACCTGATTCGTACCGTTTTAAAATCCGCGAAGTGGTATCGGCTTATATGATTTTTCTGGGCACGAATCGAGCTACTTCCTTTACGAAGTGCTGAACCAAATTTGGAGTTTTTGTATAGCGCACTATGGGATCCTTGTCGGATGTAAAAGAGCCTACCATTAGGTGGCTTGTCTGTTTAGGACGTTAGAGTTCGTTTGTTGTGATCAGCAACAACGATATGATGCCGTTTAGAAGGCGTATGAAGGTTTTATTCGAAAAACGAATGTTCAGGCACGAAGCGACGTCTCGCAGTGCTTTGAAGTTTGTTTTTCTTATGCCATAAAGGACTATGGGCTTTTAGGAATCGCGGAGCGTTTCCGGGTGGTAATTTATGATGTATTTAGTGGATACTGGATCCGTTGTTGAGGCTGTTAAGCGATTTGACTGTGGAAAGTTTTCGAAAGTTAGGTTTTTTCCGAAAATTGTGGGAGTGTACGAGTGTACGCACCCCACTCCCCCCCTTTTAAATCGGGGGGATAGCTGAACCCGCCGGTTGACGGGTTGCCTACGTACCTCTTTCGAGGATCAAGCCACCTCGTAGTTCTGTTATCCACGTTTTATGTTCTAGTGGTAGTATTTCTTAAGATGCATCGCATTCCAAGTTCTCGGGATTTTTACGTCTTGCATGTTTGCGATTTGATACGAACCTGGTCGGACGACTTTTATGATTTTGTATGGTCCTTCCCAGTTTGCTCCCAGTTTTCCTGCGTTTCGTTCGGCAGTGTTTTGGAAGACTTTACGTAAAACCAGATCACCTTCTTTGAATCTGCGATGGCGTACGTTCGCGTTGTAGTACTTTGCGGCGGCTTGCTGATAATTTTGAATCCGGATGAGGGCTTGGTCGCGACGCTCGTTGACGAGATCAAGATTATCCAGCAGCATGGCGTTGTTCAGGTCTTCCCGTTCGGGAAGAAACCTCCCCCGTACGCCGGGGAATTCGACTTCCGCCGGAATCATGCATTCTGCTCCGTAAACGAGAGCGAAGGGAGTTTCCCCCGTTGCTCGTCTTGGAGTGGTTCGATGAGACCAAAGGACTCCTTCGAGTTCTTCCGCCCATCGTCCTTTCTTGGCTTCTAAGCGCTTCTTGAGTCCGTCCAGGACGGTTTTGTTTATGGTTTCGGCCTGTCCGTTGCACTGCGGGTATCTGGGAGTTGACTTGTTAAGTCGTATTTTACATTTCTCGCAGAACGCCTCGAATCGTGTGGAAATAAACTGAGACCCGTTGTCCGTTACGATTTCGTATGGGACGCCGTGTCTGGTTATGATGTTTTTCCAGACGAAATTCTCGACTTGTACGTCCTTGATGCTCGCGTAGGACTCTGCTTCCACCCATTTCGAAAAGAAGTCTGTGAGGACCAGTAGGAAACGTTTCTGTTTTGATTTGTGTAGAGGTCCGACGATATCCATTGACCATCGCATGAATGGGTACGGAGATGAGATAGAGGAGAGGATTTCTGCGGGTTGATGAATTGTCGGAGCGTGCCGCTGACACTTCTCGCATTTCCGAGCGAACTTCTCGCAATCCTTTACCATAGTGGGCCAATAGAAACCGTGGCGTTTTATTTTCGTTGCGAGAGATCTTCCGCCGGAGTGGTTTCCGCACGATCCGGAATGAATCTCTTCCATGATTTTTCTCGCCTTCTCTCCTTCTGCGCAAGTCATGAGAGGTCCGGAGAATCGCCATTTGTAGATTTCGCCTTCCACGGTTACGTATCGTGCTGCCTGGACTTTGATTTTCCGGGCTGCCCATTTTTCCGCGGGTAAGGTGCCATCTACGATGTAGGCTCTGATAGGTTCTAGCCAGGGAGCGTCGCAGCCGTAGTCTGTTTGGTCTGCGTCGTCTTCCGGCTGGTCTTCATTTTCTTCGGCGCCTTCGATCTGCGCTCTGATCAGGTTGGCGATTACCGGTGGTCCGATGCTCGGGTGCTCGATGAATTCGACGGGGATTATTCTTTTAAGCCCCGGATCTGAGCTTGAGGCTAGAGCAGCTAAAGCGTCGGCCTGGACGTTTTCCGAGCGGGGAATCCTGGTTAGCGCAAATTGCTAAAAATCGTTGGCCAAGTCTTGGACGACCTTCAGATATGCGTTCATCCTTTCATCCCTTGCTTCGTATTCTCCGCTGAATTGATTTGCGACTAACTGAGAGTCGCAGTAAGCGTGAATATTTTGAATCTTCAGCCCGTGGGCTAGTCGTAGGCCAGCAATTAGCGCCTCGTACTCTGCTTCGTTGTTTGATGCGTGAAAATCCAAGCGGAATGATTGCTCGAGGATTTCCCCCGTTGGTGAAGTGAGTCGGATCCCGATTCCGGATCCTTGCTTGGATGAGGATCCGTCGACATAGAGATCCCACGTTGAACCAGACTCCTTGTTAGTTAAATCCGCTGTGGGTAATTCTACCAGGAAATCCGCGAGTACCTGCGATTTCGTGCAGGTTTTTGGTCGATATTCGATATCGTACTCGCTTAGTTCGATTGCCCACTTCGCGAGTCTACCAGACTGGCTTGGACTGTGTAGAACCGTCCGTAGCGGGAAAGTGGTAAGTACCACGATGGTATGAGATTGGAAATACGGTCTAAGTTTTCTCGCCGAGGTTATAACGGCGAGTGCCAACTTTTCCATTAGCGGATACCGAGTTTCGGCATCCAGCAACGTTTTACTAATGTAAAAGACCGGCTTCTGTTCTCCGAATTCTTCTTGAATCAGAACGCCACTGACTGCCGACGCGGACACTGCGATGTAGAGGAACAAGGGTTCTCCGACTACGGGTTTCGCGAGGATAGGAGGGGTGGCCAGATATTGTTTCAGCTGTTGGAAAGCTTTCTCGCAATCTTCTGACCACTCGAACTTTTTGTTCCCCTTCAAAGTTTCGTAGAAAGGGAGGCACTTATCCGTGGACCGCGAGATGAACCGGTTTAAGGCCGCGACTCGTCCGGTCAGCCTTTGAACTTCCCGCTTGGTTCTCGGGGAGGCCATTTCTATCAGTGCGTTGATTTGTTTTGGATTAGCCTCTATTCCGCGGAATGTTACGAGGTATCCGAGAAATTCGCCCGATGCTACGGCGAATCTGCATTTAGCTGGATTCAGTTTCATGTTGTGTTGGTTTAATCTCTCGAAGCATTCCTCTAGATGGAGTACGTGGTCGCGTTCGTCGAGAGATTTTACCAGCATATCGTCGATGTACACCTCCATGGTTTTTCCGAGTTGTTCAGCAAACATCCGATTGACGAGCCGTTGATATGTGGCGCCGGCGTTCTTTAGGCCGAAAGGCATTACTTTGTAGCAATAGGTTCCTCTGTCGGTAATGAATGCTGTCTTCTCGCGATCGTCGGGATTCATCATGATCTGATTGTATCCGGAGAACGCATCCATGAACGATAGAAGTTTGTTTCCCGCGGTTGCTTCGACTAGACGGTCGATGTGCGGGAGCGGAAAGCAATCCTTCGGACACGCTTTGTTGAGATCAGTGAAATCGACGCACACTCGCCATTTCCCGTTCTTCTTCTTGACGACGACGGGATTGGCGAGCCAGTCGGGATATCTTACTTCTGTTATCGATCCAACTTTGAGGAGTCTTTCGACTTCCTCATTAACCGCGGTCGCCCGTTCAGGACCTAGCTTTCGCCTCTTTTGTTTCACGGGTTTATGAGTTGGATCGATGTTGAGTTCGTGACATGTTATGTTGATGTCGATTCCCGGCATATCTTCCGCAGCCCAGGCGAACGTATTTAGGTTCTTCTCGAGACATGCGACGAGTTCTGCTTTTAAAGGGTCGCGAAGATTGGCCCCAATCTCCACGCATCGTTCTGGGTTAGTCTCGTCGAGGCAGACCGAAATCACTGGTTCGCAAGTGGGCTCACGTTTCCCTTCCAGGGCTTCAGCTTTTCGCGACTGCCAGATGATTTCTGGAGGATCTTGCGACGCTGGTTCGCGGGTCACTTGCTTTTTCGAGTTAGTTTCGGGCTCGGAGTTTTTTCGTTTTAACCCAGCGGCCAAGCAGACTTGCGGCGTCTTACGATCGCCTTGTATTGTTTCGACTCCGAGGAGGGATGGAAATTTGAGGCACAGGTGGAAAGTCGAGGGTATTGCTTGCATAGAATTTAACCACGGAGTCCCGACGATTGCGTTATACGCTGCAGGGCCGTCGACTACCAAAAATTCCACCATCCTTGTGACGCTCCCGGCTCTGACCGAGAGATCGACCGAGTCGAGGGTCATTGTGATGTTTCCTGAGAGTCCGATTATTGGATTGGGATCGTCCGTGATAACGCTTAGGTCGAGTCCCATTCTCTCGAGAGTGTTTCTATATATAATATTTGTCGAGCAACCGGTGTCGACCAATATTCTTGCTACGTCGATGTCCTGGATCGTTAGTCTGATGACGAGGAGTTCGTCGTGAGGTTTGGCTTGACGAGCCGTTGCTCCGTCCCCGAATGACACGATGTTGCGGACAGGCGATGTGGCCATGCTGTCGTTATCAATCGTAGGTTTTTGAGTAAGAGAATCCGACCCCCCCCCTCCTTCTAGCGCCAAACTGTGGGAACCGAAATTCGCACTGTCGATTTTAGTTAAGTTTTATCGGAGGAAAACTAAGTAAACCTAGTTTTCCCTGAAGGCTCGGATTCTCTGCGACAACCAAACGAAATTGATAAAAAGATAACAATGCGGAAAAGTCGCGCTAAGGCGTTTATTAAACTGATGATAAGATGAATACAATATTCTTCCGAAAAACAGGAAGTAGAGATACGCTGAAGAGGAAACAACGGAAAAATAGGAGACAAGACGTTCTAAGTCCTGCTCCGCTAGTCTAGCCTCCTAAGTCCTAAGTTCCCTAAGCTAGCAGGAATTTCTCTAAAACCCTAGATTTCGGATCTGGTCTCTCTCTCGCTGATTTTCGCTCTGCCCTCCTTTGTCTCTCTAAGCTCCTTTATATACTCCTTCCTATGACGGTCTATTCTCCTTCTGGACCGCAAGGCGGGCTTTTTCCATTTTCGTCGACCTTCATGTTTATCTTCGGGAAACTTGACATTTATCCTTCCGGAAACTTAGGATTTATTTTGTTGCGTAAATCGCCGTACCTATCTTAGATAATCGTAAATGGGTTGTCCGATCGCGTTTGGTCCCTTTCGGGCCGTTTCGAGGACTTCCGCTGTTTTTTACGATTTCTTCAGAAGATCTTCAATCCTTCGTAGAGTTGAGATGCGTGGTGTCCTAGATAACCATCATCGTTTCGTATGAATGATTTAAGATCTTTCTTTCCGTTGATATCTTACGAGTTTCCGAAGTGTTTCCGACGGTTTTTAATTCAGAGTAAGAACGGGAGTTTTGTATGCGGAATCCCAATGATTCATTCCGCGAGGACTTGGGAAGGACTCAAGGCGCCCGTACTGACGGTCGGGGCCTAGAACTCGTGCACGGAAGATTGTCGCTCGAGGACCCGAGGATCAACGTGCTGCCTCTAGGCGCCGGGCGCCTAGCGCCCGTGCTGCCTCTAGGCGCCGGGCGCCTAGCGCCCGTGCTGCCTCTAGGCGCCGGGCGCCTAGCGCCCGTGCTGCCTCTAGGCGCCGGGCGCCTAGCGCCCGTGCTGCCTTTAGGCGCCGGGCGCCTAGCGCCCGTGCTGGTCCTAGCCGCCCGTGATGGTCCTAGCCGCCCGTGATGGTCCTTGCCGCCGGCAAACTTCAAAGAGTCTGTTCTCTCAAACCGTGAGGACCCAGAAAACGAGTAAGATATCAAATCGAAGCCCTCGCCGAGACGCACGTGATGCCTCTAGGCGCCGGGCGCCTAGCGCCCGTGCTGCCTCTAGGCGCCGGGCGCCTAGCGCCCGTGCTGCCTCTAGGCGACGGGCGCCTAGCGCCCGTGCTGCCTCTAGGCGCCGGGCACCTAGCGCCCGTGCTGCCTCTAGGCGCCGGGCGCCTAGCGCCCGTGCTGCCTCTAGGCGCCGGGCGCCTAGCGCCCGTGCTGCCTCTAGGCGCCTAGCGCCCGTGCTGCCCGTAGGCGCCAGGCGCCTAGCGCCCGTGCTGGCTCGGATCTTCGAGCGACAATCTTCCGTGCACAAGTCCCAGGCCCCGGCCGTCAGAAGTCTGTACTTTGAATCTTTCCCAAGTCCTCGCGGAATGAATCATTGAGATTTCGCGTATAAAACTCCCGTTCTTACTCCAAACTAAGATCGTCGGAAACACTTCGGAAACTCGTAAGATATCAACGGAAAGGAAGATCTTAAATTCTTCGTACGAAACAGTGATGGTTATCCTAAGACACCACTCATCTCAACTCTACGAAGGAATGTAGATCTTCCGAAGAAATCGTAGAAAACAACGGAAGTCCTAGAGACGGCCCGAAAGGGACCAAACGCGATCAGACAGTCCGCTTACGATTATCTGAGATAGATACGACGATTTACGTTTATCTTTACATGACAAGATAAATGCTAAATTTCCAAAAGGATAAATGTCAAGTTTCCCGATAAACATGAAGGCCGACGAAAATGGAAAAAGCCCGCTTCTCGGCCCAAAAGGAGAATAGACCGTCATAAGAAGGAGTATATAAAGGAGCTTTGGGAGAGAAGGAAAGAGGGAGCGAAATTCATGAAGAGAGAAAGCAAACCCGAGATTGGAGACCTAGAGAGCTCCTGTTAGCTTAAGAACTTAGAATTGAGGCGGTAGACTAGCAAGGCATGACCTAGAACGTCCGGCCGCCTCTCGTTCTATTTTCATCTTTTCCGCAGACCCTTATTTCTCGCGGAAGGATCTACCAATCCTTTTACTTAGAGTTCCGCACATAGAAACCCTAGGCATTATTCTCGACATGTCCGTTTCTATGACAAACGCTCATACTAGACGAACTCCGCCAGGCAGTTCGATCTCTTGTTCAAACCCTTCCAACTGAACTACGTCCGACTTGATCCTCGAAAGGGGTACGTAGGCAGCCTTCCTTAAGGTCCAGTCCCAACTCTTAACAAAACCCTTTTTGTACGATTTACGATCTTCGTTATCTTTCCATATCTTCCGCACTTGTTCGGTTACTTGTCGTTGGCTGTCGCAGAGAATCCGGGCCTTCAGGGAAAGTCGGGTTAACTTGGCTTTCCTCCGTTTTTACTTAATCAAAATTGACAGTGCGAATTTCGGTTCCCACATGGAGTTCCCCTGAGTCCTTAGTTGCTCGGATTCTAAAACAGAGGTATTTTGCTCGCTCTTCCTTCTTAGAGTCTACTATTGGGACCAGACCCTCATTCGCGTGGCGTAGTATAGTTCACGGAAGGGAACTTCTAAAACAAGGTTTGGTCAAACAAATTGGAGATGGAAAGGATACTAAGGTTTGGCTCGATAGTTGGGTGTTGGACACGATTCCAAGAACTCCGAAGTACAATCAAGATGCGATAGTGGACTTAACTTTGTCTGTTAGCGATCTAATCAATGAGCATACAGGCGCTTGGAATGTTAACTTAGTACGTGAACTCATAGCGGAAGAAGATGTTGATTTGGTTCTCAACACAAAAGTTAACTTGTCTCGGAGTGATTCACTTCGGTGGGGCTTCTCGCAACATGGAAGGTATGATTCAAGAAGTGGCTATAAGTTCATTGAAACGTTGAAGGATTATCATTCTGGTACTGAGGCTTCGCTACCTCCACTAGAGACACAGTTGTGGAAGAGGTTATGGAGGACAAAAACATCACCAAAACTACGCCATTTCCTATGGCGTGTTCTTTCTGGAGCCCATGCGGTGAAATCCCAGTTGTGTTCAAGAGGGATTCCAGTAAACACCACGTGCTCCTTGTGTAATCAGGGTACAGAGACAATTTGTCATGCTATGTTTCACTGCACTGCAGCGAAAGAGGTTTGGAAGGTGTCTGGTGTGATGGCGCCTCCTGCTGGTTGGTCCATCAACTCGGTATTCTTGAACCTCCATTTCCTTTTTGCTTGTAGCCAAAACAGACAAGCGGGGTTATCTACTCGGTTGTCATTTCCATGGTTACTATGGCAGATATGGAAGGCTAGGAACAAATTCTATTTTGAACAAATTGTTCCAATACCGAATGAGATCGTGAGGATTGCTAATGAAGAGGCCTCGGTTTGGCTTAGTATGAATGGTGTGCTTCCAGGCGTAGTAGCTCCACCTGGTGATGTGTCTAGACCTCCATCATGGGAAAAGCCTCCGCGGGGCTTTTTAAAGTGTAATGTGGGGTCTTCTTGGTCGCCAGCGACAGGTCTAGCAGGGGAATCTTGGCTGCTTAGAGATTCTTCCGGCATAGTCCTACTTCACAGCCGAAGATCCTTTAGTGGTGTAGTTTCTAAAGCTCAATGTGACCTCATGGCATCTCTTGGGCTGCAGAGGCGATGTTTGATCTCAAAAAGAAAAATGTCATCATTGAGTTCTCGTCAGTGGAAGCTAGCAAGGCCTTGGCGGACCCTTCTCATTTCTTTGGGATGTATCAGATGTGCTTCAAACTGATTTGGTTGATCAATACTATGCATGGTAGCAGTATTCATAAGATCTCTGGAAGCCGCAATACGTCAGCAGTACAGATTGCAGAAAGTGTTAACGGACCTAGTTGGTTGTTGATGTCATTATCTGAAGAAGCAGCTAGGTCGTAATGAGAACTGGTCTCATCATCGGGCAAGCATATCAACGGTGCGACACAAAAGCATTAATGTTTGTTCTTTTCCCATTTGTTTTGGTCTTGGGTTTTTCTTTGGTGCCTACTGGTGCTTCTTGCTTTGTTAGTTGTTGCTGTTCACAAGTCTTTTGACTTGCAAAACAATCTTTACTATCTATGACAAAAAAAAAGTTGTCACGTAATTGAAATGCTAATTTTGTTTACGTAGCGGTATGAAAATCAATTAAGAATTTTGTTGGTCCAAAATTAAATTGCTAGAGAATGTTATATTATAAAGTATGTCCAATATGGATCATTCATTTATCAAATTAAAATTTATTATATAGTCTTTCTGTAAATAAAAGCTATGAAATTATCTAATGTAATTAAGATATATATATATATATATAAATATATATAGCAAATAATAATTTTAAATAATAAAGATTTGCTAACAATCTGTATACTTTCTATCATTTTTAAATTCCTTATTATTAAAATAAATTACACAATTACATTAATCATATAATAAAAATTTAGATTTTTTTGTATATGTTATATTTTGAATTTTTTAAAATGAGTATAAATTACTAAAACTATTAAAAGTCTCAAGTAAACTTTCGTGATTAAGGTTTAATTTTTTTCTATAATAAGATTTAATGATTATAGAGTAAATAATTTTATTTTAATAGGTGTTTATGTTAATATATATATATACACACATATCATACTGTTTAAATTAAAATATACATCATATGAAAATACATACTTATATTTTGATATTTTCATTGAACACATATTGAAAAGTTAATATTTTAATTTTGAAATCTTCATTGTTTTTAAATGATTATATTGAAACCACTAAGCATTTCACATTAAAAAAAAATTGGTGTAAAAAATTTGTTACACAAATATGCAAATAATCATAAATTCATATGAGTAGAAACCTCATTTTTAATAAATATCCATATTAAAAGTATACTATTGTCTATGTTAATATCATTTAAATTTAACTATATGTCATATACGATAGATAAGATTGATTGTTTTGATTGATTATCCTAAAATGATTGCAAATAAACAAGAGCGGTCGTTTGATTTATATGTGCACGTCAATTTATTACATAATAGTAGCTGATTTATTAGTTATTTAATATATAATTATTATTTTATTATTTCATATATGAAGAAAAACATAACATAAGTAATAAATATAAAATATAAAATATTTATTCTGTACAAGGTGCATATCTTAGCCTAAGTATATAGCTTTTTAATTATTTTATATTTTAAACATTTTCTAAATCTCAGATCAAATCAAAAGAACGAAACGAGAATAAACTCAAAAAATAATATTTTAGAAAATTGTTTTTAGAGAAAAAATGTTAATTCAACCAAGAATATAAATTTATTTTTCCATATGATATTTTTTAGTTAATTTTCATATAAATTTACTCTGCACATCTTATCCTAGTTTTTAATATTTTAAAACAACATAAAACAAACTACTATATATTCAAAAAAAAATAAAACAAACTACTAGCATAATCACTGAAGATCATTTCATCAACGACATCTTCGTTTACAAATTTATATTTTTCTCTAAACCTGAATTTATCTCGTCTCTTCTCTTTTGACCATGCCACATGACATAAAAACATATCATACACTTTTTCCAGTACCCATAAAATAAAAGACTTTGCATGTCTGAAGGTTAGAATTAATTATACTATATTAATTATAGCATCGGGGATCGTGGTGTGATTGTTAAGAAATACTCTCTCTCTTTTTTATTATAAGTAGTTTAAGCAAAATTTGTATGTTTCAAAATATAAGTAGTTTTCATAATATTAAATAACTTTTATCTTTATTAGATTTAGTGTTGCCAATCAAATAATATATGCTTATTTATTATTGGTTTAACTACACTTAATTTATACATCAAATGTTATTTTTGAAAAAAATAATGACTTTTTTAATATTTGTGCATTCACTTAGAACTACTTACATAAAAAAAACAGAGGGAGTATTAGAAGAAAAATTCTCTTCTTATCATATATGGTCTCCAATCACCACTCTCTATATATCTTTCCTCTTACTAAACAAATCTCATAACAACAGAGCAAAAACCCATGAAATTTTCTGGGGAAAATATGATTTTGGGTTTCTTAGAAATCATGCTCAACAGCAAATCTGTTCAAGCATTCTCATGATAATCATAAGCCCATCGATAATATTTGTTATTCTCCATAGGCAGATCAAAGATGGTTTTGTTATTTTCCGGAAACCAAAAAAAAAATAATTGGCTGGAAGTTAAATAGAGAAAAAGGAAAAACCAGTCAAATGTTTTTCAAATACAATCACACATATGGATTGTGTTCACTAAATTTTAACTACAAACTATTTTTCAATAATTAGAAATAATTTCAAATAAATTTTATTAGATGAAATCTTTATTTTCCAATAAGGAAGAATTTGATGGAATTTGTGTAAATGATAAGTCCAATAAGCAAGACTTTTAGTTAACTTGTATCAACACCAGATCCAATAAGGTGGGATTGGATAAAATAATAAAATCCTACCAAATCATCAATACAATAAGCTCCTAATTCATGATAATTAGTTGATATTTGGGTTCAACGTTTTATTAAATTTTAAATTATTTTAATTTAAAATATATGTATAATTAGATAAATGAATATTTTAATTAACATTATGTAACTTTTTAGTTAGATATCTGAATTTTTAGTTTTTTTTTTAACTAAGATGATTTTAGTATATTGTACGTTTTAATATATTGAATTGCATTTATTTTCTCAAATTGAACAACAATTACATTTGGTTTAATTTCTTCATCTTAAATAGACATGGATATTGGACAATTCAAACTAGTTTTGGTTGGAATCTATCAATTTATTCATCTTAAATAGACATGGATATTGATGATATTTGACCCATTTAAGAACCGAGAGAGTTTCAGTTTGGTTTTGATTCAATTTCTTTATTTTATCGGTTGGATGGGTTAATGAAATGTATCATTTTAACTTATTATATTTTGTTAAACCATACTATTTAGAAAATTAACTCAGTTGTTAAAGATATAACTAGATTCATAAAACTTAGTTAAGTACTACAGGGAAAATAGCCAAAATTATCTAAAACTTAATTTTAAGTGCAAAAATATATTATATTAAATCAAATGCAATGGTAATCTAAACGACTAGTGAAAGTATAATCAGCATCTTATAACCAAACAAAAAACTTGTATATATTTTTAAAAATATCACCTAGTAAAGTCTTATGTGTCTACTGAAGTCTTTTCTGAAAAGACTTATCATGTATTAGATCTAAAAACAATCTATAAATTTTATACTCTCCTTGTTTCATAAAGAATGTCATTTTAATATTTTCACACAGATTAATAAAATAATTTAAATGCATTTAAATTCTTATAAATTATACATATTTATAAAATCAATGCATTTGTAATTATATTAAGTTGAAAGTTTCATTGAAATTCTAAGATGCAACAGTTTTTTCAATAGACAAGAATGTTAAATGACACTTAATATGAAATAAAGATAGTAAAAAATATTTTGATGAGGAAAAAATTGAAATCATGTAAATATAAAAATTTCTAAATTATGTAAATTTTTATTTACTAAAATTGAATTGCTTTAGACATAGATGATTGAATGTAGATTGAGTCACAATAGTTATTAGTTTAGGTTTTGGTAGTATATGTTATATCATTGTTCATATATCTAGGGTTATATTTTGGAATTTTAAATTTAACTTATATGTGTTTAATTTTTGTACATTAAACATTTTATAAGTTGATTTTAGTTTAATGAAGTGTTTGTTAATTAGTGCTACTTAGTTAGTTATGATTTTAGCACTTTTTATGTGACTTCTTGGGAAATCTTCTAACATATTATGATATAATGCACTTAGAAATTATTTTGAGAAGTCTTCGGAACCGAATGTTTTTGAACTTACTTAGAATGGTTTTTCTCCTTATATAAATAAAATTTACACATTCTCTATCATCTTCTCACATGAATACAAAAAAAATATAATGTTTCTCAGTTTAAAACTTTGTAACATCTCTCTTATTTCTTTGAACTTGAAAATATCAAACATAATTTATTATTGTTAATTAAATCATACTATTTAGAAAATGAACTTATGTGATTAAAGATAATAAGACTTGTGAAAATTTAGTTGAAGTACTGCACAAATTAATACTTTTTCAATAATAATACAAATAATATTTTCAAAATAAAACTGGAATAAAATAATTAATTAAGAAAAGATTAAAGAGAAGTAGTATTTAACAAAATATTATTCAAAGGATATTAATGAAATACAATAATATATTTTCCATTTTAAGTTATTTCTATTTTGAAAATAATAATTTTTTAAAAAATAATAATAATTAGTATAATGACTTCAACACATAGAAATTGACTTTTTAAATAATGTTATAGAAATTGTTTTAATGGTAACCAAACCTTTAAATGGGCCATATGAAGCTCAATAATGGCCTTTGACAAAAAGGCCAATAAGAAGGATTTGAAAGATTTCTTATAAATTATTTGACAATTTGTTTATTATGTGTCATTACCAGAATAGCATATCATATTAAAAACTATGGGTTTGCCGGTGCTACGGGCTGGTTTTGCTAATATTGTTATGATTTGACTATGATTTTTTAATCTAAATTTTTTTCAACAGTATTTTAGAAAACAAAATATGTATATGATCATATGCAATTTAGTAATTTGATTGTAATCTTTGCATAGTTACTATGAAAGAAATTTAAGTTTAAATATATGCATTAAAATTTGGGAGTCTAATAGCTAAATTTTTTTATTATTTGATTGAAACTTATTTTTTTAAATTATGATTTAAATTTATTTATAAATGTGGACTTCATCTTACAATGATTATATTAAATTAGAGTTTATACATATATATTTATATGTGTATATATTATGTTTTGAAAATATTACTTTTCACATTATATATATATATATATATATATATATATAGAGTTAGATATGATAGGAAACATGCTTAAAAACTTAAATGGATAAATCCATGCTAGCTAGATAAACTGCATTTTTTATTTATCTTTTATTTTGCATCATCTCATTTGAAATCATATAAACTTTTTTTGTCATGTTTTATACTATCAGTTTTGTATTTGTTCGGTTCAACTCGAATTGCTCTTCAGTTATCGGCTAAAACAGAACTAAACCTGAAACCCAAAGTAAATGAAATCAATCGTGTTTTTGGCTAGATCCGTAGCTGAACCGATATTCTTACTTAGGATCGGGTTATGGTTCGAAATTTATGTCCAGACCTAGTTTTGTATATTGGGGTGATGGAGATGTGTTATAATAGTTTGGTGCTTTGGACTCTGCTAGGTTGATTTCAATGAATTATATTTTGTGAGCGATGCTTATGATGATAATTTCAAATAATCATATATGTCATATTAACCGTCAGTTTCTTCTCGCTCTGGATTTTGTCAAAATTAAAAAGTTGTGATTATTTCAATTTAACCAATCACATGTATATTGATCGTAAATATACATTCGAAGTTGGTACAGTGTATTTTAATTCCTAAATCTTAATAATAAGAATTTGAAAATTTTGATATTTATTGTTGTTGAGTAATATTTTTTGGATGATGTAATTATGTGATCATCTCTATTTGTTAAGAGCATTATTTAATGTTTTTATTGTGTTATATATTAATAGGTGATATATTTATATATTTTGTGTTTGTATTTTTTCGATAATATGTTTTGTGTATATAATAGTAAAACCTCTGATGTAAAGCATATTGAATTTCAATAACTTTTCATTTGTTTTTTAAAGATTAACAGTTTAACGTTATAAATTGTATTTTATTTTTTATTTGAATTATTTGAACATTATTCTTTATGATGTTTTGTGTTCTCTCTATATATTTTGACATTAAGCCGTCACCATCTATGTATTTTGTTTACCTCTACGGTGTGCTTTGCTTCTCACCCACACCGAAAAAATACTCACCTCTGTGTGTTTGTTCATCCTCATATTGTTTGGTATTTGTTATAGATTGGGTTTATAAGTTTCATGTTGTGTGGTTGTTACTGACAGCGTTATAGGTTGTTCCGGTCAATATTGGTTGCTCCTTTTTTTACTTAGATTTTTGTTGATGTTAGGAGGTGCATCTGCCTGGGTTGGATCAGAGTCTAGTCGTCTTTGATGTTGATTTCTTCTTCGTTAGCTTACCGTCGATAATTCATGTTCGATTTGATTTTCAAGATCTGGTTTTTTATCATCTGACTTCTATGCTCTCTTTCATAATTTTATGATGGCTCCACGGTTTGCTGATTTCATCACTGCTCGCATCTCTAGTGGCTCTCTATTTTACCAAATTTCCGACTCTAGGTTTAGATAGTGTTTTCTTCCGTGTATGCTCTGTAGATTTATAATGTTGTGTCTTGTCTCAAGTTTGGGCTTTGGTTTCTTGGTGGTTAACTTTCATTCTCCGTCCTTCAGGCTGTATGTTTTCTTCCCCTACTTTTCTTAGTATAAGTGTGCGAAGTTAGTTTCTCGGAGTTTTGGTGTTTTTTATCTAGAGTTTTGTGGTTATCCGCTGTTATAGGCGTTTTTTCGGTGCTTGTTTAGTTATTGAGGTGCTTCATACATCTTAGATGGTGACTGCACTTATGGTGTGTTAAATATATGTCTTCTTGTTTCTTGGCGATTTTTTCCTTCTATTAAATATTCTCACTCTACCACGCTTTCTTTGTTCTTGGTGGTGGTCCTTGATCGCGTTTCTTTATATTCGAAAGATGCTTTATTTTGGATTTTATCTTTTTAATCTTTTCTGACATCTCCTTGTTATGACCAATACATTCTATGATAAAGTGAGCTAAGTTAGTTTTTGTTCTTGATATCATTTCGGCTATAAACATTTACTTAGTTAGTGTGTTTTTGGCATTTTTTTTATCTCTATGATTATAGAGATTTTATGTTTTGATATGAGTTGTTTTCTAGTTTATTTTTCTAAACTTGGTCAATATTAAAATAAATATATAATTTATAAAGAAATAATAGAAAATAGTAACAACTAATAAAATAGTGAAGTTTGTGTTATTTTTAGTCGTGAATAAATTAAAAATTAAAGGATTACAAACTTAAAAAGATGATGATTGTTGTAAAAATGATTCAATAATGCACAATTAGAAAGTGGTGGACCAACTTGTAGTAATCTAAAGAAAAATGATTTAAAATGTAAAATGATAAACGTAGGAGATCCATGTCAACAAACTCACATTTCACATGTCACAAGAATAGAGAAAATTCTACTTTATATATATAGATGATGATATGGCTTGAAGCTAATTATGATATGAGTATTTACATTTAATATTCATTTATATATTTGTGAGTTTTTTTTAAAATATAGTATAGCTCATAAATTATCATAATTATAATAATAAATAATTTAACAATAGAAATAAAAAATAATAATATTTTACAATTTTCCACATATTATTTAATTCTTTTTATAATTATATAATTTATATTACTAAAACAATTCTTCAGATATTTATGTATTTAAAAAATGTAATTGTCTGATACCAAGTTTCTTTTCAATATTTATAAATTTAGAAATAATATATTTTTTGTGATTTGATAGTTATGTACCTAAAAAAATTTTCTCTTAATTTTATAGAATTTTATTTAATATATTATAACTAAAAGAAATAGAGTAAAATTATTTCAAGAATAAAATATTATATATATGAATATATATTATTAAATAAATATATATATATATATATTAAGTTTTTAATCTGTATTAATTTTTACCTAAAATAAAATTAAGATTTAATATTGTAAGAAAATAATAAAATCTAAAAAATATTACTTTAAAATAATTTAAATTTTAAACTTTTTTGTTTCTGCACATGGTGCATGAAAAGATCTGGTAAAAATTGTTAAAAAAAAACACTAGTAAACCCTGAATAGAACACACCTCGCTGTGATTTGCATATCATGCATATCATTGATGGCAAGTCGGCTCAAGGAATTTGTGAAGAAGTATAGGAAAGTAGTGATGGGTTCCGTTTCTCTGTCTTCGTCTCAGATCAGTGGATTCTACATCATCATCAAGAACAATGTCAATGTGGAGTGCTCTTGGACACTAACCCTTAGCGTGATCTCTGGAGGAGCAAGTCTTTGCTACTACCGACGAGAAGACCAAACACGATGGCATTGACACCTCCAATTGCTAGATTCCTCATGCAGAGAAAAATCCTCAAACCCGGCGAATTAATTTATATTTTTCCCCTAAAACATGTATGTTTAATCGCATGTTCTTTTTGTTGAAATTTATTGAATTTCAGAGGCATTTGGTTGATTGATATGAATAAAGTCTGAATGATTTACTCTTTTATGTAGGGCTGAGCACTTTACCCGATATTCGAAATGGCATCCGAACCCGATCTAAAAAACTCGAACCGAAATCCGAACCGAAGTAACAAAATATCTGAATGGACATTGATTTAGGAGAGATTGGATATCTGAATCCGAACGGGTAATATCTGAACCCGAATAGATATTCGAAGTTAACCGAACTTATGTATACTTACTCTTATATTTATAGTTTACATCTCTCATTTTGTTTAAAATGTTTATTTTGATGCTACACATATTTTAAAATCATATAAAATACATATAATTATAGGAAAAAATGTTTTGACACTCACTTAAAATGTATGTCAAGCTTTTTATTTCATGTATTAACAAAAGTTACATCTAAAAATCAACACAATAATTAAATTAGTGTTTATTTATTTTTGAAATACTATATCCAAATCTATTAATCATTCAATCTATTAAAAAAATGAAAAATCAGTTATGTGAAATTAATATCTTTAAATATAGTAAACTTAAAAAATGAAAAAAAATATATTTTTGTTCTTTTAAAATCTAAATATCCGAACCCGACCCGAAATAACCGAACCCGACTCAAAATAACTAAAAATATTCGAACCCGATCCGACTTACAGAAATACCCGAATAGATATTATATCTTTATACTGAAATACCCGAAAATCCGAAATACCCGACCCAAATCCGAACGGGTACCTGGACGCTTACCCCTACGTTTATGACCCAATTTTACCAAAATATATGTACGAAATGGTCTTTTTGCACATTCCATCACTCGAAGATGTCTATGTAGTCTATACAAACGTTGGAAATAGATAGGGGACATGAGAGGTTGTTGCTAGAAATGATATTCTGTCCCAATATATCTTCTTGCAAGTCCCCTTGAAAGATAACTAATATGCGACTCAATTGTTGCTTTCAAAAGATCATAGCACACACGGATAGATATACTCAACTGGGATGTCAATGGGAGGGCAAGGAATTTCCAAGCAGCTGCTGAAAACTGTGCTACAAGAAACAGCAAAGAAGCGAGAGATCTCAAAAAGATTGGCCGAGGGGTTCACGATGACACAACAGAACGTAACTGTTGTTTTCTTCTACACAACCTTGTGAGCTGAGCCAGAGCCTGCTGTATCAGTGAGACGGATGCATTGATTGTTGCATGGAAACGAAGCAAAGAGCAAATGCTAGCGTTGTTTGTTAACTGTGTTTGTAGGTGTGAACTGTGGAAAAGAATGATCACCAGAATAGTTACTTTCTTTGTCTATGTTTGTTAATTTTTACAACTCTGCTCTTTGATTCGGTTTACACAATAGAGACTTTAAATTTTCCAAGGAAATTGTTTGCTTTGGGTGTTCTGTACAAAATACATATAAAGACGTACATATACCAATGTCACAGGGTTTGAGCTAAAGATGTCTAAAATAGTTCTACCTTAAGCATAGAGACACCAAGAACTGAGAGAAGACTATAAATTCACTCACGACTGCAGCTGGGGAGTGGATACCCAAAAAGGGGACCACATCAACGTGGAGCCAGCTCTCAATGGTCGATCCCACCACTGCACCTACCACTAGTCCTCCTGCCGTTATTGCAGCTGCTTTCCCTGCACCAAACCAAACCAAACCAAACAAACTTCAAAGCTGCACGAGCGACGCGAGTGGTGAGTTCAATAGAAGAAGATACTTACCTAGCTTGACATTTCTTTTGGTCATGAAATACAGGGAAGCTCCAAAGCTGGTGGCTAATATAAGTCCTGGCACATCAGCACCACCGTAAGAGTCTACGGAACTGCCGTTAACATAAGTCAATGCCATCATTGCTCCGTAAACTCCGGCTTGAATCCCCAAATTGCTAGTGGATGGCATATCAACAGATACAGGTGGATTCTTCATCCACTGAGACACCCTCCCTGTTCCCCCCAGAGGGCTGGTGGATTTAACATCAGCGTAGCGAATGTTGTTGCTCACAACTTTGCCTGCTCGGCGTTGGTTGAGGCTCTGCATCAGCAGCATATCATACGCAGCTTCCGCCTGATGATGAGACAAATGATGCATCTTAATAATAATTCATGGTTTCGTCAAGCTAAATTCCAAATTTGGGAACTTTCGAGAGAGAAAAGAGGAGTCACCTGGGAGATGGCGTTGGGGTCGTCCTTACGGGAAGCAAGAATCGACTTCTTGGCGCGGAGTATTTCGTCGAAAGAAGCTCCTTCGGAGACACCGAGTACCTTCATAGCCGTCTCCACGGACATGTCGAACGGCGGGGAATCATCAGCTCGAGAACTGGCTCTAGGAGGCGGAGGCGCCGCGCATCGCCGCCGCGTAGGCAGGAGAATCGCCGAGGAGCGCCACGGCTGCTGAGTCTTTCCAGAAGGAAAGAAGAAGGAATTGAATTTGGTCGGGAGACGATGGAGAGGAACATCGCTGATGAGGCGGTTTGGTCCGGCGGAGATAGCTGCGGCTGCCATTGGCTCTGTTCGTTTTCGTCTTCACACACAACACAGACTGTTAGATTTGAGGGATTGAGCGATCTTTAGTTCTTTTCCACCGTCAGATTTGAGTCTCAAATGTACGGCGCTTCCTACAGCCGTCGGATTGGAACGGACAGACGGTAGATGCACCTATATAATTTCCTTTGCTTTCTTTTTAATATTTAACGGCTTGTAATTTCTCTATACTAATTAATCAACATCAATTTATGTGTCGAATCGGGTCCAATTTTGCAACACACAATTAGAAGCGTGGAAGCAAAAGGAGTCCGCATATTCATTTGTACCCATCTACATAAATAATAATTCCATTCTTTGTTTTGATAAGCATGTAAAATGGATAAAATCTTTTTATTTTGTTTTTGGCATATAACATATGTGTGGTCCATAATGTCTTTCTATTTCTTTTATAGCGTGTTTCTTTCTTGTATCTAATCAGACACAAATTCTGTATCCGTGATTTATATTGAAAAACCATAGTATGAAAATTGTGTGCATGAGGAAGGGAAAACTACTAACGATAATTCAGGAAGAAATTACAAAATTTGGTTTTCATTTGATTTGATGTCAATTTTTGGGCTTGTCATCACACCACTAATACCTAGAAGTTCAAATCACAGGAGCTTGCTCCCATATTCCTACCAAAAAAAAAAGTTCAAATCACAAAAAAGGTAACACAAGATGTGTGTGGACGTTTTCAATAATGAGAAATTTACTAGAATAGCATAGAAAAGTTGTTATATGATTAGAATATCAATCATATTTTGTAAATTACTGGAATACTGTTTAATCACTAGTAAATTACACTAAAGACTCTTGCTTGTTTTTAAAAAAAAAATTGAGATCAGTTTTAATTAACAAATCTACTTTACTAAAACTCTAATCTATGTCACTAATAATTGTGATCAAATCAGCTTCCATCATCGTTTAAATCCTAACCGTTCGACATTGTTATTTATTGTCCTCTGTCAGGAATCCTCTGCTCGAACTTGTCTTATCAGATACCATCTTCGTTGAAATCGTATTCTCCGCAAGCTTCTTCTCTGAAATCATCTTACTGCAAACGCCTGAAATCATCGTCTCCGGTATAATGTGGCTGAGTTTGATTTTATGGCGAAGTTTGATTTATGTTAGGGCTGAGTTTGATTTAGGCTCTGGTTATTGGTTAAGTTTGATTTTTGTTGTCGCTGGGTTTTATATATGTTGCGACTGAGTTATAAATTATGTTCTGGTTGAGGAATGATTTCCATTGCGTCTCAGCCATATTTAGGCATGTTTTTTTCTGTTTCGCGGTGACTTTTTTGGAGAATATTTTTTCTCTGACCCGCTTTCTTAGTTCTATGTGTTGTGTTTGATCGCGCTCCTTTATGTTTGGAGATTGATTTTTCTCAGATTTTATCTTTCTACTCTTTTCTGACCTCTTTTTATTATGAGCAAGATACCTATGGTAAAGTGAGGTAAGTTAGTCTTCATTCTTGATCTACTTTCATCTCCAGATCTTTATTGAGTCAGTCTTCGTTCTTGATCTCCTTCTTCTGTAAGTTAGTTTTCGTTCTTGATCTCTTTTATGTTGTTTTCTAGCTATGAATAAATTAATTAAATATTTCAAATATATTTATATTATTTTACATATATCTTTATTTAATATGAATTTTAGTGACCAATAAAATTGATTATCAAATTTTATATGATGATAGTTGATGCGAGAAGAATTAGATAACTGAAATTCTAAGACTAATTCTACCTATCTAATTAGATCAGGTTTAATTCAATGGTTAAAATTAAAAGAAAAATAGACATTTACAAAAATAAAAGACATTTTAATTACTTCTCGTTTTAATACCCACATTTTATTGGTTATCAAATTTCAAATACCTAAACAACCAAGAAGATATATTATGGCTCTGAATATTTACAATCCACATTGTAGTAACAAAACTTTCTGCATACCTATTTATCTATATGTTTTTATTACTATTAGAACTACATTGCAGTTGTTCAAAATGTCGCCATTTGAACACTATAACTTAACCAATTTTTTATCGTGTGCTAACACCTTGAATATTTTTTTGCCATTTGTAATGAAAATAAAAACGTTTTTGCTTCACCAGAAATTTAGTGTCTTTCTCATATGTTTTTTCTCTACCTGTAGAGTTGTGGGTTTTTACATTTTTAGTGGATTCGATAATGACAAATTTAACTTAAAGACATTAATTAGAGAGAAAAATAAAGACACACTTACTTAAACAATTTCAAGTTTTTTTTTTGAGAAAATTAGCTATCATCTAGATTTATGGAATGCTTGTAGTTTCTAATCTACTGATAGAGAAAAATGGGAGGTTGCATGTGACATTTCATTTTTTTTTATCATTTTTGTGATTTAATGTATTTAAGAGTCATTTGTGTCCATTAAAGGTTAGGATCTCAATTAGAAGTTTTGGGACCAATCCAAAACAAAAATTACGCAATTAGAAAATATTGGACCAAATTGCAGTATTATAAAAAAAGACCTAAAATATAAAAAAGAAAGAAGACATGAAGACACATGTCGGCAAAATCCTTGCCACGTGGTATAAGAAGAGAGAAAAATATATTATCACTTATAATGAATCATCCATTTTCTAAATATCTTGATCTCAGCATGATAATTTTTTTTTTGGTGTTATCCTTAAAGTTTAATCACGTTTATCAAATTTTGATATATTGATCAAACAAATGACAAAAAAACACCTTGTTTGAGCACAACCATGCAGTTTCAATATCAAATCTTCATTAGACCCTGAGATATTTATCTCTTGTTATGGACAAATTTCATCTTATTTCATCCTTATTTTTAACTAATTTAAATTACATATAATCAATGATTTTATAAACACCAGTTAAGGCTAACGTTTGGCAAGGTCAAAGTAAACTAATCCACAAGTAAAAAAATTGCAAACTCAGGTCAAATAACTATACTTCATAGTCATAAAGAAAACCTCTTATGGTACTCATATAACAAGTTTGTAGAGTTCTAGTCGCATCATGTGTTCCCTAACACAAATCCATGTGACTGACAACAATACCACATCTTGAATAACTCCATGAAACTTATTCAACAGTCATCTCACATACTATCAATTCACAGTTATTAATGTCCACGTTAAAAACCTCGACTAGGGACTTTTTATGTCATCTATTACTTATAGAATTCTATTATCAAATCACATACTTAATGACCTATAAGAATGAAATAAATTATTTTGAGAATATTATTTAACTATCTAATAATAAAATAAATTTGAAATTATTTAATTAAACTAATACATAATGCATGTTAACTTGAATATCATATCATGAATGAAAAATCTCCTATTAAAATCAAGATCACATCTTAAGATACTCAATGTCCACAACTACATTATGACTCATGCTTAGATCATGGAAGAGGCTTGGTCAGCAGATCAGCAACATTTGCATCTGTTAAGACTGATAATCTTCACATCTCCTCTACCAATGATATCATGAACATGAAGATATCTTCTTTGAATGTGGACTTTTTGGTCATATCTAGGTTCTTTCACATGCACAATGGCTCCTTTGTTTTCATAACAAAGACTTACTAGGTTAGAAATACTAGGAACTACATCAGCTTAATAATGAACATTCTAATCCATACAGCCTTCTTTGTTGCTTCAGAAGCAGCGATATATTCTGCTTTAGTTGTAGAGACATCTACATGGCTTTGTTTGGAACTCTTCCAACTCACAGCTCGTCCATTAAGGCAGAAAATGAAACTAGACTGAGGTCAGGAATCATCTTTGTTCATTTGAAATCTAACGTCTGTGTTATTACTCAAAACAAGCTCATCACTTTCTCCATATACCATGAAATTCTCCTTAGTATTCTCAAGTATGGTCTTGACTGTTATACAGTGACCCTCACCTTGATCATATTTGTATCAATGCATCATGCTCAAAGCACATGCAACATTTGGACGAATACGAATCATAGCATATAGGCCAGGGCATTTAATCCGAACCCGATCACCCGAACCGAACCCGGTCCGATAAAACCGGTTCGGGTCGGGTTCGGATCTTGTGAAATACCCGAATGGTCACAATTTTTTGGTATAATGGGTTACGGTTTGGGTCGGGTATAAAGCACCAACCCGATCGGGTAAACGGATACCCGAGCTTAGCGTGATATATGTCTAGGTTTATACTTCCCCTTTCTAATTTCCTTCGATCTTGTTACGATTTTTCTCAGAATCTCCCATAACTTCCACAATATTGTGATTTCCTGAAATCATGATCTTCTTTCCTAAACATATCCTCTCTGATTTCTCTTCCAATCGGTTCTGTGATTTGCAAACCCTAGGATCTTCTTTCTTATATAAGTTGTGCTCTTCACCGAGTTTCAAAGCACCAAAACTCCTCTCCTTCTTCTTCAAGCTTCGATTTCATTAAGAGGTGAGATAATCTTCCTCTTTTTCTCTGCAATCGAGTGGCTAGATGTTTTGGGTTTTTGGGTCATTCGGGTTACTCGGGTTTGTCGGTTTCCTATTCCCCAATTTTTTTTTTGAACAGAAAGGCGTTTTATGTTCTTAATTCATAGAGTTTTCTTTTGTTATTAGATGATGGTTACGTTTAATGATGTTTTTTCTATGAATCTTTCTACTGAAACTGAAAGTTTGAAACAAACCGTATGTCTTTTTTTTTCTTCTCCACTTGTAACAAAAGCATATTTTATATTTGTATATGAGTATATCCTCTGCAATTGTATCATTTTCAAATAAAATGGCGTTTTATTTAGCTTGATTGTTACTTAAAGATGATTGTTTTTTTTTAACTTTTGTTCATGTCGATGTGATGAAGTCGATGTTCTGTTTTTCTCATGTTCTAAAATGTGTTTAATCTGTAGTTGTTTTGTCTGTTTTGTTTTAACTAATCCGAGTTTTGTTTGTGACTTTTTAGCAAATGGCTTCATCGACATCCAAGAACACTGACAGTGGCGTTGACAACCAAGATGGAGTTGAATACCAGACGTTTGAAACACCAGCTAGGTGTGGAAAGAGGAAGGAGACATGTACACCTTCCAATGAAAGTCCTGAGGCAAAAAAGGTGAAAAAAGTTGTTGTGCCAAGATCAGATGTCTGGAATCACTACACCAGGACAAAGCATAACCGCGACAGGTGCATTTGCCACTACTGCCAAAAGGTGTTTTCATGTGCAACGAAATCAGGAACTTCCAATCTCCAGAAGCAATTGCTCATCTGCAAAGATTACCAGGCGCACTTAATCAGCAAAGGAAAGAGTCAAACTTCCATCGATGATGAAGGGAGTTTGAAGCCATCAAAGGTACCTGACAAAGTTGTCAGAGAAGCTACAAATGAGCTATTGGTGTTAGCTGAGCTGCCTCTGTCTTTCGTAGGCAGTATGGGATGGAAGTATTTCTGCAATAAGGTAAAGACCGTTGAATTGTAAATTATTTTTTCTGATTTATGAAACATATATTAATTTTTTTTTAATATCCGTGAAGGTCAATCTTCCCAAACCTCACTCAAGGCGAACTGCCACTAGAGACATTGTGGAGATGTTCCTGAAGAAGAAAGAGGCATTGAAGAATTGGTTGCACACTAACCAACAAAGAGTTTCCCTCACTACTGATATTTGGGTTTCTCAAGTGACGGGTAAGGTTTTTTCTTTTCTGAAAAGTGAAAACAATCTTATTTTTTATTTAAACTAATATCTTTGTTTTTAAAAAATTTTGCAGGTGCAAGTTACATGGTTGTAACTGGACATTTTGTTGATCCGACTTGGGAGCTGAAGAAGATCATCCTTGGTTTCAAACTGGTCATGGATCATAAAGGTCAGACAATTTCCACAGTTCTTTTAGAGTGCTTAGAAGACTGGGGAATTGAGAAACTGTTTTGCATTACGGTAGACAATGCTACTGCCAACACTTCTGCTCTTAGGCGTTTCCATAGTCAGTTTAGGTCAGTCTCGCCTGATGCTTTGGTCCTAGATGGTAACTTTCTTCACATGAGATGTTGTGCACACATTATCAACCTGATAGCTATGGAGGGTTTAGGTGATTTAGGTGAAAATGTGATGGCAATCCGTAATGCAGTCCAGTATGTTCGATCTTATACCAATAGGTTGAACGCCTTTGAACAAAGGGTTACTACTGGAAAGATGACTAGAGGTAGTCTCCCGATGGATGTTAAGACTAGGTGGAATTCAACATTCCTAATGTTGTCAAGAGCCTTGCAGTTTAGAGTGGCGTTTGATAGGATGGAAGCTGAGGATAGACTTTACAATGACTATTTTCTAGAAGTCGAAAATGGTGTTAAGAGGTGTGGACCGCCTGGTCTTAGTGACTGGAATGCTGTGGAGAAGCTAAAGAGGTTCCTGGTCATCTTTTATAATAGCACCTTAGTTGTCTCAGCTTCCTCAAAGGTGAACTCCTACAAATGCTATGGTGAGATAGTGACAATTGAGAGGAATCTCACTGCATTGGCTTGCAACTTAGACCCGGATCTGAAGTTGAAAGCTGAAGACATGTTGCAGAAGTTCTTGAAGTATTGGGATGGCATGAAGAATGTGAACAGGATGTTGATTCTTGCATCAGTAATTGATCCGAGGAAGAAGATGTCTTACGCAAGCTTCTGTTTTGAAAAACTATATGGAAAAGACAGTACAGAAGCCAAAGAAATGAGTGAGTCTGTGCTTGATCTCCTTACAAGCATGTTCAATGAGTATGCTGGTCGATTCAAAGGGGCTAATGGTGATTCATCTCAGGCGAAGCAGACTGAATCCACGCCTGTTCAGGAGAGTCATGATCACTTGGACAGGCTAAAGTTGGTTGTTGAAGACTTTGGGTATTTGAGAATGGACTCCGAGTACAAGAACCTTGTTGCTGATTCAGGAAATGAGCCAAGGGATGAGCTGGAGATGTACTTAAAGGAACCTGTTGAGAATCAGAAGCTTATGATGGGATTCGAGTTTGACATACTCGCTTGGTGGAAGGTCAACAGAATCAAGTTTCCCGTGATGGCAGAGATGGCGAGGGATTTACTAGCGATGCAGGTTTGATATCTTCTGTTCTTCTATTGTTTTTTTCTATTGCTAGCGAGTGATTACCTGACTTGAGTATTTACTTGTGATGTAGGTTTCATCAGTGGCTTTTGAAAGTGCTTTTAGCACAAGTGGCAGAATCTTGGAACCATATCGGAGCTGTTTAACCCATTACTTGATCGAGGTTTTGATGTGCAGTGAGCAGTGGCTGAAAGCTGATATTAAGTTCACTGAGAAAGTCAAAACTAATGAGCAGATTTTAGCTGAAGTTGAGCAGCTAGACAAGCTTGAGAAAGGTGTGTTTTATCTATCCTAGTTTCTCTTACCGTTTCAATTTATTTTTGCTGTACTTATACTTGCTTTTGTGTGTTGCTTCAGAGTTTGGGAATGTGAGAATTGAAGACTGAAGATTGCTCAGGAATTTGGAAGTCTTTTTGTTTCTGTTTTGGTGTTTGCTTTGGTTTTTCTGTTTCAGCTTTGATCTCATTAGAGATATACTTTGTTTCGAGTTATGCTTTTAAGGTTTATTATGAACAAGATTGCTTTATTTTGAAGTTTAATAAAGGTTCTTTTATGTTTTATGTTCACTATTGCAATTTATTTTGAGAATTTGTTCTAGTGATCTAGTTTACGTACCCATTTTGAAAGTTAACAGGTTCATGTCATTTATGTTAAGGTTTCGAGTTTTGCTTCTAGTCTTTAACAGACTGTCTCTGTTGAAACAAGATAACAGGTTCACATTATGTTCGGGTAATGATTACTTTTTTGGGTAATATGAGTTGTTCGGATAACCGAAACCCGGTTTAGAACCGAACCCGAAAATTAAATGGGTTCTACCGGGTTTTGGCTGTGCTACAGAATCCGATCCGAACCCGAAAAAACCCGAACGGAGACCGAACCGAATTTTTGTAATATCCGAATGGGGGTGATTTTTGTAAACCCGAAAAACCGAAACCCGATTAGAACCGACCCGAACCCGAATGGTCACCCGATTGCCCAGGCCTAATAGCATACATGATTCTACTCATTTGTTCGCTCGTCATATGGCATAAGACTCTGAATCTGACTAAGAGTTATGTCATAGGACACTGACAAGAAATCTTTTTGGGAATTATGTATCTTAAATCAATGCAAAACCTTATCAGTATAATTATCTTGACATAATCCAGTACATCAATATGTATAAGTTCCACATACATCAACATATATAAGTTCCAACAAGTCTTTAACTCTTTCAGTGTGTCTAGAAAATAAGTTTTTGTCATTTTACCCAATAAGAAAAATACATATTTTTTCATATGATTCAAAATCAAAAGAACTCAAAATTTAATCATTATGGAGCTTTTGAATGCACTTCTCATTTATATGAAATAAATGACAATACCAACGAAAAATTCGATTTGTGTTGTCAAACTTGAATATTTTGCTACTTATGTTATATACATAAAAATTTTTATTTAGAATATAAAATCAATTCCAATGGGCTGCTACCATAAAAGATATCATAATGATAAAAAACAACAATTGTCTTTTACTCAGAAATGAAATCCTTCCAAATAAAAAACAAAGAGAATGGGATAATATGTTTCCTTATAGCGTGTACATAATAGCAATTTACAAATTGTAGAACCAATCTTGAAGGAAAAGACAAGTGAAATCTTCTCATGGCTAATATGCATCAACTACTCTTGCTCCATTTCATACACATATGTTCACTTGCTATTTCTCCAAAATTCTACTATTGCTTAGGCCTTGCATATTCATATTCATATGAGCACCATAGTCGATATCCAATACCCAAGCAATAGAACTAGAAGTAGTAACATATACTTCTATAACATAGATACCTACAGATGATGCTTCAAAAGTTTTCAATATCTACTATTGCTTAGGCCGTGCATATTCATATTCATATGAGCACCATAGTCGATATCCAATACCCAAGCAATAGAACTAGAAGTAGTAATATTTACTTCTATAACATAGATACCTGCAAATGATGCTTCAAAAATTTTCAATATCTTCCAAGATTTTCTTTCAGTTTCTTTTCAGTGTCTAGTACCATTAGAATAACCACACGTATCAACGTAAGAAGGAGCCGAGTTAAACTTATGATTAATATCAGACTTGCTAGGATTCACATTTCAGCTACGCTTACCCTTTTCTTTAATTCTTTCTTTGTTTTTTAAGCTTTGTAATCTCACGTATCTTAAGAACAAATGGTGTCCTTCTTCATGTTGGGCTAAGCTGTTGTTGACGCATTTCATGCAGCTCAGATCAATGTTTGCCTAGTTGTTCATGTTGTAGTTTACAACAAAGTGATCATAACTTGACAGAAATGACTGCATGGTTAGATTAGCCTTCAACTCTTGGATGATATGAAAATCCAATTTCACAAATTTATCAACATAACCCATCCTCGTAATGACATACAGGCTAACTGGACCATCATTTGGTAGCTTGCAGTTTGTTCTTACTCATAAAACATAACTTTCAGACTAGTGATCATTTCCATCGACGAATTCACATTCTCATATTGCTTTTTCAAATCCGAGTTCATGGTTGGCAAGATAAGACAACACTCATCAAACTTTTTATTGTGATGATTTTCATAAGTCTTTCGCTATGCATATTGGATATTGGTCTTAGAGCTTTTTCGCTATGCATATTGGATATTGGAATGTTATTTCCTCTTCGAGAACAGTTCTCAAAATTTTGATACAATTGGGGGAAATTTGTTCCATTCATTTTTGATTCTCAAGGACAGATCGCAACGAAAACGAACTGTAGGGAGTAAACATTGCTGGATAGAAGAATAGAACATGTTAATATGATGTTTATGTATTAAATAAATTTCAACAATATATTCTTCAAAATGAAGATAATGATCCAAAATATATATTTCACTAAAATTCGAGTGATTTTTTTTCTCGTATGAACGTCTAGGTATTTAGGTAAGCAACACTTAGCTAATGATACATAATATATTTATTGATTGTCAAATGACATCTTATTTCTAATCCAAATCATTCAAGCCAAAAACAATTTTGATAGCTTACTCAAGTAAAGAATCTTGTTTCATATGATAACCATTACCATCTACCTCACTAATGTAATTGTCAACACCATGTCTTTGCATGCCCATCTTACATCGAAACGAGTTTTGATAGTTGATAAAATTGTGTAAGCATCAAAATATTTGAAATTGGTGGAGAAATAAGTTTTATTCCAACTTCAATGTATATCAAAAATTTATATCCAATATAAATAATAAAATAAGAAGAGTAATCTCTATAATATTATCTGAGAAGTCATTTTACTTTGTGTCGCGTTCACTTTAATTTTTATAATATTCATTACAAAAATAAACATAATGAATTATAAATTATAAATAATTACCATTACAATCATTTTTAATTCATTTTTTGCTTAATAAAATTTTAGTTGGGTTTTAAATTTTAATTTCCTTTTTTTATTTTCTTACAAAAAATTATATAAAAAGAAAAGTAAGTATGTATATATATATATATATAGATTTATATATATAAAACATAGTTTAAGAAAACAAAAAATAAGATATTTCAAATCTAAAACTTAAAACTAAAATAAATTCTTCAAAAAATAATCACTTTTAAATCTTATTAGAACAAAAATAGTTGTACTTCATGTTATAGGAATATATCTATAACTCGATATATTGAAACAATGAGTAAGTGAACTGATGATGATTTTTATACTCAAATTAAAATATCTAATTACTCTGATATATATGAATTATAATAGTTTTCAATTTATTTTATACCTAGAAATTACAAATGACTAAAAATTAATGAACAGGTAAAAAACTATATTAAAGGTACTAGACAAGGATGCTCCTTTATCACCACACTATTGCTCACAGAATTTTCAAAGTGATATTTTTAATAATTTTATTCATTTAGTGTCATTTTAAAATATTTAAAATATAAGATATAAAAAACATCTAAGTTTTTGTTACATAGTTAATGTGATTATGTTTTTAATAATTTAAAGCATTAAACAAAAATTATGAAGGAGAAAAAAATTGTTATCAAATAATTATGTTTCAAAATTATTTAATGTCTTATATATATTATTCATATTAAGTAAGTCCATAACTTTTATTTAAAGAAATAATGAAAATTATTTTACTACTAATTATTTTGATAGTTATTTTAATAGGAAGTATAATATATGTTTACATGGATTGATCTATTTTATAATGATTCTAAGAATCATTATACTGATAACACATAAAAACCTCCAATGATATAATATTTCTCAATTAATATATAAGTGATTATCTATCTACCTATTATTTCAATAACATTATCTTTGTCATGTCAAAGCAAACGTGCAATGTAAATCATATCACAATTTTAACATCTTAATAAAATTAATTTCTGCATATCAAAATTTCATCAGTTAAATTTTTACAAAATTTAAACATTCTGACACCATTTAGAATTATATATACACACACACACACACATATATATATATATATATATATATATATATTAGGTGAAGTCCACGACTGTACACGGAATTTGATATTTTTCAAATTTATTTTTGAAATTTTGTTGTAAAATTTACGGAATTGTGTTCATTTTCTGGTTAGGTCCAATTTTCCATATGATGCTTATGTGGTTGATGTAATTCCAACTTTGTGTTGTAGAGATTGTACTATATTGCTTTGTTAGTTTTGTACAACGGTGGTGTGGATATATACGATATTGCATTGTAGAGATTGTATGAACTATATTTTTATTTTCTAAATTTTAATTACACCTTTAACATTTTTTTATTAAATTACATAAATATATTAATTTTAAAAAATATTACCAAAAAATAACAATGGAAGCCCCATTCAAATGTTTCTATTGTCTTCCTTGAAATCGGTTCTACCCAACTTTAAAGTTTAAATAGGGTTTGAACTATTTTTCTCTATATTCAATTTTATTTCATTCTGAAGAAAAAAAATGAAATCTTACATTGGAGATGTTTCAACATATGTGATTCCAAAACCAAAAAGAAGTTAGAATAAAAGAGAATTCAATAAATAAAACTAGATCGATTGATGAAATTGATAGGGACAATAATTAATACTAAGATTGTTTGCTTTCACCTACAGCTGCAATCGGAGCTCTCATGTTGTTATTTCAATTAAATATGAAAGATCTCTACGAATAACTCATGAATGTTAAGTGTAACAACCAAGGTATCAGCCACATTTGCTGAGCTGTATCCCCAATTTACTAATCTAACTCCGTTTTTTTTTTTTTGCAGCAATAAAACTTAGTGAGTTAGTTACATAAAAACACATTTTTCTATCCAACCCTCTAACACTTAATTTGATACAATAACCTGAAAGGGGATTAGAAGAAATGAAAACGGCATGTTCTTTAAGGAAATGCTATTACTTTTGTTACTAAAAGTCCAAAGTTTTAAAGTTTTGGATGAAGACCTTTTTCCCACCAAAATGATGAAGTAAAAACGAAATAAAATGCATAAATCTATTTATTGAGGAGTTTTCAGTTCTTCAAAGACATTCTGGGTTATTGTCAGTACAGTTGACTGCATTTCCTTCCTTCACAACCCCACGCAATAATTCTCTAGCTAGAGACACACCTTCCGCAATCTACAAACATCAGCCGTGTGGTGGGTTTAGTTACGCGTTGAAGCGCGTGGGTAGGAACGTCATTGAGTGGGACCAACTTGCTCGAAAAGGAGTTATGAAAGACCCCATACGGCTTTCGCTTTTATTGCACAACCTCCGAAACCATTTCGCGTTTAACGTCTATCGAAGCAATTGTTATAATTAAAAGACATAGACGGGACAAAAGAAAGAGCCAAACACCACACTACCGTCTCTGTTTCATTGCTGCTTCCCTCTTATTACTCTGCCACAAAGGAGAGAACACCCAAATTGCAAGACATGCATGCAAAGACGGACTCGGAGGCAACTAGCATCGACGCGGCTTTGTCATGGCCGCCACGCTCTCCGCCCCGTTCCGCGACTAGACCTCTTTACTATGTACAGAGTCCCTCCAACCACGACGTTGAGAAGATGTCATTTGGGTCGGGTTGCAGCCCGATGGGCTCTCCCTCACACCCACATTACTACCACTGCTCGCCCATCCATCACTCCCGTGAATCCTCCACCTCTCGCTTCTCCGACCGTGCACTTCTATCGTACAAGTCAATCCGCGAAGGAAGCGGACGCCGCCGTTACGTCAACAGCGCCATCGACGAAGAAACTGACGGCGGAGATGATGACCCTTTTCGAAATGTGCGTCTCTACGGCTGCTTGCTACTCTCCTTGTTCCTATTGTTCACAGTCTTCTCTCTCATACTGTGGGGTGCTAGCAAGTCCTACCCTCCTAAAGTTGTGGTAAAGGTAATAATAACTATAGCTCTTTTATTCACTCGGTGACTCGGGCTGAGTTAGTAGTAGAGTCGAATCGTCTAGTGGATAGGTGTTCGGTTTCACTTTCCTTAAAAGAAACAATCTGGGAAAGGCTTAGTTTACAAAAAGAAACAATCTGGGAAAAGCCAACAATGAAAGATAGTAATATAATATTTTCTTTTATGTTAAAGAAGTAAAATAGAGATTGACAAAATGTGAACTAAAAAAAAAAACAAAGTGTGAACTAGAGACAAGTGTGCATTTGATTTGTCGGCTGGAATGTGATTATAAGGTGTTAGACTGAATATAGATACTTGCAGGGGATGCTGGTGAGGAACTTTAACGTGCAAGCTGGGAACGATCTTAGCGGAGTGCCCACTGACATGCTGTCTCTTAATTCGACGGTCAGGATCTTCTACCGAAACCCCTCCACCTTCTTCGCCGTCCATGTCACTGCTTCCCCTCTCCTCCTACACTACTCCAACCTCCTCCTCTCCTCCGGTGAGATGAAGAAGTTCACGGTGGGTAGGAAAAGCCGTAAGAATATAGCCACGGTGGTGCACGGCCATCAGATTCCCCTATACGGCAGTGTCTCTCCCCATCTCGACACACTGTCCCTGCCTCTCAATCTCACTCTCGTCCTCCGTTCCAGGGCTTACATTTTAGGCAGACTCGTCACTCCAACTTCCACACAAGGATCATTTGCTCCTTCACTCTTAATGCCAACCGACTTCCCAAACCAATGTCTCTTATCCACTCATGTACTCATCGTCACCACTGACACACATTGAACACCTTTGTGTGTTCTTTGGATATATATTTTTATATTTGCAATCAATCAACAAATTCTTCCAATAATATTGCTACTACCAAAAAAATGGTGGTGCAAATCATCACATATAGGTAAAAGCAGGCAAGGTTACAGTTTCCACCGAGGTTATTAACATTCAAGAGAGAAGATAAGTGAGCCAAGATTCTACTTAAAAAAGAATTCAAAGCCTACAACCAAACATTATCCGTAAATATATGTATAAATATTCTATGAGTTGGAATGAAGAGAACCTCCTGCAATGATCATGATAAGTGGTTTCTGTCTAACAAAATCTTTTCAGCTTCAGGGTGATCCATACTTTCTCTTGTGTTTGCATGATTGCATCCATTATTCTACATATGGAACGGGAAATTTTGAAATTTTACATAAGAAATTTTAATTCGTCTGATTTCTTTCGTTGACAACCCTCCCTAAAATAGTCTTTCAACATAAAATCCAAATCTATGTTTGACTCCACAATTAAATGCATAGAATTTGATAGAATTCATCCCACATATTTTACTGCAAAAGAAGGAAAAATAGAGTGGAGGCAGAGGAAAAGAAGATTGATATGATCTGTAAACTGAGCTGGTGGATTTATGTATATGATTTATTGTTTCCCTATGCCTTTTATATTTATGCATGTTTTTGTCAACAAGCCACATTGATCTGTCTGTAATTAGCTTTCTATCATTAGTGAAGAAGCTCCGAATTCCATATTCTATTATCGGAGTTGCTATGAAGGATGTGAAAGGGAGGTTTTGAGATCATTGTTTGATTAATCCAAGACTTGCTACTGCCTTCAGTTGCTGTAAATCATGGTTTCATAGTTTAGCAGAACCTGTGGAGTTGGGTTGGGATGGACTGGTGTTTCCATGTCAAGCTTTGGTACACCGGATTACAAACAAAGCTCTTCCATATTTAATAGGTTCCTGCAGGCGATTTGCTCTTAGTGGGAGAGTTTCTCACGGTCTAGAATGGTCACGGTTTAGAATGGTGTTACTTGTCTCTAGCATCTGGACCATTTATAAAGTAACTATGTTGTGTATGAATGGATATTCTCTTCAATTTCGTAGATCTTTTATATTCCATTTGCAATGTGAAATTCGGAATATTACTAAAATGTTCATTTTCAAAAACTATCAGGTCCAGCTTTTGTTTCGAGTTTTGTGCTTCTTGTGCTTCTTCTGAGTTTGGTGCTTCTTCTCTGACTCGGTTTGTGGACTACTTTCCAAGGGAAGTTATTTGGAAGAATGATATGGAGAAAGCGGCCCTGGCTCTGGTGGTTCATGCGTTCTTGGTACTCACATCACCAATTCCCAAGGTATATTTCCTTGGTCAGTTGGTCTTCATATTGGACTTTAGATCCAAGCGCTTTCAGTACAAGAGCAGAGTATAAACGATAGATTTGGTTGTATTTGGACCTGGTAAACACAGTTTTATTCCAGAGACTGGGACCTAATCGACTAGCTCGTAGCTATTATACAAGTATGCTATAAACACGATCTAAGCCGCGCAGGTGGCGCAGGTGCAACCCTCTCCACAGGTGCAAAAGGCCTTGCCGCTCTTAGCGGAGGTTTGGGTCTTGGTGCAGGTGCAAGGGTTGCAGCCGCAGTGCTCCCCGCACGGGCACATGCTGTGTCCTTCATCCCCACCAGATGCTGCGCTCATCCTGCACCTACATGGACTCCAACAACGTTCTTTTTAAAGTTGAACAAAACACATCAATTCTCGAGAGCATATAGAAGAATAGAAACCTGCAGGATTCTCCTCCTGGACAGGGAGATGGGCAGCCACAGCGATCGTTGCAGCCAGCGACTGAGGTTCCTTTGCCTATGTCTGCCATTTCTTTTACTTAGCTCTCTCTTTTTTTTTTTCCTTGGTACTCCGGTCTTCACATGATTTAATATAGATATAGACGATGGGTCGTGCACGTGGCCTCTATGTTGGGTAGCATGTGCCATGTGGTAGCCTCTCGTCTAACTTGATTGGTGACGAAGCCTCATGAGTTCAAATGTGCTACGTAACCACAACATCATCACGGGGAGAGTTGTTTTTTTTTTTGGTTTAGCAATATAAGTAGAGATGTAAAATTAATTCAGCTTAATTTACAAAAAAAAAAAGTTAATTCAGCTGTTAATCCCGCTCACTAACAACTTTTTAATCTTAACACTAGTAATTGTCTGTGTGAATTCGTGAGTATAAATAATTTTAAAGTTTTAATTTATATAGTATGTGTTACATTTTGACATGCTATATAATATATTTTTATTTTTTAAAATGTTAATTTTTATATTTACTAAATAAACAGTATATCTTTTGTTTTTTTTTTTTGTTTTTTTTGTTATTACTTTTAAATATAAATATGAATTTATTAGATTTTTATCAACAACTATAGTAAAATAGTTAATCTATGCTCCAATTTAATTTGTTTACAGTCTTATTACATGTTATGTATTTTTATATCTTTTTTTGTCAATGTATTTTTATATCCAAATGTCATTCAATTAACATTTCAGTATATTTCAATACTATTTGCTAAATGTTACATATATAGGATAACACAAATAATCCTTTTCTAATAAATGGCATGAATATGATAATAATTGCTGAAATCACAAAACAATTTTGTTGGCTAATATTGTTAGAGTGATCTCCCTTTTATGGTTTTTATGATAAATCTTTGGTTTTTATTGTTTTTCTTTGTGTAACTCATTATTTGACAAAAAAAAAACTTGCAAAATTTGATACAGACAACTAAACAATTCTGTCTAGTAGAAATTTCAAAGACATTATAAGAAATAGTTACTGAACTACTTCAGATAAATCAGTGAGACACACCACATATATCTATATGATTATTCTTACTTTTTATTTTATTATTTATAAGATGCGCAAATAACAAAAACAGGTAACTACTAATTATTTTATATCTAATTATTTATATAAAATGAAAAAGAATTTTCTTAAACAGTGTATTTTAAAAAAATGTATAAAATAATTTATTTGTTTCTAAAAACTGTATAGCTTTTTACAAATTTGTTGATGGAAAATGCAACTTCATTTTTATATATATCCAAAGCTTGTTTAACTTTTTTTTTTTACTTTTACATTATTTACATTTTTGTATATCATTATTAATACAATATGCAACTAACTAAAATTACAAAGCACTAATTGTATTTTATTTTTAATTATATATATTGCATACAAGGGAAAGTGTTTTAAATAATTTATTTTAAAATGTATGAAATTTACCAGCTTTTACAGTAAATAATGATTTCACATATTTGTTAATAGAAAATCTTATATATGTTTTTTTTTATCTATGGTTACTTTTACTTTTACTGTAAATTATATTATATATGGTTCTGTATATTAAATCTATATAATACATAAGTAATAAAAAAACTATCCACTAATTATTATTTTTTCTATAATCTATATAATATGGTTTTGTAATAAATCTCTCTTATAAGAATGAAATATATTTAAATATAAATTATATCTCAACGTTTATTTAAAATTAGTTATTATATGCAATATTACTTGATTTTTTTTTATATTTTAAATATTTTATAACTTAACAAAAATTACAGTGCTGATTAGGTATAATTGGAACCACTAAAATACGGGAAAATCAAGAATTGATGACATAATTTCCTTGAATACATATTTGTGTTAGCTATTATTTGTAAGTATTACTGTTTTTTATTGATGTAATTTTGTTCTTGATTTAGTTTTTTCAAGACTTCTCTTATAAAATAATTATGGCGATTGGTCTAGTTTCCAGATTTTCTGTTGGCTTGAGTTTTGCGTGGAAAATACTATATACTTAATTCACCATTGCGAGTAAGTTCGACCGATAATCCTTTTCGTGTATGGACCAGTATATCAGCAGCAAGACAATTATTATTGTAATATTGTTCAGGATTCGACAAAACATTCATTCAGGATATGAGGTAAGTGTGTGGGAGGATCTTTAGAATGGTACATTCGAGAATGACAGTCAGTGATCTTATAAAAGGGACATAAAGAAGTGGGATGCGAAGATGCTAGAAAATTTTGTTGCCCAAGAGGAGTTACCGCTGATTCGTAGTTAGCTATAAGCCGAACCACCCAGCTCCACACGTTTTTCTGGAGTTTTACCAAAAGTGGCCAATACACTGTAAATTTAGAGATTGAGTAGAACGAAATATTCTGAATAGTGAAGAAGAAAATGTCAACTCAAAACCAAGTATCAGTAAATTATAAGCTTTTATCTGGAAAATAAAGGTCCAGTAAAATATTGGTCACCTTATTTGTAGCTGATAACTTGCCATGTAGCGGTAACAAAGAACCTAATCTATTGTCATATGCAATGTGATAATTATTGTCCTAAGGAACCAAACGGTTACTCATTTTAAGTTGCCACGGTCCTTGCAGGCATTATATTTATCGGTGAGACCATCATGTCCAGACATCTTCTCGAGTGTTTATAGTAACATGAAATATCTTTTGAAGAAGAAAATGGATATTGATAGGATGCAGAGTTACACAGAGACCCACATAATTTTTTTCGACTTGCCATAATTTTGGAACGAATTGCAAGGAATTGATCACTACGACAAAGAAACCTCATGAAATATCAAACGTCTCAATACAAAAAAAAACACTTCTCAACAAAGATAGAAGAGATTAGGACTCTACAACGAAGATTCAAATAATTTACGATTTCCTACATTCCTCAATGGCAAAACACAATTTGAATTTTTTAGCTAGAACACAAGATCTTTCCATATGAAATTTTTTTCATTGGTTATTTTATTATGTTCTCGTTACGCATACCACCTATAGTTTGAGTAATAAAATAAATGTTATCTGCAAATAAAACAACTACCTAGTATATTAAAAACAACCTTAGGTTTGGCCCATTTTTCTACAAATTAACATGATTAAAAAGGAGTCGGGATTTAAACATGATGGGATTTATTTGATAAATGTCTGGACTGAAAATGCTTCTTTTACCATCGCTAAATATAAGTCCTGGTGGCCAAATGAAACGAGCTATCTTAGAATGTTGGAAATATTACCTCTAAAGGGTTGAAGAAGAACACCGTAAAAGTTATATAAAAAAACAATGGCAACAGTTGAATGGTTACCAGTATAGTTATATAACAAATAGTATTTTGGAAATCTTGATTGCAACGTAGAAACAGATTCCAACAAAAGAAGTCAAAATGGGCAGAAAAGAAACAGCAATGTCCAGTCTCTTTTCACCTACCTACTACAAAATCTAGTTCCAGTTGAATATCTCGCTCAGGGAGCTCCAAGTACCTGAGACAGCTAGAACAACGCCCAGTAGCACGATCCCGGAGTTGAAAATCTGTTGCTTCCACCCTATTTCGTCTTTGAAGACCATCAGGTAAAACAAAGCAGGCAACACGAAGCCCAACGCACAGCAGACGCTGCTTCCCACCAATGACAAAAAATCTGCAAAGTTTGGTACCAGGAGAGCCACCAGTGTCACTACTAAGACGAGTAGCCATCTGAGCCACACGCAGTACATACCACTCCAAAAACGTCTCTCAACGATCTCAAACACAGGGTTCATCATCAGTGGGAAGGTGAAAAAAAGGTTGATGCAGAGCCCTAGCTTCACCAGGCTGGTCACCAGTCCTGCCCCTAAGTTTGCTGTGATTATGTCCATTGTTCCATCCCCAAATGCCATGTAACCTAACACACCGAAAGCTCCGAAAATCAACGCTATGACTCCCATACTGAGCGCCAACACTTTGCCAAACTTTTCCTTGTCCTTCATCTCCGATTCGAGGGGTAAAACCATCCCCACCCCTTCGAAGGCGTAAACAGCCACTCCCATCCCATAGAAAAAGACCGACATGCCACCAAAGGCAACCACGTCAGGCCTTTGCTCCACTGCAATCTTCACATCCTCAAAAATCACCACCGCCATTGCACCAAGATCAACCACGTCGGCGAATATGCTCAGAGGCGCCAAGTGAGTGAGCGTCTTGATGGAGTTCAACCCCAGCTGAAAAGGAAAACATCCCCATATGTAGAGACCCTTAGGGGCCACTTGTCCCAAGGCCATAATGGTGGTTGGGTTGAAGAGATTAGCTAATGTAGTACCGATAAAGATGAGATATCCTACACAGAAGCCAGCCTGGGACAAGATAATAAGAATGTCAACGAGGAACCTCCCGAGTGGGCCGCAGACTGCGAAACCAAGGTCTCCGAACGAGCCAATGTTGGCGACACCTAGCTTGCGGCGGATGCGAACGAGAAGCATCATGCAGTGGGTGATCAAAGCAGCTACCGAGAAGAGCGTGATTACACCCATGAGCCATCCGGTACGCTTGAAGGCGTAAGGAAGACCCAGAACCCCAGCCCCTACGATGGCAATGAAGACATTGGCGAAGGTCTTGAACTGGCTCGACAAAGGTCTTTCCTCCCCAAGAAGGGGTGTGTCCTCTCTCGCTGCCGGTCCCATGTTTTCGCCAAAATGCCAGAGATTGGGGCTCTCTCGAAATCAGACTTTGATCAGAATAAGATAGATGGATGAATGAGCGTTATTCGCTTGCTTTTTAATTACCACCTGAATACAAGCTTCTATTAAAAGCAGCCTCCCTTTCCATCGTAGCTTCAATTTGGTATAGTCAATATCTCTCTCTTCATTTAGAGATATTTACTTTTTATGGAGGAAAAAGAGATGGCGAGGATTTCTTGTCTGCTTTCATGATCGTCTACAACATATTCCTTCACTGTTTCTACTCCTTTCTTTATTTTGTTAAATGCCAAATCTATCAAGTTTAAGATTATTATACCAGCTTCTTTTTCTTGGTCTTGTCTTATAGTTCCTGTCGCATATACTTACTATGCAACACAGATTTGATATGTGTTGGTTGAGCACCACACTAGAAAACTCTTAGAGTGATACACTAACAAACGGATGATGATAGGATGATATGATAAATAAGAAAAACTAGTTTGGGATGCAATCACCTTGTTGTTTCCATGAATCAAAAACTTCATTAAGATTTTGGTTCTCATTCTGAACTTCACATCCTTCAATTTGGTGTATGATCAGCATCCTCACTCACGTTCTTCTACTTTTGTGTGGTCACTGAGTCTGTTTACATGTTACGTCTCTGTTCAAGGTTTCTGCTCCCTGATTAAAGGTATCTTGCTACGTCTCAACGTTTCTTTCTTGTCATAGCATGCCGACAAGACAATAACTCTACTCAACGTTTCTTTCTTGTCATCAACGCTCATCAGACGTTAAATCTGGATTGATCCGATATCACCACAACTGCATCGTCTGATGACCTAATCATCTCATCATTTGTCACATGGTTTCTTTAATAATCGGATACACACGATAGAACAACAAAGCATGACGGTATTGCGTGTAATCCTAGATTCCGTAGTCTAAACCACCTAAAACGAAGTTTTTTTAAGCTAAATTCGGATGTAAAGGTAGACTATAAATGTGAGTCTATATGTTTTATGTTTAGGTCACCATGAGTGGGACTCCAGCCATCACATAGTCGACAGTTTAGCACATAACTATAGTTGAATGTCATCAAGCATAACAAAGTATGTAGTCACTTACAAAATATTTTAAAATAACACAATCGATCATTGGGGTTCGAGCTTTGAAGCTGGGAAATTCCCACTGTACTGAAACGAGTCCTTTTCATACGGATCACCAGATCCTTTGATTGCTTCCTCGTACGTTCTCGAAGAAGATGCTGAATCAGCGTTCGGGTTTAAACCCGCAAGCTGCATTATATTCTCAATCTCTTTCACAACCTCACCCATAGATGGTCTATTCACTGCTTCCTCTTCCACGCATCTCAAAGCCAAATCTACATACTTCTCAAACCCTTTAAGATTGCTGCTGCTTGCGATGATCGAAGTGTCCAACAGTTCTTGGAGGTCATACAAACTTCTGGACTTATTCATCTTTGTCTTCACCTCTCTCACCACATATTTACCTCTCTCTATTGGACTTTTACCAGTTAACAGCTCAAGCATCACCACACCAAACCCATACACGTCACTCTTCTCGGTCAATTGGTTTGTCATGTAATACTCAGGATCCAAGTAGCCCTAATTACAGAGAGATACTTGAGTTTAAAATACATATGAGAAAGAGAGAGAAATATTATGATTGATTCTCTACTCACCATAGTTCCTTTCACCTGTGTTGTCACATGTGTTTTCTCAGGGTCTCCCATAATTTTGGATAGGCCGAAATCAGCAACTTTAGCAGTAAGGTTTTCATCAAGTAATATATTGTTTGATTTGATGTCTCTGTGTATAATTGGAGGATCAGCAAGCTCATGAAGATAAGCCAGACCCTTCCCTGAACCAAGTGCTATTTTAAGTCTTCTTGTCCAATCAAGTCTAATCCCACTCTTACCTGCATTATTACAAAATTCAGCTTCCAAGACTAGCATACATTCCGAAAATAGAAAGGTTTGGTAAATAACCTGATAGACTGTCCCTAAGAGACCCATTTGGAATGTACTCGTACACCAGCATTTGTTCACTTCTATCGAAACAGAAGCCCAAGAGCCTGACAACATTCTTATGATGGACTCTTGAAAGAAGTTCAATCTCAGTTTTGAACTCCAAACCTCCTTGCAAAGATCCTTGTTGGGCTCTTTTGATGGCTACGAGTTGTCCAGAAGGAAGAATCCCTCTGTAAACCTGTTTCACCGATCAGAATTTTAACAAAGGCCATGTATCATTTAAATTGATGTGCAACGACACAAACCTTTCCATAACCACCACCACCAACATCATTTAACTCTGAAAAGTTCTCTGTACATTTCTTCAACTCTTCAAAAGTAAAAGCTTTTGCTCCCACTAGCCGTGGAGCACCGGTACTGCTCTTACTTGTATTCCACTTGGCTGAAACATACAAAAAGAAGACAGCAGTATTTTAAGTCTAAGGGACAAATATTTTGTAGTTAAACCTTTATTCCTCGATCTTACCAAAAGGATTGTTTTGCTCAGTTGCTCTGTCTGCTCTCTTCCTTTGCCTGAGAGCGTAAACCCCAGCTAAAGTTAACAACAACAGAAGAACCACAGCACCAACTGCTGCTCCGATAATAGTGCCCATGTTTATTGAGGTGGAAACTCCTCCATCTGTGGCAAAAAATGGCAGAGCAACTAAGCCAAATTGATCAATACAGATTCTGTTTGATTGTGTTGATCATACCAGAGAATTGATTGTAAGGATTGGCTCTGAATATGTAGGGGCCAAATCTAGGAGGAGGTTTATAAGTCTGATTGCTAAAGGCAAAATTAACAAGTGACATTCCTCTCTCATCAAAACTCTCTCTGCCTAACGGAAAGACTAAGAGATCTATTAGAAGCTGATGATCGGTAGCTTTCTCTCTTATGTTTTTGATGGCTATGGAGTCCACAGGGAAATTTGAATTCTTAAAGAAATCTGCTATAGCCTTCTGGAGAATTTCGAAGTTGGTGGAGTTGAACAACCCTGAGAAGGAAGGAGAACTGAAGTAGAGTGTTCCCGTGATTGGATACGCGCAACGGCATGTAGGACTTGATTCCCTGCCCTGATCACACGGAGTGCATGTTGGTGGGATTGTAGAATACGAGGTATTAGGTGGGATTGCTGAGCAGTAACTTGGCCTGTTACCCATCTCCTGGCACACTGGATTGTCTGCCAACCTGTAGATATTATAAACAGATATAAGCAAACGATGGATGGAAAGAAAGAACATTTTGATTTCTGATTAGGATACATACATTACTTGGATGCGAGAAGATGGTTGTTTATAAACATCTATGTTGTTGTATTGTAAATCAACAAACTCCAACTGGTTGCTGAAGCTGGTACCAAAGTCTAACGTTGAATCTATCTGATTTCTCTTTAGGATACTGCAAGTCAATGCACAATAAGTACATATTTCACAACATGAGTTTTTTTCTGTTTCATGTATTCTTTAACTTACACAGTCTGCAACTGAGCAGGGCTGAAAAATGAATTTGGTATTGAACCATTAAATTTGATCCCTTCCATCCTTCTGCAAAGGAGAAAAGAAGACCATTTGTTCTTAGATAGTTTTAAACATGGAGATCAAGTAGAGGAAAGGAGAAGGAAAATTCTCATACAATGTTGCGAGGGAGCCTAATGAAGAGATCCATGATGGAATAGGTGAGGATTCCAAAGTATTATTGCTTACATCTCTGTTAAAAAAAAAGCAAATCACATGATGGCATTAGATTGATTGATAATGAAGGCTTGATAAGAGTAGTAATGGTAATCAGATATATTTTAAAAAAAAACTTTCAATGTGTAGAGACTGGTCAAGCTGGTTAAATTTGGAAGAGTGCCAGTAAATTTGTTGTTGGCCAAGTACCTGAAAATGAATTCAACTCAAACTCTTTACCATTTTTTATTTATATCCACAAACATGAACAAAACTTTAGTTGCTCACTTACAGTTCTTGAAGACTTGTGAGATTATCAAGACTTGTAGGAATATTGCCAGTTAGTTTATTCCTATCAAGGCGTCTATAACGGAGAATAAAGCATAGTATGAGAATAAAAATGAAAAAGTCTGAACAAAGCTTTACTACTTACAACACTGTCAACGTTTTAACGAGGCTGAGGGTGTCCGGGACACTGCCCGTGAATTGGTTCCCATCAAATAGCCTATGGATAACATAACAAACGACACGGTTATTTTGTTAGTTACAAGTTTCAGATTGTACAAACTCTAAACTTTCATATGTAATATGAAGCTTACACATGTATCAAAGTCATTTTTGAACTGAAAAGGTTTTCTGGGATATGGCCCGAAAGCTTGTTTCTTCCAAAATGGCTGAAGGAGAATGTGAAGGACAGTCAGACTAATTAGTATAGTAAAACGAGTGGAACACACCAAAAGAATTTTTAAAGATAGAAAGATTTTGGGATTATATATACAAATGCTTCGTTTGAAGAAGCATATCAAGTCCAGGTGAAGCAGTCCCAGTAGAAACTGGAAGTGTTCCTTCGATTTGATTGTCAGCTATATCAAACCAATATAGTTTCGATAACCGTCCAATGGAAGCCGGAATTGTTCCACTGAACTGATTTAAATTTAGGGAGCTGTATTGAGGAAACACACAAATTAATACTGATGGCTTTAGGAGGATTGAGAGTGAAAATTAAAGCGTCAAACAAAATATTACAGATATACAAGTTGTTCTAATTCCCCAATGGACTCAGGGATTTGACCAGTGAAACTACATCCCACAAGGATCCTGGACAGTAAGAGAGAGTTAGCTAAAATAGGAAATAAGACAAGGAGATATATATATATATATATATATAATATATATATAAGTTGTGCTACAGATCCAAAGATTATGTTTTCCTACAAGTTCTTCAACTTCTTAAGTTCACCAATATTTGGTGGAAGTGGTCCAGTCAACCCAGTGTTGTATGACAAATCCCTACATACATTGGATCATAAAATGAAAAAAAAAAATTATCCATTTCTAAGTGAAGAAAGATTATAAAGAAGAAAAAGACATACAAGATCTGCAATTCAGATAAGGCTGCAATGTCCGCTGAAAGCGTTCCTTCCACGTTAAGGTTACCTAGTGATCTGCAGCAAGCGACAACATTGTGAAAAATCAGCAGAGGGTTCTTGGAAGAAGCAGAAAAAACTTACAAATAACAAACAAGACTTTACATTGAAACAACACGGTCACTGCTACATGTAATTCCAACCCAGCTGGTTCCACAAGGATCAGCGCCTTCCCAACTACTTGGAGGCTTGGTCCATTCAGCCTTCAGGGCTTGTAAAGCAGAACCTGCACCAAAACTTCAAACTATTTAGATATTCTGAAATTTTTATTTCTAAGAACAGTGATCAGCACCTATCTGATTATACTTACCGTCAAAACCATTTGTGAGAGCAGAAACAGAAAAAAAAATAAAGAAAAGGAAGATCAGGAGCATAACGGCTCCAATTCTTGAACTCATCTTCAGTCCGACAATGTAACTCTTTTCTGTTTGTAATACTTCTAATTGTATCTCAAAGAAAAAAGTTCATGTGGTCTACACAATTTATGAAAGAACTTTTTTAAATAAAAATTTTTACAGCCTCGCTTTCAAAGATGTTTACGAAAGGACTTCGAACAATTAAATTAGAAGCATACAAAAATAGGGAGTCGACCATAAGAAACTTGGTCAACTTGAAATAGCATATTATAGGATTTGAGAAAAGTTTCAATTCAGTAGGGTAGCGGGAAGGAACATATCATGAACAATACACTAAAGAAAACAAATGAGTTGTCGTGCAGCAAACGGCAAACCTACTGTGACCTCTTTATATCTACTGCTATGATAAGATTGCGTTTCACGCCAAAATTTGTTTCATAATATTTTATTTTAACATTTCTATCTTAATTATAGGTTTTGGCCGCACTTGCGGACTTAATAATTTTACAAATACTTGGAAATAGATATACTATCAATTCAAAAATCATTAATATAAATTATTTCATATTTTTGAAATATTTAATAACTAGTTAAATATTAAATATGTTACAATAATTTTTTTATTTATATAAAATATATTTTATTACATATTATAGATTGAAAGCATTTATATATGCATGAAACTATATACATGATTTATATTTATTTTTAAAATAGTATGATGTAAAAATATTTTGACTAACATAATATAGAATATTTTTAGATAATGATGATAATAACATTGGGAAAATCGCATTTTAAACCCCCAGAGTGTCACTTTCTAGCACTTTAAACACTGAAGTTTTTTCGCTAGCACTTTAAACCTCTAAAGTGATATTTTTAGCATAAAAAACCTCCAACTATGTTTTCCTGTTCACATGTGACCGGTTTTACATGTTAAAATATTAATAAAAATAATAAAATTAATAAAAAATAACCAAAATACATTAAAATTTGAAAAAATAGAGAAATTGTAAAAATTTCAAAACAAAGTTCAAAAATATGTAAAAGTTCAAAACTATAAAAATTTGAATTTAAATTTTAAAAATAAATAAATATGAAATATTCATTTAAAAATAAGATCTAAAATATAAAAATATCAAATTTAAAAACTAAAGTAAAATTTTAAAAACTTTAAAAATTACAAAATTCAAAAATAAGATATAAATTTAATATTTAAACTTAAAAACTAAAATTCTAAATATCTAACTGAAAAATTAATAAAAATATATAAGCATTTGAACAAAATTGGAAAACTGCAAGATTCAAAAAACAATTCAAAAAAAATCAAAAAGTTCAAAAATATAAACTTGCACCTTTTGAATGCTTCAAATTTGAAATTTTATATTTATATTTTATATTCTAGAACTTTTTGATTTTTTACGTTTAATATTTAGAATTTAAAATGTGATTTTTGCTGTTAAATATTTAGAATTCTTAAAGTTTTTAAAATTTTACTTTAGTTTTTAAATTTGATATTTTTTTTTCATTTTAGATCTTATTTAGTAATTTTAAACATTTTATTTTATTTTTAAATTGAATTTTTATTTATATATTTTTGAACTTTTACATTTTTTGAACTTTGTTTTGAAAGTTTTACAATTTTCCCAATTTTATTCAAATTTTTTGTGTATTTGTATTTTTTTAAAAAAATATTATTTTTATTAAATTTTTACCTGTAGAACCAGTCACACACTAGCAAAAAAACGTAATTGGAGGTTTGTTATACTAAAAATGTCACTTTGAAGGTTTAAAGTGCTAGCCAAAAAACTTCAGTGTTTAAAGTGCTAGAAAGTGACACTCCCAGTGTTTAAAATGCGATTTTCCCTAATAACATTAGTGAAATTCCTTTATAATCCATGGGCTCTTATGTATTAACAAATTTAATCAAATTATTTAATAAGGGTAATAAAGACTTTAACCGTTATAACTTTTAACGTGAGAGCAAAAAAATCACTTTACAGAAAATATTATAATTATTTTTAAATATTTGCCAACTTTTTCAGTAATTATCACAATGAGTTATTTTGATTTTTCTATAAAATATATCTTAAATGATAGGTGATTCACTGTATCTTATGTGGTATATATATTAAAATAAATCCAGTTTAATATTATTAAACCACATATGATATAAACATATGTATATGACATTACTATCATATTATCGTTACAATTTTTAATTATTCTTAAGATAATAATAAATTATCAACTAAATCACTAAAATTATCAATTAATATTAATAATTGAAAATTAATATTAATAATTGAACATAAGATATGAATAAATTAAAATTATAGAGAGCATGACAAATCAACAAATTAACTTCTTAAATAATAATATAGATGATATTTTTTTATATTTTGGGTGGATTATTATTTTTAAAGTTGTTTTTTCCTTTGAAAATCAATATTTTTTTTCTGTTGAACTTTGAAAATCAGTTTTGTTAAATATTGAATAAGTATTCTAATACAATTTTTATGATTATTAATAAAGTTGTCCTATATGTCTATTATGTCTGTATAATTATTTAAACTTGTTTGTTTAATATAAACTAAATTTTGATATGCACGTCTGTGCGGGTGTTTCTTTCCTTTTTGATGGATCAAAATTTTAGAATAACTACCATTTAAAAATAATCTCACATAGTGTTGGTTACTCATATTCATATTATATATTTAGAAAAGAAAAATGATATAATAGAAAAATTATTTGTCATATGATAAAATTTATTGTTTGACGTGAATATTTTGGGCTTTTTTGCAAAAATGAGTAACAACTCAAAGTCAAACACAAAACTAACTCATGATTGTTTAAAAATTTCATTTGTCCTATTCACCCCAATATTCTTTTATTTGAAAATACTTTTTTCTCTTTTATTTACAACATTGTCATTGTCGTTAATACATCAATCACCATAACAAACAATTTCAAACACTTTAAATGCACCTAAAATCAAATATACACCTTCATATTCCTATTTCTTACACAAACAAACTATTTCCGTTTCACTTCCTCTTTGATTTCATCCCAAAATCTCATTTTTTTTTTAATTTCAAAATTCATAAGCTTACTAGAATTACTCAAGTTCATGATTCTTAATCAAGAACGAATGAGTAGAAAGGAATAATGCATTCCTTGACATTTCTAATAAATTTTACCATTTATAAGGAATAGTCATTCCTTCTTATTCCTTTTCATTCCTTTAATTGTAGAGAATTAAAGAACAAATTTGTTCCTCACTAAATTTGATATGGAATGACTATTCCTCATCATTCCCATAAATTTATTCTTATTCATTCATTTCCTATCTATTCCTATTGTTTCCGATGTGGTTACTAGTTGGACCCAAGTGTCCAATCTTTTTCATTTTCCCTCTCATCCTCGTTTTTCACTTCCCTCTCATTCCATTTCGTTTCTCAACCCACCCAAAAAAAACTAAACCCAAGCTAAACTCTAAACTTAAAACACAACCTTTTTTTTGATCAATTTAAAACACAACCCTAAAACTCAAATATTAATTATTTTCTTATTGAGTCTCTTGTTCTTTCCCATGATGCCGCTCTCACGGAAGTTCAGGTCACTGATCTTTTGCTTATATAGAATCCCTCTCTCAGCTAACACCCTTAAGCTCCTGATGCTAGTGTGTGCTACTCTGCTGTGCCACAGAGCAGTGTCATCTTTAGATATAACTGCGTATGCAGTAGGATCCACAGTATCACCATCAAGCAAATACAAGCTATCACAAGGACTCTTGTAGTGTCAGCTTTCCATTCTTCTAGAAACACGTTTTCCCATCTTCACATTCTTATATAAATCCCTGCACATCAAGTGAACTTACAGTAATTAAAATTTCTTTTGAGGTTAGGGACATACGTGATATTAGTGAGATGCTTGACAGTTCCTCCTTTAGCATTGATTCTGAACAATCCACCTCCGAGAATTCAATGAATCACTCTTGCATGAATGTCATGTGATATAAGAGCACCCCAAGTCTTTGGCCCATATTTATCTATTGGGACTTGGTAGCCAAAGCATCCACTTCAAGCAGCTTATCAACCAGCACTGCCGCTTCTCCAGTGTCTTCACTTTCCATTCTCTTCTTTCTACCGAAACAGTCTTTCTTAATGTGACCTTCTTTCTTGCAATATCAGAAAGTTAGCTTTGACCTTACCTGGACCTTGACATTTTATTGAAATTCTTACCCTTGAAGTTATATCTTCTTTCTGGTCTTCCTCGTGTGATGCATCACCAGACCTTTGTGAGCTTGATGAATCCTTTACATCCGCCAGATCAATCCATTTTAACTTTTTGGCATTCATAATGTCTTCGATATTCAGTGCATCCCTTCCATACTTCAATGTTTCCTTTACCTGATTGTACTGAGATGGAAAAGAACTCAGCAATAGTATGCCTTGCACCTCCTCTGAAAAAGAAACAAAAAAAGAGTCACTCTATCATCTTGAATGTATAGAACTTAGGTTGAAGATGAATTCTATTAGCTAGCTAGGGTTTTAGAATTATACAACCTTTCAAATGCTGACCAGATCATCGTAGATTCTGCTGTATATTCTTCAAGTGTCTGCAGTACATGATCTCCAAGATTCATGATGATCATGTTCATCGCCTTCTCGACTCTCCCAGACTTCGTAGCTAATTTATTCACTCCTTGAAGTCCCCCTCATCCTCGACTTTCTTCATCGTGAACTCAGATCCATAGGTCGACGGATTTTCGATTAAAGCATCCTTCAATCCAAGAATCGACAGATAAGCCAGCATGAGTTTCGTCCACATCAAGAAATCCCCTTGATCGTCAAAAAAGTGATTTCGATCTTCGCCATCGATTCCTTCATCTAAGGAACCTGGCTGTACTACTACTTTGTAATGAATTGATCACTCAAAATCTTGATCTTGTCTCTCAACCTCGCTCGTTGATTCACTCAACTCACACACACTCGTTTGTATGTATCAAGAACACAAACAGAAAGTAAACAACTCATGAATTTGTTTACTCAGTTCATGATTCAATGTGAACTGGTACATCACTTCACTGATCACTTCAAGATAATATACAAAGATGATGTTCAAGATATTATTTTCTTCTTCTTCTTTTTCTGATTCTATGAAAACGCTCTCTCTCATCTGCAACGCTTATATCGTTTGACTTCTTCTCTCCTCAGCTATATAGAGGAGACTGGCACACTGAACGTAATCATGACTCCAATAATTGACCCGGTTATCTCCTTCTTCTAATTCTTGTACCAACGTGTTAATAAACCAACTCCAGTTTAGCACATTACTATTGTTGAATGCCATCAAGCATAGCAAAGTATGAAGTCAATTACAAAATATTTTACAATAACACAATCCAATGAAGCCATCATTGGGGTTCGAGCTTTGAAGCTGGGAAATTCCCACTGTACTGAAACGATTCCTTTCCATAAGGATCACCGGATCCTTTGATTGCTTCCTCGTACGTTCTCGAAGAAGATGCTGAATCAGCGTTCGGGTTTAAACCCGCAAGCTGCATTATATTTTCAATCTCTTTCACAACCTCACCCATAGATGGTCTATTCACTCCTTCCTCGTCCACGCATCTCAAAGCCAAATCTACATACTTCTCAAACCCTTTTAGATTGCTGCTGCTTGCGATGATCGAAGTGTCCAACAGTTCTTGGAGGTCATACAAACTTCTGGACTTATTCATCTTTGTCTTCACCTCTCTCACCACATATTTACCTCTCTCTATTGGACTTTTACCAGTTAACAGTTCAAGCATCACCACACCAAAGCCATACACGTCACTCTTCTCGGTCAATTGGTTTGTCATGTAATACTCAGGATCCAAGTAGCCCTAATTAGTTGACAAAAAAAAAAAAAAGTAGCCCTAATTAAAGAGAGATACTTGAGTTTAAATATATATGAGAAAGCGAGTGAAATATTATGATTGGTTCTCTACTCACCATAGTTCCTTTCACCTGTGTTGTCACATGTGTTTTCTCAGGGTCTCCCATTATTTTGGAGAGGCCGAAATCAGCAACTTTAGCAGTAAGGTTTTCATCAAGTAATATATTGTTTGATTTGATGTCTCTGTGTATAATTGGAGGATCAGCAAGCTCATGAAGATAAGCCAGACCCTTCCCTGAACCAAGTGCTATTTTAAGCCTTCTTGTCCAATCAAGTCTAATTCCACTCTTACCTGCATTATTTCAATATTCATTCAGCATCCAAAACTCTAGCATAAATTCCGCTAAGAGAAAGGTTTGGTATATTACCTGATAGACTGTCTCTAAGAGATCCATTTGGAATGTACTCGTACACCAGCATTTGTTCACTTCTATCAAAACAAAAGCCCAAGAGTCTGACAACATTCTTATGATGGACTCTTGAAAGAAGTTCAATCTCAGTTTTGAACTCCAAACCTCCTTGCAAAGATCCTTGTTGGGCTCTTTTGATGGCTATAATTTGTCCAGAGGGAAGAATCCCTCTGTAAACCTGCTTCAAAATCAGAATTTGGATCAAGGCCATGTATCATTTCAACTGATTCAATTAAGACACAAACCTTGCCATAACCTCCACCCCCAATATCATTTGCCTCTGAAAAGTTATCTGTACATTTCTTCAAATCTTCAAAAGTAAAAGCTTTTGCACCCATTAGCTGTGGAGCATCGATACTGCTCTTACTCGTATTCCACTTGGCTGAAACATACAAAAGAGATACTGTCAGAAAATTTAAGTCTATGGGACAAAACTTTTGTACTAAACTATTACCAAAAGGATTGTTCTGATCAGTTGCTCTGTCTGCTCTCTTCCTTTGCCTGAGTGCGTAAACCCCAGCTAAAGTTAACAACAATAAAAGAACCACAGCACCAACTGCTGCTCCGATTATAATGCCCATATTTGGTGAGCTGGAACCTCCTCCATCTGTGCAAAAAAAAAAAAAAAACTGAGCCATATTGATCAATACAGATTGACTCTATGTGTGTTGATCATACCAGAGAATTGATTGTAAGGATCGGCCCTGAATACGTAAGGGCCAAATATAGGAGGAGGTTTATAAGTCTGATTGCTAAAGGCAAAATTAACAAGTGACAGTACTGTATCATTAAAACTCTCTCTGCCCAACGGAAAAACTAGGAGATCTATTAGAAGCTGATGATCTGTAGCGTTCTCTCTTATGTTTCTGATGGCTACGGAGTCCACAGGATAACTTTTCTTTTTAAAGAAATCTGTTATAGCCTTCTGGAGAATTTCGAAGTTGGTGGAGTTGAAAAACCCTGAGAAGGATGGAGATCTGAAATAGAGTGTTCCTGTGATTGGATGCGCGCAGCGACACGAGGGACTTGCTTCCCTGCCTTCATCACAAGGAGTGCATGTTGGCGGGATTGTAGAATATGAGGTATTGGGTGGGATTGCTGAGCAGTAACTTGGCTTGTTACCCCCTTCCTGACACACTGGATTATCTGCCAATCTGTAGATATATAAACAGACATAAGCAAATGATTAATAAAAAATAAAAACGTTTTGATTTTTGATCAGGATACATACATTACTTGGATGACTGTGTTAGAAGATGGTTGTTTATAACCATCTATGTTGTTGTATTGTAAATCTACAAACTCCAACTGGTTGCTAAAGCTGGTACCAAAGTCTAACGTTGAATCTATCTGATTTCTCTTTAGGATACTGCAAGTCAGTAGAGCACAATAAGTACATATCTCAAACATGAGTTTATTTTCAGTTTAATGTATTGTTTGACTTACACAGTCTGCAACTGAGCAGGGCTGAAAAATGAGTTTGGTATCGAACCATTAAGTTTGATTCCTTCCATCCTTCTGCAAAGGAGAAGACCATTTGTTCTTACATATGGAGATCAAGAAGAAGAAAAGAGATAAGGGATATTATCATACAATGTTGCTAGGGAGCTTAATGAAGAGATCCATGATGGAATAGGTGAGGGTTCTAAAGTGTTATTGCTCACATCTCTGTTAGAAAATAAAAATAAATCACATTATGGCATTAGATTGATAGGTGATGAAGGCTTGATAAGAATAGTAATGGTAAATAGAGCATCAAACCAGGAGATATATAATTTTAAGAAAACACTTACAGTGTGTAGAGACTGGCCAAGCTGGTTAGATTTGGCAGAGTGCCAGTAAATTCGTTGTTGGCCAAGTACCTGAAACAAATTCAACTCATTCATACTCTACCACTTTCTATTTTTTGATCTTCAAACACAGAACAGAACCTTAGTTGTTCACTTACAGTTCCTGAAGACTTGTGAGATTATTAAGACTTGTGGGAATATTGCCCGTTAGTTTATTCCTATCAAGGCGTCTGTAACCGACAGTGTAACCAACAGTAATACATAGTATGAGAATAAAAAAATTGAGATAAATAAAAAATTTGAAGAAAGCTTAAATACTTACAACACTGTCAGCGTTTTAACGAGGCTGAGTGTGTCGGGGATTTTCCCCGTGAATTGGTTCCCATCGAATAGCCTATGGATAAGACAATAAACAATGCAGTGATTGTTTGTGACAAGTCTCAAATTGAGCAAACTATCAGCTTTCATAAGTATTATTATGAAGCTTACACATGTATCAAAGTCATGTTTGAACTGAAAAGGTTTTCTGGGATATAGCCCGTAAGCTTGTTTTTTCCAAAATGGCTGAAGGAGGGAGTGAAGGACAGTCAGACTAATTAGTATACTAAAAACGAGTGATTAAACACCAAAAACAAATTTTAAGATAGACGATTTGGGATTATTTATACAAATGCTTAGTTTCAAGAAGCATATCAAGTCCAGGTGAAGAAGTCCCATTAGAAACTGGAAGTGTTCCTTCGATCTGATTGTCAGCTATATCAAACCAATATAGTTTGGATAACCGTCCAATGGAGGCCGGAATTGTTCCACTGAATTGATTCAAATTTAGGGAGCTGTATTGAGGAAACACGCAAATTAATACTGATGGCTTTAGAGAGAGTGTGAAAATTGAAAAAGAGTAAAACAAAATCTTACAGATATATAAGTTGTTCTAATTCTCCAATGGACTCAGGGATTTGACCAGTGAAACTACATCCAACAAGGATCCTGGAGGGTAAGAAAGAGTTAGCTAAAATAGGAAATAAGAAAAGGAGATACATAAGTTGTGCTACAGATCCAAAGATTATGTTTGCCTACAAGTTCTTCAACTTCTTAAGTTCACCAATATTTGGTGGAAGCGGTCCAGTCAATCCAGTGTTGTATGATAAATCCCTACAAACATTGGATCATAAGATGAAAAAAAAAATTAATCAGTTTCTAAGTGGAGAAAGAACATAAAGAAGAAGAAATACATACAAGATCTGCAATTCAGACAAGGCTGCAATATCCCCTGAAAGCTTTCCTTCCACGTTAAGGTTACCCAGTGATCTGCAGCAAGCGACAACACTGTTAATAATCTGCAAAGGGTCCTTGGAATAACAAATAACAAACAAGACTTACATTGAAACGACACGGTCATTGCTACATGTAATTCCAACCCAATTGGTTCCACAAGGATCAGCGCCTTCCCAGCTACTAGGAGGCTTGGTCCATTCAGCCTTCAGGGCCTGTAAAGCAGAACCTGCACCAAAATTCAAACTGATTGAGATTATTTGAAAACTTTATATCTTGAAACTGTAACCAGCATCCCAAATTTTAGCAAAAGAAAAAACTGTGATCAGCATCTATTTGATTATACTTACCGTCAATACCATTTGTGAGAGCAGAAACAGAAACAAATTGAAAGAAAAGGAATATCAGGAGCAAATAGGCTCCAATTCTTGAATTCATCTTCAATCTGTCAATGTGGTCTAGACAATTTATGAAAGGTTTTTTAAAAAAAAATAAAACTTTCAAAGACTGTAATGTTTACAAAAAGAAACAATTTATTTTAAAATATATAAAAGTTAGGGAGTGGACCATTATGAACTTGGTCAACTTGAAATAGCCCATAATGGGAGTTTAGAGGATTTCAATTCAGTAGGGCAATGGGAAGGAACAAATCATGAACAATACATTAAAGAAAACATATGAGTTGTCGTGATGCAAACCTTTTGTGGGACCTCTTTATATCTACTATACTTAAATACACTCAATTATTGATTTCAAAATTAAATATCTCCAAACACAATTTGTTTGCCCAAAACGTTTGACTATCTCACAAAAAAAAGAGACTTGTGGAGTTAGAGTCGTGGTCAGCGACTATGAAGAATGCAATGATATAGCGTTTTTAACAACTGTTAAAGATCTACATATGTGGAAGCGTGTAAACCGATTCTGAGCTGACTGGAAATCAATTGAGATTTGCAATATCAACTAAGAGATGTGATGGCTACAATTAAGGAAAGTGAATATCTAGATGTTTTCCAAAAAAGAAAGAGGCATATTCTAAAAGGGAAAATGGTTTAGTGTTGTTATTGATCAGTAACATGTGGATCAAGCAACGTCTGAGTTAACTTGTATCTAGATGGTAGTTAGGAATTGTTCAGTCGTGAGACACATGTATGTTGCCCTGGGAATTTTGTCCGAACCGAACCGAACCGGTTTTTTCGGTTTTCGGTTCAGTTCGGTTATCAATTCGGCTCAATTCGGAATGGTTTTGAAAATTAAATCGGTTTTCGGTTCGGTTTTTGATTTTCAAAAAAAAAAAATTAAAAAACCTAAAATAACCAAAATTATCCGAAAATATCCGAAAAATGAACCGAAAATAACTGAAAAACCAGAAAATATCTGAAAACCCGAATTTAACCGAAAAATCCGAATATTTTTGGAAAAATTATACCAAAATTAACCGAAAAATTAAAAATTCGGTTATTTTCGGTTTATAAACTTGAAAACCGAATAAATCGATAACCGAACCAAACCGAAACCGAAATTTCGTTCGGTTTATTTTGGAATTGTTTTAAAAAACTTCGGTTAACCGAAAACCGATGTTTCGGTTCGGTTCGGTTTCGGAAAACCGAAGTCGAAGGGCTACATGTATGTGTGTAGTTATGTAAACTTGATTGAACAAGATTGTTTAGGTTGTGTGTAGTTATGTAAACTACGTCGTAAACTTAAAACCGCGAGCCTGATAAATTCGTCGTAACATTACAACAAATTTACAAGGAATGTGTTTTCTTATATATACATGATGCCAGATCTAGGCTATGCCTCGTTCATTCCTCCCAATCTCCTCTCCTCTTTCTAAGGCATCCTCTTCTCTCTCTAATCTTTTTTTTTACTTAGTTTAGGTAATTAGTTTAGTGAATTAGTTTACGTTGTTAGTTTAGGTAGCAAAATAATATTCAAATTTTATTTTTGTGGTTTTTAATTTAATTGATCATATTTTTTTATAATTAAGATGGCTCCTAGGCGGAAACCTGCACCATTTACTTATTCTCAGATATTTGGGGACGGTGTCGGGGCATCTTCTTCTGGCCCATCATATTCTGAGGCAGTTGGTGACTCTCAGACATCTCAGAGAGTTTCTTGCAGTCCTCCTCCTCCTGCACCTCATATACCCTCTCAGAGGCCTCCTCCTCCTCCTCCTCCTCCTCCTCCTCCTCCTCCTCCTCCTCCTCCTCCTCCTCCTCCTCCTCCTCCTCCTCCTCCTCCTCCTCCTCCTCCTCCTCCTCCTCCTCCTCCTCCTCCTCCTCCTCCTCCTCCTCCTCCTCCTCCTCCTCCTCCTCCTCCTCCTCCTCCTCCTCCTCCTCCTCCTCCTCCTCCTCCTCCTCCTCCTCCTCCTCCTCCTCCTCCTCCTCCTCCTCCTCCTCCTCCTCCTCCTCCTCCTCCTCCTCCTCCTCCTCCTCCTCCTCCTCCTCCTCCTCCTCCTCCTCCTCCTCCTCCTCCTCCTCCTCCTCCTCCTCCTCCTCCTCCTCCTCCTCCTCCTCCTCCTCCTCCTCCTCCTCCTCCTCCTCCTCCTCCTCCTCCTCCTCCTCCTCCTCCTCCTCCTCCTCCTCCTCCTCCTCCTCCTCCTCCTCCTCCTCCTCCTCCTCCTCCTCCTCCTCCTCCTCCTCCTCCTCCTCCTCCTCCTCCTCCTCCTCCTCCTCCTCCTCCTCCTCCTCCTCCTCCTCCTCCTCCTCCTCCTCCTCCTCCTCCTCCTCCTCCTCCTCCTCCTCCTCCTCCTCCTCCTCCTCCTCCTCCTCCTCCTCCTCCTCCTCCTCCTCCTCCTCCTCCTCCTCCTCCTCCTCCTCCTCCTCCTCCTCCTCCTCCTCCTCCTCCTCCTCCTCCTCCTCCTCCTCCTCCTCCTCCTCCTCCTCCTCCTCCTCCTCCTCCTCCTCCTCCTCCTCCTCCTCCTCCTCCTCCTCCTCCTCCTCCTCCTCCTCCTCCTCCTCCTCCTCCTCCTCCTCCTCCTCCTCCTCCTCCTCCTCCTCCTCCTCCTCCTCCTCCTCCTCCTCCTCCTCCTCCTCCTCCTCCTCCTCCTCCTCCTCCTCCTCCTCCTCCTCCTCCTCCTCCTCCTCCTCCTCCTCCTCCTCCTCCTCCTCCTCCTCCTCCTCCTCCTCCTCCTCCTCCTCCTCCTCCTCCTCCTCCTCCTCCTCCTCCTCCTCCTCCTCCTCCTCCTCCTCCTCCTCCTCCTCCTCCTCCTCCTCCTCCTCCTCCTCCTCCTCCTCCTCCTCCTCCTCCTCCTCCTCCTCCTCCTCCTCCTCCTCCTCCTCCTCCTCCTCCTCCTCCTCCTCCTCCTCCTCCTCCTCCTCCTCCTCCTCCTCCTCCTCCTCCTCCTCCTCCTCCTCCTCCTCCTCCTCCTCCTCCTCCTCCTCCTCCTCCTCCTCCTCCTCCTCCTCCTCCTCCTCCTCCTCCTCCTCCTCCTCCTCCTCCTCCTCCTGCACCTCAGTTTTCCCCAGCAGCTGTAGTTCATCCAGATTTGTGTATGCCTCCATCTGCACCATACGTGAGATATACAGTAGAGGATTTTCTTGTCCAGCCTAGACGAGAAGGTTTGGAAATTCTGGACTCTAATAAACTGTCGGGTACCTATTGGTAAGTTATTAATTTTTATCATTTAATTTTAAATTTTAAATTTTAAATCATTTTTATTTTCTAACAAATTGGTTATATTTCCAGGTTTGGGGCCAACAATTGGCCAAGTGTTTCGGAGGCAATCAAGAGATATTACGACGGGGTCTAACCGAGAGCTTGAGCATGACTCCAGATCATGTTAAGATGACTTGGTTTAAATGTTTTGCGGTAGCTTTTTAATTATTAATTTTTATTTTTCTAATTAATTGTATATTTTAATTTTTTTTTAAAATAAATTTTGTTTCAGAAAAGGTATGTGCCTCTGGTCTTTAGGAATCACCGAGAGGGTGAAGAGGTAATTCGTTGCAAAAGAAAAGACCTTCTTTACAACACTGTCTTGGATTGGAAGGACAAGTGGGAGATATAGGGTTATGACGGAAAGCCCAATGAGGTCACGAAGGAGGTATGGGATGGCCTCATCGCCTATTGGAAGCTACCCACCTCAGTCCGTAAGGCCAAATCGTGCTCTTTCCAAAGAACGAAGGATAAAGATAGACATTTGCCGATGGTTCATAGGACCAGACAAAAACCTTATGCAGAGATCCGTCTAGAAACTCTAGTTGTAATATTAATTTTAACTCCTTTAAGCTTATATTTGGTGATGAATTTTAATTTTAATATTTAATTTTATTTATTCTTTCTGTTTGTAGCTCGAAAAGACGAGATTTTGTCTATCCTACATCTGAAAAACTCTTCAACAATGTGGCTGCTCGGATTGAAGAGCAGGAGACACAACTAACCCAACAGTCTCCCGATGGATTACCCATCAAATTGACAACAGAAGAGATCGACATGATCTGTTTCGTTTTGATATTTTTATATTTTAAATTCCTAATATTTCAATAATTTTCAATAATAGTATTATTATATAATCAATGGTGTAAAGTCCTCATAAATATTACATGGAGGTTACATCAAAATATTACGACAACAAAACTTTAGCAATTTTGTTACGACGAAACATCCGTCACAACCGACGGACGTTTAACAACATGTTTAACGTTAATTCGTCATAACATCCTATTATGATGAATTTACAACGAATTTAAAAAGAATACGGCTCTCATAATTAAAAAAATTGTTTTTTGTAGCTAGACTATGATGTTGCGTAATGCATATGCTCTTAAGTGTTTTATATATGTACTTATTATTACGAAGGGAAACCGAGGTACAAGTAGCAGGACAATTAAAAAGTAGTGGAGAAACGTCATGTCATTGATGTAACGATTGATGTGTGTCCAACGTAATGTTTTGTCTATCAACTTGATAGAGAATGAAAATATTGGTGTCCACATACTACGGCCATGGTTCATGTACAGTTACGTCTCATAAGTATTCGACGCGTTAAGTACTCAAGTATATGCAATTCAAGGTGCGTCTTAAAGGAAGAACGGTGAAGATGAATTGTGGTTTATTACACTTTAGAACTTATTTATGCATGAAAGGATAAACTCTAAGGTTGCAGACTTATGTTCGATAAGTATCAGAGGCTTGATCAAGGGATGGAAATGGGATTTGACAACTTAATGGTATATGCTCTTGGAGTCCTGCACGTGCACTATTGTCAGAACCACATTTATAAGATTAGAAGCAAGTAAAATTTTTTTGGCCCTATAAGCATTTATTTTAAACAAAAAAAAAATGATATACTGAAGTTGGATTTCGAAACCCTGCACCTTGGATATTCTATCAAAAAATGTTTTACCATCTAAGCTAATTGATTCTTAACCAAATTGGCCCCTAAATTATTTTTAACTAGACCGGCCCTCAAGCTAATGCTTGATCAGCCTCCATTGAGGCACGGCCCTGACTATTGTCACTGCTTTCTGACTTTCTGTTGTGCTCAGCTTTTGGAAAGAATATCCATCCTCTGAAGACCGTTGCTGACGGTTATAAGTGGATGAGGAAGAGATCATGCTGGGCTTGAGCTGACGTTGGGCCTGAACCCTGATGTAAGCCATTATGCCTTTTCCTTTTTGTTCTCTTGTTGAAGCTCAGTCGTTTTGACGTAGCTCACACGGCCCTGTTTTCTCAGTGGACCATTGAGATTACATCAAATCATAAAGTCACTGGATACTCGCCAGAGATCATGTGGGAATTGTGATCAACCTTTGAGCACCTATAGAAGAAAAACCAAGGAGGCATCTGATATCAAACCTATAGTCCCAATACCTTTGTAGTCTGTTGTTGATTGATACTCTTTGACTCTCCATAGCTGTATATACTCCTATTATCAATAATTACACATTTTCATACAAGACCACCAGTAGACATTCAATTTATCAGTTACTTAGGCCCGACTGGTTCAAACTCAGCGGTTGCGGGTGGTTGCGGTTTTTAACGGTTTTAAGAGATTTGTACGACTGGTAATGTGGTTATAAATTGGTGCGTTTGCAGGATACTTATGACTGGTTGACAGCGGTTAAATAATAAATTAATAATATTTATATTTTATATAATTATAAAAATGTCAAAAATCATATATTATAATTAATATGAAAATTGTATTAAGAAAATTATAGTCTTTTTTAAATTATAGAAATATTTTTATTTTAAAATTTTATAATATTAATTATTATATTTTAGTATTTTCATAATTCAAATTTAATTTTTTTGTTAAAAATTTTATTTTTGTTTTTATAGTCTTTTTAAAAACGGAAAAAAAATTGTCTTCCCGCAACCGCAAACGCTAGCTGGACCAACTTTTGAATTTTAGAGGTTTAAAATAATTTTAAACGATCTAGAGCGGTTGATCTAGACCAATTTGAGTGACTGTTGCAAAACGCCAACAACCAAAACAAGTCATGCCCTTATTCAACACGATCACATAAACTCTTACCTTAATTTCTTAGTTGGATTTTGAGATCCATCAGATAAATCAAACATAATGGATCTAAGGAAAACTTATATGATCAACAACTTAGCTTTCTTACAGAAAGAACGATCGGCTAAATGGGTATAACCGGCTATCAACAGAGCAAGAATATGGAAAGGTTGGAACATAATTATCAGTCAATCAGTTCAGCCCACGGTCAGATTAAATCCAACAGAACATATAGAAGTAAAACTGATGCGACCCCACCAATACCATGACCTAAATCCTTATTGAGTTAAACTCAAAGGCTGATCACTGACTGATATTATCTTCAACTCTCTTCAGGACTAACCTGCCCAACAAAGAGATCCATGGTCACATTAAGTTCAGGTCACAGAACCAAACCGCTTGGGTTACTTAACTCAAACTGAAGCTTGGACATACTCGGATGGATTTTCTCTCTCTCACTCACATATCATCAACAAGAGTCTAACCACAGCAACAGCTTGTCGATTAAAAGCGCATAGAAAAGAGAAGAGCTCCACCAAACTTAATACTCACTCTTCTCTAAATTTTTATGTCTGCTTTTTTATTGTCTTCTCCCTGATTTTCTATCTTGTTTCAGTGCCTTGCGAGGTTGTGCAACATCAGAGGAAGAAGGTAAGTATACTCATGAGATACTTCATTGAATAACCAAATCTGGACATCAATGTAAGCTCGCAGCCAGAAACATGGTGAGTAATATGCTCAAATTATCCTAGAATAACTTTCTCAAATAAGAAATCGATTGCTACACTTAGGGATCGAATCACAAGGGGCATGTATCACACAATTGACTATAGATTTATATATTAAGCTAGGAAAATAATATAAAGTAATAAATCGATTTATATAAGATGGGGGAAAACACTCGACTCAGAGAATTCAAACAGGTTATCAGAACTCAAATCTATACATGCTAAGGTTTTAGATAAGAACCGTCATAGAGTCGAATTCATAAGTAAGTAATTCATCTCTCGCATGAAATTACTCTCAGATGTATGATCTATTAAACGCCAACTCTCGTTGTGGCTAAGAAATGAGTATGCAATTGATTATTCCCCTTAAACCCCTATTCATCATTTAGACCCATAGTTTATATATATTCTTATAGATGTTCTACTAACCCTTATAAACAAGTTTACAATTTTGGAAAAAGTTTTCACAAACTCTTATAAATGATTTATAAGTTTTTATAAAATGCTTTAAGACTTCATAAATGACCTTTTGAAATTCTACAGATCTTTATAAATGATTTTATAATCTCTTATAAATAATTTTAAATATTCTTATAAGTGATTTAAATATGCTTCCAAGACTTCAACATTGTTTATGTTTCTCGAGCGCGAAACCAATTTTAAGATTTTTTAGCTAAGACCTAGATCCTTCCATAGGAATTTACATTTTATCGATTGTTCTATTCCGGTTTGGTTATCCAGACCACCTCAAGTTTGAGTACTAGAATGGCCGTTTGTTGTAAAAAAATAATCTTATAATTTTAATAATTTTAAATTATATATTCTTATAAATTGTTTATAAACCCTTAAAATAGTTTATAATTTAGACAAAGGTTTTTTACAAATTCTTATAAATGATTTATAACCTTTTAAAAAAAAATTTAAGACTTTGTAAGCGAATTACCTTTAGCAATTTTTACAAATCCTTATAAAAGATTTCAGAAAACCTTATAAATATTATATATTCTTATAACTGAATTATAAACCCGTAAAATAGTTTATATATATTCTTATAAATAATTTTTAAACCCTTATAAATGGTTTCTAAGTATTTATAGAAGATTTATATATAAATTTTCATAAATGATTCATAAACAGTTATAAATTACTTATAATCCCTTTATAGCCTTATATAAAACTAAGTTCAAGTTTGTTATACATATCTTTATAGACTTATTTTATAAAATCTTACAAATGAATTATACTTTAATAAGATATATAAAAGCCTTATAAAGTCTTTTGATAACCAATTATAAATAGATTTAGGAACCTAATAAATGGTTTTATAAACCCTTACATATGATCTATAAATTGTTTTATAAAATCTTATAAATGTCTTTATAGAAGATTTATAAACCCTTAATATAATTTATATATTTTCTTATAAAAACTTTTAAATTTCCTTATAAACTATTACAAATGATTTTTAAGATTTTAAAAACATTTATAAACCCATATATAATAAGACATTATAAAATATTTATAAATGGTTTATAAATATTTACAATGATTTATAATTATATATTGCTGATTTTTTTTTCTATTCCAGGATGGTATCCAATTGAGAAATTCTGGAGTCTATTTTTTTTTGGTTTGTTAGCTTCTATAATCGGTCGAAAACTTTAGCCATCTTACATGTTTTGAATCATCGTGATCAAGATTCTTACAGTCTTTTAAGAAAAAAAGATTCGTACAGTCACTTTAAAAAAAATTGTAACTTAAAAGTTTTAAAATCTTAACATATCGAGTAATGCAACATATGTGGCGACAACCTTCTACCTTAGTTTCTGGATTCTGTATTATTAAATAGGAACTATGGTTATGTTTTCTTCTGTTTTCACTTTATGATGCTATAAATCTCTATGAAAGTTCTTAATAAAAAAAGACTTTGAATGCTAGGAAAATTATGTGAAAAATATAGTACTCTCTCCAGTCTAAAAAAGGTACATCACAACTTCACAACCTTTAGAGCATGATTATTGCTAAGTCCTTGTGTAAAGTCTTTAATACACATATATGTATATATATATATATATATATTATATACATATATGTGTATTAAGAACTTTACCCAAGGACTTAGCAATAATCACGTTCTTATACCAGACGTGAAACGTGTGTTTGAAAAAAAAATTAGGACTAAAAATTAGTTTGACAAAAACTCTTTCTAAAGAATTTATTTTATTGTTATTTAAGAGCGAATAACATCAGTAAACGCCACTTGGTAAATGAATTCTAGAGTGTTAATTCTACATTTCTCGTGACGGCAATTCGACAGTTCTTAAGCAAATATAGTAACATTAATCATAAAGGAGAAGAAGAATAGAAGATTATAGATTACTAAGAGTAGAAATGAGGCGACCAAAGGATATATGAAAGAGACAGAGTTGGTTCTTAGCATGCTCCAGATTTGGGATATGGGGGATGTCTCCATCCCTCTCTCATCCCCACTTGTCTCCCATCTTTTCTGTCTAGCATTCAAATCAATTTCCAAAATTTTACTATTCCATGACTCAGACCAGAAAAGTATATCTTTTATCTTATAAATATTTATATAATGTAAATAATTATTTTGTCGGCATATGTAAAATTTAAGCAGATTCATTTTTACTTTACTTTGAAAATTTCGCAATATTTGTATATTATTTTAAAATTAAAACCGAAAATATATTTATACGAAAAGGGAAAGTGTGAACCCACAAACATGGCACAGAATCAAACATATATATCTTCGCTTTTAATTCTCAGCTAGCGGCGCCGCTCTCTCTTTTCTTGCTTTCAAAGCTCATCTTCCTTCTTCCCTATCCTCTCATTTTTATTTATATTTTAATTATATATACCGAAAGAGGAATACTTTTCCATTTTCTAATTTCTCCACACCACACTTGGATTACGAAAGGTCCTTTCCTCCTCCATATCTTTCCATTTTATACACAGCCCAAACCAACCTCTTCATCTTCTTCTTCCTCTTTTTTTATCATTTCCATAAAAATCCAAACAAAAACTGTAATAAACAAGTCATAAAAGAAAAGAAAAAAAAATGAAAGGTGAAGGTAACGAGATGTTCCCGAAGCTCCCTCAAAACCACTCACTCTCCTCTCACTTCAACCTCCCAGCAACCATCACCGTCGATGACTCCTCCATCGAAGTCGTCCGTCGCCCACGTGGCAGACCACCAGGTTCCAAAAACAAACCGAAACCACAAGTCTACGTCACACGCGACACCGAGCCTCCCATGAGTCCTTACATCCTCGAAGTACCTCCGGGAAACGACGTCGTCGAAGCCATCAACCGCTTCTGCCGCAGAAAATCCATCGGCGTTTGCGTTCTCAGCGGCTCTGGCTCCGTCGCCAACGTCACCATACGTCAGCCTTCTCCCGCAGCTCCAGGCTCAACTATAACCTTCCACGGAAAGTTCGACCTCCTCTCCGTCTCCGCCACTTTCCTCCCTCCCCCGCCTCGTACCTCCTTGTCGCCTCCCGTCGCAAACTTCTTCACCGTCTCTCTCGCCGGACCACAAGGACAGATCATCGGCGGGTTCGTCGCGGGTCCGCTAATCTCCGCTGGAACAGTTTACGTCATCGCCGCTAGCTTCAACAACCCGTCGTATCACCGGCTACCGGCGGAGGAAGAGCATAGGGGAAGAACAGGAGAAGGGGACGGCCAGTCTCCGCCGGTATCTGGAGGCGGTGGAGAGCAAGAACACGTGGCGGTTAGAGGAGAAGAGTCTTGTGGGGTGTCCATGTACAGTTGCCACATGGGTACCCATGGCTCTGATGTTATTTGGGCCCCAACCGCAAGGGCTCCACCGCCTTACTGACCAATCTATCACCAAGAGTCTCTCTGGCTTTCTGCTTTTGATATCGAAGAGTCATCTCCTTTTGCTTTGTATCTTCTCAGGCTTTTAATATCAGAATTTGACTCTGTACTCTCTCACTCGTAATTTTGTGTTGTGTTTTAGCTTAAATAGTTACAAGTTTACATTTAAATAATTTTTATAATATACTTCCAAACCCCGGTTTCTTCCACTATATGTGTCCGTTATGGATTTAATTATTTTACAGTGAACGTTGTCCAGAAGTTTTTGGCACTCCCAAAACTAACTCAAGATTTGAATTCCCGTGAAAAGAGATTTTTGAAATCTAAACCAAAAATAATATTTTGGATATTTAATCGATTGTAAAGGTCCGACAAAAAAATCGGTTGTAAAGGTAGTTTACAAGGATAAACTAACCCTTTATAACAAATAAAAATATTTGTAACCAATTTTAAGTTGATTTAAAAAATCACATAAAAATAAATTAAAATTATGTAATTCTGTAATTCAATGTATATTTAAATTTGATAAAGAAAAAGAGTTGGCTTCTACAAAAATGAATGAACATAAATGGTAATTACGATTTCCTATTGGTTATATTTTGGTAATATATGTGTAAATAATATTTATATATTTAAAATTCGATTTTGGAATCTTGACAATAAATTTTGAATCTCAAATTTCTCATATAAATATTAAGCATTTTTGTAACTGATGTATTAAACATTTAGTATGATGATTATATGTCTAATGAAAAATTTGTTGTTCTGTAGTTGCGTAATTTGATTTTATAGTTTGAAAGTAAGAGGGTTCATAAATCTGCAAAAAAATAAGTAATATCATGGTTTTTAATAATTATTTTGTAATATATGGTAAATTGAAGGTTGAAACCTTTTTTCAAAAGTTTCGTAAACTGTAAAGTATTATTAAACTTTTGAACTTGAGAGATGTATGGTAAATTTATATGTACGAAAACTTTATAATGGTAACTAGGATATGATTCGCGCCTAGCGCGGAATGAGATTAATACAAATAATATTCGACAGGGATGAATGGTTGTGTTATACGATCCACCTGAGTGGAGGATTACATAATAATTGACTAACAATTTTGAAATATCTTGACTAAGAAAATGTCATATCGAGACACTTGTTTTTCTTTCATAGTTACATAGATTTTGTCTCCATATACCAGAAAACACTCATAGTTTATTTTGTGGTATACAAAGAAATTTTAAGATCGAAATTACTCTTGAAGATGCCAAGGTGCTTATCTTGGAATCGACCAACTCTACTTCTATTGTCTCTCACACGACACCAGAATATTGGTTACCCTATTATCCATATTGACTTGAAAGACATCAGATTAGAAACAAAATCAAGACCAACCATTTGAAATTGTTAAATGAAGAAAACGTTTAGAGCTGAATGATTTGAAAGTCAATATTGACTTGAAAGACATCAGATTAGAAACAAAATCAAGACCAACCATTTGAAATTGTTAAATGAAGAAAACGTTTAGAGCTGAATGATTTCTACGATTGAGACCAAAGTTGTATTTACATAGTAAACCAACGAATATACAGTTGTCAAGAATGTAGAAAGTTGTATGATATAATTAGTCCTCAATCAGCTTATACCATATTTATTTAATCAGCTATTATCCATATTGATTTGAAAGACATCAGATTAGAAACAAAATCAAGACCAACCATTTGAAATTGTTAAATGAAGAAAACATTTAGAGCTGAATGATTTCTACGATTGAGACCAAAGTTGTATTTACATAGTAAACCAACGAATATACAGTTGTCAAGAATGTAGAAAGTTGTATGATATAATTAGTCCTCAATCAGCTTATACCATATTTATTTAATCTCTTACTGAAATACCAAAATACCAAATTAGAGCGATTGACAAAGTTTTATTTGAAAATTCGATTCATCATGCAATAATTACATATTTTTTTGAGGTTCGAAATTATCAAAGAGTGTGAATATGGCTCCACATAAATATAGAACCATGAGAATAAGAAACTAATAAGATTTCTTATAAGCGTGAATTCAAACCGATGAAATAAATCATAATGATATAATTGATAATTTTTACAGTATTTTAGGAAATAATAACATTCTCTCATCTTTTATAAAAAATACACCTATATACTTTCTTCACGTTAATACATTGTCTCTTCTGTTTGTCAATCTCTTTGGATTGCATACCAAATTTAGTCATTATTTCTATGGATATTGAATGGAAAAGACGTAGTAATCTATAGATTTGTTTTGATAATTTTTTATTTATTACATTTATATTACCAAAATAATCCCATGTATATATTATAAGCAAATAGTATAATAAAATGAATTAGTCAGATCATAAAATTCATATAACGACTGGATTTATATTGGGGGATGATAAACGTATAATAAGCATGCTCAGCCATAAATTTAACATTTTTTTTGCGTAAAGAACATTTTATATTGAAGATGTTCTTCTGTTTTATACAAACTTCTGAAACATAAAAATGAGAACTAATTCCAAAACATTACAATGCACTATGTCACGGGGAATAATGTGATTTTAAGATATATAGAACACTGTTTTGTATCGACCAAAATCAATTTACTAACAATGTTTGATTTTTGCTTCCATATATTAAACATCCATTACCAAGTAGAACAAAACACTACTCAAATATATAGGTTAGAAATTTATTTAATAATGAACATGTTCATCTCCTCCAGTATAATGGCATATTGTTGACAGGGAATATAAAATATACTAACCACACACTCTATTATATGATATATACTAAAAAAAGCATGCCCGTGAAGCAGGTCTTGATAAAAGTTGTCGAACGGAACATCACTTTTTTCCAATATTTTGAAACCCGATCCGGACACTGAACCAAACTACTTACCGGATCACTGGGTCATTGGGTCGATCGCGGGTGAACCGCAGGTTAATAAATAAATTATTTTATTATATAATAATATATTAGTTATGAAAATAAAAATATAGAAACTAAACTTCAATATTTTCTAAATGCTTTTATAACATAAAATCTGTAAATATACAAAACATCAAAAATAGTTTAGACTATTAAAATTTTTTTTAATAAGTTAAAAGTATTGACATCTAAAAAAAATTCAAGACATAAAATTCATAAATATTTAAATATCTGATGTGAATAATAAATTAAACTTCAAATCCAAAATAAACCAAAAGCAAAACATCGTTGTAATAAATTGTCAATAACAAAAAGATGAAAGAAAAATAGAGTCGGTAGATGTCTGAAGAGGAAGAGGAAAACGACAATTACTGAAAAAAAAATCTAACTTTTTAATTAAAACTTTTGAATATAAAACAGAAGATAAAAAGATACTTAAAACTAAAAAAAGAAGAAGTTAAAGTGTATTTATTGGTTCAACCAGTGGTTCAACCGGTATCGGGTTTTGGGTTTTTCTGAGTTTTTGCGGATTTTTAAATTTTGGATTTTTAACAAAACTCAAACCGGATTTATCTTGGATCACCGGGTTTACCGGTTCAACCGCGGGTCCAGATCGGGTTTCAAAACAGTTCTTTTTTCACAAAGCTAAACATTGCTGGGAAAATATTTATTTGTTTGATATATTGATATTCATTTCCGTCTTTGACTAAGTTACGTTTATATTGGTGCAAAAATCATTAGCTTAGTACCAAAAAAAAAAGAAAAATCATTAGCTTGTGCTATTGCTCTCATGTTCCAAATTTTATTTTTGTAGGTATTCCGACGTTTATCAATAAACATGGCTGGTATAACTTACACCATATACACAAAGTTTAAAAATAGATCTGAGCAAAAATAGCTTATATATGGAATCAAAGTCTTTACCTTCCATTTTAACTAGGGGTGGCATTTGGTACCACCCGCCCCGCCAAAGCCCGCCCCGCAGCGGTCTACATCTCCGGCGGTTCTCTGCGGTCGTGGCCCGCCAATGCTTGCGGTCGTGAATACTCTGACCAAACCCGCCCCGCAACTACAACGGGCTGTTCCAGTACGCCCGCGGGTCTTCTCTTATTGCGGTTAATGCGGATGCCCGCGGGTTTTATAGTTCCTTGACCTTCAAACACAAAAGAAACAGATCAAATATGATTGTTAAGACTTAAGAACAACTCTAATGAATCCACATATTGATCAAGTCTAGTAATACAATTGTAAGACATAAGAGAAATTGAGTTTACTTGTTGTCATTAACAAAAAAGTTAACTCGACAAAAGAGTTGACATTAACGAGAAACTGATGATTGGTGCACTCAATGTGTATAGAAGATTAGAAGGTGCATGAGTATAATAGATATTAGAGGTTCTATTCATATAATCCAGAAACATGACCAATAAATGGAAAAACTCTGTCGACATTGTGATGCTCTTTTCTTTATGATATGCATGTTTATGCATGTTTTCTTTCCATCAAGTAAACTCAACTTGTTTAAATGTTGACTCGACAAAAGAGACGACAACAAGAGAATATGCATGTTTTATACTGATTATGCACCAACAATCACACGAGCATAATCAAATAGCTTGCCAATATAACTCATGTTTCAATGCGACATTGAGCACTCATGCGACGTGAAGGAAACTCATATTCTCATGTAACCAAATAGCAGAAGTTAAATATAACTCATGTTTCAATGAGCACTCATAAGAAATTTTTTGTAAGTCTTAACCAAAGTCAAATTAAAGAAAGCACCAAATCCAAACAATGAATCCCAAAGGTAAATAAAAACCAAATCCAAACAAGCATTCTAAATATAGATAAAAGCAAAACAGCAAATCTCAATAAAAATCAAACTTCTTCTTCTTTATCTTTATCTTTATCTTGGAGTTTCTTATCTTCCTCATGGATTTCATCTTCATAAAATATCATAGTTGAAGTTAGTAAAGATCAATAGTCAAGAAACTAAAAATTATATGATAATGTGAATATTTTACCCTGCGGATAAGATTCATATCCCTTAAGCCAGTTCCTGGTGCATATCAGAGCCTGCACATTCTCAGGGAGTAGTCTGCTTCTGTATTTATTAAGGACTCGCGATCCAATGCTAAAAGAAGATTCCGAAGCCACAGTTGTAATGGGAACACTGAGTAAATCACAAGCCATTGCTGACAAATCACCAAATCTGTGAGAATTATCTTTCCACCATTGGAGAATGTCCATGCTTGCGAAATTATTAAACTCCAAAAGTGGTTCATCAAGATAAGCTTCTAGATGTGTTTTTCCACTCACAATGCCAGTAACTTTGCGAAACGCAAAGAAATCCTATGAAAGTTAAAAATATAAATTAAAAAACAATAAAAAAAAAACAGATTGTTAAAAGAAATCGAGAAACACTAACATTGTAGTTCCCAAACATTCCCATTGATCCCTCAGCACAAATGTCTTGTGGAGCTGTCTCACGTGGCTCTGTAGAAGGTGAGTCAGTCTTGGATTTTTTGTCGTAAGACGCAAACAGAGTAGTAAGCTTCTCACGCAAGTTTTTCAACTTTTCATCACGTGTACTCATGTCAAGTTTGCCTAAACAACATTCCACAATAGACAACTTAAAACGTGGGTCAAAGACAACCGCCATGGCGAAAAGAGAACTGACTTCCTCCCAATATTTATCAAACTTCTCTTTCATTGGTGGCACCATCTCTCTGACAATCTCATCAGCACTTTCTTCATTGATTCTAAGCCAGTCGTGGATTAACCAAACCTGATAGAAATACAAGTTCGAAGTCGGGTAATTAGAACCAGAAATGAAACAGCGAGATAAAAAAAATAATTATATCAAACCTGATAGAAATACAAGTTCGAAGTCGGGTAATTAGAACCAGACATCAAAGTTGTAATCACAGCAAAAGGACTCAAAAAGCGGCTGACATTCTCAGCTCTTGTCCATTCCTCACATGTGGGCGCCATTGTATAACCTTTCCTATCAAATGTCTCTAACTTAACAAACGCTTTACGGAACTTGACGGCTCTTTGAAGCATATAGAAAGTTGAATTCCATCTTGTACTCACATCCAGTATCAGACCCGCCTTCTTGTCCTTTATACCAGCAGCAACCACACATCTTTCAAACAATTCTTCACGCGCTTCCGATGCTAATACATACTTAATACTCTCTCTTATTTTGTGCAAAGAACCTCTAATAATCTTCAAACCATCTTGCACTATGAGATTAAGAATGTGAGCTGCACATCTGACATGAAAAAACTCTCCACCACACAACAAATCATTGCTCAACATCAGTTGCGATTTCACAATATCTTGCATTGAGTCATTGCTAGTAGCATTATCTAATGTGATAGAGAACACCTTTTTCTCTAAACCCCACTCGTTCAGTGTATCCAGGAGCTGCATCGCAACATTCATACCAGTATGTGGTGGCGATAAAGCACAAAACGTCAGGATCTTGCTGTTCAACTTCCAATTTCGATCAATGTAGTGAGCTGTCACACACATATAACCCTCACGTGTCAGGGACGTCCACAAATCAGACGTGAAGGAAACTCTTCCAGGTAGACTCGCCAATTCCCTCTTCAATGTATCTCTCTCGCTTTCATACAACCGGAACACATCTTTTTTCGCCGTATTTCGACAAATGGTTTTGACATCAGCATTCAAGTAACTCCAAGTTTCTCTCACTTTTTCATATTCCACATATGAATATGGGAGATCATGCTGGACTATGGTCTTAGCTACCATCTGCCTAAACACGAGATGATCGTATTTGCGAGGCACCAATTTGCCGTCAGCAGTGACATTCATCTTCCCATTCAACCTTGCATACATTTTGCATATACCAAGATGTCTTTTCAACGAGGTAGTTCCATGCCCATGAGAGCTCCAAGCATACTCATTCTTGCAGTGATTGCATTTAGCTTTCTCCTCGCCATTGGGCTTGCTAATCACAGTAAAATCATTCCAAACAGGTGACCTTTGCCTACTCTTCACATCATCATTGTTATCGTCCTCATCACCCAACTCTTGAGGCTGCAGCGAATCTGCCTCGGAAACCTTCTTCTTTCCATTTTTTGGAGGCGGCTTGGAACACCTCCTCCCTCCACGAATTACAGCAGCAACGGGTTTAGCTTTCCCTCGACTCCCCTTTGAAACACTCCCTGATTCAAACTGATTGGGAGGAGGAGTAGTCTCGACATCACTATCATCTTCATCAGTGGGTCGAGATGAATCATCACCATCTACTTCTGTAAGCCTTCGTTTCTTCTTTCCATCAGAACAAACAACCCTAGGACAAGTATCACCAGCAGCCTCAAGAAGTCCTAACAGCTGTTGAGTCTCAAGATCAACTGTATCCAATGGCTTGAAGTTAGGATCCATCGTCTCTACACTCTTGCTCTCTCTAGTTTTTTTTTTGTTTTTTTGGCTAATGAGGCGTGTCACACGAGTCACGTCTAAGTTAGGGTTTTCAATTTTGAAAATATTTTTACTAATATTTTTAAAAATATTTATCAATAATTTTCAGCAACAAACGACTAAGTTACTAAGGCCTATTTTAGTTTTTTACTAACACAGAACAAGCAAGCTAAAACAACTTAAAGCAGAACACGCTATCAAACAATCAAACTTCTCTTTCATCAAACAATCAGAACAAAACCAAACAGATGTATCTACTGATTCCACAACACCACATGATGTATCTACTGATTCCACAAGCTACAAAGTCAAATGGCAGAAGACTCACCTTATTGATTTAGCAGAAGTATTGTAACGTCATGACCACATGATGTATCTACTGATTCCAGAAGCTCATCATGTACTCTCACTCTCTTAGAAGCTCTTTCAATCCACCAACCTGTAACAATTCAACAAAAGGCTTCAGCTGCTAGTAACATCATAACATGAATATAATCTTTATTTATCAAATTTTTAAAACTAAGCAGAACAAGCAAGCATTGCTAACTTACAAAAGAGACTTACTAAACATTCAGATAATTTACAACCATCACGTCTCAAAGATATCAGTTCATACAAGGATACTAATGTGAGACAGAAACAAGCAACTAAAAAATCAGATAATTTTCAACTAACTTACTAAACAAAACAACCATCACGTCTCAAAGATATCAGTTCATACAGTTTCAAGTTTCAACCATATTACTGAAGACAGAACAATCAACTAAACATATCAGATAATTTACAACTAGCTTACGTTACTAACAAGTTAACAACTAACTTAGTAGACACAACAACCAATACGTCTCAAACAAATCAGTTCGTAAAAACTCCATTAGCATACTAATGGAGACAGAACAAGCAACTAAACATGACACATATCAGACACTTAAGTAGTCAACTCAAACGAAGCAAATAAACTAAGGGTTAAGAGAAGCTCCTGTGGTAGAACAAAGACGCAGTGAAGCTCCTGTGGTGGCTCGCCGAAGGAGAGAAGGTCCTGGTGGTGGCTCGATGAAGGAGACAAGCTCTGCTGGTGTCTCTACGAAGGTGAGAAGCTCCGGTTTGTGAAACAAAGACGCAGTGAAGCTCCTGTGGTGGCTCGCCGAAGGAGAGAAGGTCCTGGTGGTGGCTCGACGAAGGAGACAAGCTCTGGTGGTGGCTCGACGAAGGTGAGAAGGTCCTGGTGGTGGCTCGACGAAGGTGAGAACCTCTGCTGGTGTCTCTACGAAGGTGAGAAGCTCCGGTTTGTGAAACAAAGACGCAGTGAAGCTCCTGTGGTGGCTCGCTGAAGGAGAGAAGGTCCTGGTGGTGGCTCGACGAAGGAGACAAGCTCTGGTGGTGGCTCGACGAAGGTGAGAAGGTCCTGGTGGTGGCTCGACGAAGGTGAGAACCTCTGGTGGTGGCTCCACGAAGGTGAGAAGCTCTGGTGGTTTGTCGACGAAGGTGACAAGCTGATGTGGTAGATCGAGGAAGAGGTGACGGAGAGAAGCTACGGTGGTGGCTCGACAACGGAGGAAGCTCCAGTGGTGGCTCGACAACGGAGAGAAGCTCTGCTGGTGGCTCGACGAAGGTGAGAAGCTCCGGTTTGTGAAGCAAAGACGAAGTGAAGCTCCTGTGGTTGCTCGACGAAGGAGAGAAACTCCAGTGGTGGGCTTGTTGAACTCGACGAAGAGAGAAGCTCCGACTGGACGAGAAACGGCTTGTTGAGGTCGCCATTTTCAACGCTTTCGTCGGTGGAGTGTGTCGGTGAGAAATGATGACCACGCGGGCATCGAGAACTCCGCAAGACCGCAAAAGACTTACCCGCTATGGCCCATACCCGAAACAGACCAAGCCCGCGACACCCGCTATTTTACGGGCCTGATTTTTGCGGCCCAAACCCGCCCCGCAATGGTACTAAACGGGCTATACCCGCGGGCCGCGGTCCAAATGCCACCCCTAATTTTAACTTAATGATATAAAATACATTACAATTCACATAATAAGTACCAATGGCAAACTTTGTAATTAATCTAGTGAATGAAGAGTAGTAATATTTCATGGTTGAGAATGCTTGAGAAGACTACACATCGTCAAAATGACATACATGTAACTATTTTACACTTTTAAGGTTACTCTTACCAATTGCTCCTCTTTTAATAAGAAAGGGATTACCATTTGTCCATGTGGACACCCCAACGTCCGACCTATCATATCGATGTTTCATGGATTGATAATGGTATGGCCAGTGACTAAAATGGTTCTACAAAGATCAAATAAAAATTGAACGATTTCGATTATAAGAATGTCAGCCAATCCCATAGATTGGCCGACTTTTAACTCTGAGCTAGTCTCTTTTTGGCTTCTACAAAATGGTTTTTCGGTTTTCAGCATTTCTAATATTATAGAGATAGAAATTCGCATGCAGATTATTTTGTCAAAAAGACGAGAAGTAATGGGTTTTTTTTTCACATAAATCAGATCTAACCGGATAGAGTGTTTCTTTGAAAAGACTCAAGACCGACTACCACTTGATCTTAGAGCGTGGACGCCGACAAAAAAAACTTCTTAAAGGTATTTCAAAACAGAAAATTATTTATGTAGTAATGAATTTTACTTTCAGTTTGAAGATAACTAAAATTAAAGCGAAAACATAATTTTACTTAAACTATATGTATAAAAGTCTACTTGAGTGAACTTTTTCAAAATGTGTGTTTACATCAAAATTTTATATCCTATTTAATAATGTTTATCTTTTATATACATAAAATTTAAATATTGGTTATTTCTTCTAAATTTCTATAACAAAACTGAATTATTTATTTTCTAATTTCTTCTGATCTCTTTAAAATCGAACGCGTCAAAATTTATATTCATTTTCTATCTCACTTTTCATATTTTTTTACAATTTTATTTTGTTTTGGACAATTTGGTTCATTTTATACTTCCATTCTAAAAATTATATGTACGGATTTTATATATGTATTTTATACGTTAATTTCGAAAAAAACTATAGAATCAACTTCTATAATATTTATTATTGTTTATGTTTAAAACTTTATAATCATATTTTTTTAAAGAAATTTCAAAGAATAATTTAAAAAATTTAAATATATAGATTTTAAAAGTTAAAGATGAATTATTAAATTTTATTAGCATATTGTTTTTGAACGGTCTTCTAAATTATAAAACGTGTAAAATCTTCTTGAACAAATTTCAAGTGAAATTTGAAATTTTCTATAAAAATAATAAAATTCATATTATTTTTTGTGTTTATGTGTTAAATACGATAAAATTACAATTTAATCTAAAAATGTTTTTTATAATTATTTTATTTCAACAATTGTTTATTCATAGTTTCACCTTTTCTCTAATAAATATATTTATTATTTTCGCTATAAACCTTTTTCAATTATTTAAATAGAGATTTCTTAAGATAGTTTTATTTATTTTATTCCACAATAAAATATTTGAGGAGCAAAATGATAAAAAAAATATTGGAGGATAGACATACATTTATAATCTTATAATTAGCTAATCTAAACTCAATTTTAAGAGTTAAGAAGTGGATTTTGGAATGAAATTTAATTTTTAAAAAATATATTTTTATATATATATAAAATTTTAAAATATATTTTTTAAAAAATCGAAAGGCATTTTCGAATTGAATATGAAAATTTAGAAAATATAATTCAAAAAATTAGAAAGTTTCTTTATTAAAACTGGAATTTGAAAAGTATAACTCGAAACTGCAAAAGTAAATGATACATGAATTTTTTTGTCTTTTTAATGAAACATCTTTTGGTCATTTATTTAGTTTTTTTTTTGTGACAAAACTCTAAAAAGTTTATTATTTGAGAAGATTGCCTTAGTTTATATTGCAAACTATTTATATAATCCTAGAAAAATTATGGGAAAATGTTTTCATTATATTTTAAAATTGTTTGCAGTTAAATTATTTTTTTCACACAGTTCCATGAATAAGTAACATTACTCTTATCGACATGTTTTAGATTTTTGATAGTGAAATTGTTTGGGATTTTTCCAAAAAAGATAGTAATTTTTTTTTTAGTTTAGTTTTATTTGTCTTCCTTTAGTTATGTCCTAACAATTAAAAGAACAGTTATTTGTTATTGTGTTAAATTTCATATTGACTGTTGACAAAAAAAAAAGCAAGCTGACTTTTAGTCGCCAATTGTTTTGGAAAACCAGAATCTGTATTTGAAAGCATTGAACAAAAAGGGATGGATAGTAGATTGTTACTGACGTGGGGGATAGACACAGACAGGACATGACATATTCATATGGAAATTCCAAGAGAGTGCTTGCTTATAAATGAAAAGATAAGATGTCGACGAAAAAAAAAGATAAGATTAACGGAAGATTTTATTTTATATAAAAAGTTTTGTAAAAAGACGAGAAAGAAAAAATGGGAAGGATGGGTCCAATCACGCGTCCATAAACCAGGTTTTGTCTAGGAATCCCAAAAACCAAATATCAAGGTAAGTTGTGGTAATGCTTGTTGTTTTATTGCAAAGAAAGTATGAGATCCTATGATGTTGAAAGATAGTTATGATCACGGTTATATTTATTGGTTAGTGTTGGTAGCGTGATTAGGTGGTTAGAGCATTACGAACCCAAAACTTTATTTTAAGAGAAGCAAAACCTCAAAATGAATATTTGAGGGTTGATTACTCTAATTATGAAATTTTAAAAAAAAATTCAAAATTTTATTTATTTTATATTATAGTCCTTAACTTTAATAAAAGTTATAAATAATAATAAAACTTCAGATATACATATAAAACTTACTTTCAAATATTATACAACACACAGTATAACATTATTATATAATAAAAATGATACAATTACATATATAATAAAACAACACACATACACAAAAATTTTAGAAAATTACATATAAAATACCAAATTACTCAATCATTATTTCCATAATACACACAAGTTTTAATTACATATAACTTTTTTGAAAATTACTCATACATACACACAAGTTTGAATTAATGAATTTTTCTATTTGTGTGAATTTTATTTTGATGTTATGTAATATATTCTATTTTATTTTATTTTCTAAATAAAGTTAATAGATCTATTTGTAAAAAAAAACAATTGTAAAGATTAAAAAGAAAATGAATAGTAATGTTGAGGTTTTAAATAGTGAAACCTCAAATTTGAGGTGTCACTATTCAAAACCTCAAAATTTGAGGATTTGAGGTTGGGTTGGAGATGCTCTTAGTTAAATCAAAGAACATGATATTCTTAGTATTGTAAATTTAAACTAGAGAATACTACCATATTTGGATATTGTTGTGATGGTTATGATTGATTATAACGGTCTTGATTTACATTGATGGTCATGATTGATTTTTGTGATTGATATGCATGATTACTTGTGGTCATTAGGCCTTGAACATATGAATGATTATGATATGCCCAAGTATTATCATTTGATGTTAGATAATACAATTGCTATTCATTTTGAGGTGGTGTGTCGAAAGTGTTGTTGTGGTCATTGGGAAACCCATCGGTATGAAAGTACGAAGGGACAAGATTGCAGCCTAGGGCCGTGCCACAGATGACGATGCACGATCCGGGCATGCTGGTTCTTTGAGGCAGCCTGATATGTGTAGACCATCGGTCAATTAGCCTTTGTGGCTATGATCTTTTTGGGTGTGTTGGGGTAAATGGGATGGACAATGTCAAATGAAAGAAAATTCCTCGACGTGAAAGTGGTGGAAGTTATGAGAGTAAAGTAAATGCATATAATATATCTGAGTATGCATTAGTATCATGATCATTTCATATGTTGATTATGAGCAAATTAGTTGCTCACAACTCTGATTATTTTTGCAGGTAACCATTAGGTCTCCCTCGGACTGGCGGAGCTTAGGCTATGTTGATATAGAGTTGTTCCTGATTTTCAAATGCAAGTAGATGTTTAGTATGTATCTAAATGTTTTGAGCGTTGAGCTCCCAATTGGACCTATATGTATCTTTCGGCTACATGTGAAAACTAATATTATATGAATAAGTCGATTTTATAAAATTCTTGGGTTTCATATGATACTTGGTTTTTTTCCAAGACAAACTAACTATTGAATGTATCTCGGGTTAAAAAGAATTGAACAAATAGGTTGATAGATGAATATATTGAATTGGATAATGAATGTTAAGCATGTGTGTATTGAATGCAAGATGAATTGTGTGTGACACCGAAAACATGTGGCGTATGAAGCTACTAAGAATGTGTTAAGTGATAAGAATAAACAATAAATATGACAATTATGTGTGACACTGAGAACCAGTGGCCTCTAGAAAGAGAAAGGTGAATGAAAAGGCGGCACCAGATAAAATCGAGTCATGCTGAGTATAGGTAGGAAATGGCTATAAGTACTGCATGGTGGACATGGCCAGAGAATTAGAGCCAACGAGAACCACAAGCGGATAGTCATGTAGGAACTATGGACATGGTTTGGGAGTCCTGCAGTAATGTCATGATGAGGGTGATTCGCTGTGTGGTAGTGACTGCATTCATCACATTGCTTTCTGTTTATGTTGTCATTATTTGAATGTCTATGGTTAATCAATTATCGTTTTGTATTGAGCTGTATAGAGGTTTATGTGAGAAAACTGGTTTATAGCTGTTTCTATAAATAACTTATTTATTCATTGTCCTTTTTCCATTTTCTTTGTGTGCATGATTATAAGTAAAACAGATGGATATAGTAGGGTTGGTATCCCTCTATATATTAAAAGAGAAGTACATTTGACACGTGGCACTCACAGAGCTCTTCTCAGCCGGAATAACGTGATTCTATTGGTTGATTTTTTAGAAATTCATTTTTGATTTATTTTTCTCATCGAAACAACTATAATGGAAAGAACTATAAATACTTACCTTATACTGTATTCTCCGTCCACAACATATCTTTTTCCGATAAATTATGTTTTGAATGCATTGAATACTCAGTAAAAAAATCTAAACGAATGGAAACAGTAAATGGTCGAGAAATTTTTTTTATATTATTATAAAAGGTTCTCACAAAAGTTTCAAAGATCATCCACACTGCTATATTATTAGTACAATCATAGCGATCATAGTTTTCGTCATTAGAATATCAATCTTATTTTCTAACCGGTTAAATGTATAAGAAAATTATGTCAACCTAATTAATTCGGTTCATACCATTATCATAAATTATTTTCACCCGATTGTATAAACTCAATCAAATTAAATATTACTTGCGCGAGGATATTTTGTAATAAATGTCTTACTTGCGCAAGAGTATTAAATAATACGTGTATATATAACTTTTTCTTTCTTAAAATCCGGTAAATAATATTGACTTTCCTAACTTATGTTTATAACTTGCGCAAGTAGAAATCATATTATATGCATTAACTTTGCGGCCAATAGGGGAAATTGTTTCAAAGATCATCCACACTGCTATATTATTAGTACAATCATAGCGATCATAGTTTTCGTCATTAGAATATCAATCTTATTTTCTAACCGGTTAAATGTATAAGAAAATTATGTCAACCAAATTAATTCGGTTCATACCATTATCATAAATTATTTTCACCCGATTGTATAAACTCAATCAAATTAAATATTACTTGCGCGAGGATATTTTGTGATAAATGTCTTACTTGCGCAAGAGTATTAAATAATACGTGTATATATAACTTTTTCTTTCTTAAAATCCGGTAAATAATATTGACTTTCCTTACTTATGTTTATAACTTGCGCAAGTAGAAATCATATTATATGCATTAACTTTGCGGCCAATAGGGGAAATTGTTTTCCAATAAAAATCTAATATCCTTCCCTAAAAGGTAACGTAATTTATTATACGAATATCTCATTGGAACCCTTACTAACCTATATGATTCATTTCATATAAATAGAGGTCAAGTAAAAAGGATTAAAACACACACATTCTTATATTCTTCTCCTACAATGGCAATGGTACGAGGGTCCAAAAATATTGTTTGTCCAATTAGAGATTTGAAGCCCCGTAAAGATACGTCCCGTATTGAAGTTAGGATTATTCGGTTGTGGAAAAACTACAACAAGGAATCAGGCAACACCATTGAAATGGTGTTTGTTGATATAGAAGTAAATTGTTCTCACACAAATTTCTGAGTCTTGGATTCTTACACTTTTTTGTCACTATAAGTATATTATGTTAAATAGATAATATAACATTTCTGTTTCAATGTTTTGATTTCAGGGTACAAGAATTCATGCTTCTGTTGGTGAACAGCTCATCAAGAAATATGGTGATAAGTTACATGAGGGAGATGCAATTGTCGTTCAGCTCTTCAAGGTCTTCGATGCCATTGGTGAATATCGTACAACCTCCCATCCGTACAAAATTGGCTTCTATCCAACTACTGTAATTGGAAAAGCTGCTGAGTTTCCCACCGAAGTTCCTGAAAAGTATTTTGCTGATTTTACCGATATCATGGAGGGAAATATCGATAGCAGCTGTTTGGTTGGTGAGAACTGATTTCTTGATTGCAGTTATTCTTTAAGATTTGTTAAAGAATGTTCCTCAGTATATTTGTTGCGTTATGTAGATGTCATTGGCCAAATCGTTAACTTTGGGTCTTTGGAAAACAAAACGATAAAAGGAAAAGATAACATGAGGCTTTTGATAGAGTTACGAGATCCAAAGTAAGGTTTTGGCCTATTTATTTAATGATTTTCTATATAAATACAGTAAATATGTTATCATATGTTTTTTAACTACCCGATTGATTAAACAGTAATGTGAAGATGATGTGTACTCTGTGGGGTGGTTATGCTAAACAAGTTCATGAGTACAGTATTGCGAACATGTCCACAATGATTATTTGTGTGATCAGGTTCTGTTCTGTTAAGGAGTGGAAAGGTATTTGATCAGACAATGATAAATCATTCATTTTCCGATAAATGTTAGCTAATAATACAGTTATTGTAGGTACGTACTCTATATCAAGCGGTTTTAATTCGACTCATATTTTGCTCAACCCAACCCTTCAACTGATTGAAGAGTTCAAAGCTTGGTATGTGTCCCTCACATTATGACTCTATGTTAGATCGTTTACATATACGTCAATCACCCTGTATACTTATATTGTATTTGTTTTATAACTGTATAGTTATATTGCATTTTTATTCTGTTTTAATTCATTTCTGCAGTCTACCTGATGATTCACTTGCTATTACAAACAACGATAGTAGCCAGTGGTCTGTTGGTTCTGCTACATCTGTTCGTGCAAGATTTTTTGTTCTTAATGAGAGGCTAAGCATAAGTGAGATTATTGAAAGTACTCTGGTAACACCCTAATTATTAATTCTTATAATATTTTATATTTAATATTTATATCCCAGAATTTTCATTAAGAAACAAACACATTGTTGTTGGAAGTATAGGTAGGGAGTTTTGTCACCCTCGCTATTATTGATAGTATAGATCATGAACATGGTTGGCAATACCTAAGTTGCAAGTACCACAATAAAAAAGTAATGCCTACAACCGAGGTGGATGCTGATGACCGTCCCTTGTTCTTTTGCAATACATGTGATAAGGAACACATTGACGTCATTCCCAGGTAGTATATTTGTACGTAGAACAATATTTTGATTAGTATTGCAGAAGACATATTTATAACGTAATTATAAAATCGTGTTTCCAGGTTCAAATTAATTGTCCATGTTAAAGACGAATCAGGTGAGGCAAACTTTCTTTTGTTTGATGCGAATGCTCAGGCCATTGTTCGACGTTCTGCTGCTGAACTCTATAATGAGGTATCATCAGAATATTTATTATTTTATACGCTCCCTATTTTTTACAATTACAATAACCAAAACCTTTGTTGTTATAGTATGAAGATGAAGAATTACTGCCGGAAGCTGTTAGTGATCTCTTTGGCAAGAGAATCCTTTTCGAGATTTCAGTGGATGCTGATAACATCAAAGGAAAGAGTTCTCTTTATGTTGTTCGTACTGCTACTGCTGACCGTGAAATGATTGACGAATTCGCATCATTGCCTGCTAAACCGGTATTGGTTATTGTAACTTTAGTCTATTATTATTTGGTTTATTGTTCATTTGCATAATTTTTAATGCGACCTTTCTTTTTGCAGGTCCTAATGTTGCAGTCGTCAGATGATATTTCCTCTGGTTCAGGTGGCATTTCTTGCACTCCTCTGTCTAAAAGAAAAAGCAATGACGGTGAAGAGAGTAGCCCTGAGGATCAACACTCCGTCAAGAAGCAAATTGTTCAAAAGAAAGTCAAGGGCGAGTAATTTGTCGGAACTGGCTTGTTCCTGATTTATTTTTAAGATGTTTTATTTATAAAGTATTTCAAATATCTGCAAATGAATATTGACAGTTTGTTTTTTATTTATTTTTTTAATTTAATGACCTTATGGTTTATGAGTCAAGAGCTTTTTTGTCACTATATGCGTTGAGACGATATTATGACCGGTATAGCTTAAACTAATCCTTCTAATTATAAAGTTTGACGTGCAATTAATGAGAGGCTATTAATCCGACACACTATATTAATAATCGAATCCTCTTGAGACGGATTAATGTGAAACTTTGATCAAATACGTCGGATAAATGTTGAATGATACTTACATAAGAGTATAATCCTTTACACTATTTTCTTATATGGATAATTCAAAAACTAATCTGGGCTAGAAAAGATAAAGGGTCATTATAAAAGAGAAATGGTCTTAGAAAATGGGCTTAAAATAAGGTCCAGTATATGAAAAGACACGACTCTTCGAGACGTTCCTCGGCTATATAAACTGTCTAATGATGAATATCTTAAGACTCATCTATCATCTCTCTCCCTCCAGAATTCTACTCTCTCCTAACATTCCGCAAGTAAGTTTTCTTGATCTTCACTTTTCGATCAATGATATCTAGATTCATAGTTAGAAATTATAGGTAGTGGAGAACAAAATAGCGATGTTTAGGGTTTCTACATTCTGAACTGTTTGATATTGGTATAATAAATTTTGTTGCTAGGGTTATAATTTATCGATTCCGGAAATTCCAGTTTATAAATCGAGTTTATGTATTACAGTTTTTGAGATTTTCCTTCTCATACATGTAAATTAGAAATGTTTTTTTTTTTTATTAAATGGTTATTTTTCTAAAAGCCTTTTCAGATTTGGAATTAAATTTTATTATGTAAGTATTATTTCAGTCGCTTTTGTTATGTAAATATTCATTTTTGGTTCTGAATAATTACGTCTTAAGTGTTTAACCATGAACGTATATCACTATTGATGCAGACCAAGATCAGGAAATGGCATCCAACAACGACCTCAAACTCAAAGCTCCCTGCTTCGAAGAATACGGTTCTAACCTAAAGGAGGCATTCAACAGGGGGAAGTACCAGACGATAGAGCACTACCGAGCAAAGCTCTTTATGTACAAGCAACAAAATGATGCCATCGTCGAGAAACATCAGCTAGAACTTGAAGTGGCCAGGATTGAAGGTAAGTTGGAACTCATCGAAGAACTTTTCAATGAGACTGTCTTCAGCGAGGAGAAACAGAAGGTGGAGTCCGAACTCAGGCTAGCAATGGCGAAGGTGGCTGACCTGAAGGTTCCAACCATCGATTGGTTCAAGTTGAATGAGCCACAAATGTATGATTAGGCTCTTCGGTTTCCCAATCTCTACAACTTTAAAACTTTTATGGTATTTTATTCTTAATGTTTTTTTTTTTATTTCGGATGAACAATGCTGGTTTTTCAAACCAGTTTTTTTTTCTGTTGGTCGGATGTTAAAATAAACTACTTTTGTTTAATATTTAGAGTAACATTTTCTATTAGCGTACCTAATATTTCTATTATTCTACATGGTTTGGTTAGACTTTCGTAGGAATTATATATGCAATGCTGAATTGGAAAATGTAATATTAATCATAACTTTAGTCTACGAAATAGGATTTTGCATGTAGTGATAGAGATAGTCAATGTCAGTATTAGTAAAATCTCATTCTCCAAGGTAATAATGTCATTTTGAACAAATTTATTTTCAAATTAGGAAATTGGTAGTTGATGTGATAATCAACTTAACCATATCCGTCCAAGTATCGAATATTCAGATCTTACGATTTCAGTTGAAGGAAATATAATATATTTCATTAAATAATTTTGTATTTTCATTTAATCGAGGTTTGGAAATGATGATCTTTTTTGAAACAGAAACCATTATTTATTTTCATACATGGTGAAAGATTTGTCGACATGTAAGTTTTTTTGAATACGAAATATGGAAAGTATTGCAAACTTATAGATATGAATTTGAACATATATTCAATATGTATGCCTGATGTTGCTTAAGTGCTAAGGCGATTTGGTATTTTATATTTATGAAGATCGAACCACATTTACCAAGTATTCGGAAAGGCAATATTTTCGAGTAGTGTTATATCAAGTATCCAATAAAGAGAGATGTTAAATAATTAGGACAGTGAATCTTATAGGAGATTGTAATGTAATTACTGGACTTTAAACTCTTCGGGACGATTACAATGACTCTATAAATTTACTATTTCCAACATGTAATCGAAGGTAATAATGTCAGTTTGAACAAATGAATTTTCAAATTAGGAAATTGGTAGTTGATGTGATAATCAACTTAACCATATCCGTTCAACTATCGAATATTCAGATCTTACGATTTCAGTTGAAGGAAATATAATATATTTCATTAAATAATTTTGTATTTTCATTTAATCGAGGTTTGGAAATGATGATGTTTTTTGAAACATCTTAGAACATTATTTATTTTCAAACATGGTGAAAGATTTGTCGACATGTAAGTATTTTTGAATACGAAATATGGAAAGTATTGCAAACTTATATATATGAATATTTACATATATTTAATATGTATGCCTGATGTTGCTTAGCTATCTAAGGCGATTTGGTATTTTATATTTATGAAGATCGAACCACATTTACCAAGTATTCGGAAAGGCAATATTTTCGAGTAGTGTTATATCAAGTATCCAATAAAGAGAGATGTTAAATAATTAGGACGGTGAATCTTATAGGAGATTGTAATGTAATTACTGGACTTAAAACTCTTCGGGACAATTACAATGACTCTATAAATTTACTATTTCCAACATGTAATCGAAGTTAATTGTAGGAGTCTTTAAACGGTCAAATGGAAATACATTAATTTAATTTAAGTAAAATTAATTTGAAGGAAAAATGGAAACGCTTTTACTACACATCTTTCTATATAAGTTCAATTAGCCGGTTTATCTCACAAAACCTAATAGCAGTGGCCCTCTCTCCAATTTTTCTCCTAAGCCTCATCTCACAGCCTTTGGTAAGATAACATTCTCATTCTATTCATTTTTTATGTAGATCATAAATTGGTTTTGCTAGATATGGAATCACGATTGCTTAGTTTAACATTAATTTGATTCGTAGGTTTATATATAGTTTCGCAAGTCAATCATTGTTGACCATTTTGTTATCAGAATCGGGTAATCCGAAATTAGACATGATTTGCTTAAGTAACTCAACAGAGGGATTTCAGTGTTACAGAGCTTTAGCTATTATTTTGATCATATTGATCCTGTCCACTGGTTTAAACAGAGATATAATCAACTATTTTTTTCTTTTATCATGCAAGCAACCCATGGCCGATGAAAATACAGAGACGGCTCTCCAAGAGGCTTTCAACAAAGGAATCATTGACACTAGAGAGCGCTACCGAGGCATGCTCTTCATGTACCAGGACCAAATGGACCAAATAACAGCCAAGCATCATGCACAGCGTGAAGTCTATCGCGTTTTAGGTAAATTAGAGTTACTCAAGGAACTGTTCAATAAGGCGGCAAGGGCGAAGAAGCAGAAAATACTCGAGGAAGAACTTGATGTCTTGAAGGAGAAGATGGATGGGGTCAAGATTCCTTACGTTGATTGGAACAGATGGGGTGAACCACAAATGTTTGGTTAACCTTTTTCCTTTCGTAATATCTCAATCTTGGACCTGTTTATTTTTGTTGGTTAATTATGATCTCCATATCGGAGGTTTAAATGCTGGTACGGTATGCAGTTTTAAGAAATTTTTTTTGTGGAACAAAACCAACGTTTTTTGGTATTTTATTTAAAAGTTTATAACACATTATTATGGCTTGCTATGTTTGATGAATCAAGATTCCTATAGCGTACCAATTTTATCAACTTTTTGAACCAAAAAACTTGTGATTGTATTAGTGCGTCGATCTGTTTTTATATATGAGTGGATTGTGTTTTTGATCGGTTACAAATCGTAAGATTTTTCAAAAGTATATTATTTTAATAAAAACGAATATATCATGCTTACAAATCCATTGAGGACTCTTTGGACCTTGCATATATACATTAAGCTTTTTGTTAAGGCCATTGTTACATTGAAGCATCTAATATAAAACAACAAATATAACATATCATTTATATCTTAGGAAACATAATGAAATATATAAATAAACATGTAAGAACATAAGTTTAAACCACATGCGTACATAGATAAACAACTTAAGCAACTCTTACTTTAGGTGTTCTTATTCATAGCAAACAGGACAAACTGATTAAGTTTTTCATAGTAGTAACCATGATTGCACATTTCATCCCTTTTATTATTTCGAAAGCATCCAAAAAGTGCCTCAAGGTTGACCATAGCTATATAGTACCCTTGATTCATTATACCAGGAATATCACTTAACGATTTCTTGACTTTTTCCCAGCATTGATCGGAGGTTGATAGATCTTCTTTCCAACCGAGTTTATCCAAGAACTTGGCACCTTTATGAAAGCGTTCTAATGCAAGCAGTAACAAACCGTAAAGATACGTACATTCTCTATAGTTTCCATCGGATGATTGGCGTAAATGATATAAGCCTATCTGTTCGTTGTCCTTTACGAAGTATTGAAGTATGCCCTCAATATAATGTGCCTCAGGATTTCCATACTCCAAGCATAGATCCTTCAAGTCGTTGTGCTTAGTCAGCATCTCCGTAGGATTTGCAGCAAAATATGACAAGGAAAGGTTTCTGAAATATTTCTTGCGGTCAGAGTTGGAGTCGCCGTTTGAATTCGATCTGGAGGCATCTGAGAGAATTTCATAATTGTTTACCGAAGAATCTTCTCCCATCTTTGATTTTATTTGGAAAATATTTGTTTTTATGTGGTTTCTAATCTCAACTGATTGTAAGAAGTTTGTAAAGGTAATGATCCACTATTGTAGGACATTTATAGGAAAATATAACCGTTTCTCTATGATGTGATTGTACTTTATGAGACTTATGTTTACGTGGCAGAAATAATACTTACCGAAATTCTATTTGCAAAGGTAGACCTATAAATTACGTGCTATAAAAAGGAGAAAGGACGACACATGCAACAGAGACTACACATGCACTACTAAAAGGCTGTTGTAATTGTATTGTCACTTATGAAGAATAGTTTGTACTTGTTTTTTTTTGGCATGCACCAATAATAAAAATCGACAGTTTAAGTATTCGTTTGAAAATATATATATTGTGTGGGAAACAATAATGTGATTCTTTAAAAGGAATCTAATATTATGAAATAGATATTTACAGAAAGTGAATAACCGTATCAAGGCATATTTATTAATTAATAAACCGTAATAAATGTCAGTTATTTACTTCTCCATACTCTTGTCCTTATTCATACGTTTAAGAATATTTTGTTGCTGTTACGAATATAATTACTTAACCTATTTATGTCATACGGTGTTATAAATTATAGAATAAAGAGTATCATCGACTTCCGTCTATATCACATCGACGACAAAGAGGTTGCTTATTCCACCCTCTATCTTCTCTATTATTATGAAATACAAACCGGTAATTAAGCTTGATATCTTAAATTTTCTGTAAACAGCTAATTCCTCAAATCAATGGCAAGCATGAAAAAATTTTTGTCTGAAATTTCTGAATCTAAAACGGTATATATATATTACTGTATTCTTTTTATATTCCATGCGTTTTTATATTTGAACTAATTCAAAAGTGGTTTCACAATGTTATATGTGATATGAAAAACGCTTGATCGTAGTGTGGAAAGTTTGTTCTTGTTGCTAAAGTTGTGGCGATTGATTTGGAAAAACCATGGTACTACACCGCTTGCAATATTTGCAAAAGAAAAATGGTTAGAGAAAGTGATAATTTTCAGGGAAATGTGGAACCAAATCAACAGATCTCTCTTTACCATTGCAAAAGATGTAGCAAGGATATGCAAGATGGAAATATATGGTATGGCCCTCGAGTTTATTATTATTCTAGCTTCCTTTATACTCTCATATTACTTTATGAGTTGATATAATAAGTAACTTTCTTTAAATATTTTAGTTACTCCTTGGTTCTACGTGTTACTGATGCATCAAAAGCTGAAGCCAAGTTTTTGCTTTTCAACAATGTTGCGGAGAAGTTAATTAGAAGACCAGCGTTCGAGTTAGTGGTAGAGGCTATTCAGGTAAACATAGAATTTGTAGACATTCCGTTAATAAATATATTCTTTCATAATTTAACATCGCAACTTTAAAAATGAAACTACAGGCAAATCCATTTTTTATACCTCAGTCTCTAACTGCTTTAGTCGGGAGGAATATCCTATTCATGCTGTCAACCGTTTCTTATGGTCAAGAAGAACGTAATTCAGCATATGTTGTTGATTCGGTGGTTGACAATGCAGAAATAATTCAACTGGTTGATCCTCATGTAATATTTTATTTTTCTGAAAGTTTGAATTTTTTTTTTGCAAAAATATATATTCTAAATAAGTAATATATTTATGCAGCCACATCAAGTAATATTTCATGATTACGATTCGGACGAGGACTGAGTATTATAATTGGCAATTGTAATCGAATTGTTGAAGGAAGAAAGTTTCAAGAAAGTGGCTGGACGTTATAGTTGAAGAGTTTAAGCACCGATTTGTTTCTGATTTCCTTAAATTTAGTTGCTTAATTTTTTTTTTTAACTTATGAGAAATAATATTAAAGTGGGATTTGATTAGCTATATAGAAGAATTCCTTAAAAAGTTATTTTGAAGATCATAGCAATATGTATTTTAAAACGAAATATCTTAGTTGATAAAAAAGTTTCGGATATAAACCGATGGTTTCCAAAGTTATATAAATAAAGGTACAATGTAAAGAAAGATTATATGGGATGAATATCAATTTCACCAAACATTAATAAATAACATATATTCACTTTCACAAGAATTATGTACATGGTAAGAATTTAATTGTCGGTTTTTTTATAACGCAATATCGGATTTAACATATATATGGAAGATGGTATAAATTAATTGTAATGAATGGTAGAGCTTTTATAATACGGCGAAGATGTATTTAATCCTTCTGTATATAGAAGATCTGTTTTCCATTTATATATTGCCATTGGAGCCTTTTTTCAACTGCATTTTATGAAATTTATAAAAAGTTTGTTTTTACCGAATACACAACCATTTCATCTGTCTCGGACGCATGAAGAGAAGCAATCCTCAAGGACCAGAAAATGGGAAGAAACCACAGAAGAAAGTCAAAAAGTGTATGTTTTAATGAACCATGTTAAATAAAAACCTCTACAATTTTCTTAATGTTCGTATTAGTTAATATAAAGTAGGATACTTAAGTTTTGCTGCATACAATTGTCGTAGATTGAACTGCAGGCCTTAGTTAATTTTTCACAAGTTTTATTCACCATGTGAAAACATAGGTACCAATGATAAAGAGAATACTCCAAGGGTGAATATAACCCAAAACTCATCTATCACAAACGTTTCATCAACACCAACTATCAATCCTTTGAGGGGGCCCTTCCGGAATGTTACAAATCAAGTTATTCGACCGGTAATTCCACAACCAGTCAAGTTTAAACATGGACTAACTCATCAAGCGAGATCTGCGAGAAAGGAAAAACTTAACACCAAAAGTTATTTAGGCCTCACAACCTCAAATAAAGGTTAGTATCCTCTTTATCTATTATTGTATCCACGTTGATTCTAATTAATCTGTAGAAGATAATTTTGGGTTAACTGACCAATTCATTTTATAACATTCCAAATAGTCACAAGGATTTTCAAGCCAACAAAGCCATCAGTTGTGCCAAATTTGAGTAATATTTTTTTCGCTCTTATTGTTACAATGTTTTGTTGGAGAATTATTTATACAACCATTTTTGATATTACCTTACCTATTTGTCTGTTCGTTATAATTTCTGCGTCAGGTTCTTATAATTCATCGCAAAGTTCGCCTATTGTTGCAAATGGCAGTTGCTCTGAAACCAACACACACCCAGAGAGTATAGGTGCATTGATTTTAATATATATACTAATTATCGACTATGTAATACAAATGTTCTTATAATCAAAAATGTCATATTTTTAGTAACTATTGGTGTTCAAGAATCTATTGTCGGAAGTACAAGCAATTCGTTCCTGAAACGTACGACATTTGGATCACCTCCATCAGTAAGTTCAAAGACACGAGAAAAGAAAGGTAACAAAAATAAGAATAATATTGTGTATATATAGATATTCTATGCAGCTTTTTCTAAAGTTAGACAAAACTTCTCCAAATCTTGAACAGCAAGGCATGGTCTGAACATGACCGGACAATCAACTTCTCGGCAACCCCCAATGAAACGAAAAGAAGCAAATCCTGAAGGTATATTCAAGTTGTTTTTAATGGTATTAATATGATGATAACCAAAATGTAAATACTAATATTATACGTATTTTATGAAATTTCTTTTATTTAGATATTTTCTTATAGGTTTAAATTAATATTTTTCAGATACTCAGTCTCCACTCCAGCAAACCAAAACAAATGAATTCATTCCTCCACCACGATTCGTCGTTCATGAACATCCTGAAGGTAAAACGATTTTCCATAGATACGTAGATATTGATTTAAATCCAAGGATGATACGTTTTGATGTTTATATGGAGACAATTTACACGCAGCTTATAATAATCGATATGAAATAGCGAGTGAGTCTGAAAGTGAAGATGAAGAACACGAGAACGAGACTAACACTACATATCCTGGTGTTGAGTCTTTGATAAATTCATCACAAGTACATATCCCAGAACAAACTAATCATACAGCTACTTCGAATATTATCATCGGAATACAAAAAAAACGGTGATAACTTTAACATAGGGCAATGTCTCTTACTAATAAATGACTATATATTAGACCCTTATCTGCTAATGAAGAAATATTCTTACACAGGTTATTACGACGATGGAGATCCAGTATGGAATTGTAGGTTTTGTCATGCATATATGTGGTATGGTGAAAGAATTGGAAAACGCCGTCGCAGCAAGAAGCCTGTATTCTCAATGTGTTGTAAACATGGTAAAGTTGTTCTTCCTCGGCTGGCTAATCCGCCAATGGAGTTAATGACTTTGTTATGCAAAGGAGACGAGTTAAGCAAACACTATCGAGAGTTCATACGAGCTTACAATATGATGTTTTCTTTCACATCTCTTGGGGGGAAGATAGATCATTCTATTAACAATGGTCGTGGACCATTTGTTTTCCGAATGTCTGGTGAGAACTATCATCGTATTGGTGATATAGTCCCCCCAAATGGACAAGCTCCAAAATTTTCCCAGCTGTATATCATTGACACTTTAAACGAGATCAAAAATAGACTTGACGCTTATGCCGGGTAATATTCGTTTTTTTTAGGTTCTATGATTTCATGTTAGTTTTTTTGCATTGTGGTCGACCATTTTGTTAACTTATTGCAAAAATATAATATACTTTCAGGTCTGACGGATCTAGCGCGAAGAAACTAAGAGAATCACTTGTTCTCCTTCTGAAAAATATGTTAGATCAGTGTAACCCTCATGTTAAGGCTTTTAGATCTGCAAGAGACAGGTTCGACGTGGAAGGATCATCAGGTTATAGAATGAGATTGATTGAAACCCGAGATTCTGATGGACGGACCCATAATCTGCCGACTGCAAATGAAGTCGCTGCTCTGATACCTGGAGATTTTGTTTTAAATATGGAGACGCGAGATATTGTTCTAGAGAGTACAAGTGGAAAGTTGCAAAGGATTAGTGAATTACATCCGGCGTATTTACCTCTCCAATATCCACTATTGTTTCCATATGGAGAGGATGGTTTTCGATTAAATATTCCTATTGGTTTTGAAGACATCGGTACGAGAAAACGAAAAAATGTAACAATGCGTGAGTACTTTGCATTTCGTATATTAGAGAGGAGGTTTGAAGCACCTACAATTACGAGATCAGGCAGATTGTTTCATCAGTTCCTTGTGGACGCGTACACAATGATAGAATCCAGTAGACTGCGTTACTTGTGGCTGAATCAGAAAAAGCTCCGGTCAACAAGTTACGATGCAATCCAGAAAGCAGCTGCAAAAGGTGGAGCTAAGATGGCTGAGCAAGGGAACCGAATTTTCATTCCAGCAACTTTCACCGGAGGGAAAAGGTATATGAAGCAGCATTATTATGATGCGATGGCTCTGTGCAAGTACCATGGATTTCCAGATATTTTCATCACGTTTACCTGCAATCCAAAATGGCCTGAAGTTACAAGATATCTAAAAAAATATAACCTCACCACCGAAGACAGACCAGAAATATTGTGTAGAGTTTTCAAGATGAAACTCGATAATCTTATCGAGTTTGTGACAAAAAAGGACGGCTCCTTATTTGGCCCAGTTGCTGCAGGTACATGTCCTTACACAATTTCCTCCACTAATGCATGTGTTTGATAGTTTTTTGGAAATCAAAATCGTTGTGCTTGTATTTTTGTTTGTTATATTTCGTTAAATTTTGTACTATTTTTTTTGTCAGTAATGTACACGATTGAGTTTCAGAAAAGAGGAATGCCACACGCTCATATTCTCGTCTTCATGGAAAAGGGAGCAAAGTTTCCAACGGCCGATGATATAGACAAGATTATCTCCGCTGAAATACCAGACAAGATAGTAAATCCAGACTTGTATGAAATCATTGGAGAATGTATGATGCATGGTCCTTGCGGTCCAGCAAAGAAGGATAATGTATGTATGGTCAATGGAAAATGTTCTAAGATGTTTCCAAAACGTCTCAACCCAACGACATCGATTGACGCTAATGGATTTCCAGCTTACATGCGTCGTATTGATGGTAGGTTCATTGAGAAAAATGGAATCAGATTAGACAATGGATATGTTGTACCATACAATAAAGACCTCATGCTTCGATATCGCGCGCATATGAATGTGGAGTGGTGCGTTCAAACACGAGCTGTTAAGTATCTTTTCAAATATATCCATAAAGGACCTGATTATGCTTCAGCTGCAATGGATAAAGAGGATGAGGATGGCGTAATTGACGAAATCAAAACATATTACGACTGCAGGTATGTATATATTTAAACATATTCGATGAAATAAGAATAATTTTTACGATAGGGGAAATGTCATATTTGAATCGATTTATTATGAAGTTAATAATATTTTTTTATGAAACTAGACGACGTCAATAACTTATTCATATTAGTTAAAACATATATGTATATTGTAGACCTTGTAATGTATAACCTAGCAGTAAAATATGGAAATAATTTATTACAGTACTATAAATATTATAAATAAGAAAACATATAGTTCAATTGTCTTTCAGATTTCAAAGTCGAGGAATATTTGTTCTAATAAATTTTTGGGTATTTCTTAATTAGATATATCACTGCATGCGAGTCGTCGTGGCGGATTCTTGCTTTTCCTACACATTTTCGTACTACTTCTGTAGAGAAACTTGGATTTCATCTTCCGGATCAGGAGCTGGTGTTTTTCGATGAAGATGAACCTATTGAGAATATTTTGAACAAAAAAACTGTTAACCAATCGATGTTTTTGGCTTGGTTTATAGCAAACAGAAAATACCCGGAGGCAAGAGAGTTGACATATGCCGAATTTCCAACAAAATTTGTTTGGAAATCAGGTACGAGAGAATGGGTACCACGTCAACGAGGCTTTGCTATAGGGAGGATTGTGCATATTAATCCAGCACTTGATGAGCTGTATTTCTTAAGAGTATTGCTAAATTGGGTAAGAGGGCCTACATCGTACGAGGATATAAAAACAGTTGATGGTGTTTTACATCCTACATACGAAGCTGCTTGCTATGCTTTGGGATTGATGGATGATGACAAGGAGTTCATAGAAGCTATTAAAGATTGCAGTGATAATAGTTCTGCCACATATGCCAGGAAGCTGTTTGCGAGAATGTTGGTATCGAAAACTTTATCTCAGCCACATGTTGTGTGGGAAGCTACTTGGGAGTATCTTACCGACGATATTCTTTACAAGAAACGACGAGAAAGTGGAAGACCTGGTGAGCTATATATATTTAAAAAAAATTAATTTCAAAATGGTCTTAGTTTTTTTTCTAATAAATCGCCAACTTGCAGATATGAACATGACCGTAGAGCAGATCAAAAACATTGCTCTTACGGAGATCGAGAAGCATTTGCTTAGCAATGGTCGTAGTCTCAACAAATGGCCCCTCATGCCAAAGCCAGAAGATTTTGGTTGTTACAACGGCAATCGCCTTATAGATGATGAGATGAAATATGTTGTCGAAGATCAGGTAAAGGAGAATCAAAGACTTATGGCTATGATAACAGATGAGCAAAGAGAAGTATACGATCAGATTCTGAAAGCAGTTTTAAATGATAGCGGTGGAGTCTTCTTTCTTTATGGTTATGGAGGGACAGGAAAAACATTTGTATACAGAGCCCTCTCCTCAGCGATCCGATCTAGACGTATGATTGTTCTAAATACCGCATCCAGTGGAATTGCTGCATTGTTGTTGGAAGGAGGGAGAACTGCACATTCCAGATTTGGAATTCCTATAGATGCAGATGAGTTCAGTACTTGTAAGAAAATGGAGCCAGGATCAGATCGTGCAGAATTAGTTAAAGCGGCAAAGTTAATTGTATGGGATGAGGCGCCTATGATGAGCAGACACTGTTTCGAGACGTTGGATCGTTCTATGCGTGATATTATAAGATCTTCTGAAGACAAACTGTTTGGGGGTAAAGTTGTTGTTTTCGGTGGAGATTTCAGACAGATTTTACCGGTTATACCTGGAGGTGGTAGAGCAGAGACTGTTTTGGCGGCACTGAATTCTTCATATCTTTGGGAGCACTGTAAAGTTTTGAAGCTAACAAAGAACATGAGATTGCTCGCTGGCCTTTCTGATGTTGCATCTAAAGAGCTTCAATCATTCTCAAAATGGATTTTGGATATTGGAGATGGAAAAATAAATCTGCCTAACGACGGTCAAGTTGAGATTGACATCCCTTCTGATTTGCTGATAAAAAACAGTGGAGGAGATCCTATTGAGACTATGGCAAAAGAGGTTTATGGAGAAGCTTTTCAAACCTCAACGGATAAGGATTTGTATAGACATCGAGCGATTCTCACCCCAACAAATGATGAAGTTGATAAAATAAATGATTACATGCTTTCGCAATTGCCAGGTAACATGTTTTTTGTGGAAGATTATGTTCAACTACCTTTTTACATCGCTTAATAAATTAAAGGAATTACATATGTTTTCAGGTGAAGAGAAGGTTTACCTTAGCTCTGACAGTATTATTCCATCCGATGTTGACGTTGAAGAAAATGTTGTATATCCTGCTGAGTTTTTGAACAGTGTTAAAGTGGCTGGACTGCCTAAACATAATTTGAAGCTCAAGGTTGGTGCTCCTATTATGTGTCTCCGTAACGTGGATCTTGCAGATGGTTTATGCAATGGTACTAGGCTAATTGTTACTCAGTTACTGCCCCATGTGCTAGAAGCTAGGATTATAACCGGAAACAATATTACTGGAGAGAAGGTCTGGATTCCTAGGATGTTTGTTACACCACCTGACACAAAGTTTCCCTTCAGAATGCGTCGAAGACAGTTTCCCATTACATTGGCTTTCGCGATGACCATCAACAAAAGTCAAGGGCAAACACTAGAAAGCGTTGGTTTGTTTCTACCTAGGCCAGTGTTCTCTCATGGTCAACTCTACGTTGCACTTTCAAGAGTTAAATCGAGATCAGGATTAAAAATCCTAATAACTGGTAAAGAAAGGAATCCGGAGACGAAAACTTTGAATGTTGTCTACAAACAAGTTTTTCAGAATATTCCTTAGCCAAGTCTAACTAAGTTTTTTCTACCTTTTTTCCAATAAATTTTTAAAAATATATAGAAACTCTTAAAATTATTGTTCTTTTTTTGATTTTTCATACCCGGAGTTGTTTTAAAAAAGTTCACACTTAAACACACATATTACGATTTTTAAATTATGTTGCAATTATACAGGCACACAATATGTTGCATCTTGATACTGAAGATACTGTGTTCCATCACGTCCATGTAAAATCATGAGTACCAGTATTTGCATGCGTCGTACTTTCATACCAAACACCGTCGCTTTATGATATCAAATCTGTGCCTGCCAAAACCCAACGACTATTATGTGCAATTCGGGAGTCTCTTAATGCCCGCACAGGGTGCGGGCCGGTCACCTAGTTTCAAATAAGAAAGAGAGTTTATGGGACTATTAGAAGGAACACAGTTACTTGTCACTAAAAAGTAGCAATTTTTTATATTCTAAATTTATCAAAAAAAATCTAATACATTTCTTGTGATAGATATCTCCTTCAAATTAATATCTAATCTTTATCTAATTATTGTTTCTGACTCGTATGTGAAACTTATTCCACTCACTAAGGTTTCCTTGTGAACTTAAATACGTTTTTGAGTGATACGTATCTGTTCCACTTCTCTTATCATCTCATTCGTGGTCGTTTCTCCCTGTATATTTATGGTCACCAAATTCAGGTACACGATATTCCTCATAATTCCTTTTTTACCACACTCCCACTAAAACACATAGTTTAAAATCAACGAATACAAGTTGGAACCAAACATATACAGTGTAAAACGCATAGATATATGTTATATCTCAAAAGAACAACCCCGAAAAAGAAAAATTTAAAAATTGCTCGTGGTAAGCTACCCATATTGGGTTCGTATCTAGTAAAAGCCACATGAAATGCTTAGCTGATTATGGTTGACTGCACAAGGCACCACATCTAATCTTCTGGTCTCTTAACTCTTTTCATTTTCTGGGGGATATAATCACACAGGTTTTTAATTTTCTTAAGGTTTCCATGGTGCTGGTGGGGGCGGCGGAGTAGGGAACAACGGAGGAACGGCTGAGAAAATAGTATTTTTGTCTATAGTACCAGTAGCCTCCTCTTCACCCGACAATGCCACGAGAGCAGCGACCAGACCAGCATTTCCTGCAAGAGTCGGTTCAGTGTAGTTGTAGTTGGTGCGGACATCGCGGAACCCATCGCGCTTGTCAGGACCAGCAACCATGGCTCCTTCAATCGTGTTTGGGTTTGGTTTCTTGCTGTCTCTCCATTTCCATCCTCCTTTGCAGTTATATTTGACTTTGTTCTTGGGAATCGATGCTCCTCGATGATGCACTCGTCTCGGGTATTTTGTACCAAAACCCACCAGATAACTCATTTTCCGAGGGTTTTTACCGAGTATGTAATCAATCTGCAATAAAAAAAACAACTACGATGAGTGAAGTCCAATTCTGATCATCAAAAGTAACAAGTGATTTCTACATTAGGACCAAAACAACTATGTTTCTGTTTTGATTATTAAATCAACTATTTTAATACAAATGGATACACTCGAAAAGTAAACTTATATGTCAAACATTATGCCAGTGTTGATAATTTATCTTTTAAGTAATAATCTTGATCTCAAAAGTGTAATTATTGGATATTTATCCTCAAGTATTTGTACAAAGAGAAAGACGGATTACCTGAGTCCTCGCAAACTCTCGTAGGACATTGGTTGAATAGAAATTAGGTCCACAGTACCATCCAGGAGTATCAGCAGCATCAAGATAGTCACTGTATAATGTCGCTAAGAAGGCTGCATTTGCAGCATACTGCAGAGGCTGTGGGTCTCCATGATTTAACTCTATCAAACCTCCTGCACGCATTACCAAAAATTCACGTTTTTAAGATTTCCAAATCCAGAAAAGGTTCAACAATCAAAGCTGTCATTAAAGCCAAACATAAGCAGATAGAAAACTCACCCCTGGTTCTGTTAAATTTGTTGAAATAAGGTAAGTATGAGCACATGACTATGCTTGTCTGATTATGGAAGGTCCTGAGAATTTCTTCATATGGATATCCAGGACTCAGAAACAACCTCAACCGACTCAGCAGTAACTGAAAAGCACAGGGATTCATAAGACACGAACATATAAAAGAAATAAACACAGTGAGTTGTCTTGTGGACTAACCTGAGCACCAGCAAGCTTGTTGTCCCAGCTAAACACACCATAGTAAGGCCCACCCCAGAACGCACCAGCATGCTTCGCCATAGTTGGTTTAGTGATCAGATCAAGATAAGTCACGTTCCCTGTAGCGTAGTACAACCAAGCACCACCCCAAATAAACTCATCCCAATACATGCTCGAGTTGTAGAACTTGGCTGATTCCGCAGTTCCTGCACTGTATCTCCCTCTCCTGGTCCTCCCAAACTGATACACCGTCTTAGCACCATGCACAAGCTTCTTAGAATACTCCCTGTTGTCCTTGAAGACAATGGAAGCGGAAGCCAGAGCCGCCGCCATCTCCGCAGCGAGATCCGAGCATCCACCGTTACAGGTCGTCACAGGCCTCTTATAGTCCATGTCCTCAGGCCTCATCCAGCAGTAATGGTCATTAGGATCCGTACTTCCATCGTCAGTGTTTCCAGATCCAACCTAACATAATTAAACAAACTCAATATACATAAAATAAAATAAATAAAAATAAACTAAGATCATTTCTTCTACCTGTGAGACCAGATCATCAATAGAATCAGCGGTGCTGTTAAAGGTCTTGAGAAAGTAATCAGTTCCCCACTTGATGAGCTCCTTAACATGGACAAGCTCTCCCGCAGCTTCGTACTTAGCACTGTACTCAATCACACTCCAGCTCAGCATGGTCATAGCGTAAGCCATGGGGAAGTTGAATTTAATTGTATCTCCCGCGTCATAATAACCTCCAACCAAATCTTTATAGAAGCTTCCGGTTTCACCCTTCCCATCTTGAAGACCAGAGTTCCCTCTCCACGATACGTTATTATGCCTCGGCAATCTCCCAGCTGGCATCATCAAAATTCAGTTTTTCATTTAATCAGATCAGATGTTGAAAGACAGCTGGCAGTTAGTCCAGTTTTTTTCATTTAATCAGATCAGATCTTGAATGACAGGTGGCAGTTAAATCACTTACATTTCTGAGCGTTGAAGAACTTGAGGGCCTTGTGAAGAGCCATGGTGTAGTTATCCGGGGGCGGGTTCTTGGGGTGGTGACGTGGCACGGTTTTGACGATCAAGGTTATCAATCCGGCGAGAAGAGCGGCGGCTACGATGGTGCCGACAGTCCAGACGAAGATCTTGCGGCTGACGATAATGCATCCGAGATCGACGTAGCGCTTCTTCTTCTGCTCCGTGGGACCGAGGAGCCAGCTCTGTTGCGTCTCGTCGAGGGGGCGGGAGAGGGCGGCGCGGTCGGCGTCGTTCAGATTGCGGCTGCGATCGTCGTCGGTGGCGGAGTCCGTGGCGTGGATCTCGAGGGGGCCTCCCCAGGGATCTCGACCGTACATGGTGAAAGATGGAGGGAGTGAATCGAAGTTGGTTCAGATCTGAGAGAGTTTGTTTGGAGTGTGAGAGAGAGGGTGGAAAAGTGAGGTAAGGTAGTCAAATTATGGAGGAAGACAAGACACCACCACCATGTGCCTTTCTTTTTTATTTTATTTTTGGAGCTTCAATTATTATTTTTTTCTTATTATATTTGCCAGTGGCTGTCGGTGCATTTCTACATGTTACGTTACAGCTACTACACACTCGTTTTGGATTGGGACTTATTCGCCAACCATGATTGAGCTTTCTGGCCAACGTGTAGATTTGGTGAATGAAACCAGACCGGAAAAAGAAAAACCAGACCGAAACAAATTTTTTACCAAAAACAGTTTTCTTTTAAGCAAAACTCCACAAATCTGCGAAGCAATATTTACGAAATTAAACTTGGTAATATTTTACAAAAAATACTTTCCAAAAACTAAACTCCATGACATTTTATAAAACAATTTTCGTTGAATAAAATTCGACAACATTTTATAAAACAGTTTATACAAAATTAAATTCAACAACATTCTTTACAAAAGTTCTGTAAAATTAATTTTGTTAATATTTTACGACACACATTTCATAAAATTAAACTCCTCAACATTTTATAGAACAACTTTTATAGGATGACATTGATAATGTTTTAATAAGAACATTGCCCACTTCCCGAGCTCCCAAGAACATCAACCACTTCTCCTTACTCTAGCCATCATTGTCCACTTCTCTTTCGCTAGGAGTCGTTGCCCTCTTCTCTCCATAAAAAGAAGTCATTTCTTACTTCATGGCTCCTAAGAAACTTGCCCACCTCACTCTCCTCACTTTGTATTGATTTGTATGTTTTGTTGATACGAAAAATGTAATCAAATTTTACAAAATTTCGTCATGATGAGACAAACAAACTACCCATAAACATTCAATAAAGGTTTTGGTAATATATGAAGTGCACTTGATCACTTTGTTAAACCAATGGTACACAGAAACAAAAACTAAAACATGGATCAGAGGATTGCAATCCATACTCTCTTTGATGTTCTCGTCAAAGTTCCTAGTAGGGTTGGGCAACCGGAATACCATTTGGGTGTCGGTTCTATTTTAATCCAGGTTCTTATTTTCATGGTTATCGAAAATCAATCTCATTCAGATAATTTAAAACTGTGGTTCGGGATCGGTTTCGGTCGGGGTTGGTAAATTATTTTGGTATTGGTATAACCCGGAATACTATTGGGTTTAGATTTCAAATGGACTTTCGATTCTTGAGTATATCGTTTGTATTAAATGTAACCAATACAATTCTAAATAAATTGTAACTTGCAATACAAGTAAGTAAAACATCAATTTCGTCACTGATCAAAGAAAATAACTATAAAATGACGCAAATTTGAAACAAAAACCAAGCATCTTTATTGATATAAATAAACAAAACATATGAGAGAATTCAAAGAAATCTAAAGCCAAAACCAAATGAGAAACATATTATTCAATGAAATCAAAAACTAAAAATTTAAATACAACTTCAAGCTTTAACTGCAAACACCATCTTCAACTTTCAACCACAAACTTTTCAAACTTCAATCTTTAAGACATAAGTAAAATTGATTCTTTGGTTTTAAAATAATTTATTTGTACATAATTTTAGCCAAAACATAAGTAAAATCGGTTCAAAAATAAAAGAAAGAATCACCAACCTTAATCATTCACAATCAATGAAAAAGCAAACATGTTTATCGATAGAAACAAAAACCAAATAAATGAAAGCAAAAAACAAGAACTAATTTCTCATGAAATTATGAAAAACATTTTTCTATGAAAACAAAACTAAGATATAAGAACATCAAACTTCAATCGCCATCTTTAACGATCAACTTTCATGTTATAAAACCACCAACCTTTATGTAATAGATAATAATTTAGATGTTAAATATATATTATTGTATTTTGGATACATGTTACGAATTGAGATCATGTTTGGTACAAGATCTTTTGGGGGTTTTGAATGTTTCGGGTACTATCGGATACCCATTTAAATCTGGGTTCGGTTCGGATAATATCTATTACCCGAAATACCATAAACATGATCCATTCGGTATTTATGTTGGGTTTGGCCAAAACATAAGTAAAATCGGTTCAAAAATAAAAGAAAGAATCACCAACCTTAATCATTCACAATCAATGAAAAAGCAAACATGTTTATCGATAGAAACAAAAACCAAAACATAAGTAAAATCGGTTCAAAAATAAAAGAAAGAATCACCAACCTTAATCATTCACAATCAATGAAAAAGCAAACATGTTTATCGATAGAAACAAAAACCAAATAAATGAAAGCAAAAAACAAGAACTAATTTCTCATGAAATTATGAAAAACATTTTTCTATGAAAACAAAACTAAGATATAAGAACATCAAACTTCAATCGCCATCTTTAACGATCAACTTTCATGTTATAAAACCACCAACCTTTATGTAATAGATAATAATTTAGATGTTAAATATATATTATTGTATTTTGGATACATGTTACGAATTGAGATCATGTTTGGTACAAGATCTTTTGGGGGTTTTGAATGTTTCGGGTACTATCGGATACCCATTTAAATCTGGGTTCGGTTCGGATAATATCTATTACCCGAAATACCATAAACATGATCCATTCGGTATTTATGTTGGGTTTGGATCGATTCGGATTCATTTTCATATGATCAGATTCGGTTTATTTGCCTCGTCCTAGTTCCTAGGATAACCGAATAATACAAGAATTATTATTGAGCTTTACAAAGTTTGCTATATTGACTTAAAGTAGTTATTATTAAACCCTTAGATATAGGCATTTCGTTGAAATATTTTGACAAAATTTCAACGAATTATCCGTCAGAAAATAAATGGAAATTTAGTTGATTAAATCATTTTTTTGAAACTAACATTCGGAAATATTTAGCAATATTTTAATTATAATACAATGTAAGTTATTTAAAAAAAATAGGAACATAAAACTTTCAATCTAAAATAAATTAATTTTAAGTAACTCCAACAACTAATAAAAAATAATAATGAAAGTTACATATATTGTTACAATTTTTCTAAATAAATCAATCTACTCAGAATCCAAGAATAATCAAATGTTCATGAATCTGAATCTTTGTCAAACACTCCAACCTTAGTCTTTGACTCGGATACAACAACACCATCTCCAAACTCGGTTAAATCGACAGCAAGTTGAGCATTTGATGAATCTTAAACTTGACTTACGTTGATGCTAGAGTTTAGTTGCAATGGGTCACAACAAAAAAATTTCATTTACTCGTCCTCTATGATTTATTGACGTTACAGTGATCCAAAGATCGTATCTGTGCCAAACCCAATGATAGCGGATGTAACAAACCAAAAATTAAAATATATGTATTAGTTATATGTTAAATAATAATAATATTAACCATTATAGATAACTTGACATACTTAGTAAGCTTGAGAAGCAAGAAGGAAAATATCATAATATTGATAATATTGAACTCTCCTTCGCGAATGCTCTGGTATTACACCAATTGCGTCAATTGTTCACACTACAATCAATCGTATTGTCATACCAATCACAATAGAATACAGTGCACCACATTCGAACCATACCCAGATACTAGATTTTCAAAATTTTGTTTAAATTCTCTAGTAAATACCATCACTAGATGAAGACGATACTCAAGCATCATAAGTTGTCCTAGAACACTCTTTCCTTTGAATCGTGAATGTATATCTTCAAGTAAAACATCTCGAATATAACTTGACCACATCATTTAGTCCATGCACAAACTTGGGTAACCAATCTTGGAAAAATTCACCTCTTGCCAAACTTTCATTCACCTATAATAGAAACAATGTTATGGCCTTACCCGTGAGTTGTTATATAATCAAATTACTAATTTATTTCTCACACTCACATAATAAAAAAAAAAGCATTGAGCAGATCTTTTATGCTTGAGTTGTTCAAGCTCCTCTTTTGTGGCATGTCTGTAAGTGAACCACATCTTTGCCATATAAATCATGAACATATTATGTCATTAATGAAATCAAAATCTAACATACAACTTATTGAATTCTACTTTTTAAAAATAAAATAAAATATATTTACCTTCTGTATTCAAGAATATCTTCGCAGTTGCTGAGCAAATAAGTTTGCAAATGAGTCTACTCCTCCTCAGTAAGTCGTTACTTTGATTTTCCACTAAGTTTTCCAATATCCTTGAAAATGTTTGGGAGGCAAACATAATATGCTGCCATCTGCCCTCCGTCATCATACCGAGCAGGTCTTCTAACTTTTGTCTGCAAGCTTTCTTCATTATGCTCTGTGGGACTATGAATCCTTTCACTTTGCTTAAAAACTTTGACCTTTTTCTTCAGATGAAACATATACCAGTCGAAAAATATATCCATATATATTGCACAAGACCACCAAGTTCCTTGCGAGATGAATAGGTAAATGTTCCATTACATTAAAAATGATGGAGGAAATATCTTCTCAAAGTTGCAAAAGATCACATGTATGGTAGCATCCAAATTGTGAATACCCTCTACAGTGAGGTTGTCGTGTTTAAATCGCGGAAGAAACAATTTATCCATACATATATAAAGAAAACAAATTCCATGAGTAAAACCATATATAATAAATTCCAATGACAAAAAAAGTAAATTGGTTAAAATATAAGATACCTGCAATATTGTCATATACATTATATGATAATCGTGATTCTTCATGCCATTAACATTTCCTTCAGTTTTGTCTACACAATTATGCAAATTAGATGCATAACCTTCTGAAAATTAACGATGTTTGTAATCCAATCAAAGAACTCATCTTTTGTAGATGCATTCAGTCGGTATATGGTAACATGACCTTTAACGTGCTCATCCACATGAAGTTCGAAACAAGCACATATATCAACTAATTTGAATCTTGACTTAAAATCATCCTTGATTTTACCTTGGACATCAATGTTTGTGTTCGTGAGATTTTCAAAAAAAATATTCTCAATATGCATGACATCAAAATTATGCCGCAACAAATGATTCTCCCAATATGGTAGATCCCATAAAATACTATTATTACGCCAATTGTGCAGTTCTCCAACACCCCCAACTGGATAATGTTCATTTCCACCTACGTTTGACATTATATATGCACCAAAATCTCTTAATTGTCCCAACAACGTTTTGCCACTAACTTCTGAATGTGGACTCTCAAAACACTTTAAAAAAAATCTTACTCTTACGATATAAAAGATCGTGTGGTAGTAATCTCATACAACAGTCAAACCAACATGTTATCCAACTTTGTTTTAGCTAGAAAGCATATATGCTATCTTGGCAATATACACATGATAGCCTCACATGCGTCATCCTTCCAGATAACATACCATACGCTGGAAATCACTTATTGTCCACATAGGTATAATGCTCGCATTAGAAAGTTTTCTTTACATGAAATATCGTATGTGTGAGCACCATGCATCCATAGTTTTTGGAATTTATATATCAGTGGCTGAAGAAACACATCAAGTGATGCTCAGACCTGGGGACGAGAATGGAGAGGAATAAAAATTACCGCATGCACAAATTTGGCGGTAAGTTGTACGGTGTCACAATTACTGGTCATGGAGAATATAGTCTTCCATGCTTTTCAAATGAGCTACGACCATCAGTATCCTGATAATTCAGATTCCTACAAAATTTGCATTTATCCCCGTGCTCATCTGCTCTTCTATATATCATGCAGTTATTAGTGCACACATCTATCACCTGATACGGTAAACCAAGATCAACTACAACTTTCCAAACCTCATACTATGAACACGATGCAAGATTATCCTCTAGTAGATTACCTCTCACAACATCAACAATTGTAGCCGTCAATCTACTTGCCGATGGTAAAGGTAAATGACCATCTCTACAGCCTTTGTACAATGGTTGTTTTTCTACATCTAACATAACAAAAATAAACTCCTAGCTTCTGCATTGGGGTCTTTCCGTCTATATTCTTCCTCAATTAAGGAAGGTAAATTTTCTTTATAATAATCAATGGTCCTATGCACAGTACCTAAACCATAATCTACATCCGCCCTTGGTGCTTCTAATGGTCCAAAACAGCCTAAGACAGAGAAACTATTTGCACACATAACTCGTAAAGAAACTCAAACCAATAACGGTCTATTTTGTTTGGAGAAAAATAAATACTAGAGAAAAAATGAAAGATGAGAATCTAAAAAAAAAAGAAGGGAAAATGGCCAACTGAGGGAGAAATATATAAACAAGGGCCGAGACAGAGAAGAGGGGACAGTGATCACAAAATCTTTAGACCTTCTGCATCTGTATTTAGCTATTAAAGAAATTAGTTTTAAGTGGATTTTAGTCTAACAAACATAAGTTTGACGTTTTCCACTTTGCTTTGCTACTCTAATACATGTATCCGATTTACTAGGTGAACTTCTCTGATGCATTTCAATCTCTTGTACGCAAATCTTGTAAACAAACTATGTTCGACTTGATCCTCGAAGGAGGTATGTAGGTAGCCTCCAGTCCAAAATCTATGAAATTCTTTTAATTTTTTCATCTTTATGATTTGTATTTTTTGTCGTGATTATCACAGAAACTAAGGTTCCTCAAAAAATACATTTTATATTTAAAAATAATAATTGTGCGAATTTCACCGCCTGGTGTGATAATGCATCAATGAGGAAAATCAACATGGCTAAAATGACACCTCTAATTATCTTTTAGAAACTAAAAGTGACTAAGTTTTGAAGAAAGAGAAGAAGTGGACACACACAGACACACAAATAATGAGGTTTAATGGACCATGGTTTTGGTCACTATAATTATCTTGCTAAAAGTAATTCTTCCTCAGATTCAAAATTCGAATGTCTGGTACGATTCTCCAAAACTAATGGGTAGTTCATCCTCATTTGAGACTCACACTCCCATGTTTTCCACTGTATCCGATTTTTCTCCCAACAAACTTACCAGTTAAGACGGGTGTTATAACTGATTTTTCGATCTATGTCACCAAAATACACTTCTTCATTGTTTACTTGTTTATAAAACCGAAAGGGTTAAATATGATTGAGGTAAAGTAGTGAAATGATGAGTGCTTATAGGGAAACTATTCAATATACCACACCTAAAAATGTATTGAGATACCACAAGATTGAGGTCAAAGCATGTGGAAAGATCACATGGTACTTGTAGAATCCCTAGACAACTCTTTTTCGATTTACAAAACTTAACGCACTAACCATCACATGGCATGGAGAATACATACAGATGATCAGATGTGATGATCCATTGTTAGAAAATATGTTGTTCTTTTGCATTTTACAAAATTCCTCTTGAATGTGTTTGACATAACTTATGTAGTTATACTAGTTTTTTTGTCAACGCATAGTTTATACTCCTTCTTCTGTAGTTAACAAAAAATGTATATCTTCTTATAAAGTAGACATTGACTTACTTGACAAATCACTTATTGAAAGTCATGTAACTAATACCTTTTCTCTATCCTCTTCACAAACTTCAAATTTTCAGAGGATATATATGAGATGATTAAATCTTTTTGTTTTAACATTATTCGATTAATCGATCAACTTTTCATTTCTACTTGTTGGATTAATCGATCAACTTTTCATCACCTACTTGTTTTTCGATTATTTTCCTAATTTGTAACCACCATATTCCCTGCTCTCTTAATAAAATGTCTTTGAATTGACCCACCGACGAGTTCCGTCGTTATTTACTAGTTTAGACCGAACTTGGTTCAAACAGTTGATGCCCACCATGGGGCAAGAAACAGTAGCATTAACGTAAAAGATCACTATGACACTCGACAAGCTAAGCTCTGACAAAGATCCAACTAACCGATCAACAAGCTCTAGAGAGGGCCCGAGACCTATCTCGATCGACAAAACACCGACATCGGCGACTTTCATGGACACGATCATGGAGTGTTTCGCGCTGGAGGACGCCACTCAGAAGGCCACATCCGCACAGCCTGCCGATGTTGCCTCCCTCCTAGCTCCTTTGCTTGGAAACCCTAGTGCCCTGACGGCGCCCTTCCGGAGACAGCTATTCAAAACGTAAGCTACAGCTGACCCTGGACACCACCCCACTGTCGCCAGCAACCTGACGCCTGCATGCGTCCAATAGACGGTCAGTCACCCAGACCAAGCTGCATTCCGCGAAAATCGCTACACTCAAGCTCTCACTCCAGGACATAACCTCCAAAATCCACCATGTCACGAGCTCGGCGCCTGACATCGACCATATCTTAGCAACAACCCTCACGACGCCATTCACTTAACGCATCAGCGGCGTGCGGCTCGAATCCAAGGATATGTTCCGACTTCCATCCTTCACTGGTGATTCCAACCCCTCCGAGCATATGAGCTTCAACTAGAGAAGCAGGATTCTGTCAATACTTCATCGAAAGTCTCTCAGGGAAAGCCCTGGCCTGGTTTTCCCAGTTACCTAAGAACAGATCGATAGCTTCCACGATCTCTGTGCCGCCTTTCTCAAGCAGTATCTCATCTTCACTCGACAGGGCTCAAGGGCCTCTGACCTCTGGCAATTGTCTACCATAGTGGGCAGTCGTTGCACGAATTTGTGGAGAAGTTCAAAACTGTTGTCTCCACCTTTGACACTCCCGACGATCGACGCACTTTCAGAACACCTTGTACATCCATTTCAAGTTCTACGACGACTTCTACAGGAAACCTCCGTTCTCTCTTTAGGACACGATTGATCGGTCCCACAAAGTCATCAAAATGGAGGAAGATACCAAGGCAATTCAAAGCAAACAGAATGCGCCAACCAATCCCGCCCTGACTAAAGCGCTGATACGTGAACCGAACTGCATCAACATTCCAAAGAGAAGGTCATCCGAAGACACACACACTCACTTGATGGTTAGAAACTAGTGTTTTCATCTTTCGTTCTATCCAACTTATACTTTCACTAAAAAGCTCCCTAGCTCCGGTTTGTTTTTCGACTATTTCCTCGTCTGCAACCCTATCTTTGCTCGTTTCTTAATAAAACGTTTTTTAATTGTCCCACCGACGAGTTCCATCGTTATTTAACCAAAGTGAATCTACTCGATCAAGGGTCAAAGCATGGCTGCTCTTATTGTCGAGACACCAACCTTTGTATGACGGATATATGAAGAAAATATGGAGATGAATTTGTAAGGATTGTTGAAGCTTCTTGACAGTCGAATCTGCTGCCATATGCACGTGTGTTTTATGATGTGTAAGTGGCGGAGCCACACACACCAGGATGGGGATAATGAACTCAACAAAATTAAACAATTGGTGTAACTTAAAGCCTAATCTATATGATGCTTCCACTTATATATTTTAGTGTAGTCTCTATGCGCCCCAACAAAACTATTGTCTACCTCCGCCAGTGTCAATATAAATCGTTTCCCAAACGATGTTTTATTCAATATATAAATATTGTTTTGTTGAGCCTTGTTTCGTAAGCATGATACCATGGTCCTTTGGGAAAATGAAGCTTTGCCGACAGGAAATTAAAAAGCAAAATTTAAATTAATACTTTGTTTACCAGTAAACAAATTGGCTGAGGTTGGGTGGATGACAAAGACACGTCTCCTAACAAGACGAATACACTGTCGGTGGGATGCATATTTTAAATTGGAAAATGGGCTAATTGGACCATATTAAGAATGAATTTATCACTTTATACCTTTTGAATCAATATTTTGCCTGATATATCTTTTAGTTTTCAAAATACGAAATAAACCCTCTGATTAAAAGTATAACATAATTTACTTAGTTCTAAAATAGTAACTATTGAGATTTTTTAGAATGACATTAAACAAACAAATAATAAAAAATATTTTATAAATTTTAAAATTAAACTAGGTGTTTTCCTGTATCATGAATAACATAAATTGTATTTAAAAATAAAATTTTATTAATATTGTAAATTTCCTTTTTTCTTATTAATATTTTAATATAAATTAATTTAATTAAATATAAAAATATTTTTGTTTATTTGAAATTATATTTAAGAATATGCAAATATATATTTCAAATTGTAATCTCAATTATATTTCTATCAATTTATTTTAATCAAATATATTAAAAATAGTTGTAAAAAATAGCATAATTGTCAAAAATTAAAATTAAATAAATATTTATAAAATTTTGTATATATAAGAAACTAATGATTTTATGATTAAATTTCAATAATTTTATAAAAAAACAATTGTATACATTTTTGAAAAGTTTAGTAATAAAATTGTATAATTTAAATATATATATATAATTAAATAATATTTCGAAATTTGTAATGCTATATTTGAATATATTAATTTTTATGATGATTTATAAGTCATGACTATATTTGAAAAAAAATCCAAAAATATAATCTACATTAAATGTAATATATGGGTTATTACCATATTTTAAAAAAATATATCAAAAATATCAATTAATTTTAATGTAATTGTCCATCCTCAAGATATTATTTGCAAAATGATTTTGTCATATTAATGATCGTTCATTAATGGTAACTAAGAAAAGTGATATCACACTTGTGCTATAATTGAAATTTGCGCTCTCTATAATCAGTTTCACAAAAGATATAACATGACTAATATAATTGATGACATGACCTTCGAAAAATATAACATGGATAATTTCATTTAATGTTGATCTATATTTTTTGGAAACTTTATAAGATATGCTAATAACTCATACCTTACATTTAATATTAATATTTTTTTATGGTAAATTTTCTAAATATGGTAATAGCTCATACATCATCTAAAAAATAAATATATTCGTATATAATATTAAAAATTTCGAAATTTATTTATTTTCTTTTTAAAAAAATATTCAATCTGTATTACTAAAGCTTTCAAAAATGGCTTTTTTGAAAAAAAAATTAATTTCTAATTGTAAAATCATTGGTTTCTTATATTGCTAAGTTTAATTTTTGGATAATTGTAAAATTTATTATCATTTTTATTAGTTTTACTCAAATCAATTTAATATATTTAAACAAAATAAATAGATAGAAAAATATATATAAGATTATAATTTAAATATATACATATATATGCTTACATATAATTTTAATTAAACAAAAATCATTTACCTTAATTTAATATTAAGCTAAGTCAAATTTAATATATATATTTACAACACTAGTAAGTAAATAATAAAATCTATGATATTTAATAAAATTTATTTTCAAATATAAGTTAAATTTGAAAATGTTATTTCTGCATATGGTTAAGGAAGACACCTAGTTTCATATTAAATTTATAAGACATGTCATCAATTTTAGTAGTCATGTCATATTATTTTTGTGAAATTGATTGTAGATAAGACATGTGGCAAAATCACTTTCTCAAATAATGAATAGGGGACTTTTAAAATTCTCTTTAAATAGTTTCAAAATTTTTTATTTGAAAACATTTTTAGAAGATTGAAAAAAATGAAAAAGAAAATCTGAATTCAAACAAGTATTATATGAATTATTCAAAAATAACAAAGATAATCATATTTTTATTTATTTTGTATTATTTAGGGTCTTTTGAAAGTATTGTCCTTATATCTTATTATTATTTATTTAGTATCTTTGAAAGAATTCTTCTTATATTTGATTATTGCTTCAAACAACTAGATGCATCCCCAAAGAAAGTGACGGAAAAAATCCTGAAAGAGGTGCCAATCCGCCAAATCATACCAACAACAGTCTAGTCAAAGTCATTCTTCTATGCGACAACAAATGCATCAGTGATTACACCCCCTGCACATCTAACTTCTGACCACGATCAGTGTCGATCTACACTAGATGAGTGTCGCTTGATAGTCGATTTTCTTTGCTATTCACCGCTGCTTGGAGGGTGTTGACAGTCCTCTTAAACTTATTGATCGTGCGTGAATCAACAGTTTCCTGCTTTGAAGGAACAAAAAAGGCCTATTCTCATTGTTTCCTGACACTGAAATGTATGCACCTGAAACACAAGAAATTAAAAATTAAATAAGAAAATTAAATAAATAAAAACCTAGGCGAAATCCTACACCTAGTCTAATAGTGATCAGAGTCCCCAACAACAGCGCCTTATTTGATGTGCTCAAATTATCCCAAGAGCAACTCACTCAAATAAGAAATTAGTTGTAGACATGTGGATCATATCCACAGAGACTTCATATCTCACACAATATACATGTTCAAATCAAGGTAGGTTAAATAATATAAAGTAGTAAATAAAGGAGTTGTTTGTGATAGAAGGAGGGTACAAAATTAGGGTTTCATTCAGCTTATTAGAAATGTAATATATATATATATATATATATATATAGATTAATCTTATAACTCGATTTCACTAAGCAAGTAGTTAAGCTCTTAAATACAGTTACTAATCAGATGACTAAATCTCTGTTTTAGTTCTTGCGTCGGAACAAGAAATAAGTATTGGTCGATACTATAGAGTGAGTGTTGATAGATACTTCCTTTGGAAAACGTTAACAAACTAAACAATATGTTCACTAGGCTAATTAAACCAGCTCTCACATATATCTAACAACTAAGCTCAGCAAAATTATATCAGGTAATAAACCATGTTCTCGCATGCGCCTAACTATCTTATGATCAGGTTTATAGTTAATTACTCTAGAAACAAGTTATAAGAACAATCCTGTGAACGATAAACTAAATCACCGTAGCAATTATATATTCCAGAAGTTCATTCACAACCCTAGAAAGTTGCTAAACCTAACATATGATCTATTCAGACATGATAGTTGTCACAAAAATCATAGATAAAAAAATGAAATGGAAATTAATATAAAAACCAAAACCAATGGAGTTCCAAGAGAACTTTGAAGAAGTTCCTCTCTTCTCTCCTAAACTAATAGAAAAGATAATATTAAGAGCATAGCCTAAACAATGGCTTAGAAAACATATAAATAGGGTATTTAGTCATCTGTGAACATTCTGGTAATTTGTGGTGACATCTGGACCTAAGTCGGTCATGAAATAGACTCGGCCCGTCTTCCGGCATCAGTGTTGAGCAACACCAACGCCATAGTGTCAATCGACACTTCTTCATATCTTTGACAGATTCATCTTGCCATGCAGACGACTACTCTTTTGTAAAACGAGCATAACTTTAGATCTAACCGCCAGATGGACCTCTAACCGGTGGCATTGGAAATCGCAGTGTGGGAAGAAATCCATCAATAGCAATATCCAACACATCGATGCAGTTACGCACCTAAAAGGATCTAAAATCACCAAAGTTCTCGATTTGTTATCTCCTTAAATAGAATCTAAACACATATAATAGACTCTACAACGTACCTGAATCTATACACATATAATGGACTCTGATACACTCCTCCATATTTAAGGAGATAACAAATCGAAGAGCAAATTGATTACCATGACGATCAAAAACCAGTTCCCCGTGGTAATTGGCATGTTCTTGGAAACATGTCGGATGGTTATTGGTCCAACATAATTGGCATAAGAATATTATAGTATGGGTGTTGCCATACTGAAAAAAAATCTTCTTTTGTGCCCTGGAGAAGAATTTTTGGCAACATCATAAATACAATACTAAACATCTAAGGCAAGACAAAAGACAGTAAAAAGTCAAGGTTGGATTTACGTGATATTTTCTGAAGAAGTGAGTTACATATTATGAGTAATGTCATGAATACAATACTGAACGTCCAAGGCAAGACAAAAGATGGTAACAAGTCAAGGTTAGATTTACCTGATCTTTGCTCAAGAAGTGAGTTACATATTAAGAATACCATAAAGGTTCCAGTTCCCATTTTCAGATTTTCATCTGAAGCAAAGTCGGTGCTCTTCAACTATGTGGCATCAGAAGTGAAGCTCCATGCTGGTTACATTTCAAATCTGCCATTATGTCTATTGAACAAGGTAAAAAGTTCTCAGGAATGAAAGGTCATGATTATAATGTGTTTATGCAAAAACTAATTCAATTTGCTTCCACTGAGATGCTTTCAACAAATGTACATGAAGCATTTGCAGATAAATATTTTTGTTAAATACGATGAGCACGATAATTTACCAATTCTTCACACTACTTGGCAAAGCCCCGCAGTTGTATCCGTATAGAGACTGTAAGTGTTTTATATATATATATATATATATATATATATATATATATATATATATATATATATATATATATATATATATATATATATAAATTACTATCTATGTATTTTCAGGCCAAGAAGCCAAGAGTCATACCTTATCTATCAGAACTATTCAAGCATACCCACCTGATATTGGATGTGAATTTTGTGGATCCTAGACCATCGAAGATCTACCACGATGTAGCTTCTTGGAATGAAGAGTGCAACGCGTAGCTGACCCAGTAGAAGGCGATGGGGTACCCTTCATATTGTCCACATAAGAAACTGGTAAGATATTCGAAGAGGTAATATATTTGTTTTAAAATTAATATTTTTTGTTACTTTCAAGGTTGTCCGTAGGAAAAAGGGACAGACGGTGGGATTCCAGATTCACCAATTTGATGCACAGAGGAGGTGGCAGAGTTAGCGAGAAGGAACAACTCAGAGTTCTTCATCGACATCTAGCTGAACAACAATCCCTATGGTTTTTCTTGTATTATAAACTTTGATATTTGGAAACTTATATTTATAAAACTTAATGATATTTATATAATTTAAAATTTTAATTAACATTTTGATATAAATTTTTAGTTCATCAAGTTTTTGATCAAGTGCATCTTGTACTGCTTATTGAAAAGATATAATGTAGATTTTCTAACGATTGTTTTCAAAACAATTTTTTTTAATGTGAACTGAGAAATATTAAGATTGGCAATTTGGTAAATTTATATATATATAAGTTTGTTTTTACAAAAAACTTAAACAATGGAGTATTTTTCAAATTATTATCTTATTGAAGTGCATTTATCCAAATTTTCTGTAGTAATAACTATAAAGAGTAGTTGCAACAACTTTTTGATTAACAAATCTCACTATAGATAATTAATTTTAATTAAAAATATCATATAAATATGTAACAAATATGATATTCTAATTTTATAATACATGTTTACACATATCATATTATACAATAATGTTACATATCATATTCTAACTTTGAATTATATACATATTTTATTATGTAATAAATTGTATAAAGTTATATCTTATAGTTGACATAGAACTATATAGTTTATATAAAACTAAAAGTATGTTTAATAAAAGAAAAAAACTTTGGTGTATTAAACAAACATAAACCAAGCTCTATAAGAAAAGAGACAAACAAATCTGGTTTTGTTGATATGTACCTTGTTGACAACAGATATACTTAGAGTAAAACCAAAATAGTTTCTTGAGGATTTATCATTCATCTGAATCTTCCATCTAATACGGAGTATAAAAATATATTACCAGTAATGATGTTCGTCTATGAACTACTTTTTGATTATCATCTTTGGATCATAAACCTGTTTAAGATCACAAAATAAATTTTAAATTAGAACGATCAAAAACATAAGAATGCTTAAACAATATATTCGTGAGACTAAAGAGGTGGCTTGGTGTTTATATAAAAATTAGTTTACGTTTCTAAATGACCTAGCTTTCACGATAAGTTTTAACTAAATGATCTAGCTTTCACAATAAGCTATATAACAGATTATTCTCTGTTGAGATGATTAGCCAATGAGATAAATACGTTTTAATAAATGTTTATTGATTTAATTAGAAAAATACGCAATAATGGCCATTGTTGCGAAGCTTGAGATCCTCGTTTCCAAATTAAATAGGAGTATCAAATTCAAAATTTCATGTGCATATATAACAAAATAAAAATCAGAAAAAAACTAAAAAAAATAACACATATATAAGTTTAATATTTAAAACAATATAAAACTATTAATTCAAAGCAACAAACATTTCACAGCAATGACTCTTTTTCTATGGACAATGTCTTGTTTATATAGTAGACTGGTAGACATTACTAATTGATCTAGCTTTCACAATAATCTATATAACAGAATATTCTCTAATTAATTCAAAATTTTAATATACCTATAAATTAGTAAAGATATATTTGAATAATAAAAAGGAAAATATCTCGTGAATAGATTGCACACGAATTTTAGTTGACAAATTTTACTACAAGTATTTAAATTTTAAATCCTTGATTTTAGGAAAGAACATATCTCGTCAGTTGATTGCAACTTATTTTTGATAAGACAAATCTCAGTATAGAGATTTAAATATTAAATATTGATAATAAGGAAAAAAATAAACATAAAGGATAAACTGTAAAAAGGTTGATTGAAATATCCCACTATATATATTTAAATATTAAATGCATGCTTTTGAATTAACAAAATAATCTTATAAAGTTTTTTAGAAATATTATATTTTAAATTTATAACACATTGACTAAAATTTCTACACCTTTAACTTATGAATCTAAGATATGCATATATGTTGTATACGATTTTCGATATGATTAATCGTATGATAATTATTGATAAATTTGTAATACTAAACTTTACAATATTTGTAATACCAAACTTTACAATATAGAGTTATTTACTACATAATTTTATTTACATAAAATTATATGGTTTATATAAATTTGATATATTTCTCTAAAAATATCATATAATACTTTATAATATGATAAGATTATATGCAATCATATTTTAGTACAAAATTGTTTGTTAATAATGTTATAAAAGTATTGATTAGATTGTATATAATAATGACCTAGTAATTTGACTATTTTATACTATTTGACTGATATATTAGATTGTCTACGAAAGTGGGCTAGGCTTAGTGGACTTGTATTTAATTGATTTTAAATCAAATTATTTTGTCTAATCACTTGTCAAATCAGCCAATGAAATAAATGCGTGATTTAAAAAATGTTTATTGAGTAACTAAGACTAACGGTAAATAAAAAAAGACATCTCAACTTTGTGAAATAGTTACTCCAACATTATGAAATATTTAACCAATCAGATTATAACGTTTTCATTTAAACGTGTTTGCAAATAATAGTATGACTAGATGATAATCATATTTGATGAGTATAGATTTTACTATACTTTTTTTTTATTTTAGTAATAGTTAAAAAATATATACATGTTGAATATTGTGTAGGGTAACGTTGTATACACAAATTATTTTATATACCACTATTTATTTTACGTTATTTTACATTATGTAATAAAAAATATATTAAATAATTGAGAAATATTAATTATTATGTGTATAACTAAATTGGTACAAACAAATAAATCAGACAAATCATTTTGTTTATTTACTATCATTTTATGTAAGTAAATCTAAATAATACTAACATAAATACAACTAAATTTAAATGATACTAACATAGATATATAATATATTATGATATGACTATCTATTAAATGTGAATTCATAATCACGGTTTTATTCATATCTTTTTTATAGCAAATTTAGAAATCATTGGTAACAAAATTTTCTATGTAGGAACTTTAATAAGTTTATAAATGTTCTTGAAAACTCATTGAATTTTGAAATTAAAATATTTATGTATTCTTATATAGTATATAGTTAACATATATATATATATATATATTATTTAAATATCTATTAAATTAGTCTTTTTACTTATATGGTTTTAAGATCATGTGTATCTTGTTAAATAATATTTTAAATCATTGATCATAAATTTTTTAAAATAAGAGTTTTAAAAGTTTTAGTAATTATAGTAGGTTTAAAAATTCAAAATATAACATATACGAAAAAATCTTAATTTGAATTAGATGTTTAATTTGATTGTTTAATATATTTTAATAATATAAAATTAAGCTAAAATGATATAGGAGATTCTAATTGTTATTAAATATTTGTTATCAAATCATTAATTGTCATATAAATTATAGTCATATTTGGCAATTTTCGTAGTTTTTATTTAAGGAAAATAGTAAATGTAGACTTTTAATTAATTTTATTTAGTTTAATGAAAACTATAGTATATATTTAGATGGACCAACATATTTTTCTAAGAATTTAAAAATCATTCTAGTGATGACACGTGGGCTACACTTAAAAGTTGTAATGCTACTCAATTAATATATAGGGGATTCCGGGTCGTATTTGGAAAACCCCTTAATTTTTCTGACGATTAATATATCTACACTGAATTTTCGTTAGCTATTGTCAATAAATTATAATACGAACTAGTAATATTTATTTGTTATTCTTTTGTCATCAGTAATATTTATCGTTCTTGCTGAAAAGTAGAAAATGCATTATATTTTTTTTTGTTAAAGATACTTGCAAGTAAATGTAATTCTAGATTCAAAGTGTAGACTATAAACACCAAATTGATACCTATTATTTATATACACAAAATACATATATCAAGATAAAATACTTTATTTTGAGAAACCTAAATTATATCTTCACTGTACATGACAGATTATAATACGAAAATTTTATATTATTTACTTTTTGTGGACAAAACGAAAACATAAGAATATCTTAATTTTAATGAATATCTAAGATCTGGTTATAAAGAAATAAATCAAAATCATGAAATTTATTGTGTATTAAATATACTTTTATCACTTAACATGTCATTTTTTATCAAAATATATGTTTTAATTAAATCATCTTATCTCACTTTTATCACCGTACGATATATTACCTTTTTAGTAATAACGTATATTAAAAAAGATATTATGCATGAACTAAATTACTAACGTACTCCAGAAATACATTATATAAGCATTTGAGCAAGGAAGCAAAAATTTGTTCAAATTTTATCAAAACATATTTACAAGCCATAAACCATTCCTCATATCACAAAAAATTCAGGCAGAAAAACCATGGCGGAATCAAAAACAATCTTCATAGTTTTTGTTATTTGTCTCTTATGTTAGTTACTCTCTTATTTTTATTTTTTTATACATTGATTGAACAGATTTAATAGAACTACTTTTCTTTGATATATGTTTGCACTTTGAACTTGATAGGCACATTGTTGGTGAGCGTCTCTGGAATACAGGTCTATCCATCATGCTCGGCATCATGCTCGACATCGACAGATTGTGAGTTGAAGTGTTTTAGAAGAACAGGGACAGGACACTGTATATGTGAGGATGGAAAGTGCGCTTGTCTGTCCGCAAAACCCCAGACTCAGCTGACCAAGACGATACTGTGCAAGAACGACCGTGACTGTCCCAGTTCTAGTGAATGCCCTAAAGACTACTATTACTCTTGTCTTCATGGAGAATGTACTTGCATTGCAGTATAAATCGATTAAAATATATCTAATATATATGCTGCTTATCCTATCCTAATGAATAATATGCATCTTTGGTGAGGCGAAATTTATATTCATCAGTCATCACCCAATTATCATCGTAAAATAATAATCTAATATATAATAGCAAACCTTAATTTTGGCGATTGATGATGTCATCAAGTTTTTATATGAAAAATAAGTTGAATCCAACGGTCAGATTTATTCTTTACTTTTTATCTAACGGCCATAAATCCTCTCGCTCTAAATAGCTTACGTCATCACAAATGTCATGTTTGACATCTTTCCCGAATCATTTCAATCTCAAACAAAACAACCCTTCGTATATATTCCTCTGTTTTTAAAACATTAATGTTTTAGACTTTTCACATTTAAAAAAATTCATTAAATTTTGGTTGTAAATGCATTGTTTTTTGTGAATAACAATTTTTCATAGCTTTTAACCAATAGAAATTCAATAAACACCATTAGTTTTTTTGAAACTTATAATTTTTAATTAAATCATATACTTAAAAAAATAAAAAATCAATATTTTAAAATAATTTTTTTCCAGAACATCAGTCATTTATGAACGAAGGGACACTACAAGAAAACAGACCATTTACTAGGGCGGGTTCTCCTCGTTATTTCCTAGTAAAAGGGCATTTACTAGGAAATTACGAGGAAACCCGTTTCGTCGAAAGGCGTTCATCGTAAAGCCTATTTTCCTCGTAACGTTCTAGCTACCTTACGAGGAAATATTTCCTCGTAAACGCGTGGATAAGTTTTCCTCGTAAATTCCACGTAAGCTTTCCTCGTAAGCTCATAGTAAAGCCTTTCCTCGAACGCTCGTAGTACGTTTATTACGAGGAACTTTCTAGGAAAATTTACGAAGAGTTTACGAGGACAGCTTACGAGAAACTTGCTAGGAATATTTACTAGGAGTTGACTTCGAAAGATTTACGAGGAAATTGCTTGGAAATGTTTATTTCTTTTAAAAAAAATATTTATAAATTAAAAATTATATATATATTAAAAAAATTAGAAAAACCAAATTAAAAATAACAATTTAAATAATTGAATAATTATAAATAACTAAATTATTAAGTTTAAATAACTAAATAATTGAATAATTATACAATAAATAAGTTTAAAAATTCATCGTCTTCTCCAGTGTTGCAACGCCCAATAGGCGATGAGGCCATTCCACACTGTGGTTGTGAGGAAATCGGGTTTCCCGCGCTCGTAACCGTCCACCTGATTTAAAAATAATTACAATTAAAGTAGTCAATTATAATATATGTATATTTTTAAAAGTATACATATATTATAATTTATAAATTTATACCTCAAAGTCGTTCTTCCAGTTGTAGACCGTGTCGCACAATCGGACTTTTGCCTTGGCCTCGAACTCTGACTTCACCAGCTGGTGAATCCCAATAGACCAACGATATTTTTGCTGTAACCAAAAAAAATAAAAGACGGATTACTTCAATATATTTCAAAATTTAAATGATTAAAAATATATAAATTAAGTGGATTTACTAAACTTACAGCGAACAATTTGAACCACGTCGTTTTGGTGTGGCTCGGCGTCATCTTCCAGTTTGGAGCTGGATCGGGAAAGTATCCCTTGATACAGTCTGTGACGCTAGCTGCGACACAACTGTCAAGACCAAACCTGGAAAGACAGAAAAATAAATCATTAATTAGAGCATACCATAATAAAAAAAGTTTTAAATTTAAAACGTACCATAAGATGTTTTGGCCGTTCCGTCGGATCGGATCTAACTCTGGCAGTCCTTCTCTGCCTGGAAGGGCCAAAATGTTCTCCACCGTGTACACCGCTAATGGTGCGGTCGACGGCACCTGCAAATCAGGATGAATCCCGACCGGTGGAGGAGGAGGTGGAGGAGGAGGTGGCTGCATCTATGTTTTAAAAAAAAACAGAAAACATTAATTCTCGTATAATGTTTTAAAACAGTTAAACTAAGCTAATCTAAATTTCCTAAACAAACGACATAATTTAAATTCCCTAATCTAACCACCTAATCTAACCACCTAATCTAACCACCTAATCTAAATTCCCTAATCTAATCACCTAACTAGAGACTAGAGACTACCTTAAGAGAAAATAGAGAGGAAGTTACTATGAGTGACAATGCGGATCTGTCGCGTTTATATAAGGAAAAGGTTTCCTCGTAAGTTCGTAGAAAATTACTAGGAACTTACGAGGAAATTGCTATGCCCGTGTTTCTATTTACGAGGAAATTACGAGGAAAGTGTCCGTTTTTCCTCGTAAAGTCCTCGTAAAATCTGTACTAGGGCTTTACGAGGAAAACTCTTTACGAGGAAATTGCTATGCCCGTGTTTTCGATTACTAGGGCTTTACGAGGAAAGTGTTTGTAAATCCCTAAACCCCAAACCCCAAACCCCAAACCCCAAACCACAACTTCCATAACTTATAACCTCTTCTACAACTAAAATCCTAACCTCTTCTACACCTAAATCTCAAATTCATTTTTTGTGATTAAACAAACTTATAAAACATACATAATTAAAATTGGTTTTTGTGATTAAACAAACTTATAAAACATACAACATAATTCATTCGGATACATTCTCATAATCCGTAGAAACATCATCATTTTCGACAAACTCGTCCTCAACACCGTCGTCCGTTGAGTGATCAGGGACATCTTCGTATTCACGATTATGCGGATCAATGAGTAGGATGTCATCAATTTCTGCTTCAGGTTCCTCGATTTCATTGGTGTTTTCTTCTTGCAATGGTGGTTCTTCTCCCTCGATTATCCGTCCTCGAGGTGTCACTTTGATGACAGCTAACCAGTTTATTTTTAATGATCCAGTTGTAGACCGTGTCGCACAATCGGGCTTTTGCCTTGGCCTCGAACTCTGACTTCACCAGCTGGTGAATCCCAATAGACCAACGATATTTTTGCTGCAACCAGAAAAAATAAAAGACGGATTACTTCAATATATTTCAAAATTTAAATGATTAAAAATATATAAATTAAGTGGATTTACTAAACTTACAGCGAACGATTTGAACCACGTCTTTTTGGTGTGGCTCGGCGTCATCTTCCAGTTTGGGGCTGGATCGGGAAAGTATCCCTTGATACAGTCCGTGACGCTAGCTGCGACACAATTGTCAAGACCAAACCTGGAAAGACAGAAAAATAAATCATTAATTAGAGCATACCATAATAAAAAAAGTTTTAAATTTAAAACGTACCATAAGATGTTTTGGCCGTTCCGTCGGATCGGATCTAACTCTGGCAGTCCTTCTCTGCCTGGAAGGGCCAAAATGTCCTCCACCGTGTACACCGCGAATGGTGCGGTCGACGGCACCTGCAAATCAGGATGAATCCCGACCGGTGGAGGAGGAGGTGGAGGAGGATGAGATGGCTGCTGAGTCTCGGCAACTCCTGCAGATGAACTCCCAGGAGCTGACGAAGACGAGCCGGACCCGAATAGATCCGCATAATGTATCCCACGCTCTTGATCATCAAGAGACCTCCTGAACTGAGCAGCAGCAACTTTGTTCTTTCTAACCATCTACATTTAAAAAAAAACAGAAAACATTAATTCATTCTCGTATAATGTTTTAAAACAGTTAAACTAAGCTAATCTAAATTTCTTAAACAAACGACATAATTTAAATTCCCTAATCTAACCACCTAATCTAACCACCTAATCTAAATTCCCTAATCTAATCACCTAACTAGAGACTAGAGACTACCTTAAGAGAAAATAGAGAGGAAGTTACTATGAGTGACAATCCAGATCTGTCGCGTTTATATAAGGAAAAGGTTTCCTCGTAAGTTCGTAGAACAGTACTAGGAACTTACGAGGAAATTGCTATGCCCGTGTTTCTATTTACAAGGAAATTACGAGGAAAGTGTCCGTTTTTCCTCGTAAGGTCCTCGTAAAAGCTGTACTAGGAAATTGCTATGCCCGTGTTTTCGATTACTAGGGCTTTACGAGGAAATTGCTTTACGAGGAAATTGCTATGCCCGTGTTTTCGATTACTAGGGCTTTACGAGGAAAGAGTTTGTAAATCCCTAAACCCCAAACCCCAAACCCCAAACCACAACTTCCATAACTTATAGCCTCTTCTACAACTAAAATCCTAACCTCTTCTACACCTAAATCTCAAATTCATTTTTTGTGATTAAACAAACTTATAAAACATACATAATTGAAATTGGTTTTTGTGATTAAACAAACTTATAAAACATACATAATTCATTCGGATACATTCTCATAATCCGTAGAAACATCATCATTTTCGACAAACTCGTATTCACGATTATGCGGATCAATGAGTAGGATGTCATCAATTTCTGCTAGGACCTTACGAGGAAACTGCTAGTAATAATTTTCAAAACTAAATTTTCCCTAAACTAACCATCTATAATCTAAATTCCCTAAACTCTAACCTTAAACCTAAACCCTAAACCCTAAACCTAAACCAACAACCATAACTTATACCTATACATCTTCCTAAATCCCAAATCACAAATTTTTAAAAAAAAACTAATAGAAGTATACAGTCATCAGAACGGTTTTTATCAACCCCACATAGCTTTCCTCGAACTATCTACTTCAAGAAAAGTTGAGGAAAAGCTACGCTGAGTTGATAACAAACTATTCTGTTGACGGTGAACTCCTTTCAGTTACGAATTGAGTATTTTCTATTTGTTTGGTGTGTTTCAAATGAATTACATGTGGTGGTATTTATAGAGATTTGAGAATTTACTAGGAAATTGCTAGGAAAAATAGGTACAAAATTTAAATTGGATATTTACTATCAAGTTCCTCTTAATTTGGTAGTAAGAAAACAGTTCCTCCTAATTTCCTAGTAAGCTTGTACTAGGATTTTACGAGGAAATATTTTACTACGGCTTTACGAGGAAAGTGACTATTTCCTCGTAATGGCCACGTTAATGTACTACGACCTTACGAGGAAACGTATTTCTCGTAACTTTACGAGGAACCTACGAGGAAATCTGGTTTCCTCGTAAACTGGAAGTGAACTCGTAGTAATTTTACGAGGAATAATTTTCCTAGTAAAGTTTCCTAGTAAATGCTTAGTTTTCTTGTAGTGGGAGTATATGACATCTTTCTTGAATCATTACATTCTAAAACAACACAACCCTTCAATCACACCTCTGAATTAATATACGTATATCTATGACTATGTACTATGTTGCCTGTTTATACATACGATGCAGGATAGTAATGCATCGTCTCATGTACGGGACACTTCAGAGACAGAAACGTCCCAAGAAGACGTTCATATAGTGAGCGGACGATAAGAAGTTTACGACTACGGCCTTGATTGGTAGAGCATTAGGATTAGCATTATGCTCTACATTATCCAATCAACATTTGTTAGAAAAAGATTTAAAAAAACATTTATTAAATACTAATGCTTTCCAAATGCTCTCTGGCAAATGCTCTAAAACATCATCTATTTTGGAACAGATGGAGTATTAAACTTTTTTCTTGGTTGTATCCTAGTTTTTTTAGAAATGTTGTTTTATCTCTATAGACTTTCCAAAATCAAGGGCTTGAAAATATACACACATACATATATATATATATATATATATATATTTGAAGATAATTTGGTCATTAAATATTTGTTGATTAAATTCTTTAAAAAATCATAAAATGTTTTCATAACTTGGTTCAGATATTGAATAAACCGGTCTTTTTAATCTATGATTACATATAACATATGATCTATTGGTTCTAAAAAGGGTGAGAAGTGTAACAAGTTTTTCATTAACATCCATGAGAGACAAATAAATATTATGAAATTTATCGGATTCATCATTTTATAAATGTTATCTCATGTGAATTATAATTTTTCGGTTTTTTATTAGAAAATTAAATAGCTGGTAGAATTCCTATGTTTTATATCAAGATGAATGTTTGAAAAGATGGAATAATAGGTTTATATGTCATAAACGTAACTTATGTTAATGAATGAAGGATATAAAGCACATAGATATTCAAATGACCAATATTCGGACATCCTTTTCCAAAATTGGGGTAACCCGGGCGGACTATGTGTACACGCTGTGGAGCGGAGGAGAAAACATTAAATCATGTTTCCTTCGAATGTCCAACTAGCAGTCCAAATGTCGGATCCTATCGAACCCAAAAACCCTCTAAAATTAATTTATGCAAATATGGATTACCTGTTGTGGAGGGTACCACCGCCAGGGGATAACCATCAGTTTTCATGGATTTTATAGTATACTGGAAAGGGCGAAACAACAAAGTCATCAGCAACATACACATCAATTTACGAGATACTCTTCAATTGAGAGAAACAAAACCAACACTATGGAACAGGCATATAATACTATGACATAACGTACCGTTCAAAGTAGAAGGTGCAGTTAGCAACATTACCCCAAATACGGGGTCACTACTGTTACACATATGACTCATGGAAAGAATATAATGACAAGGGTGGTTTCACGGATGACTCATGGAAAGAATATAGTGACAAGGGTGATATAGCCCTTTGGAAAGCTGTGATGATTTAATGGGGGTACGGAACACCGAGAGGTAGCCTTTCATCCCTTCACTCGGAATTAGAGGCCCTTATTTGTGCAATGGAATGCATGAGAATCTATGATAGTTTTAGGAACTTTTGCAATAGATTGTTTTCAAGAGATGAAAATGGTTTCAGAACCAGAAGAATATTTCTGATTTGGAAACATATTTGGAAGCTATTAAAGGAGAGTCTTCAAAAATACCGCCAAACGAAATGCGGGAAAACTCAGAGCAAACTGGAAAGGACCATAAAAAATTACAAGTGGTCCGACCAGGAGCGTATGAAATCACCAACATGTAGGGCCTCAAAATTCCGAGGACATGGAATGCGATGCACCTCAAGAAATACTATCACTAAGCGTTCAGACCGCAACTAACCGAACTACAAGTCAGCTTGATCCTCGAAAGGGATACGTAGGCAACTTATCGCAAGACAAGTTCAGCTGTCCCCCTCCTTTTTAGAGGGGGGGGGGGGGAGGGGGAAGAGGAGCGGGTATGTACATGTATACTCGTATACTCTCACATTTCAAAATATCCATCCTTGTACTTGATATTTTCAAACTTTTACAATAACAAGAAAATGCAATAAGATTTCCAGAAAACCTCGCAAATCTCTTTTTACCACATATCTAATCCCACAAATCGCTTAACGACCACAACACTGACACCAAACCATGATTTGCTCAAAAGTTTGCCCCAGACAGAAACAACAATTTTGGCTGCAAATCATCCGCAAACAAACCAAATCGTTTCTCCGGCGCAAGGATTAAGACTAAACTCTCGCCCTACTGCAAAACATCTCTGAAGCCCGTGAACATTTCAAGCTAGAAACTCGTCATACAAAAGAAAAACAACCCTTCCGCATCGCGAGACATCGCAAATTTCTAAACTATTTTCTGACCAAAAAAACTTCTTCGACGAAATCACTGTCTTGGAAGACCAAACAGTCATACGTACTAACACTCTCTCAAACAGATATCCTTCGCGAAGAATTAAAAACGGTAATATCTACCATTAGGTTTGTTGCTGATCACAACTAAATCTTAACGTCCTAAACAGACTAAGTCATCTCGTTGAGATAGCTCTCAGACATCCGACACAAGGATAATAATGGTATAAAAGAAATTCGAAATTTTGGTCAGCACTTCTCGGCGACTTAAAATTGTCTTTGGAGAGATGTTCGATTCCCTACCATACAAGTCGTATAAGCCGAGAACCTATCCCGGACTTTAAATTGATACAAAATCTTGTTAAAATCGCGACATGTAATCCAAAAGAAGATTAGTCATCGCAAACCTTAAACCGAGAGTAAACCTAGGTCTTTCTCTAACCATCAAACTGGTCTTCGACATCTCTAGGCATGGTATCAAGTCGATATAAGATTCCAAAAATGTGTCTTTTTGCTTATATTTTAACGTTCACTGAAATCCCCGGAGTCAAACTTTGCGAATACTCTCGAAACAAACCACAAATATAGCAGTTCACATAGAGTTAGATATGAGATGACAAGTCGTAGTCTTTCCTCTATGCCCGAACCAATACTCAAACACTCTTAAAACATAAAATACAATTCATTTAAAAGTCGCGAAGCAATGGAGATTTAAAGCCGCAAAAAGGCGGGATTCACAGCCGCAAATGGGCAGGGATTCAAAGCCACAAAGGGGCAGGGATTCAAAGCCACAAGCGGACAGTCCCAAACGGGTACTACTACCTCAAACGTCCCCCAAAATCGAGACCTCACCTTCACCCATCAGGCCATCACCTCATCTAAGCTCAGAATATCATTATCTCTACTCTTGTCGATGGCAAGGTATTGTTATCATTACGACAACTCGTGTGACGAGGAGCCTCCCCACACATCTTTCGCAACTCACACAACCCTATGATAGATCATGTTGATCATTCGGTCGCACACATAACGCAACGCATATATCATGTGTCTCACACATCAAATTCTTCATATCTTCTCTCTCATCATCTTGCCACACTACCATATGAAGCATGACTACCGACCCCTGATTGATAAATTGCACTCAAGGTTCTACTTCATGGACTGTGAGGCGTTTACCATGATCCGACTACTGTCTGTCGCAATGGAGTGGCCTTGAGATGACATGAGCTAAAGTTAAAAGCAACGGAATGGAATTATTTCAAGTCGAAAGAAAAAATAAGTTAGTAATAAATGTTGACTTATGTTGATTTGCGACGAAGGGTAATAAATGTAATTTTGTGACAATAAGAAGGACCAAGAGCTTCCCTACCCCTGCATCTCAAACACCAATCGCCTATGCTCCTCTCTAATCTTCTATGCCCCTTTTTCATAATTCTTTTTTTATCAAAACCCAAACTTCTAAATAAAATTCTTCCCCCATTTCAAAACTAAACAAAAATCTCTCCTTGGATTAGTGAACCCAAAGGTAAGCATGTAACTTCTATACTTTTCAAATTCGAAAAATATTATTTTAAAATCGATTTTTTATCATATTTTGATGATTTTCGTAAAAATAAAGAAAAACAGTTTTTCGATTTTTGAAATATTTTTATCAAATTCTATAAATCAAATAAAAAATATTCATGTTTCCAGTTTAATTTTATGATTTTTCTTTTGACATATAAAATTTAAAGAAAAAATAGACCCATTGAAGATTATGTTTGAGATATAGGGGCATGAGAGCAATCGGTTCCAATAAGAAATGGCACATAAATGAGTGAGGGAGGAGGAGCCACACATTCAAACGCTTGGCTCTCCTCTGACTCTTTCATGGCTGTTGTCGCACTTTCTTACTGCAAACCCTCGCTTCATCCTCTTCGATTTCATCATCACTGCGTGAGTTCCCTTCTCGATCTTCTAATTCTGATTCCGATTTCATTTTTCTCTCTCTCTCTCTATCTCTGCAGGGGAATTTGTGGAAGAGAGAAAATGTCCGGAGCTCAAGAGGAGCATCATCCACAGTTACTGCTATGTTCTGGAGGTCTGAAAAATCTCCCCAAGTACGAGAGTTCGATATTTCACTCTCGAATTACCCTTTAACTGGATCAGACACCACCACAGAGGTTTTTATTCTTATTTTTATTTATTTAAAAGCATCTCCTTCCATGATACTAGATGATATATAAAACATGTATTCATTTCTGATTGTAGGAAGGGCCAAAAGTTATTTCACTATCAGTAGTTTCTTCAATCTCAGAGATAACACCATCTGAATGGGATGCTTGTGCCTTGGATTCTTCACAACCTCAAAGCTATAATCCTTTTCTTATGCATGGCTTCCTCTCAAGTTTAGAAGACACTGGCTGTGCCACTCGGGTCCGTATTACATAACAAAACATTTTCTCTCTTTTTTTTTGTTTCTGATATTATAAACATGTTATCTTTCTTTCCAGGAAACAGGTTGGATGCCATTACACATTGTTGCAAAAGATGAATCTGGTCATGTTTTGGGTGTTTCTCCCCTTTACCTCAAAAGGTTTTCTTCTCTAGATCTTGTGTTTGCTTCTTTTTTAACACTCTTCTCATGTGTTGTGTAATTATGTGTCACAGCCACTCCTACGGTGAATTTGTTTTTGATCACTCTTGGGCTGATGCATACCGAAGCTTTGGTGGAAGATATTATCCTAAGCTCCAGTCTTGTGTTCCTTTCACCCCTGTTACTGGACCTAGGATTCTCACCCGTGATACTCCTTTCAAAGACCAAGTTTTTGATGCCATTGTTTCTGCCATGACCCAATTGGCTGCTAAGGTAATGATACTAGGAACATGGTTTACGTTGGTAGCTACAAGTCTTTTACTATCTCCTGTTAGATTTATTTTACTGTCTGCAATTTGGTAGCTACAAGTGTCTTCTTTGCACATTACCTTCCCGTCTGGAGCTGAGTGGAACAAGTTGAAGGAGAAAGGCTTCTCTCAGAGGATTGGAATGCAGTACCACTGGAAGAATCGTGACTATAAAAAGTAATTGATTTTTCATTAACATTATAGTATTTTCATTGTGGATATGTGTTGAGGGATAGAAATCTGAGTTCATGAAGCAATCGTTACCTTTATTTTGATTTGGTTGTTATACTAAGATTCATGCATTTCTTTCTGCCTGTTCATGATCTGCTAAATTATCCAACTTTGTTCACTTAAATAGTTAAATGTTAAATGAACTTCTGATGCAGAAAATAATATATGATTGATGTTAACTCAATATTTTAACTTTGCTCACTTAAACGTTGTTTTGATGCTTCAGTTTCGATGAGTTCTTGATGGATATGAAGCAAAGCAAAAGGAAAAACATCAGGCAGGAACGCAAAAAGGTTTGTTACTTTTCCTCTTTCCATGTCACTTAGTCATAGCAAGAAGGAGATGCGGATATAAAGAAGGTTTATAATGCAGTAATTGACTCCCATAAAACTTTTCAACCGTAGTCTTATTTATTTATCCTTTCCTTGTGATGTTTTTTTTTTTTCAAGCACGATGCTGACTTCTAATACTCTCTTTTCCTCTAGTAGATTGGTACCCAAAACTTGAAAATGAGACGGTTGCGAGGAGATGAAATAAAGGTAAGCAATTGGACTGCCACACTATTTTTGTAATTGATTGTTTTCATTTTTAATGGCTATCATCATCAACCTTGGGATCTCAATGTCTGCTAGAAATGATGAGACGCACTATAATGTTATAGAAATCATATGAGGTTCAGATCAATTAAATTTACAATTCATCTTCTGTAAATGTTTTTGCAGGCTAGGCACTGGGATTCATTCTATGATTTCTACAGGAACACGACTGATAACAAGTTAAGTAATGCACATACTAGCATGGGAAGCAATTTATCTTTCGTCCCAATGCTGATAATACATGTAATCGTACTTTCATATGCTTAACATAGATTTATTTTGTAGATGGGGAACACCTTATCTAACAAGAGACTTTTTCCACTACATGGCATCAAAATTGGGAGATGGAGTATTGCTTGTTCTTGCTGAAGAAAACGAAGAACCTGTTGCAGGAGCTTTGAATCTAATTGGTGGTGATACTCTATTTGGGCGACTATGGGGATGTCGTCCGGACTCCTATTATCCTAGTCTCCACTTTGAAGCGTGCTATTACCAGGTTGGTCTCCTTCTTACAAAGTCTCTTAGCTTTTCTTGAGGACCAGAGAAATCCTCAGATGGATAATGGATGTCAAACTGACAAAAATTTTTTAGGGCATATGGTTTTTGTTAGCATGATGTTTCTGTGATACAAAAATGGCCATAGGAATTAACTTGTAGCTCCCAAACATTGGTATGTTTTGATATATGATTGTGAAGTCCTGTTTTACTATGATGGTCACAGGCAATCGAAGCAGCAATAGAGCTTAATCTGAAAACGGTAGAAGCAGGAGCTCAGGGTGAGCATAAGATTCAGCGGGGCTACCTTCCAGTTAAAACATATAGTTGCCATTACATTATTGATGAAGGCTTCAGGCAAGCCATAGACGAGTTTTTAGTACGTGAATCAAATCAGGTACGTTTGGAGTTATGATGATTTGGTAAATTTAAATTAAATAAATAATTCGTTGCTTTAAGCAATATAACTTTGGACATCGCAGGTGGATTATGTCATCAAGCTGTTGCATGAGTCTGGACCCTTCAAAGACACCATAGAATAGACACTTTACCAAATGTTATTGTATATGTTATTCTTATTTACATATATCGGCGCTTAACCGTTCGTCTAGACGGGAAAACGATGTTTTATGTGTGTTTACGACACTGATTAATTAAATGTACATGCTACAATCATCCAATAGTATCAGTATTTTAGGATCAAATTCAAAGACATCAATATGGTTACACAACGAGTATGCAAGAGAAGAATTAAGGTAGGACGGAAAGTCTTCAGTTAAGTTTTTTCACTCAGGGTTTCCTTCCTGACTTAGTTCTCGGTCTTGAATCCAAATAGTATAATGTTAGGTTTTCCTAATTAGAGTCGGTCCATCCTAGAACCCAGGTTTTGTCTAAAAGACCCGAAAACTCAAAATGACCTGTAAAGTGTCTTTATCTTGTTCCAGACGGCAAATTTGAGTTGTGGTTGTGTCTTATTGTATTAAAAGCATGTATGAGATATTGTGATGTTGATTGATAGTCATTATCGTGATTTATATTGATTTGTCATGTTTGATTGGAATATTCTTAGTAGCATGATGAGGTGGTTACTTTAGTAAATGAAAATGGTATGGTGGTATTGTTAATTGGAAAAAAAAAGCATTACTATAATGAGATTTTGTGGTGATGGTTTTGATCGAAGATGATAGTCGTGATTTATATTGATGGTCGTGAATGATATTGATTGGTGTGATGAATATGTCAACCGGTTTAATACAAAGAAAAATAGATGCTTCTCGTCAAACTCTGATTGTTTTATACTCTCTATGTTTCAAATGTTTCACAATGTAAGTAATCTAACTTAAAAGCACTAATATTAAAAGATTTGTTACTTTTTGAAAAATAAGATTTCTTTTTTTTTTCTTGTTAAAGGGTTTTTATTAATAATTAAATAACAACTACAAGGAGCAAGCAAGCACCCAAGTTTAATATTACAAGATAGGGGGAAGGATCAGACGGCTGATAACAAAGATAGAAAGAGATGATGAAGATATCCTTTATGGAGGATCAAACCAGAAAGTGGCTAATCTTGGACCCGTAGGAAGACCCAATGAGATCAAGGCTGAACACTTGTCCCGAAGAGAAGAGCCAATGAATCGAGAGACTTTGTTGGGGGGCATAGTTAATCCATCATGTAACCTTCTGTTTCTCTCCCGCCATAGCTCATATACAGTAGCCTGCCAGAGCAAGATTGCGGCATTTCATCAAAAAATACAACAAGTTATAAGAAATGTTTAACATTATTTCATTGGCGACATAATATCAAATAAATAAAAAATGCATTAAAATATGAAAACCATTTGTATTTGAAATCTTTCTTTTTGTCTAAAACTACGTAGAATATGGAAAGTTCACTTACGAACAATATGCTAAAATAAAATAAATAAATCAATATAGGTTAAGCTGCAGTTTTACTATGGCACAACATACACATAATTGTAAATTTCATTGTATTGTCACTAATCAAGAACAATCAACCAAAGTGGTGCATTATTGGAACTGTTTTATAAAAAGTGCAAGTACAATTTTAGATTCTTTCTCAAAAAGAGAAGTATAGTTTTGGAAACATTGCTATTTACCTGCTATAGTGATTCCACATGGTATGATTTTTTCTATAACTGTTGGGATACAAAGATTTTCTATTATCAAAGACTAATTCTACGGAGTTTTGCATTGGGGTACACATAGACGACTAAATCCATTTTAAAATACGGTTAAATGGTCAATGCTATTCGAATCTAGAGCAAAAACTCCAGTTAGAACTTCTTTACAACTAAACTAAGGCGAATTGGTTGATATTTACGGTCTTATAACCTTTTAAAATAATAAATATATAAAATAACAAGAGAATATGTAAATGAAATTTCATACAGAAGCTGTCATCGTCATATATTTATTAAAAAAATTAGCTACATGCCTACATTATATTTACAAACATTTCAGTAAAGGTTCAATAAGTATTTAATTCACAAATCCAAACTTTTAGGTATAGATAAATAGTTTTATATGCAGTTTTGGTTTAAGTGATTAGATGTTATTAATTAGAATATTATATATATATATATATATATATATATATATATATATATATATATATATATATTTCAAATCATATATATTAGTTTATATTTTAAATATTAGATTCTTAATTTTAACTAGTATTTAAAAAAATAGGTCAGACCGGTCAATCGAACCAGTCTAACTATAAATTGTTCCTCTTTATAGTTTGTGTTAAAAAATGATATTTGAATTAAATATAAAATTTGGCTACAAAAGGTAAAGTTCGTCAAAACTAGTGACTTTATTTTTTCAATACAAAAATCAGATTTTTTTTTCAATTATAAATCAAAAAATATTTCACATTGTTTTAAATATTTATCTAGTAAAATAGGAAAAAAAAATTACCAATGAAATATTATTTTGTATCGCTTATTCTATCAATACCAAACTTATCCCCCATGAACCGCAATTAAACTGTAACACATTTTTCATTCTCCTGTGTTTATATACCAAAACCACGGTTACCATTCAAACATATTATGTGTCCAACAAAGCATAACAAAAAAAGAAATCCAGCTATCATTTAGACTTAGACATTTTATCCGGTTGATCCGAAACCGATCTGAAAGTATTGAGCTGAAACCAAAACAAAATTTATAAGTACTTAGTTGGATCCAAAATTTTACTTGAAGTAATAGACCTGAATAGACTCGACATGACCAATAAACATGAATATCCAAGACTAAATTACATGTATTCTAGTTTATATATTTCAATTTATGATTTATTTATAATATTTTTTGGTTAAAAGCTTTATTATTAATTTTAAATATTTTCAAATAATATTTTTTTTTGTCAACCAAATTACAGACTGATGTAGATTCTGTAAACCAAACTGGTAGCTATGTAACCATACGGTAAACAACGATTGTTGTCTCACACCACGTGATAAACTATCCGTCTTCTCGTTTTGCGTCCTTGATATATGAATAATCTTCGAGCTGTAAAAACTTCTCTTGAGACTTCTGATGTCTTCTAGGTAAGTTGTAAAAGCTGGCAATTCTTCTGGTTCCGAAACCATCTTCAGTAATTGAGAACAATCCGTTGCAAATGTAATGTTATATTGCCTTAAATTCCTCATGCATTCTATTGCCCATATGAGAGTTTCGATCTCTGTGTGTAGTGGGGATTGACTAGCCCTTGTATTTCTAACTCCTAATAATCCATCAAATCCTTCTAAGGTACTATACCACCCTTGTCCGGAAAAGTTATCTTTAGATTTCCATGACCCATCCGTAAAACATCATTGCCCCGGTCTAAATGGTAACGCTATCTCTGTTTGTATAACAGGATTCATAGTCTTAGTTATTGCTTGTTGAGCGTCTTTCCAGATTAAAGACTCTGTCATAGCCAGTTTAAGGATATCCCTAGGATCCATATCAAAGTTACTGAAAACTTTATTATTTCTTCTTTTCCATATATACCAGAGTATCCACGCAAAATGATGATCTTCCATTGTTGGTTGAATACGTCAAATAGATAGTCCATATTCGTAAATAAAGACTGTCCTGGAAAATGATCTAGATGCGAAGGAATCTTTGATAATGCCAAACCTGGACAGTTGGTAAGCATTCAAAGAAAACATAATTTATGGATTCTTTTGTTGCTTCACATCTGTCACAACCAATATATCCCTGAAGACCTCGTGCTTTTAGATTCTTTTTAACTGCTATACACCCTGACAGTAATTGCCATAGAAAATGTTTCATCTTTGGTGGACATCGCACTTTCCAGCAATAAGCTTTAAGATCTGTAACCATGGGGCCGAACTCTACTCCCCCTATTCTTTGATCTGGATACACCCGTTCTAGTTGGTATCCTGATTTAACTGTATATTATCTATTTTTGGTAAAATGCCAGCCATCCCGATCTACTGTTTGTGTCCTGCTTAAAACTATACTTTCAACAATCTTAACCTCCTCAGTTTCCATTATTTCCAGTAAAGCTAGTGTATTCCATGTTCGCGACGAAGTATTGATTAGAGAGTCGACTGTAAGGTCTGGTAAAAGAACATTTTGTTTTTTATTTGCTGGTCTCGGGCGGTTGGTTGGGAGCCAAGGATCGTGCCATACTGATATAGAAGATCCTGATCCCACCCTTTTGATTAGTCCTTTGCTAACCAGAGATCTAGCAAAAACTATACTGCGCCAACCATAGGAAGACGAGTACGATTTATTCGGTTCTAGGGGTGAAGCATTTCTAAAATACCGACCTTTAAAAACACGAAAAAATAGAGTATTTGGCTGCTCTATTAATCTCCAAAGTTGCTTGCCAAGCATGGTTGTGTTGACATCCGTAAGATCTCTAAACCCCAGCCATCCATCATCCTTATGAACACAAACATTGTCTCATGATTTCCAATGTAATCCCTTTGTGTTACCACTAGGGCTCCACCAAAACTGTGCTACCGCACTGGTGAGCTTCTTCATTACCGTTTTCGGTATTCGAAAACATGACATAATATGATTAGAAAGGGCCGTGACTACCGATTTTATGATTACCTTATTTCCTTCTTTATTGAAAAATTGAAAAGTCCATCCATTGACTCTATTATTTAACCTCTCATGTACAAAGCCAAACACTTGAATCTTAGCCTCCTAAATTTTCTGGGATCTCTAGATATGTTTCCATTTCTCCTCGATTTTGAATGCCTAAAACATCCCTAAGCTCTTGTTGAGTTGTTTCATCAATCTTGTGTCCGAACTGAATTGACGACTTCTGAAAATTTATTGTTGTCCCGAAATCTTTTCATATTCTCTAAAAATTACTAAAATAGCCTGACATTTCTCTTTATGTGCTCTACAAAAGAAAATACTGTCATCCACAAAAAACAAATAATATAAACTTCAATTTTAGACTTTAAAAATGTTTAGTTTCATTTAATAATAGTTTATTTTGGTTATTTTGCAATATTTTAGATAAATATGATACATTTCAGCCAAATTTTATGGAGTTCGAGTACTTTGAATCTTTCTGGTCTTAAGAATCTGAACTGATCCTGTTCACTAAGGACCAGAAAATTACAAATATTTTGAATAAAAGTTTGATATATTCTTACTGGGAAAAATAATCTCATATGATATTCTCTTTTTTTTTCTAGTTTATTTTTAATGCAAAATTTTATTAAAAGACTAAAAATCCCAATACTTATTTATTCACAAATTATACCATCCATTCTTTAAACCTAATTCATGTCTTCTCTATCACAATTCTAAAATTCATGCATCTCACTTCTTCTTCTTTTTGTTTATTCTTTTTTCTCTCAAATATTTTCCTTTTCAAGATTTTTCTCTTTTTAATGAGTTTTTCATTCTCTTTCTTTGATTTTTTCTTTTCTTTCGATTTGTTTCTAATATTTCTTTAACATAGTCTTCTTTTTTGAAATTTAGGAATCATAACTATTTTTTCATGTTCTTTGATTTCTTATTATTTTTTACTAGGTGATTACCCGTAATCATGCACGGATATAAATATATATTTGAATAGCTGATTATTTATTACTTTCACTTTAAATAATTATATGTATTATTTATATTAATAATTATAGTTTTGGATTAGACATGTGATTTTGTATATGTAACATGTAATTGGTTTAGTAATCATCTGACTATATTAGATTGCATCTTCTTTTTTGAAATTGACCATAATATTTTTTCTCTCTAAATATATTAATTTTTATTTTACATTTAGATTGGTTGTTATTTTAAATATAAAAATATATTTTAGTGAGATTTTGTATAACACAATTGTTTTTCTTTTGAGAATCAAGAAGATAAAATAAACTAAAGTATTTATATTTAAAAATTACAGAAAGGAATATGAAGATAAAATTTTGTAGGGGAAATTTTAATTATACCACAAATTTGATACCCCTTTTCATATTTACCACTAATGAATGGCAATTTTCATGCATATATATTTTACAAAAGATATAAATTGTTAAAATTAGTTAACATTTTATCTTTATCTTCATATGTTTTGAGGTATCCATAACTCTATGTACAAAAATTAGTAAAATGTTACTATAAAATAGTACGCTTTTATTTTATTATTTAATTAATTTCCTTTTATATATTTTTGTTAACTTTCCTTTTTAACAAAAATAAATTATGTATAAATATTATTAAAATTTCCGTTTTTAAAAATTATAAAGTTTTCTTATTATAATATATGTTATTGGAAAAAATAGAAAGGGAAATAAATAAGAAGTCAAATTAACAGAAGCTACCAAATAAAAAAGGAAATAAATTAAATTATCTTAGTTAACATTAACAATTTATATCTTTTGTAAATTTGGTAAATCTAGGTTTTACTTTTTCCAATTCATACCTTGATGGTATGGCATAGTATAATTAGCACCTAATTTGTTTCTAGTAATATTTTTGCCGAAGTGCAACTTAAAAAACTAGACCAAAGTTTTATCAAGTTGTACCATTGTTGATGTCATTTTGAGTGGTGTTTAAGAACTTTTTTTTGTTGTGACAAATTACAAAATGTCATTTCTTATTGGTTAAAATAATCTTATATAATAACATTTTTATATAACTAATGTAAATTGTATAAAGTTTGTATTTTTTTTATATTTGTTTTAAAACTCTAAACATCATTTATATTGATATGAAAGGAGTATATAATTTGCATATAGTGCAAGCAAAAATCTAGTTATATCTTGGAATTCAATTTGTGTTTTCCTTTTTTTTGAACAACATTTGTGTTTTCCTAAAGATACTATTTTTAATTATTGAACTGGAGTATATGAATAAATTAATAATTTATAACTTAAAAAATTGAACTGGACTATATAAATAAATTATTAATTTATTTTACTTAAAGATGTAGTTTGTCTTGCAAGTTGATATCTATAAAATATTAATTAATACTAAAGTTACATTTTGAAAACTTCACTCTGTATATAATATTACTCGAAGAGGTAAATTTATTGAAAAATGAACCATGTGGATAAGATAATAATTTGAATCACCGACGTGAATTTGTATATTTGAAAGCTGAGCAACTTGGCGAAACACCAGTTCTGACAATCATTACTTTTTTTCCCTTCCTGTCTAGACTGCATCGATAAGTGACTGAAATCATATCGAAGTTTTCTATTCTATTATCTCTCAAAAGGAAGAAGAACGAGGAACCTATCTATATATAATCTACTAGTACTACAAGCCTCTCAGTTCAACAAGAAAGAGAAAAAAAATGGCTCGTCATGGTATGATACATGTCCTCTGCGTAATCATTTTCGCCCTCGCAAACACTTCACAGTCTCTACACCAAAAACCTCAAGCTTTTCTACAACCTATTTTTAAAGACATCACCACAAACCTCTACTACTCTCCCTTATCCATAGGCGCCAACGTGCATAACATCAATCTCGCCATCGACCTGGATGGCTCTGCGCCATTGCTGCTAACCTGCGCCGCTGCCGCCAAATCCAGCTCTTACCACCCTATCAAATGCGGTTCCTCTAGATGCATACAAGCCAAACCCCACCCTCTCTCCTGTCCCACCAATACCACCAAGAAAGCCACGTGTTACAAGTCCTTCTCCACTTCCTTCTCTGAAAAACCCCTCAAAGCTCGTCTCCTCCGAGATACCGTATCTTTGCTATACACTGACAACGGCTTCACCTATATGGGCGGTGGTATCGATATGGCTATGACTATAGCTTGCACCGACGTTAACGTTGACCCCTTAGTTAAACCCTTCCCTTCTATCGTTGTTGGGACGTTGGGTCTCGCTAAGACACATACGGCGCTTCCTTCACAGGTCGTTTCCTTATACAAACTACCCTCAAAAGTGGCTCTTTGTTTGCCTTCACCAAACTCTGGAGAGTCTTCTGGATCTGGTTCTCTTTTCATTGGTGGTGGTCCTTACTTCATGGCACTTTACCCTGAAGATATCTCAAAGATATTTGCCTCAACACCTCTGCTTCCTAGTGACCAGTCTCGTGGTGAGTACTTCATCGACGTGAACAACATCCAAATCAGTGGAAAGATTGTTCCGTTTTTCAAGAAACGCACAAAGATATGCACTCTGGCTCCTTACACGGTCTTGCATAGTTCTATATACAAAGCCCTAGTCTTAGCCTTCGCAGAAAAATCCAAGATGACTAAAGTTCCGGCGGTGAAGCCTTTTGGTTCGTGCTTCAGCTCCAAAGGACTCGGGAGGTGGATGATGGGAAGTCGTGTTCCCGTGATCGAGCTGGTGCTGCGTGGCGGGGCTAAGTGGAAGATTTACGGATCCAATTCGCTTGTGAAAGTGAGTAAAGATGTGGTTTGCTTAGGATTTATGGACGGAGGTGTGAATCTGCCGGTGGACATGATAATCGGAGGTTATCAGATGGAAGATAATTTTGTGGAGTTTGATGTGGAAGCTTCTAAGTTTTCTTTCACTTCTTCTCTTTTGCTTATTAACTCTTCTTGCTCACAGTCAAGACACTTCTGATTCGAGATTTGTCTTCCTCTGTTTGGTTTGTAATGTTTGAAGATCTGCAAAATTATCTTTGCTTTTGAAATCCGGGAGTCGACTATCTATTTCCACTAGAAAACTATTATATCCATGACCGGCTCAACATGGTTAACGGCCTTTGGGCAAAATTTTCTTTAAACCTTATGAGTAATTATTAATTTTAATATCTTAATTAAAATGTTGCAAAAAAATATTATGATTGCTATTAAACTATAATTATAACATTTTAAACATAATCCATATTACCAAAGCTATTACTAAAACAATTTTTATTAAAACATTTAATGTTTACATTTTTTTTTATATTGCTACATTTATAGCACAAATTTAATATATATATATATATATATATATATATATATATATATATATATATATATATTAAAAAAATAGAGTGTGCCCTGGACCGCTGCACTGACTACCTCCTATTCGTATACTCAGTTAGTTTTTCTGATAGGATTAGATGTCTCCGGAACTATGACTACGTTGTATATATATCCATGAATCAAAAGTAACAGATTTGAACTCCTTGAAATAAAAGTTTCACAATTATTTCTCCGCCAAAATAAATTCGAACCAAGAGTCCATAAGTATTGGTTATAAATGGTTACTATTTTCTAAACAAACACTTACCCATACTAAACCGATCATAAAACTAAACTAAAACTCAGTTATGGTCCTTTTTGTTAACACCACAAAGGCACTTTATTACTATCCAAACGTTGTTAAGTTTGGTTAGGCTTTTGTTCTCGATTCATTATAGTCTGATGGTTTGATTTATATATGATTTACATCACAAATCATGCAAGCCAAGAGGAAATAAGCTATACCTTTTGATTTATGGATATATAGAACATGATTATTGCTAAAACGTCTGATGTTCTGATAGTTCCCCTTGGGAAATAACTCGTCAATCAAAAATATGAAAAATCTCCCAAAATGATTTTAAGATGTTTTTTTAGCAAAATAACTAAAATGGTCAAAAGATGTTTAGTTAAAGAGGTAAATGATAGTTAACGTTTAATCTATAGATATATAAATATAATTTATATTTTCGGAATACAAGTCTTTTCGACGATCACAGATCTTATTTATCCTCCTAGGGATGGAGAAACATCTGCTCAGCTAGAACTCTGGTTAAAAAAAGGCTGATTAAAAGAGTTGGAACCAAGCATTCTATTTCCGTATAGAATGATCCTTGGATTCCTGCTCCTCACCCGAGGTTAGCACTACCAAAAACTCAATCTCAATTGTTAAATCAGGATCCTAAGGTGGGATATTTCATTAATCCGATCGATAGTTCTTGGAATGTGGATATGCTTAATGCAACTTGTCAACCAGAGGATGTGAAGATTATTAAAGGTATAGCAGTTAGTAGGATACAAATACCATATACGTATGGTTGAATGTTTACAGAATCCGGTAAATATTCGGTTAAATCATGGTTTAGGTCTGAATCCTTGTATCCGGATAGGAGGCCGAAAGTAATAAGTTGTGGCCCAAATATAAAACCATTATTGGCGTTCGCATGAAAACTGAAATATGCGTCAAAATTAAGACATTTTATTTGGCAAGTTTTATCTAGAACACTACCAATATCAAAGAATTTGAGGGCAAGGCACGTGGTATAGATTAAGAGACATCCGTTGTAGCATTTGTGGAGCAGATGAAGAATCCATCAATCATATCCTATTTGAATGCCCACCGGCATTACAAACTTGGGCATTATCTCGGTGTAAAATATTTTCATTCTCCTCGGTCTTTACTGGTTTAGACTATCTACTTTGGAGGACATCGAAGGTGGATTCAGAATTTTTTCCCTTGGATAATGTGGTATATATGAAAGATCGAATAGAAATGATAAAACATATCAGAACAAGAATGAAAATTCTCAAGAAATAGTGCGCAAAGCAGAAGTTGAAGGAACACTATGGGCTGAGGCGAAACTCTTGGTGGAGGAACATCATGGGCCTTTTCAGGCAGTTGTTTACAGGCAGATAATGGAATTTACCAGAATTTGCTATTACGATGGGGCTTGGAGGGAAAAATATGTTTTTTACCGGTCAAGGCTGGTACTCTTGGACTTTGGAATCAACAGACGTGATGATGGGTGCAATGAATCTCTGACGAAGTCTATCACGTTTACATGCAGAATGTGAAGCTTTGATTTAGGCTATGGAGTGCATGAAAACCGTTCAGTTTTTAGACGCAGTATTTGCGACAGATTGTTTTCAATTGGTGAAGATGGTGTTCTCACCCGAAGAATGACCAGCGTTTTGCTGCACATATAGAAGAATTTTCTGCAGCAAGACATTTTCCCCCAACTTCAAGATCAGACATATTCCAAGAGCACAAAACACAATGGCGGACAAGCTTGCACATGGTGCAAGGAGTTCTCTTTCAGCTTTATTATATGTCGATTCTATACCTCCAGCATGGTTATCTGAACGAGTGGCTTCTTAAGATATTGGTTTTTCTATTGTTGTCAAAAATATATATTTTTTTCAAATTATTATTTTAAATGTAGCTTAATTATATTTAAAATTCTAACCCCTTCCGAACTCCATCCCTCAAATCAATGACACTAGCTTTCAGATGAATATTAAAAATCTCTATAAATTAATATTATTTCATAGTTTCAAATTAAATTTTTGGTTCAATTAGTATCTCGATAAATTAATATCTCTCTAGATTAATAAATATATATAATTTTAGTGTAGTCCCAACATTATTAATTTATAGAAATTTCACTGTATTTTTCATTTTGGCACAGCTTATTGAAAATGCTTGATTGAATAAACTGGTAAATATTAATAAAGAAAAAATGAGATTGGCTCATAAAATATATGAACTAGATTTTTAATTTGTTTTAAATATTTGGTTTTGAAACCAAACCAAACATTTAACTAACTCACTTCATTCCACAACCCCCTTCACTTACTATCCCAATATTCTTCACACCAAGTAATTTAAATATATATGCACGAGAGCAAATCGACTTGGCCGTCTGTTTTAGATTTCAATATACGCATGTAAAGGAAAGTTCTATTAGATATAACAAAGAAAAATAATACCAAATGCAAGCAACAAGAAAAACTAAACGGCTAACCATATTTACTTGAGAGGATCAATCTGAGGGTAGAGTCCTAGGACATGTTCCGGCATGAAATCATGCCTTGTAAGTATCCCAACAATAGGCGGCCTCTGCAATACAAACACATGCCGTTATAAACGTGAACAAATCTCTCTACGGAGAGAGAGAGAGAGACTGACCCCTTGTGTTTTGGGCACCACACACAAGTGGCGAAGGCCAAGTTGGCGGAAAAGAATAGCCGCTTTAGCTAGAGACAAAGTCTCAAGCACAGTGTATGGAGATGTGTTAGTGATGGGATGGAGATCAACATACATCTCCATCTCCTCATCACTTACAATCAAATCTTCAATCTTGAGCCCTTTCCCTAATCCTGCTTTTGCAAAATCACGAGCTTTGCAACTTCTACGAATTTGAGAACCAAATGTCGTTTTCTGCTTTGAGAACCTCTTCCCTTGGAGAAGCACAAGTAGATGGGATCTCAAGGCAATCCCACAAAGCTCAGGAGCTTCTGTAAAAGGTGGCTCATCAATTACAGGGAAACCATTATGACTAGTCATCTTTAAAGCCTGCCATATTACCCCAACCTTTTCAACTCTTGAAAAGGATAACAAAGGTCCAGCAACAACATCCTTTGCAACCAGATTGCGCATGTAAGGCTCTGCATGGTCTTCCATGTAAGGCAGTCCTTTCATTGTCACAATCTGGTCATACACCCCTTTGTTGAAACAATCGGCAACCGTTTTTGAGATTAAGAGCACAAGCATCACCAATGGGAGCATCAGGAGATTATTTGTAAGTTCAAGAAGTATTACACATAGAGAAACCGTCATTCTCATTGTGCCTCCAAGGAAAGAAGCAGCTCCAAGCAGAGAGAACAGACCTACATCAAGCTGAGATACTGGACTGAGGAGTCTACCAACTAGCCGTCAATATGAAGCTCCAGCGAGAATCACGGGAATGAAAAGCCCAGAGGGTATAGCTATGCCATATGTTATGATGCCTAGGAAGTAGACAAAGACAAAGAATATGGCAAGGGTAGAGATTTGGAATTCATTCTCGGACCTTGATGTGAAGATACTGCGGATTGCATTATCGTTGGTGTTGAGAAGTAGTGAGGAAAGGTCATTGTAATGATTTGGAGGACACTGGAAACTCTTATAGATGCCACCTCGACCTACGCTTGGGCACTTTCCCTCTGATCCAATAGGACATGGGGTACAATGTGAAAGCCATGGGAGACCAAATGCGCAACAGGAGCTCAGAATGGAGACTGCCATAACAAGCATAACTTTAAGTCCCGGTCCTCTCCTGCAAGTTATGGATAGAATTAAATCAAAATTGCACTTTACAAAAGAGTAAAAATTCTGACGTACTCGTTTATTAAGGCGTATGAGTGGAGGACTTTGTCGATAAGGTAGTTGTAAAGGCTTCCAAGTACACCACCAACAACTCCAAGGAAGACTACAGCTAGCAAATCAGGTGTGCTATAGAGCACTGGTCCGGAGTTTACGTCAAACATTATGAGACCTCCTTTACTGAATAGTCCACATCTGCCAGATCGACAGAGCTCAATCAAACTTCTTAACACCACGGCTACAACTGCGGTAGTGAAGAGGGTCCTCCAAAGAAGAGCACTCCTCCACCTAACAATGTCCAACAAAGTGAGCCATCATCATCTTGCCAGGTTAATATTCACTAACTTACACAACAGTCATGTTTCATGTTGGATGAATTATGTTTTAAGACATTGTGAAATTAATGGGAGACAGGAAAAAAAAAATTACCAAGAAGCAGCTTCCTCAAGGGCGAAAAGAACTCCACCGACTGGAGCACAGAAAGCAGCTGCGACACCAGCAGCAGCGCCGCAAGTGATCAAGTCTCTTCTGTCTCTATCGTTTTTGAAGAACCTGAGCCACTTCCAAGTCAATTTGTACTTTTGAGAACCACCTTGTCCAAGTAAATTAGCAATGCAAGCACCAGTATGCACCATAGGTCCTTCTTTTCCAACTATGAATCCGGCAGAAACTCCAAAGATAGATCCAAAGATCTGCCAGTACATTAAAAACCAATGCTTGATTCAAGATATACCAAGATGGATGTTTTTGAGACTATCTTACCTTAACAAAGAGTGTGCTTGGAGCTAATATTGAATAAGCATCTATACCATTGAGATATGCTTTAACCTCAGGTATGCCAGATCCTGCTGCTGCGGGAGCAATGAAAGCACAGAGTGAAGCAGCAGCAGTTGCCAAGATCAAGTTACAACCAGCATATGCAAAGAATGAGTGAAAGTATCTGCAGTTCCAAGAAAGATTCTGTCTGTCAATTATCGTTCTGAATTCAGAACACAGAATTCAAACTAGGCTTACTTTTCTTTACGCATGAGATTGCCGGTGAGCAAGAGTTTGAATCCAGTTATATTCTCAACAGCAAGGTTATTTAAAAAGCCAACGAGGCCAGTGGATAAACCAATAAGGAAAGCAAGCACCCATTTGATAATGGTATACTGAAGTATCTCACTCTTCCTCCTAGACCTCCAGTCCTGCTTAAAAAGGTCATTCTCAAAGATCCTGCGAAAATATCAGCTTCTAAGTGAAGATTCTCAACATATTACATGATAACAAGACACACCAAACTATCCTATTAGATTAGGCAAGACTACAACCAAATCACATATAAAAAAGTCAATTCAGTCTCATAATAAGAAAACTTTGCACTTTTTCACAATACAATTTCTTCTGAATAATCAATTATTCAATATGTTTGTTACGAGCCATATAAAAATACGGTGTATCAGACATCTAGAATTTTTTCGATTTTAACATAATATCTGATTCGATCCGTAAAATAAAATAAAAAAAAGAAATAAATATCAAAATAATATAAAATACTAATATTTGTTTTTTTATTATGGTAACATATAAAATAAAAAATATTTAAAACTTATATAAAGTATTATTTTAAAAAGGAATTTAAACATTATGAGACCTCCTTTACTGAATAGACCTCCTTTATTTTAAAAAGGAATTTAAACTTATATACTTTTTTGCTCAATGTCCCAAAAGCTAAAAAGTAATATTCGTTTGCGCAATGTCCAAAAGCTAAAAAGTAATATTCATTTCGATTTGAACGGAAAACTCTGGATATCCATAACTCTACAAAAGAAAATAAATACAAGTATGTAATATCTATAAGAAATGAAGTAAATCACAAACACAAAAAAAAAAGGAAAATATATCCGATCTGATATGTTATGTGCATATATATCATATATTTAAAGAATTACATATAGAAAAATTTGTCAAAACGAAACAGAAAAACAACTACATTATATGTTTGCAGGAAAATTCTTTTTGGTCCGTTTTGGTCTCAGATACCCTCACTAACTTTAAAAATTTTATTAATTATTTTCAAAGTCAGAAATATGGATAATTATACAAAATGTACATAAACAAGAAAATAGCATATGAAAAACAGAAAACAATTGATTTGATCTACGGGTAGCAGAAAACAAAATTTACTCTTTATGAGTATGTAGATTGTATTTTCAGTTAACTACATAGATATATGCTATTGAAATCTACCTAAAAGTAATCATTCTACTACCGCAAAATGAACCGGCTAAGATTTTTCTTAAGATCTGAACTACGGTAGATTTCATGAACTAATGTTTGTTATATATATACTGATACATAATAACAAAATATGTCTATGTACCAATAATCTACGAAGATAATACTTCAGAATACTATATCCTACTACAGATGAATTACATAGTCTACCATCATATATACAATCTACTGGAAGCATAATGTATGTTCTGCCAAATTCATAATGTAAATATTCCTTAAATATTTTTAAAATCTGTTAAGAGAATATATTTTAAATCTTTTTTTTCTATACTTTTGTGTTTCTTAAAGTATTTAAAAAGAAAAAATGATGAAAAAACATTTTCCTTGTCTTTTTAATCTATTTTATAACTTTTAACCTTTTTAATAATTAAATTAACAAAAATAATTTTGGACTTAGATTAGGGGTCTAATTGGGTTTACAGAAAAAAATTATACTAAGTGGACAACTTATATCTCAAATTATGGCATATGGACAATATACTAGTTTTTTGTTATATATTTACAAATTTTCCTCATATATAACATATAAATAATACTTTATATAAGTTTTAAATATTTTTTATTTTATATGTTACCATAATAAAAAAAAACAAATATTAGTATTTTATATTATTTTGATATTTATTTCTTTTTTTTATTTTATTTTACGGATCGAATCAGATATTATGTTAAAATCGAAAAAATTCTAGATGTCTGATACACCGTATTTTTATATGGCTCGTAACAAACATATTGAATAATTGATTATTCAGAAGAAATTGATCGAATCCTAAATATTTTTAAAATTTCAGATATATTATCTGTGTACATCCTTTGTAAAAAAGTTTCTCCCTCTCCCTTTGAAGTATTAACCAATGAATAAAAAATGCAACGCCATGGTTAAAACTTGTTGATGGGACCAAGACGTTACACAATTGGATTCCTACACACTCCAACAACCTTATCTGATCTCTGTTACCAAAAATAACAGGAAAGGAAATGAAAAACTCATAAATGCAGAAATGCTCCAATGCATGATGGAAAATAGTTCGGCATTTTATTAAAAAGGAATCTATGCCAAAAAAAAGAAATACAATACTCGTAATCAAGGCTTTCGATGGGGCAAGTGTTGGCTCCAACAATTGCGATTTGCGAAGTTGTGTTCTTTCGGTTCCTAGCGAGCAGAGGCTGTTGGAATCCGACAGATCCATCATCTAGAATCCCAGATATCTTCCTTTCGTAGTTAAATCCTTCGACCTCTATATCATGGTTTTCGCTTACATCCATCTCTAACTCCCCCAACACACAATTATTTTACTATTGGTGTAAGAGTCTCTTGGAATCAAGAACCCTCGCGCTTATGTTAAAGTCTATTTGTTTATTGCGTTTTTTTTTGGATTTTTGCTTTAGGGATGAAAGGTCATCAGGAAGTTTTGTCGTTATCTTTTTGACATTATTTTTGTTGTAATTTAAAATTTTATCCAAAAAAAGAGTTTTGCTGTTTTTCTTCTTTAGTGCCCAATAAAAAATATATATAATTAAAAATCTAACTTAAAAATCTTTAATATTTTAAATATATTTTTTGATCAAATTTTAAATATATAATATATTATCTCTATTTACACATGAAAAAACAAACAAATTTTCTTTCATTATCAATCACCACCACCACTTTTTTTTCATATCAACCACCTCCTCTTCACCCAACCACGCTTCCTCTCCAACCACCATCTCCTTTCCGTAATCACCATCATCTCCTCCATTACCACAACATCACAAAAAAAAAAAAACAGTTAATTGATATGAAAAGAGAAAGTTGGTCGCTAGCCGTCCAAAATCTATAGTTTTCTTCCTCGATGATGATGATTAAATCAGAAAAGATGAAAATCGAGGTGGATCATGTGAGAATTTTAGTGATTAACCATATGATAGTTCAACAAGTGACAAGGAAGATGGAAAACAAAATTTGGATAATATAAATAGTGATATTAATATTATACAATATGTTCTAGAAAAAACTATTTAACTCCAATGGAGGTTATACCTATTTGATTCTTAAACTTGCATATATGTATATGTATCAGGTGATTTTTTTCGTGTTCAAGCACCGATACATATATTATAATAGTTTATTAATAATTTGGTTTAAACTTTTAATTATTCTGTTATTTATATTGTAATCTTATTATATAAAGCTTGGTTTTCAAAGTTACTAATTAACACGATGATGACACATGGCAAATTATTATTTAAGATTATGACATGTGTCCAAAAACAAATTTCCCAAAAAAAATTGTCCCAAGTTATTATTTCTACTCTCATAATGTTAATTTTCCTTTATTAAAATCCTGATTAAAAATGTTAACACAAAAAAATCAATAATCTTATCTTATTATAAATCTTTTTAAGTTATTATTAAAAGAAAGCAATTTTTAAAATAAAAATGTCAAAAACAAAAAACAATTATAATAATAAAAAGATTTTTAATAATAAAACGATTTTTAAATTTTTTTTAATAATAAAACGATTTTAAATTTTTTATTAAAATAAAATGATTTTTAATATTTTTATTAAAATAAAACGATTTTTCAAAAAATTCATCGTAATTTTAATTTTAACAAAACATATTCCAAAACCAAATTGTAATTATTCTTTTTAAAATATAAACCTAAAAAAATGAAAAAAACTATATTATGCTAATTGTCCTTTATAAGATCTTTTGAAAATTATTCTTAAAATTAAAATATTTTTAAAAATAAAAAATGTCAAAACGAAAAAAGAATCTTATTATAATAACCCGATTTTTTAATAATTTTTATTAAAATTAAATGATTTCTCAAAAACTATTCCAAAACCAAATTGTAATTATCCTTTTTAAAATAAATAATCTTATATTATTATAAATTTGTTTAAGTTATTATTAAAAGAAAACATTTTTTTTTAAATAAAAATTTCAAAACCAAAAAACAATTATAATTATAAAAAGATTATTAATAATAAAACGATTTTTAATATTTTTTATTAAAATAAAAAGATTTTTAATATTTTTTATTAAAATAAAAAGATTTTTAATATTTTTATTAAAATAAAATGATTTTTCAAAAAGTTCATCATAATTTTAATTTTAACAAAACCTATTCCAAAACCAAATTGCAATTATTCTTTTTAAAATATAAACCTAAAAAATGGAAAAGACTATTTTATGCTAATTGTCCTTTATAAAATCTTTTGAAAATTATTTTTTAAAACAAAAAATCAAATGATTTTTCAAAAACTATTTTAAAAACAAATTGTAATTATCCTTTTTAAAATATAAACCTAAAAAATGAAAAAAAGATTATTTTATGTTAATTTTCCATTATAATAAAGAAAATATAATTGAAAATATATTTTTCCTTTTTAAAATATTTTTACTCTCATAATGCTAATTTTCCTTTATTCAAATCTAATTAAAATGTCAAAACAAAAAAATAAGAAATATTAGATAGTAATTATCTTTTTAAAACTTAAACCAAAAAAATGTAAAAGACTGATAAATGTTAATTTTCCTTTATTAAAATCCTAATTAAAAAATCACAACCCAAGAGGAACTATGATTATTCACATCTATATATTGAACTAAAATCTCTTATATTTTATTACTAACCATAATTATTGATACAAGAAAAATAAGGTGAAGTTCAATATTCTTTTCTTCTTATAAAGTTATGGTTGAATGGCTGTAGACGCGTCTCGCGATCGTAATACAGATTGCACATGACTCAATTGTAGCGTAGCGACATCTTCGAGTTAGGGATTTGGAATTGGAAACGGATGTTCCAGTTCCTGTCGAGGTGGTTGTCGGAGACGGAAAAGTTGTAGACGTAGAGAGAGTTGAGGTAGACTTTTGAGATGGGGACGGACACAGTGAAGAAGATGAAGAAGACGAAAAGATAAATGAGATCCTACAGTGAAAACAAGACATGTATAAATCAAATGAAAAAATGGTTTTATACAAAATTAATATTTGACAATTAATAAAAACCAAAAATAAAAATATATACAAAGATAATAAAAATTATTTTTGTTAATAACTAATTATAAATATTAAGTAATTTTTATTTTTAAAATCTAAAGCAAAATATATTTGCAAAATAAATATGATAATAATTTTTTATATATTGTGACATGTGTGAGAATATCTCATGGATATAATATATATACTACAAAACTAAAAAATGAATTTCTGAAACAAATAATTTAAAAAAAAAAATTTCAAAATTATTTAGTGTTAAATATAAATTCAAATTTATTTAATATTAATTTTTAAGATAAATTCCTTTTTAAAATCCTAAAGAAAAAGATTTCAAAATAATATTCCATTGAAATTTTCTTTTTAAAAATTCTACATGTGTTAAAATATCTCATTTTTAAGAAAATGGAAATCAAAAATCAACACTAGATGACATTAACATAAAATTATAGATTTGCAATGATAATGCCAAGTTGACAATATTGTAAAAATGCAACAAACTATATTAATCTGACAACAGACAAATCCAATTCTAGACTATTGGTAATATTATTTTAGGTTCTAATTTGATTGGGCTAGGTTATAGCAAAAAAATATATTTATGGTTATAATTTTTGGTCCTTTCACTTAATTATAATGAAATAAATATATAAAAAAATTATTAATAAAAACAAAAACATTATTGACTATTTTAAAACATGAAGCAGAAAAATCATAAATTATATCAAAATAGGTTCTCAATTCAAAAATGTGTCCCCTAACATACACTTAAATTAAAAAATTGATGTAAAATTTTTTTTCATTCTTTTAATGTTTTCATAAAATAAAAAAAAAAATCAGACAAAAGCCGTGCAACGCACGGGTCCATACCTAGTTTTAAATAAACATAAAATTATATTGTTTTAGTTAAGTGTATAGTTTTGGATATATAATATCTCGAGTGTTTGGTCATTATTGGCATAATTTTGGATATGTAATATATCGACATTATTTTTGTTATTATTTAGATATATTATATAATATTTACTTTTCTGATTCAACTATATTATTTGTTATACAAATTAAACTTTCGATTAATGTTGTTATTTTCATGTAGTTTGATTCTTGAAAATTTAACAATTTAGTAATATATTCAATCGTTTTACAATTTATACGAAGAAAAGGATTACTATAAATAAAACTATATTCTTTTGTTCAATTTTTGATTTTGTATAATAAAATTTGGAATAGGCTAGTTACTCACTTTGTGGGTATATTGTGGCAAAAATATACTCCGTCAAATTAAAGTATAATTATTTCTAATCTAATTCAATCAAGTTGTATTAATGTATTTGTTATGTTAGTTTGGTTCTTCATTTTAGATGTGTAAATGCATTTTTATTTTTAAGTAATTCGGCCTCTGTTAGCCTGCAAAAATAAAATTTTAAAAATAATATGATGATAGGTACAAAGTTGTATAAAAACATAACCGGTAAGCTTTACAAAGAAAGATTATTTCTAACTTTAAAATCAGGATTATTTTCTAAACTTTCATTTTTATGAAATCACATTATATATATAAAAAAAATTCGCTTTAAATTTTATAAATATTTTGTTTATCATATATGTTATTTAAAAATTATAAAATGGAACTTGAATAAAAAAAGAACACTTAAATTAAATTTTATTCATTAAAGATATATTAGTGTATGTTATTTACATTATTTTGTAATTATTTGAGACATATACTGATTTAAATAAAAATAATTATTTATGTTTATGAATCAACTTTCTATATACATTATGTTGTTTAAGATTATCTTTCAAAAAAGGAAGATTATTTTTACTTTAACATAAGGATTATTTTGTGAACTTTCCTTATGATGAATTAGACAATATAAAAAATAATTTTGTTTTTAAATTTTTTTAATTTTCTTTATTATATAGATTATTTAGCAAAAACAGTGAAAAGGAAACCTAAATAAACAAGGAAAAAATAGTAAATAAATATTTAATAATGATATTTATATTTATTTTGTTCATTAAGGGTATCATTGTAATCAACCACCGTGAGAGTTAACGTGAGCGAGACACGTAGAAAACTGACTTCTCAAATATTATTGTAAAGATATATTGTATATGTGTATGTAGTTGAGGGGTCCATTATTTTGTGGAGAACTATAATTTACACAAAATCGTGTTATCACTAATATAGCACACAAACGTCAAATATTATATTAAAGAGGTAAACAAAAAATTTTATCCTTCGGATTAACTAATCTAAACTTATGATTTAGATTTGAGAGATTAAAAGTTTAAGATTTATAAAAATATATAATTATAATTATAAAATTTTAAATAGTTTGAAAAATGTTTTCAGATTTCAAATTTAAAATTTGAAATTATTTTTTTTTTTAATTTTTTTTAGAAAACGTTCAAAAACATTAGGAAAACTTTGAATTCAAAAATATATCAGACAAAAAAAATTAAAACTTTTGTTTTTTCATTTAAATTACCGTTTATATTTCAATATTAATACAAAGATATAATGGTTTTTTACGTATTTAATAGAATTTTTTTTGGTCATTTTTCTCCTTGTGTAACTTTTTGGTAAAAAAACTATTTCATTATCTTTTGAGAAAATTGTCCTATTCTATTCAATATTACTCTTATACGTAAAATAGAAATATAACTTTACAATATATCTATCTATCATCTCCCCTTCCTCGCTCTATCTTCTTCTCCTACTCAATACAGTCATACTCTTCTTATACTTCATTCTCTTCTTGAATTTCTAGGTCACCTCTTGTTTGGAAAATAGAATAGTTTTTCTGTGTCAAAACGAAATTTGTATTCTAGCTATGAGAAAATTTATATATCTTTTTTTGTGTATATATATATATGTATGTATTTGTCTTTATTGAGTAGTTTTGCTGGATAGATTGCATGTCATCATCATAATATAAACTGAGAATATTTTTAAGTGAAAACATTGTAATTTGATTAGTTGAAAATTATGATATTAGCGGCGAATCTAGGAAAACAATTAATGGGGCATAAAATAAATAAAAGGTAAGTAAATGTGCAGTAGGTAGGCCTCGGATTTAATATCTGGATATGTGATCCGGTCCGTGATCCGACCCGATCTGGTCCGAAAAAACGGGTATCCGGGAGGTCTGTATCCGGATCCGAGTAGTGACTCTACAGATCCGACGGATCCGAGTAATGGAGTTTTTTGTCCGGATACCCGGTCTGGTCCGGGGGAAGGGGGGGGGGGGAGGAGGACATACACATAGTAGAAACCAGCCATGCTAGAAAATCTTGCTGTTTCTTAAGCAAAAAAAAACTTATTTTCACATCATTGTGGAGCAACTGCCTCCTTAATGAACGTAGGTTCGCCAATGTATGACATGGCTTTGGCGAAAATATAACATGTTTTACTGAGTCAAATATGATATCAGTGACATCTATGATTAAACTTGGTGATTAGCCTCTTGTGACATGACATTCTCGAGCAAAGTTAACCAAATCCATTTTTTATCCAAAATTTGTTTTTGGTTTAATTTACTTCATTTGATTTTTAAACATTAATATGACTGTTAACGATTGTAATCTGAAATTTGAGATGATTTGATTTTTAGTGAGTTTCTAGATGATTACAGGGGAATCTGAGTGATTTTTGTTAAACAATTCTATTTATCATCTAAAACTAATGTATGTGATTTGAATTTTATTTTGTTTTTATACTAAGAAACACTTCTCAAACACTCTAAAAAAATTAAAGCACTCTAAGAATTCCAACTTAAATTTTGTTCAATAACAATAGATTTCATAGTGTTCTATGAAATAACACGTTCAATAACACTAGATTTTGAAGTGTTTTTAAAACCCATATTTAAATAACAATAGATTTGTCATATTAATACAAATCACCAACAAATCAATTAACAACCACAGCAACTTTATTTGGTCCTACTCTTGCAGATCAAGTAAAAAATCTACAACTTATTAATCTCTATTCAATAATCAACTAACAACCTTTATTGGAATAAAATCATAGAGTATATTAGATATTTAATACTAAACATTCAAAACTAACTAAATCTTAGCTATTAAAACGCTATTGTTTGATGCCAAAAAAACGCTATTGTTCAAGCTATATACGCCTCTTCCTTTTTTTCGAACACCAAACACTTATATTAAATTAAAATCCCAATGGGATAATTCGATTACAATCGGAGAAATCATCGATGATAAACTGATGAACGAAAAACACTAAAACACAAGGAATGATAGATGTGGCTAAGGTGAGAAGAAACCCGTAGAGAAGCTTCTTCACTTGTAATCCTAAAGCATGTGTTCGAAAGAACACAAAAAAGTCGAAACCGATGTTGAATAATCCAACCAATGGATTTTGATAACAAGAAGTCAAAGAAAACCTGTAGAAGATTGCAGCTCTGATGGGAGGGTAGTAGTGCTGACTCTGTGAAGAACCGTCGATGGTTGAGACGGCATAATGTAATATAGCCACAACGTTAACATAGTAGCGTTCAAAACTGGCGAGTCCACACTCTTCCACAGTAATTCCTGCGAGGAGGAAAATGATGGAGGATCGTAAGGGCAACTTAGTGAAGAACCGTCAATGCTTGAGACGGCATATTGTGATGGAGACGCAGCGGTGACATAATAACGAGAAGATCTGGCGCATCCACACTTTTGCAAAATAGTTTTGGCGGCGAGGAAAAGGATGGGAGGATTGTAAGATCGGCACTGTGAAGAACCGTCAATGCTTGAGACGGCGTAGTGTGATGGACACACAGGAATAACGTAGCAGCGAATAAATCAGACGAGTCCACACTCTTGCACAGTAGATCACAGAAACGTTCCGGCAGATGGCTAGAACAATGTGAAGTTCGAGACAAATCTCTTGAAAGGTCGTCGTTTTAAACGAAAACTTCACAGTGGAAGGTTCTGCGAACATACCAAAGCTCAAAAGATTGTCGGAGCCCTGTAGAGTCTCGTCATGGTCTGACAAAGAGGTGGTGAGAACAATGTTGTGGACGGAGGGGGTGGGAGGTGCGTAGATACTCTTAACGATATGCCACGAGGGGAAGTGAGTTATGGTCGTGCTGAGATCTTGGATTCTGATATTACCGTATCGGGCCTTATAGCTCTCAACTAACCCTTGGCCGAGCCGTACACCAAAGATAGCAAATTGAAAGCTCATATCATGAGATCTATTGCAGTGAAACTCTCGGCGAATTTTCTTGAACAAAAGAGCAAGAGTTGGAGTTGATGAATTGATGAGATGTTTCGACGGAAGGGAGGCTTGTTGTCCGAGTCCGACCTTGTCTAGATCCAGCGAGGATGAGAGGCAGAACAGAAGAGGCTCAGGTCGTGCACCAAGAGGAGACTCAGTGAGAACGAGTCGATGAGTCAAAACGGTGTGTCCACACACGGAGTGGGTAGATCTGTCGTTTATGCTTGCCTTGGGAGGATAAGTGATGACGGTGAAAGGAGCAGGGGAGGCGGAGGAGACCAGGAGAGTTGCAGAGATCTTCTCGGTGACGACGGAGACGACGTAGAGGTTTGACGAGACAACGATGTTGGAGATGACCAGAGAACTAAAGCAAAGACTAAGAAAGACAATGTAAAAAACAGAGAACGGTAAAGAACGGCTAACGGACGAGAGGATCCGACGCCGGCTGCCAAGAGCCTCACTGGCGTCGAGGGAGGCTGTGTGCGACGGCGTCTCGAGAAATGGGACAGGGAGAACTTTAAGGCGAACTCCGAAAAACTATTCTTTTTTACATCTGTTATACATGCCTCTTCCCTAACAAGCTATATATGGGCTTTGATTAGTGTTTAAAGCCCACTATTTTTTTGGTTCAATTTGATACAAAAGTTTTAAATCATAACCAAATGACCCAATTCAATTCTTCAAACTAGGTGTGTAAATATAATTGCTAGCGATCTATATTATTAAAAAATATTTTTGGGTTACTTTTCCAATTGTTTTTATTGTTTCTGTCAAAATATCTTTTTAAATCTTTAAATAATAATGTTAAAATATAATTTAAATAAAAAATTCTAGAGTTTCTTATATAATAAAACTATGAAATCTAAACTAAATACTTTAATATTTTACATTTTATGTTTAGTTTACCAAGTCAAATTTAAAAATACAGCACACCAAGAATACAACCTCATAACTTAAAATGTACCCTAATCACAATGAAAAATGTACACCAATATCAGAACTCAGTAACTTATGCAACAATAACATGAATGTTTTTACAACTAACAAAAATATTTAAATATGTAAAATATACAACCTGCGCGTCCGCGCGGATCAAAATCTAGTCATTGTTTAATTCTAAAACACTCTTTATATACAATTTTGTCATCCATAACACATATGTTCATTCTTAACTAATCCATAACATATTGTGTCAATTTGTCAATTTGTCTACAATTTTGTGTCTACGGCTTACCATCCACATCCATATTTTTTATTTTAACTTCTTTGTTCACATTCATCATCTGTACACAAAATTTTATTTATTAATTTTAAAAATATCAAAATAGATTTTAGAATATAGCTACAAAAAAGTTACAGGTATTTAGAGCAACTATAGCTGTTTATGCATTTTTAATTTTTGAAAAACAAACAATTAAGAACAGAGGGGTGAGTAAATAACAATCTAATAAAATAATATTACAACATATAAAATTTCAACCCTACAATCTAACAAGCTAACACCAAACATGTGGTTCATAACACATCACAATATTCAATTAAAATCACTTTCAATAATATCTACATTTGGTCTCCACAAAACATAATTTTAAAATAATAAAATAGTAAATAGTTTTCTGTCTCACTTCACATAATGAGAGGCGGTTTGGTCCTAAAATATATTATAGATGAGAAAAGGTGTATCTCCAGCGAAAAGTGTCTAATCGTCTCAAAAAAGTACAGAAAGTGTCCTAAACTGAAATGCACTCAAAGAGAAAATATATTTCTATTTATAAGACCGGTTCCATAGATGAGAGCTTAAACAAGTTCCTACCTTTTACAAAAATTGAAAAACAATTAATATTGATGAGAGAGAACAGAAGTGGTCTTTTAAGTAGACTTCTAAGTGTAGGTACCTAACTACAAGTGGCACTTGGCACTTGTCTCAGTTGGTTTTATAAAAATAATGCAAAATTAAATTATTATAATACTATTATTTTTGTTTTGTTTTAGAAGCTCTTACTGTGCTCAAGCTACGGAGATCTAAGAAACTAGGTATTTTCCTGCATTATCTATCGAAATAAGAGTTTTCAAATTTCAAAATGTTTTTTTTTTGTTAATTTTTAGAATTAATTAGTTGCTTACAATATTTAATTTTAAATTTTAAATTTAATTATATGTAATAATAAAGATAAAATAAATAACTTTTATGTAATTTATATTTAATAATATATATGCCTATATTTAAATTATAATCTTGGAAAGTTTTTTTATCTATTTCTTTTGGTTAAAATATATCAAAAAAATTATATATAATTAAGAGAAATTGTTGTTAGGTATATAATTATCAAACGTAAAACCAAATAACATTTCTAAAATTTGTAGTTTGAAAATAAATTAATGGTTGATAGAAATTATATTTTTTTAAAAAAACTGCATAAAATTTGGAATATTTGTTTTAGTAATGAAAGTTATATGATTATAAAAATGTAATTAAATATTTTTTCGAAAATTATCAAATATTATTATATTTATGTTTTTACTATTATATTATTTGTTGTTTTATAAATGAGGATCAATAACTCATTACCATATTCTTAATAAATTACCTAAAATATAAATTATTATTAAATGTAAAATCTCTATGTCACAATCACTTTCATGCCATGTCATTATTATTAGTATGTCATAGCAGTGGCGGATCCAAGAATTGATTTAAGAGGTGTCAAAAATAATTAAGGGTGTCATCAATGGCTTTCGAGCTGAGATTTGGGGGTGTCAGAAGGATACTTTTCCGAGCAGAGCTCCTGATTTTTCAATAATTTTAGGAACAAATTAGTATTTATTGAAATTTAATATGTGTCACTTGACACCCTATTGCACCAAATAGATCCGCCACTCTGTCATAGCATCATTTTTCTTTCAAAATCAATGTGGGACAAATCACCTTTCAAATAATATATAGAAAAATAGGTTTAATCTTAATAAATCATGAACAAAATCAAAGATTTTCACTTTGAAACCACAAGTTAAAAAGGCCTTCAGAATGGTTGATACTTGATGATTAGAGGCCATGGTTGGAAATTTTCTGTAATTTCGCTTATGTATCAGAAAGCTGTCCGCAAAGTGTATTGTTGTTGATACAACTAAATTTAGTCGTTTTTCACATCACGGGATAAATCTGTTGCTTTGTAAGCCCTATAGGTTGTGTACTATTTACAATACAACAAGAACATGTGAAAAACAAAATAAGTTTTGGAAACAATGTGTGTGGTCAGTGATTGCATGATAACTGCAAAATGAATCTATGACATCATTCTCCGGCAAGCATACTCGAACAAAGTCTGAACTGTGCCTTTCGCTGATGCTTCATTTGGTAGGTTAAGAAGCCTAGAAACCCTGGAGAAACCGATATCATGTTTCATCAGGGAACTAGGCTCTGGTTCTACTTCAGGTTCCAGACCAAATTGTTTCTGTTTGTTACTGGTTCTAGTCAGCGCCCATTGCATAGCCCATATGGCAAGGGGACGCATGTAAGTCAGTGATCTATACTGATCATTTGTGTTCCAAGATTCAGGCGTTTGAAACGAGTAACTGTTCAAACACAAACAAACATTTGTATTAAACACTTGAAGAAATATATTATATGAATAAGCCTGAGAGTGATATCAAAATAAAATCTTACTGTTGACATTTTGCTCTTCTTGGCTCGGCCTTTCTCACTCACTTGTACTTGATCACTCTCACGCTCTGTTTCGTTACTCACTCACTCTGTTTCTTATTTTCTTGTGTTTCATCTTAACACAAGCTTGCTCTCTCTTTACTCTCTCAGGTTTGTTCTTGTAGAGAGAGAAGAGAGTTATTTTTCATTGTCTACATTTTCTCTTTCTCTCCAAATCTTTTTCTATTAGACTTGGATACATTTTACAACACAACACACATACATACTTATAGTAGCTTTTCTCTTACTACTACACTTGCACAACTTCTACTACTTAGTCTTACCTACTCCCACTTGTCCATGCCTCTACATTTGCCATAGACTAATTCTACAAGCAAAGCTTATCTTATTCTAACAACTTCATCTTAACTTAGTTAGCTTACCAACTAACTAGTTATTCTTATTCTTCTTGTTGTGTAACTTCTAGTTACACAACCCATTCATCTTTGACTTCTTGTCCATCCACGTTGGATGCTTCTTCTTCTTCCACCGTTTCTTGCGCTCCAAGCTTCTTCTTCTTCTTCTTCTACGTGACTCATTGGTCACTTCTTCATTGTTCTTTCCTTGTGTGGCAAGCTCTATTGCTTTCACATCTTCTCTTCACTCTGTAAGTTTAATCAAAGGTTCAATTCCAACACTCCCTCTTGAATCCTTTGATTAAACTCCACTTGTTCTTCTTGTGATTCTCCCTCTTGAGATGAATCTCCAAGAACCCTTCTTCTTCTTTAGCAATTTTTCTTTGTCACTTTCTTGACATATTTTCTTTGCAATCTCCTCTCTGTTTTTCTTTTCCGTGAGCCTTCCTCACGTCTCCTCCGTGAGTCTCTGTCACGTCTTCTTCCGGTTACACTTCAATCGCCTTGCTACCTTTCTCTCTTAGGTAACCAAGTCTTGTTCTCGGTTTTGGCTTCTTGGCGTTGATCTTGCTTCATCCAGCTTCCACTCTTTCTTTGGTTTCAGTGTCCTCATTGATCATCTACTTGTGCTACTTGATTCTTTGAACCATCACCTAGGCCTTGTTCAACTTTGGTCTTCTTGGTTTCTCTTAACCTTTACCTCAGTCTTCTTTGCCTTTAGTATGTTTGGTTTTCTCCTAACCATCAACTTGGCCTAACCTAGTCTTTTTGGTTTCTTAGAATCTCCTAGCACAACCATGTCTTGAATCAACCATCATCCAAGTCTTGAGCATCTCCTTCATCACCAATTCCTTTGCCTCCATTCCATCACCGTAGAACCTTTGTTTACGTGAGCCTCTTGTGCTTCAAGCCTCCCTTGTTCTTGAACCATCTTCTGGTTCCTTTTTCTTCTCCTTGAGCCCACGGCTCCATCTTCTTGTTAACCAACTTGTGCCCTCTAACTCGCCAAACCATCACCTCAGCTTCATTGGCCTTGGACTCTTTGATTCTTTGAGCTTTCACCTTGGTTTTATGTAACCTTGGTTCTTCCATCTTCAGCTTTGAACATCTCTGGTTCTTCAGCATCAATCATGGATTCGGACTTCATTGGCTTCATTGTTCAGTTGCTGTTGATCTCCTCCATATCTCTGATGGTTGAGAATATCCAGCAACTCCCACAGCTTCCTTGATCATCTTTGATCTCCACCATGGTCTTCTTCCTTTATGTCTCCCTCTTGGAGACAACTTTCTTCTTTGTTCATGTTGACAGGGGTTCTCTGTCCCCTCATCAATCTCCTGAAACTTTTCTGTTCCCATCCCTCCATGGTGCGCATCTCCGCTTCTTGCCGCTAGCTCACCGGCGCTATTCTTCATCTTTGATGGCTGTCTCCATCTTCTTCCTCTTTTTTTTTCTCAGTCTCTCTTAGACTGACTCTTCTTGTTCTAGCTTGCACAGGCTCCAAAGATCAAGTGCAGCTCTGATACCATGTTGACATTTTGCTCTTCTTGGCTCGGCCTTTCTCACTCACTTGTACTTGATCACTCTCACGCTCTGTTTCGTTACTCACTCACTCTGTTTCTTATTTTCTTGTGTTTCATCTTAACACAAGCTTGCTCTCTCTTTACTCTCTCAGGTTTGTTCTTGTAGAGAGAGAAGAGAGTTATTTTTCATTGTCTACATTTTCTCTTTCTCTCCAAATCTTTTTCTATTAGACTTGGATACATTTTACAACACAACACACATACATACTTATAGTAGCTTTTCTCTTACTACTACACTTGCACAACTTCTACTACTTAGTCTTACCTACTCCCACTTGTCCATGCCTCTACATTTGCCATAGACTAATTCTACAAGCAAAGCTTATCTTATTCTAACAACTTCATCTTAACTTAGTTAGCTTACCAACTAACTAGTTATTCTTATTCTTCTTGTTCTGTAACTTCTAGTTACACAACCCATTCATCTTTGACTTCTTGTCCATCCACGTTGGATGCTTCTTCTTCTTCCACCGTTTCTTGCGCTCCAAGCTTCTTCTTCTTCTTCTTCTACGTGACTCATTGGTCACTTCTTCATTGTTCTTTCCTTGTGTGGCAAGCTCTATTGCTTCCACATCTTCTCTTCACTCTGTAAGTTTAATCAAAGGTTAAATTCCAACACTTACCCTAGTCCGGTTTCCGACCAGGCAGCTTCATATATACCACTCGCAGTCTGAAACGCCTTGTCAACTAAGCCTTCTTGGATCATTGTTGCAGACAGCGCGTAAGTAACACCAGACCATATCTCTCGGGATTGCATCGACGCTGTATCAACTTTCCCGTCAGGGTGCATCCCGTTCACGGCCCCCCGTTTTCCATCTTTAATCTTCATCACATTGAAGTTATAAACTTTCTCCAAAGCCACCCTAGCCTTGTCTTCATCCACAATAGGCAGAAGACCTGATGCTCTCGCGTACCTGCACTTGTACGAATCATTACCATATTATTTTCTACCTAAAAATAATTTCTTATAGAAAAGAGAGTAAACAAACCATTGACCAGCTAGTTGATCAGCTTGTATAGAGGAGCTATATCGACTTCCACTGTTATCATAGTTAAAATATGATCCATTCCACAACTTCTTCTCGTACACAACCTTTGCCTTCTGAAACTTTGACCAAAAATAGTCCTGAGAGTTCTTGTCACCAACTTCACGTGCCAGTGCCGATGCAGCTTGCAACGCAGCCACCCAAAGTCCACCACAGTAAGCGCTAACACCAGATGCGGACCATGTATCGTACGTCTGATCAGGAAACCCTTCGTTCTCAATCATACCATCGCCATCTTTGTCAAACTGAGCCATATATGCCATTGCAACATACACCGAGGGCCACACCGCTAGTGCAAACTTTTTGTCTCCTGTAGCAACTACGTCTCTGTACACTTGGAGGACGAATTTTGAATTTAAATCTTTCCACCGATCAGTATTGTGAAGATTGTATCCATTAACCTCAAACCAAGGATCGTTGACGCCTAAGTCATGAGGAACTGCACCAAGAACTTTCCTATGGACCCATTGTCTCTCACTAAGAGTCTTCACTTTGGTGGGATCGTGTAGCATGACCGCAGCAGCAAAGTCTCTCTGGATACTAAGTTCTAGTTTTGGGAAAAGCATCACCAGTGCGAAAGACGCATAGAAATGAACATCGTAGGTGTTCCACATACGGTATTCGATTCCTTCTAGATAGAGAAAGTGTCCAATGTTCTCTTCTCCTTCTTCTAGTAACTTGGTTCCAAATGCAGAATTAGATGCTGTTGATGCATGAAGTTGCTCAAGTGTAGAAGCCATTTTCTCAAGAACCGAGACAGCCGTATCATTCTGCTGCGGCTGTGGTACATCTATAATGTTCTTCAGACTGGATTGAGATTTATCAAGTGAGAACTTCTTTTCTCTGACTCCTGCCAAGCTGTGTAGTGGAGATGATCCATCTGCTATGACAACAGTACATGAGAGAACATTTCGTGACAATTCCATGCTGAAAGTAAAATAATGGTATCATCTGAAGACTACCTGTCCAAAGAGTTCCTCCAGAATTAAGATAATAAAGCTCATTGAAGAGAGTGATAGGGTACCATGAAGGCAGCCTTTTATCTTCAATTATTGGTCTTTGCCAGTCTTCTATCCAAGACTCCCATTGACTATGTCCTGTTCCATAATATGAGTGTAAGTGTAAGCTTCATTCTCAAAGAAAAATATTATATTATACGAATATTACCAAGAATAGCATCATAAGCAATTTGTGCTGCAGCATCGCCATGAATGCCATAAAACTTTGCGTAACGCCTGAAAAAGAATTCTGTTTTAGAAGTCCATGATCACCATTAGGTCAAGTTACATAGAAACTCATTACCTTGAATACATTTTACCACTAGGAAACTGCACTTCAGGGCAGTCCCAAGCCAAAGCAAATGTGATAATGCGTGACTCTCCTGGTAAGACTATCGCAGAAGCAGCTACTGCTGCCCCGATCGATGACCCATGCTCAGATTGCATCGACGCGTCAGAAGCATCAAGGTGATCAAAAGAACCATGCTGTAACAAAATATCACCTTGTTGAATCATACAAATCAATATGCAAGAATAAAATTTAAGAATATGTCAACTCTTTGATAATCTTCCACATATCTTTTGCTGTGATTCCATTTTGGTTTCCAGATACTGTGAAGAGAGGGCAGACTGAGACACTTACACCATCCGTTTCCTGAGCTGAAACCGCATATGACAATGATGGTAATCCGTTTGCTGTTCTGTATCAGAGAAAAAAAAATCCAGCATCAAGGTTGAAACATTCATAGCCTATCTGATAATTTATCAACCAAAACAATTATGGTAATATGATATACACAAAGAATATGGTATATGGAAGAACTTACTTATGATGTAAGAGCACACCCTTGACTCCATCATTCATCCTTAACATAATAATCAACATTGAGTTAGTATAAACACAAAGACACAATGTTGAAGAGTAAAGTCACAGGAGAAGATGGGTGGAGTACAGGAGTAAAAAGTATTTTATTTGTACATTATCTTGGAATTGTAGTGGCCACCTGAGAACTCTGAGTCTCCTCCAACAGAATTCTAACCCAAGGAAAAATTTTAATGACTTAAAAGGTAAAAAGAAACTAAAGCCAAACAAAACGAATGCATTCAAAAGCTTATCTCACCGCCCAAGTAAAGAGCAATGTCGCTACCGCAGTAGTGTCTCCGAGGTTATGCATCTGATAAATAATGAGTTCAAACTCATCAGTAATATATATGGTAGCTCTAAATCATAAAGTGCCAAAACAAAGAAGAAAAAGAAGTGGACATACGGTGAAAGTGAAAACAGACACAGGAAAGCTGCTTTCTTTGTAGTTGTGAGGTATAAAAGGTGAAATTTGACGACAAACAATTCTAAGCTCTGGATCAGGTTCCCCTGTACATCCATCAAATTTCTAACTTTTTAGCCTCAGAACAAACGCAGCAATAGTGTGAAACTATATTACATAAAGCTTATATTACCCTCATATATTGTCCAAGACTTCGGATATAAAGCATGATATGTAGACTTGTCTCCTGTCAGATTCCAGTCCCATGAACCAATCCCATCTGACTCTTGTCTGTTTCGAATATATAAAAAATATTTAAGTCATCCGAGAAAAAAGAAATTATCTGCAAGCCAACAAGCAGCAGCAGAGAGTACTGTAATAGCTTTACTTTTCCAGCTTTGGGTTCCTAGGACATAACACGCTTGAGTACTTTTTACCATTGGCCCGGGAAACAAATGCCTGCATCAAACAAAATTCACCCATTTAGTAAACCATGGAGAGCTAATGAGACATTGAAGTCCCAGATCATTATATGGATCCTGAAACTATATATTTTTTACCGGTTTTCCCCTGCAAAGTCTATATATTTTTGTAACTTACTGAGAACTGATTTGCAAGAACTGGTTCATCTTCACATCGTGGAGGGAATAGCTGCCATCGCTGGAATCAATACTATTAATTCTTCAACATGTCCAATTGATATTAGTTGTGTCCAAGTATTTTTATCACTAAACCTATTTTTAAATACATTTAGTTAGTTTTATAACAATAACTACTTTTACGCTTCGTTCATATTTGAGTAACTTCTATTATAAACTCCTAAACTATCGGGATTCACTTTTTTATAAGCTATAACTGCCGATGACTTTAATTCGATAAGTTACGTTTCTATTATAGGTTATAGTTTTAGACAGTCCACGCCCTTTTACGTACAACTAATGCTATATCATTACACAAAAAAAAGGAGAAGAAACTACCCAATAAAAAACATTTCAGCTGCATGATGAAGATAATGAAATATATGACTTCACAACAACATTGTCCCATCTTAAACCCAATACAATGTCATCTAAAGAAGATAAGTATTTTGTTTTTTATTATTTTTTCCTTTTATTAGAAAGAAATTAAACTGTAAAAAATTATACAAATAAAAAATATCCTTAGATATATATCGGGTAGATGAATCATCAATACTATTAAATTTGGATCATAGCCTATTCATATTAGTTATGTCCATTTTTTTAAAAAAAAACAAAGAAGCCATATTAGTTTATTGTATGCTTAATGTATATAATCCACTAACCTCATAATTTTAAGGGCTACATATAATGCAATGAAACTATATTTCTGTTTTTTTTTCTTTACTCTTTTTTGTTACCTAATAATATATTTTTTTCCTTACTCCCATTTTATTAAATATAAAAGGTAGACATGTACAGATAGGTTTTCTACAAAAGACTCATGCTTGAACTAATTCTAAAAAAATATTATACTTCCATGACATAAATATATTTCGGTTATTTTTTTCTTAAAAAATATTAATAACTGTCTAGGAATAAATTTTTTCTTTCAAAAAAATGTGTGAAATGGTTGTGTTACAAGCAATGTTTTGAAACCCGACCCCAATACTGAACCGGATATTTTTTTGGATTACTCGGTTAATGGATTAACCGCATGTGAACTACGGGTTGCTAAATTAATTAATTTTGTTATATAATAATTTATTAACAATTAAAAATAAAATAATTATTTTATGTTTCAAAAAACAGGGATCGAAACGTAAATTAGTTTTCTTTAGTTTCCAATCAATACCAATTGGGGTTATGCCCAACTGACTTTTTTATAATTGTATCTACTTTAATTAAATCAATAACACGTTCTCTTTGTATAATAAAAAGTTACATTTTCTTCCAACACAAAAAGACAACATAAGGCAAAAGTGTTTGTCGGTTTATGATTTTAAAACTGGGCCATGGGCCTCGATTTTGTTTTTAAATCAATTGATTTGTTACATTTAGTCTGATTAAATGGGCCACATAAATTTATATTGCTTTCTTAGCCACATATAGGTTTACGGCTAATTGAATTCTAATAGAAGAAGTCTAATAATATTGATTATAAAACAAAATTGCAAATATACTCAATTATTATCAATACTATAAAAACATATAAATTTAAAATTTAAATTTAAAAAAAATTATAAAACAAAAATATACCCGCCTTTTTAAAAATATACCCGCCCTTTGCGGATCAAAATCTAGATATCTATAGATCTAAATTTTCAGGAACCGAAATATGCAGACTCAATAAAACCTGATCCGAGGACCGGATGCCTAGACCTAATATGAATAGATAAATATGATTACAAACAAATGGATTTATAATTAAAAAGAAACGAATATATGCCGGCCAACATTAAATTACTATTATTTCTACGGTAAATCAAATAGGTTTTGATTAAGATTTATACACATATATGACTGTAAAAAAATATGATTAAGAAAAAATAACAAGTATTACAATTAAATATCTAGAAAAAGTTAAACAAAAAATATACATTTCATTTTGAAAGAGCAGGTCAGAATCTAGATTCTGAAGACCCGAATGTTCTCAAATATTTTAAAAAATAGTTTCATTTAAAATAAAAAAATCATATAAACTTTTTAAAATACACAAAAACAGATTTTATCAATACATAACGGGTCTATGACAAAAAACAATAGTTTAAAAATATTAAACTTTTTCTTTAAGTTAAAATACTAAAAATAAAATTACTGTGAAATAATTCACAAGTTTAACAGCATGTTAATAAACAAAAATCATAAAATACAGGTCAGAATTATTTGGAGTCTTCAAAATTTTGGTCATATTTAAAATAACAAAAATTATTCATACAATAATTTTAGATAAATTCATAAAATTCTTAACAAAATATAATTTATCAAAGATAAAAATATTCATGACGTAAAATTAATATTTTCAACAAAAAATATACCCGCCCTCTGAAGGGCGGGTCAAAATCTAGTTCACCTTTAAAACTCCTTCCTATGCTACCAGAACTGCAATGTAATATCAATACTATTAAAAATGAATCATTCTCAAATTATAACTTTAATGAAATGTTTAAATTTTCTAAAAATATCTTTAATGATAGGACTAACTAAAAAAAATCCATTAATGATATTGTTGTCTTTTGGTTTTATTTGCATATTTTTTTTATTATAACTCATGTTTCTAAATAAATTAGATATTACCGAAATTTGTTAACTTTAAATGATTTATGTTTTTATATAATCAATTTTATATTCCATAATTTTTTAAATATTAATAACATAAATTAAAGTCTGCAATAATTTTAAAAGGTTGATATTTTGTAACTACACGAGATAAAATTTAAACAAAAATATTATTTGCCACTTTATATGTTTAGCAATATTTGATATAATTTATATTTTTTAAAAAATTATATAATATTCCAATTACGAATTTTAGATACAACCATTATTTAACTTATTTACAAACATAAAACGACTGTGTGACGCATTTTAAATTTTGTCATACTGTACACAATATAACAAACTCCCATAATTGAAATTTGATCATGTCACAGTTTATATAATTAAAACGGAGAATTATCAATATTTATATTAAAAACAAAAAAAAAATATCTGTCCTTTGGATCAAAATCTAGTAGATAATTAAATACTAGAAGATAATAAAGTAGTACATACAGAAAGGCTACAATTGTGATCAGGAAGATTGACCAAATACGTTCAAAATGAGTGATAAAAGAAAAAATGAAAGCATACCCAATACCTCCAAGTGGAACACCATGGGAAGACGTTACAGAGTGCTTAGAGAATGGATCTACGAAGGCCAACTGCAATTAAATAATATTGTTACAATATGTACACAAAGAAAAAAAAAAGAAAATGCATTTATGGAGATGTCCAATTTGTTTTACCCTTCCCTTGGCAGCTTCTTCTCTGCAAAGAAACCATATCCGAATGCCAACAGGAGCCTACAGAAACGAAACATTTGTAAATAGATTACGCGGCTGCAGGTTCCACAATTTTCACTTAATTATAATTTGCATCACAATGTTTTCGACATTTATCAGCCGAATAGACACGATGAAACGCCAACAGTAATATATTGAAACGTTTTAGAATCATAGGTACCATCTTGAGAATCTCTTTAGCAGTCAGAGCGAACTCCCGGGGAGCCTTTACATCACTGTCTATCTTTCTTTGCCATGTCAAAGATGCAGGTACTGCCGGATTAACCTGCTGATTGCATAAGTATGGGAAACAATAAAGTTACCAGCACATAATTCATGTAAGGAAAGGAAACGAAATGATAAGTTTACAATATCCCAATGGCTGTCCGGTCTTAGGTAATAAGCATCCTTTCTCAACAAGAAAATATCTCCAAACATTAAAACTCGGAGATGAATGTAACTAAAAACTTTGTCAGATGACGATCACATACTTGAGGAGTCTAAAAACTAACTATAACAGATTCCAACAATCCAAACTTGTAGAAGCAATTCAAAAGCTTACTTTAGTAGAAGAGTACTTGACATCTTCACCATTATCCATGAAGTTTTCTTCAGACATTATTCCTGAAACACAAACACATCGTTCTGGTTACTTGTACAACTGAACAATCATAACTACTTCATCTAACCCTTTTCTCTCATTAATCGGCTAACTGATTAAAGAATATTTTTCACATCTTAAAAACCCAATATGAAGGGTTTTGTTTCCAATATGAGGAGGTTAAGCAAATACATAACAATATAATTCTGCATTACGATTATCTCATTAAGATAAAAATTAACAAACGATTACCCTGAATTTTGATGCAGGAGAAAGATGAGAGGGTTGAATCGAACAATCAGTTGGATCAAGAGAAGCAAAATAATGTGGAATGGTGTTGTTTAAGAACAAGAAGTAACAAAGCAGTAAAGACAGCGTTTACACGTTACTTGCACATTTTCTATGATCATGTCTAATATATGGATCGACCTATGAAAATTCAGGACCTCCACGATTGCATCATTTTTAGATTTATGACCAAAATAAATTAATGTGATCAAAGTAACGTATGGCACGAGTCAAAAATAAGCATCAAGACCAAAAAAGAAAATACTGTATATCTACTCTATTCTGACAATTTACAGCAAATCTTTTTTAATATATCAATATTATTAATATTGATCATTGTTAATACTAGATCTTTTCTTTGGGCTTCGGGCGAATTGTTTATTATAAACTAGATATGGACCCGTGCATTGCACGGATTTGTTTGATGTTTTAATTTTATATAAAACATAAAAATAATAAATCATTTATTATAGTTTTGGAATTCTTTTTTTGTGTATGTTGTATGAGTTTTATCTGAGAATTAAAAATTTGTTTTACCACATAAATTATGGTTAATATGTGTACTCATCATTATTTGAGAATTAAGAACTTGTTTTACCACTTTTACATTATATCTTATAAATGTTTTTACTTAGAATTTAAATATGAAAAATACTATCAAATACACTTTTACATTAATTTGTTTAGGATATTAGAGTATGAAAATCACTATCATATAATCTTTTACAATTACCTCTTTTTAGAATTTCAGATAATTATCATCGCTACTATTTTGTAAATTTTTAGTTTTAATTAAATAATTATTAGTATCATGTTCATCATCAAACTCTTTTTTAAAACAAGATACTATCAATAACTTTTTACATTTTTATTTTGGTAACAGCCTAAAATATGATAATATCTCTTTTTTTTAGGATTTATAGAAAACAAAAAGAAAAATACCATCAAACAAAAAAAATATATATATATTTTCCTACTTTCATAATAAAGAAAAGTTAATCTTCTTAAAAACATTTCGTGAATATTTTTTAAAAATAGTAACTTTCGTTTAATACAAACCCTATATACTAAATTAAATTTATATAATATTTAACAATAATTTATCTTATTATATAAAAATTTGTTCTTCAAAATTACTAATTAACATGATTGTGACATATGGAAAATAAATGTTTAAGATTGTGACATGTGTTAAATTATCTCATAATTAAAAACATATATACTAAGATAATGACAAAAACAAATTTTGTTAAAAAAGCAATTATAAATATTTTTTAATATTACTTAATGGTAAAAGTAATTTTAAATTTTATTTAATAGTAAACTTTTTTTAGAAATTTTCCTTTTTCCAAATCTTAAAAAAGTATTTAATAGTAACTTTCCTTCTAAAATTCTATAAAGATATACTTTTTTTAAAGATGCTTAGCTTCCTTTTTATAATACGTCTCATGCGTTCCATGCTTGCTTCGTAAAAAAAAAGATATACTTTTTATTTTTTCTTTTAATACTAATTTCCCTTTCTAAAAATCTAAAAATATATACGTGTAAAACGTTATTTAATAGTAATCTTTTTCTAGAAAGTTTCCTTCTTCAAATCATAAAAAAAAATTTAATACAAATTTTCCTTTTAAAATTCTAAAAAGATATACGTGTAAAAGATTATCATATTTTTGTTTTTCTATTTATGTTGTATGAGTTTAATTTTAGAACTAAGAACTTGTTTTACCACATAAATTATGGTTAATATGTGTACTCATCATTACTGAAAATACTCATATTTAAATATTAAAACCAAATTTAACCCGAAGTAATAATTAGACTGAACTAAAAAAAAATTGAAAATTAAATAAGTTAGTCAAGTCAATGACAACACCATACACTTTCTTATGTATTTATTAATTATTTTTTATTCTACTCGTTTAAATATGTTATAATATGTATTTCTTATCATCTCTGTGTTTTCGTTTGATGAAACAAAAGAAATTATTATGAATTTTATTTTTATTTTTATCATGTAACTACTGATAATGAATTTGTTTTTTTTATAAACTTACTATTAAAATAAATTCTTAAAATGTTTCTTTTGTTAGGATATAGAAAAGGAAAACTTTATATCTTATATATATGTTTACTTAGAATTTAAATATGAAAAAATACTATCAAATACAGTTTAAATATGAAAAAATACTATCAAATACAGTTTTACATTATTTTGTTTAGGATTATAGAATATGAAAATCACTATCATATAATCTATTACAATCATCTCATGTTTATAATTATTTTTCAGTTAGTATTAAGTAATTTTAAAATTACCATTTTAACAAATCGTATCACTACTACTTTTACAATTTTGTTTGGTTAATTAAATAATTATTAATATCATGCTCATCGTATAATAACTCTTTTTATGATGTTTAAAAAAAAGAAAAACTACTATCAAATATTATTTAAGATTTATATAATCTTAGAAAATAAAAACTAATATTACACAAGGTTTTTTCAGTTATATTTATCTTTGGTTCAAAAAACAATTACTGTCAGATAATTATTTTCAGTTAATAATAACTATTTTAAAATTTTGCTATTTTCAAAATTCGTTTTTTCAATGTAAAATTGCTATTTTTAAAATTTGATATTCTCTTTGTAAAAGCTAATGTAATAGAGTTTTTTCCTTTTTTTGAAATCCTAAAAAGAAATTGTAAAGCATAACTTTTTTTAAATAATAATTTTCATTTTTAAATTGTAGAGTAAAAATATATTATATTTTTGACACATGTCACAATCTTAATTATATACTTGACACGTGTCGCGATCGTGTTAATTATTAACTTTGAAAACTAAGCTTTATATAATAAGATAAGAAACATTACATAGACATATCTATAGTTAACAATTCTACATATCTAATGAGGATCTGCGTCTGACTATATTATCATGAGTTGTTTCATAAGATTCACATCAAACAGTATTCTTTACATAAATGTTGAACATATCATATAAACTTTTTTGCCAATAAACTAATAATTCGCTTTCTCACAAACTCGAAACCTAAATGACGCAGTATAAAAACACTAATCCTTGGCCAAACATGGACTACTGGGACTTATGTAAAAAATATCTATTTATAAGAAAATAATAAGATTGTTTTTACAACTCTCTTTTCTATTTTGCTTAGAATTTTAAAAAGAAAAAATATTTAGATTTATTATAGAATGATATGTTATAATCTCAGGTTTTTATAATTCATTTTAAAAACTTTAAACTACTGTTCTCTTTCATAATTCTGTTTTCACGATTTTTTTAAAAAATAATTAGATTTTATTTAAAAGGAAACTATATTCATATAGCTTATACAATTTTATTTGTTTATTAATTAAACAAAAGGAAACTTACTATTAAATAATTATTAGTATAGAGTTATTTTTCGCTTACAATATTTGGTTTAAAACTTAAAAAGGAAAACCACTATTAAATAGCTATTATCATTCTATTTGTTCAAGATTTGTTTTAAAAAGGAAAATTATTTTCGTATAGCTTTTACGTTTTTTTGGTTATAAAATGGAAATTAATATTAAATAATTATTTGTATGAAATTTTTTTTTTGTTTGCAATATTTTTTTAAAAACTTAAAATATTTCATAATTATGTTTTTCACGATTTTTAAAAAGTAAAATTAGAATTTATTTAAAGGAAAATTATATTCATATAGCTTATACAATTTTATTTATTTATTATTTAAAAAACGAAATTTACTATTAAATAATTATTAGTATAGAATTATTTTCGTTTAGAATATTTGGTTTAAACTTAAAAAGGAAAATCACTATTAAATAGCTATTATCATTCTATTTGTTCTAAAAAAGGAAAATTATTTTCGTATAGCTTTTACAATTTTTTGGTTATAAAATGGAAAATAATATTAAATAATTATTTATATGAAAATTTTTTTGTTTGAAATATTAAGTTTGAAACTTAAAAAGGAAAAATACCATTAATTAACTATTTATATAAAATTATTATTTAACACGTGTCACATTCCTAAATATACAGTTGTCATATGTAAAAACATTCAGTGAATCATGGACTATTGTAACTTCCATATAAAATTAGTTAATTATCGAAAAATAAAAGATTTTTTTACAACTCTATTTTGTTTATAATTTTAATAAGGGAAAAAATTTAGATTTATTTTAAAATATTTTTTTTGTATTTTCAGGTTCTTATAATTCGTTTTAAAAAATTTAAACTACTATTTTCTTTCAAAATTCTCTTTTTCATGATTTAAAAAAGGAAAATTAGAATTTCGTAAAAAGGAATTTTATTTTAATATAGCTTATACAATTTATTATTTAAAAAAGGAAACTCCCTATTAAATAATTATTAGTACAGAAATTTTTTCCTTAACAAAATTTTGTATAAAACTTAAAAAGGAAAAATTACTATTAAATAACTATTATAATTCAATTTTCGTGATTTTTTAAAAAGGAAAAATTATTTTTGTATATCATTTACAATTTTCGTTTTGGATATAAAAAAGGAAAACCATATTAAATAATTATTTGTATGATTTCTGTTTTTACAATATTTTATTTAAAACTAAAAAAGGAAAAATCTTATTAATTAACTATTTATATAAAAATTATTATTTAACACATGTCACAATCTTAAAGATATAATTGCCACATGTCACAATCATGTTAATTAGTAACTTTAAAAACCAAACTTTATATAATAAGGAAATATTACTATTAGATAACTATTATAATTCAATTTTCGTGATTTTTTTAGAAGGAAAAATTATTTTTGTATATCATTTACAATTTTCTTTTTGGATATAAAAAAGGAAAACCATATTAAATAATTATTTGTATGAATTCTGTTTTTACAATATTTTATTTAAAACTTAAAAAGGAAAAATATTATTAATTAACTATTTATATAAAAATAATTATTTAACACATGTCACAATCTTAAAGATATAATTGCCACATGTCACAATCATGTTAATTAGTAACTTTGAAGAAATATTACTATTAGATAACTATTATAATTCAATTTTCGTGATTTTTTTAGAAGGAAAAATTATTTTTGTATATCATTTACAATTTTCTTTTTGGATATAAAAAAGGAAAACCATATTAAATAATTATTTGTATGAATTCTGTTTTTACAATATTTTATTTAAAACTTAAAAAGGAAAAATATTATTAATTAACTATTTATATAAAAATAATTATTTAACACATGTCACAATCTTAAAGATATAATTGCCACATGTCACAATCATGTTAATTAGTAACTTTGAAAACTACGCTTTATATAATAAGATATTATAGCTTTTTATTAAATTCTCTTTTATATAATTAATCTTTATTGATTAAAGCTACTATATAGAAAATGAATTTACAACATTAAAGGAGATGAAAATAGCTTGTGCGTATTTTCTTTTGTTAATGACATTGGTTTTCTATGTTTTCGTGGTTTGTATATTGTGTCTTTTTTTTTTTGTATATTGTGTCTTACTTGTTTAACTAATCGGTTCTTCTGAAGTCGTTGATAACATTTAAGAATAATGTGGTTTAAAATGGGTTTGGGAAATAAATATAACATTTTGCATTGCATATAAAACTTATTGCAAGAATTATATATGGAACTCATTTTTTAACTTAACATAGCAATAGTTTATAAACTCGTATATGTATAACACAATATTTTAAAAATTAGCACATTAGAATTAATTTCAAAGAATTATGTGGACTCTCGGCATAAGGGATAGGACGATCGTGGTTACGTACTGGTCGTGATTGGACCAAAAAACACAATATCAGTAATCACAAGAAGCCTAGAAATCTGCAATACTGAAACAAAGAACCAAATAGGCCTTACATCCTTAACGATGATCACAAAGTGAATAGCAAAAGCTCATCCTAATTCCTAACGACTGAACATGTTAACATTAAAATTGTATTTTGTGGTAGATTTAATCACAATGCTATAACCTGCAAGTAACACTATCCGGTCAAATATGCTTAAGCAATAGGAAAAGCTTGTTACCTTGGATCGAACTAACAACTGAACATGAAGCAAACCAATACTTACGACAATTTTGATCCAAAGATACAACTATGATATGAGACGGAGAAAAATCCAGCCGTTTGTCGCAGTGCATAGAGCCAATCTCTCGTGCTTCTTGATTCCTATATAATCAGTTTTCTATTGTGTAACAGATTTAATGTTCATACGAAATTACCGTTGTAGTTATATTGAAGTAATATAAGACTCATTATTTTTAATAGTGTTTTGGTATTTTGTTTTCTGTCTTCTTTGTATACGGAGATCAGATATGATCATATTCGATTAATTTTGAATTTAACTATTTATTACTATTTATAGTTATATCAGGTAAAATTTAATGTATTTTTTCTTATTTAATTGCATCATCCAAGATTAATATGGTTCTTCCTGTTGATTATTGTGTGCGAACATATACTCGAACGTATTTTTGTCGATTCAATATACATTTCTGTGTGTGTTTATATGTAGTATTTGCACATAAATCTGCGCCAGCTATAATACAATATGACACAAATTAACATACAGCTCATTGAAGTGATTTGATTTTGAAGATAACTAATGCTCTTGGTATGATAGTGTTGTAAAATTCACTTCAAAGTACATAGTGATTCTCCGATGAGAAGGAAGAAGAAATTTCAAATGGGTTGAGAGGGGGTGTCATGGAAAAAAAATCAAGGGATTACTTGAAAGTGAAGCTGACATGTCAATTTGTTACTGGTTGATTTTTGAGTCCGATGTGGACAGTCTAAAAACTCTCCTTCATACCCTTTTAGTATTGTTAGATTTGCCTCTACAAAGACATATTACATTTTTACTACTGTACCTACTTAAAAATTGTTTTTTATAATTACATTAGAAATACCAGTTGGACATTTTGTGAAGTTACATCCACAAATAGACATTTCACAAGGCTTGATATGGCTAGGTTGCTAATTGAGATTAATTTGCACCCTTGGTTGAGACTATAAAGTTTGAAGATAAGAACAGGTAAATGACTAATTTTGGAGTGGTTTATCCGTGACTTCCATCTCGATGCAGTTGATCCTCAAAGTGGGGACCCAAAATTATGGAGTGTCAGTCAAAGGAAGTGGTGATCACGACTAAGAAGAATGACTCATGTGGTGTGGATGAAATTTATGATTGCAAAGTCACCAGTCTGGCTGGTGATGCTACTGAAGTGGTGGATCAACTGTTGTTTGGAGGTGGAAGGTGTGTCTATGCTTTCCTGCACTAGCGAGGAACAAGTCATGACATTGCAGGTTGAACTCCCATTGGAAAAAATAATGTGAAAATCAAATCTTGGTTAAAGTTGGTTTAATGAAATGTAAAAAATTAATTTAATAAAGGAATTATCAATTATTTTCAGAATTTTTGAATTATATTATGTAAATTCACCAAACTATCATTTGTTGAAAGAAAATGGTTTTAATTTTTTGGAAGGAAAATGAAATATTGATTAGAAAAACGGATTGCTAGTGTTTTTGTATTCATTTGTTTTTTTTTTCTGAATTATTGGATGGGCTTTGGACGAACTCAGAAGCTCTCTATACAATGAGCATTAAATCAAAGGAAACTTCAGCAACAACAGAGAAAATTCGTGGCTGTGCCATTCAACTTTGTGACTATGTATGTTCTTCGATGAAGATGTCTCTGCCCTGGATGATGTGAAATTTGTTCTCAGACTAATTCAATTATGTAAATCAGTTAAACATTTCTCAAAGCTTAAAACACCATCGATTTGTATAAGAAAAACACCAACTATTCACTGTAGTAACAAATCAACTCCCACCAAAATAGACAAAACGATCTTTAGACAATGGCTTCAATGTCGAAAAAAAACAATGGCTTCAAAAATATCTCTAAGAAAATTACAGATATCAATATTGTGAAGAAAAAAATCAGCAAGAAATCCTCCTTAGGCCTTACTTTTTTTTTGAATTATACAGAGGTATTCTGGCTCCAAAGAAGTGGTCAAGACTAGTCACGTGTTGCTATGTGTCGGTCCTCTGTCTCTGGTGATGTCGAAATGTTAATTCCCCAGTGGCCGAGATCCTTAGGCCTTACTTTCCATAAACCAATAGAGGATCAACTCCCATCAGCTCTCCATCTTTCTTCACATTCTCAGTTCTCCACCAACTAGCCTTGAACAAAGAGAAATAAAGCTGCTGTTTTGCCATTTTTTGGAATTTTCACAAAAAGCCTTTAACGATTTTGAGATTGGTCTCTTTTCCAATCAGACTCGTGTTTCCTCTTCTTCCTTTTACTCTTTTCATCTTCTTCTTTTTGCTGTTGTTCTTCTTCTTTAAGATTGGAGCAGAGTATCTCAGAAAATGTGGGTGGCTAGATATAATTCTCCAACTCTCTGAGTTTACAAAACACAGTGTATCATCAATCATGGAAGAATGAAAGATCCTGATTTCAGATCATATTAATGGATGCTCAATAGTACTTGGAAAGCATTGCCTAGATTACTCGAAAGCAGAGACAAAGTATGATAAATAGAGCCAAACCCTTTAAGCAAAAGCATCGAATCATTGATGGTGAAGACTCTACAGAATTTTTAGTAACTGCGATCAAGCTTCAAATATTCTGTTAAAACAGAAATGACTTAATAAACAAATTTTCATGACAGAGAAAACAGCCATGCGGTCTCTTGATCAATCTTACAAGAGAAAAGCCATTTTTTAAAAAAATGGGAACACTCACCTGATCAAAAGCAGGGGTATATGTAATATGCGATCTGAATTTCTACATTTTCTCGATTTATCTGTTAAAATCTGAATTTCTAAAGCATCCAAGAACATTGCTGCTAGATCAGTACCATTCAATGATGCCCTGAATCCAATAAGACAACACGTTCAAAATCTTATATGAATGGATAATCAAGAACAATGAGTCTAACCCAAAACACATGGGTTAAACAGGAGAAGGATTCTAAAACTAGATACTTGCTCATTGAGAGGAGTGTTAAAGACACTGCACCTCCGCTGTGTTTGAGTTTGAGCAACGTCCTGCTTTCATGTTAGCGAAAAGAACATATGAAGCCGAAATATCTAAAGGTGATGCATAAGTAGTTTAGGCTTGTAGCCTGTAAGTCTGAACGGTGTAAGCAGGAGCCGAGCCTCGACGACGGACGAACACTTACCAGACTTAAAATCAGAGAAAAAAACCCTCTAGAATTAGCCATATCAAAATATGTGAGTGGAAATATAAGAATTGCGAAGAGGGGATGAATTCAAGGGGAGAAATCTCACACATATTTATACTGAACACACACTGCCTCTGAAATCTATTCAGCGCTTCAAAGACACATCATTGATGAGGGAATTAATGCGATTGAAGAGTGTGTTTTCTCCAAAGCCATATTAGGGTTAGGGAGACGTCACCTTCTTTCTCTTTTGGGCCGGAAAATTCACCAGATCACTCATCATGCAAACAAATCCCATGATGTCATCATGTTATTGATGTGGTGCATGTTGAGGATCTTGGACACGTGGCGAGACAGCATGAGATGGAGCTCAAACGTCATCGTCTCCGGCCGGACGAAGAGAAAGTCTATCTGCGTGTTTTCTCTAAAGCCGTATTAGGGTAAAGGAGACGTTGCCTTCTTTCTCTTTTGGGCCGGAAAATTCACCAGATCACTTATCATGCAAGCAAATCCCAAAATGTCATCATGTTATTGATGCGGTGCATGTTGAGAATCTTGGACACGTGGCGAGATATCATGAACCGAATTGATGATATGGACGTTGACGTGGATAGGCTGGAAGGGAAGCAAAGTCTTCTTTATATATAAAGATAGTCTCGCACACAAAGAAATAGAAAGGGAGGAGTGTCGTGAAGGATTTGGGTGCTGCGATGAAGATTTTAGGAATCGAAAATCTTCAGGGATAGGACGAAGAAGAAATTGTTCTTATCACAAAAGGCCTACATTAAGAATTCGGGATGCTTAATGTTAAGTCTATCGATACTCCATGTGCTACAAATTTCCATCCTACCATGAGTGATGAAATGTCTGAAGTCAATTATATATCGCGAGTTCCTTATGCTAGCGTTGTTGGAAGTCTGGTGTATGCTATGGTCTGTACAAAACCAGAGCTTGCACATGCAGCTAGTGTTGTGAGTAGGTTAATGGATCAGCCACAAAAAGAGTACTGGATGGCTGTGAAGAGGATTTTCCGGTACCTTAAGGGTACATCTGATGTTGGTCTGGTCTATGGAAACAAAGATTCATGACTGGTTACTGGGTATTCTGATTCAAATTATGCAAGAGATATGGACATCATAAGATCTATGACTGGTTATGTATTTACTCTGAGTGATTTTGTTGTGAGTTAGAAGGCGACTTTACAATCGATGGTGACTTTGTCTACTACTAAGGCATAGTATATGGCATTGATATAATAAGCTAAGGAGGTGATATGCTTGAGAGGATTGGTCAGTGACCTTGGTCTTCGTCAAGATCATGCTACTGTATTTTGTGATAGCTTGAGTGCTATTTGTTTAGCCAAGGATCAGGTTCATCTTGAGAGAATCAAGCATATCGATGTTAGATTCCATTTTCTGAGAGATGAAAAGAGGATCGAAGTGAAGAAGGTAGGAACAGTTGATAGTCATGTGGATATGTTCACTAAACCGATTCCTCACAGCAAGTTCAAGTATTGTCTTGATTTGCTGAACATCTCAAGCTGTTAATTTGGCCCTGAGAGGCATCTGGCCCGGAAAGACATCTGGCTCGAAGAGAATATCTGGCCCAAATGAAGGCATCTGACTCTAGGAGCATCTGGTCTGTCGGGACATCATCTGACATCTGAGTTTTACGGAACATTTGAGCGAAGAAAGAATCTAGTACATGTGGGAATCGAAATTCGCACTGTCGATTTTAGTTAAGTTTTATCGGAGGAAAACTAAGTAAACCTAGTTTTCCCTGAAGGCTCGGATTCTCTGCGACAACCAAACGAAATTGATAAAAAGATAACAATGCGGAAAAGTCGCGCTAAGGCGTTTATTAAACTGATGGTAAGATGAATACAATATTCTTCCGAAAAACAGGAAGTAGAGATACGCTGAAGAGGAAACAACGGAAATATAGGAGACAAGACGTTCTAAGTCTTGCTCCGCTAGTCTAGCCTCCTAAGTCCTAAGTTCCCTAAGCTAGCAGGAATTTCTCTAAAACCCTAGATTTCGGATCTGGTCTCTCTCTCGCTGATTTTTGCTCTGCCCTCCTTTGTCTCCCTAAGCTCCTTTATATACTCCTTCCTATGACGGTCTATCCTCCTTCTGGGCCGCAAGGCGGGCTTTTTCCATTTTCGTCGACCTTCATGTTTATCTTCGGGAAACTTGACATTTATCCTTCCGGAAACTTAGGATTTATCTTGTTGCGTAAATCGCCGTACCTATCCTGGATAATCGTAAATGGGTTGTCCGATCGCGTTTGGCCCCTTTCGGGCCGTTTCGAGGACTTTCGCTGTTTTCTACGATTTCTTCGGAAGATCTTTAATCCTTTGTAGAGTTGAGATGCGTGGTGTCTTAGATAACCATCATCGTTTCGTATGAATGATTTAAGATCTTCTTTTCCGTTGATATCTTACAAGTTTCCGAAGTGTTTCCGACGGTTTTTAATTCAGAGTAAGAACGAGAGTTTTGTATGCGGAATCTCAATGACTCATTCCGCGAGGACTTGGGAAGGATTCAAGGCGCAGATTACTGACGGTCGGGGCCTAGAACTCGTGCACAGAAGATTGTCGCTCGAGGACCCAAGGCAGCACGGGCGCTAGGCGCCCGGCGCTAGGCGCCCGGCGCCTAGAGGCAGCACGGGCGCTAGGCGCCCGGCGCCTAGAGGCAGCACGGGCGCTAGGCGCCCGGCGCCTAGAGACAGCACGGGCGCTAGGCGCCCGGCGCCTAGAGGCAGCACGGGCGCTAGGCGCCCGGCGCCTAGAGGCAGCACGGGCGCTAGGCGCCCGGCGCCTAGGGGCAGGCTGCGGTCTGCTTGTTTCCTTCAGTTTGCGGGTGTTCGTGTGCATTCTTCGGAGGATTTTTCGTACGACAAATAGTCTTAGCCGTTGATTTCGAGATAACCGTTTTTGACCCCAACAGTTAGCCCCCCCAGCGTGGAAGACGCGAGAGCGATTTTGCGCGCGGAAGATCTTATGTTTGGAAAATCGAAATTTTCGACTATGAATATTTTATTCCGAAAAATCCCACTATCCTTTGATTTCTTATAAGTAGCACTCCACCCCCTCTCATTTCTCACCCACCTTCCCCTTTTCAATCCTTAGAAAGTATGGCTTCCTCTCTAAACGAAAAGAAAGATTCCGACGTCGAGATGAGCGATGCTAACCAAGCCTCGCCGGCGCGAGAGATTCCTGCCCTTACGCAGACGTTTGTCGAGGGGTTCAGTTCTTTTCAGGAGAAGATGGAGCGACGCCGTGCTTTGATGGAGTCCAGCGTGGCCGGTCCTAGTGCTTCTTTCGTTCCGGCTCCTGGACCCGACGTTGTTTTAGCTCCAGATTCCGCGGTTTCGGTTCCTGAAAATGCTGTCGCTCCAGCTTCAATCTCTACGATTCCGGCTCCTGAACCCGATATCCCTTTGCCTGCCGGAGAAACTGTTGTTCCGGAGCAGGCGCCCGGCGTCCAGGCTCGCCCAGAAGGCTCTTCTTTGGCGCCGATACTGGTTTCAGAGGATGCGGTGGAAGTCATGCCTCCCCCTCCAGAAAAGAAGAGGGAGATCGTTCTGGGACTTCCCGCATCCAGTGCTATCCCGCCATCGAAGGGACGTTCGAGAGCTGGAGCTACTGGATCAGCGAAGAGGAAAAGGTGTGCCAAGAGCGAGGAAGGCGAAGTTTCGGCAAAACTATCGCACCACCGTTCTAAGGTATTTTCGTGAGACCCCCTTTTCTTTCACTGACTCTTTCGATTCTCACATTTCTTTCGTGCGATCAGTTTGTGTCGTTAATCGACGGGATGCTTGGAGATTGCGGATTGGAGGTCACACGTTTGTCCCAGGAGCTGGATTCGTCGCGAGAGGCCTTGAAGCGTACCGAGGCTGTGCTTCAATCGATCGAGAGCACTCATGCCGCCCAGATATCGACGCTCGAAGCTAGGATCAGCGATCTCGAACGTGACTTGGGAAAGACTGTGAGCTCGCTGCTTAAGGCGAAGGAGGAGAAGAAGAGCAAGTCCTCGGAGGTTCGACGTCTCAGGAGGAGGATTCAGCGCTTCGAGGAGACGGGAGCCTGCACTACGACGGAGCTTACCGACCCATCATCCTCGGCTGCCCTGGTCCCGGACTCGGAGATTTCAGAGGTCCAGGATGCTGGACTCGTCGCGGACAAAGGCGGCGAGGAGGTCGGTGCGGGCGATGGCGAGGCTGCTCTTGCTTCGGGTGAGTCGGACGACGAAGGTGGCGTTCCGGAGGACGCCTAGGTTGATCAATCCCTTGAAGGGATTTTTATTTTGATTGTATTTCGGCCGTTGGTTGGCCATTATGTATGATTTCGGGACTGGCCGTTGGTGGCTTCGAATCCCTGCCCTTTTTAGGGCATTGTAATGAACTTGCTGTTTGCGTTTAAGAAATATTTTGTGCTTAGAACTTCTGTTTGTCGAAGTTAGAGGGGCAGGATATGAGTTGTCGTCTCATTCCTGCCTCCCTGATGATCACCGAATCCGTTGCTTGTACAAAGAGAGATTTTCCTGCGGTTTACGACTTACGCGAAAATTCGTGGAAACGTACAGACTCGAGTGAAGAGACAAGTTTTGGGATCTCGCGTCGTTGACGCTTTGCCTGTGAGATGTTAGGATACCAGCAAGGCTGGGTTTAGGGCAAGACCTAGGTTTACTCTCAGACTAAGGCTGTGCGATGACAAATCGGCTTTCGTTTTGCCTGTTTGTGATTTTAACCTGATTCGTACCGTTTTAAAATCCGCGAAGTGGTATCGGCTTACATGATTTGTCTGGGCACGAATCGAGCTACTTCCTTTACGAAGTGCTGAACCAAATTTGGAGTTTTTGTATAGCGCGCTATGGGATCCTTGTCGGATGTAAAAGAGCCTACCCTTAGGTGGCTTGTCTGTTTAGGACGTTAGAGCTCGTTTGTTGTGATCAGCAACAACGATATGATGCCGTTTAGAAGGCGTATGAAGGTTTTAATCGAAAAACGAATGTTCAGGCACGAAGCGACGTCTCGCAGTGCTTTGAAGTTTGTTTTTCTTATGCCATAAAGGATTATGGGCTTTTAGGAATCGCGGAGCATTTCCGGGTGGTAATTTATTATGTATTTAGTGGATACTGGATCCGTTGTTGAGGCTGTTAAGCGATTTGATTGCGGAAAGTTTTCGAAAGTTAGGTTTTTTCCGAAAATTGTGGGAGTTTGTGGGAGTGTACGAGTGCACGCACCCCACTCCCCCCCTTTTAAATCGGGGGGATAGCTGAACCCGCCGGTTGACGGGTTGCCTACGTACCTCTTTCGAGGATCAAGCCATCTCGTAGTTCTGTTATCCAAGTTTTACGTTCTAGTGGTAGTATTTCTTGAGATGCATCGCATTCCAAGTTCTCGGGATTTTTACGTCTTGCATGTTTGCGATTTGATACGAACCTGGTCGGACGACTTTTATGATTTTGTATGGTCCTTCCCAGTTCGCTCCCAATTTTCCTGCGTTTCGTTCGGCAGTGTTTTGGAAGACTTTACGTAAAACCAGATCACCTTCTTTGAATCTGCGATGGCGTACGTTCGCGTTGTAGTACTTTGCGGCGGCTTGCTGATAATTTTGAATCCGGATGAGGCCTTGGTCGCGACGCTCGTTGACGAGATCGAGATTATCCAGCAGCATGGCGTTGTTCAGGTCTTCCCGTTCGGGAAGAAACCTCCCCCGTACGCCGGGGAATTCGACTTCCGCCGGAATCATGCATTCTGCTCCGTAAACGAGAGCGAAGGGAGTTTCCCCCGTTGCTCGTCTTGGAGTGGTTCGATGAGACCAAAGGACTCCTTCGAGTTCTTCCGCCCATCGTCCTTTCTTGGCTTCTAAGCGCTTTTTCAGTCCGTCCAGGACGGTTTTTTTTATGGTTTCAGCCTGTCCGTTGCACTGCGGGTATCTGGGAGTTGACTTGTTAAGTCGTATTTTCCATTTCTCGCAGAACGCCTCGAATCGTGTGGAAATAAACTGAGACCCGTTGTCCGTTACGATTTCGTATGGGACGCCGTGTCTGGTTATGATGTTTTTCCAGACGAAATTCTCGACTTGCACGTCCTTGATACTTGCGTAGGACTCTGCTTCCACCCATTTCGAAAAGAAGTCTGTGAGGACCAGTAGGAAACGTTTTTGTTTTGATTTGTGTAGAGGTCCGACGATGTCCATTGACCATCGCATGAATGGGTACGGAGATGAGATAGAGGAGAGGATTTCTGCGGGCTGATGAATTGTCGGAGCGTGCCGCTGACACTTCTCGCACTTCCGAGCGAACTTCTCGCAATCCTTTACCATAGTGGGCCAATAGAAACCGTGGCGTTTTATTTTCGTTGCGAGAGATCTTCCGCCGGAGTGGTTTCCGCACGATCCGGAATGAATCTCTTCCATGATTTTTCTCGCCTTCTCTCCTTCTGCGCAAGTCATGAGAGGTCCGGAGAATCGCCATTTGTAGATTTCGCCTTCCACGGTTACGTATCGTGCTGCCTGGACTTTGATTTTCCGGGCTGCCCATTTTTCCGCGGGTAAGGTGCCATCTACGATGTAGGCTCTGATAGGTTCTAGCCAGGGAGTGTCGCAGCCGTAGTCTGTTTGGTCTGCGTCGTCTTCCGGCTGGTCTTCGTTTTCTTCAGCGCCTTTGATCTGCGCTCTAATCAGGTTGGCGATTACCGGTGGTCCGATGCTCGGGTGCTCGATGAATTCGACGGGGATTATTCTTTTAAGTCCCGGATCTGAGCTTGAGGCTAGAGCTGCTAAAGCATCGGCCTGGACGTTTTCCGAGCGGGGAATCCTGGTTAGCGCAGATTGCTGAAAATCGTGGGCCAAGTCTTGGACGACCTTCAGATATGCGTTCATTCTTTCATCCCTTGCTTCGTATTCTCCGCTGAATTGGTTTGCGACTAACTGAGAGTCGCAGTAAGCGTGAATATTTTGAATCTTCATCCCATGGGCCAGTCGTAGGCCAGCAATTAGTGCCTCGTACTCCGCTTCGTTGTTTGATGCATGAAAATCCAAGCGGAATGATTGCTCGAGGATTTCCCCCGTTGGTGAAGTGAGTCGGATCCCGATTCCGGATCCTTGCTTGGATGAGGATCCGTCGACATAGAGATCCCACGTTGAACCAGGCTCCTTGTTAGTTAAATCCGCTGTGGGTAATTCTACCAGGAAATCCGCGAGTACCTGCGATTTTGTGCAGGTTTTTGGACGATATTCGATATCGTACTCGCTTAGTTCGATTGCCCACTTCGCGAGTCTACCAGACTGGCTTGGACTGTGTAGAATCGTCCGTAGCGGGAAAGTGGTAAGTACCACGATGGTATGAGATTGGAAATACGGTCTGAGTTTTCTCGCCGAGGTTATAACGGCGAGCGCCAACTTTTCCATTAGCGGATACCGAGTTTCGGCATCCAACAACGTTTTACTAATGTAAAAGACCGGCTTCTGTTCTCCGAATTCTTCTTGAATCAGAACGCCACTGACTGCTGACGCGGACACTGCGATGTAGAGGAACAAGGGTTCTCCGACTACGGGTTTCGCGAGGATAGGAGGGGTGGCCAGATATTGTTTCAGCTGTTGGAAAGCTTTCTCACAATCCTTTGACCACTCTAACTTTTTGTTCCCCTTCAAAGTTTCGTAGAAAGGGAGGCACTTATCCGTGGACCGCGAGATGAACCAGTTTAAGGCCGCGACTCGTCCGGTCAGCCTTTGAACTTCCCGCTTGGTTCTCGGGGAGGCCATTTCTATCAGTGCGTTGATTTGTTTTGGATTAGCCTCTATTCCGCGAAATGTTACGAGGTACCCGAGAAATTCGCCCGATGCTACGGCGAATCTGCATTTAGCTGGATTCAGTTTCATGTTGTGTTGGTTTAATCTCTCGAAGCATTCCTCTAGATGGAGTACGTGGTCGCGTTCGTCGAGAGATTTTACCAACATATCGTCGATATACACCTCCATGGTTTTTCCGAGTTGCTCAGCAAACATTCGATTGACGAGCCGTTGATATGTGGCGCCGGCGTTCTTTAGGCCGAAAGGCATTACTTTGTAGCAATAGGTTCCTCTGTCGGTAATGAATGCTGTCTTCTCGCGATCGTCGGGATTCATCATGATCTGATTGTATCCGGAGAACGCATCCATGAACGATAGAAGTTTGTTTCCCGCGGTTGCTTCGACTAGACGGTCGATGTGCGGGAGCGGAAAACAATCCTTCGGACACGCTTTGTTGAGGTCAGTGAAATCGACGCACACTCGCCATTTCCCGTTCTTCTTCTTAACGACGACGGAATTGGCGAGCCAGTCGGGATATCTTACTTCTGTTATCGATCCAACTTTGAGGAGTCTTTCGACTTCCTCATTAACCGCAGTCGCCCGTTCAGGACCTAGCTTTCGCCTCTTTTGTTTCACGGGTTTATGAGTTGGATCAATGTTGAGTTCGTGACATGTTATGTTGATGTCGATTCCCGGCATATCTTCCGCAGCCCAGGCGAACGTATTTAGGTTCTTCTTGAGACATGCGATGAGTTCTGCTTTTAAAGGATCGCGAAGATTGGCCCCAATCTCCACGCATCGTTCTGGGTTAGTCTCGTCGAGGCAGACCGAAATCACTGGTTCGCAAGTGGGCTCACGTTTCCCTTCTAGGGCTTCAGCTTTTCGCGACTGCCAGATGATTTCTGGAGGGTCTTGCGACGCTGGTTCGTGGGTTGCTTGCTTTTTCGAGTTAGTTTCGGGCTCGGAGTTTTTTCGTTTTAACCCAGCGGCCAAGCAGACTTGCGGCGTCTTACGATCGCCTTGTATTGTTTCGACTCCGAGGAGGGATGGAAATTTGAGGCACAGGTGGAAAGTCGAGGGTATTGCTTGCATGGAATTTAACCACGGAGTTCCGACGATTGCGTTATACGCTGCAGGGCCGTCGACTACCAAAAATTCCACCATCTTTGTGACGCTCCCAGCTCTGACCGAGAGATCGACCGAGCCGAGGGTCATTGTGATGTTTCCTGAGAGTCCGATTATTGGATTGGGATCGTCCGTGATAACGCTTAGGTCGAGTCCCATTCTCTCGAGAGTTTTTCTATATATAATATTTGTCGAGCAACCGGTGTCGACCAATATTCTTGCTACGTCGATGTCCTGGATCGTTAGTCTGATGACGAGGAGTTCGTCGTGAGGTTTGGCTTGACTAGCCGTTGCTCCGTCCCCGAATGACACGATGTTGCGGACAGGCGATGTGGCCATGCTGTCGTTATCAATCGTAGGTTTTTGAGTAAGAGAATCCGACCCCCCCTCCTTCTAGCGCCAAACTGTGGGAACCGAAATTCGCACTGTCGATTTTAGTTAAGTTTTATCGGAGGAAAACTAAGTAAACCTAGTTTTCCCTGAAGGCTCGGATTCTCTGCGACAACCAAACGAAATTGATAAAAAGATAACAATGCGGAAAAGTCGCGCTAAGGCGTTTATTAAACTGATGGTAAGATGAATACAATATTCTTCCAAAAAACAGGAAGTAGAGATACGCTGAAGAGGAAACAACGGAAATATAGGAGACAAGACGTTCTAAGTCTTGCTCCGCTAGTCTAGCCTCCTAAGTCCTAAGTTCCCTAAGCTAGCAGAAATTTCTCTAAAACCCTAGATTTCGGATCTGGTCTCTCTCTCGCTGATTTTCGCTCTGCCCTCCTTTGTCTCCCTAAGCTCCTTTATATACTCCTTCCTATGACGGTCTATCCTCCTTCTGGGCCGCAAGGCGGGCTTTTTCCATTTTCGTCGACCTTCATGTTTATCTTCGGGAAACTTGACATTTATCCTTCCGGAAACTTAGGATTTATCTTGTTGCGTAAATCGCCGTACCTATCCTGGATAATCGTAAATGGGTTGTCCGATCGCGTTTGGCCCCTTTCGGGCCGTTTCGAGGACTTTCGCTGTTTTCTACGATTTCTTCGGAAGATCTTTAATCCTTTGTAGAGTTGAGATGCGTGGTGTCTTAGATAACCTTCATCGTTTCGTATGAATGATTTAAGATCTTCTTTTCCGTTGATATCTTACAAGTTTCCGAAGTGTTTCCGACGGTTTTTAATTCAGAGTAAGAACGAGAGTTTTGTATGCGGAATCTCAATGACTCATTCCGCGAGGACTTGGGAAGGATTCAAGGCGCAGATTACTGACGGTCGGGGCCTAGAACTCGTGCACAGAAGATTGTCGCTCGAGGACCCAAGGCAGCACGGGCGCTAGGCGCCCGACGCCTAGAGGCAGCACGGGCGCTAGGCGCCCGGCGCCTAGAGGCAGCACGGGCGCTAGGCGCCCGGCGCCTAGAGGCAGCACGGGCCCTAGGCGCCCGGCGCCTAGAGGCAGCACGGGCGCTAGGCGCCCGGCGCCTAGAGGCAGCACGGGCGCTAGGCGCCCGGCGCCTAGAGGCAGCTTCGGGCGCTAGGCGCCCGGCGCCTAGAGGCAGCACGGGCGCTAGGCGCCCGGCGCCTAGAGGCAGCACGGGCGCTAGGCGCCCGGCGCCTAGAGGCAGCTTCGGGCGCTAGGCGCCCGGCGCCTAGAGGCAGCACGGGCGCTAGGCGCCCGGCGCCTAGAGGCAGCACGGGCGCTAGGCGCCCGGCGCCTAGAGGCAGCACGGGCGCTAGGTGCCCGGCGCCTAGGGGCAGGCTGCGGTCTGCTTGTTTCCTTCAGTTTGCGGGTGTTCGTGTGCATTCTTCGGAGGATTTTTCGTACGACAAATAGTCTTAGCCGTTGATTTCGAGATAACCGTTTTTGACCCCAACAGTTAGCCCCCCAGCGTGGAAGACGCGAGAGCGATTTTGCGCGCGGAAGATCTTATGTTTGGAAAATCGAAATTTTCTACTATGAATATTTTATTCCGAAAAATCCCACTATCCTTTGATTTCTTATAAGTAGCACTCCACCCCCTCTCATTTCTCACCCACCTTCCCCTTTTCAATCCTTAGAAAGTATGGCTTCCTCTCTAAACGAAAAGAAAGATTCCGACGTCGAGATGAGCGATGCTAACCAAGCCTCGCCAGCGCGAGAGGTTCCTGCCCTTACGCAGATGTTTGTCGAGGGGTTCAGTTCTTTTCAGGAGAAGATGGAGCGACGCCGTGCTTTGATGGAGTCCAGCGTGGCCGGTCCTAGTGCTTCTTTCGTTCCGGCTCCTAGACCCGACGTTGTTTTAGCTCCAGATTCCGCGGTTTCGGTTCCTGAAAATGCTGTCGCTCCAGCTTCAATCTCTACGATTCCGGCTCCTGAACCCGATATCCCTTTGCCTGCCAGAGAAACTGTTGTTCCGGAGCAGGCGCCCGGCGTCCAGGCTCGCCCAGAAGGCTCTTCTTTGGCGCCGATACTGGTTTCAGAGGATGCGGTGGAAGTCATGCCTCCCCCTCCAGAAAAGAAGAGGGAGATCGTTCTGGGACTTCCCGCATCCAGTGCTATCCCGCCATCGAAGGGACGTTCGAGAGCTGGAGCTACTGGATCAGCGAAGAGGAAAAGGTGTGCCAAGAGCGAGGAAGGCGAAGTTTCGGCAAAACTATCGCACCACCGTTCTAAGGTATTTTCGTGAGACCCCCTTTTCTTTCACTGACTCTTTCGATTCTCACATTTCTTTCGTGCGATCAGTTTGTGTCGTTAATCGACGGGATGCTTGGAGATTGCGGATTGGAGGTCACACGTTTGTCCCAGGAGCTGGATTCGTCGCGAGAGGCCTTGAAGCGTACCGAGGCTGTGCTTCAATCGATCGAGAGCACTCATGCCGCCCAGATATCGACGCTCGAAGCTAGGATCAGCGATCTCGAACGTGACTTGGGAAAGACTGTGAGCTCGCTGCTTAAGGCGAAGGAGGAGAAGAAGAGCAAGTCCTCGGAGGTTCGACGTCTCAGGAGGAGGATTCAGCGCTTCGAGGAGACGGGAGCCTGCACTACGACGGAGCTTACCGACCCATCATCCTCGGCTGCCCTGGTCCCGGACTCGGAGATTCCAGAGGTCCAGGATGCTGGACTCGTCGCGGACAAAGGCGGCGAGGAGGTCGGTGCGGGCGATGGCGAGGCTGCTCTTGCTTCGGGTGAGTCGGACGACGAAGGTGGTGTTCCGGAGGACGCCTAGGTTGATCAATCCCTTGAAGGGATTTTTATTTTGATTGTATTTCGGCCGTTGGTTGGCCATTATGTATGATTTCGGGACTGGCCGTTGGTGGCTTCGAATCCCTGCCCTTTTTAGGGCATTGTAATGAACTTGCTGTTTGCGTTTAAGAAATATTTTGTGCTTAGAACTTCTGTTTGTCGAAGTTAGAGGGGCAGGATATGAGTTGTCGTCTCATTCCTGCCTCCCTGATGATCACCGAATCCGTTGCTTGTACAAAGAGAGATTTTCCTGCGGTTTACGACTTACGCGAAAATTCGTGGAAACGTACAGACTCGAGTGAAGAGACAAGTTTTGGGATCTCGCGTCGTTGATGCTTTGCCTGTGAGATGTTAGGATACCAGCAAGGCTGGGTTTAGGGCAAGACCTAGGTTTACTCTCAGACTAAGGCTGTGCGATGACAAATCGGCTTTCGTTTTGCCTGTTTGTGATTTTAACCTGATTCGTACCGTTTTAAAATCCGCGAAGTGGTATCGGCTTACATGATTTGTCTGGGCACGAATCGAGCTACTTCCTTTACGAAGTGCTGAACCAAATTTGGAGTTTTTGTATAGCGCGCTATGGGATCCTTGTCGGATGTAAAAGAGCCTACCCTTAGGTGGCTTGTCTGTTTAGGACGTTAGAGCTCGTTTGTTGTGATCAGCAACAACGATATGATGCCGTTTAGAAGGCGTATGAAGGTTTTAATCGAAAAACGAATGTTCAGGCACGAAGCGACGTCTCGCAGTGCTTTGAAGTTTGTTTTTCTTATGCCATAAAGGATTATGGGCTTTTAGGAATCGCGGAGCGTTTCCGGGTGGTAATTTATGATGTATTTAGTGGATACTGGATCCGTTGTTGAGGCTGTTAAGCGATTTGATTGTGGAAAGTTTTCGAAAGTTAGGTTTTTTCCGAAAATTGTGGGAGTTTGTGGGAGTGTACGAGTGCACGCACCCCACTCCCCCCCTTTTAAATCGGGGGGATAGCTGAACCCGCCGGTTGACGGGTTGCCTACGTACCTCTTTCGAGGATCAAGCCATCTCGTAGTTCTGTTATCCAAGTTTTACGTTCTAGTGGTAGTATTTCTTGAGATGCATCGCATTCCAAGTTCTAGGGATTTTTACGTCTTGCATGTTTGCGATTTGATACGAACCTGGTCGGACGACTTTTATGATTTTGTATGGTCCTTCCCAGTTCGCTCCCAGTTTTCCTGCGTTTCGTTCGGCAGTGTTTTGGAAGACTTTACGTAAAACCAGATCACCTTCTTTGAATCTGCGATGGCGTACGTTCGCGTTGTAGTACTTTGCGGCGGCTTGCTGATAATTTTGAATCCGGATGAGGGCTTGGTCGCGACGCTCGTTGACGAGATCGAGATTATCCAGCAGCATGGCGTTGTTCAGGTCTTCCCGTTCGGGAAGAAACCTCCCCCGTACGCCGGGGAATTCGACTTCCGCCGGAATCATGCATTCTGCTCCGTAAACGAGAGCGAAGGGAGTTTCCCCCGTTGCTCTTCTTGGAGTGGTTCGATGAGACCAAAGGACTCCTTCGAGTTCTTCCGCCCATCGTCCTTTCTTGGCTTCTAAGCGCTTTTTCAGTCCGTCCAGGACGGTTTTGTTTATGGTTTCAGCCTGTCCGTTGCACTGCGGGTATCTGGGAGTTGACTTGTTAAGTCGTATTTTCCATTTCTCGCAGAACGCCTCGAATCGTGTGGAAATAAACTGAGACCCGTTGTCCGTTACGATTTCGTATGGGACGCCGTGTCTGGTTATGATGTTTTTCCAAACGAAATTCTCGACTTGCACGTCCTTGATACTTGCGTAGGACTCTGCTTCCACCCATTTCGAAAAGAAGTCTGTGAGGACCAGTAGGAAACGTTTTTGTTTTGATTTGTGTAGAGGTCCGACGATGTCCATTGACCATCGCATGAATGGGTACGGAGATGAGATAGAGGAGAGGATTTCTGCGGGCTGATGAATTGTCGGAGCGTGCTGCTGACACTTCTCGCACTTCCGAGCGAACTTCTCGCAATCCTTTACCATAGTGGGCCAATAGAAACCGTGGCGTTTTATTTTCGTTGCGAGAGATCTTCCGCCGGAGTGGTTTCCGCACGATCCGGAATGAATCTCTTCCATGATTTTTCTCGCCTTCTCTCCTTCTGCGCAAGTCATGAGAGGTCCGGAGAATCGCCATTTGTAGATTTCGCCTTCCACGGTTACGTATCGTGCTGCCTGGACTTTGATTTTCCGGGCTGCCCATTTTTCCGCGGGTAAGGTGCCATCTACGATGTAGGCTCTGATAGGTTCTAGCCAGGGAGTGTCGCAGCCGTAGTATGTTTGGTCTGCGTCGTCTTCCGGCTGGTCTTCGTTTTCTTCAGCGCCTTCGATCTGCGCTCTAATCAGGTTGGCGATTACCGGTGGTCCGATGCTCGGGTGCTCGATGAATTCGACGGGGATTATTCTTTTAAGTCCCGGATCTGAGCTTGAGGCTAGAGCTGCTAAAGCATCGGCCTGGACGTTTTCCGAGCGGGGAATCCTGGTTAGCGCAGATTGCTGAAAATCGTGGGCCAAGTCTTGGACGACCTTCAGATATGCGTTCATTCTTTCATCCCTTGCTTCGTATTCTCCGCTGAATTGGTTTGCGACTAACTGAGAGTCGCAGTAAGCGTGAATATTTTGAATCTTCATCCCGTGGGCCAGTCGTAGGCCAGCAATTAGTGCCTCGTACTCCGCTTCGTTGTTTGATGCATGAAAATCCAAGCGGAATGATTGCTCGAGGATTTCCCCCGTTGGTGAAGTGAGTCGGATCCCGATTCCGGATCCTTGCTTGGATGAGGATCCGTCGACATAGAGATCCCACGTTGAACCAGGCTCCTTGTTAGTTAAATCCGCTGTGGGTAATTCTACCAGGAAATCCGCGAGTACCTGCGATTTTGTGCAGGTTTTTGGACGATATTCGATATCGTACTCGCTTAGTTCGATTGCCCACTTCGCGAGTCTACCAGACTGGCTTGGACTGTGTAGAATCGTCCGTAGCGGGAAAGTGGTAAGTACCACGATGGTATGAGATTGGAAATACGGTCTGAGTTTTCTCGCCGAGGTTATAACGGCGAGCGCCAACTTTTCCATTAGCGGATACCGAGTTTCGGCATCCAGCAACGTTTTACTAATGTAAAAGACCGGCTTCTGTTCTCCGAATTCTTCTTGAATCAGAACGCCACTGACTGCTGACGCGGACACTGCGATGTAGAGGAACAAGGGTTCTCCGACTACGGGTTTCGCGAGGATAGGAGGGGTGGCCAGATATTGTTTCAGCTGTTGGAAAGCTTTCTCACAATCCTCTGACCACTCGAACTTTTTGTTCCCCTTCAAAGTTTCGTAGAAAGGGAGGCACTTATCCGTGGACCGCGAGATGAACCGGTTTAAGGCCGCGACTCGTCCGGTCAGCCTTTGAACTTCCCGCTTGGTTCTCGGGGAGGCCATTTCTATCAGTGCGTTGATTTGTTTTGGATTAGCCTCTATTCCGCGAAATGTTACGAGGTACCCGAGAAATTCGCCCGATGCTACGGCGAATCTGCATTTAGCTGGATTCAGTTTCATGTTGTGTTGGTTTAATCTCTCGAAGCATTCCTCTAGATGGAGTACGTGGTCGCGTTCGTCGAGAGATTTTACCAACATATCGTCGATATACACCTCCATGGTTTTTCCGAGTTGCTCAGCAAACATTCGATTGACGAGCCGTTGATATGTGGCGCCGGCGTTCTTTAGGCCGAAAGGCATTACTTTGTAGCAATAGGTTCCTCTGTCGGTAATGAATGCTGTCTTCTCGCGATCGTCGGGATTCATCATGATCTGATTGTATCCGGAGAACGCATCCATGAACGATAGAAGTTTGTTTCCCGCGGTTGCTTCGACTAGACGGTCGATGTGCGGGAGCGGAAAACAATCCTTCGGACACGCTTTGTTGAGGTCAGTGAAATCGACGCACACTCGCCAATTCCCGTTCTTCTTCTTAACGACGACGGGATTGGCGAGCCAGTCGGGATATCTTACTTCTGTTATCGATCCAACTTTGAGGAGTCTTTCGACTTCCTCATTAACCGCGGTCGCCCGTTCAGGACCTAGCTTTCGCCTCTTTTGTTTCACGGGTTTATGAGTTGGATCAATGTTGAGTTCGTGACATGTTATGTTGATGTCGATTCCCGGCATATCTTCCGCAGCCCAGGCGAACGTATTTAGGTTCTTCTTGAGACATGCGATGAGTTCTGCTTTTAAAGGATCGCGAAGATTGGCCCCAATCTCCACGCATCGTTCTGGGTTAGTCTCGTCGAGGCAGACCGAAATCACTGGTTCGCAAGTGGGCTCACGTTTCCCTTCTAGGGCTTCAGCTTTTCGCGACTGCCAGATGATTTCTGGAGGGTCTTGCGACGCTGGTTCGTGGGTTGCTTGCTTTTTCGAGTTAGTTTCGGGCTCGGAGTTTTTTTCGTTTTAACCCAGCGGCCAAGCAGACTTGCGGCGTCTTACGATCGCCTTGTATTGTTTCGACTCCGAGGAGGGATGGAAATTTGAGGCACAGGTGGAAAGTCGAGGGTATTGCTTGCATGGAATTTAACCACGGAGTTCCGACGATTGCGTTATACGCTGCAGGGCCGTCGACTACCAAAAATTCCACCATCTTTGTGACGCTCCCAGCTCTGACCGAGAGATCGACCGAGCCGAGGGTCATTGTGATGTTTCCTGAGAGTCCGATTATTGGATTGGGATCGTCCGTGATAACGCTTAGGTCGAGTCCCATTCTCTCGAGAGTTTTTCTATATATAATATTTGTCGAGCAACCGGTGTCGACCAATATTCTTGCTACGTCGATGTCCTGGATCGTTAGTCTGATGACGAGGAGTTCGTCGTGAGGTTTGGCTTGACTAGCCGTTGCTCCGTCCCCGAATGACACGATGTTGCGGACAGGCGATGTGGCCATGCTGTCGTTATCAATCATAGGTTTTTGAGTAAGAGAATCCGACCCCCCCTCTTTCTAGCGCCAAACTGTGGGAACCGAAATTCGCACTGTCGATTTTAGTTAAGTTTTATCGGAGGAAAACTAAGTAAACCTAGTTTTCCCTGAAGGCTCGGATTCTCTGCGACAACCAAACGAAATTGATAAAAAGATAACAATGCGGAAAAGTCGCGCTAAGGCGTTTATTAAACTGATGGTAAGATGAATACAATATTCTTCCGAAAAACAGGAAGTAGAGATACGCTGAAGAGGAAACAACGGAAATATAGGAGACAAGACGTTCTAAGTCTTGCTCCGCTAGTCTAGCCTCCTAAGTCCTAAGTTCCCTAAGCTAGCAGAAATTTCTCTAAAACCCTAGATTTCGGATCTGGTCTCTCTCTCGCTGATTTTCGCTCTGCCCTCCTTTGTCTCCCTAAGCTCCTTTATATACTCCTTCCTATGACGGTCTATCCTCCTTCTGGGCCGCAAGGCGGGCTTTTTCCATTTTTGTCGACCTTCATGTTTATCTTCGGGAAACTTGACATTTATCCTTCCGGAAACTTAGGATTTATCTTGTTGCGTAAATCGCCGTACCTATCCTGGATAATCGTAAATGGGTTGTCCGATCGCGTTTGGCCCCTTTCGGGCCGTTTCGAGGACTTTCGCTGTTTTCTACGATTTCTTCGGAAGATCTTTAATCCTTTGTAGAGTTGAGATGCGTGGTGTCTTAGATAACCATCATCGTTTCGTATGAATGATTTAAGATCTTCTTTTCCGTTGATATCTTACAAGTTTCCGAAGTGTTTCCGACGGTTTTTAATTCAGAGTAAGAACGAGAGTTTTGTATGCGGAATCTCAATGACTCATTCCGCGAGGACTTGGGACGGATTCAAGGCGCAGATTACTGACGGTCGGGGCCTAGAACTCGTGCACAGAAGATTGTCGCTCGAGGACCCAAGGCAGCACGGGCGCTAGGCGCCTAGAGGCAGCACGGGCGCTAGGCGCCCGGCGCCTAGGGGCAGGCTGCGGTCTGCTTGTTTCCTTCAGTTTGCGGGTGTTCGTGTGCATTCTTCGGAGGATTTTTCGTACGACAAATAGTCTTAACCGTTGATTTCGAGATAACCGTTTTTGACCCCAACAGTACATCAGTAATCTGAGCACAGAAAAGTGTATTCTGACACATCTGATTATAGAGGATTCAAGTCAAGGTAAAATTTTGTTGAATAATACCTGGAATAAGCATTTAATCTAGTGCTACAGTTTTTCTGAAACACAACTATATATATGTTGTACCTCTTCTAAACCTAATTAACAGCCGTAGAGAAAACTAAATCTGATCTTCTTATTGACAGATTTCTCTAAACCCCGTCAATAAAAGTTCCTCTTTACCCGTGGAAGTAACCAATTAGTGAACCACATTAAATTTTTTTGTCTTTCTAATCGTTCATCTAATCTGTTAATATGTTTCTTCTCGCATTTGACACAACATATTTGAAGAACGAGAAGAGTGATAGTGACGAACCATGTTGTTGCTGACGCTTCATTTGAACTTTGGGCTGTATACAACTAAACAACTAAACTTAGTCTTTTTCACATCACGGGATAAATCTGTTGCTTTGTAAGCCCTATAGGTTGTACTATTTACAATACAACAAGAACATGTGTGAAAAAAAAACAAAATAAGTTTTGGAAACAATGTGTGTAATCAGTTATAGCATGATAACTGCAAAATGAATCTATGACATCATTCTCCGGCAAGCATACTCGAACAAAGTCTGAACTGTTCCTTTCGCTGATGATTCATTTGGTAGGTTAAGAAGCCTAGAAACCCTGGAGAAACCGATATCATGTTTCATCAGGGAACTAGGCTCTGGTTCTAGTTCAGATTCCAGACCAAATTGCTTCTGTTTGTTACTAATTCTAGTCAATGCCCACTGCATAGACCATATGGCAAGGGGACGCATGTAAGTCAGTGATCTATACTGATCATTTGTGTTCCAAGCTTCAGGCGTTTGAAACGAGTAACTGTTCAAACACAGACAAACATTTGTATCGAACTCTTGAAGGAATACATAGATATGCCTGAGAGTGATATCAAAATAAATCTTACCCTAGTCCGGTTTCCGACCAGGCAGCTTCATATATACCACTCGCAGTCTGAAACGCCTTGTCAACTAAACCTTCTTGGATCATTGTTGCAGCCAGCGCGTAAGTAACACCAGACCATATCTCTCGTGATTGCATAGACGCTGTATCAACTTTCCCATCAGGGTGCATCCCGTTCACGGCCCCTCGTTTTCCATCTTTAATCTTCATGACATTGAAATTATAGACTTTCTCCAAAGCTGTTCTAGCGTTGTCTTCATCTACAATAGGCATAAGACCTGATGCCCTCGCGTACCTGCACTTGTATGAATCATTACCATATATTATTTTCTACCTAAAATCAGTTATTATAGAAAAGAGAGTGACAAACCATTGACCAGCTAGTTGATCAGCTTGTATAGACGAGCTATATCGACTTCCACTGTTATCATAATTAAAATATGATCCATTCCACAACTTTTTCTCGTACACAACCTTTGCCTTCTGAAACTTTGACCAAAAATAGTCCTGAGAGTTCTTGTCACCAACTTCACGTGCCAGTGCGGATGCAGCTTGCAATGCAGCCACCCAGAGTCCACCACAGTAAGCACTAACACCAGATGCGGACCACGTATCGTACGTCTGATCAGGAAACCCTTCGTTCTCAATCATTCCATCGCCATCTTTGTCAAACTGAGCCATATATGCCATTGCAACATACACCGAAGGCCACACCGCTAGTGCAAACTTTTTGTCTCCTGTAGCAACTACGTCTCTGTAGACCTGGAGGACGAACTTGGGGTTTAAATCTTTCCACCGATCAGTATTGTGAAGATTGTATCCATTAACCTCAAACCAAGGGTCGTTGATACCTAAGTCATGAGGAACTGCACCAAGAACTTTCCTCTGGACCCATTGTCCTTCACTAAGAGTTTTCACTTTGGTGGGATCGTGTAGCATGACCGCAGCAGCAAAGTCTCTCTGGATACTAAGTTCTAGTTTTGGGAAAAGCATCACCAGTGCAAAAGACGCATAGAAATGAACATCGTAGGTGTTCCACATACGGTATTCGATTCCTTCTAGGTAGAGAAAGTGCCCGATGTTCTCTTCTCCTTCTTCTAGTAACTTTGTGCCAAACGCAGAGTTTGATGCTGTTGATGCATGAAGTTGCTCAAGTGTAGAAGCCATTTTCTCAAGAACAGAGACTGCTGTATCATTCTGTTGCTGCTGATGTGGTACATCTATGATGCTCTTGAGACCCGATTGAGATTTATCAAGTGAGAACTTCTTTTCTCTGACTCCTGCCAAGCTGTGTAGTGGAGATGATCCATCTGCCAGGACAACAGTACATGAGAGAACATTTCATGACAATGCCATGCTGAAAGTAAAATTGTATCATCTGAAATCTTACCTGTCCAAAGAGTTCCTCCAGAATTAAGATAATAAAGCTCATTGAAGAGAGTGATAGGGTACCATGCAGGCAGCCTTTTATCTTCAAGTATTGGTCTCTGCCAGTCTTCTATCCAAGACTCCCATTGACTATGTCCTGTTCCATAATATGAGTGTAAGTGTAAGCTTCATTCTCAAAGAAAAATATTATATTATACGAATATTACCAAGAATAGCATCATAAGCAATTTGTGCTGCAGCATCGCCATGAATGCCATAAAACTTTGCGTAACGCCTGAAAAAGAATTCTGTTTTAGAAGTCCATGATCACCATTAGGTCAAGTTACTTAGAAACTCATTACCTTGAATATATTTTACCACTAGGAAACTGCACTTCAGGGCAGTCCCAAGCCAAAGCAAATGTGATAATGCGTGACTCTCCTGGTAAGACTGTCGCAGAAGCAGCTACTGCTGCCCCGATCGATGACCCATGCTCAGATTGCGTCGACGCGTCAGAAGCATCAAGGTGATCAAAAGAACCATGCTGTAATAAAATATCACCTTGTTATAAATCATACAAATCAATGTGCAAGAACAAAATGTAAGAATATGCCCAACCTCTTTGATAATCTTCCACATATCTTTTGCTGTGATTCCATTTTGGTCTCCAGATACTGTGAAGAAAGGGCAGACTGAGACACTTACACCGTCCGTCTCCTGAGCTGAAATTGCATATGACAATGATGGTAATCCGTTTGCTGTTCTGTATCAGAAAAAAAATGCATCATAAAATTTGAAACATTCAGAGCCTAGACTGATAATTAACCACCAAAAACAATTATAGTAATATGATGCTTTTTATGCAAAGAATATGGAAGAACTTACTTATGGTGTAATAGCACACCCTTGACTCCATCATTCATCCTTAACACAATCATCATCAACATTCAGTTAGTATAAACACACAGACACAAAGTTGAAGAGTAAAGCCACAAGAGAAGATGGGTGAGTAGAGGAGTAAAAAGTATTTTTATTTGTACATTATGTTGGAGTTGTAGTGGCCACCTGAGAACTCTGAGTCTCCTCCAACAGAATTCTAAACCAAGGAAAATTTTTATCATCACTGGAAAGGTTAAAAAAGAAACTAAAGCCAAACAACACGAATACATTCAAAAGCTTATCTTACCGCCCAAGTAAAGAGCAGTGTCGCATCCGCAGTAGTGTCTCCGAGATTATGAATCTGATAAATATGGGTCCAAAGTCCAAACTCATCAGTAATATACTACTGTATATGGTAAAGCCATACAACATCATAAAAATGGCAAAATGAAGAAAAAAGTGGACATACAGTGAAAGTGAAAACAGACACAGGAAAACTGCTTTCTTTGTAGTTGTGAGGAATAAAAGGTGAAACTTGACGACAAACAATTCTAAGCTCTGGATCAGGTTCCCCTGTACATCCAAGTTTTTAGCCTCATACAACAATAGCATCAATAGTGTGAAACTATACTACATAAAGCATATTTTACCCTCATATACTGTCCAAGACCTCGGATATAAAGCATGATATGTAGACTTGTCTCCTTTCAGATTCCAGTCCCATGAACCAATTCCAGATTCCGAGTCTTGTCTGTTTCGAATATATAATAAATATTTGAGTCATCTGAGAAAAGGAATATTATCTGCAAGCCAACAAGGTACTGTAATAGCTTTACTTTGCCAGCTTTGGGTTCCTTGGACATAACACGCTGGAGTACTTTTTACCATTGGCCCGGGAAACAAATGCCTGCATCAGCCAAATTCACCCATTTAGTAAACCATGTGAAACATTGAATGTCCCAGATGTCATCATATGCATCCTGCAACTATTTATCTTCTACCAGTTTTCTCCTGCAAAGTCTATCCATATATGTAACTTACTGAGAACTGATTTGCAAGAACTGGTTCATCTTCACATTTTGGAGGGAATAGCTGCCATCGCTGGAACTCACCTTTAAAACTTCTTCCTATGCTACCAGAACTGCAATGTAATCATAGATAAATAAATACTTAAAGATGAAACAAAGTAATACATATAGAAAGGCTACAATTGTGATCAGGAAGATTTGACCAAATACGTTCAAAAGGAGTGATAAAAAAAAGAGAGGAAAACATACCCAATACCTCCAAGTGGAACACCATGGGAAGACGTTACAGAGTGCTTAGAAAATGGATCTATGAAGGCCAACTGCAATCAAATATGATTGTTACAATATGTACACACAAAAAATAATGCATTTATGGAGATGTCCAAATTTGTTTTACCCTTCCCTTGGCAGCTTCTTCTCTGCAAAGAAACCATAACCGAATGCCAACAGGAGCCTACAGAAACAAAACATTCATAAAGAGCACATTATGCGGTTGCAGGTTTCACAATTTTCACATAATTCTAATTTGCATCACAATGTTTTCTACATTGATCAACCGAATAGACAAAGATGAAACGCCAAGAGTAATATATTGAAACGTTTTACAATCATAGGTACCATCTGGAGAATCTCTTTAGCAGTCAGAGAGAATTCCCGGGGAGCCTTTGCGTCACTGTCTATCTTTCTTTGCCATGTCAAAGATGCAGGTACTGCCGGATCAACCTGCTGATTCCATAAGTATGGGAAACAATAAAGTTACCAACACAAAATTCATGTGAGAAAGCAAAGGTCATAAGCATCCTTTTTCAACAAGAAAATATCTCCAATCAATCAAAACTCAGATATGAACGTAACTAAACACTTTGTCTGATGCAGATCACATACTTGAGGAGTCTAAGAACTAACTATAACAGAATCCAGCAGTTTAAGCAAAATTCAAATTAAAAGGCTTACTTTAGTGGCAGAGGGCTTGACATCTTCACCATTATCCATGAAGTTTTCCTCAGACATTATTCCTGAAACACAAACACATCGTTGTGGTTACTTGTACAACTGAACAACTCTAACTATTTTTTTTCAGCTATATTTTTTGTCCTAACTACTTCTCCATCTACCGTTTTTCTCTCATTAATCGGCTAACTGATTAAAGAACATTTTTAAACATCTTAACAACCCAATATGAAGAGTTTTTTTGTTTGCTTGTTAAATCCAGTATGCGGAAGTTAAGCAATACACAACAATATAATTCTGCATTACGATTATTTCATTAAGATAAAAATTAACAAAACGATTACTCTGAATTTTAATGCAGGAGAAGGATGAGAGGGATGAATCGAACAAGCGCCTGGATCAAGAGAAGCAAAATAATGTGGGAAACAAAACAAAACAAAAAAAAATCAGGAGGATTGTTTTGTCAGAGACGATCAAGACGATGAATATTTTGATTGATCAAAAATAAACTTTTGAAAAATTAGGGGACTTTTTCAACAGAATGTGAATAGTGAGAGGCTTGTTTGATGTGTGTAGTTGTGACTTGTGGACAATAGGTTTTTATAAAATATCTCCTGGATAATTGGATAATGGCCCCATGTACAGTTTTAAAACTTGATTGGAAACTATTTTTCAATATATCTTCTTAATATGCTTAATCATAATTTTTTGGATTCTTATATTGAAGTTTATCTCTTTAGCAGCAACAATTCAATTGACAAAAAGTAATAGAAGGAACGTAGAGATCTTTTGTAACTAAATGCTGGTATTCGCAAACTAATGGAAAGAAATTGTTGACTTAAATGAAAATCGAAAAGAAATTGTCAAAGAGTATTTATTTTCAAGTGTTCAAAACAATGAAAAGAAATTGTCAAAAAGTACTCCCTCCGTCCCACTTTAAGTGGTGTTTAAAGATTTTTATTTTGTCCCAAAATAATTGATATTCTCGATTTTCTAGACAAAATTTAATGTTGATTAAAATTTATAGCCAATTATAAAATGTTGTATCTTTTTTCTATTGGTTAAACTGTTTTATTTAATGCTATTTGTATAAAACCAATATAAATTACATAGAATTTTGTGTTTTCTTAATCTTTGTGAAAAAACCTAAAACCCCACTTAAAATGAGACAGAGGGAGTATTTATTTGCAATTAATCATATTTAAAGAAATCTTATACACGATCCACAACAATGTCTTAATAGTTGGAGACAAATAATCATAATCGTAATAACAACAACAATAATAATAATAATAATAATAGTTGACTTAAATGCTAAATTAGTTAATGGACGTTTATTAAATAGAACTTTGAAAGAGATAAAAGTTTGTTAGCTAATTTCGTTGCAAACTAGACTAATTTTTCATCAAATCTTGTTAATTGGACTAAGAGATTGTAAAATTATTTAATGATAAAGTAATTATATCGTTGTTACCGTCTTCCTTAAGCAAATCTTATATCACTTTTTGCAACTAATGCCAGGACTAGGAATAGGATCCGTCAACAAAAAAGTATTAAAAAATAAAGTAAGCTGTAAATAATATACTATGTACATATGTCCTTTTGACCGCTAAAGTGGTATGTAAATTACAATTAATCCTAGTTAAAATAATGATAATCATTAGCACACGACTCCAATGGCAAATCCAACACGAACCGTGTGGAATGTTGTTGTTTTAGAACAAGAAGTAACAAAGCAGTAAAGATAATGTCTACACGTTACTTGCACATTTTCTATGATCATGTACAATATGTGGACCTATGAAAATTCAGGACCTCCACGATTGCATCATTTTTAGATTTATGACCAAAATTAATTAATGTGAACAAAGTAACGTACGGACACGGGACACGAGTCAAAAATAAGCATCAAGTCAAGAAAAAAACAATCTATCTTTTAAATTCTTGGCGATTAACAGCTAATCTTCTTTAGGGGTGTTATTCAACGAGTGATATAAAAATCAATTGTTAATGTTTTGTAGTTCATCAAATTTTTAAATTTTAATATAATTCAAGTTGATGGATTCTAAAATCACTCCAATATCCCTTGAGTTTTTAGTTAGTCATTTGTTCATGATACTCAATAGAAAATGATTTAGAATCAATTTAAATGACAAATAATTATAAAATCCTTGAAAGTTGAATAACACTAGATTTTAAAAAATAAAATCATAATGATAATATTCCAAACTTTTCAAAAGATAAAATAATAGATGCTAAAGTATAATTTTGAAAATATAACACAAAAAAACAAATTATAAATTTAAATTAAATTAGGGTAAATTCCAATTATACCACAAGTTTGATACCACATTTCATATTTACCACTAATGAATGACTATTTTCAAAATACTCTCAATTTGTGATAAAATAACACTAAACTAATTTTTCAAAATATTTATAAAGCATATATAAACCAATCCAAACCCTTAATACTAAACCCTAAACACTAATCACTAAAGTCTAAACCTAAATATTTGTATATTTTTGATTGAGGATATTTTTGAAAAATGGTACTTAACTTGTGGTATTTTTGACAATTTCTCATTAAAAAATAGTGTAGTAGTTTTAATCTTAATTTAATAACAAAAATCAGAAAATTAAGACCATAACATAAAAAATATTATATACAGATAAATTTACAAAAAAATATTATTGATGCTACTTTGCATAAAATGTAGTGAAATAATAGGCTGGAATATTTATATAGAATAATGTATTTACTTATAAAATCCTTCAATATACCAAAACAATATATGCTAAAGTATGTTTCTTAAATACAATATGAAAACATAAATTATCCGAAACAAATATCTTTTCTATAGTATAACTAAATAACATTCTAAATATATTGTATGCAAACAGTAGAAACATATTTTGAACGTGATTCTCTATTTGATTATTTCAGATTATAAGTTTATTTTACCAAACTCAAAATATATTATTATGTAATAATAATTAATTACAGGGTTTAATGAATACAAAAATTATTGTATATTAATAATATCAAATAAGAAAGTTTAAATATTAAGATTATAGAGATAAACAATATAACTGTAAAATGTAAATCATATATTTAAAGCATTTACGATAAAATCAAAATTATACATTTGTAAAATAATAGATATTTGAACGGATTTGTGGATCAAATTCTAGTATAATTTATGTCATGTAACACGTAATTTTACCTTTTTGGTTTTACTTTTTCCAAGTAATATATCAGTCATAGTATTTTTCATTCATTTGTTACTTATATTCCTCATGAAAGACTTGAATCATGCAATAATACTATAATGTTAGGACATTTCCAACTCCACTCTGTTTTTCACTTTACAATATAATTTAGAGTAAATGTGTTCCAGTAGTACTATTTTTTCACTTTATAATAGAATAAAAAAATTTGTTTACTCTATATATAGAATACCATTGGAGTATAACTAAACTCTATTATAAAATTACTTTATTTTATTTCGAAAAATAGAGTGAACCATTGGAATGATATTATATTTTTTGTTCAGTCTGTCACTCGTAAACAATATAATAAATTCAACCATTTTCTTATTTACAGATATTAGAAAGAATATTATGTATTCATAAATGTTAATAAAACCACACCAAATTCTTTTTTTTTGTATTTACAATGTTATATCATGTAACAGTTGATTTATATCATTCGTATTTATAAAATTAGCTAGTTATGAATATGTGGTATTATTGAAAAATTACTACCAGTATAATGACTAACAATAACTCAAACACGATTAAAGAGATAACAAAGCAATACATAATATCCCAAATGTCATTCCCTAAAGTCATTCTTATTGAATTAGCATTCTAACAAATGTTACAAATCACTGTAAATCTTCATTTTTTTGTAACAACGTTATGTGGATTTTCGGAAATAAACTATACATAATCTTCAAATAAGAGAATATACTCAAAATATAACTATATAATTAACTATTCTTTAATTTGAATTTAAAGTCTTAACTATATACAAAAAAAATTATACATTATCCTCATGGAAATTTTAACAATTATTTTTTGTTGTTTATGTTTAGTTTACATCTCCAAAAGGTAAACATAAGTTTGAACCTAGAGCTAAGGGGCTTGCAGATTCTTAAGATATTTTATGCTTGTTACGAGGGTTATAAGCTATTAGATATAGAGAGACATGTCATTTCTATCTCCATACATGTCATCTTTCATGAGGATATTTTCCTTCGGTACAATCTACTATCTCAGATGTTATCAAATACCCTTTTCGTTTCAAAATGTTATATATTTTAGATTTTTCGCACATTTTAATAAAACACATTAAATTTGCATAATAGTTTTTTATTATCTTTTTCCATAATTTTAAGCCAATAAAAACCCAATAAGTGAAATTTAGTTTTTTGAAATTATTTAATAAAACATGTTTTGAAAGTAGATCTTTTTGAAAAAAAAAATCTTTAGAATGTATGTAACTTTATGAAACAGAGGGATTATTATTATCCTCTATTTCATTATCCTGCTTCCACATATGTTATTCGTCTTGTGTAAACATCATCTGATACACATCCTATTCCTGATGTGTTATCTTCCAAAGTCTGGTTCCTCACAATTACACAGAAGAATAAAAACACACAAACACTTGCATGACTTTCGTTGCTATACCACTAGTACTATTTTGTATATCACTGCAAACTATATCCCCTATTCATATATATATATATACATGAGCCTTTTCGTTCCTTCACAAAGATCACAACTAACACCTTCGTCCACCAAATTACTCTGAAATAAACAATCTTAAGGTTTGGCATGATGTAATTTTTTTTTGAGATTTATGCTATGACTCGAAGTCATACATAGGGTGTGTTTATTTACCACCAAAGAGAAATGCTGTTGGATTCAAATGGGTCTTTACAAGATGGAACTATAAAGATATATAAAGGCAGAGTAGTTTTTATGGGATAAACACAACAAAAAGGTTTGAATTATGAAGAAACGTTTTCACATGTTGATAATCATACATCGGTAAGAATGCTTCTTTTAGTTGATGCGGAGATGAATGGGTATATTAGTCAACTTAATATCTCAAATGTGTTTTTGAAAGTAGATCTTGATGAAGAGATATATATGAACTTACCTTCTGGATTTGCAGATTCTCAAGGTGAGCCTCTACATCACAATGCTGTTTGTCGACTCCATAATTCAATCAATGGTCTCAAACAGGCTTCAAAACAATGGTTTCTGAAACTCTCTTCTACATTGATTGTTGTGGGATTCTCTAAGTCTCATGTTGATCATATGCTGTTATGGAATACGCTGATGGAGTTATACTTGTAGTGTTAGTCTATGTAAATGAATCATGATAGTCATCAACAAAGATGATGCAGTAGTTACTAAGGAAATGTTGAAGACTCATTCCAACTTCACGATCTTGGACATGTTAAACATTTTCTTGGTTTGGCAATTGCTAGACCAGCTGTGGGTATATTTATGCGTCAAATGAAATTACATTTTGTAATTGTTATCTACAAATAAATTCATTGGAAGCAAATCATTTTCCATTCTTATGGATCCAAGTGTGAAGTTTTATAAAGGTGAATGCTTTCTTCGGTCTGATCCTTCTTCTTATAGGAAGTGAATGCTTTCTTTGGTCTGATCCTTCTTCTTATAGGAATCTCATTGCGAAACTCATGTATCTTCACACTACAAGGCCATGCATGTCATTTTTCTCACGATCCTCGTTATATGCATGCAGTTCATAAGGTTTTAGACTGCTTGAAGGAGAGGTTGTTCAGTTTTCTTTTTATCTTGCGGTTAGTTCATTTGATTTACGAGGTTTTGCTGATTGTGACTGGAGATCATGCAAAGACACCCACAGGTCTATCACAGGTTATTGCATGTTCATTGATGATTCTTAATTTGGTTTCATGGAAGTCCAAGAAACATGATACCATTTCTTGTAGTACAGTCGAGGCAGAGTTTAAATGGATGATATGCTTACTCGTGTTTCTTGAGGAAACCATCCGTCTATTTCTAAAGCAACTTCATTCTAGACTAGAACAAAGTCCATATTAACCAATCAAGCAACTGATCCACCTTAGAAGAAAACATGCATCTTCTCACTATACTGTTCTGAAAGCCTTTCCTCCTCCAAGGTGGTTAAGACACATGTATACATATATACAGGAAGCAAATTTACTCACGTATTAAAAGATGCCGTTGGCAGATCTTGACCAAGAAGTGATGCATATTACTAAAGTCTCTAATCTCTATACAACGGACCCCAACCAAGTGGTGCTGATCTTGTAACAAAGAGGAGGTGAAGCTGCCCGATCCTCAAACAAAGGCGGATACAACAATGCTCAATGTGACTTCACCCACGTCAAATAATTAAAACCAGATTCATACAAGTAATAATTTTGGGCAGCGAACGAATGGTGGGAGTCAAACTCTGTTTCGAATCCACAAAACTCTTCTCAAGCTTTACAAACCAAATCTCTTGCAAGAGTAGCAAACACACTAGAGATTACCTACAGATTGTCAGAAAACTACACAACAACAAAACACAAGACCATGTTATATATAAATGTTATCAGAGACGAAATCCATGGTTCTTAGGACTCTGAGGAACACTGCTTGCTCTACCCCGGAATCTACGCTCCTCACTTCCCCCGTACTTCCCCTGTGGATCCCCTCTAGGAAAATCCAACGGCGGCGGAGGCGGTGGCCGCAGCCTACAAGTCAAGTAGTTATTCGGCTGAAAGTAAGCACTGTGGTGATGGTGGTGGTGTTGATAGTAATGCAGCTGCTGCGACTGCTGTGATATGTTAGGACTGCTCCGTACTCTATGCATAGGGTAAAGCCTGCTCCTCAACTGGTAGCCACCAATCTCAACCTGCTCGTTACCGTTACCGTTACCGAATCCGTCAGGTGATGATTCGGATTTAGGAGAGGAGGAAGCAGAGAGGGTGAAAGAAGGCCGAGTTCTGATCGGAGTAGCGTTCTTGCGACGAACAATGCCGTTGATGGCTTCGATGTATCGTTGCTCTATCGTCTGCGGCTCGATCGGGGAGCCTAATCTAACGGTTGGATTCGCTGGGAACAAGAAGGTTCTGAGCTTGGGAGTTTCGTTGTGGTGGTGGCGGTTGTGTTCGTCCATCATGTGTTTGAGATCTTCGTCGGATTTGACGGAGACTAACGCGTCGAGATCTTCGGGGGTGATTTGGTATTTGAGCACCGTGTCGTTGTTGTTGTCTGTCATCTCCGTGAGTTTCTTGGTGAGTTCTGCAAGATTGGAACAAGAAAGAAGATTTTAGATTAAAATCGATAATGGGAAGAGTTGATTAGATTATTTATTTACCGAGGAAGGTGATGTCGGGAGAGACGGCGATGACGCGAGTTTCGCCGCCGACGTATTTGAGAAGGCCGTCGGAAGGTCTAGGGAGGATTTTGCCGCCGAAACTGCACATGAACTTCACTTTGCTCTTCCCTCCGATTGACATTTTTGCCCCGCCTCAGGATTCTTGTAGAATTAAATGTTAAATATATAGGAAAAAGAGGAAAAATGGATGCCCTACCCTCTTCCTTCTTCGGACGATGTTAATGCAATTCGTTTTCTTATGAAGAAGAAAGAGGAAGAGACAAAAGGTTTTGATCGAATTGAATTTTCCTGACTTCTTTCTTTCTACAAAATGAGGAAAAGAAAAATGTTTTAAGAAAGCAACAAAATAGGAATCGTTGCCGTAGAATTCTGTTAACCTTGTTTTGAGATTGATTGGTGCCTATTTATGGATTTGTATCGGAAACAATATGCAAAAATTGTGATTTCTCCGGAGAATCTTCGGAGAATATTTCCTAAATGCCTTGGGGACATTTCAACTTTCATTTTGCTGAATATTTTTAAAAATTAGATTTTAGATAATATTATTTTTTAAATTATTAAAGTTAAATTAATATTTAAAAATGTATTGGGCTGCTATTAATTTATATTATTAAGATTTTATGATGTATAAGATTTAACAGTTGATGTCATTTAAGTGTATTTGGTTTTATATCAAAAACTATAACTATATTTAAATTTTACTGTATTTTGTAAATTTACATTATATATGATTAGGAATCAAATTTATTAAAAATAATATTTCTATTTTTTTTCTCAAACGGCTGTTATATTACTCAAGCTTTAAATGGTGTGGAAAACCAGACCGGAACAGAACAACCAATATAATACAAACTCCTATGAAAGGTTCTTGCTATATAAACAAAGATGACTAAAAAGATATATAAAAAATATTAATTGTGATAATTTCAGAAAGCAATAATTTGAACTTAAAAATTTATTAAAATCAGAGTTTCAAATATCAAAATTATATCAGTAAAATAAATATGTATATATATGATCAATTATATAAATACTAGTTTCAGTTTATTTCATTTGAAATTTTCTTAAAATTAAATAAACCAAAATTAACCAAACTCATAACTCGAAACTAACCAATTCAAAAACTCAAAGTGAACCAATGTAAAAAGTTCCACCAGCAAATCTCAAAATTTTGTTTGGGATGAGACGAATTTTCTTATTTTCGGAATAAAAAATTTATAACAAACTTCAACAACAAAAGTTCTCCAATGAACACATAACGCAAGATAATCATTACTTGAAAAATAACAAAAGGAAAAAAACCTAGCCATGGTGTTTCCCGCTTTTCTTGCCCTTCTTCTGTTTCTGCTTCAATTGCGTCAGCCCCGCAGCTGTGATCTTCACATTCCCAACAAGAGCAGCCATCAGCTCTGGATCCGTGCAAGCCTTCATCAGCTCTTTCTCCCTAACACTCGCCTCCGACATATGTGTGAACAGATTCATTGCGGTTTTTGCAGCTGCCCAAACATAAACAATCATCAAATAAAATAATCCAAAACTTCTACATTAAGGTTAAGATAAATGTTTATTACCCTTTCCTTTCTTCATGCTCCCTGGGATCGCTTTGACTCTGTATTTATATGACTGGAGAGCGTTGTAGGGGCCACACACAGGGACCGCATATAAGAGAACGTCAGTTGGTAATGGGTTACCAGTTAGGTAATCGACATCAATCAGTTTTTCTTTCTCTTCTTCCCCAAGCTCATGAATATCATCTTCTTCCATTACCACTTTGTCCATCTCTGAAGAAGGTTCTTTCCCTTGACAATCCCTAGCAAGATGTCCAACCTTCTTACACCTATAACATATTTTCACAGCATCGTCTGTCTCTGCACACAATGACCATCAGTATCATATCTGCCCTTTTATCTGAAACTGTATGTAATGAAATATTTTCAGAGAGGTCGTATAAGTTTACCTTCAGAAGGTTTCTTCTCTTCAGTTACTGCAGGCTTCGTAGTCTCTGCTTCAATATCATTCTTCTGTGGTTTTCCAGAAGACTGCACAAGGAAAATAATTAAAATTTACATTAAATTTCATGGAGAATGCAATTGTCGATTATTCAGAAAGTACTTACTGCCAACAACGCCATTCGGATTTTTCTTTCTTCTTCGTCTTGATCAGCATATTTCTCCTTCATTTTCTTAAGTTTGCCCCTTTGCCCACGGCTAACTTTTTCCCCAGCTGGCTTGTTCTCAGGTATGGTCTTGTTGGCTTGCTTCGAAGAAGTAGCATCTTTTGCATTCTTCTGCTGCTGCTTTTCTTTCTCAGTGTTATCATCCGCGGCTGTGTTACCGCTAGAAGCATTTTTTTCCTTCCGCTCTGGCTTTTCTTGGCCAGTGCTATCATCAGTCACTGTGTTACCGCTTTCGCCCATCTTCAGCTTTCTTCTTTGAGCTTTTGATATGTATGGCTTATCTCTCACTACTGTTTTCTTCTCCTGCTCTTTCATCTTCTCTTCCGTTTCATCCTTTGTCTCTATTGTATGGTTCTTGCCTGCCACCGTCGCAGTACCAAGACCAAGGGTTCTGTCAAGAAGATCTTCAAGCTGTGACGTAGCTGCTGCAGCATTTTCTACATCAGTTCCAGATGATTTCATATCCAACGAAGAAGTATCTTGGCTCAATGCTGTATTTGATTCCTGTAAATTCATTTCTCCTGCCGCAGAAACCTCTTCATTCTCTGCTTCGTTCTCTGACTCAGCATCTGAATGCTCATCAGGAGCATGCGTTTCCATGACAACTTCATCATTCATTCCTTCCTCTTCACCTCTCACCCTTCTCTCATTCAAATGCGCTCCCAAGGAACTCTCGTCCAAACGAAACAACAGTCCGAAACCCATTATAAGTGGGTGTGGTGGAAGGAAGTTTTTCTTACCACGTATCATGAAACTTCCAACTGTGAGGTATTCTCCAGTAGGAGCTGTTTTACTGACCTGATGAGGATAAACCCACCACGCACTAGTTACAATCTTGGAATCCCAGGCCTGACTATGACAAACCTGCATTAACGAATTACATTTAAAGGTCTGTCTTTAACACATTGCACACCATAGTTACACAATTCAACCCAACTTAAGTGGTTAGTAAAACCGCTTACCGTAAAACATCCAGCTTGGTTTAGAGTGAGGGGCGGTACACTTTGTTCAGGTTTATGATTCTTTATCACAGTACTAGATGCTCCGTGAAGCTCTGCATGCACATACCTGAGAAAAGCATGGTGAAAAGAAACTTATGATAACAGTTGAAAATATAATACCAACACAAAGACTAAGAAAAGAACTCTACACATAAAAACTTACAGATCTCCTTTTGACATGTAACGTTTAACTATCATCTCATTTTGCTGAGCATCACGACCACTGATGACCAAGTAGTTCTCACTGCTAATGAACCAGTTGAATTTCTCAAACCAGTGAATTTTTCTCATGTGTGAAATAGTTGCAACCGCTTTCTCCTATTAGACAGAAGAATGCAAATGATCAGTTGACACTAAGCAAGCAAACACACCAACAAGATCAACGGCGATGAAGGTGAAAGATTACCTGAGAAAGCTGATGGCGTGTCTTTTTCTCGGCTGCTTTAAAAGCCTTTTCATGAGCAGAAACAGTCTTCTCCTGTTTGTTTTCTTGTTTCTTCTTCATTTCGTACCAGCGCCTGGCATTACCGTGCGCAGAAAGTGATAGGTCAACCTCCACCTACGGAAACCACAAATCATGCCCCATATGTCAGAACAAGAAAGAAGATGAGCTTATTTTATTCAATGAAGGGAGATTCAACACCTTTTCCACGGGGAGCGTTATCTCATCATCATCCATTTCATCGAGATTGTTGCACAACAACAAGGTCATGCAATTCTTCTCTAGATTAAGTTTGTCAATGACTCCAGCCACCGGATTTCCTAGTTTTTTTTCCTCCTTGACCATACGAGCTAGATCATCCCAGCCCATACCCTTCGCAAGCGCTACACGAACAGCTAATATCGCAGCATCTACGTCTCCCAAGTTGTACTCAATCAATTCAGCCATATTAACACAACGGTCGACTTCTTTCCTCAGAATTTGAACACGGTTTTCCTACAACATGAGTACAGAAACATTGCACTTACAATAACGATGGAGAAAAGTTGTACAGTAGGGATATACGGAAGATGGAAATACCACAAACCTGATCCTGGCGAATCTTATTGAGTTTCTGACTGGCAGAATCTTCTTTTGCCTTTTGTTGGTGTTCAGATCTTTGACTCTCAATTTTGCTGTAGAACTCGTCTAAAGCCGCATCAAAAGTTTCAAACTTGTCATACACTCTTGATTTGAATTGGTTTAATAAAATCGAACAGAACTCATCATACATCTGCAGACAACCAGGCAAATATATATTTTAATTGCCCTTAAAGAGAAAAATAAAAATAAAAGACAAAGTTAAATATTGACCTTTGTAACACCTCCTTGAGAAGACGTGTCATTCACCAACATTTGTTTCTGCATTAGAATATAACCTTCAGGAACCTTTTGACCAGATATAACATCTTCAAGCCAATCTTCAAACACGATGACCGCTTGTACCAAAAGCTGAATCTCATTATCATCCAACTTCTTGTCTTCCGAAAGTTTGGTACTTGGAACAAGACCAGCATCCAGAATTATATGCTCAGAGAGCTGTGGCCCGTACCCCAAAGCATCACCAAGAATATTCTTCAAGGTAAATTGCTTAGCTTCATTCGACTTCCCACCCTTCTTGCCACCATTCTGCTCCTTTGTCTCATTATCTTTTGCTTCATGATCCTTTACAGAGAAAGCGGTAAGCGATTCCTGCAGCTTTGAAGCCGTGGTCCTCTCAAAGACTCTACATATCTCTATAGGATAACGATGGCGAGACATGATCGCAAAACCCTTATTGTCATCTCTACAAGAATTGCAATAAAAAATTCACTACAAAATGCCACAATCAAAAGCATAAAGTTTAAACGAAAGGAATTGAAAAAAACAAACCTATGCGAGCGGAGGAGAGTCATGATCATATACTCGGAATCAGTAAGGATTATGTTTCCTTGAGCATACAGCTCCAAAATAACATAGTGTGCGTTAGCACCTAGCCCGAACTGGAAGACAATGATCTGGAGCCAATAGCAATAATAAAATAAAAAAGGATCAGAAATGGAATCAAACTAAACAAATACAAATAAAGTTCCAACTTCCAATTACCCTATCGTAACCAAGCTGCCGCACATCCTCAAGCCTCCTAGTCCGAATATGCTTTCTTAATTTCAAAGTAAAACCAGATGGAGTATTGCTCTTATCCCTACAAGAAGATGAAAATCAAATCACTACTACTGCTAGAGAAACTGAAAATACAGATTGAATGGATGAGTATTGTTGTAACCTGACGTAAGCGGTTGTATGCAAACGAACACCACTCTCCATCAAGAGTAAGACCTTCTCGCTCTCACCAGATTCGGTGATGCCGCTACTGTTCAACAGCTTGAACATATACGTCTGCAAATCAAACAAACAAAGAGTGGATAAACCCTAACGGTAATCAAATCAAATCGGATTACGAAGAGTAGAGATTTGTACCTTGGGAGATATATCGTAGACGTTGGAGCATCGCATGCCGATTAACCGCTTCAAGCACTTGACCTCCGCGGCCACGTCGGCGGTGTTCATACGCACCTTCACCATATTTCTTTACCTTGATTTGCCTCTCTGGAAATCGGTGATTTAATGTGTTGATCTCAGAACCTAAAGTGAGAAAATCGAATTTCTAGAAGGAGAAGAAAGGTCAGGTGGGAAGCAAGAGAGAGCTGAGCGTAGAAGAAGACGAAAAGAAACTTGTGAGCTTTTTATGTGGGTCAGGCCGATGAATGGGCCTGCAAAGTTTCTACTTATAAGGCATAGAAGAAAAAGAGAAGTTTGTGAGCTTTTTGTGTTGAGCTGGTTTAAATAAAGCGCTAGTTGCTGATGGTTGCGATATCTAGTGTTATTAAACGTTTTTATATGACACAAATGCTAAAAAATGTTACATTTCTGGATCATTTTTGACTGATTTATCCACTCACAGATACAAAAATTAATTAGTAAAAAATATTTAATAGAGAAAAATAAATATAAAAAGTTATAACTAAAATTAATAAACTTAATATCCAATTAAAAAATAATAAATAATTGTAAAATTTCTTCAAATTATCCCAATGATTTTTAGTGTGCTTCCAACTCAGCTCTATTCCAAATTGGTCACTAAGTTTCTTGACAATATTTTTTCTCGGACGGATTAAAAAGTTTTGTTTCCTTCATCTTTGTTCTGTTTCTCCAGGATTGTACATTGAAGTAATGTATGTGTCATCTCGTTCATCCATGTAATTTTCTGAAAGCAAGACATATAGTGAACTTATTTACTTTCTGCAATCCAAAAAAAAAAGACAAAGTTAATAACAAACTAGACACTGACCCGCCCGCTCGGGCGGATATTATTTGAACAAATTTCTGTAGTAATTATTTGAGATTATGTTTTTTTTCATTTTTATTTTATTTTTTGGTTAACAATATATTTCTTCCTTATAATTCACCTTTTTGGAGAACTCCTTATAATTTACTTTTCTTCTCTTTTTTGTTGTTGAGACTTTTATGGAATATATGCACACATTTGGTTTTTTAACGACGATTGTTGTTTTTTTATACCCAATCAATAGCTATTTAACAGATAAAAATTACAAAATTAAAATGAACGTAAAGTCCTGAATTATATATTTGGTTTCATTAGTGAAGAAAAAAATATGTAATGTAATTGGTTAACAATGATCAAAATTTGTAATTTCTATGATCAAAACTTATATCCAGTTATTATTATGTTCATAATAGAATTGTATAACTGGGAATGCTTGGTATGGTGAATAATGATCAAAGTATAAAACAATTTGATTTCTTCCTGTGACAGGTATTGAAGGGAAGAGAAGCAAATGTCATACCCAGTTAGAGTTATCAAGTCAGTTTCTTACACTAACATGGTCCAATTAGAGCTATTGTATTTTTACCCAGTAAAGAATATATCGGTTTACTTGTTATAATTTCGGATGGCATTAGTAGATTAGATTTTGGTTTAGTTTAAGTACTCAGGTTATATTATTTATCAATCGTGAAAATTATTATGGAACAAACATATGTAACGTTCTATCAAAACTAAAAGAGTCTAAAATTTAAAATGAGCTTTTTAAGTAGATTTAAAATAGGACTTTGTTTTAATAGTATTGATATCATCTAAACTATTCAAACAGAAATATAAATAAGATCATCATATTTGAAGCTGGTCAGGATTGCACCGATTGCTGTCAGATCTTGATTATAACATATATATAAGCTCCTTCGGATAGCTTCTGATAACTTCATCTTAAGATAGACATCGACCTCTATGAATCATGTGGTATCAGTGGAAATCCAGAAAATGAATTTTGATTTAAACATAAGAATTTACATCAGTTGTAAGACATTAGACATTCATGCAAGATACAGTGTGAATGGATAAAAACACAAAATGCCAACAAATCTGAAACAAGTATACAAGTGAAGGTCATCAAGCAAACCTACATCAATAGCCATGGAATGCTTCTCCTATGGGTCGGCTGAAATGCAATTTTGATGAAAGTTTTTTCAAATCAATTTCAATGGTAGAAGCATGATGGATTGTTCGAGATCATTTGAGAAACCCTATCAATTCACGGACAATAAAATATCTGGAAATATTTCCACTGCAAGCAGGGCATTTGGTTTCCTCCGTTTGTTACAATTTGTTTGTTCTCATGAATGGATGTGTGATCTGAACAGAGCCGTGCTTCAATGAGAAAAATTGAAACATTCGCTTACGGCATCAGACTTTTACGAAAAATTAAAGGCATCATTTTTTTTTACCAATATTAGAAGAAACATGAATCTATGCATTTAAAGTACTGTGGTAATTACTGATTAGAATAAAGAAAAACTAGATTTATGATCAACACTTGAGTTGCTTAGATAACAAAGTGAAAACAGTTATTATATATTAGAAAATAGAATAATTAGACTGTTTTGGAAATATTTGTAATGTTAAAATAGATAAAATTTTACCTTTGTTTGAGTATTGCACAAGAAATATTGACTGATTTAATTACTTTTTATCAATAAAAGAATAAATTATAAAATCATTTTTTAATTCTCAAAGTAAGATAAATATTTTTTGTAATTAATATTTTGTTAATTAGTTTAGGTTACATGTTTCTACTCTATAGTAATAGGTATTATTATTATTGTTAATGCTGAAATTAGTATGAATTAATTTTTCAGTCGCTTATGGCATCTATACACGTTCGCACGGCTCTGGATCTGAAAGTAATCTCGGGCGGGGCTCACAAATATTATTAATCACAATGAACACAATCAAGATTTAAACGCTTTACTTTGAGATATCAAATCTTGGTTGTCAAAACTATGAGAATGCTCTATAGGCAATGAAATCAATTAGCAGATAAACTTTATAAATTTTTATGTCAATTGTATTTGTTGTACTAATTATTTATGTTTCCGCCAATATATATATATATATATATATATATATATATATATATATATATTATTTTGTGAATATTTTACATGAACAATTTATTATTTTATATAAATAATTGATAAAATATTATTTTATAATATTTTTTGTCGGCAACTGAAACAGACTCAACTAGACTATGTAAACCAAACTAATAGTTTCCCATCTATATGGACAACAAATGACGAATAACGACTGATTTCGAGCACTGCGTGCAAGACGATCCGCCATTAAATTTTGCGTCCGTAGTATATGAATGAGTTATGAGCTGATAAAGCTTCTTTTCAAAGTTGCTATATCTTCCACGTAACTTGCAAAAGGTGGCTACTCTGCTGGTTCTGAAACCATCTTCACCAACTGAGAACAATTGTAACAGTAAATTGTCGTAGATTTCTCATGTATTCCATTGTCCAAATGAGCGTCTCTATCTCCGAGTGTAGTGGCGACCGACTTTTTGTGTATTCTTTGCTCCCATTAAACCATCAAAACCTTCCAGCGTGCTATATCATTATTGTCCTGAGAATGGTTACTGATTTTCCAAGAGTCATCCGTAAAGCACCACCTCCCTAGGATGATCGGAATTAGTGTGTCTATTGGTGAATCAATCTGATTAGTTCACCGTGGAAGTGTATTCTGAGCCACATACCATAGTAAGATCTCTCTCTCTCTCCCAAATTTAGAGTATCCATAGGATTAATATCCAAATTGCTAAAAATCTTATTGTTATTATTTTTCATATATATCATAGGATCCCTCTAAAATGATGGTCATCCATTGCCGAAAATATCCTCCACAACAAAATAAATAATCAATGTTTGCAAAGAGTGGTTGGTTGGGAAATATATCAGGGTTTGATGGAATTCTTGAAAGAGTCCAGAGTTGACATGCTAATAGACATTCAAAAAACACGTAATTTATGAATTCCTCAAGATTGCCAGTTAGAGATGGCAATTAAGGACTTGGACCCGGATCTGGTCCGTAACGGCTTGCTGCGGGTTAAGATTGGACCTCTATTTGATAAGCTCGCAAAATTTCGAGCCTCGCGGGACGGGTTCATAACGGGACGAGACGAATGCGGGACATGCCTAATGCAGGACGGACCGAATGCGGGACGGGTTAACCCGCAGAATTTTGAAGACCCGCAACCCTAAGTCTTCATTCCTTTGGTTTTGTTTCCAGTATTATGAATTGCTTTATTACTATGTGAGATTTTCTTGTTTAAGTTGATGGGTTTTGTGTTCAGTACTGTTAACTGGTGTTTTTAAGAAAATTAAATTTTGTTACGATGATGTTGTTAAAGAGTTACTGCTTGTTCTTTAAACGGTTCGAATTGAAAGTTTGAGTTATTGCAGAATCTTGTCTTTACACTCTAAGTTCAACAACTTGGTTGAAAGAGAAAAAAAATCATTAGTATTAAGTTATCGTTGCTATATAGAAATGTTGTTGGTACAAAGAATCAAACAAGGAGTATCCTTAAGAGAGTTGAACTTCACTGTCCAAATGGTTCTCACTTACTTCAAGACCATTAAACCGGGGAGTGATCATATGGATGTTGTTGTGATCAATGTTGATGAACTCTCTTTAAATTCTTTACACATCTCTTCTACTTCAACATTTGTGAAGGAAGCTCTGCGGAACGATCCACGAAGGCTTATAAATAGTGTGGTACGAGTTTGGGCCGACGTTTTGAAAACCGCAGCCTGCACGAAACAGGTCTGCTATGACCCGTTCGACGACTTACCCGCTATGGTACGAGACGGAACGGGACGGATAAACTTGTTTGACATCTTTATTGCCAGTGCACAAATTGTATCTCCTGGAATTCTTTTTGCCCGTAAATTTTTCTTTACCGTAATACATCCATGTATCAGCTGTTATAAGAAATGTTTTATCTTAGGTGGATATCGTACATTCCAGTAGAAAACTTGAAAGCTTTAATAATTATAAAAGTTTAAAAAAATTAAAAACTAAATAGTAAATTTAGTAAAAAAATTATTATAAATTTTACATAGAATGTAATAATTATGTAATGTATGTAACTTTTAAATATATGTATGTATGAATGATTCGATATCTGTTTTTTTTTAAATATTAATATTTATGATTTTTATTTAGAGAAAATGACAAATATGCCACCAAACCAAGTTTTTCTTCCCAATCTACCACTTAATATTCAACATCACAAAAATAACATTCATTAAAGGTGTCATTTACCTTTATGTCCTTCTTTTTGTTTAATTAAAAAAAATTGAGATAAAAAGGAAAAAATAACGTCCTTCTTCTCCTCCTCTCTGCTCCGTCGTCCTTCTTCTCCTCTCTGCTCACCGTCTTCTTCTTCTCTTTGCTCTATCGTCTTCGGTCGTCGTCACTCTTCGTCGTCATCGTCCCTCTTCGTCGTCGTCTGATTTGATTAAGGTATCAACATGTCAATTTCATTATAGATTATTAAGGTTTTGATTTGTATGTTTCTGGTTATTGAGGGATGAACTTGTCTAATCATATTTGTTTGCATTTTCGTAATTACAAAAGTTTTCCCCTTGCTTATATTGTGAATCGGGCTGTTAATGTCTTAATTTTGTGAATTTTTTTGAAGCTTTAGTTTGTAAGAGAAGAAGAAGAGCAAAGGAGAAGAAAACGGCGACCAAAAAGGAGAAGAAAACGACGACCAAAGAGGAGAAGTAATTCTGGACGGGTTTGTACATGTTCAGGAAGGACTTCCTGAAGAGAATCTGGAAATGTCTAAGAGTGTCCAAAAGTGGTCTGGTGGTTGTGCAAAGATAGGGTCAAGTCCAGGAGTGACTTATAAGAGCATTTGGGAGCAGATAGACGGGTTTGTACATGTTCAGGAAGGGTTTCCTGAAGTAATTCTGGACGGGTTTGTACATGTTCAGGAATGGCTTCCTGAAGAGAATCCGGAAGTGACTAAGAGTGTTCAGAAGTGGTCTGATGGTTGTGCAAAGATAGGGTCAAGTCCAGGAGGGACTTAGAAGAGCATTTGGGAGCAGATGGACGGGTTTGTACATGTTCAGGAAGGGCTTCCTGAAGTAATTCTGAACGGTTTTGTACATGTTCAGGAATGGCTTCCTGAAGAGAATCCGTAAGTGTCTAAGAGTGTCTAGAAGTGGTCTGATGGTTGTGCAAAGATATGGTCAAGTCCAGGAGGGACTTAGAAGGGTATTTGGGAGCAGATGGGCGAGGGTGCAAACTTAGGGTACTGGCCGTACGGATTTGGTACGGACGTGGTACGGACCGGGTCGACCCGAAAGTTCATCACTCGACCATTTGAAGCATTTTAAGAGTTGTGCAAAGTCTGGGCGAAATCTGGCATTGAGAAAGACATATGCAATGTCTGGGCAATGCACTTCCCATTCCATTTGAAGAAGATTTTCAGTATGAAAAATTAATTAAGATGGTTTCAGAAGATTCTGTCAAAGAGGAAGACATTGGCTTGGGTTATGGGATTTCTTTAGAGTTTAAAATAGTTGTTTTATGATTTGTTTCCTGCAATGTCAATTTAAATACTTTCAACATATTCCATTTATTTTTACTTTTCAATGGCTTTAATTGATGATTTACATGTTTTTGAACTATTTATGGGTGTATGTTCATTTGATGCTTAGGTGATATGCACCATACCATATATATTTTGCTTTTGGAAACCCATCCAGAACATTCAAAAAATCATCCAAGATTTAAAATTTTGTCTAGTTAAGTATACTTAGGTGTGTTTCATTAACAAATATTTCACCATAGCCCAGCGGCTAAACACTAAGCACTCTTTCTCTTCCCACCCCTAGTTCGATCCCTAGTGGATACATTTTTTTTTGTCTGAAAACAACACAATTATTTTTAAACTTTCCATATATCCAGATATCAAAGCCTTTAGTTTTCTTAGTTTCAATTTTTGTTTCTTAGTTTCAACTCTGTTACAAACGTAATATGATTTTCTGGAAACTCATCCAGAACATTCAAAAAGCCATCCAAGATTTAAGATTTTGTCTGGTTAAGTACATTTAGGTGTTTTTCATTAGCAGATAGTTGCATGTGTATTTTACAATGGTAACAATACTCTGAGAATGCACAAAGACAACCTGAACATCCTTCAAAAACAAACCTAAATGAAACAAACAACATACGTCGGAATCATCCATTATAAAAACGTCAGGGGAGAAACCCTGACAGGGAAATATGTCTCATTTGATGGCTCTCTATCACTCTGCAAAATTCAGGAAGGCCTTCCCAAATCAGTACAAAAGCTTCCAAAAAATATTTTGTAAAACTCAAAATCTAAAACTTTATCTTGAACATATACCTCTCGTGTCAAACTAGAAGAGAAACCTTGAGTCTCAGGGAAATGAGTCTCATTCGATGGCTCTCTATCACTCTGCAAAATTCAGGAAGGCCATCCCAAATCAGTACAAAAGCTTCCTAAAAATAATAAGAATATATCAACATGTCATGACACAAGAATTATAATAAACTATGGTGGTCTTCACAAGAGACTGAGTCGGGACAGTGACAGCTCATAACGGTTCTAAGTGCAAAGGAGAACATGTGACTTCTATTAAATTAAAACCTTGCCGACATCCTGAACGTCAAGATGGCCTTCCAGATTTACTTGATATCTTTCCAGATTCACTTCCGGAAGCCCTTCCAGATTCACTTTCGGATGTCTTTCCAGATTCATTTGATACCCTTCCAGATTCACTTCCGAATGTCCTTCCAGATTCTCTTGTGATGACTTCTTATTATACTTCTTGCTTCATCTCAACAAAGAGGAGCAGTGAAAAAGTTACCTTGCCAGATTGGTTTTGGCCATGCAAGTCAAAGACTTTCTTTTCCTTCTTCTTCTTCGTTACTTCTCTTTCTTCTTTCTTTGTCTTCTACTTCTTCAACTCTTTCTCCTAAAAACAGAGAGATACAGACCCCAACATAAAGATAGCTCATTTCGATTACATTTATCTCCAGGATTTCCCCATTTAGTACCAAATCGTTGAAACACTAATCTAATCTCTAATAAATTTATAAATGAGTAACCTTTGAGACAACAGGTGGAAAATATGAAACCTTTCGCGGAAGTAAGCGAGAGGAGCGAGGATAGAGAGAGCAATAAGACAGTCGAATCGTCACGTCGAAGAGATCTGCTTGATTATCTTTGTTTCTTCCCCGGAGATTTCGTCTCGCCGGAGAGATCTGAGATGAAAAAACGCCGTCGCGTCGCGTGAGAGAAAGGAGGTGGTTCTGACTTGTTTGTGAAGAGAGGGACGGCTGATTATATTTGTTTCGTCGCCGGAGATTCGTCTCGCCGGAGAGATTGAGAAGAGACCGGAGAGATCGAGAAGAGAGATGATTGAAACGCGTTATTTTTTTTTCTAATTAGAAGTGTATTATTCAAAGAGGGTAACAGAGTCATTTTACACCTTAAAAAATGTTATTTGTGTCACTTTCAATTCCTTGTGGCATTTTGGAGATCAAAAACTTGATTTGTGGTATTTTGGACAATTGCCCTTTTATTTATTTTTGTGGATATTATGTATTAATATTTAATTTACTTTGTAGATTTATAAACATCAGTATTTTTCCTTGTTAAAAATACCATCAGTAATTTTCCGAATCGAACTGGATATATATTTACTTGATTGACAAAAAAATGGATATTCACTTTTTTTCCCTGCAACCGAAATGGATATTTACTTGAATCAAATTTTACTTTAATTTTAGGCCGACGGAGATAACCTTGACAAAACACCAAAGTGTCCAAAAATAAAAAAGGAATCTCCGTCCTAAAATTCCAGAGAACCGATTAGTTTTTTTTTTCCGACAAGAAAACGCCGAGAGATGCAATCGCTGGCGCTAAATCCGGCATCCATTCCCAGGTCGGCGCCACGAACCCTTCCCCTAGAGCCTTCCTTCTCTCGTCTTCTTTCTTCTTCTCAGGTGATTTTTTGATTTTTCGATATGCTTTTGTTCGTATCCAATTCGACGAATCTCTATCCTAATTTCATGGCAGAGTTTGAGCTCCCAACGCGCTTTTGGTCTCGTAGCTAGTAGTCCTCGTAATCGATTTCCAAGATTATCTCAATCTCTCTCGAGTCGACGATCCCCAGGTCAGAATACTTCTCTTTTTCCTGTTAGAAAGACTACTCGATCTTGATGATTCATATAGCTTAGTAGTACTCAGACGAATCTATCACATTTATAAATCAACTCTTTTCACAGTTGTGAAAGCAGTGGCAACCCCAGACCCAGTCTTGGAAGTACCATTGACAGAGGAAAACGTTGAAAGCGTTTTGGACGAAATCAGACCATACCTTATGTCTGACGGTGGGAATGTCGCATTGCATGAGATCGATGGCAATATTGTTCGAGTGAAACTGCAGGGAGCGTGCGGTTCGTGCCCAAGTTCTGTTACGACGATGAAGATGGGTATTGAGCGTCGCCTTATGGAAAAGATCCCTGAGATAGTGGCTGTTGAATCGGTTCCAGATGAAGAGACTGGCCTTGAACTCAATGACGAAAACATTGAAAAGGTATATACTCTTCTTGGTTGCTTTAAGTTATCTGTATATGTACTTATGTGCTAAAGGTGAAACCGGAACCAGAACAAGTAGAGATCTTTTTGTCTTAATCTTAAGTTCACGTGTGATGTTAAAGCATTTTGTGTGTTTGCTTAGGTGCTGGAAGAAATCAGGCCGTACTTGATCGGAACAGCAGATGGCTCTCTCGAACTGGTGGAGATTGAAGAACCGATCGTGAAGATAAGAATCACAGGACCTGCTGCTGGAGTCATGACCGTACGAGTAGCAGTAACTCAGAAACTCAGAGAGAAAATTCCTTCCATTGCTGCTGTTCAACTAATATGAACTCGTCTCTTTCGTTGTATACATATTATGTACAGATATACAGTGTTTGACATTTGATATTTGTGCCCAGAATAATTAATTTTGTTTTATTTAACTTTGAGGGTGGTTATATGCATATGGCTCGGGTTCGAAAATCTTGATCTCCACTTGTTCATAACAAGACCTGCATTATCATTATCATTATCATGACACTCAGTAATAATCTCAAACTAGCTTTTGATCCACGCGTCTGCGCTGGTGTATGTTCTCGTGTTTTGTTTAGTTTTTAAAACATCCATATAATTGTTTCATATGTTATTGTATTTTGATTTTGATGTATTTTGTTTACTCGGTTTACTGTACATTTATAAACATTGAAGATTTATTATTTTTATATTGTTTTTTTTGTTTGGTAAACTAAACATAAATTGTATAATATTAGAATACATAGTGTATGTTTTTAGATTAAATTAGAAAAAAATATAATTAAAAAACAAATGTGTTAAAAAGAAAAAGTTAAAATTACTTATATCAACAAATTGGAAAAAAGTAATATATTTATTTAGTTTATATAGCGTTAAAGGAATAAATATAAACTACTCCCTCTGTTTTTTATATAAGTAGTTTTAGATGAATGCACAAATATTAAGAAAATCATTAATTTTTGTAAAAGTAGCATTGGATGTATAAATTAGGTGTGGTTAAACCAATCATAAATAAGTATATATTATTTGATTGGTTACACTAAACCCAATATAGATAAAAAATATTTAAAATTATGAAAACTACATATATTTTGAAACAAACAAATTTTGCTTAAACTACTTATAATAAAAAACAGAGGGAGTATAAAACTAATTGGAAAAGTAAGCCCAAAAATATATTAAATATATATATATATATACATGTAAAAATTATATTAACAAAGCCTAATTATATGTCATGATTGAGCCGGTTATGGCTATGATATATAAATGAGATTAATTTGTAACCCAAATATTAATAGAGTTGAAATACAAATCAAAGCCCATATTATTTTTATTTCTTTCGAAAAAAACAGAATAACGACCGGCTTCATGTCTTTTTACTTTCCCTTTTCTCCTTTAACATCGTTATGTCTACAAAGTTCAATCGTCGGCCATGATTTAGTGTTCTAAGGATCATCACTTTCTAGCCTCTAATTCTTTACGTAAAAGGATTACAGTGTATAGCTACTGCCTACTGATTACTGTGAAGATCATGACATGAGAAGGTTTCTCCTAATCTACTGATGTACTGATTTGTTTCGATCATTCTCTCCTAAACTATAATCTGTTTTTTTTAGTTTTTAAACACAAAGTCAGTGCTAGGATACAAAGACCCTTCTCTCTGACTGGTAGAGCCCTTCTCGATTGCAAGTAATAGTTCTTGAAGTTTCCTGTTGATGTCTGACCATTCTAATTACTGCAAAGGTGAGGATTAATCTATAAAATTCTTTTTAAAAAACATTGTTTATTTGATTTAAGTAAGATGAAACCGAAATCAAGATCTTTAGCTCAAGAGTAGAATGGTGAGAGTTAGCACACGTGATTCATTATTTTTTTAATCAGATTAAATATGAAGATCGTAGTCTAATTGGTATTGTCCGTAAAAGCTACTTGAATGTCTGAGTTTAGATAAATTACCCACTTTTATAAGTTCTAACTGTTGATCCTGCATGATGTATCATTAATATAGACCAGCAACTCTTGATGGAGAAACAGAGGGACAGGATAGAAGGCAATTAGAGAAAAGACCAGGGAGTGACATGGTTGAAGGAGAGAGATGATCATCAAGTGAAGACAACAACCATGACATGACAACAGAATTAATACACGGTTAGTAATCACTTATTTATTGTAACTAAATTCTAAGGTGAAAGAAAAGTAGGACTGTGTAGAATAAGAAGATTAGATTAGAGAACGATATGTTGTGGAAGCTATAAGGGAAAAGTATATATAGCTGGCTAGGAAAGGGTTGAAACAATGGTGTTATAATAGCTAAGATTTAGTTAGTTTGAATATTTAGTATTCAATTTCGAATATACTCAACGATTTCATTTCAAAAATGATCTGTTTGTTAGTTGTTAACGGAATCAATGTTAATAAAAACTAGATTCTGATCCGCCCTTGAAAGGGCTGATATTTTTTGTTGTTTTTTCAATACAAAAATTGATAATTCTTTGTTTTAATTATATAAACTGTGATATGATCAAGTTTCAATTATGCAGGTTTGTTATAGTGTGTACAGTATAACGAAATTTAAAATGCGTCACACAACCGTTTTATGTATGTACATAAGTAAAACAATGGTTGTATCAGAAATTTGTAATTGGGCTATTATATAATTTTACAGAATTATAAATTATATAAAATATCGCTAAACATAGAAAGTGACCAATAATATTTTTGATTAAGTTTTATCCTCGTGTATTTATAAAATTTCAATCTCTAATATCAACTTTTTAAAATTATTGCAGACTTTAATTTATGTTATTGATATTAAAAAATTTATGGGATATGAAATTGATTATATAAAAACATAACCCATATTTGGAAATCCGAAAGACCCATTATTCAGAAAAACTCGAAAGACCCATTAATCAAAACCATAAAGTCGACATAATCATTTTAGTAAATTGGTGTGATACATAAAAAATGGCATATATAAAATACTTATTGATATGACAATATTATTTTATTTTTGTTTTTAATAACCTATTATAAGTTTTGTATTTTTTGTTTTAGATTTAAAATTTAATTCTATGATACATAGATGTAAGAAAATAATATTATGATGTTATTATGTTTGTTGATTATTTTTTTTTTAAAACAATTGATTAATTTAGTTTCATAATATATATATGTGTAATATTTAAATTTAAAGTATTTATATTAAATAATAATATATTTTATAAGTATGTGTAAGCCCATTATTTATTGATCCATTTAAATACATAATCTGCAAGTCCAAAACCAAAAGACTTAATTGTCATTAATAAATTTTATTAATTGTAAAAATAAGGGCAATTTTGGAAAAATATAGTATTTCATTAATCGTATAAATCAGAAATGTTCATGTTTTAATTGTATTGATTTATTATTTCCAAAATATTGACCTGCACGCACACACATATGAGTTTGTTTATGATAATGTTTAATGTTTGTTCAGTAAATGATTTTAACAGTTTGTAACGATATTACTAAATTTTGACCCGCTTTTAAAAAAGACGGGTATATTTTTTGTTGGAAAATTTATTTTACGTAATAAAATTATGATTTTTGATAAATTATATATTTTAAATTTTTACGAAATTTATCTTAAATTTACTTATATGATCTATTTTATTATTTTAAATATGGCTAATTTTTTTAAGACACTAAATAATTCTAACCCGTAATATGATTTTATTTACTTAACCTGAAGTTAAACTTATTTTACACTGATTTTTTATTTAAATAAGATATTTTATATCTTCAACACTTTGTATTGAAAAATTCACTTGTGCATTTCAAATTTTTGTTTAATAATTTTATTAAATTTAGTTTATGTGATTAAGTTTTTATTTTAAAATTTTAAGAAGTTGAGATAATTCAGACTCACATTATGATTTTTTTGTTTAATCATATGTTATTTCAACTTGATTTTATTTTGAGGATTCATTTAATTTTATTGAGATAATTTTGTAATTAATTGGAAAAGTCAGAAACATATAATCATAAGAAGTATTATGCTTTAATAGTATAGATACATTCATCTTGGGCTTTATATTAACCCATTTACTAAATCCAAACGATCATACAAGTAAATTAAATGAGTAATTATGACATAAGCAAACATGGTGATTCCATTCATAATATATTTGTAAGATAAAAATATTTACGTTGGGTTTGGCATAATAAAAAGAACTAAATTCTGATCCGTTCTTAAAAAGACGGATATTTTTTTGTTGTTTTTTTGAGAATACGATCTATTTCTCCACGAGAAGTATCATATAGCACTAGATGTCCACCAAAGTATTGCCTCATGCTATTTTTCCCGAAATAAAAGTTCGAAACCTATTTCTCCATGAATATAAAGTTCTATCAGAATTTCCCCACAGTTATAAAGATTGAAATCTAAAACCTCATAAAATCGATTTATGGTGGTTTAGGGTTCTAAACCCCCATATTCAAACCCATTGACATATTCTTCTCAAAACTTCAACTGCAGACCAAATTTCATTTAAGGTTCTTGATGAAAATAGCACAAATATTGTTTGGTCAGGTATCTTTTGGTTTTAGTTTAGTTTTCATTGGTTTATTGTATGAGATTCAAGATTTTTAAATTCGGTTTTCATAAATTGTGAATAAACCAAATATGGTGGGGAAATAAATTCGGTTTTTAATTATATAAACTGTGACATGATCAGTTTAAATTATGCGAGTTTGTTATAGTATGTACAATATGACAAAATTTAAAATGCGTCACACAACCGTTTTATGTTTGTAAATAAGTTAAACAATTGTTGTATCCAAAATTTGTACTTGGGCTATTATATAATTTTAAAAGAATTATAAATTATATAAATTGTTGCTAAACATATAAAGTGGTCAATAATATTTTTGTTTAAGTTTTATCCTCGTGTAGTTACAAAATTTCTATTCTAATATCAACTTTTTAAAATTATTGCTGACTTTAATTTATGTTATTAATATTAAAAAATTATGAAATATGAAATTGATTATATATACACATAAACCATTTAATTAGTTAACAGATTTGTGTTATAGCTAATTTATTTAGAAACATGGGCTAGCATAAGAAATATGCTGACAAAATCGAAAGACAACAATACCATTAATGGGTTTTTTTTAGTTAGACATTAAGGGTATTTTTTGAAAATTTGAACATTTTATTAAGAGTATAATGTAGGAATGATTCCCTTTTATAGTATTGATAAATTTTTTACGTGATATGCAAGAGTATGAACAAATAAGTTTGTTATGGCTGTTAATTGATATTGAATTGTTAGAGTATCACTTTAATTTATGAATATATTATGGAAGGTACTTATTTGCGAGGCAAATAATAAATACTAGGTGGTTCGCCCGCGCATGCGTGCTTAAAATATTTTATAAAATTTTATTAATATATATATATATTATTAATTAAAAGAGTATACATTGATAAATTTATTATTTTATTTTCATTTGAAAATTCTTACGTATTATAAATTTTTGAAATTTATTTGAACACTATATTAACTATAGAATAATTCTTAAAATTATTTAATTTCATCTTTTCAGTATATAAAAGTAAACATTTTACTTGATTAATATTTAGTTATATGTTTTATGTTTTCTTTTAACTTTTTATTAAAAACAAATTTCAGATAACAACAATATAAATAAAACATATCTTTTTATTTTAAAATGTCTTTTTAAAAAATTTGGATAATTCTTATTATTATAAATTTTAATCAATTATCTAGGTGTTGTGCCCGTTCAATCATGCTTAATTATTTTATAATGAATAATTAAATATGCATTATTGATTCAAAGACTATCATGATAAGTTAGTTTATGATCTCAATTTTTTTTTAAATTATTTATGGAAAAACTTGTTTATCAAAATATATACTCAATTTGAAAGCTCTCATATATAGTAGAATTTTTTTTAATAATATGTTCTGTAACTAATTTATTTATGATTAAAATATATTGTTTTTAGATAACAAAAAAATAATATATATATATATATATATATATATATAATTTTAAATATTTACTAAATATATTTTTGCAAAGTCAAAACATATGTCTATGAATTATCTATTTGGTTTTAAAATAAAGTTTTTATTATATCAGTGTTAGTGATTTATTTTTTTTATTTTTTTGTCGACTATGTTAGTGATTTATTTAATTTCACAAAGCTTAAGTTCTTTTTATATTTGGGTAAATTTATTATAATAAATCATAATTACTAAATATTTTATAATTACTTATTAATATATTTGTTACTAATTAAAATAATATAATGGTAAATTATTATTTTTATTTTCGTTTGAAAATTCTGACATTTCAATAATATTTTTTTTTAAAATTATTTGTACACGTATTTATTAAGCAGAAATAAATCTTAAAAGTCACTCAAAATTCTTTTTTATTATTAAAAAACTAAGTGTTCTCTTTTCAGTTATATAAAATTAATAATTTTACTTGATTAATTTAGTTATGTTTTCTGTTTTTTATTCTTATTAAAAATAGTTTCAGATAACAACACAATATATGTATGCATTATCTTCTTATTATAATATATATATATATATATATATATATATATATATATAAAACGTTTTAGATAATCCTTATTACTACTATTATTAATTTTTATTATTTATCTGACAAATATATTTGAATTTCGTTTTTTATTTTATAAATAATTTACATATTTGATTCATTAAGGGTAATATCGATATTAGCCGCTTTAACTTTTAATGTGGGAGCTTCGTTGCGAAAAATCACTTTGCAAATAATAGTATAGATATATAACGTTTTAGATAATCCTTATTACTACTATTATTAATTTTTATTATTTATCTGACTAATATATTTGAATTTCGGTTTTTATTTTGTAAATAATTTATATATTTTATTCATTAAGGGTAATATCGATATTAGCCGCTTTAACTTTTAATGTGGAGCTTCTTTGCGAAAAATCACTTCGCAAATCCCCTAGTCTATATTTGAGAAGTGATTTTTCAAAAAAAAATGTGACATGGAAGACCACATGTCGATCAATTACACTACTTAGAATTTTCTTACCATATAATTAACTTTCAGCATAACTTCTTACCATATATTGTTACCAAAGTTAACAAAGTTACCAAAATTTAATTAATAAAATCCTACGTGTCTAACCATTCGTGTCTAACCAATTCGGTAAACCATCAAAATTGTGTCTAACCATTCGTGTCTAACCATCCATCGTGTCTAACCATTGGTTTCTAACCAAATAGGTCTAATAAAATCGTTTATAAGGTTGCATCTATTTCTAATCATTATTTCTTATCATTCTTACCTTCTTCCCTAAGTTCTTCTTCCACCATATTCTGTGAGGTCTTCCAAATATACATGGCCAACAAATAGAGAAGTATTATGATTCCTTTAGAGATGCCATGTCTAGGGATATTTTTTTATTATAATTTTTTTTTATTATAATTCGGTTATAAGTTATTATTCGTTTATATGGTCTAATATTTTAAAATCTATGTTAAATTTATGTTGTGCATGATTTAGGCAAATGAAATAATAGGAAGTCAGAATTGTTCTCTCTTGATATAAGTCATATGAATATGATGTTATTCACATGATATTAACAATCTTATTATTACACAATCTTATTATGGGCTCAAATATGTTTCAGGGATCGAAGTGCTATGAATATAATAGTATTGACACGAGGAACGAAAATTATGTCAATCTCCTAGATCATCAAGATAAATCGAAGATGTTGGAATGGATAGAGAATAACAAGTCAAGGGGACACTATGTGCAAACAGCTTTGTTTGGGATCAACAATTTGAGAAGTGGAAAGCTAAACTTTAAATCGGCATCTATATATTCTTATTAGTTATGAAATGTTTTTATTGTTTTTTTATCGATTCTTCATTGTTTTAATAGTTTTTATGTTAAGCTTAAAATAAATATGGTTTTGATTGTTTTTATGTTAAGTTTAAAATATAGATCCAGAATTATTTTAAGGAATTATTTTCTTCTGAATATATGGTTTCTCTAAATGTGGTTCATAATTCGGGATCTATATATTATCAATAAGGAAAGAAGTGAGAGTTAGGGAGAGAGAGGATGAACACTTAACCGAAATGGTTAGACAATTCACTATCTCTTACTTAACCGAAAGCTACACATCTACATATCCTTCTTTGCTAAGTCATGATCATCAAAACTAATTACAGTGAACAATTTGTTTTATCAGGAAAGTACTATATCTTTTGCTTGGTAAACATTTTCTAACAAATAATGAACAATTTTAAAAAATCACTTGGCAACCTTGAAGTCACACATTATGTGAATAGTAATAACTCTAAGATTTAAAAGATCCTTATTTACTAAGTCATGATCATCGACTTGAGTAAAGAAAATCTATATTAAAGCATCCCCTAGACTATATTTGCCAAGTGATTTTTCAAAAAAAAGGTGACATGACATCTTTAAAAGCCATATGTCATGCAATTAGACTACTTAATTTTTTTTACCATATATATCATTTAAATTAAATTATCTAATATATAAAAATATAAATATTTAATTTCAAAATTTTCATTGAAAAATTATTGAGATCTTAATATTATATATATATATATATATATATATATATATATATATATATATATATATATATATATGTATGTATATTGTTGCAATCAAAAATATAGGCGCGGACAAAAATTACTAGAAAAAAAAAAACAAATCAAATATAATCTAAAAAATAGTACAAAACTTTAATATAAATTGGTTAGATATCTGAATGGCTTCAAAATTTTGGTATCTAGAGAACTAATACGGAATCCGATCAAAACGAACCCGTAGATCAGAACCGGATCAAACTCACAAAAAATCAAAACATAACTGAACTTAACTGTACCAAAAGGTATCCGAGTGTCAACCTCAAATCAAATGTAAAAAAGTTTAAGATAACAAAATATGTACTAATTGTAATATTTAAACACAACATATGTTTACTGCACATGGTGCAGGAAAACACCTAGTAATAGTATAGATTCTATGTGATTTGGAAGATTAGCGAATTTAAATATAGCAATGGGTATCGTTAGTTACTAATATGTTTCTGTGTTTGTATAATCATATTTTTGTTTTGATATGAAAATAATAAAATATATAATTCGACCCGTTTTTATTTTTTATTTTATATTGTTTCATTGCTTTTAAAAATGGATATATATATATATATATATATTGTTTTATCTTATTATTTTTCATCAATATCTAAAAAAATGGACTTTTGGATGAAACGATTTGTTACCCTTGTTATTGCTCACCACCGACATACTGTATTTTCAAACTATAATTTAAAAATACGACAATATAAAAGAATTATTAAAAGAAAATAAAAAGCTGTAAATAGAAATAACCGAGAGAACGTAGGTCGTTGAAAGAAAAAGAGAAGGTCCCACTCAAAGGAAGTTACGAACAAAAGAAGTTACTTTATGCACTTATATTGATTAAGTTATATTTTAAATTGGACCCTACTTTGATCAATAGATCATAATGCAAAATTAATAAATATTAGATTTTAACCCGTCCTTTAAAGGATGAATATTTTTTGTTTAAACTATTTTTTTGAACTTTTTTTATATTTAGGTGTCTTTTGTAAACCTATTATGTTTACTATTAATTTAGTGTAATATAATTTTTGATAACTATATTAAATATGGCAAGATTATAACTACACACTTGTATCATTTGCATTTCAAAAATTATTTTTAAGTTTTATTCTTAAATTTTACAACATATTATACTTTTTTAGTAGTTGCCTTACATAGTTAATCAGAAATGTGTATACAAAAAAATAAATGACCTAAAAATCTAATTAAGTGTCACTCTGTTAGATTGACCTATATACTCAAACAGTTCTTATAGAATTATATTTAGATAACAATATCAAACTCAATCCGCACCGAAAACCGAAAATATATTTTTTAATATTTTATGATATATATATATATATATAAGTGACTTAATAAGATCTTCATTAACTTTAAGTTAAATGAGTTTATATGAATAGTTAATTAAAAGTCTACTTGTAAAAATTAAATGTCATTAATAATCCCTTTCACCACTAATTAATATTAATATCAGTTAACTTTATTAGTTAACTTTTAAAGTTTCATTTTATAGTAACACAAACTTAAGAAATACAATCCATCGGCTTATATATATAGTTATGCTTTGATATTATATATTCAGAAATATTTAATATTTATTACAATATATTTTTTAAGTTTCAGATAAGTGAAGTTTCAAAAAAAAGTTTCAGATAAGTGTAGCTACATATTAAATTAGGAAAGAGATTTATTATTATCTTGACCTGTTGGAAGTTTAATTCATTTTACACTTGCATTCGATAGATATAATAATCATGTATTGTGTATTGTTTTTTGTCTGAGTGGCAATCTTGTAATTGTTTCCATCTTCCTCAAGAATATTATAGAATTCTCTGCGACATTTCAATGGCCACCACACTTTCATACATGATCAACATTTACGTTTGTTGTTTATGCCTTAAACTTACAATATATTACAAAAGATCTGATTTCAACCTTTTAAAACCCAAAGAGTCAGTTACTTTTTCTGATTTATTGTCCGATTATGACAAATCAACACGGTGCCATGGTGGCGTTTTGATCAGGTTTAAAAAGCTAAATCAGTGAATCGAATTCTGTTGTGAATGAAGAAACAAAACTGAAAAAAAAAACTGATTTTGTTCTAAACAAAGAACGTGGTTAGTCATTTTGATATAAGCAGTTATAAAATAATTATTTTTTAGGAAAATAATAGTTGGACATAACCTCATATCAATGGATCATGCTGGAATTAATAGAATAGATCAAAACTCTGATTTTTACTACCAGTGGCATTGTCTTGTAATATTTGTGCAACTCTTAGGGCTAAGTAATTTTTGTACTTCTTCTTTAATAGTTTAGATAAGAAAAAAAAAACTATTATAAGAAACAATTCTATAGAGTAAACCGATTAGGGTGTGTGTGTTTTATATCAATTAGTAGGTCTGTCATTTTACCCGGACCCGAAGACCCGACCCGAAACCGACCCAAAAAAAACAGTTTGGATAGGAACTGACCCAATAAAATTACCCTATCAGGTCCTGTTGCAAAGGACCCGCGGATCATGGATCCCACCCGAAACCCGACGGGTACCCGAATTAATAATGTAAATTAAATAAAATGCATTGAAGGAGAATCGAAGATATGTTATTTGTCTAGAGAGTAAGGAGGTCAACCACTAGGAGACAACAAATTGTTGTTATATCTCGCATAGTTTAATATATTATCCAATTTAATATAATAAAAGCACAAATGTTGAATAAAATTTCAAATATTTTCGGCTATATAAATATTTTTAGATATTCTTTTTCTATTTTTAGGTATTTTTAGGTCGAACCCGACCCAAAACCGAACCGGATCCAAACCGATAAATTTTAGTTACCCAAATAGGTCCAACTATCTAACACCCGACCCGACCCAGATCCGGTACAACCCGAACCGACCCGGAACCAAGAATTTGAAATTACCATATTAGGTCCAAAACTCCTAGACCTGAAAGACCCAAACCCGAAAGGACCCGATCCGAACCCGACCCAACGACCCGAATGCCCAGGCCTATCAATTAGCACCAATCATTACTTAAAATAGTAAGTTTGTAGGGATTACTATTTTAGAAATCTAAAAGCTATAAGTAATTTTAAAAATCAATTCATATTTCAAATTATTGTATAAAATACTGTTTATAGTTTCTTATATTTAAATTAAGTGTTTTGTCCTCACATGCGGGCATAATCGTTTTACTAATAGGTATTAACATATGTGTTATGATTTAAACATCATGATAACTTATTCTTTATATTCTTAATCATTTTAGTTTCTCTGATTCTTATTTTGGTCTACATCTCTCAAACACAAAAGAAAACTATAAAACGATGAGAGCATAAGATCATAGTTACATATAAAATATTTTACACAATAAAGTAAAGTAAGAGTGTGTTGATTTTTCTTAATATACTTTGTATTTTGGAATCAGAAACATGTATTAAATTATAAAAAAATACTAAAACACATAAAATCCAAGTAAGAAAACAATAAATAAAAAGTAAATAAAAACTAAAGCTCGATGATAATTTAAAAGAAAACTTAAAGAAAAAAATTGAGATAATGACAATATTTTATTGGTTTACTTGATCAATACTTACATTGACTTATCTTAATATTTCATAAGTTTACTTTAAATAAAAGAAAAAAATAGATAATGATAGTTTTATTATTAAAATTAATTTATGGTTAATTATATAAACATAAATCTAATTATTCATTAAATATATCTATTTTAGTCGTTTTAAGAACTAAAACATCAAACACATGTTCATAATATGATTACATAGATAATCTCTAAACTTAATATCAAAGCATATTTTTCTTATAGATTGAATAGTAGTAACACATACATGTGAAATAACAACTAAAATAATTCAGAATACCTAATTCATAATTTCAAACTCCATGTAACAAAATCGATTTGCTCTTAGTCTTTCAAAATCAAGAAAGAAGAAAAATATATAACTCTAAAAAAAACAAATATCAAAAGTACATAGATATAGATGTCAAAAACTATAATCGAGACAATTTGGAATGAATGAGAAAAATGAAACTATAGAGTTTAAACATCTTAAATCATATGAAAATAATAATTATTATAATTGTAATTCCAATTTTTTTACATCAATTGTAATTCCAATTAGACATTTGGAATAGTTATATTATTTAAATTAATAAATCAACGATTTAAGCGAAAACTAATAAGAATCTTGAGAAAATTAAAATAATTATAATCATAATTCCAATTAGAAATTTTGAAATATTTATATAATTAAATTAATAAATTAATAAGAAATTAATTTCGAAATATTTATATTATTTAAATCAATAAATTGTTGATTTAATCTAAAAACTAATAAGAATATAACAAATAAGGAAAATTAGCTAAAATCATAGAGAATTTGACAAATCTCCAAAATCACTTATAAAATAATAGTATAGACATTGGGAGATGTGAAGAGTAATTAAATTTTAGATTGTGTTGATTTAATTTTTAACTAAATTTAACTAGATATATGTATTCATTTAATTTTTACATGACTAAAAGGTAAAATATTAGGTTGTATGTACACTGAACATGCAAACTAATTAAAAATAAAAATACATGGTAAAACATAAGCACTGACAAAAACACAAGTAAAACATAAGCAAAATTTAAGCAATTTTTTTTAAAAAATTATAAAAATGAAAAATTTCAATCTCGATTTTTGATAAACATTTTTATATATACATGTTTTGTGAAGCATATTTATGCAAATAGTTGACTTGTTATGAAAATAGACCGTACCCGACCTGAAGACGATATCACATCACAACGTAGTTCAGGAAGATGCTTTGTGAAGAAACACTTTCTTGGAAGCTATTGACGGAGAAATTATCGCCAACCAGGAGACTCAACGGACCATATAGAAGTTGCAAGACTAGCAGGATAATGTTGCGCGACGTCACCTAAACATAAACCGGATATGGTTCATGTCGTCAGCTTTCTTTCCTCGCTGATTGAGCGGTGGGAATCCAGCAACGGAATCCAAGATTTCGATTGTGCTAATTTATTTTTTAACTAAATGTAACTAGATATATGTATTCATTTAACTTTTACTTGACTAAAAGGTAATATCTTAGGTTGTATGTACACTGAACACGCAAAATAATTAAAAATAAAAATACGTAGTAAAACATAAGCACTGACAAAAAAAACATAAGTAAAATATAAGCAAATTTTAAGCATTTTTTTTTAAAAAAAATATAAACATAAAAAATTCCAATCTCAATTTTTGATAAACATTTTCTTATATATACATGTTTTGTGAAGCATATTTATGCAAATAGTTGACTTGTTATCAAAATAGACCGTACCCAACCTGAAGACGATATCACATCACATCACATAAACACCTTGTTCTAAAAATCGGACGTCGAACCGATTACGTGGACGAGAAGTTGGTGTGCAGTAGGTCACCGTGGCGAGTTGTAGGTGATCGGGACCATTACTCGGCAACCCGATTTATGACCGCCGAGAACGTGAAATCGTTAAAATCGCCGCGTATTTACTCAAAGCGTTAGTGGTGGAGAAGTTGGAGAAGACATGTACGAGATAGAAACATATCGTTTCTTCTGAGTTTAATTATGGAATCACTAATTCTTATCTAGATTGAAGAAATTAAAAACGATTAATAATTTGTTTGAGAACATGGGTACGAAAACAGATTAAAAAATCACGTACATGGACAAATTGAAGAAGAAGATGGATATGAAAGAGGAAGAAAACAAGATACGGCAAGTCTAGGTTCACATATTATCGTATATAATAAGTCACGTGTTCTCAATTAAGTTAGATAGTTGAACCAAACGAAAGTACATCTCTATTATTAAAATAGAAGTACACTTATAAATTACCCCTTAATTTTCAGTGTTATTTACAATGGCATGCCACTGAAGTAATTAAATGAACTATTAAATGAACTTATATTTAAGGAATTATAGTCTTTTTCTATTTATTAAATAGTTTCCTAAATCAGTTTAAATTAATTTCGTATTTAATATATTTCCTAAAATAAATTCGCTGATTTTTAGGAATACAATATTCATATTTAAAATTTATTTTAACAATATTAAAATTAGATAATGTTACGATTAATTATTTTGAATGAAATTCAAGTTTAAATTCGACATTAAACAATATTTTGAATATTCCTAAAATATATTTTGAACTTACCATTAATTATTTTGAATAATAAAATCTATATATGCTAATATTTTAAATATTTTAAACTACTTATAAAACAAAATGAAATATTTGTAACTCAATATTATTTTAATATAATTAAATCTCATCTAAGATTATATATTTTTCAAGATTTTTTTAAAGTATATGTTTAACTATTTTGGTTGCTATTAATTATTTTCAACAAAAAAAATTAATACTGAAATTTAAATATATTTTAATTATTTGTAAATCAATGTTTAATGTTTATAACCAAATACATTTTTTTTAATGTATCTAAATCTTACCATATTATCCATATTTGATCAAAATATTTATTTTTTTTTACATTTGGTAAATAATTTCATGTTACAAGAAATATTATTCAAACTATCAATAGGTCAATATTATTTTTTCAAAAGATTAATAACAAGCACGGGATACAATTTTTACAGCACGTAAACTATTCGACTGTTGTGTTTATAAAAAATTAGAAATATGTAAATATTTAAAAATATAAACTGACAAACATTTAAATAATATATATTTATATAAAAAATGAAAATAAATACCCGTCCGGTCGGACGGGTCCAGCTCTAGTATCACTTAATTATATAACTAACCGGGTCATTGAACCAAACAACTAACCAAGACAAATATTTTTTACATGAATACATATTATACCTAAAAACTAATATTATAGCTATAATTTGAATATTATATACTAAAAATTTCTCCCCGCATACTCCCCGATTTTTCCCGCTTTCCCGATAAATCGTTAGGCCCGTGTGCGCCGCACGCATTGCGCCTAGCGAGTTTCCGAACAGGGCCTAAACATAGACCAGACATGGTTTCATATCGTCAGCTTTCTTTCCTCGCTGATTGAGCGGTGAGAATCCAGCAACGAAATTTGGATTTCGATGAAAATACATCAGTTTCTTCTGATTTCATAGCAGAATGGGAGAATATTGTGAAGGGAAGCAGAAGTATGGTGTGATAATGTAAAGAGTTTTGGAAAAGCTATGCAGTTAGACATGGTACTGAAGTGTGTCCTGCACACTTTGATTTATCTCAGCTTAGCGTTCATGCTTGTATGTATTAGTTAAAAATGTAAGTTTCTCTGGTTACTATCAACTTTCACCAGCCTGTTATTGAGACAAGTCTTTTCAAGAAGCGAATATGATTTCATTATTAACCTTGTTACATCAGAGAGAAAATAAAGAAGAGAAACAAAAAGCAGTAAACAAAACGGCCTCTACTTGAATCTAACTCTACTATAAAAACTTGTACAACACCAAAGACCCAACTTCTTCTCACTCTTGAAACCTTGTAAACTTGAACCGTCCAACACAACTTATTACTTTCTAAAGGCTCAGACCAAACCAAATTCCAGGAAAGCAACCTAAACTATGGCATTTTTGCTAACTCTTACTCATCTAAACCACACGAACATATCTTATCCAGAAGTTTAGGCCATTGACTACCAAAACTGATTTTCCCAAAAAGTAAAGTGTCGGTTCTTTGCTGGTAAAAGAATATACGATATCCAACTCCAATATATAACAAGAACAAACATTCCTTGTAAATGATTATACATATACGTAAAACAAGCTTTCTTCCCTATTTGGTCGCCATTTACCATAATCAGAGAGTCCGTATAACACATTGAGTAGCTGCTGTTTCTTCGCTTCATCTGAGCGTAGTGATGAGTAGATATCCGGTGGAACTGTGCTGCCTCCTTTGCTGGACCAGTTTACCATTCTTCGGTTTGTGTTGATCGAGATAAACACAACGGCGCTAATTATGTGTCTATCCCCATATCTCATTTCTCTCTTCTTTGCAGCTTCATCGAGAGCTTCATAAATGTAAGATTTTTTTAATGTTACTTGTATGTATATTTTAAAAGACCTTCTTGAATACAACTTATATGATATTAAGAGTGCCTTTTTAAATGTATATAACATCTTCATGAATTTTATTTATATACATATTTAGAAAAATATATATTATTGATGTTTCTACAAATTATGAAGATGTTTCTTAATATGTATAATATCTTTATAGAATTTAGAAATATTAAAACTTGAGGAAAATATTAAAACATATTCAAAAATATAATATTAAATATATATATATATATACAATTAAAATGTATTTTAAATACACATGTACTAAATTGGATACATATATTTATGAAGATGTTATATATTTATCAATATATTTCTAAATTGTAAGCAGATATTATATATATATATTAGTAATGTTTTCCTAAATATTCATATAACACAAATTTAGAAAGATATTTGATACACTAAATTGGATATTTTCTTCTCAATGCTAATATTGGTTATTGTAATACTTTAGATTCAATTCCAAAGGACCGTTTTCACACTTTGTTTATATGAGATATTACAAGAAATTTTGGTCATAAAAATTGTAACAAGCAAGAAAGCACATATGATTTATATTCAGATTAAAAATGGAGCTATGTATAGAGCAGTGAGTAAGAAATCAAATTTCAATAGTCAAACATTTATTCAAGGAACAAATCGAAACAAATCTCAAACTCGAACAAAAGAGCAAAATCGATCAAGTGTGACATTTATTCTTTTATCATGCATTCGTAATATCTAAATTTTTATAATGATGATCAGATTCAAGAAATTCACAATTTGCCTTAACATCTACATTCGATTGTCAAAGACAAATTGTTCACTCATGTTATTTGTAGCAACCTAAAACGCCGAGTAATCTAGCATGATTCTCTACAGCGAAGAACTTATCACTAAAAAAGCCAACAATTGAGAAGAACATAAGCAATAGAAAGATCAAGATGAAAAACAAATTCCAACATGAACCATATCTAACAACGAAACACTGCAACAAGGACAAACGGCTTATAAGAACGATTATCGAAGTTTGAATGATAGCAAGCCAAGTGTGGAAGTAATCGATTAACATCACAACAGAACCCAAAACATGAAGCACCACCATCAAACATAACATGTTTGGAATCCAACCTCGGCAAGTTATGAAGCTTTTTATGCACTTAGGAAGCTAAGTTTTCAAGCCAGATTGTTCGGACTTAGTAGATATGACTACAAATTCGTTAAACTAGCCAGCATTCACGTCGGAAATTGATATGTTCAAGAGATTCCATGAAGACTTTGAGGAAGTCAACATGATTCATATTCCTTGGAGCAGAAATGTTCGGATGGATTCACCAGTGAAAGCGAAGAAAACCAGAGGTTATATTTTCTTTCATATAGACACAGGCAAATGGAAGAGCTCTTTAAAAGTATCGGATTGTTTAGCCAAAACTTGATCTAGTTATAGGTAGTTGACAAAAAAAAGGTAGCTATGTTTGTTTATAATGAGGATGCCTATTATTGCATTGTCGTCTACGTAGCTAGATAAGAGTACTCTATAGCGAATTCCATAGCTAAGTTTGCTAGACCTTTTACAGTAAGTAATTTCAATCTGTTTATATATACAGTATACTACACCTCAAATTTAACTGATAGAATATCCTTGGTGTAAAAGGAAAAAAAATGAAATAAAAACTAATAAGATCGAATTTTGTTGAGTTTGAGGGATATTCAAGCATTTGATCTACACATCGTCCCTTGAAACAAAGTATTACATACTTTTTAACATATTCAGTGTTAGATCTTACTCCGAAATGACCCGATCTTTCTCTTTCCTCTGCTTAACTCTCATTCTATGCCTTTCCTTTCACCACCATCTTCTCTCAGCTTCTCAGTTCGAAGGATTCGATCCTGAAGACGACGATGTCTCCGACGACTCCTCCGATCTCCACCACTCTCTCCCCCCTCCTACTATCACCCAATCACTCCCCGATCCACTACCATCTCCCGACGACTCCCCCTCAGATCCCATCCCTGAATCAGACCCCGAGCCTCACTCAGATCCCTCCTCATCCCCATTCGATTTCTGGGATGAAGACGAGTTCGAAGGCCTACCAGTGGAGATATCGACGATCGACTCTCCACCTACTGCAGAAAACGCCACGGAGACGGTAGATCCAACACCTCAAGACTCCACCACCACTGCTCCGATCGAGAAGAAGAAGAAGACGTACGCAATCGAGATCGCTTGCGTCTGTTTCTTGATCGCTCTCGGAACCAACTACCTCCTCGGCAAACGCGAGAACGATCGCCTCGCGTTAGCCTGGGCCGCCAAATTCGCTTCCAAGGACACGATCTTCCACAAGAACTTCAGCATTCTAGGAGTCGGCGACGGAGTTGAGTCTCCCTTGCTGCTCAAAGAGGCCTTGAACGTGTTCAAATTCTACGCGAGCGGGCGGAGGTACTGCCACGGGTTGCTCGCCACCATGGAGCTCAAGAGCAGGCACGATCTGATCTCTAGAGTTATCAATCTGGTGGTTCCTTGTAAAGATGAGATCACTTTCGAGGTTTACATGAACGAAGAGGCGATGGATCATGTGGTGTTTGCGATGGCTAAGAAGAAGGCTGCGAAAGCTATGCAGAAGGAGGTGAAGGATCTGCAGAGATTCGCCGGGATTGTGTCTCCTCCCGTAGGGAGGAAGTGGGTCTCGGAGGAGCTAAGTGTGATCTCTGAGTCCAAGGAAGTTGCTGGGGATATGATCACAGACACTGTGCTTGATCAGGTGAGAAATGTTCTTTCTATCTTTCTCAGATTTTACAGTAGAACCGTATATGTTTTTTTGCTGGTGTTTTAGTTTGCAAGAATCACTTCTTAAGTCATAGGGAAGGAGCTTACCAGATTGAGAACTAGTAGTCACAATTTCACTCATTTCTGATTGGGAGTTACTTGAATAGGCCTTGTTGCTTGTCCATGCGAGGTTGGTGTAACATAACTTAGAAGGAAGGTTTACTATACCACTAAGCATTTTGTCCTGGTCCACGGCTCTATCTCTATTTGTATCTATATTTGTGGTAAAATAGGGAAAGCAAATCACCTTCAGTATAAACCTTAATTCAATTTAACAATATTTTTTGTTTTCCTTATTGTTGCACATTGTGCATCTCTATACAACCAGCTCCTATTTTACTACACATAGTTTTCTTGCCACGTTCACGTCACTGTACTCTGAACCTCAAGAAACAACGTCGGGCGACAATAAGCGTTTGAGTACATGGTGATACATATCGCACTCTTCAAGAAATGAGCTCTGATGCAGGTCCCAATTTTTTTGCTTCTTTGATTCCAGGTGTAGTGTCTCACTAATCTCTCATAGTCTAATTGTACTCGGTGTGTAAGATTTGTTATATGTAGTACTAGTAATTGACAAATACGAAATCTGAAGGTTATTTCCATGTTAATCTAATTAAAGGGAGAGCTCCTATCTACGTGTATCAATTCCAAGAACCACTTCTATAAATAGGCAGGGATGCTTTACTTTAAGCCGAGTGGCAAAAATCAGATATTCTGCATTTTCAAATCTGCAAACATAATTTTTGCTTGTGGATCATCCAGAGCTCTCCAGGAAGTCAGATACTTGTTTTAGTAATGTCATAGTAGCTTCATCTAAGGAAGTAGGATATCAGCCGGTTATTTGAAACTCTGCAAAAAAAGTCTGATTGTCATTTTTGGGATCTATGAGAATAAGATTATCATTATCTAGGAGCTGAACAACTGTTGTTGAAGAACTCTCTCTTATTTCATCTCTAGTCAAGGACCACACAACTTTAAACTTGTCACATATAACCAACTGACCATCATAGATCTTTAAGTTTCTGTTAGCATTGTGTAAAATATCTTTTCTATCACCCACCCAGACATATAAGTTTATTTAGTAACATTCTTGTACCAAATTCCTATAAACCAGCCTTCAGTTGTTACTAATCTAAGGAACCCAGCTTCTCTAGTTGTGTATTCTCTAGTTGGGTTCTCTAGATTAGCAGCAACAAGGCTGGTTTAGAGGAATTTCGTACAAAAATGTACCTGAAAAAACTTATATATTTGGGTAGGTAATAGACAAGATCCTTTACATAGTTCTAACGAGAATTTAGAGATTTATGATGATCGGTTGGTTATCTGAGACATGTTTAAAACTGTGTGGTCATCGGCTAGAAATGAAAGAAAATAGAGTTTTTCCACATGTGCTCAACTCCTTGACAACAGTGATCTCGTTCTCAAGGATCACAACAACAACAATTTTGAAGTCTTTTTTTCGCAGAGTTATAAGGAATTACCGATACCATAATTCTTGAGATGAAAGTACTATGGCATTACCAAACAAGTATCTGACTTCCTGGAGAAAGCTTGATGATCCACAACCAGAAAATTATGTTTACAGATTCGGTTCTTGCCACTTGGCTAAAAGTAATGTCTGCCTATTTATAGAGGCAGTCCTTGGAACAGAAACAAGTTTATCGGAGCTCCTCCCTTCGTTTAGATTAACATGGAATGACCCCCAGATCTCGTATTTGTCAATTACTACTACATACAACAGATCCTACACAAGAGTACAATTAGACTATGAGGGATCAGTGAGACCGTACACCTGAAATCAAAGAAGTAAAAGTTGAGACCTGCAATGGAGCTCATTTCTTGAAGAAAACGCTATGTATCACCCATGTACTACAAACGCTCATTGTGGCAGTGTTGTTTGAACATCTTTAGTGTATCCCAGGTTTTTGAGTACAGTGGAGTGACAAGAAAAGGGTGTGTATTCACATTAACAATTTGTTTCAAGTACAGTGCTGTTCCCTCTCTTTATCAGATTCTACAGTATAACCGTATCTTTGTATGTGCTGGTGTTTTACTTAGCAAGAATAAGTTCCTAGGCCAAAGGAAGGAGCTTACCATATTGAGAACTAGTAGTCACAATTAGGCTCATCTTTTATTTTACTCTGATTTGGAGTGTAATTGAATAGGTCTTGTTGCTTGCCTAGTGAGGTGAGCGTAACACAAGTCGGAGGGAGGGTTTGTCACTAAGCATCATGACCTTAGTAATTCAGTAATGTAGTTTGTCCCATGGCTCATTCTCTTTTTGTAGCAGTATAGAGACAAAATAAGGAACGCAGTCACCTTCATTAGCAACTGTACTTCAATTTAACACAAATTTTAGGTTTGCTTGATGCTGTAGTTTATGTATCGCTTATAACATATATTTGCTGCACTAACCAACCACCTACGGGCATGCAATGGAACTCTGTAGGTTTTTGGTGACAAGGCTATGGAGAAGTACGGGAAGAATTTCATGTCAATGCATATCTCTGACCAACACCCTGGCAAACACAGGAAGATGATGCTTTTCAAGTTTTCCTTACCAGATGCTAAACACATGGATGATATCGTCCGGCTTGTGGCTCTAATTCCATACTACATCGACTTAGTAGGACGGTACAGACTTGGTTCCCAGGTAAGGGGAAAACTTATTTTTCTTATAAATAGTCTGGTCAAGAGTTTAATGCATTGCGAGGCTGAGTAGTGTATGTCTCTTGATTTAATAAAGGCACGGAACAAAACCGAGACCGGTAGGCAAAAGGCAGCAGAGGAAGCCTACAAGGAACTTCAGAACGCGAGGCAAGAGTCATTGCAGAAGAAGAAAGCAGAGAGGAAGAAACTGATGGAGGAAGCGGAAGCAAAGCTGAGCGCAGAAGTGATTAGGAAGAAAGAGGTTAAAGAAAGAGCAAGGCAGGTGAAAAAGGCAATGCCCAAAATTAAGATGAGTCGTGGTCACTAAGCTAAAAGCTCCATATTTGTTTCGCTAAGACTACTCTTAAAAATTGAAAAGCATATCAAACGTTATCACGTGTTTTACTCGGTAGTTTTCTTTTGCTTTTCATTCTCTTATCCATTAAAATACCATTTTTGAATGATGTTGGAGTTTTTTGATGTTGATGTGGGAAGCCATGTGAGAGCTCTGTTGAGTATTAATGGCAAATGGCTTATCGCAGCCTTGTATCAGTTGGAATTTAGAAACACTGAACTTTGGAGAATGATAACTTAAAGATCACAAGAGCTCATGAAACTGTAGAGTTGATGTTTCAAAGATGAAGCACAAGCAGAGAAACCAGAGCTTCATGAGTGTTAGATGGTGAGAGATCTTTAAGAGAGAATCAAATAATATCACAATTCTAATATAGAGTCGCGTACTTTGAGGAAATAAGTGAACATGAAAAAGTTTAAGTAGTGAATGACAATGAACTAAACTGATCAAGAGATTGCTTTTATGGAAAAACACGAAGGAAAACACAAAAATAGTTGAAAACAAATGATTTTGATTAAAATTGTGATTTAGTCATAGTGAAGCCCGCGAAGGTATTTGATAATATTATTGGTTCTTCACTGAAGTTTCTTTGTTGTACGGCGATGTTCTTAGAATCGTTGAAAATTGGCGGTTCCAGTTTTTATTTCCTTCGAAAGAATCAGTATATTGGATTCATCGATGGATATTTGTAGTTCTAAATTTGAATTTGGCCAATGTTATACAACAAAGGAAAGTTTGAGATTTCATCGATTGTATGATTGTTGATTGCAATCACATCGAAAATTCTATTACTAAAGAAGATGGATCAGAAGAAATCTTCAAATTTTATTTTTGTTGTATTGTATTTTTTTTATTTTAAATTTGCATTTGGTTGTATTTTTATCTTTTTTGTAATGTTACATTTTATCATAAAAAAAAAAACAAATGATTTTGATTAATTCGATCGAAAATGCTTATTTCCATTAGCCAAATCAGCAAGAGCCATCATTAAAAAATATTCACATTATAATTGATTCATCAATACACTCACATTTTTTGGCTACTCAATTAAATCAAATCAGCAAAAAAAAATCAGTTAAACATCTTCGCAAATAATAACATGGTAGCGAATAATTTTAGAAGAAAAAAAAAACTTGGTCCAGTTCGACATATAATTTCAACCTAGAACCGAACAAAATTGTAAAGTAACTAAACTCTTTTGAAAATCAAATATTTAACCCGAAATCGAACCGAACCATTTAAACCAACAAATGTCTGGTCCTAACTGATATGGATAACCGATCTAAGCACCTGATTTTGGAAATTGAATGTTGGATCTGTTTGGGATAAATGAGGACTGTAATGCGTAGAGTCAGAACAATGACATTCTCCTTCCTCCTCCATTCACCACCACCACCACTCCTAATCTCTCCCAACAAACCACTTCTCTCCTCTCAACACCGATACTCTCTCTCCTCTCTTCTTCCTTCACCCACCCAGCGATTCCGTCTACGAACTCTCTCCACCAAATCCACTCCAAACATGCAGGATTCAACATCATCAGTATCTTACCTTTCACAAAGAGAAGCCGCGGAGATCGATGAGACCTTGATGGGTCCTCTTGGCTTCTCCGTTGATCAGCTCATGGTTTGGTTTCTTCTCCCTCTTCCCCTTTGGTTCTACCCGCCTGATCATGATTTGGTTTTCTAATCCCTTCTTGCAGGAACTCGCTGGTCTTAGCGTCGCTACTTCAGTCGCTGAGGTGAATTGAAATCCCAATCTTTGTTTTGTTTGAGTTAGTGAAGTAAAATTCTAAAAGATATTTTTCTTTATTACATCAAACCCAAAACAAAGTTCAAAGCTTTTTCTCTAAGCCTTGGGTTTTGAAGTCTGTAAGATGTTTTTTTTTGGCAGGTTTATAAAGCAAGCGAGTATAGTCGTGTTCTAGCAATCTGTGGTCCTGGAAACAACGGTGGTGATGGTCTAGTTGCAGCCAGGCATCTTCACCATTTTGGTTATAAACCCTCCATCTGTTATCCCAAACGCACACCCAAACCACTTTATACCGGACTCGTCACTCAGGTTCCTCACCACACAATTACTTTTTTTTAATGATGATTAGCTCGTTTTGTGACATGACTTGTGTTTTGTAGTTGGAGTCACTATCAGTACCTTTCGTCTCCGTTGATGATCTGCCTCAAGACTTGTCAAAGGACTATGATGTTATTATCGATGCTATTTTCGGGTTTTCATTTCATGGTATCTGTTTATTCTCATCTGATTGAAAAAACAACGCAATTGCTTTCTATGAAGTCACTATTTTGGTCACATGTAGGTGCTCCAAGGCCTCCTTTTGATGACATCATCCGGAGATTGCTGTCCTTGCAGACCCTCCCTAAACGCCCGGCCATCGTCTCTGTAGACATTCCCTCTGGTTGGCACGTTGAAGAAGGAGACCATGAAGGTGGAGGCATTAAGCCTGATATGCTGGTATGCCTTTGAATCATCATCTGTTATCATTTATACATATGGAATACTAGTTTTATTAATTGAATGGTTCGAAACTCTTATTAGGTATCTTTGACTGCTCCAAAGTTATGTGCCAAGAGCTTTTGTGGGCCTCATCACTTTTTAGGTGGGAGATTTGTACCACCTTCTATTGCAGAGAAATATAAGCTCGAGCTTCCTAGTTACCCTGGGACATCCATGTGTGTTAGAATTGGTAAACCTCCAAAAGTTGATATATCTGCTATGAGAGTGAACTATGTTTCTCCTGAATTGCTTGAGGACCAGGTTGAGAGTGATCCTATTTTACAGGTAATGAATGAATGAGCTGAAACTTATATTCCACTCAAGTCATCTTGTTATACTATTCCATTTTTGCTCAATTTTATTGGCTTTTCAATTACTCACTCACTGGCTGCTTAGTTATTGTGCTTTCTTATGAGGTATGAGAGACCCTCTTCTTTTTTTTTGCAGTTCCGTAAATGGTTTGATGAAGCAGTTGCTGCTGGACTGAGAGAAACAAATGCTATGGCTTTGTCTACGACAAACAAGGATAGAAAACCGTAAGTATACTTTGATGTTCTAAGAGACTTAACCCCATGGAACAACATGTGGATCCAAAAGCTTTTTTTTTCTCTGGATAACTCTTATATGTCAGGGTTATCTAGCATGACCGTAGTATAAAGGTGGAACGTCTTATAGATTTTTGGAATAAGATGAGAGATGCATCTAGCTATGATATCATTGATCGTGTTGTTGTCTGATTTATAGCATGTGATACAAAAAAGTGCATCTCAGGTTCCAATTTCCTGAATAACATGCACAGTTTCTTGCATGTTTTTGTCTTGTTTCATCATTTGCAAGTAATCTTAAGTGTATATAATGTCACTGCATGCCTGCCTACTTACTCTTTTCTCATTATATTTTCTAATGAGCCTGATTCTGCTGCAGATCATCAAGAATGGTTTTACTAAAAGGATTTGATGAGAACGGATTTGTCTGGTTAGTATATATCCTCTCCCTTTTCTTTTACGATTTTGGGATATGAATATCTTTTTGTGCAACCTGATGATGTTAATTGCTTGAAATTGTACAATACAGGTTTACAAACTACGAAAGCAAAAAGGGTTCTGATTTATCAGAAAACCCTTTTGCAGCACTTCTTTTTTACTGGGAAGACATGAATAGGCAGGTATGTGTTTTCATCTTCCTTTAACCATTTAGTTCTGCTAAGACAGACGCAAGAGTTAATAACTTGGTTACTGAATATCTATTAGCAGTACTAATGTCCGGTCTCTCTATAACAAACCAGGTAAGAATTGAAGGACCGGTGGAGAGAATCTCTGAGGAAGAATCTGAGAATTACTATCATAGTCGTCCTAGAGGAAGTCAGATTGGAGCGATTGTTAGCAAGCAGGTGCCTTAATCTGATTGAAATGTTGTTGTAGTTATCATCACAATGATGCTAGGGATTTGTTTTGGACTCTCGTTGTTTATACTTTTGGTTTCTATCAGAGTTCTGTAGTACCTGGCAGGCATGTTCTATACGACGAGTATGAAGAACTAACAAACAAATATTCAGACGGGTGAGTTACAAAAAGAAAATTTTACTTTTGGTTTTATTTGATGTTCTTGGTTGATGACTTTTGTCTTCTTGCTTGCAGAAGTGTGATACCAAAGCCTAAAAACTGGGGAGGATTCAGACTTAAACCGAACCTTTTTGAGTTCTGGCAGGGACAGCCGTCTCGTTTGCATGACAGGTACCCTCTTATCATTTATTGCTAAATCAGGTTCGGTAGATTGTAGTTTCGAGTGACCAATCAGGTGTCTGTCTACGTCCAAGGACATGCTTCTAGCTTGAAATGGGAAATGATCTCTTAGTTAGGCGAAACGCAGAAATGTTTGCTGACATGTGATTGTTGGGATTCTTCCGCAGGCTGCAGTATTCTCTACAAGAAGGGAGCCCTGCGTGGATAATTCGTAGATTGGCCCCATGACTTCTAGTCACTTCTTCCCTGTGAAGAAGATGATGGGTGTTTTGGTTCCATATCAACCACTACACAGTGAGAATAAGATTTATATATAGCATTGTAATGACTTTATTTCCATATTTGTCCCACAAAAAGAAGCGTTTTCCGGTTTAGCACTCAATAATGTTGTTTATATATCTTCTCAATCTCTGCTCTCATGTCACTAGAGGCCCAATCTTATGATATTTTTGTTGAGTTATAAACTGATGGGTTTTTTACCCAAAAAATGGTTGATGGTTTTAAATGATTACAAAATGGTTTCATCGTTAACTTAGGAACTTCTACAATTAATGTCATGAATGATTGCCAAGGGAGAAATAATAGAGGAAAGTTGTATGAATGCAGCAAAATAGAATGATGACTTAAAAGCTTCTTCGCGACATTAAGGTTGATGGTGATGATGGCTTAATGAGGTGCTTCAACAATTTGATCTCAAACATCATTAACATCATCAGTGATCACCGGTTATTTCCTGCTCTGGTAATAGTACTCACTTGTGATCCGAATGTAATCTCTAGTTGAATGATCATTTCATCTAATAATTTTGTAGTTCATTTCCAGTTAGCATCTAAGACTTTATGTAAAAACATTGTTTGATGGCAAAAAAATTTGTTCTGCAATTCAAATTTGAAATGTGTATGAGAGAAGCCGTTCAAAATGTAACTCTTGGTCTTCTTCAAATTGTCTAGAGTTTTGATGATCGAGTGGACTAGAAATTCAAGCGTTTTTAGACCTCATGGATAAGTCTGAAGCTTACTAGTGTATATGTCTCCACTTTGGTGTATGTCTAGAATATTTTCTGTTTTATCCCTCCCAATATCAAACTCAAAATAACACATAAAGAAGGCAACTAAAAAACCTAGCTCTTTGTGAACCATATGTGTAACAAGTAACAATAACAAACCAAAATGAACGAAAATCATTAAATTGTAATAATTATTGGCATAGGAATCATGAGTTGTGCATAAGATCATATCTAGATAACTCATAACCCAAACTGAAAACAAAAACCCATAAAAAAGAACATGATAAAAAACATTTCACTAAAAACAAAATAAAGAAAAGAAAGTCTTTACTAATTTACGCAAACAATGAATATAAAATTCTGATCTTAAGCCAAAATTGACATGACTTTTAAATTTCAACAAAGACTCAAAATCTTGAAGAGGACAAGAAACATCCAAAAACAACCAAACAAATAACAATAAATGACTAGGACATGATAAAGAGAAAACCTCATCACCATACAAATATTCAAGACAATATTATCCAAAGGATTTTTAGAACAACATTAAGCTCAAGACACAATCAAATTACTCTTAAAAATTATTGATCCTAATAATACAATGGTCCCTATATATTGTACAAACAAAGCTTCAAAATTTAAACAAATCAAAACCAGTGGTCAAGCATATTCCGAACCGACTCTAAACTAAAGAAGACAACAAGACCAAAGAAACTTACATTTTAAACTTGACCCTCACACTGCTTCGAAATATATAGCATCCACAAACAACATACACAGAAGCTGCTAACACCTATCGGCAGTGCCGTGCCTGTCTTGAAAGAAAATAAATTTTGGCTTAGGACATCATTTTCACAAAAGCAATAAATAAGTTTTTAGTTATGTTATATTGGCCACGGTTAGTATTCATCCTATCTACTTTTTATATACTGTTTTCTTTACATTGATTTACTTAATGTGGGACAAATAATAAAGGACTAACATGCACTATATATTTCCCACCGCTAACTCTTACCACTACCTCATATTTTTGTTTTAAATGAATTTGGTTTAGCTGATAACTAAAAATAATAAAGTTTGGTTTACAAGTTATCAACACTGTATTAACATTTAGACCAAAAAGTTATCAACACTGTCTTCTCGTATTTCGGTGGTAATCACTTATAAGTATAACTAGATCTTAACCCGCACTTGTTTTATTTAATTTATATTCAATATATATTTTTAAACTGTCGATTTGATAAAAAATCTCATGTATGTTTTATGTTTTGTAATTTGACGATTTAGTTAATTTCATGAAAATGTGATATCCTTTTAATTTACGCGATTTAGTTAATAGTCGCACAATATTAATAATGATCAATATATGAATATCGATTTGATTAAATAAACTTTATAAATGTAACCAACTAATTTAAATTGATTATAAATGCAGTGACTGAATATGTAAATAAAAAAATATAAAAAGAAAATACTTAATTTATTATAAATGCAATGACTAAATGTGCAAATAATAGAAATTACAAAAATACTACTATTCAAGTTACCAAACAATTTTCATTTAAACTCATATCCTTGTTTTCAAACAGTACCAAATGTACTTCAGTTTTAATAATATAGATATATCATTTTCAATATTTATCTTAAATTTGTAGTTCTATTTATGGCATGATATTTTAAATTTGTACAGTAATGCAATATATATCTCAATATTTAAGTTTGTATCTCATTTGAATATACCAATTAAAAACAGTTAGTCACTTGATTATTTTTTCTATGCAAAATAATTATGAACGCCAAACTTTTTATTTTTTGAAAATTTGGTTATGTTTTATATAAAAATGTTATATTTTAGAACTATTTTGCTAATTTAGTTTTTAGCTTAATGTTGTATTCTGTAAAATGAATTTGTTTTTGTATTTGCTTCGGATAACTATAAAGGCTCGCACGGTTCTGCCAGTCGGCTTATCTTTTAAAAAAATAAAAATAAACACAAACCATGTGATACCCGTCCCCATTCACTTTCGAAATAATTGTAACATTACAATGTGAGAGTTACATAGTTTGATCATATTTCTTGATAAATTATCGTTTTTGTCCACAACACAGAACATGATCTAGGTACATAGTATATCTTAACAAAAAGAAGAAGTCAACTGACTAGGGTTACAGGCCTCCCAGTGGTTTATTTCAACGTACAACTGAAGTTGAATAGAAAGGGACATAATATAACGACAAATGCATGTAACCAACTATTTGAGTCAATATCTTATTTATTTATATCTATGTAATACTATTTGGAGGGAGAGGGCTGGACATAACATATTGGAAGAATTGTGACCGTAGGATGAGTGAGGAAGCGAAGTGATATAAATGATGGGAATATAAAATATTGGTGTTAAGTGGTTTAATGAGTAGGAATGATGATCACATCAAATGTACCACCAATCCTGATTACTCTCTCTTAATCCACCACCATCATATGCTTTTTGTCACCATCCCCTGCATTATTTCGGTTTGGGTTATGACCTTTAAGAAAATAAATGATGTGTCCTGTCAGTTTGAAAAAAGTGTAGTCTTTTGGGGACAAAGATAGTTTCTCAGAAGGCAAAAGGAGAGGTCTTCCTTTGGATAAGAACCTCACCTCATCTCTCTCCACCACAACCGAAACAAGCCAAAATCAAATTGTACTGTAGTGGAATCGAAATGATTTAACGGATATTCAGATGAAATATCTCAAATTAATTGAAAATGGAAAGACGTCTCATTAGTTCTAAACAACAACTAGAAAGATCGGTCCAAAAGTGCAGCTTATTAGAAACATAAGAACCAACTCATCTGTCTAACTAACAACGATACTCCCCCAAAACATACATCCATTGTTCCACCTAACCAACCAAGAACTTTAAGAAAAAAAAAGAAATGAAAATAAATAATGATACAACAATCATGCAATATGCCCTTGGCAACTATCATCATCATCATTATCAACCATCATGCATTTTGTCTGTGACGCCACCATCATCATCACCTTCAGCATTTCTACACCAACCCATACTCATTCTCCCCTCTTTAAGCTCTTAGGAACACACGAAAAAATGCTCTCTTTCCTATAAAATTGTGACAAACTGTGGTGCATCTTTCCTTGGACCATCAAGAGACCGATACATGTATAAAGTCTCAACATACTCCCTATTCTCATCATCATCATCCAAACCAATTACTTCGACAACTAGATTCGGCATTGCACGTGCAACATCCTTGCAGCATCCCATAGACAAGCTGCATGCCGACATCCAAACAAACCTCATGTTGTAATACCGATGCATACCAGAGCGTAACGCAACATCCCCAAACGGACTGTCTCTTATCTCGAGTTTCTGTAGTCTAGGGCAACCTTCGAGGACATGTCTCAGAGCCATGTCACTGTCCCCTGCGAAAGCTACTGACAGAGTACGGATCAGTTTCCCATACTCACCCATATACCTAAAAGCTTGATCCGTAAGCAACCCGGACACGGCGAGCCGAGTTAGCTTCTTGCAGTTTTTAACAATGGCACCAAAGCCCTCGTCCATAGCCTTTCCTGTCACATGGTCAGGCCTATGTCGACCCATTATGCAGAGCCTAAACACAGTAAGCTCAGGGCAGTTATGTGACATGGCTATCAGGGCGGCATTCGTCATGCGCTGGCAGAAGTAGAGAACAGATTCCAGTTTTCTACAACCCTCGGAGATTGCTTGGAGGCCTAACTCAGAGACAGGACCTTCACTGTCTTCCCGAGGATCAAAAGGGAAGATCCGGAGCTCACGTAGTTCCTTGCAAGTCGCAGCAACTGCCTGCAGTCCTTCGTCACATATCGAATCCAGAGCCTGCATTGTCCAAGTTCCAAAGATAACACATTTACTGAATAACTGATATAAAATACTGCTTACACACAGATAACTTAAGACCATGCAAGACAGTAAGGGTTCCTTGAATAAGTGTATATTATATATTCAAAAACCTTCTAGCAGCTTACACAAAATACGTCACAGATTAACTTAGAAACAATGTACTAGGTGAAGAAGGATACATACCCAAAAAATCTGGAGTTTGTGGCAACTGTGGATGATGGGCTTAAACATGTCAGGAGAAATGTTAGCATAACTGAAATTCAGTGAGGTAAGATTGGCGCAGACCGGTAAGATAGCAGGAAGGTACTCAGGCATTAACTCCCTGAACCCTGAGAGGCAAACTACAGATTTACAAGCACGGAAAGCAGCTGCGTAATCCGGTTCCTGCTCACTCTGATCACCATGGCTAAAGGAGCCAGTGCCGAGACTGGTGAGCTGCGGAGCTCCGAGTAGCAGGCGATGCACCTCCTCTAGAGACACAAACCTGTTGAGCCTAAGTTTCCTCAACAAGGGTGACCTACCAACAAGACCCTCAAGGGCCTTGAAATTGATGGGAGCTTCCACACAGTCAAATGCTAAAGATTCCAAACTAGTCACATCCTCTGGGAAACAAGAAATCCAATCCACTTCGTCGTCGGTCACCTCTGACTCGATCAGATCAAGAACTTTTAGCTTTCTGAAAAACAAATTGGAACATTCAATAAGTGTTCATAACTAAAGCAAAAAGCCGGTCCTGAGATTTTGGGGGCCGTAGGCACAATTTAGCAAAGATTTCTATTAAAAGTTTTTCTTTATCTATGTAAATTGGGGACCTAGAGATATGTCTACGTAATTTTCTTCAAAAGATTTGGAGATTTGAAGCAAATGTTTCATTCGGCTTGGCCTATGACCGGTGCTCCTAACACGGAGATTGTTAATGTTAAAGATTGGCTATGTCTATGTAAATTGGGGACCTATAGATATGTCTACGTAATTTTCTTCGAAAGATTTGGAGGTTCGAGGCAAATGTTTCATCCGGCTTGGTCCAGGACTGGCTCTCCTAACACGGAGATGGTTAAAGATTGGCTATGTCTATGTAAATTGGGGGCCTATATATACGTCTATGTAATTTTCTTCAAAATGATTTGGAGGTTTAAAGCGAATGTTTCATCCGGCTTGGCTCAGAATCGGCCCGGAAATGGTTAAAAAGATTTACTACCTGCACTTATTGGCAACAACTGCGATTCCACTGGTTCCAAACCCTTCACAGCAAACTAAGATGAGCTCTTTGAAACCAGGGAAGGACTCAGCGAGAAGGGCAAGATCGTCATCAGTAACAAACATCCGCTTCAAATCGACCTTCTCGAGCCAAGGGTAAGCCTTAGCCATAGTGGAGACCCAAGGAGCGAAATTAGCACCCCAATCAGGAGGCATGAGGTTGAAATCGGCGAACCTCGGCTTCCCTTTGAGGAGGAGAGACCTCACGCGCTTGAATCTCTGAGTTAACCTAGCGGGAGAGAGGGCGTAGCAGTTGCCGATGAAAACCTCGGATCGAGTCAGAGCCTCCACTTTCCACCAGAGCTTGCAGACGAGAGAGGCCGCGTTGCGGTCGCATCTCGAATCGAGGAACTGGAGCACGTTCTCGAGGACGTTCTCGAGGACGTGGTCGTGGGAGGAGGAGGAGATGCAGTTGCGAGATTTGTTGGGAGAGCAAGGTGGTGGTGGTTGCTGCGAGCGTAGATCCGACGGTGGAGATTGGTCTTCATCATCCTCAGTCATTTCTTTCTTTTTTGTGCTTTTTGATTTTTGATTTTTTTGCTTCCGATTCAGATTAGAAGGAGGAAGAGGAAGAAAGCTGCTGCTTAGAGTGGAGCTTTCTCTCTCCACTTCGCCTCCATTATTTGAGCCTTATTTTTTTTGTGTTTTTATATTATGCACAAAACTAAAATAATAACTTTTGATAACAAAATATAAATCATTTTCTTACTGTATAGTCTCCATCAGTTTTTACATATTCGTCCTTTTATTTTTTTAAAGATCTGTATTTTTGAAACTTTATATAAATAAAGAGAAAATAGTAATAAAATCAACATTATCCATTTCAATAACACACTGGTACTGGTTGATTCCTTTTTGACGTAATAATTTCATTAATTTAACCATATAAGTTAACTAGGCCTTTTTGCTTTACAAAATCCGGCTATCCAAATCTAATCAAAATTTCTGACCAGACATATTCAATTAGTGATCAGAAACAGGAAAAAAAATAATGAAAGATATTTTCAAACTGAATATATTATTGTAAAAATCAGAGAGAAAATTTCTTTTCAGCTTCGAATGTATAGTTAGTTTAGAGTAAGGCTCCAACCGGTGACATAAGGAATTAAGAAGAATAGTCAGTTCCTACTTATATTCCTTTAAAAATACATTATTTATGGAGAATTTTTGCTGAGTCTTATTTGTTATTTTTTGAATTTTAAAGAATTATATAAGAAAAACATTTCTTATCAAAACTGATATGAAACGAAAGGAAAAAATATTTAATTTGGTTCCTTTTATTTTATTCATATTCTTTCATTTCCTACTCATTCCTATTCCTATTTTAGTGGTCACCAGTTGGAGCCTAAGGGTCCAACTGGTGACCAAAGAATGAAAATGAATAATGCATTCTATGACGTTCCTAATAAATTTTACCATTTATAAGGAATAGTTATTCCTTCCTATTCTTTTCATTTCTTTTATTGTAGAGAATTAAAGAATAAATTTGTTCCTCACTAAATTTGATATGGAATGACTATTCTTCATCATTTCCATAAATTTATTCATATTCATTTCTTTGCTATTTGTTCCTATTATTCCCGATGTGATTACCAGTTGGACACTAAGTGTTTCAAATAAAGTTAGTTTAGAGTAAATAAAAACTTTGAGCTCCACCAAAATTTTACCAACCAAGTAATATAATTTTTTGGTCATATTCTATCCATTTCATTTTAAGGGGTATATGTGAAAAAAAAACAAAAAAAAATGAAATTAGTTTTTAGAAAGAGAGTAAAGAGGTAGGAAGAGAAACGAAGAAAAATGAGAAAATGTTAATTTGTTATTTTTTTATTACTGAGTAATTTATGTTAATTTTAGTTATTATTTTAGAGTTTAAAATTTGTCTCAGTTAAGTTTTGTTATATGTTTTAATGTGTTTATATGTTTTTTTTTGCCAATACTACTCATATTCTTTCAGTTTATCAATTAACATAATAAAAAAAACACGTATTACTTACAGGTAAATCATAAAATTTATTGTTTCTTTAAAATGTGTGAAAGCTGAAAACATTGAATGACAAATAAAATAAAGCGTAGAGTGTGTTACTCGAATCACTATTGAAACACAAAAATACACATTCAGATTTACTTTATAATTTATTATATACTCTATTTTCTTCCTTTTTGATATAATTGGGTTAAAAATAGTAAGAATTCAACATTATCCATTTCAATAACACACTGGTAGTGGTTGGTTCCTTATTGACGTAATAATTTCATTAATTTAACCATATAACTATATAAGTTAACTAGGGCTTTTATTTTACAAAATCCGGCTATCCCAATCTAATCAATTTTTTTTGACCGGACATATTCAATTAGTGATCAGAAACAGAAAAAAATAAATAATGAAAGATATTTTCAAACTGAATATATTATTGCAAGTACTAGAAAGGAATTTTCTTTTCGGGAGAAAAGAGAGAGAAAGTAGATATGTTGGTTCCGACGTACGGTTGGCGCGTGAACGAGCGTGCCGTCGCCGGAACCGTGTTTATTCTGGTTAAAAATTTCTGTTTCCTTCTACATCGTACACCTCCCACCGTTGCTTTGTCTGATCTCTAGCTATGGCATGTATCCATGGTGTGAGACAGCTAGGTGTCTGGTGTGAAGATGCGGTTGTGGGAGGGTCCTTGCGGTGAAGAGGTGTTTTGTCGGTTCATGGTTCGTTTCCGGGAGGGAGAGGTTACCACAACTCCGTCGCCGCCGGTTTTTCTCTGGGAAGTGGAGGTTTCCTTAGCTCTGCCGCCGTCGGTTCAGTCTTCCGGAGGGGGAGGCTTACATAGCTCGTCGTCGCCGTCTAGTTTTTGGAGGGTGGAGGCTACCAAAAATCTGCGCTGCCGGCTTGGAACCCGCAGGAAGTTTTGGGTGTTAGTGGTGAAGGGGTGTTTGGCTTGTCGTTCTTGTCGGTTCGGGGGACTATGGTTAGACCGGATGAGCTTTCAGCAGATGATAAAGCTCTCCGATGATTTGTCCGCCGACAGGAGAATTTAGTTGAGGTTGTGATGTTGGGATTTACCCCGAGGAATGAGTTGGTGGTCCTGAAGAGTTCTCAGTATGTCCGATTGACGAACTCAACGGAGGACCACCGGTGGTGAAGGTAGATGATGTGCTTGCTTCCGTTAAGGCGCCGATCTAAATCTGGTGAATCCGTTGGGTGGAGGCGGAGGCAAAGGTGAGAGTGGTGGGTTAGGGTTTCCGCAAATCAGTGGGCTCGATTTGGGCCTTTAATCCAATTTTGTTTTAATATTTAAGGTGTATTTTGAATTGGACTCGAATCTTTGTATTTCGGCCTTGGATTTTTGTAAGTATTATGGGCTCTGTCTCTTTTATTTAATATAAAAAATTGACAGAAACAAAAAAAAATTACTTTCTGTTTCGAGCAGTGGTGGAGCCAGTTTGAGCATGATAAACATATGTTATATGGGTCAATAAGTTAAAATTTCAGTAACTGTTCTGCAAAATACAAGGAAAAATTCATTTTGATACAAATTCATATGGGGGCATATGACCACCCTCCCCAAGCTGTACCTCCGCCACTACTTCGAGTGTATAGTTACTATAGAATAACCATTAGCTCTAAGTCTTGTGTTACTTTGAGTTCCACCAAATTTTTACCAATTACGTGAAATATTAATACATATTTCATCCATTATATATAAAGGTTGTATGTGAAAAAACCAAAAAAAAGTAAACAAAATTAGATTTTAGAGAGAGAGAGTCAAGAACGATAGGAAAGAAAAGAAGAGAGAAAAGAAAAATTTAGTTAGTTTTTTTAATTTTGTTTTTGTTATTAATAGGTGCAGTTTATATTAATTTTAATGATTTTAGAGTTTGAATTGTGTACATCTAAGTGTCTTTTAATATATTTTCAATACATTTATATGATTGTTTTGCTAATTTAACACATATTCTTTCAGCTTATTAATTAATATAATCAAATAGAACTGTGTATTTACTTATGAGTAAGTCGTAAAAATTAATGGTTTTAATAATATGTATGAAAACATAGAAATGACAAATAAAATGAAACATAAAGGTATTAATCAATTTACTATAGAAACAACAAAATACAAATTCAGTTTTACTTTATAATTTATTAGATACTCCACTTTCTTTCTTTTGGAGATAATTTGGGTTAAAAACACAGAAATATAGAGAAATTAGAGAACTAACAATAAAATATAAGCTTACATGTAACATGTTGCATATGTTTAAAGACGATAATGACCTTAGCTATTGTCTACTCGAGTTCTGCAGTGTAGGGACGTAGGATTAGTAGCTGGCAAAGATGATTCATGTAGATTTGCTGATATTGTCCAAAAATTTAGTTAATACAGTGAAATCTCTATAAATTAATAATGTTGGGACTACACTAAAAATATATTTTTTAATTAATTTATAGAGATATTAATTTATCAAAATACTAATTGAACCAAAAACTCAATTTGGAACTATAAAATTTTAATTTATAGAGATTTTTAGTGTATATGCATTTATCGAATATTAATTTATATAGGTTCCATTGTATATGTTAACTTTTCTCCGTAAATGAAAAGGTGCAGTGCCTTGCAAAGCTCGAACCCATTCACACAAACTTCAACATAAGAAGCGAATTAGTACACCAAATCCAAGGAAAGATTTGCTTCCCTTACATACAAAAACTTGTTTAATGATATTTTGTATAGTTCTACAGTATCTGGTTGCTGCAGATAGAGAGACAAAAAAAGAATGATGGAGTTGTGACTGATAAATCTATGTAATGTAGCGTATAAGATAATCTCAAAGGTTTTGTATCTTTGCAAACATAGACTACTTGTTGTAGAGAACTACATCTCACATGTGGATAATCATCAATTTGCATGGATATTATAGTACATGTGGAAATGATGAAACAATATGGTTTTCAGCAACATAGATGTAGACCCTAAAGATACTCTCCAATTGGCAGAAACAAAATCAACACTTTGAAATAAGACATATACAGCACTACTCAAAGGGTGTCCCAATCTAAAGAGGAGGATCTTGCAATTTTACCTCAAATTTCGGATCTGTGGTGTTTTTACGGATGCCTCTTGGAAATACAAGGATGTTCACTCGAGCCAAGGTTGGTACAATACACTAGAAGGATTTGACGGGCTAATGGGAGCAAGGAATACGAGAGACAGCATTTCAGACGTTCACTCAGAAATAGAATCCATATCTGGGTAATGGTAAATATGAGGAATCTACGACAGTTTCATGTAACCTTTGGAACAGATGTTTCTCAACTTGTAAAGGTGATTTCAGAACCAGAAGAATGACATGCTTGTGAAACATACTTAGAGGACATACAATTCCTGAAGAATAATTTTACTCACTCAAAACTCATTCATATACTCCAAACACAGAATAAAAGGGTAGATCGTCTTGCACTCAGTGGTTGGAAAAAACCGTCTCTGGTGTTCACACTGATACAGAGGTACTAGTTTGGTTCACATAATCTTAATTGAGTTTTTTTATGTTAATGACAATGAATGTTAAAAAATAGAAAAAGAGAAATGAAAAAAAAATGCTCTTAATATATATTTTTATCTTTTCCGTTTTGACTAAAAAGATAAAAGATTTTAATTCTATATATAAATGTAAGTACTTTTTGGTTTATGATATATGAAAAACTGAATTACCATGAAACTAGATGACTCCCCGCGATCTTGCAGAATGATATTATTAAAACTAGAATTGTTGTCCGCGGTACGCGCGGAAAATGTGTTTAGATATATTAAAATTTTAGTTACCATAAATTTTATTGTTTTTGAAAACCTGTGAAAATTTGAAACATTTTACATAATTCAACCAAAAATTATGCTCCTCCATTTTTAATATAAGTCGTTTTAGAACTATGCACATAAATTAAGAAAATCATTAATTTATTATATTTTCAAAACAAAAATATTTTTAATTATTTATCTAACCATAATCCAACCACTAAAAAAATAGAAGATATACTATAATTGGTCATACAATATTAACTGTCACTAAATTTTGCATAGAAAATCGAAAACGTCATTTAATTGGGAACAAAAAAAAATTCTTTAAAACGACTTTATTAAGAATCATTTTTTAACTCAGACTTGTTAGAATCCAAACATATAAAATAGGCTTAAATAAAAAATACTAATAAAAAAAATACTTTTCATGTACTTATCATTTTAATTATTTATCTAACCATAATTTGAAATACTTTTACTTGGAAAATAGAAATGAAGACAGCAGAAGCTCACCCATTCCACAAATTGGGTAACACGGGCAGCTACACCTCCATCTTTTGAAATAACTAATTAAAATGAATGGTACATGAAAAGTATTTTTTTGATTAGTATTTTTTACTTAAACTTGTTTTATATGTTTGAATTCTGACAAAGTCTGTGTTAAAAAATGATTCTTAATAAAGTCTTCAGATAATTTTTCTTTGTTTTTTGTTTCTTTAAAATTATTATTATTATTTTCTTGGTAAATAATTATCATAGTAATTGTGTCAGATTTTTTAGTAGTGGCTTTGTATTAAAATTTTCAAAATGTTAGAAGAAGCTAATTTTCCTTTTAAAGCTTTGTATCATTAACAAGCCACGTGGACGAAAAGTTTCAAAATATTACAAAACCAAACATAAGATCATACCGGAAGATAACATAAGAGAGGATAGATAGAAAATATCAAAGAAGTTTATGGTAAAACTTGATTAAAACCTTATTAGTATACTGTGAGTTTATTTATTTCATAACGGATTGTATTTTTTGGTCAAAAAAACAGATGATATTTTTGTGACATCAACTTTACATTGTCAGATGACAAAGAAAACTATATAAAGAGGAAGGCTGATCAGAAGAGAGGAAGGCTCCATTGAAGGAGAACAATCAATATAGAACAATCAATATAAGATTAGTGGGGTTTCATGGAAATCAAACGGAGAAGAAGAAGGGGAAGTGGAAAGGTGAGGAGACGGAGCCGCAGAAGAGACGAAGTACAAAACCAAAAAAAAAAACAATGGGCTCAGTTGGGCTTTATAGATGGATTTTCTGTGGGCTGGATCTCGATGAACATAAGCCCAATACATATTATCGTATCGGTTTTTGAGATACTAACTATCCGAAGCCCAATACATATTTTCGTTTTTGAGATTTCAATAAACAGCAAAGTCCAATTGACAACTCACTAATGACATGTTACTTTCAAGCATCCTGATTGGATGATTTTCCATGCTCATGTGGACACTCTAAAATGCTTCAAATAAGGATTATTAATAGTATAAGATAAGATAAGATAAGATAAGATAAGATAAGATAAGATAAGATAAGATAAGATAAGATATTACTTAAGGTAAGTAAATTGTGTATATATTGCAATTTATAATCATTTCATACAAAATAAATTCGTCGATAAAAATTGATAGAGAACTTTTGATCAGTTAATATTGGAAGAATAATATTACTTTTTAAACAGTATACTAATCATCTTAACAACATGCATCTTATAGTTATACACAATCATATTACCATGAAAAATAAGCAAAATTACCTAAAATCATGGAAATGTTTTGAATTCAATCATATTCTTCATTTCTACTTATTTTATAAAATTCAAATAATTAAAAAAAAATTCAAATAATTTAATTGATGAATCATCAATTAAAATCGTAAAAATGACAAATAATCAAAATAACCTAAAATTATAAAAAACATGAAAAAAAATCACTTACCTATTTTCTAAAAAAATATAAATAGTTATCAAATTCAAAAAATATATATATATAAATTGATGACTCATCAGTCAAAATCAGAAGAACATGAAAATACCAAAACTTAAGGAGCAAAATATTTAGAATTCTATTATAATCTTTATTTTTACTATTTTATATAATTCAATTATTATTATAAATTTAAAATGATGACTCATCAGTCAAAATCATAAAACATAGCATTACCAAAAATTATGAAAAACATGACAACGACGCAAAAGCACTTCTCAAATAATAGTATAGATAAAACTAAGTAAAATTATGGAACAAAACATTTGAAATTCTATCATAATCATTATTTCTATTTATTTTATTAAATTCAAAAAATAGTATACATTTAAATTGATGAATAATCAATGAAAATCATAAAAACATGATAAATAAATAAAATTACATAAAAATTATGGAGAACATACAAAAATAAGCAAAATAACTTACTTATTTTCTAAAATTAAAATAATTCTAAAATTCAAAGTATTATATTACATGAAAAATAAGTTTAATTACCTAAAATAATGGAACGACATATTTAGAATTATATCATAATCGTTAACTCTACTTATTTTTTAAATTCAAATAATAGTATAAATTTAAATTGATGACCAATATCAAAATCATAAAAACATAAAAATAGGGAAAATTACCAAAACTATAAAAACATGACAAGTAAGCAAAATCACTTATCAAATAATAATATAAATATTTTAGGTTTATGATTTTGTTAAAATGAAATTATTATCATTTATTGTATATTATAAGGAAAATTAACTTTTTGTTTAAAAAATAAATATATTATCGTGAACACTGTTTTTATTCTCTGTAATTATCGTAAACACATGTCTTTTATTTGGACTATAAAATAATTTTTAACAAAGAAATATTACAACTAAACTAATAAGTAACAATTCCTTTTGGTTTATAAAAAGTAAAATTAATATTAAATATTTATAAAAATATTTTTGTAAATATTTATGTTCTGTAATGTAATTTAATGTTTAAATATTTTTATTTATTTTTGAATTATTTTCAACCAACATTCTAAGCAAAATAATGTTGAATTATTTATAAGAAACTTTTTTTACAGTTTTTTGCTTAATATTCTTGTAAAAGATGAATATTGTTAAATATTTACTGATAGGAGACTGCTTTATAATTATTCCAGTTTAAAAAACAATTTAATAAAAAATTGTTATTTTTATCTAAGAAAAATTGTTATTTAAGACATGTTATAATCTTGATTTTTATTAACACAAGACTTTGAAGAACCAAAATCTTATTATATAAAACTTAGTTTTCAAAGTTACTAATTAACAAAATAGCTACACATGGTAGTAATATAATTTAGATTGCGACATGTGTAAAATAAATATTTATTTAAAAGAAAATTGAACAAAAAGAATAAAGTTAGTTTTCCTTTTTTCCAAAAAGTCTTAAACAAAAAACTGTAAGAAACAAATATTTCCTTATACATAATTATTTAATAATATTTTAAAACGTGGTTTAAAATAATTATAAGATTAAAAAATGTTGTATGATAATTTTATTACAAATTAAAATATTTGAAAAACATTTTTTTAAATAAAATTATTATTTTAACTTGATTTTCAAAGTTTTCAAGATCGCGACACATGATAATTCTATATTTAGGATTATAACATATTTTAACTAACAATTTTTCACTTTAAAAAAAATAAAACAAAAGAATTCTAAAACTTAGTTTTTTTTCTTATTGTAAGATAATTTCCTTAAAAATTAAAATTTTTAAAATCTTTTTTTTCTTACAAACTTATTATATTAAGTTGATTTTTCAAAGTTTTCAAGATCGCAACACATGATAATTATATATTTAGGATTATAACATGTTTTAACTAAAAAAATTACATTTTAAATAAATAAAACAAAAGAATTCTAAAACTTAGTTTTTTTCTTATTATATAAAACTTGGTTCTTCAAAGTTATTAATTAACAAGATCGTGATACATGTCAATTTTAAATTTAAAATTATGATATATCTTAAATAAAATTTTATTTAAAAAAATTAAACCAAAAGAATTTTAAAAGTTAGTTTTCATTTTTTTTTCAAAAACTCTTAAAAAAAATGTAAGAAGCAAATATTTCCATATAAATAATAATTTAATAATATTATTAAATGTGGGTTTTAAATAATTACAAGATTAAAAATGTTGTAATATAATTTCCTTACAAATTAAATATTTAAAAAATATTTTTATTACAATCTTATTATATAAAACTTGATTCTTTAAAAGTTTTCAAGATCGCAGCACATGAAAATTATATATTTAGGATTAAACCAAATTAAAAACAAATTTAACAATTTTTTTAAAAAACAAATTAAACCAAAAGAATTCTAAAACTTAATTTCCTTTTTTTAAGTCTTAACAAAATAATGCAAGGGAAAAAATATTCCTATATAAATAGTTATATATTTATAGTATTTTGTTTTCTTAAACATTTTTGTAAGCTAATTATAAGAAAAATATTGTATAATTTTGTTATAGATTAAAATATATTTTATTCTATATATGTAATAGTATTTTTCATGTTTAAAATTGTTAAACCAAAGGGAACTGTAATATTTTGTATAAGTTAAATATAAAAGTACTGGGTTAAAAATTTATAAAACCAATAATTTTCATTTAATAGTAGTATTCTTTTTTTCAAGAACATTATTTTCAAGGTCGAATAAAATATATGGATTTAATTTAATTACAAAATCTGTAAATATTGGTTTATGAAAAGAATTTTCTTAGTAAAAAGATAATTACAAGATGAGCTTTTTGTTATATAATGTTCGAGACCCAAATTTACTAATATGCATAATCATGCACATGGTAACTATATATTTAAGATTATCATGTGTGTCAAATAACATTTTTTTAAACTTAAACCTTGATAATTTAAATAGTTTTTTTTTACTTTTCTAAAAGTCATAAGGAAAAAAAAGTGAAAGAGAAATATATATATTTCTATATAAATAATTATTAGTAAAGCACTTTTTTAAATGTGGGTTTAAGATAATTAAAAAATACAAAATATTTTTCAAAGATAAGTTTTGCTGCAAATTAAATTATTTAATAAAAAATATTCGCATAAATATTTTAATATTATTTTTCATCTTAAAAAATATTAAACCAAAGAGAACTGTAAATACTATAAGTTTACTTTAATTGTGGTATTCCTTTGTACATAATCTTATTTGCAAGGTTAAATAAAAAATGGGTTTATAATAAATATGAATATAAGTTTTTTTTAATTGTAGTATTACTTTTATAAAGAACCTTATTTTGAAGGTTAAATAAAATAAATTACTTTAAAAAATTTTCAAATTCAGTAGACATTGCTTTAAGATAAATAATTTCCTTATAAACAAAGTAATTACAAGATTAGATTTTACTTACAAATATTTATGTGGCTTTCCTTATAAATATACAATTAGTAGATAATTAATTTCCTTTTTACAAAATTATAAACTTATGAAATTTATAGAATTTTTATTTTATTATATAAAGTTTGGTTCTTCAAAATTACTAATTAACAAGATCTTTTTTTACTAATTAACAAGATCTTAGCACATGGTATTAAATTTAATATAATGACATGTCTTACGAAATTCATAAGTATGTAATATTTAATGTTTGATAGTAGTTTTCCTTTTTTGAATCCTAGAATATTGTAAAATCTATATGAAACTAATTTTCCTTTTTAAGGAATCCTCATTTATCTTTTTAAAATCATGAACAAAAAAAGAATTATAAAAGGAAAACAGTAGTTTAAAAAATATTTAATTTTTTTTATAAATCCTGATTTCTGATTGTTTACAAATATTTATAAATATAAAATTTTTAGATAAATTTATATTATCTGAATGTTATATTCTCCTTATTTTAAATTATTTTAAATTAACATATGTATCTCTTTTTTTCATTCCCTTAATATAGTTTCAATTTTTTTGTCACTACTATTCTTTGTATTATTTTTTATTTGGTAGAAAATTAGTGATATCTTATTCTTCATGAATAGTCGTAAGAAAATTAGGATTTTTCATGTTTGGGTTTATATGTGTTTGTTTATAAGGAAATGAGATACATATTTGATATTTTTCTGAGTTTGGTCCCTAAAAATTTATTATTATTACTAAAGACCTCATTGATCTTTATATGTGTTCAGTAAAAAAAACAATTTATGCATTATTTTTTACATTTTCTGTTTTATTATGCAATATTTTTAGTATAGTTCATTTTAGCTAAGGTGTTATAGTGGAAGGTAGTATCAAGACACAATAAACTCAGAAAATTAACTAATATGAATTAGTTTAATAAAAAGTTTTTGTTGTTATTATAATGTAAGAGGCAAATTATTTGAAAAAAAATTAATAAATATTAAATAAGAGAATAAGAATGTGTATGAAGTTCTCTTCGTCTCGATTCAACTTTCTAATTCACTGTATTTCACTCTAATTCATATTTTTAGGTTAGGTTTGATTTAAATTTTCGACTATATATGTTTTTTTATCTAGTCTTAAATACAAAGTTTCTAATAAGTGTCTATGCACTATAGTTACATAAACTTACATGCCAACCAAAATTTCATTATGTGGAAAACATAAATTTTTATTCCTTAAATAAGACTTATAAAACATATATGAAAATGTTACATTGCAATAGAAAGTTTTCTTATTCTTATGTTTATCATGAAATTGAAATATCAATCAAAACTCGTACAACGCACGGATCCATACCTAGTTATATAATAAGTTAGAATTTTAAGTTTTAGAGCTCTGGAAGACGAAGTATCTTTTTGTACCCCTATTTTATATATTTAATCTAATTATACAGAATTTATCATTGATCTTGTGGTTTTTTGGTCATGTTTGAGTAACTTCATAGTTAGGTTTTAGAAATAGGTTTCGAATTTTGTTTTCGTGGATAAATAGCATGGAGTCATACTTTGAGAGACTTTTAGTGTTATATGATAGTACTCATGGGAAAATAGCTCGTCTACCCAAAAGGAAAGTTCAGTATTGTTTTATTTGAGAATCTTCATTAGAATTCTTCACTTGGATGTTTTATTGCTTGGACTTGATTGATAATCTAGTTCATGATCTTAGGTTAATTGAATGCAGCGAGCTGGCATGCTTACTTGAAAATCTCCAATAAGCATGAATTGATGTTATTGCACTTTGTGAACCAACCTGTTGAAACTCGAACTTAATGCATATAGGTTCAGCGAGAGTTAGTTCTCTAGATACTTAGACATAGTGATTGGAGTTTCGAGAGGGACAATATTATACATTTGTACTTTGGGTTTTAAAATGTGCTTAACTGATTGCCTGATAAATAGTACACATTCATAATCAAATTTCCACAATACCGAACGTTTTAATTCATAGTTTATGTGTACATATATCACTACAATCAATATTCAGTAGATTCAGGATTAAGTATGAAAGACGCAAGAGAAGAAGCAAACAAACTTTACCAGAATCATCTCTTCGGAAACTTGGATCACTTTTCAATTCTGCCAAACTTTCGAAAGCTAAAGCTTTGTTGTACCGTTATGAAACAATATGAAGATTGGCACCATCTGTTCTTTTATGAAGCTATAAAGCTAAAACCAAACTCTTTTTACTTTTAGTCATATCGACAAGTAAAACATATGAGTAGATGGTAGACGTGACCATTAAATATGTAGTAAGAATTAAAATCTCACCAACAGAGCAAAAACAAGAAAAGTTTAAGAAGAATATGAAAAACATATCACACTTTACGTGAATTTTAGCCACCATTAAAGCCCTCACAAGCCTTTCTCTTTCTGGATTAATAATTAAAAGAAAAGACGAAAGCAAACAGGACACAAATCTTGAGTTTTGAAATCATCTTAGATTGCACTTAAGGACCACGCTTCTTTCGGAAGCAGAGGCAACCCTGTTGCTGGTCAACAGGGATCATCCCTCCTCCTTTGGTCGTATCAATACTCTCCAACATCGGCACAACCTCGTCCATCTCCGGTCTCTTGTCTGGATTTGCATCCCAACATCGCTTCATCACAGCAGCAAGCGCGCTCGGGCAACACCTCGGTATATCTGGTCTCAGGTTCTGTATCGATCATAATACAATATTACATATAGTTATGTGGTTATAGTTTAATGACGAATTAAGACAACTCTTAAACTATTTACCTGCCGGACGACGGCTGAAGTGACTTCAGAGAAAGTAAGATCAGGGTATGGCATGTCACAGCAATATATCTCCCATAAGCAGATACCAAAACTATACACATCGCATTTTCGATTATAAGGGTTTCCATTGAGAACCTGCAGGCCAAAGTTGGTTTTGAATAAATATTAATTTCGTTGGCAATATTGATGATGATGCAATTATTTAAGTATTCCGTACCTCAGGAGCCATGTAGCCAAGTGTGCCAGTCTCTCCTGTCATGTCATTAGGGTTAGATGCTTCAACTCTAGCAACTCCAAAATCAGCGATTTTGACAGTCCTGGTTTTGTCTAACAACATGTTCTCTGTCTTTACGTCACGGTGAACGATCTTCTGTGAATGAAGGTAACTCAACCTGAAAAAGTAACAGAAATTATAAAAAATGGTTCTTATAATTTTAACCAAATGAGGAGAAACGGGAAGGATGCTAGTACCCCCTAGCTAGGTCAAGAGCGATCTGAACAACAACTTTAAATGCTAACTTTCTTCTTCTGTTCTTGATCAAGAAGGATTTCAAGGCACCACCTTGAAGATATTCAACAACAACACAACATATATTGTTTGGCATTGCTAGTGGACCACTCTCTGTTTGTAGTTGTAACCCTGATGCACCCATTGTAGCTCCTATGAACTACAAATTTCAATGATACCCTCACCATCAATATCTGACAATGATTGTTACAAAAGGGTAACTGCATAAGTAAAATATGAACCTTAGTAACATTTGGATGGTCCAGTTTATGCCAAACAGCAACTTCCTGAGCAAAATCTGCCCTCAAAGACACAATCTCAGCTTCTGATCTATGCCCTTCCTCACCCCAATCAAGCAGCTTCACTGCTCAGTTTTACCACAATGATTAGCTCAATTTAATTAACAGTAATAAAGCTTCTTTTAATAATTGCATTCATGGAATCTATTAGCTATTCATCCTTTTTTTTGTTTTCTTTAAATTAAATTAAATTCTTGAAAAAGAGAGATTGGGACAACAACAGCTGGAATCACATGAAAGAGATCCACAAAGCAAGAATCATAATTGGCCAAGTAGGCCTTTCAAGTAGCTGAAAAAACTTATGATAGCAAAACCCGTGTCGGCTTCACGGAGATCACAAGAGTTGCTTCTACCCACTATCGAAATAAACTAAATTTATTTAGCAAAATTAATCAAAGTTTTTTATTTTCCTTTCAGAATTAGATGAATCTGACAAGCTTTAGAACTTTTTGTTCAAGTAAAAAGCTGTAAGAAAAACGCAGAAACAGCCACAGAGTACGGCTCAGTGTTGTAACTTTTAAGTGATCTGATTTAACTGTAAGACTTAGTTTCAACGGTCCAACTTTTTACAGTTACTAAATAATAAAATCAAAAGGGGAAATAATTAGAACGATGGAAGATAAAACGACGGTTAGGTGACTCACCGGCGACATCTTGACCGTCGTAGATACCACGATGAACGGTACCGAACGTGCCACGTGCAAGTACAGTCTTGATGATAAGCTTAGAAGGATCGATCTCCCACTCAAGCCTCTGTTTCCTCTGCCCAACGAAACCGCCGTTGAGAGCAGCGGCGGGAGAGGAGGTGGCGGAGGCTCCGATGCCAGCGGCGGAGGCAGATTCTTCTTCATCTCTCTTCTTGTTCTTCTCCAAAGTCAAAGCTCTGCTTAAATGTCTCTCTAGTTGCTCGTCTAAGCTCTTTAGATCAATCTGATCTGCTCGGACAAACCCGTCGTTTCCTTCCTTCATTTTTCTCTCTCTCTCTTGAACAAAGTGTAGAGAGATGTAATAACCGTACGAATCTTCCGGTTTCTTGTCCTTGTTTCTTTGTTGCTTCTACTTGTTGATTTTGTTTGTCTGTTTGGGGTTGTGAAGTTCTGAGAGCTAATCAATGCAGAGGAAAATAAAAATTAAGAAAGGGGGAAGAAGAGAAGACCGCATGTGAGTGAGCACATGGTCTTGCCTCGACTGAAAACGTATCCTTTTTCACCTATTTAATACTATTATTAAAAAACTTAGAAGAATACAAGATTTTTTTTTGAACGACAGAAGAAGAATACAAGATATATTACAAAACAGGCGGAAACAAATGATAACTAGATTTTGACTGTTGACCAGAAAAAAAACTAGATTTTAACCTATTTTTGGATAACAATGTTAGTTGATATTATATTATTTTTAATTTTTTATCTATATATTTATGTTAAAAATAAACATTCACTGTTTTTGTATCTGATCGATATTCATAATTGAACTGATAAATCTGGTGATTTGTATATAATTCAATTCAATTTAATTGAAAATTTAGTTCATTAGAAATCTGATAAAACCCTAAAAAATAAAAATTATTGTTAATCTTTGACCTAACATTTACTGACTCATTAGCCACTGGTTTATTTCTAAAGTTAAATGTTTATAACCTTTTAAATTGTACATAAATATGAAAATTCTTTTTTTTTGTCATGAAAACTCTATTAGATTTGTAATTGTTTTTTACTTTAATGATTTTCTACTATTCAAAAAATGAAGAAAATGATATTAGAGAAAACTAAAATTTATTTATATGACAATATTTGTTTGTTATTTGTATTGTTTGAGAAATAAGCTTAAAGATGTCAGGTCGTATAAGAAATATTTCAAAATATTTATTTGTTACTACTGTAAGTATATAAATTCAAATCATTGGAAAAAAATAAGATATGTTAACAGCCTAGTAAAAATTATTTTTTGATTAAATAAGTTAAGATCTACAGACATTAATGCTTGCACCTTAACATATATAAAATACCAACAAATTTAACTAATTTTAGACGTTTTAGATTTTTATTTAAAATTTTGGTTCAGTCATATTGTATCCAGACTTTAAAATACCAAATCCATAAATCCCGTTTGAATATTTTTATATAATTTTTTTGGATTAGATTTTAAAAATTTCGGTTTCGATAGGTAAAGACTTAAGTTTGGTGTAAAAACACTCATACCTAGTTTTTACCCTACTCATTTTACCTGTAAGCCTATAACCAACATATTATAGTATAACCAAATTTATCAATCAATTGAGAAAAATTGTACAGTTACCTTGCAAAACATTAAACAATCAAGAACAAACTGTAAAAAACTAAATTTGAAAGGAATAAATGAAAAAGTTAGATTTTTTTTGGCAGAAAAAAAAGTTAGATATTCAGGATAATTGCACGAGACATATATGTTGTTTCAGATAGATAACGATATTCTTTATATACTAAAGCACAAGTCAAATGCCCAATAAGTTTGTAAATAATGTTTTCCCATTTTGTGTTAAGTTTTTTTATTTATACATTAGTCTTTAAACTTTTATATAATTTTCATATCTTAAATATTTGTTTTACACATTAAAAAAGTTATTATACTTTCATGATATAAATGTAAGTTTATATTATCCTTGTGTATTTAGAAACTAAAATAACGTACATAATGAATATTTAAATTTGTAAATTTTATAAAATAATAACTGTTATTTTAAAATTAATAAAGTATTTGAAGTTAATTTTTGAGGGGAAATTTAGAGAACCCATTGGAGAAAAATGTAAACTCATTTTGTGTTTATATCATTTTGAAAAAAAAGGACAACCATAACATATGCTCTTAGATTTTTTTTTGTCGACCAATTACAGACTCATATAGACTCTGTAAACCAAACCGGATGCTCTGTATCCATATGGACAGTAAACGACGACTGCTGTCTTGCACCACGTGCTAGACTGTCTGCCTTTTTGTTATGCGTCCTTGATATATGTATAATTTACGAGTTGTGAAAACTTCTCTTGAGATTTTTTATGTCCTCCAAATAATTTGCAAACGCCGGTCATTCTTCTGGTTCCGAAACTATCTTCACCAATTGAGAACAATCTGTTGCAAATGCAACATGATATTGTCGTAAATTTCTCATAAATTCCATTGCCCAAATGAGAGTCTCTATTTCCGTGTGTAAAGGAGACTGACTAGCCCTTGTATTCCGAGCTCCCAATAATCCTTCAAAGCCTTCCAAAGTACTATACCAACCTTGTCCTGAAAATTTTTCTTCTGATTTCCATGACCCATCTGTGAAGCACCATCGTCCCTGTCTAGTTGGTAATACTGTATTAACTGTTTGTACATCATGTAGCTTTTTCTGAGCTACCGTTTGTTGAGCTTCCAGCCACACTAGAAACTCATTTTCAGCCAGCCTAAGAGTATCCATATGATCCATATTCCAGTTACTAAAGAGTTAAAGTACAATATTGAGAAATTACTTAAAGTACCACATTTCATGTTTACATTATTTTTATTTTTAAAGAAATAAATATACACTTATAAAAACCTTTAGGATTAACAAATCCACACTTAAACTCCGTAACCATTGCGTAATCATGGAATTGCACAAAAAATAGTTAAGCTGCGGAAAACATTTATTAAGGCGCAGAAAAAATTTAAATTTGTGGAATGGTGAAATACATATTAAACTGATCAAAATATTTTAAATGGTATTTAATTTTTATAATAAAAAAAATTCAATAACTAAACTAATTATCACAAATTTTTAAAATAACTAAAATTTACTTAAAACTATTTTAGTTCTTATTATAAATATCTAGTTTATCTTTCCATACGTTTTAATAATATATTGTCATTTAATAATATAAAAATTATATTATAACTTTATTTACAACATAATTATTTATCATAAAAAAATTATTGCTATGTATTTTAAATTTTAAGATAGTATTATCATATAATTTAATAATATGTAAAGTATCGATTTTTGAAAATATTCTGCCATAATCTACTAAAATTCATTTTTCAACTCAATGAAATTTCTCTTAATATTTTTGTCAGCAAGAACGTACACTTGCATTTTTGCGTTTTTTTTGAAGTCCGCAACATTGTGTTGATTGATAAAGTACTTGTGGAACCTCATTTCATACACCACTACGCCATTCCTTAAAGTTACCAATTAGAGCCTTAAGTTTTAGATTTGAGGGATGGAGTTTAGGAAGGTGGGGTATATGATTTTAATAAATGTATTTATAAATACTTAAAGTTAAAATATTTTTCTTAAATAGTGTCAAAAAAATTTCGAATTCCATAAAGAAAATTTAATCTAATCTTTAAAATATTTTCTTTTGTTTCCGGTTTTTATTTAAATCATTATTTATATTTATATATCTATAAAGCAATGGTGTAAGAGTCTTTTGTCTCTTTAATAAAAATATATATTTGTGAAAAATGTCTCTTTAATGAAGATAAACAAGAATAGTGATACAAAAATTGAGGTAAAAATGAAATTTCTCCTCTAATATTTGCAATAGCAATAAAATTTTTAAATTAAGATTTTATATATTATAGCTTATCATTATCTAACCAAATATAATAACATGTTTATGATAGGGGTAAATTATGGGCACATGAATTTTTGGAATTACAAATCACAAGATAATTATATATTTAATAATATTCTAATACATAAACACTTGTCATTTATTATTTATTCATGAAATATCAATATATCAAGAAATAATATACATATATATATATATATATATGTATATATTTGTTATTAAATATAAGTAAAATTAATTATAGAATAACTCTAACAATTTATAATTTATTGGTTCACTAAAGAGAACAACAATATAAACTACTTTAACTTTCAAAATAAGAGTTCAAATGCAAAAAACATTTTGCAAATAAGAGTATACAGATAAAAATAAATATAAATAATAGAAATACCTTCAAATAATATTAAAACTAATATTTTTTTAAAAAATAACACGTATATTTTAAAATAATAATATTAAAAGGTAAAATGACAAAGATACCTATATTTATAACTGTATGATTAATTAAATGTAAAAAAATGTTCTTAAATAAACGTAAATAATAGATTATATTATATTATATATATATATATATATATATATATATATATATATTATATCTGAGTTTAGAGTTAAGTTACTATAGTTTAGAATTTAGTATTTAATATAATTTGATTACAATTTAAATATTTTTTTGTTTAGTAAATATGATATTTTCGGATTTTTTTGTATTAAATTTTCTTTTACACAAAACCCAAACCAAAATTCTAGCCAAATGGGTTCAGCCCCTCAAGGCACAAAATTATTTCTAGAAGTCCAAAGTATTTTGTTATAAATACCCACCTCTCCACTTTGTTTTCTCCACCATAACATCAAAAAAAGTTTTTAGAGCGAGAGAGAAAGAAAGAGAGTGAGCTGAGAAAGTGTGATCATTTTGCAGAGGCTGTATCACTGGATCCTGTCGCCGGAGCAACCGCACGCCGAAATTACGTCCAGCTCATCACCACCGATCATCACCCTAGGTATCCGTCAGAGCTACATGTGTTTTTTAAGTATAGTTTCAGCCTTTCTGGTAAATCGTACATAACTCCCCAGCCGTTGGGAATCACATGCAGTCAAGGCCACCATCGTGTTCCTCTCGTCGAGACGAAGCCGTAGTCACCGACCATGCCAAAATCAGAGCTCAGACAAAGTCACACGCGCCTCGTAGGTTACGTCCACGCGCTGCCACCGCCGTCCTCCACCACTGCCGCGCCGTCTTCCTCCGCTGTTGTCGCCGGTGACTCAGCCAACTCGGACGAGTCGACTCAGTGAATGACTCGGTCAACCAGATGGTTTGACCGGTTTAAATTAATTGGATTTCGGTTAGGGTAAATCGATTGGTTAAAATCAATTGGATTTCGGTTAGGGTAAAGTGGTCGGTTAAATCAATTGGATTTTGGGTAGGATAAACCAGTCAGTTAGGTCAAATTGATTTATGGTCAGTGGTTGACCATGTTGACACTTGACCAGTGAATTGACTTTTTGTATATTTTGACCAGACCCGTTTTAAACCGTTCGAAGAGCATTCTGACTTGATATTTCGTTCTGGTTTCAGATTTGGAGTTTATCTGAGCAGCTGGAGTTCATAGATACCACTTCTCTTCATTGATAAGCTGAGGGCTATCCCCGTCACATCTTGAGCTAGTTTAGTACTATCATTATGGAAAGTTTAGTTTTGAAACATGATTTGTCTCTATGAATCGAGTCTGCTTCAGAGTCTTGCTTGGTTATTATTATTAGTGACTGTTAAACCGGAAATAGGATAATAGATGATTCAATGATTGATTGAAATTATTGATGTTGAGGACTAATATATATATATATATATATGAGTATGGATCATGTGAGAGGGCGTGAGGTCAGAGATGTCTCGGCTTCGACGCTACGGTGTGTTATGGGCGTGAGCTCAAAGACGTTTGAGCTTTGAAGCTGCTGTTTAGGGTGTGGTGTAGAGATGTTTCTATTTGACACTACAACGCTACGTTGGGTGGGAGTACATAAAAAAGCTGTACCAGTGATGTTTCGAGTATATGTATATTATTTATGTGGAAATGCGAAGTGTAGAAAGTAGCAATGTGCTATTATCCTCTTATTATTAAAAGAGAAGCAAAATATGAGAGTAACCTTATATTGGTAATTTATTTACTGTAGTGCCATTTTGGTGATGTGTCAACATATCATCAACTCTCAATATCCTTTTATTTTTATCCTTTCATATCTAGATAATTTACTAAGAATGCCATTAGACTGACTTAAATGTAATATATTGTTTGTGACACTTAATTTTGAATTCGTATAATCTTGTGGGCTTTCCACACATGATTATTATCATGCTTTCCAAAACTAAAATCAGTTGACCTTACTACGAACAAATTATTAAAAAGTTTATAATTGTGGTATTGAATCACTACTTAACTGGATAAATTATTTGAAAGGCCTAAGAAATGTGTTTACATTTCATCAACACTGAACTTGAAATTAACCGATGAAAGTTTAAGCCAATTATAGTTTACTTCTAAATTATAGCTTCTAATATTGTTTTATTTATAGACCAAATTAAAATATTACATGACTATAAGTTAAGGTGATTTATACATATAATTGGTCAAACATGTGTTATGTTAAGGTGATTTTTTGAATAATTTATATGTATAATTTTGAATAATTTATTTACATGACTATAAGTTAAGGATGATTTTTTGAATAATTTATTACTAGCTCTCAGCCTCTCAGTCAAAGTAAATTTTTTGAATTATGAGCAAGAATAACTTTTAGGAAGGTTGGTTTGAAAACATTAGCTTGGTATGCAAACGTTTTTTTCGTTTAAAAGGAAATTGTTAAACTTCTCTTACACTAATGAGTTATGAGTACATGTAGCCTGTGCATGGCATTAAGTGTTGACTATTTTAATTATTTAAAATACATTGTATCCCTTAATTATAGTAATAATTTAAGGTGATTCGGCAACTTATTACTACACCTTTATATAGAGTATACAATCAAGTTATTTTATATGGTAAAAATTGATGTTAAGTGCCATGATTTCGCCATGATTGACAACCTAAATCTAACGTCTTAAATGGCTTATAATACAAATATATTCTCTTGCGTGAAATCATCTTGACTCCTATATAAGCCATCGTTAAGCTGAGTCATTTTGTCACATTGCAAAGAAGAGCAAAATCAAACTTTCTTCCCAAAACCTAAGTAACATTGGCTTATGGTTTGCATTTGTATTTAGTACTATGAGTTTATCCTTATGGTTTTCAATATCTGGATTGTAGTTCGTTTTTGTTTTTTTTAATCTTTTTGTTGTTGAATAAGTTTAAATAATATGAATCATTAGTTTTCTTATGCTTACTCATTTCTTATCTTTATTCTTATGTTCAGTTCGCCAGGTTGAAATCATTTATACAATCTTATCGCAGTTTGTAAATAACAGTGTGATTAGTGGTATGATTATAGACCAGAAGTCTGTCTTTTATAGATGCAACCAACATGGATGACAAAGACCATACGAATTAGATAGTCTTCTATAATTTGCAAGGTATAAAATACTAACCTATGTTCACTGCATTCCATGACCTTTATATCTTCTTGTTTTGTTTCATAGTCCATGAATATTGAAGATGGCCCATAGTAATGAGAGATGAATAGTTTACATACATGATACAAAACAGATCCCAAATTCTGTAAGTAATATAAACTGAACAAACCGTATCAGTAGTTCGCTTACAATACACTAAGTGTAAAAAGCTTATTTGATTAGCTTCAATTCACTAACCAGGGGAATGATCTTTGTAGCATCAAGAATTTTTTTGTAACAATTTGAATATTCATAAAAGTCAGAAAATACAATCTTTACAACATTTAGACTTATGGATTAGCTTGAAAATAATTTTTATATACAAGAAATACAGTTCAAGTTGGGGCAATTTTTATGGACATGCACCAAGAAAAAAAGGAATGAAAATGGTGATGTCCACCGAAGAGAAGAAAACAAGGTATTAAATTTGGGCAATTCGTATGTGAAAGGCTTGAAAGTTGAAATTGATATTTTTTGTGCCAATAAATCATTTTGTTTGTTTCTTTTCCTGCAAGTTGACACAAAAATTACCGAAGCAAATGATTATTATCCTTTGTAAGAGATAACATATTCGAGTGGAATGACTATCTCTATACTCCTGATTGTCTGATTGAGTATTTTTCTTATTGTACCAATACAACTTATTGTGATCTAATATTTTGAATTTGTGTTAATTTGGAATAATGACAGTAACTAATTAAATTTTAAATACTTGAAAAATAATAGTCTTGGTCTTATATAATTCTAGAATAGTTTTGAACTGACTTGATATTCTATAATTCAGTTTTAGTTTAAGTTTTTAAAAGTTTTTCTTATATAATTGGGGAATAATAAAATTTGAGGATTAATGGAAAAATACTTTCTTTTTGCGCTTTATTTTGTCTACCACTTAATTTATTTAGATGCATATTAGTTACAGAGTTCCATATTTTTTTTCAAATCATTTAGTGTTTCACATAAAACTCACAATTGGTTAACAAAACAAATTCATCCTTAATTTTCTTCAATCATCACACTATCTTTATCAAACACTAAATTTTTTGACCAAGATTATATAATTTTTCAATTTAATTATTAGTTCATACTTTTTATTATATATCTTTTAATTTATTGTAATTCACACTATATTATTTATATTACGCATTAAGACACCATGCAAACTACGATTTGCTACTTTTATTTATCATTTTTACGCATGTTTAAATATATAACACAACATATTAAACATGTTTGTATCCACTATATTTATTCAGAATATATACAAAATGTTAAGTACATAAATAAATTTCAAATATCACTTTCATCCCACGCAAAGCGTGGGTCTCATCCTAGTTGATTATTATTCCACATAGTGTACTAGAAACTATGTTTGTTTTATGCTAGAGCTAGATCTACATTTTTTAGTACTATGAATTGAGTTACTAGTTTATGGTTTAGCATTTCATGCCTTACTAAGATACCCCCGACACATCTTTTTTCCTTTCACGTGAGATCGACGAAATTATTAAATCAAATTGATGCTTTTGGAGTTTTTTTGCTACTGACTTTTGGACTTTTGGTCTTTTTATTGTTTATGTTCTTATTTCAGACTTTATGTTGTCTTCTTTATTTCAAATGTTATTGATATCTGCGGATTTGAGCTTATAGTATTTGATTTTTATACAATGATCTAGAGTTTATTATTATTATTTCAATTTTATTATTATTTTATTTTTCGCTATTATTTATTTATTATATTTTGGAAGTCACGGTTGTCATAAACTATATATGTAATAGATATTTTAAGTACTTTAATCTACCGTTCGATTAAGTAATTTATAGTAATCCTAGAATGATGACATAATGAAAAGGTAAACAAAACTAGTGTTTACTCTCGGGTGACACACTCCAGAAACGAATCGCATTTTCTGATAGAAAGGGAGAGAGAGAGAGAGATAGCCATTCATTCATCGACCTCGATTTCCATCAGTTTCTTTTGGAATTGTACTTAGACTGAAATGAAATGTATAGACCAAGAAATGTAGAGGATCGTCCAATTCGACAGATAGTAGCGAAGAGTGTCTGATCCAATCGCTGATTCTCATGGCGGGACGGGTCTACGAAACCTGGAAGGGAAGCAATGTAAGGTTTTGATATTTATATAGTCTCCATTTTCCCTTTTCTGGAATTTGCATTATTCGAATTATCTGCCTTTCTCAAGAAATATGAATTTAGGGTTTGACAGTTTAGATTGCCTTTAATCTCCTAATAATTTTCAGTTCTATAAATATGCTTTTAACTTCTTATCATCATTTGCTTTCTGTTTCCCTCTCCAAACTCCAAAGCCTGGACATGCATTTTAAATGAAAACCATATTGTCAAATTTTTCTCAATGGTCAATTATCATCTCCTGTTAATATAGTATCATCATCATCATCTCCTCTTTCAATGCCTCTTTTGCAGAAGTTCTTATTTGGTGGGAGATTGATATTTGGGCCAGATGCTTGGTCTCTTCCCTTTACCTTGTTGCTCATCATAACTCCAGTTACTTTGTTCTCTGTTTTTGTTGCAACACATCTCCGCCACGAGTTCTTCTCAAACATTGCAGGAGATGCCATCTTAGTAGTAGCGATTCTATTCACTCTTTTAGTAAGTCGCCCATTTTATTTTCCATATATGTTCAGTTGTCTTGTTTACATGTGTTTCCTGTTAAATTGGATGGTATAAACACTAGTCATCTCTTTTGAATGTTGCTTATATAAATGCTTTCTAGTATGATTCACTAGAAATCATACCACATTGACTTGAGAATCTAACCAAAAAGAATGAAATTAGTCACACCACAATAACATGCATCGTATGTTTTGTTATCTTCTTCTTTATTTCTTTTATTTTTCTTAACATAGAGGTGACGTTAAAGGTACTGTGTTTAACAAGCTTATCTAAACGTTAAAAGTTTTCACTTCCTTTTTTTGTGTGGCTTTCAAATGGGTAGGTTTAATGTTCTTCCTTCGCACGTCAATTGTTTTGATAGGTACTGATCCTCCTCTTCCTCACTTCTGCGCGAGATCCTGGAATCGTTCCAAGAAACTTGCATCCGCCAGAGGAAGAACTATGCGATGAGACAACTGTGTCGACTGATGGAAGACAAACACCCACTGCTCAAATTCCGAGGACGAAAGAAGTCATGGTTTATGGCGTTCCCGTTAGAGTTAAATATTGTGACACATGCATGCTTTATCGACCTCCTCGTTGCTCACATTGCTCCATTTGCAACAACTGTGTTGAGCGTTTTGATCACCATTGCCCTTGGGTAGGCCAATGTATTGGAGTGGTAAGCTGTATAAAAAATGTATTAAACATGGGAGAAGTAAAGTTCATTACTTATTATCTGGGTTGAAGATTTGGTCTACTTCTTGTTGACCCATCTTGACATTTTGTTTTTGTGTGTGTGTTGTGGGCAGAGAAACTATAGGTTCTTCTTTATGTTTGTTTCCTCTGCAACTCTTCTCTGCATCTACGTGTTCTCCATGTCGGCTTTATACATAAAGTTTCTGATGGATAACAATCATGGTACTGTCTGGAGAGCAATGCGAGAATCACCTTGGTCTGTTATGCTGATGATATATTCCTTTATATCCCTGTGGTTTGTTGGAGGGCTTACTGGTTTCCACTTTTACCTCATTAGCACAAACCAGGTTAGTTATTTGATTTTATAAGGGCGTTTATTAATGTCTCATCTGATAGCTAACATTGTGATTCTGTTCAGACAACCTATGAGAATTTCCGTTACAGATCCGATAATAGAATCAACGTTTATGACCGCGGGTGTTCTAACAATTTCCTTGAGACATTTTGCTCGAAAGTTAAGCCCTCAAGGAACGACTTCAGAGCGTTCATGAGAGAAGAACCTTCGAGGAATACCACATTGGCTATCACATGGGAAAGACCAGGAGAAGAAGAGGAAGAATGTTTGGAGTTGGAGGAACGACGTCCGAAAGTGGAAGACGATCTTGACATCGACGAAGATGCTATGAAAGTACAGAAAGAAGGCAGCGGTCCAGCGCATCAGAGGGTTGAGATTGACCAAATGAGAGTTGGGTCTAGTGAGAGAGCACCAACAATTCGATCTGAAGTGAGGCACGGTAACTGGGGAGAAAGAAGTAGCCCACAAGAAGATGCAACGAGTGGTTCTTTAGTCAGGGACAGTAGAAGCTATGCAGCTGCAGAGGAAGGACGGTGATGGGTTAACAGCGGAAGTAAAAGAGGTTTTCTTTTTATTACTGAATTTTATTGTTTAGTTTATCATTATATTACGGGTTTAGACCCTCGTGGTTTGGTGTGGGAGTTGTGAACATTATGGTGTGGTTTGGGTAACTGTGACTAAGTTTATAGTAAGCTTGGACAGAGGTCAATATAAAGTAAAAAATATCCTCTATATATTAAAAGTGAAACATATAAAAAATTGTAACCTCAATTTTGTAATAATTAAAAAAAAATCTCATACTTAGGGGTCACTCAATTAAGTATTCAATTACATTAAATTAAAAAAATAAGTAGGTCCACATTCGATTTTTATATGTCGGTAAATGCATTCATTGGTCAAATATGATATAATGAACGATATGATATTTACGATAGTAAAATATTTATGATTGTTCCGTTAGATATAATTACTATTTTCTTTTTTTTTTCCTTAAACAAAATCTACTGAAATTACCATAAATGACTAATATATATATATATATATATATATATATATATATGTATACATATATGACAATAATGATTCTAATAATAAAGATTTGATAACAATTCTATCACCTCCATCATTTTTTGTTTAATTTTATATTATTAAAATAAAATAAACAATCAAATTAGCTCTAGAATTAAAATTTTCATTTTTTGTATATGATATATTTTGAATTTCAAAAAATGACAACAAATGACTAAAACTGTTCAAATTATAATGTTAAAATTAATTTTCAATGGTTTAACTTTTTTTTTATAACAAGATACACACGATCTTAAAACCATATGAGTAAAAAGTATCATTTAATAATAAAACATATATAAAAATATATATTAAACTATATACCATACAAGATTACATAAATATTTTAATTTGAAAACTCTCAATGAATTTTCAAGAACATTTATAAATTATAAACTTATTAAATTTTTCACATTGAAAATTTTATTATCAATGATTTAAATATTTTGTTATAAACGATATGAATGAACATAGAACCGTATGATTATGAAGTCTCATTTAATATATAACTATATATAAAATATAATATTATTAGAAAATATGTTGGTCCATCTTACCTTATATTACACTTTTTATTAAACTAACTATCGATTTGTTAAATAATGTACAAAAAAAAACAATCTCGCACTTTCCTTAAATAAAAGATAAGAAATTATCTAATATGATTAAATTATATATGAAAATTGATGATTATGAATAATAAATATTTAATAACATTTTTTTCATCTTATTTCTTTTTTTTTAATTATTTTTATTATTAAAAGATATTAATCAATCACATTAACTATATAATAAAAACATGTAAATTTTTTCTTATTATTGAATTTTTCAAAATGTCTATAAATTATTAGAAATTTGAAGATCCCACTTTGAAAATTTTGTAATCAATAGCTTAATTTGTTTTGTTATAATAAGATACAAATGATCATAAAACTGTGTTGATATGAATTTTTATTTAATAGATATTCAAATTACATAAAAAAATATATACATATATACTAACGGTTTAAAGCAACAAAGTTGGCTGGATCAATATAGTCGTCCAGTTGAAACATTTCAAAACTATGTGGAAGACTAAAGTCAAACTAATTCGATTTTGGAAATAATAAGATGATGGTTCTAAAATCATTAAAATGGTTCTCAATTATTAAATCACTTGAATCACTTGTCATAATTAAGTAACAATTTTTATTTTATTTTGACAGTAATTAATTGAAGTAAAGATTATAAATTTGATGGACAACATTCAGTTAAAATTCTTCACAATTTTTTTTCTCTTTAAACAAATAAATTTTTGTTCAATCGAAGACATATTAATTTGATGAACACTAAATATGAAAGAATAGAAAAACTTTTTTTCATGCTTCTGTTTTGTTTTTTTATTTTTATATTCAAAATTTAGAGTTTTGAAATTAATTTTAGATTTGATTATATTATTAGATGATATAAGTATTTTTTTTTCATTTTTTAATTCTTTATTTAAATATATAATATTTCTTTTAATAAATGACTTTTGACAACATAACTCTAAAATTCGTATCTTATATAATATGATCTCAAACTAAATAATTTTTTTGTATTAAATCGAATAAACTGAAAACCGACGGTATATAAACCAAATCGAACCGTAGTAAAGAATAGTAGTTACCTTTTACTAACCGAAATACTAAAAAACCGAACCAAACCGAAACCAACCTTATATCCGGATTGAACACTTCTAATCTAATTGAAACCAGACTATTGTTTCATTCAACAAAATATAATAAAAGTAACAACTTCATTCTACGCAAGGCACAAGTCTTATCCTAGTAGTTTATTATTTTTCTTATAAACTCAATAACATTCAAATAAAATGAATGTTACATATGTTTCTATTTAAATTAAGATCAGACTTATTCTTTAATGTTTTTCTTAATAACATGCTTTGATTATTTTATTTATATTTCTGTCAAATAATGTATATATTTTGAAAAAATCTCAATTTCAAATTTAAAATTTATATTCAACTTTACATCAAACTATTTATGATGTAATTAATTAAAACTCACAATTTTACTTTAAACTCTAATATTTTACATTTTAATGTTTATTTTACTAAATAAAAAAATCTCGTAGTTTATACATGGAGCCTAAACATATTGAACAAGACACACCAATGTCAAAACTTAATAACCCATGAATCTGTAACAAAAATAAAAACAATTATGTTTATGGAATTGTCAGAAGAAATCTATAATTATGAAGAAAATAGTCTGTGCGCACGCACGAGTTAAAAGCTAGTTGAGTATTAATTTCTAGAAACTGTTCAAATTGAGAAAGCACCAGCCAATATTTGAAACCAGATCAACGTTCTCAAGTTAGACTACCACTGTTAATTCTATAAAAAAATATTTTCCATTTTATAATTATTTTGGATAATGTTTTATATTACAGATATAAAATTTTGTAAAAGTATTGGTTAGGTTGTAATATATTTTATTTTGAATGGAGCCTGTGAACTGGCTCTGCCCACCACTACCTCTTCTGCCACCAGCCTGGTACGAACATGTAAATATTGGATATAGAATTGTATATTACTCAGAAAGAGCAGTGCTCTAGCTATATACATCGAGAGAGAGAAAGAGAGACTAATATTGTGAATATATAAGGAGTAATGTGATAATATATGATGGAGAGTGATGATCGCCTTTAATATATGATGGAGAGTGATGATCGCCTTTATATATCTTGCTTCCCCCCTCAAGATGGACCTCCTTTAGCGAGGCCAATCTTGTTAAATATGGACCGATGTTTGCCGCAAGGTAGAGGCTTAGTAAGGGAATCTGCTAGCTGATCAGCTGAGGTGACATGTGATACACAAATGCAGCCAGAATGAACATGGTTTGAACAAAATGATAATCTAAAGCTAGTTGTTTCATGCGAGAGTGAAAGACAGGATTAGCTGCAAGATAGGTGGCTCCGATGTTGTCACACTAGATGGCTGGTGTAGTGAGTTGCATCAGCCCCAATTCGGTGATCAATGAGATAACCAAGAAAATTTCTGATCCAGTAGATGCAATGGAGTGATATTCCGCCTTCGTAAAAGAACGTGCAACAGTGGTTTGTTTCTTTGAAGACCAGGCGCCACCGTGCCAGTTGATGTTTAATCATCTTTATTTCCCGCCCAATCTGCATCAGTATAGGCATGCAATGATGGGGTGTTGTCCTTGTGGAGGAAGATGCCAGTGGTCATGGTTCCAACGAGATACCGAACGATGCGTTTGAATCAATTCCAATGCTCATCGGTTGGTTTATGCATGAACTGAGACATTTTGTTGACAGCGAAAGAGATATCTGGGCGGGTGAATGAGAGGTTCTGGAGGCTCCAAACAGTGGCTCTGTATTGTGTCGGATCTTTCAAAGGTGTGCCTGAGGAAAGAGTAACTTACTTGTACGGAAATATTGGTGTAGGAACAGTGTTGCAGTCCACCATTATGTTCCTATGTATAAGATCTGCAATATAACAATGTTGTGTAAGTAATAGACCCTGAGAAGAATAATGAGCCCCAATACCCAAAAAATAAGAAAGTTGGCCAAGGTCTTTTAGAGAGAATGTAGTTGATAGAGATGCGATGACTTTGGTTGTTCTCCGTCAGGATGATATCGTCGACGTAGATGAATAACCTCGCATCAGCCAAAGAATTTTTGAACCCAGATGCAAGTAAGAACCGACGAAGTTCATTGTACCATGTCCTAAGGGCTTGCTTCAGTTCGTAGAACGCCTTGTGGAGTTTACATACAGCTGTAAGATTGTCTTTGTCAACGAACCCTTGCGGCTGTAGCATGTAAACATTATCTTCGAGCTTGTCTTGTAAGAAAGCATGATTAACATCGAACTATCTTAGAGGCAAGTTGTGAGAGATGGCAACATTATTCATTCAAAAAAAATGGCAACACTGAGAACTAGACGAATTGTCGCAGGCTTCACCACAGGACTGAAAGTATCATGATAATCAATTCCTGGTTTTTGATTGAAGCCCTTCGCAACCAGACGCACTTTAAATCTCTCGACTGTACCATGTGACTTCATTTTGATCGCAAACACCCGTTTACAACCTACAACATCAGCAGCTCTGTATGAATTCGAAGTCACGCGTTGATCTCGTCTATCATAGCTGACGCCACCTGGGATCTTTCAGAGCTTCTGCAACAGAGGTGAGAATCCTTTCAGAACCAATATTAACCACAACAGTAAGGCTAAGCTTTTCTACTGGTTTTCTTGTTCTCTGAGATGTGTGTGTTGGTTGTCTTGTTGGGAGAGGCTGAGAGGTAGTTGAAGTTGAAGCCGGTTGTTGTTGTTGCTTCAGAATAGATGGTGGTTGTGGTAACAATGGTTGTGCTAAGATCAGAAGAGGTATGACATTGTCAGGAGCAGTCTTAGTTGGAGGCACATTTGTTGAAGGAGCTGTAGACGCTGGTGTTGAGACCGTAGCAGCTTCATGAGGCAGTGGTTATGTCGGATTGTTGATAGTAGGTGACTGTATAGGAACTTATTGAACTGTTGGTCATGCTATCTGTGGAGAATCTGCATCAACAACTTCAGTATGGTTCTCAGACGTTAGTGGAGTGGGCAAAGAAAATGGGTAAACTTACTCATGAAAGACAAGATGTCTAGATGTATAGATTCGAGATGTCGCTCTAACAAGAGAGAAGTAAGCACTTCGTGTAGTAGAATAACCTAAAACTATGCATGGAGTTGATCTAGAATCTAGTTTATGAGATGTGTGAGGACATAACCAAGGAAAACATAAGCAATCAAATATTCTTAGCGTAGAATTGTTTGGAACCTGTCCAAAGAGAGACTGAAAATGTGATAGTCATAGTTAAGGTAGGAGTAGCTATATGGTTTATAAGGTACACTGCAGTAGCAAGAGCATAAGTCTAATAGCCTTTTAGCATCGAAGCATGTGATAGGAGTGCTAGTCCGGTTTCGACAATATGTCGATGCTTCCTTTCGGAATTGCCATTATGCTCTGGAGTATGTGGTGGTGTAGTAAAGTGGGAGATGCCATTGTCTTCTAAGAATACAGTAAGAGCAATGTACTCACCACCATTGTCTGTATATAGCATTCTAAGTTTTGATTGAAATCGGTTCTCAACCAACACTTTGAATCGCTTGAAAACGTCGGATACATTTGATTTTCTTTTTAAAGGATAAAACCAAGTATATTTATTATAATGATCGACAAAAATAACGTAGTATTTAAAATTATCAATTGAAATGATTGGACATGTCCAAACATCTGAAAAGACAATATCCAGAGGGGAAGAAGAAGTAAGCGTTGAAGTTGAAAAAGGCATCTTGTGCATCTTATTAATAGAGCAAGCATTACAAGGCTTGGTCAATAAAATATTTGAAGACAAAGGTAAACCAAATTTTGTAAGCATAGTTTTAAGTATACGAAAAGCAGGATGGCCTAGATGAGAGTGTCAATCCGATCAAGTAGTAGAAATAGCAGAAGCATAAGATAAAGATGGTGGAGTTGATGTCTGAGTTTTCGGCCAGATATATGTTCCACCCTTAGGTTTGCCTTCCAGTCAAAGACCCCCCGTGTTCAGATCGCGAACCTGGAAGTATATCAGAGTAAAGGTAACAGCCACACCATTAGTTTTGCATAACTGAAAACTGATATCAAGTTTTTATCTGGAGCAGGTACGTATAAAAAAATATCAAGAAACACGAGAGATTTGAGAGATGGAAGAGAGAAAGAACCAGTGTGTGAAATGTTGAGACCCGCGCCATTTCCGAGCATCACATCATCACCACCGTTGTAAGAAGCATGGAGAGAGAGATATTCTAAGTCCGATGTCATGTGATGTAAATCTCCCGAGTCAAGAAGCCATGTTGAGGGATCGCCATTCATCATTGCTACATGTGCTCGTGGCTGCCATGACTGTTGATAAGGAGCCTGATGCCATGGCTGAGGTGTGTTCTACTGCTGTTATGCGCCTGAACCAGGAGCAATACAAAATCGAGGACAGTATTTAGCACTATGTCCCTGTGTTCCACACGCCTGGCACCTTCCGAGATATGGATGAAATGATCGATTTTCATTCTGGTTGGAATATTTCTTGCCACCGGAGTTACGATTGTTAGATCTCCACGCTTGGTTGTTGTTATTGTTGTTGTTCTTGAAGTGTGTGTCTGTAGCATCTGCAGTGATATGAGTTGTTGGGGTAGACACCGAAGCTTTGCATAGAATCATTGCTTCTCTGTTGAGGAGACGTTCATGAAGTTCAGCAAAAACAAAATCTTGGTGTCTCCTCCATGGATAGCATCGATCTCAGACTTGTAATCTTCAGGTAAGCCGTTGAGAATATGTTCAATGATGTCTTCAAGATCCATCGGATTTCCAAGTTGTGCAAGTTCATCGGCTGTAACTTTAATGCTCATGAGATACTCAGAGATGGTTTTGGTACCGTTAGCAGAAGACTGGACTTGGAGTTTGAGTTGGCGTATGTGACCACGGGTGGGATAACCGAAGGTTTGAGACAGAAGACTCCAGATTTCAGCTGTTGTAGTAGCACTAGAAACCAGCTGCTGTTGTGGTGTGGAGATGGCTCAAATAAATGAGCTGTAGAGAAGTCGGTCTTGTCTCCTCCATGGAGTGTACGCCGGATTTTCTCCAATCTGGCCTTCGGAATTAGTTGCAGTGAGTGGGATAGTGGTCGTAGCGTCGAGGAACCCATGGAGTTCGAGACATTCGAGCAGAGCACAGCTCTATTTGCTCCACATTAGGTAGTTGGTGTTTGACAACTTTGTGATGTTAGACATATTCACCGTAAGCAAGGTACTTGCTGGATCTCTCGTGTTTAATACTGTTGTAGTCTTAGCCGAGGATGTACGATTGGAACTTTCACTAGCCATTTAAGAACGCAAGAGAGAGTTGAAAAACAGAGTGAGAAGAGTTTTGAGGAAGAAGTCACAGATAGGCGGAACAACAAAACAGGGGAAAAAATTAGGTCTAGATCTTTTAGCACTCTGATACCATGTTAAGCTAGATGAGCTTCCAACCTAAAACCATTTGGTGGTAAGAGGAATGACTCATATATCTTATATATTTCTTATGGTCCCTTCCAACTACCGATATGGGACACTATATGTCTAATACGCCCCCTCGAGATGATGGCTCTTTGAGCGTTAATCTCGGAATGTCCGGCCAAACATCAATGGGCCAACTTTGGACCAGATCGATGTGGATAGGGTTGGATGGCATGGATCGGAATCTGATACCATATTAAATATGGAATTGTATATTATTCACAAAGAGCAATGCTCTAGCTTTATACATAGAGAGAGACTAATAAGGAATGTGAATATACAAGGAGTAATGTGATAATGTATGATGGAGACTGATGATCACCTTTCAATATCTTACAAGAAACACCTTAATCTATTTTGTTTCAAACAGACCGATGAATCTTGATGGATGTCAGATCCACTAAGAAAAGAGGATTACAGTGATATCAAACAATAAACAAATAAATGACTTTCTTTTTAAGATTCCGAGGTGAGAGTGTCTATTTCATTAAATAAGAATGAAAACACACTAAAGATGAAAGGAAATGTATAATTGCAAGTGAACCGGATATCATGGGGTACACAATTCTAGCAGGATGCAAAAATTATAATGAAAACTCAATCTACATTGTGAATCCATCTCCATTAAAGCATCTATAATTGCTCCGATCATTTTTACATCTTGAGTTGTTTCATTAAAGCTTCATTGACTTTATTGGGCTCATGATAACTTTCATTTTTTAATGGGTTGACTTGTTTTAATGGTGTTTTCAACTGTTGGGCTGAATAGTCTAGAGCGGCTTTGGAGAGAAGTTAAGCCCACCTCCAACAGTGATTCAAGGTCTGACAAATTTTGCTGTTAACCAAGTCGGGTGATGACTCTGGTTTGTTTAACTTATTTGAGGACGTTGGTTTTTGATTTTATGGAATTTCAAACCCGGTTTAGGATTATGATTTTCAAATTTATTGCTGATTTGGGCTGATGTCTGATTGATGCAGTCAAAATATTTGATTATCCGTTCTTGAAAAGTGAAATGATTCAGCATGGATAGTCATTATGTTTTTTTGTAGGTTTTTGCACAGAGATATAAACACTTTGTCTTTCTTTTTATTTCGATTTTTTTAATTGTCATCATTTCACAAGAAGAAAAAGGTTTATTCCCTCTCTCTTTGATATCCTCAAATTACTTTAAAGTTACTTTCTCAAATTATTTTAAAGTTAATTTCTCGAAAAATATTCATAGTAGGACTTGAGGATCAAATTTACAGAGACTTAATATTTCACACAATAGACTATCGATTTCAGAGTAAACTAGATCAATAATGATAAAGAAATAAACAAGCAATATGTAGGTTTGTATACAATTAAGTAAAAATGCTAGATCAAGGGATTTATCATACAAAAGATTCAAACTACAGTCATTGGTACAAGGGGTTTTAAAATTTAATTCCAGAACTCGTATGCAATAAGGAAATTCCACAACTCTCGTTGTTGAAGACTATGAGATGTCCAACTCAAATTTAAAATCAACACTCGTTGCGAAGAAGATGAAAATCAAACAAGAACTAATCCAGATTTGGTATTTTCTAACGGGGATCCTAAATCAAATCTCGCTGCGAATGGATAAGTATATCAGTAGGATTAGATTCAGGATTGATTACAGTCTCGTGTCTTATGATGATCCTATGATTGTAAGTCTAGTTAATTACTCAACATAATAGTATGATAAACAATCCTGATATAGAATATGATAATTAACCCTAACAATCCTATGATTAGCAGTTTCACATTAAGTTCATGAAGTCTCTAAATCTAACAGGAAATCTTCTCCGACATAATCAAGCAAGAACAATACATAATCTGAATATATATATACTAGAATGAATTAACGGAATTTCTAAGAAAACTCTGAAGGATTTCTTCTCTTTTCTCCAATCTAAAACAAAGATTACTTGTCAGAAATGACTTTACAATAAGTAATATATGTTAAAACATGTTATGGGTCTTTTGTAAATACGGGATACTTTGGGAGACTTTGTTAGCATGGGCGTCGTTCGACGCTCAGGTGTTGTCAGTCGTTGCTTTTAATATCTCTTGAATCCTCAACAGCTTCTACTCGAGTGCTAGATGAATCAAGGTTCACTAAAACGATCATAACTTTCAATCCAGGATCATGATTGATCTCAAACCTGGAACTGGAAAGCTAACCAAAGTTTTATCTTGTGTAAAAAAAGTAATCTCATTTGTATTTTGAGAAGGCATCTTGAGAATATCCTGAAATCTGTTGTACTAACTTTAGTAGAAGTTGTAAGGTCGAGGTTCCGACAATCACTTTATTATTAACTAGGATAAGACCTGCGCCTTGCGCAGGGTGAGAATTATAATAAGTTATTATTCCATTTTAATTTCACAGTTAGTTTTATATATTGGTTTAGATTGTAGTCTTAATTTGGACAACAAAAGGTTAATTGTGCAAGACGGCATAGATATATCTGTAACAAAATTTATAATTCTATTTTTCAGATATTGGTTTTTAAGAATGATGAAATGTTTTACACAATTATTCTTAGCAAAGATTTGATTATTGTGAACAAACGATGGAAGGGTGAACAAAGCTTCACGCATGAAAATACTTCAGATGCTACATTAAAAATGTTTAAAATAAAAAAAAACACTGTGGAAAATATTAGCTTAAAAAATATAAAAGTACTCATAGATTTCTTCAAAAAAGCCGTGTTTGGGATCCTGAAAGATGAAATGAATAAAAAAATAAATCAGAACTTATGATATAACCTTTTCCAACCATATAAATACATGGATTCGGCTGACCATACCTCTTCATGAAGTCCTCTATTTCTTGAACATCTTCAGGATCAAACATTATTTTTTGAAAATCCTTCAATGGTAGTCACATTATTGAAGCCCCCTTTTAAAAAAAAATATTTAAGTGAATCATTATCAAACTAAAAGCATATAGAAAAGATATTTCGTCAGAAAGTATCCTTCAGAAAAGTTACCTTCTTCCCAATCAATTCGCCAAAACTGTAAAACACAAACCACAACATAAGCATTGTTTGCGGTCCAGAAATCATGTAATTGTTGTGCAACATTTCCATAGGCCATACAATTGATATGTGTGAACCTGCACCAAGTATAGCAATGGTTCTTGGTTAGTATACAATCTTGGTTAATACCCAAATATATAGAAAAAATAATTTAATGATAGTACATATTGCATATTAATCAATGAAAACTGAATCCTACGATTCACATTAACTGGCATTCCTCCATCTACCTCGTTTTCAAAATACTCAATATCTCCTACACCAACCAAAACTCCATAGAGATCTACATTATATATGGTAGAAAAAGTTATGTTAGGCGATCTTTTGGTTGACTCTAAAGGAAGAAATTAATATGCAAAAATCATTTTAAATAAGTATATAAAATACATATATAATAATTAGAAGTTACCTATAGAGAACTTTGGGATATTGAAGATTAAAAGATTAATATAAAAAATAAAAAAACTAACGGGTAAACAAAAAATTTCTGACTGATTAGTATGTCATAATAAGTTTGGAGGCCTCATGGGGTAAGTTTCGTCCTTGTTATCCCAATATGGGATGGACATACATGTTGGAATGGATGATTGAAGATTACCTCTGTAAGTGGAAAGTGAATTCGGTGTCCATTGAATATATTATTAATATTAAAGCAAAATGAAAGATATCTAGGAACAACAAAACAATGCTGAAAGCATATAAAAAAAAGATAGCACAAGAATTGCTGGTAAAACCCAAAATATTGCAGGATAAATATGACACGAAAATTTCTTCTATTCATGGCATAGGACTTCAAAATGGGGACGGCGGACTACTGAGTACATCATCAAAACACGACGTACTTAAAGTTAGTCAAATAATAAGATGACGAAGACAAATAATTGTTTAGAAAAAAATAAATGGGATGATAGTACCTCATACGGAATGCCCTGATTTCATGAATGTCGGGTTCGATAAGTATTTTTGACATCCCTTCAATGTTGGTTACATTCTTGAAGCTACCTATATATATAATCCGTTTACTAATAACTAAAACTGAAAGCGATAAGTAAAAAGTAATATTTCTTTATCGAAAATCAATCTTCTAAGTTACCTTCTTCCTGTTCAATACGCTAAAAACTCAAAACACATAGAACAACAGAACTAACTGTTGAATTCCATAAATGATAAAACTCTATAGCCATGTCCCATAGACAACACACTTAATTTCATCTAACCTGTAAGCGAGGGTCAAGACATAAATTATTTAAATGAAACCCGTAACTTAAAATTATTATATTTTTGAAATTATGTTTTTGTTCTTAAGCGGGGATACTCACCCGAGGTTGATCAATGAGAAATTTATTTAAAAGTGTATCTCGCCATAAATTATATCATCATAAGGCTGGAGCTCCCCAACCCCAACCAAAGCTCCATAAAGATCTAAAACATAAAAAAACACATGTTGCACCAATCAGGCCTAGACTAATAATTGTATAATTTTAAAATCCATAAAACTCAAACAATATATTGTAATTAGATCTGCATACCTATAGAGTATATTGGATGGGCAAGACCACGTGCGAAGTCAATAAACTTTTCAAAACAATAGTAGCATTCATATTTTTGGTTGAATTTGCACAACCACTGTAGAATTTGACATAACAATGTCGTATCGATTCTTGGTCAAACCCGCAGGTTAATTGTGCAAGACGGCATTGATATATCTGTAACAAAATTTATAATTCTATTTTTCAGATACTGGTTTTTAAAAATGATGAAATGTTTTACACAATTATTCTTAGCAAAGATTTGATTATTGTGAACAAACGATGGAAGGGTGAACAAAGCTTCACGCATGAAAATACTTCAGATACTACATTAAAAATGTTTTAAAAAAAACACTGCTGAAAATATTAGCTTAAAAAATATAAAGGTACTCATAGATTTCTTCAAAAAGCCGTGTTTGGGATCCTGAAAGATGAAATGAATAAAAAAATAAATCAGAACTTATGATATAACCTTTTCCAACCATATAACTACATGGATTCGGCTGACCATACCTCTTCCTGAAGTCTTCTATTTCTTGAACATCTTCAGGATCGAACATTATTTTTGAAAATCCTTCAATGGTAGTCACATTGTTGAAGCCCCCTTTAAAAAAAAATATTTAAATGAATCATTATCAAACTAAAAGCATATAGAAAAGATAATTCGCCAGAAAGTATTCTTCAAGATAGTTACCTTCTTCCCAATCATATCATAGAACAATTTGATTATCAACGAAACATTATATTGAAAAAAATGATATATATAACCCAAAGAAAAAAACAAAATCACATACCAACTAAGAAATCTGAATTAAAAGAAAAAAAATCACATACCAACTAAGAAATCTGAATTAAGCTTCCCACTGAGTAAGTCTCGGTAGATGACCGGCTCCAATCCAGTCAAGTTGTTAGGCAAAGCTTCAGTTAATTTTACACGGGTTGTTGGAAGGAACACCAGCTTGTAAGGATGTTTGGTTGAGCGATAAGAAGCACTCGAATGAGTGACCGTAAAATTAATGAGGACTTTCGTTTGGCCCTGCTGCAGGACATGGGTGAACTGTCCGACCTCATCCTTTTTCACGGTCTCATATATCTTTTCATCCTAAAAAATATGATCAAAATCAAGTAATAAAAGTTATTATCAATTATGTCACAAAGATGTATAACAATATTCAAATCAGAGAAGAAACTTACTCTTGAATCCACTAATACCATTTCAATGGTATCACCATCCGCCGTTGAATACTGCTTCCACAACCGGATAATCTTTACCATCACATTCCATATTGAATTGAATGGCTTCAAATCAGAAACTTTGCTCATCGCGGCCATTTAATATTTTTTGTATTCATTTTTCTTGTTTTCGATGAGTGAAGGGCTCGCCTAAGGCAATTTATATATAAGTAACTTATGCATGTCTTTCCCATCGAAGAATCTGTGGCAGTAATTACAAAAGGTTAGTTTGTCAATCAATGTTCAATTTTGGAATCCTACACAACAATTACTACCCAAAATTTAGCTTATGATTTTCACCTAATTAAACTTTGATCCGTTGGTTTCAAAAATTATATAGATTCATTTTCCATAAATGGCTATATTGTAGGACGTGCGGGTCAATAGTTTCCTTATCATCAACATAATTAGATTCATTTAAGTTATTGAATCACGTAAAATCCATAAAAATTATTGATCGTATATACAGTCAAAAAATTACATTTATGTCTTCATCTAATTTACACGTGATTGACTATATCATAGTAACTTACTGGATTTGAAACCATCATATTCTCCCAATCAATGTAATAATAATTGTAGATTATTTGACTAATTTTGAATTCGATTTGGTAAATATTACATTACGAACATTACATTATTTTCTTTAAATATTACATTAAAAACATTACATTACATTATATTATAATTTTTTAAAATTAGGATTTTATAATTCTTGAGTTAGAATAATAAAAGAAAAAGAAGTAATAGCTGAAAACATGGAACATTATATTATTAGTAAGCCATGGAACATTTTATTATTCGAACATTATATTATTCTATAGTAACTACTACATTCGAATAATATAAAGCTATTTGAAATATGAAGGTTTTATAGTTTTCTGGACAAAAAAAAAGTTAAAAACAATATCTTATTTTCCTTTTGGTACAGGTGCAGTGCTTTAGTAATAAATATTATAATACGTTCAAAGATATATATTGATATGTGTAATAATATTATAAACATATAAGAGAAGCTGAAATTTGAAACACTATTAAAAAGAAATATTACGGGTGCAGTTTATATCCAAGAAATATTAAAAAGAATATTATTAAGTTTATATATATACCGATAATGCATGTATAATACGTACAAAGTATCATTTTGGTACGGGTGCCAACGACAATTAAAGCCAACGAAAAATGAATGATATATATTGATATATGAGATGGTGCAACACAATGGCAATTGTTTGTAAATTTTCTAGTTAGCTAAGAGTGAATATAAAATGAGGCTGAGAGTGATTGTGGAGATGCCACGTCAGGAAGGCATCTCTGTAAATAACATACAAAATAAATGTTAGTCTCCAAAAATGCTCCTTGATTAATAAGAAAGTGATAGAAGAGCAAAATAAAAGAGTAACCTTAAATGTAATATATGTCATATACTTGATGTGTCAGCACGAGAGCTCTACTCAGAATACATTTTATTATACCCTTAGTTATCTAAAGTAATTACTCAAAATGCCATTGGTAACGTCACATATATAATAATGTTGACTAACCTAAACTAATGCAATCGTTTGTTTCATTCGTTGTACCTTATTACAAGTGGTCTCTACCACACTTGTTCACTAATTTCAATCTTCCTCTGTATAACCTGCAAAATAGACTGTTTTTTTTTCACGAGGATTTAGTAATTATATATATTTTAAATTGTATTTTTATGTTTAGAACTGTGATCCAGATTTTTCATTGAATCTACTATGTTTAGAATACGTGTTCTACATAAATAATAATAATCTAAAAATATTTAGAAAACACATTCTACGCTTACCAAATATTTCTAAAATATGTAAAAAATGGAATCTACATATTACTATAAATCTAATACATGTAGAAATTAGATTCTACATAATACTTTAAATCTAAAACTAGTAGAAATCGATTTCAAATATTTTAACTCTATTCTAAATATATTAGAATACATATTTTACGGATAAGGATAAGAATAATCAGTTCCAAAAAATATGGAAAGAGAATATTTGGAAATATTCATTTTTTAATTTGTTAAATTGATTTTAAAAAATTCGTTAAAAAATCATGATTTAATTGCAAGAAATATTTGGTAATATTTTGTTTCCATATATGAATAATATATTTTATTATAATATTAAATACAACTAAATACATTATAATAATTTATTAATTGTAATCACTAATTTCATTTATAATAGTATATTTTATAAGATAGTTATATATATATATATATACATTATAATGATTTTTCTGTTTTATTTTAAACTTTATCTAATTATATTAAATATTAAATTTATCTAAATACATTTTAATGATTTATTAATTATAGCTACGAATTTCAAATTTAAATTTTGGATTTATTAAAAAAATATTTTTGGGAATATTTTTTTTCCATATATGAATAAAATATTTGCTTATAATATTTAACATATCTAAATAAATTATAATTATTTGTTAATTGTAATTACCAATTTCAGTTATAATAATATATTTTTATAAAATATTTAAATATATCTAAATAAATTATAATGATTTACATATATAATTTATTTAGATATATTTAGGTTTTTTGGATTTTCACATATATTTAAAATTATTTTAGTTATAATTTATATTTTAATGTTTAACAACTATTTTATTAATTATAGTTTCGAATTTTTAATTCAAATTAAGGGTAATATTGTCATTTTTTAAATATTTAGTCTAATATGACATGAACAATATGAGATTAGTCTAATGGGAGATGGTTATCATTTTTTGGCCTAAAACACACAAATTTCCCTATTTATATTTAACAACTAGGTTCATTCGTGTATACAGTCAAATATTATGATCCATTTTGAATATTTTCTTTGAATTATTCATTGATGGCAACCGACCTTTGATGTTAGAGGTGTAAGCATATATTTTTTTGATGTGGTATTATATATGAGTTTTAATGTCGTATTATATATTAAATTATATATTAGTCTTAAATTACTCAAGCGAGCTTCAGTTATGTTTTGTAGAGTATGAAAATATGAATTTGATTTTATATTTATAATGTTATATTAATAAAGTTTCTCTATGAATCTATCCTCAATATTTTGAGAAATTATATATATATATATATATATATATATATATATATATATATATATCCTCGGTATAAGACACTATAAGACGTAATGCATATAATTAATAAGGTATTTATTCTCTATATATTTTAAGAAGACAAATATAATATATAAATAATGACATACTTTATGGGCAAGACAACCGCTTAGACTGTTAGCAATCATAATTACAGTTTTGGTAAGCTTGCTCAAACGAATCAATGAAAATTGCATTTCTATATTCAAATAAGGCTAATATTAATGCGTAATTGACTTATCAATCATATTTTTTTTGAACTTTATATTTTGTTTACTATTAGAAATAAAATATGTTCATACATTTAGTATTACCCCGTAATATTAATACATTAAATATGCTACTTTGTACTATGTTATTTTAGTAAATTCAATTTTAGGTATCTCAAGTTGAAACATAAAAGAAATTAAGGAATGTAACAACTATAAACATGAATGAAAAAAATTACGAATTAGTGTATAAAATTCATTTATGTAGGAACCATTTTTTCTGAAAAACTTAGATCAGAAATTTGTGATCGACGAATACCTGTTTTTCTTTTCTGTTTATGATCTCTAATACTTTTGATTTTTAAACCAAAATGGTTATAGATTGCCTGTATAAGGACATCCCATTATGCAAACCGGCCTTTGACAAACTAATATATGGTCAACTATCGTTAACTTTTGTTACAGTTTCTTTTCTATTTTTACCTATATAGTTTTGAGTCTATAGATTTCATATCGGTATATGATTTTCTACATATACAAGTGAAGTTATTATAACTCACAGATTTGTAATAAGTGGAGTAATCATTTTCATGTGTTTAGTCATATAAGTTATAAAACTATTTAAAACCGTTTAAATGTGTACTTTCTAACTCCATTTTATGTATTTTTGTTTCTTTTAAAAATTAAAAACAAACAATCTTACAAATTAAAAAAAAATCATATATGATTTCACAATTTTAAGATTATGTCATATAAGAATGTATATATTTAATATTTTAATTAAATATTAAATGTATTTTATTTAATTTGTTTTATACCATGCAAGGGACATGTCTTAATATAGTTGTATAATAAAGATGTTTATAATGTTTTTCTAGTAACCATTTATAATTAATGGATTGAGAATTCATTATTAATATTATATGATCCTATAGGGTCACATACCTGAATGATCATAAATATTTTAGGATTTATATTGATTTTATATAAATAATATATAATATACATACAATAAATACATATGCGATATGTACGTAACTTAATATATGCATGTACAGTGGTGGAGTCAGGTTTATTGATATTAATCGGGTGGGTTATTATGGTATTGGGCAATCTGTTTATTAAACGCGATTTGAGTAACTGAACGTGATTAAGTCAAATTAACCAGGATTGTGGACAATTGATGAAATATTTAGTTTAGGAGGATGATTGATGAGCTATAAAGTTTGGGTGGACTAGTTGTTGGTGTGAAAAGTTTAGGGGGCTAATCGATGTCAACCCAAAATAAAAAGAAAACTTGACGGCTAAACTATAAAGACACAATTCTCAAGGTTGTGAGATTTGAAATTGACAGCACAAGCATCTGATATCGATCCAGTTGTGTGTGTGTGGATATCGATAGAGACACGACGTTTGCAGCGCTATAAATTTCAACGAAAGATTTACATTCACAGTCACTTTTTATAACTTATATTACACTATATGACACTTTTCACTACTAAGACACTTATTTCTAACTTAGTGGTTGAAACAAAACTAAATTGTAATTAGTGGGTCTCCTCTCTTCTCTTCCCTTATCTTCTTTCTCAAATTTCTTTCATTTGTTTTCTTCACAGATCTTAAAAAAATAATAGTTTGAGTTTTCGACAAGAATCGTGATAAATTTCTCCGGTGATTAAATTGGTTTCCGATAAACAACAGTATGTGAAAACAGAACACAAAAAAATTCAAGACAAACTTGAATTTTTGGACTGGTGAAAAAGCTAATGATTTATTCTCCAACGGGATGTATAGTCGGAGAGCTCCAATTCGTCTTCCCTCTTCATTTCTTCAGCTCCTCCACTCCAAAGCGCCGTCGATGTGAGGTCTTGTTCACCAGTGGTAATCGCTCTTCGTCTCGTCTTGTCAACATCACTTTTTCACGTCTCAAGTCCACAATCTCTCCATCAGGAAGAGGAAGTCATGAAAAAGACGAACAGAGGAAACTTAGTCGCAAAAATTAAAAGCATCAGAAACTAGAAACTCGTTTGGTTAATGATGTAAACATGATTTTATTGTATATTGTAAATCACTTAATATACGATGTACACATGTACATACATAAGCTATGTTCACATATATCCATCGTACACATGTACACTTGTCTTTTAAAACACACACTTGTACACATATACATACATGTATGACCAATCATAAATCTTAACTATACTCTCTATCTAATTATTTATATTTATTTCAACTTCAAATGATAAAATTTGGTTACTTTTTTCCGTCTCATTTTTTAAGTAAAAAATAGTGTACCTATGAATTATTGTACATATGGATCATGTAATTGTATGTACAAATATATCATCATGTACATATTCACTCGACGTACACATGTACACCTCATATAGAGTAAAATACCATGTAATATATCGTTCTTTATATGTATACAAAATAAAAAAAATATTGGCAAAAAAAATATCATAAAGTATTGTACATGTATATAACTTGGTACATCGGTAACTTGATATAAATATACATCTTTAGATATGGATAGTTTGATATGTTGTACATATGGATAGACATGCATTGTAGTACACATGTACACATATCTTTGTACGTTGACGGTCGTTCAGGAGCAGTAGGTCACGGAGCAAATTGAGTCGGGCTGAATAGGAGACCCGCGGTGGTGACTCATTATTCGGTGTTGGTTTGCTTAGGAATGACCCGGTGAAGACGAGGGGTTTCAAACGCTCGTGGAGGAAGGCACCACGGAGGTGAACAAGTCACCGACTTGAAAACGAGGAAGAATATGAAACGAGACGGCGAGGAAGTCCAACCCAGCACTGACGGGGACGACATCCGGAGTTTGTCTTCGACGAAATTTTTTTTCCAACAAAAGCTTGTCTCCGACAAGAGCTTGTCTCCGTTGGAAGCTTGTCTCCGACAAGACCTTGTCTCCGACAAGACCTTGTCTCCGACAAGACCTTGTCTCCGACGAGAGCTTGTCAACTTCCTCTACATGTGAATCACATGGAACAACGAGAACAAAGATCTAAGTCGGAGATTGAAGAAAATAACAATTAATCGGAGGTCAGCAAGTGGGTTCTTGTGGAGGAAAAACTAGAAAAGAAAAAAAAGAAACAAACAAAAATATTTATTCGACAAAGCTACAGAGATGAAGTGTCGTTTGTCCGTCGGAAAAGAATAAGACTGTGGCGGAGGAGGGTTGTTTTGCTTGGTCGGAGAAAAGCAAAAAGTAAAGTACGAACTTTACAGAAAGAAAATGACTTAAAGTGGAGGAGAGAGTCAGATAAATATTAAAATAAAAAATAGACAAAACTAAAAGGAATGAACTAGACTTAGTTATAGTTACGCTTAGTTTGAAAAAAGTACCTCTGAAGTAATAAGTGCTCTGCCATGTAATAAAAAGTCATATAGTGACTTAGAGTGTAAATCACTCAATTTCAACTTGGTTTATTCAACTTTCCTCTTCAGAATAACTAGATATTTTCAAAATTTTAAAATATATATTTGTTTTGGCATTGGCATGAAATTCTAGGCAACTGAATTCATATTCTGATTTATAAATTGTTATAAACCAGTATGAATTCATATAAAGCCTTCATCTTTTGCTAAATTTCTGACGCAGCTGTGTGCACATCAAAATATCTTTCCAAAATGCTCCATAGTTTTCAAAATGATCCAAAATGTATCTGAACCTGAAATAACTCTAAACAACTCCAAACATAATATATACTCTATAAATGACTTATACCATGGTCTAAAATGGTAAAATCTACGGAATATAAACTCCCTTATACTTATCATTTGCTTGCCTCAAAAAAAAACACTTAATAATCATGTGGAAGAGGTTTGAAAATGCAGGGATTCACCATATCCTTTGAACACCATCACCTCTACAATATTTCAGCCACACAAGATTCCATATACTCTACTCACCGAAAATAGAGACGTTATCAGAGCACGTCAACGAAGTAGGAGACCTGGACGAGCAATCCCGTGGTGGAGCAGTGTGGCGGAGATGGACACTTGATGCCATGGAAAAAGCTTGGTCGAAGTGAAGCTTCGCAGCGGTGAGGGCTGATTCCTGCGATGGCGATGGCTGAGACCATGAAAAGGATGGGACGATATCAGCCGTGATTTGGAGATGAGCCGGTGGCGAAGTATAGAGACGATTGAAACTTGGACAAGCAATCACATCGGCTTTACGTAGCGTTTGTGCTTGGCCGCGAGCTTTGCATCTCCAAGTCTTTGTTTTGTGATATACCATGATTTTGACCCACTTTTACTCATGGTATTTATATGATTTTACTATATATATCTATGTTTTGGAGTCTTTTAGGTATGTTTTCAGGTTCAAAGGCATTTTGGAGTAAAGTGACGTTTTAGGTGCCATTTGGAGCTTAAAGGAGAGTTTTCCCGAGGTGACTTGAAGATCAGACATCGAGGTCGATATCCAGAGTTACATATCGATCGATACACACTTCGTGTTATCGATCGATGACGCATTTGAAGAAATCGTGACGAGATACTCCATCGATCGATGTACACATAGTACCATCGATCGATATCGAGCGTGCAGAAGAAGGAAGAATATTCTCAATCGACTTGAAGCCCAAAATGTCTCAATATTACTATAATGCCCCTGACGAGTTTTTAACCTAATTGTACTCAATATTTATACCTTTGCCTATGTGTTTTGGCAAAGTAAGCTTTTACAACATATCATTGTTCTAGTACTTCATACTTATCAATAAAGTATTCTTTTCATCTTAATTATGTTCTCATCTAAGGTTATAGGATTCTAAGTTTAGAAGAAAGATACAAAGAGATTTGTTATCACGAGGAACTTGATTGTTCGGTCTTCTAAATGAATCTCTATTATTACCTAGATGCTATGAATCACTCAGTCATGTCTGAGTAGATTCCATTGTTAGATTTAGGGTTCAAATAGTTATGAGGGATTAGCCCCAACTATGGACTGTTGAGTTGTATACTCATTATCCTGATGAACCCTAATGCTTATTCTAGCGTAGCTAACTAGAATATGATCTTGGAATTGATTTAATCCATAAATCAATCTCCTGACATCATCTTGAAGAAGCTAAGATCCTCTAGGGATAAGCGAGAGCCGGTCTATGATCTTGGTGAACATATATTCGATTCGATCTAGAGCTATATCGACTGATACTCCAATAGAGTAATCGATCGACGACAAACATATCGATCGATACAAGCTGTCAAACATCGATCGATATTGTCGGCAGACAGATCAATAGACGAGACTAGTAACGATAGTTATTAGCCAAATCTAAAGAGTCGATGTTCTTTAGTATATGCAAGCAACTCATTAAAACATCCATAACATTATAATCCTGAACTAGCTGAATAGTAACCTTGAATCTAACTATTTCTCTTATTGATTACAACCCTCAAACACTCTCTTGAGCAATTAATCATTGCTCACAACTTGCAATTTACATTTAAACCATTTCAACCTAGCTTAGTCACTAAGGATTAAACATCTTTTGTGTTCCTTCGCTCCCCGTGAAATCGATCCCTAAGTACTACATCTGAACCTCTTATTTGAGAGAGTAATTCACTCCTAGGGTAATTTGAGTGAGATCAAATTTGGCGCCGTTGCCGGGGAGCTAAGATCGCCATTAGATTTAATCTGATTAGGTCTAGGTTATTTAAATTTCTGCTAAATCACCTTTTGACGCAAAAATTTTTTTCTTGATTTTCAGGTACATGCCCAGCAATACCAAAAGCAACAAGAATCATCAACTTGTGTACTCAGAAGACCCCCACAGCTTGGAGTGTAGCATTCGCAAGAACTTACGTTCCACATCGATCGACATAACCTCTACCTTGTCGACCGATACACCGACATCGATCGACATCACCACCCGTTCGTCGACCGATACTGCTCTACCACAGTCGACCGAGACACCTTCTCTGTCGACCGATACTCGCCGCACTTCATCGCTGGACAACCGACTGTCGACCAATACACTTCATCCGACATCGATCGATATAAATCACCTTACATCGATCGATACTACCCGACGAGCCATGGTAGCGCCTATTATTCTCAGAACCGATGAGAATGGAGACCTGCGTGATCAAGATGGTCACCTGCGTAACGCAGCAGGTCAGAAGCTGAATGCTCAAAAGAAAATCATTCCTGAGCAAGACACTACAGACTTCATCCAACCTGCAGATGAAGCCAACAGAGCTAGAACCCTGGCAGATTACAACCGTCCAGATCAGTTCTATACCAACAGATCCGCCATCCGCCCTCCTGCTATTCAAAGAGGAGATTTCGAGCTCAAGCCGCAGTACTACGGTCTCGTAGGACAGATACCCTTCTGTGGGTTATCTCATGAGCATCCTATGGATCATCTAGAAAGATACGAAGATATTATCTTCCATCAAAGCCAACAGAGTCCCTGAAGACTATCTTTTCTGCAAGCTTTTCAAATACTCTCTATCAGGAGAAGCTTTGCAGTGGCTGCGACAACTACCACCAGGTTCTCTCACTACCTGGAAGGACATCAAAAACGCATTCCTGCGTAAATTCTTTGATGAGTCACGTGCTGAAGACTGGAGGAGAAAAATTGTTACATTTACTCAGGAACCTGGAGAATCTTTTAAGGATACCTGGAACAGATTCCAGTCCTACCAGCGTGACTGCCCACATCATGGATACAACAACGTGCAACTACTCTGCACCTTCTACAGAGGCATCGCTCTAAAGTATCAAATGGCTCTGGACACTGCTAGTGAAGGAAATTTCAGCACAAGGAATCCACATGACGCTGTGAAGTTAATTGATAACTTGGCTTCAAGCAACAGTACGAAGAACACCGTCAAAGCAAAATCTGTCTCATTCCTTGGGAAGGAACAAATTAGTGAATTTCAATCACAGCTGGATAATGTTCAGAAGCTGCTTAACAAGCAGATTTGCTCAGTTGAGGATGCAGAAACCGCAGAGGATCAAGTAGACGAAGATGTGAATTGGATCAGTGGAGCTGGATTTCAGAGATCTGGAACCCAGGGAGGAAACAGAAACTTCTCAGGACAGATGAGCAACTACAGCCCACATAAACCTTCCTACAACAGCAGTAACCCCAACAACAACAGGAGTTACGGAAACTCATTCTACACCAATCCACCCCCACCCACCAAGGAAAGCAAGCTAGAAGAAATGCTGGAAAGAGTTCTACAGACACAACAGAAGCTCCAGGTGGATTTCAATGGGAAGATTGACTCTGTCTACACCACTCTAAATTCAAAGCTTGATACTTTGAATACCTATGTGAAGAAAGTGGAAACTCAAGTAATTCAGACAGGAGAGGCTTTGAAGAAACAAGAAGCCTTAGCAAGAGCATCAAGAGAGCCTACTACCCACCACCACGTCAATGCCATCATAGATGATGATTTCTGGGAGGAAGTTCCCCAGAATGAGCTGCAAAACTCGACAGAGGAAGCCTCGCCCGAAGCCGGATCTGACTCATATCGATCGACATCATCGGTCCGATATCGATCGATATCACCAAAAGCAAAGCGATCGATAAACTTTGACGAGTATCGATCGATAGACTTCGAGGAACCCTCCAACGAGTGCAATTCAATCAAAATCATGTCACACGAAGCCTTTGCAGCCAAACACCCACGACCACCCACCGGTATGGACGTCAACCGATCTTCAAATCCCATCGATCGATACAGAAACCTTTCCATCGACCTATCCGGAGACACCGATATCGACCGACACACAGCAATAGCCATCGATCGATATACTATCCCACACCGCCGAGTGCAACTACCCAAAATCGATGTAGCACGACTTAATGCACTCTGGGAGCAGTCCAAACTTTCCAAATCCCTTCCTACAGCAATATTGAAGAAACCCACGGACATCATTGAACCCATGGAGCCAGAAAAGGAAAACCTAGGAAGAGTCTTACGAAAAAGGAAAGAGAAGATTGCAAAGCACCTTAAAAGGGGAGCTAATGAAGCAGAGATGGAAAACTTCAGGAAACATGTTCTAAGGATCCCTGCAGAGAAACCTTTTGAGGAAGCCTACTTTTCTCATAGATTGTGGATGTTCTTCAGAGAGACCAAGGAGACAGAAGAAGACATCAAGAGGATGTTTCACCAAGTTCGTGACAGCATGAAGAAGAGGATCACACTACCAAAGAGGAGCGATCCAGGGAAGTTCACAGTACCATGTTCCATCAGGGGCATTGAATTCCCTCGTGCCTTATGTGATACAGGATCAGGAGTCAGCATCATACCTAAGATCATGGCAGACCACATACGTCTGAAGATAGAGCCTACTGATGAGACATTCATCTTTGTGGATTGTTCTCAACAGAACTCTGGACGCATAATTCAAAATCTTGAGGTACAGATTGGAGACGCCATCATCCCAACAGACTTCCACGTCCTGGATGTCAAGCTTATCTTCAAGACATCACTACTACTTGGAAGAGCTTTCCTAGCCACCGTCGGAGCCGTTTGTGACCTAAAGTTCAACAAGCTCTGCCTAACCCTAATTAGTCCCACCACCCTCTATGATCCCGTCCAGGTCATCAAGCCACCAGCTAAGGAGACCACAAAAGTCGTAGCAGCTTGTTTCTGTTCCCATGAGTACGATTCCATGGCTGAATACGAAACCAATCCGGTTACATCGACCGATGAGAGGAACATCCCATCGCCGATACCAATACCAACACATCGACCGACGTAGCTACCACCACATCGATCGATAGAGCCCTTTTGGAGGAACAACGCTGAAACCCTAGCATCAACTCCCGCTTTTGAGCCAGCTACATGAGAACCGGACGACTACATACCTCTAGAGGAGGAATACGATGAAGATTACGAGGAAGAACGGGCTACAGAGTACATATTTATTCGTGAAGAAGAAGATGGACACCCTTCCCACACCTTCAGATTCAACGCATCGACCGATGTAAGCAAGCCTTCATCGACCGATATGCAACCAAGACGATCGCTCAAACGACCCTATGAACCATCAAGCGATCCTATCGACTTTATATCCATTTACACACCATCTAAGGATATAAGAGACGGAGACAACTCAATTGGAAGTTGGGAAAGCGACTACAATGAGAGTTTTGCAGTAGAGGCAATTCCACTGCAATATGCAATTCAACCTGAGGAAGTCCCATCGACCGATATGTTCCAACAACAATCGATCGACAACCGTCAACTCACATCGACCGATGCACCTGATACAGCATCGCCCGATACGACCACTACACCATCCGAGGTACAAATAAATAATATTGATTTTGGTTATCTAACTCCCGATGAGTTTGGTATTTTCAGAGATCCAGAAGGCAATGCACGAGCAATGGATGGGAGAATCATCCTAATAACAAAGAAGGATATATGAGACATCCTTCAAACCGCCAATGGATCCATACACCTCTTCAAACAACTACCTCACACCTCTGTCAATCAGCAGCATCAGCACATCAGTACAACCACAGAATCCAATCAAGACGAAACTACAGCTGATCATCTCAACACGGAGGATTCGGAATTTCAGCACATATCGATCGATAAACATAATCATATATCGTTCGATATGCACCGAGAGATTGGCAGACGAGCTTTCAAAGATGGAACTCGACGCTTCTTATGGGAGAAGAAGGACAAATTTTGAGTTTTCTGAGATGAATCTGAGTTTGCTAGAGGAGTCAATGGAGACATCATCCATGTTTCAAAGGAAGCCATAGAGGAGTTACTTAACAGAGCATCACTGTTTGATTGGTCTTGTTTTTGTTTGCTATACATGCAGATCACTTCAATAGAGCGGAACCTAAAGAGAAGCTCTACACAGAAGGTGAAGTCCAACGCATGATCTATGAGGCCAAGAGCCCTTACATCTGGCAAACCTTTACCTATCCACATGAAATGGAGAGAGCACGATCAGAACTACAATCTGAAATCAACTGGATTCAGAGCGCTTATAATCTTCAACAACAAAAGAAAGACGCCCTAGAAGAAGAAGTATCCACTCTCCGTTCACAACTGAAAACCGACGTGCCACCATCGACCGATGCTGGACAGATACCATCGACCGATCCTCATCCTACACCGTCGACCGATGCAAACCAACGCACATCGACCGATAGACGTTTGCAGAACACCTACAGCAAAGAAGAAATCACTAATCTCATCCGCAACATCTATCAGGACATCAAACGAGAAGAGGCAACCACCAACCAAGATCTGGAAGACAAATATCAGCAGCTCAGCAACAACTTCACCTCATTCAAGGAACGCACATCAACAATGGCAGATACCATGGATCACATCATCAAGGCTCTACACCACACACACCAAACGATGAAATCCTTCTACACCAGCAAGAAGAAAATAACTGATGAGATGATCTCACCAATGGAAGATCGACTGCACGAGGTTGAAGATACATTGAGAGCACTCTGCGAGGACTACAGACGCGCATCATCGACCGATATGACACCTAGTCCATCGCCCGATATGAACTCCAGCGAGTTTTGCACCAGAGCTGATATGAAGAAGACAATTCAAGATCTCTTCACCATAGTTCAAGAGGTTGGAGTTTCTACCTACCAAAGCTTTGAGCAACTATGGTTTCCAGTGCAAAGCAACGTCAAGAGCATGGAGTACACTATAGAGAACATCCAGAAGGAAATCAAGACCATCTCAAAACAACTCGCGGATAGACCAGCACCATTAGCATCGAACGATATACCAGTCAGGACATCGACCGACAGACCTACACCAGTGTCGATCGATATCGACTACCCGAGATCGATCGATAGACTCATGGTACGAAGGAGAACATTTGAGAGACTCAATGACATACAAGAAGAACTCGGTGATCTATCCCAACACACCTATCCAACATTCAGAAACCACCAGTTCTACATTGAGAGCAATGCAGAAAATATAGAACGTCTGCGAATCGAGGTCATTGAATTAAGGGAGAAACTAACCAGAGGAGATAAAGCCACAAGAAGCTTCTTCACCACTTGGTTTGGAGAGAAACATGGAGAGAACACGGATGAGGCTTGCTTCTCAGCAAGTGTCATGAATTCACCTCACTAGCCTCATTACAACCATAGTCAAGCTAAAAGACTATAATAAAGCGCTGAGTGGGAGGCAACCCACTATTAGGTATTTTCTTACTTAGTTAAATCTGATTTATGTTTTTATTTTTCGTTTTTCGTTTTTGTTTTTAAGTTTATCAGATTCTAGACGATTATCATTCCTATCGACCGATACGATCATGTCGACATCGCTCGACATATTCCTATCCTTATCGATCGACATAGACGACTCACTATCGCTCGATACGTATCCACGGTCATGTATATCGTTCTAATTTTCGATATCAGTACATTCATTATAATTTCTTTATGCCCTAATCCGACTATTATACACTGAGGACAGTGTATGATTTAAGCCTGGGGGGAGATTACTGATGCTACCTTACCTTTTTTATTTCACCAAAATGTTTTCAAAATTGGTTTTATTGAGTCAAGAAAGGGACTATGATATTTTTCAAAAAATTTCTTTTTATCTAACCACTCTTTAGCATCATTCTTAGATTTGTTGATTACAGAAAGTACTAAAGATGCTAAAGTGGATCAACTGTCACCTACGACAATACTTCTCATGATTGTTTGGAAGAACCAAAGCTGATCTCCAACCTAACCTGACAATCTATTGCTTATCTTGGGGCTTGGTATACAAGGGATCGGAATCCTCCTGCAAGTCTGGAAGGTAATAGTCTGTGTGCTTCTGATTCCCTTCCCTCTCTCTCTTCAGCATCCTAAGGAAAGAGAGAAATTATTTGTATAAATATGTGATATGATATCTTGAGAAGTAGAGGGGTAGGAGTGATTCCTGCGACCCCACTATTCTACTTTAAAAGATTGATCAAAGCGAGGGGTATGAGTGATTCCTGCGACCCCACTATTCGCTTATTCAAAAGTATGTGTTACTAAGTCAATGAGATAACATAAAGATAGCCTTTGTGGCAATCAGTGTTCATCAAAATTTGAAACTATGAGGATCCATAGAAGAGAGATAAAAAGGGGGAAGAAAGGGATCAGAGAAGACTTGCCTGTGTGTTCAGAAACTTGCTTGTGAATCCATGTGTTTCTTGATCGATATCCCCAAGGTAAAGCATGCATTTTTATTTTTATGCATAAATGAGATCAGTAGAGGGGATAGACAAACAGGATTGTTAAGATATTTGGTTAGGAGATTTAGTTGCTAAGCTAGGATATGGCATAGTGTACTCATGTGATTAATAGGCATAAGATGTGGCTTGCAACAAAGTGGAGGTGATGATCCTAAAGTTAAGATTTAAATTGAGTCCCTGCTATTTTCAAACTTCTTTCTAAGACTACCTGTGTGTTTGTTTGAGGACAAGCAAAAGGTTAAGTCTGGGGGAGTTGATATACCATGATTTTGACCCACTTTTACTCATGGTATTTATATGATTTTACTATATATAAATCTATGTTTTGGAGTCTTTTAGGTATGTTTTCAGGTTCAAGGGCATTTTGGAGTAAATTGACGTTTTAGGTGCCATTTGGAGCTTAAAGGAGAGTTTTCCCGAGATGACTTGAAGATCAGACATCGAGGTCGATATCCAGAGTTACATATCGATCGATACACACTTCGTGTAATCGATCGATGACGCATTTGAAGAAATGACGACGAGATACTCCATCGATCGATGTACACATAGTACCATCGATCGATATCGAGCGTGCAGAAGAAGGAAGAATATTCTCAATCGACTTGAAGTCCAAGATGTCTCAATATTACTATAATGCCCCTGACGAGTTTTTAACCTAATTGTACTCAATATTTATACATTTGCCTATGTGTTTTGGCAAAGTAAGCTTTTACAACATATCATTGTTCTAGTACTTCGTACTTATCAATAAAGTATTCTTTTCATCTTAATTCTGTTCTCATCTAAGGTTATAGGATTCTAAGTTTAGAAGAAAGATACAAAGAGATTTGTTATCACGAGGAACTTGATTGTTCGGTCTTCTAAATGAATCTCTATTATTACCTAGATGCTATGAATCACTCAGTCATGTCTGAGTAGATTCCATTGTTAGATTTAGGGTTCAAATAGTTATGAGGGATTAGCCCCAACTATGGACTGTTGAGTTGTATACTCACTATCCTGATGAACCATAATGCTTATTCTAGCGTAGCTAACTAGAATATGATCTTGGAATTGATTTAATCCATAAATCAATCTCCTGACATCATCTTGAATAAGCTAAGATCCTCTAGGGATAAGCGAGAGCCGGTCTATGATCTTGGTGAACATATATTTGATTCGATCTAGAGCTATATCGACCGATACTCCAATAGAGTAATCGATCGACGACAAACATATCGATCGATACAAGCTGTCAAACATCGATCGATATTGTCGGCAGACAGATCAATAGACGAGACTAGTAACGATAGTTATTAGCCAAATCTAAAGAGTCGATGTTCTTTAGTATATGCAAGCAACTCATTAAAACATCCATAGCATTATAATCCTGAACTAGCTGAATAGTAACCTTGAATCTAACTATTTCTCTTATTGATTACAACCCTCAAACACTCTCTTGAGCAATTAATCATTGCTCACAACTTGCAATTTACATTTAAACCATTTCAACCTAGCTTAGTCACTAAGGATTAAACATCTTTTGTGTTCCTTCGCTCCCCGTGAAATCGATCCCTAAGTACTACATCTAAACCTCTTATTTGAGAGAGTAATTCACTCCTAGGGTAATTTGAGTGAGATCATTTTGTGTTGACATGATACAATGGTCACCGCTTGGAACCGAGCGAAGCATATAACAGCTTGGTGGAGCGGGTGCAAAGGCCGCTACGAAGAAGACAAAAATGCAAATCCAAAATATTGACTGGTTTATTCTGGTTTGACATTGGTTTAGGAGGGTCAAATCAGCATGAATTTTACCTTCTTATAAATAGATTAGACCTAAAAACCATAGTCTTATTTTATTTTGTCAAGACTTTGTCTAATCTTGTAAAAACTTGATCATTAACATGATTAACCTTAAATCTCATATGGATTTAATGTTTCTCATGAAGATTATAGAGTAGACTCTTTCTGAATCCATAGGTTAGGTTGATCTAAGATGATTACTAAAGAGTTAGGGTGTTTACTGTTAGATTTACTAGTTTATATGCTTACTAAGTGTTCTTAATGCTAATCACTCTCATCTAGAGCTTAAGCTATTTTATGTCTGGAAGTTGTTTGTTAAAAAGCTTGAATAAACTTAGTATTGCTCTAGCTTGAATAAACAAAAAGATTTGATGTTAAGATTGATAAATGTTTAATAGACTTGTGATTTATGCAAGCTTGAATGTGTTAGGCCAATGGTAGTTGATGTTTAATGCATGATTAGCATAGGGATTATTGTCACAGGAGTTGATTAATCTATTTGAATGAGATCTAGACCTATAGACTTGTGATTGTTTAAAGTTAACACCGTGATTTGGAAACTAATTGCTTTGGATCAATTGACTTAAGCCCATGGATTATACTTTATCATTTGATTGAAATTTTAGTTCTTGCACTAATTTTTTTTACTGGATTTGGGATCACGTTTGTTTATATTCTTAGGTTCTTGACTGGTCAGGTTCGTGAGGGACATGAATTGACTGTGAATTTCAATAGGAAGATAGATGATTTGTACACCTACATGAATGGTTAATTTGAAGCTTTCAGTATCCATGTAAATTTGAAGCTTTCAGTATCCCACTGGTATTGTTCGCCACCATTAGCTGACCAACGATCGACACTTCCCGTAAAGTCTGTGGGATCTTGTGAAACGGAAAACATCGGTCAACACTACACAAACGTTGATCGACATCCGCCTGCCCTTTTGACACATTGGGTAAAACTTCCAAGCATCAATCGACACCAGCAAGTTATGAAGCATCTTAATATAAATTGGTCATGCATCGGCAATTATTGAACATTCATATCAACGGAGGATCAACTGACGGTAATGAAGATTATGATGTTTTGTGTGCTTTCTCTAAAGGTGCCACATGTTTTTTCTTTGCTATTTTTAGGTTACATATGTGTGTTTTTATGTTTGATGTGCCGATGAGTGAATATCCCTTATATATTATTTGCGAATTGATTAGTACACATGTCGTTACTACAATCATTCTCGCCAAAAAATGATGACATGGCACTAATAAAAGATGACATGGCTTATAATTTAATATGACATGGACATTTACATTTAATGTTAGTTAATATTTTTCGTAAACTTTTTAAAATATGGTAATAATTCATATATTACTTTAATGTCGATTTATATTTTTGGAAATTTTATTACAATATGGTAATAACTCATAAATCATTATTAAATATGGTAATAACGCATAAATCATCATTGAAAATAAATATATTAAAATATGACATCACAGTTTCGAAATTATCATTTAATTATATATTTTTAAATTATACAATTTTATTACTAATATTTTCAAAAATATATAAAATTTAATCGTGAAATCATTAGTTTCTTATATCTCTACAAATTTTAAATATTTTTTAATTTTAATTTTTGATAACTATATATTTTTTTCAAATTATTTAAATATTTAATTAAAATAAATAGATATAAACATCCATCTAGGATTATAATTTTAAATATATACATGCTTATTGTTAGATATAATTTAAAATAAAAAAAAATTATCTTAATTTTATGTTTAATTAAATCAAGTTATATTACAATATTGATAAAAAAATTACAATATTAATAAAAATTTTATTTTTAAATATAGTTTATATTTATTTGTTAAAAAACTATTTTAATTGTTTTTACTGCACATTGTGCAGGAAACCACCTAGTTGACTTTAAAAACTTTAGAGAAAAAAAGCTTGATTGGAAATAAAAAATAAAAACTGTTAAGACCGTCAAACCTTCTAAAGCCTTCTTAACCCTAATCGTAACCCTAATTTGCGTTCAAGAAAGTATATAAATCCCAACCACAATTGACAACCGACAATACCAAAATCTGAACTCTAACGAGCAGTGGATAAAATGGCTTCTTCCTCTTCCTGTCTTGTTGCTGTTTTTGTGGCAGTTTTTTTACAGTTTTTCTTAGTCTCTGCTTCAACAAAACCGATCGACGCCATATGCCAACAAGTCACTGACAAACGCTTCTGCATCAAAACTTTGACTGCTTATCCTCCGGCGGCTTCGTCCACAACGACGGTACTATTCTAAGTTTGTGAAAATAGTATTTTCTTAATTATCGATTGAAGTTTTGAAGTTATGGTTTAAATCGAAATTTAAATTAAATTAGTATACAAAAAAGAGGTTTTAAATTAAAAATATGCTTTGTAAAAAAAAGTGTATTGAAAATCCGAAAATTTCAGGATGATAAATGCAGTTACGGATTTTGTGATTGGTAATTTTTGTTCATGTCTCATTCTCAATATTCATGGATATATTAATTATTACATTATTATTTCAACATGTAGCTCCAAGCGGTGGGGGCGGCTATCAACATTGCCAAGTCCTATGCCGAGAAGTGTAGAAAATTCACCGAGAAAACTGCAAAAGAGAAGCCTAACCTGAAGGACCAATTCATGGATTGTCAAGATGCCTTCCATAATATTATATTGTCTCTCAAGAGTGCTGCCGGGGAGCTTAAAGAATCGCCGGACACTGCAAACTATGATGTCATGGTTTGTACAGACCAAACCACCATAGTGGAGAATTCGATCGGAAAAAATAGAGACGTGGCTTCAAATACTACAATGAAGATGACAATTATGATGAATGGGCTTATTGCTATTGCTGCTGCAGCCACTGATATTCTTTACTAATAGGGACCACACCGGTTTGTACCCTTGTAGGCCTAACTAGATACTACAAATTGATTGCAGTGGCCAAATTTAGTCGATCTTATAAGCATAACAGTATGTGGAATAACAAAAAAAAAAAATGTTGGTTTACGTCATATACCAATCATGTGTATAAGGTATGCCGGTTTATATCATCAATTGTCTAACCAAATTGCTCAATTAAAAAACAAAGGAGAGATGGAGAGACTATATCAGTTGAATTACAATCTCTTCTAGCCTTGAGATGAAAACTCCACTCCTTATATCTTTCTAAGCCAATTTCACAAACCCTTCTGCCCCCCAATTTCACAAACTCTTCTGCCCCCCAACTTAACAAACTGTTCTGTGAACCAATTTCTTTTGAGTCAACCCTCCTAACTTCAGATCCCATAAGCCATCGCTGTCTTTTGAGCATTTTTGTTCAATTCCTCTCGGGAGATCCAAAGCCTGTCAAAACTTACTGATTGGTAACACTGATGAAACTGTCTGCTGGCTTGTAAGCACTGGGAATTTTCACAGATTAAACAGATCTCTCACTTATCAAATGAATTCTGCAAAGACCTTGACCTCTTTTTGAATCCTAACAGGTTCATAACGCTTTAAAACTACACTGCTTCCTTTGGGACCCCTTCCTTTAACGCATAAGACAGAAATGAATTCTGCATATATATGTATTTGATACTTGATAGAGCCACAACTTTCTATGTAGTTTCAAACGACTTCACCTCCAACTATATAATTACCACTTATGGGTACACATACCCCGATATAGATATACTGGTGTCTAATCAGCTTAGCAGTTATCACTACTACATCTTAAATAACAAAATCATCTATTTATGTAGTAGAGTTTCACATCTATTCTTTCTTTTTTTTGATCAAATCACATCTATTCTTTCTTTCACTCATTTTACATCTTGCAAAATGATCCTTTAGCGGTTTACTCATAAACCAACGTACTAATCCCACTACATATCCCAAGTCAGGGTCTGGTTTATATCATTGCTACATAGTCTCAACGACATTTTGATTCAAATAAACCTTCATATTTTCCATTTGTTCCTGAGCTTCCTTATTGATGCTGATTGTTGGTGAGACCAAGTTTTACAATTTATAGGTCCTCTTTCACTCAAAACTTACTAAACCACCAGTGCAGCGTAATATGTTATAGTACTTGGGGATCAAAACCAATGGAATTATTTAGCAAAAAGAGAAATACACAAAACTAAGCAAAGAAAATAGAAAGGGATTGGGTTTTGTTTTTGTTATAGATATTTATATTGAAATCTATTAGAAATAGTAAGTAAACAAGGAAAAAAAAGACAAATTATAAACAATATAATATGAGTAAGAACCTTATAGGCAAAGCTGATGATAAAGCATAGGCAATATGCTATAGAAGCAATATGTTACAGAAGTTGTATGCTTTTGCTAAACTCTTTAATATATTGATTGGTATACCAGTAAGAACATTCTATTTAAAATTATTATAAAAATTAGTATATAATATATAATTTTATTTATAATGAATGTATTTCTAATATATATATATATATATATATATATATATCAAAGAAAAGATATATAATTATATTATTTACTAATTTCAAAATTATTTTTATGTCAAAAGTATTTTATTAAAAATAAATTTTGAAAATTAAAGTATTTATTTAAAAAATATTTCCCATTTAAAATATAATTTAATTTGTGATTAATAGATTGATTGATAGAGCAGTGTGAACATATTCTAATATATATATATATATATATATATATATATATATATATATATCAAATAAAAAGATGATTAATTAATTAATTAATTTTATTTACTAACTGTGAAATTATGTTTATGTCGAAAATGTTATTTTGAAAATATATTTTAGAATTAAAATATTTATTTTTTAAAATAATATTTCACATTTAAAAAATATATTTATATTCTATATTTATTTTAGAAATCAAATTTCATTTTCTGGATATAAAAATAATTTATGATATTGTTAAATAAAATAAATGAACTAATTATCCTTAAATTTATAAATTTTAAACGCAAATGATCTTCCAAAACCTTCATAAGAAAATATTTACGAGATAGCATTTGAAGAACATTAGCATTTAGTAAATGTTTTTCTTACAAATGTTGATTGGATAATGTATAGCATAATGTTAATGCTAATGTTCTTGCAATGAAGGCCTAAGACTCAAAAAAAACAATATGAAAAGAAACTAATCCAAGTTGAAATAAAGGGCAATGAATGAAGTACTGAAAATAAAGGGCATAAAGGGGGAAGAATATAAATTGCATAGGTAAATTCTCAAATGTAAAGATAGAAAATAATTAAGATAATCACATAAATCAGACACAACGAAAGACTTAGAGATACTTATAAAATGCATTACACTCTCATGGTAATTACTAATGAACTATTCTTTGAGTATGGGTTTTCACTTAGATGCTGGTTGTTGTTATTATCTTAATACGAAGGATGTTAGGCTAGTGTTTACAAAAAAGTGTTGGGTCAAGCGATCAGAATGATCGACCATTGATTTTATCCATTTTTAGCCATCATCTATAAGGGTTTTTATATGTATTTACTACGATATAGAGTCTTTTTAGAGTATTTACAGGTCCATGTAGTTCTGGAGGAAAATTGTGATTTTGGTGTTTTTTGGACCCTTTTGAGTGCAAGATTGCGCAGACGCATCAGATGTTTATCTATGGATGGAGACTTTCCGATGCTGCGATTGAGCTGATATTTTGACACAAGATATATCTTTGAATTAGCTTTCAAATGCCACCAATTTGAGGTCAATTTTCATCATGTAGCAGAGGTTATGCATGTTTTATTGAGGAGTGGTCAGTCTGCCTCGCGAGAGAAAGCTGTCGAGAAAAAGAAACTATGTCGATCGATGGAGAATTCTACACATCGACCGACGTAGATGCCAGAATGTGTGACAAGTGTATTTTATGAAAGCCTGAAGCCCAGAAGCCATCACAAATTACCAGAATACCATTAGACGACTAGAAATCATATTTGTGGTATTGTAAGCCATTGTTGACGACTACGCTTTCTTTAATTCTTGTTCTTAGTTAGGAGAGAAGGGAGGAACTCCTTCAGATTCCTCCTAGAACTCCATTGGTTTTGGTTTTATATCTATTGCAGTTTCATTTATTCTTTCTATGATGACAAACTTCTTGTCTGAATAGATCCACCTGTTAGGTTTAGGGTTCAGATAGGTTATGTGGGATTAGCCCCAACTATATATTTCTAAGTTATGATATTGATTGATAGGATGGTCACTAAAGTCTTATTCTGGAGTAGCTAACTAGAATCATGATCTGTGGGAATTGTCGGTACAAGCGAGAGCTTGTAACTTTCCCTGAAACCGTCCTACTCAAGCTAAAAACGCTAGTTAAGGGAGAGCTGACCTAGACAGCCTAGTGAACACATTCAACCCACACTATAAAGATTGATAGAATCACGTCAATCGATATTCAATTGAATAATCGATCGATATTCTTATGGTGATCCGACCTACACATCAATCGACGGAGATGCCAGAATGTCGTGATATCACTAGATCTATCAATAGATAAGCTGAGAACGCGAAAGCCTATCATCTTATTAATTAGTGTTGAGTTTTATATATCATGCAAACAACTTGTTAGGCATCTATAGGATTATAATCTCCAATACTTGAATAGAAACCTTAGATCTAGCAACAATCTTTCCACCAAACAACTCTTGGTTACATAGGAGCAACTACTTTGCTGATGAGGCCATTGAAGTAGAGGTTCCCATAATCTGACAAGGTCCGACCACCCGGAGTGGAGCCAAGAACTTAAGGAAAGGTTTCTCCAAAGCTGTCCAAGCAATCCCAGATCAAGATGAAGAAACCAACCAGTTTCTGATTGAAGAGATGGTCCAATTAAAGATTCAAGACCAGGCTGTCCCAATAGAGGTTCAAGACCAAGCCGTACCACTTCAGTTCAGATCACTCGGCCAGAACCGAACCGGTCTAATCATCTCCACATGTGATCTCAGTTCAGAATACATCCCAATTCCCTCCGGTTATGAGTGATGCATGCATGGTCCAAATAAGGAAAGCTGGTAAGTTTTCATTTGTGATTTCTAACCGGTTTTGTCTTTGGTTTGTTCCAGGTTTAATTTTCTTTTATTTTTTTGTGGTTTAATAAATTTATGGGCAAACTGTTGGTATTATTTTTATTTCTTTGAGTCCAATAAACTAAGGCATTGTAGCCTCTTAGAGTCCCAGAAGTGTCGGCCCTTTTTGTTTAGACCTTTGGCGATATAGACAGTCCAAGAGAGTCCATGTTTGCTTTGCTTCAAGTCCCCTAGAAGGGCATAGCTGCAGGGTATTTAATCCCCACTATAAGCAGTCTTGTATTTTTTTTAGCTTATGAAATATATGAGTCAGTTTGCCCCAAGAGCAAAGAAAATCCTAAAGTCTTTTCTCTAAGCGATTTGGTTAGAAGCAGCCTCGGATCTTATCAGGCTTTCCACCACCAAGCTTGTGGCGATTCATCACTCCATTCCATCCACCGAACTTGCTTGAGAGAGACACACGTCTAGCAGGCCGGATCCCACCTTCACGCCATCTTCCATCCACTGTTTTTGCTGAGAGAGACACACGTCCAACAGCTTGAATCCATAAGCCATATTTTTAATCCTTCTCTTTATTTGTTTTATTTCATCATTTGTTTCTTGTTTTTGTTAATCTTAAAACCCATAAAAATTGTCTTGTTATGTTCTTATTATTTTCTTAAGTTTCTTCTATGTTTTGTTTCATTCTTATAACTCAGAAACTCACAAAAATATTTCTCTGATTTTTAGATACCATTAGGATCCACCAGCCGCCACTACCGTACCGCCCCTTTTCCATCCGAACGGTATCCGACCGATCTGACTAACCTCAGTCCCACCATTTTTATGGTCTGATTTTCAGGCTGTAACACTTGCTCGCCCCTGCAATTTACTATATTTATTGATTTATAATTTACTTACTGCTTTACATATTAGTCTAGATTAATCATATAATTATTAAATGTATTTGGTTTCCTTGTTCCATTTAGATTCGATCCTAAGTATTACCATTGAACCTCTTATTTGAAAGAGTACAAATCAAACCTTAGTATAATTTGGGTAATATCACAGACACAACGAAAGACCTAGAGATACTTATAAAATGCATTCCACCCTCATGGTAATGAACTATCCCTTGAGCATCGGATTGTTGCTTATGAAGGATGTTAAGAACAAGTCAATATAGTTACTAACCTCTCTAGCAACAACTTTCACTGTCTAGAGAGAAGGTGTAGCATATATATGTTTTAGACTCGCATAATCTTTTTTCACCTTTTGGGCAGGAGATTCATATGGTCATAGTTTTGGTCAATTTCTCCAACTTAAGCGGTAAGATCTTAATTGGAAATCAAGGATGTAGTTGTACAATTCGTGACCTACAATATATAATAGATGCTGGCTCACTTTTACCCACACACTCATGTCTCAAATCTTCCTACTAACAAAAAGACCTAAGAAAAACAAAACATTAAAGAAATCGATGCATAAACATGATTTCGACTTGAGCAAGCGTCGGATTCAAGATACACATTCATGGTGAGGAGGTCTTGATCCATCAAAAAAAGGCAAATCCAAACTTCAATTCAAAAGAAAGAAGTCGCGAAAGAACTAAGAACATAAGAAGAAATTACTTGCATGATACTTGAAAGGATCTACAAATCTTCAAGATTCAAGGTTCTAATCGATAATGATATCGACCCTAGATTCTTAGGAATCCATAAACCTACAATGAGTGAACCAAACCATCCACTGCGACTAATTGCAAGCTCATTTATAATAAGCCCACTTTAGTTGTTCGTGTTTTATAGGTTCAATTTAAAAGGCCCATTTGCGAAGAGAGTTCGTTAATAAAACTCTAGGGCTCCGGAAGTCTCTTATTCATTCCTTTATAATATAATGACGGTTCAATCGATTTCCATATAAAATCATCTTGTACTAATCAAAACTCGAGTTGGTCAGAGCTTTTCCTAGCCGGGTGAGGTATTGTTACTTTTCTCTCACCAAAACCCTAACGTAGTCCTTGCGTTGCCGATTCGATTCATCTTTATTTTTTCCTTCCGATCTCATTCTCTTGCATATTGATGTCAGGACTAATGCCTTTATTTGCTTTTATCAATTAGTATAATAAAATTCCGAACCGATTACAAATTCTACAAAGAAACATCATAAAAATAGTCTCAGGATTTTTACCTCCTACAGTGGCAAGACTCATTGTTTCCAATAAATTTTTTTCCCGCAGGGGCAGAAGTACATAGTTTCGGACGTTAATATTTTATTTCCTTCTGGTTGCAGAATATGTTCGGAGCTACGCAGATACCACCTCCATATATCAGGCTTATTATCGTGAAAACGGCTAAGTTTGTTTGCAAACACGGGTTGGAGATTGAAAACAGGATTATAGCTTCCAACGTCAAGAATGCTAGATTCAAGTTTTTGAGCAGCTCAGATCCTTATCATGCGTTTTACAAAGACACACTTTATGAATATCAAGCTCAGAACAACCATGGAGTTGAAGCTAATGACGATGCTGCTACAGGTGCACAACCCGACCCTTTGGCTCAACTTACGACTCCCCCTGAAGAGGATTATACAGTCATACTTCCTGAAGGGATCACAGACGAGGAGCTTAATAATGCTAACCTCACAGTACGTGTTGTAGCGCGGCAGGGAAGATCGTTCTTAGTGGAATTGATGAGAAGAGAGATTAATAATAATCCTCAGTCTTATTCTAAGAATCTAATCCACAGTATGTTTGATTTTTTCGATGCACTGGTTGATACATCCACGGCTATAATAGTTAAGATAGGATGTTTTATTTTGTTTTCCTTTTTGTTATTGTATTTATCAATTACTTTAGGAGTTATCCTTCTTTTCAAAATGTAGTTCGTTTAGCAATCTAATACAAAGAAGTGTTAGGACTTAGAAGAGTGTTGTTGTCTCCAATAAAACAAAAGTAAGCACAACTAAAACCAAAATCATAAGATTCTGGTGTTCTATTTTTTTCCTTTTAGATTCTGTTGTTCGTTAGATAAAGATCTTAAGTTCCCGTTGATCATTCAGCTTCCCGCCCTCATTGCAATACTGTGAGCCACTAGATCTTTAAATTCCACTAGACCGGGTGGGTGTTTATTTAAGAAAAAAAAAACAAATTGGTTTATATTAGAACTGGTTGATTTGATATTAACCATCCATGATATACATATTTAATCATCCATGATATATGATATAGATATGGTATTAGATCACAAGTTCTTTGTATTTTTTAATAGTTACTTGTAATACATTGAGTTCTTTTTGTGTCTGTAATAACAATCAAATGTGTGGAAAATATTTTGTATTATATAAAGAAGACTTAAAATGATCAATGATAGATTATATTTAGAACTTGGGATATAATACCATATCAAATATTGTTTTCAAAATATCAAACTTAAAATAAACAATGATAGATTATATTTAGAACTTAAAATGAACAATGGTGGATTATATTTAGAACTTGTTGTTTAATACCCTAATAACGAGAATATACCTAAGCACATATTCAAAAGAAAATCTTGTGATTTAATACCATATCAAATACTGTATTATCGAGTTCTATACCTAAATACAAGCAATTGATTGGCGATTAAATATTCAAAAAATCATAAATAATTAATGTTGTACTTTTCCGCAAGCTAAGCTTTCAATAATAGATTTTGAAAAAAAAAATGGAAAGATAATTTATGACTCACCATTTTTCAGAAGTTAGCTACATTATAGGATATTGTTTCTATTTTTATAGGTATCTTATTATATAAAGTTTAGTTTTCAAAGTTACTAATTAACACGATCGCGACACATGGAAGTTATATATTTAAGATTGTGACATATGTTAAATCTTATTTTTTATATAAATACTTATTAAATAGCATTTTTCCTTTTTAAGTTTTAAGCATTTATATAATAAGATGCTTATTTAATAGTATTTTTACTTTTTATGTTTTAAAAAATATTGAAAATATTTATTTAATAGTATTTTCCTTTTTATATCCAAAACAAAGAAAATTGTAAAAACTATATGAAAATAATTTCTTTTTAAAAAATATGAACAAATACAATTATAATAATTACTTAATAGAATTTTTCTTTTTTAAAATTTTAAACAAAATATTGCAACCAAAAATTTTTCCGTACAAATATTTATCTTTTTTAAATTTTAAACTAAATATTGCAAACAAAATTTTTTTTTACAAATATTTATCTAATTGAATTTCCGTTTCTATATACAAAAAAAAAAGAAGTTTTGTAAAAGGTATATGAAATTAATTTTTTATTTTTTGAAAAATAATGAAAATATAAAATTATAATAATTATTTAATAGTATTTTTTTTAATTATACAAAATATTGTAAAAGATTGTTTTCATTTAAATATTTATTTAATAGTAATTTTCCTTTTTAAAATAACAAATAAAAAATTGTAAAAGCTATATGAAACTAATTTTCCTTTTCAATAAATTTTAATTTTCCTTTTTTTAAATCATGAAAAACAGAATAATGAGAGAAAATAGTAGTTTAATTTATTTTTTAAAAGAATTATAAAAAACTGACAATACAACATATTATTTTATAAAAATCTAAATATTTTTCCTTATTAAATTCTAAGCAAAAGAGAGTTGTAAAAATAATCTTATTATTTTCTTATAATTAGCTAATTTTCTGTTGAAGTCTTATTGGTTCATATTTGATTAAGGGTTAATGTTTTTACACTATGTGATCTAGGTTTCGAGTTTTAGAGAAGGCGAATTATTAGTTAATTGAGAAAAAAATTATTGGATATCTACAGAATTGTGCAAAGAATTCCATCTAGTGTGTATCTTATGAAACAATTCATGATAATGTAATCAAATGTAAATCCTCATAAAATATATAGAATTGTTAATTGTAGATATGTTTAAGTAATGCTTCTCATAATTTGTATTAACATAATTATCAGCGTTAACAAAAACATATTTTTATATTATCCATAGAAATTGATCTATAATTTAAAAACTAATAGTTACAAAAATAAATAATATTTAGTTTTTTTTCTTTTATTAAAAATCTTATATATGTATAATTATGTAATTAGTTTGTTCTATACAAAAAATTATGATTTAGGGTTAAGGGCTTATTGCAAAAGTGACTCAAAACTTGGAGTCAAACAGAAAACTAACCTTTTCTTTTGACTCCTTTTTTTTTGAGATTTTTACCCCACACTTGCATTTTATCTACGAAAATGCCATTACCTTTTTTTTATCGAAAATTGCTTCTTTACTGTCTCAACCTCATCTTCTTCAAGTATTTACAATAGTGCCACTACCATGAATAGTTCCAACAACCTTGTACTAACTGTATGGAGCTTTTAATGCATTTTAATGCACGTAAATCTCTTTACACTCTCTCTGTTTCAATTGTTATGAACTAAAAACAACATTTCTTTCACTTTCTCTCCATATTCATCCAAAAAACTCAAGCTTTTGATTCAAAATATTTTATGGTTGAGAGAGCCATATTTCTTTCGTTTTGACTTACGGTTGCTTTCGTTTGAGGTTCTGGGTGGTTGGAGAAGACCCTGTGTGCAAACGAAGTCATCTCACCTAGTTTAAGGTACGAATTTGAATTTTTTTCAAGATCTGTTCGCGTAGAAGACTTACTAGTAAGTCATCTGTATGTAGAAGACTTACTGATAAGTCTTCTGGTCAAACGGACGACTTAAACTAAGTCGTCCAGCTTTGTTTGTTAAAAAAAAAAAACTCTAGATGACTTATATATAAGTCGTCTACGAGAAACGGGTTAGTTTTGCATTTGACCGAATCGTGTCAGATCTTTGACTATTTCTGGACGACTTATAATTCAGTCGTCTCTTGGAAAGTTAAAATTTCAATATTTTATTAAACTAGACGACTTAAACGTAAGTCGTCCTAGGTTAGTTTTGTAATTGAAAAATAAAACTTGAAATTTAACTTTCTCCAGACGACTTAAATCAAAGTCGTCCCACCAGAAGACTTAATTTAAAGTCGTCCGGGGAAAGCAAAGTCGTCCAGAATATTTCCAAATTTTCTGGTCAAACCTTGCTTAAACCGGACGACCTTAAGTTAAGTCATCTATCTGGACGACTTTCATTTAAGTCGTCAAAAGATGGACGACTTAGTCTGGACGACTTTGCTTACCCCGGACGACTTTAAATTAAGTCTTCTGGTGGGACAATTTTCATTTAAGTCGTCTGGAGAAAGTTAAATTTCAAGTTTTATTTTTCAATTACAAAACTAACCTAGGACGACTTACGTTTAAGTCGTCTTGTTTGAATAAAATATTGAAATTTTAACTTTCCCAGAGACGACTAAATTATAAGTCGTCCAGAAAAGTCAAATATCTGTCACGATTCGGTCAAATGCAAAACTAACCCGTTTCTTGTAGACGACTTTTATATAAGTCGTCTGAAGTTTTTTTTTTAACAAACAAAGCCGGACGACTTACTATTAAGTCGTCCCTTTTCATTTTCAATTGCAAAAGTGACCTCTTTAGACGACTTACCTTTACGTCGTCTGGACGACTTAATTCTAAGTCGTCTGAGGCAATGTTTATTGAACTTCTTCATTTTCTCTATGTTTACTAATGTGTTTTATTTTGAATATTTGCAGATGATTTTTCAGTTACATGCAGTGTATGGAGAATGGTTGTTGAGAGATTGCCGTTGGGATTTTGTGGTTGATGATCTCAAAGGAGCAAGATTGTTTTTATTGAATGAAGATTCAACACATGCTGAACTTGTTGCAATGGCTCAAGAAGATTATAACCTGGACATGAGAACAGTGACTGTGGAGATTAGCTACTCATTACCAGCAGAAATGATGATGGCTCCAGGCAGTCCTCCCATTCATGTTACAAGTGATAGACAAGTTCAAAACTTGCTCGAGATACTCAAAACGCATAGAGTATGTCTTTGTGTATCAAGCCGCAGCAAGGTGGAAACGGTTTCAGAGGAAAGGGATAATGATGAAGCTGGTGAATGGGAAGAAGATGTTGGTGATGATGAAGCTGGTGAATGGGAAGAAGATGTTGGTGATAATGATGAAGCTGATGAATGGGAAGAAAATGTTGGTGATAATGAGTTTGTTGAAGATGAAAATCAAGATGGAGAGGAAGAAAATGGGGAGGAGGAAAATGAGGAGGAAATTGTTGGTGAAACAGATCAGAATGGTGGGGATTACAGTCTTTATGGAAAGGTTCAAGATGAGGATGAGGAAGATGATGATAATGTTTGTTTTGAAGAAATCGAAAAGACATATGCTAAGTCAAAAGCTATTGAAGGAGGAAAATCGGATGGTAGTATCTATGTCAACCAGAGTTTTGATAGCAAGGATGCACTGCTTTCAGAGCTGCGGTTGGCAGCAGTGAGGGGTAGGTTTTCTTTCAGAATATACAAATCAACGAAAACTCTCCTTGTGGCAAGATGTCGGGTTAGCAGTTGTGGATGGAAGATCAGAGCGAGTGTGAAACATGGGACAAACACGTTTTGGGTAACAAAGTATGTGGAAAAACATTTATGCTCAGTGGGAGACCGAATCGCTCAGCGGAGACACTGTACTCCGAAGTATGTTGGTAGTCTTTTCATTGATCGTGTTGGGATCATTGATGGGATTACTCCGCAGCATATCACTGATGCAATGAAGAACATGTTTGGCATGGAGCTTGATTACACCACTTCATACAGAGCATTGTTATATGCACAAACATTGGTGAGAGGATCAGCAGAAGAAGGGTATTCGCGGCTGGCATCATATCTCGAGCAAATCTCCATTGCAAATCCTAATTCTGTCACGGCTATAGAACTTGATTCTGTTAAAAGATTCAAGTATCTATTTCTATCTTTTGGAGCTTCTATCACAGGTTTTACTTATCAGAGAAGGGTCATTGTGGTGGATGGAACTCACCTAAGTGGAAAGTATGGAGGTGTTATGTTAGTTGCAGCCGCACAAGATGGCAATTTTCAGATATTCCCATTGGCTTTTGGGATCGTGGATGCTGAAGATGATCCTTCTTGGGAATGGTTTTTCACAAAATTGGCTACTTGTATATCTCATGACAAGCCTCTGATGATAGTCTCCGACCGGCACTCGGCCATTAAAAGTGCGTGTGATAAGGTGTTTCCTTGGGCAAACCGAGGAATATGTTATTATCACCTTCAAGATAACATTGTCAAAAAGTTTAAAGGGAAACATCTCATGTACTTGGTGAAAGGGGCTGCTTATGCTCACACGGTTTACGATTTTGACCGGTACATGGCTGAGATACGGAGTGCAAACCCGGAACTTGCAAAGTATTTGGAGGATGCCGACGCCAGCCTATGGTCAAGGGTTCATTGTAAGGGGAACAGGTTCAACATAAAAACAAGCAACATCGCTGAATCTATTAATTCCGCACTGAAGAAAGCAAGAGGATTTCCGATTACGTTCCTGCTGGAGTTCATAAGAAAGAAGTTAGGAAAATGGTATGTGAAAAAGAGACAAGATGCTTATCATTGAAGTTAGGAAAATGGTATGTGAAAAGGAGACAAGATGCTTATCATCGTCTGGAAAGTAGTCTACTTGGACGATTTTCCAAACGACTTTCCAGACGACTTATATTTACCAGACGACTTAAATATAAGTCGTCTGGCAAGTCGTCTAAATGGTCGTCCAAGTAGACGACTTACCAGACGACTTATATTTAAGTCGTCTGGTAAATATAAGTCGTCTGGAAAGTAGTCTACTTGGACGATTTTCCAAACGACTTTCCAGACGACTTATATTTACCAGACGACTTAAATATAAGTCGTCTGGCAAGTCGTCTACTTGGACGACCATTTAGACGACTTGCCAGACGACTTATATTTAAGTCGTCTGGTAAATATAAGTCGTCTGGAAAGTAGTCTACTTGGACGATTTTCCAAACGACTTTCCAGAAGACTTATATTTACCAGACGACTTAAATATAAGTCGTCTGGCAAGTCGTCTACTTGGACGACTTTCCAGACGAGTTATATTTACCAGACGACTTAAATTTAAGAAGACTTACGCAGTCTTCCAGCCATTCAGTTTTGGTCCGGAGGATTTTATACCACCAAGTTGGTGATGTACGTGGTTTGTCCTCATGCTTAGTGTAATAATGACTGCAAACAAAAAAACATTCAGTTTTGGTACACTAAATCAAGCAAAAAAGCAATCAGTTTTGGGTAAAGCAATCACTTACGGATCAGTTTTCAACCAATCAGCGAGTTCCTTCAGCTTTTCTCTGTTTACTGGAGGAAATGGCTTATAGGCTGCCACTTTAGCTTTATTTTTCTCTGCCGTATAAGGAGATAACTGCGTGGGAGCAGGTTTCTTCGCTCGTTCACTCCTTCCACGCACAGCAGTAGCAGCAGGGGGAGCTGTTTTGTCCAATACAACCAGGCTCGGTTCTGTGGCTTGAACGCTTGATTCTGGTGCTGGAATGCTTGGATCAGTGGAAGCGACGCTCGGTTGGAAGGTGGAAGAGAGGCTAGGTTGTTGATCGGTGGAAGAGAGGCTCGGTTGTTGATCGGTGGAAGAGAGGCTCGGTTGTTGATCTGTGGAAGAGAGGCTCGGTTGTTGATCGGTGGAAGCGAGGCTCGGTTCGACAATCTGTTTGGAGGAGACACCATCTGCTTTATTTACCGAGAAACCCTCATCGAATGTATCCTCCGGCAAATATCTCTGCAATATAAAAGTTGCACATTAGTTAACAATGGAAGACTTGTAAGATAAGTCGTCTGGAAAGTCGTCCAATTGGACGACTTAGTAGACGACTTAATTATAAGTAGTCTGGAAAGTCTTCCCAATGGACGACTTAGTAGTCGACCTGTAATAAGTCGTCTGGAAAGTCTTCCTGCTGGACGACTTAATTTAAGTCGTCTACTAAGTCGTCCAGTTGGAAGACTCTCCAGACGACTTATCTTACAAGTCTTCCAGTAGAAAAATGTAAAGCGGACCTGATTAGTCGCAGAAGGAGTTGGAGTACTCGTCATTGCGGTTGTTGTACTCGTCATTGCGGTTATAGATCTGAAAAAATAAAAGTGAAACGGTGAGAATGAGTACATTGATAGAGACAACGTTTAATTTTCATCTTTTCCTCGAGATTGATGACTTACCGGCGTTAGGGTTTACAGAGAAACGGCGCTACGGTTTACAGAGAAGAAGCGGCGGCGAAGCGGCGGCGCTAGGGTTTCGAGGAAGCGGCGGTGAGAACGTTGGTGAGCACGGTGGCGAGGTCGACGGTTTGTTCGCAAATAGTGGAACCGGCGGCGCTAGGGTTTAGAGGAAGCGGCGGCGCTAGGGTTTAGAGGAAGCGGCGGCGCTAGGGTTAGAAGACGCTGCGGCGAGAACGGTGAGAATGAAGTTAGATAGCCGACGTTGAGAACGATGGTTTGTTCGGAAATAGTGGGAATTCGAATCGCCTTTGATATCGCCGGTGAGAGAGAACTGTTAGGGTTTCTGAATTTCGCGAAAAAATGAACAAAAAAAAAAAATCACCTTATATATTGGGTAAATAATCCGGTTAGCTTTAAAAGTACATTGGTAAATTTTAAGGTTTGATCCGGTTAAGACGATTAATTCTGGCTGATAATGTACATCAGACGACTTAATATTTAATCGTCTGTCCACAGACGACTAAGTATTAAGTCGTCCAGACCCTAAAATGAAACCCTAAACTAAAATGACTAAATTAACTAACTAACCACGTTATAAAATCAAAGTATAGTTCAATAGTGTTTACTATACACAGAAATTAACACGCTTAGGTAATTTTTAAATTTTTCAAAAACGGTTTTAATGCTTTCCGAAATCTAACCCTGAGAACATATACAATACTACAACATATGTTGATGAAACCAAAACTAAAGAATATCATGACGACATACTTTCACTCATCTATGCTGAAAACAATTGAAATTTGTTATATCCTAATTTATATCTCTTAAGACATATGTTAATTACATAATTCCCATTTTTCACCTATCAAAATATTTTTTACAGAATTTTTAAATTATGTTTAAGAATAACTGTCCAGACGACTTTAAGTTAAGTCGTCTGGACGAGTTATTTTTAAGTCGTCTGCACAGACGACTTGCCGAGGGGTAAAAACGTAAAAAAAATCCCGTTTTTTTGTTTGGTCACAAGGGTCCTAGTTGTAATTTCAATAGCCTTTTAGGTTACTTTTGCCTTTGACCCAAGTTGGGGTATTGTTTTGGGTTTGACTCCAAGTTTTGAGTCACAATTGGCAATTCTCCCTAGGGTTAAATGCATATTTATTTTCTGGAAAGTTTTGTTAATACAACTAGAGATCCAAAGTGAAAATAAAAACTGAATAGTCATTTCCTTAAAAAATCCAAGACTCCAAAATATATATCTAATATTTGATATTATATATTTGAAATAAAATTACAAAAAATTCTTAATGCCTATTACAGCACATATTACATATTAATTTCATACACAATTATTCACATAATTAAGATTCAGAAACATGACCTTTATCATACACATATCACAAGAATAAAAGCAATATCAAACTGCATAAAGTATTAGTAATTTCATTACCTCTAAATTGCATGATAAAAATGTTTGATCCATAATGTTATCTATTGATTAAACAATTAAGATTGTTTCCAATTCACCTATATATGCGTATATAGATTCTCTTCTAAAATAAAGAAATTATATTATAGAGATAGTTTTACTCCAATGTGTGATTATGTAGTATAATTCTTTTATTTAAGAGGAAAATAAATATATGATATTTTTGTTTCTAAATGTAAAGAAGAAAATATTATTCCATTATATTTTTTCCTTAAAATATAAGAACTCGATAGCATAGTTATACAATGGAGACTCACATTTAAATTTATCTATTTTATGAGAAAAAATAGATAAATATATTTAACTGGAAATTGGAGATATTGTAAAGATGAATAAATCATACAAACCAAAATATATAAATGTTGACAAAATGCATACAAAAAAATTTCGAGATCCTACAATGGCAATGTAAACATTACTAAATTGTTATGGAAGAACTAGAATATGTTTGAAAAAGAAGAATAACATAGACAATTAATACAAACAAACATTAAATTAAGAGGTTAAGAAAGTGTAAGACATTGTCATCAACTCAGTTGGCTCGATTTAAATTTTTGGATATGGCTTTTTTTATCTAATCCTATGTATATAGATTTTAATAATTCTTAGGCGCCAAGATTATTGAAATACGAATATTAACCAAAATTTATGAAAGAAAAATAATTGTTATACCCAGAATAATTTTCACAAAATATATGCAAAATCATATAATTTCACTAATTTTTTTCTCATTTTATTATTTTGTGAAATTAAAATATTAATCAAAATCCATGCAACGCACGTGTCTATATCTAGTATTAAATATTTGAGAGTGATTATAGGTTAGAAGTTATTGTAAGCAAAGATACTCTATTTAAATATCAAATTTATGATTTGGTTGATGAAAAATTAATAATCATTGATTAGTATAGGCCTATAGGGTGTGTTTTTTTTGGGTCTAACCTATAGGGTGTGTGTGTTTCAAAAAAAAAAAACCTATAGGGTGTGTTATCTATAGCATCGGATAATTAAGTCATTTAAAAAAGAAGTACATATTTAAACTACTTTTACCTCTATTATTAATTTGGTTCACATGATTTTAGATGTTAGTAAAATAATTATTAACCATCCATTAAAAAAATATAAACCATCCATTGTATAAGGATCTTTACGTGAAGAAATATGCGCCCCACAAATATGCGACTAGAGTTCTCAAATATTCTAGGCGATAAGTCATTTAATAAAGAAGTACAAATTTAAATAACGTTTATCTCTATTATTAATTTGGTTCACATGATGTTCGTAAAAAAATATTAACCATCATCCATTGGTACAGGGATATCTATGTGAATAAATATGCGACCCACAAATATGCGACTAAAGTTCTCAACTATTTTAGGCGACTTTTATAGTTGAATAATATGAAGTTATTTAGGCGATTTATAAGCAAAAAAAGAGAGTGACAAACACACATTTAATAAACTAGTTAAGACAAAAAAAATTAAAATGTTAATTAATAAGATCAGTAGTATGCCACTGTAAGTAACAATGAAAACTAAGAGATAATTTAAAACTGTATTTCTATTTTAATAATAGAGACGACATCCAGCTCCCGATAATATTGGATTTACCGTTATAGAAATTTCTGCTACAGCCATATTTTTCGTGTTATAACCAACAAAAATGTGAGTATACATCCATTCATAACATAAATAATTCATGACTATTTGTGTCGTACATATATAATTTACCATAAACATTTTGTGGCTAATGTAGATAATCATATTTTCGTGTTATTGATGAATTTAGCATAAGTATTTAAAAGTAATTTACATTTAAAATTTTTTTAACTAAAAAAATAAAAATTTACCAAAACTGGAAATTAATTTATAATTTTAAAAGCTTATTAGTTAGAGTTGATTTATTAACTAGAATCGGCTTCCAGCTAGATATTGTTTACAAAAACAATTTTAGTTTACATTTAATTTTCAATCATACTTTCTTAGGTATTATTTTTTAATGTAGATGAAACAGGATTTTATTAATTTTCTTTTGTATTTCAAATATTATAAATAAATAGTTATATTTTTTGTAGTTATTTGCAATGATTTAAAATTTAATGTTTTAGAGTTATTAGTTAAGGTTGAGATCTTTAAAATACAGATTTGTATAAAGTATTAAAATAAAGTTGGGTGTGTAGATTTAGAGTTTGAGGTTTGTGTTTAAAAATGTAAACTTTTATTAATATACGGCTCACTTTTATTAATGGAGTTTGGGTTTGGATTAAGGTTTGAATAAATAATTTGGAGATTAGTGTTTGAAATTTTGCTTAAGATGTGAGGTTAAAGTTTTTTAAGGTGTTGATTTATATCTTTAAAATTTAAAATTTTTGTTTGTGTTTTATAATTTTATAGTTTAGAAAAGTATAACCTCAAATATGGACAATTTAATAACCTCGTAATTTCATTTGAGGTTAGGGGTTATAGAAGGTTTGTTTAGGGTCTAAGAGTTTAAGCCTGAGAATTAAAGAAACTGTTTTATTTTAATTTTAGATAAAGTTTACATGTAAACATTCTAAATATTTTTATAAATAACATGAGCATTATTTATTTAATTTGAATAATTAAATCCTTTTAAGGATTATGTTTATGATTTAGGGTATAGAGTTTGTAATTTATGATTAAGATTTGAGTTAAAAGTTTGAAAATATTAGTTTTGGTGTTTGGATTTATGATTTAGGGTATAATGTTTAGGTTTAGAATGTATGGTTTGGAATAAAGTGTTTGAGGTTCGATTTAAGATTATTAAGTAAAACTTGAAAGAAAAATTTAAAAGTTTAAGTTTGAGATTTTAAGTTAAAATAAGAGTGTTAAGGTTTGTATATAGAGTTTAGGGTTTAAAAGTTCGCAGCGGACTGCAATGAAGGGAAGGCTTGCAACGGGGTGTGTGGCAGGAGATATTGGTGTGGATATGTAGATGTCTCTTGTTTCTCATGCAATGAACCTCTGGAAACAATGGAGCATCTCTTTTTTTAATGTGTGTACTCTGCTCAAATTTGGGAAGGGTTGATGAAAGGCGTGTTGAGGAATAAGTATACATGAAGCTGAATAAGGCTGATGAGAATCATGAGGGATCCAATGATAAAGGAAGGTGAAGTTATTTATCATTAAATACTTTCTTCAGGTTGCAGTTCAACTATATGGAGAAAAAGGAATCGGAGAAGGCATGGGGAAGCCCCTTATCCAGTGATTCTCTTGATGATGTGATCTTGGGCTGATTTATGAAGTGTTGGACATGGAAAATATTCAGAAATCATCCCATGATGTTAGGTAACATGTCCAGCCCATTTTTATCAAGTTGCAAGCCCAAGAAGATCCAAAATCAAGTGGTTTCTTTGCTGTCAAAGAAGAGTGACGAAAATCAGAAAATAAATTGCATGGAAAGCTTCTCTCTCTTACATGCAAGGAATGCTTGTTTCAAGAACCTTCTCTCTCCTCCATGCACTGATTTTATCATTTCCCATATAATAAATATTTAGCTTTCTCAGCAAGTTTAGTTCTATTATAAATAAGTTGTAATAGCCATTGAAATGAATAAGAAGTGAGTTTATATTTTTGGAACCTTGAGAGAGTTTCTCAAATTTGTTTTCGATCATGGTGTGTCATATCCATTGGTCAAAACTTTTCTGATTGTTGGTGTGTAATATCCTTCAATCTAACTTGGTTTAATCCAGTGTGTCATATCTAGAGGCGGCCATTATAGGGTAGTATCAAGAGACTTTCCGCCCCTCTTGTGTCACCTTTCGATCCACATCCCTTGATTGTTTGTTGCTCCAAGTTACACATCTCTTTCTCGTTGGACCGGTGCGTCACATCCGGCAACAGATCGAGTTTGTTGCTTTCTGCCTCATTCGATGCAAGGCTTATCATGTACCAATTTCAGAGTGTATTCTTTGGGAGATTTTCATCATTTGGTATCAGAGCCACTCTGAAAGCGGTATTCACTTCTTTTATCCACCATTCTCATATATCCATCTTCTACAAAAAAAAAAAAAAGTTTTATTATTTATGTTCTACAAATCTGCTGGATTGTTTGGGAAGTGTGTGTTCAAGTTTTTCTTTCTTCGGAAAGCAAGATTTGAGGACAAATCTTTTTGAAGAGGAGGAGTATGATGTGATCTTGGGCTGATTTATGAAGTGTTGGACATGGAAAATATTCAGAAATCATCCCATGATGTTAGGTAACATGTCCAGCCCATTTTTATCAAGTTGCAAGCCCAAGAAGATCCAAAATCAAGTGGTTTCTTTGCTGTCAAAGAAGAGTGACGAAAATCAGAAAATAAATTGCATGGAAAGCTTCTCTCTCTTACATGCAAGGAATGCTTGTTTCAAGAACCTTCTCTCTCCTCCATGCACTGATTTTATCATTTCCCATGTAATAAATATTTAGCTTTCTCAGCAAGTTTAGTTCTATTATAAATAAGTTGTAATAGCCATTGAAATGAATAAGAAGTGAGTTTATATTTTTGGAACCTTGAGAGAGTTTCTCAAATTTGTTTTCGATCATGGTGTGTCATATCCATTGGTCAAAACTTTTCTGATTGTTGGTGTGTAATATCCTTCAATCTAACTTGGTTTAATCCAGTGTGTCATATCTAGAGGCGGCCATTATAGGGTAGTATCAAGAGACTTTCCGCCCCTCTTGTGTCACCTTTCGATCCACATCCCTTGATTGTTTGTTGCTCCAAGTTACACATCTCTTTCTCGTTGGACCGGTGCGTCACATCCGGCAACAGATCGAGTTTGTTGCTTTCTGCCTCATTCGATGCAAGGCTTATCATGTACCAATTTCAGAGTGTATTCTTTGGGAGATTTTCATCATTTGGTATCAGAGCCACTCTGAAAGCGGTATTCACTTCTTTTATCCACCATTCTCATATATCCATCTTCTACAAAAAAAAAAAAAGTTTTATTATTTATGTTCTACAAATCTGCTGGATTGTTTGGGAAGTGTGTGTTCAAGTTTTTCTTTCTTCGGAAAGCAAGATTTGAGGACAAATCTTTTTGAAGAGGAGGAGTATGATGTGATCTTGGGCTGATTTATGAAGTGTTGGACATGGAAAATATTCAGAAATCATCCCATGATGTTAGGTAACATGTCCAGCCCATTTTTATCAAGTTGCAAGCCCAAGAAGATCCAAAATCAAGTGGTTTCTTTGCTGTCAAAGAAGAGTGACGAAAATCAGAAAATAAATTGTATGGAAAGCTTCTCTCTCTTACATGCAAGGAATGCTTGTTTCAAGAACCTTCTCTCTCCTCCATGCACTGATTTTATCATTTCCCATGTAATAAATATTTAGCTTTCTCAGCAAGTTTAGTTCTATTATAAATAAGTTGTAATAGCCATTGAAATGAATAAGAAGTGAGTTTATATTTTTGGAACCTTGAGAGAGTTTCTCAAATTTGTTTTCGATCATGGTGTGTCATATCCATTGGTCAAAACTTTTCTGATTGTTGGTGTGTAATATCCTTCAATCTAACTTGGTTTAATCCAGTGTATCATATCTAGAGGCGGCCATTATAGGGTAGTATCAAGAGACTTTCCGCCCCTCTTGTGTCACCTTTCGATCCACATCCCTTGATTGTTTGTTGCTCCAAGTTACACATCTCTTTCTCGTTGGACCGGTGCGTCACATCCGGCAACAGATCGAGTTTGTTGCTTTCTGCCTCATTCGATGCAAGGCTTATCATGTACCAATTTCAGAGTGTATTCTTTGGGAGATTTTCATCATTTGGTATCAGAGCCACTCTGAAAGCGGTATTCACTTCTTTTATCCACCATTCTCATATATCCATCTTCTACAAAAAAAAAAAAAAAGTTTTATTATTTATGTTCTACAAATCTGCTGGATTGTTTGGGAAGTGTGTGTTCAAGTTTTTCTTTCTTCGGAAAGCAAGATTTGAGGACAAATCTTTTTGAAGAGGAGGAGTATGATGTGATCTTGGGCTGATTTATGAAGTGTTGGACATGGAAAATATTCAGAAATCATCCCATGATGTTAGGTAACATGTCCAGCCCATTTTTATCAAGTTGCAAGCCCAAGAAGATCCAAAATCAAGTGGTTTCTTTGCTGTCAAAGAAGAGTGACGAAAATCAGAAAATAAATTGCATGGAAAGCTTCTCTCTCTTACATGCAAGGAATGCTTGTTTCAAGAACCTTCTCTCTCCTCCATGCACTGATTTTATCATTTCCCATGTAATAAATATTTAGCTTTCTCAGCAAGTTTAGTTCTATTATAAATAAGTTGTAATAGCCATTGAAATGAATAAGAAGTGAGTTTATATTTTTGGAACCTTGAGAGAGTTTCTCAAATTTGTTTTCGATCATGGTGTGTCATATCCATTGGTCAAAACTTTTCTGATTGTTGGTGTGTAATATCCTTCAATCTAACTTGGTTTAATCCAGTGTGTCATATCTAGAGGCGGCCATTATAGGGTAGTATCAAGAGACTTTCCGCCCCTCTTGTGTCACCTTTCGATCCACATCCCTTGATTGTTTGTTGCTCCAAGTTACACATCTCTTTCTCGTTGGACCGGTGCGTCACATCCGGCAACAGATCGAGTTTGTTGCTTTCTGCCTCATTCGATGCAAGGCTTATCATGTACCAATTTCAGAGTGTATTCTTTGGGAGATTTTCATCATTTGGTATCAGAGCCACTCTGAAAGCGGTATTCACTTCTTTTATCCACCATTCTCATATATCCATCTTCTACAAAAAAAAAAAAAGTTTTATTATTTATGTTCTACAAATCTGCTGGATTGTTTGGGAAGTGTGTGTTCAAGTTTTTCTTTCTTCGGAAAGCAAGATTTGAGGACAAATCTTTTTGAAGAGGAGGAGTATGATGTGATCTTGGGCTGATTTATGAAGTGTTGGACATGGAAAATATTCAGAAATCATCCCATGATGTTAGGTAACATGTCCAGCCCATTTTTATCAAGTTGCAAGCCCAAGAAGATCCAAAATCAAGTGGTTTCTTTGCTGTCAAAGAAGAGTGACGAAAATCAGAAAATAAATTACATGGAAAGCTTCTCTCTCTTACATGCAAGGAATGCTTGTTTCAAGAACCTTCTCTCTCCTCCATGCACTGATTTTATCATTTCCCATGTAATAAATATTTAGCTTTCTCAGCAAGTTTAGTTCTATTATAAATAAGTTGTAATAGCCATTGAAATGAATAAGAAGTGAGTTTATATTTTTGGAACCTTGAGAGAGTTTCTCAAATTTGTTTTCGATCATGGTGTGTCATATCCATTGGTCAAAACTTTTCTGATTGTTGGTGTGTAATATCCTTCAATCTAACTTGGTTTAATCCAGTGTGTCATATCTAGAGGCGGCCATTATAGGGTAGTATCAAGAGACTTTCCGCCCCTCTTGTGTCACCTTTCGATCCACATCCCTTGATTGTTTGTTGCTCCAAGTTACACATCTCTTTCTCGTTGGACCGGTGCGTCACATCCGGCAACAGATCGAGTTTGTTGCTTTCTGCCTCATTCGATGCAAGGCTTATCATGTACCAATTTCAGAGTGTATTCTTTGGGAGATTTTCATCATTTGGTATCAGAGCCACTCTGAAAGCGGTATTCACTTCTTTTATCCACCATTCTCATATATCCATCTTCTACAAAAAAAAAAAAAAGTTTTATTATTTATGTTCTACAAATCTGCTGGATTGTTTGGGAAGTGTGTGTTCAAGTTTTTCTTTCTTCGGAAAGCAAGATTTGAGGACAAATCTTTTTGAAGAGGAGGAGTATGATGTGATCTTGGGCTGATTTATGAAGTGTTGGACATGGAAAATATTCAGAAATCATCCCATGATGTTAGGTAACATGTCCAGCCCATTTTTATCAAGTTGCAAGCCCAAGAAGATCCAAAATCAAGTGGTTTCTTTGCTGTCAAAGAAGAGTGACGAAAATCAGAAAATAAATTGCATGGAAAGCTTCTCTCTCTTACATGCAAGGAATGCTTGTTTCAAGAACCTTCTCTCTCCTCCATGCACTGATTTTATCATTTCCCATGTAATAAATATTTAGCTTTCTCAGCAAGTTTAGTTCTATTATAAATAAGTTGTAATAGCCATTGAAATGAATAAGAAGTGAGTTTATATTTTTGGAACCTTGAGAGAGTTTCTCAAATTTGTTTTCGATCATGGTGTGTCATATCCATTGGTCAAAACTTTTCTGATTGTTGGTGTGTAATATCCTTCAATCTAACTTGGTTTAATCCAGTGTGTCATATCTAGAGGCGGCCATTATAGGGTAGTATCAAGAGACTTTCCGCCCCTCTTGTGTCACCTTTCGATCCACATCCCTTGATTGTTTGTTGCTCCAAGTTACACATCTCTTTCTCGTTGGACCGGTGCGTCACATCCGGCAACAGATCGAGTTTGTTGCTTTCTGCCTCATTCGATGCAAGGCTTATCATGTACCAATTTCAGAGTGTATTCTTTGGGAGATTTTCATCATTTGGTATCAGAGCCACTCTGAAAGCGGTATTCACTTCTTTTATCCACCATTCTCATATATCCATCTTCTACAAAAAAAAAAAAAAAGTTTTATTATTTATGTTCTACAAATCTGCTGGATTGTTTGGGAAGTGTGTGTTCAAGTTTTTCTTTCTTCGGAAAGCAAGATTTGAGGACAAATCTTTTTGAAGAGGAGGAGTATGATGTGATCTTGGGCTGATTTATGAAGTGTTGGACATGGAAAATATTCAGAAATCATCCCATGATGTTAGGTAACATGTCCAGCCCATTTTTATCAAGTTGCAAGCCCAAGAAGATCCAAAATCAAGTGGTTTCTTTGCTGTCAAAGAAGAGTGACGAAAATCAGAAAATAAATTGCATGGAAAGCTTCTCTCTCTTACATGCAAGGAATGCTTGTTTCAAGAACCTTCTCTCTCCTCCATGCACTGATTTTATCATTTCCCATGTAATAAATATTTAGCTTTCTCAGCAAGTTTAGTTCTATTATAAATAAGTTGTAATAGCCATTGAAATGAATAAGAAGTGAGTTTATATTTTTGGAACCTTGAGAGAGTTTCTCAAATTTGTTTTCGATCATGGTGTGTCATATCCATTGGTCAAAACTTTTCTGATTGTTGGTGTGTAATATCCTTCAATCTAACTTGGTTTAATCCAGTGTGTCATATCTAGAGGCGGCCATTATAGGGTAGTATCAAGAGACTTTCCGCCCCTCTTGTGTCACCTTTCGATCCACATCCCTTGATTGTTTGTTGCTCCAAGTTACACATCTCTTTCTCGTTGGACCGGTGCGTCACATCCGGCAACAGATCGAGTTTGTTGCTTTCTGCCTCATTCGATGCAAGGCTTATCATGTACCAATTTCAGAGTGTATTCTTTGGGAGATTTTCATCATTTGGTATCAGAGCCACTCTGAAAGCGGTATTCACTTCTTTTATCCACCATTCTCATATATCCATCTTCTACAAAAAAAAAAAAAAGTTTTATTATTTATGTTCTACAAATCTGCTGGATTGTTTGGGAAGTGTGTGTTCAAGTTTTTCTTTCTTCGGAAAGCAAGATTTGAGGACAAATCTTTTTGAAGAGGAGGAGTATGATGTGATCTTGGGCTGATTTATGAAGTGTTGGACATGGAAAATATTCAGAAATCATCCCATGATGTTAGGTAACATGTCCAGCCCATTTTTATCAAGTTGCAAGCCCAAGAAGATCCAAAATCAAGTGGTTTTTTTGCTGTCAAAGAAGAGTGACGAAAATCAGAAAATAAATTGCATGGAAAGCTTCTCTCTCTTACATGCAAGGAATGCTTGTTTCAAGAACCTTCTCTCTCCTCCATGCACTGATTTTATCATTTCCCATGTAATAAATATTTAGCTTTCTCAGCAAGTTTAGTTCTATTATAAATAAGTTGTAATAGCCATTGAAATGAATAAGAAGTGAGTTTATATTTTTGGAACCTTGAGAGAGTTTCTCAAATTTGTTTTCGATCATGGTGTGTCATATCCATTGGTCAAAACTTTTCTGATTGTTGGTGTGTAATATCCTTCAATCTAACTTGGTTTAATCCAGTGTGTCATATCTAGAGGCGGCCATTATAGGGTAGTATCAAGAGACTTTCCGCCCCTCTTGTGTCACCTTTCGATCCACATCCCTTGATTGTTTGTTGCTCCAAGTTACACATCTCTTTCTCGTTGGACCGGTGCGTCACATCCGGCAACAGATCGAGTTTGTTGCTTTCTGCCTCATTCGATGCAAGGCTTATCATGTACCAATTTCAGAGTGTATTCTTTGGGAGATTTTCATCATTTGGTATCAGAGCCACTCTGAAAGCGGTATTCACTTCTTTTATCCACCATTCTCATATATCCATCTTCTACAAAAAAAAAAAAAGTTTTATTATTTATGTTCTACAAATCTGCTGGATTGTTTGGGAAGTGTGTGTTCAAGTTTTTCTTTCTTCGGAAAGCAAGATTTGAGGACAAATGTTTTTGAAGAGGAGGAGTATGATGTGATCTTGGGCTGATTTATGAAGTGTTGGACATGGAAAATATTCAGAAATCATCCCATGATGTTAGGTAACATGTCCAGCCCATTTTTATCAAGTTGCAAGCCCAAGAAGATCCAAAATCAAGTGGTTTCTTTGCTGTCAAAGAAGAGTGACGAAAATCAGAAAATAAATTGCATGGAAAGCTTCTCTCTCTTACATGCAAGGAATGCTTGTTTCAAGAACCTTCTCTCTCTTCCATGCACTGATTTTATCATTTCCCATGTAATAAATATTTAGCTCTCTCAGCAAGTTTAGTTCTATTATAAATAAGTTGTAATAGCCATTGAAATGAATAAGAAGTGAGTTTATATTTTTGGAACCTTGAGAGAGTTTCTCAAATTTGTTTTCGATCATGGTGTGTCATATCCATTGGTCAAAACTTTTCTGATTGTTGGTGTGTAATATCCTTCAATCTAACTTGGTTTAATCCAGTGTGTCATATCTAGAGGCGGCCATTATAGGGTAGTATCAAGAGACTTTCCGCCCCTCTTGTGTCACCTTTCGATCCACATCCCTTGATTGTTTGTTGCTCCAAGTTACACATCTCTTTCTCGTTGGACCGGTGCGTCACATCCGGCAACAGATCGAGTTTGTTGCTTTCAGCCTCATTCGATGCAAGGCTTATCATGTACCAATTTCAGAGTGTATTCTTTGGGAGATTTTCATCACTTGATCAAGATGATGATAAACGTATTAGAAATAAGCTCACACTTATTCAGAGGAAAAGAGATAAAGAGTTTGAAGGAGGGATGGCTTACTGGTTTGGTACAAGATATAAGTTCTATGAGTTAAAAGAATCAAGATAGGAAGAGAGTAAGATAAATTTTGATTTTTTTTTTAATTTCTTTTTAGAAATGACACATTTGATGTAAAATATTCAACTTAAAAAAAACTTTGTTTAACGTTTAAGCTTTCAATTTTTTTGTGGCTATTTCACAGAAAAATCGTGGCTATTTATAATAGCCATAATTTATTTTGTGGCAAAACCATAACCAAAAAAAAAAAAATCCTTTTCGTAAATTTGCCACGATTATAGCTATGTTGTATTTTGTAGTGATTTTGCCACAGAAAGTTCGTAGCAAAAGTGTGGCTATTGTTTGCTACATTTTATTCTGTGACAATAACATAGTTTATTTTGCTATGTCTTTTATTTCGTGGCTTTTCCATATATTTTTTGTTACGTTTTACTCATGGAAAGCTATGTTATTCAAGCATTTTCAAAATGTTACGAAATTCGTCCCTGTTTCGTGGCTATGGCCAAAGTTTCTACTAGCGCAAGAAGTGATGTCATGTTCCTTAAATCATCAGATGCATGTTCGGGAAGTATGATTCATGTCATCCAAGAGCGCATATATGAGTCATTTCTCAATTTCAAACATGAACCTTAAAATAAAGAAAATTTACTGGAGATAATTAATCAAGGAAGTAAATCCTACTGGAGAAGTAAGATACAACCCTTCTAGCTATTTATTTTTGATTTTCAGCCTTCGGGTCGCGCCTTCCTCCCGCCCCAGCTATAAAATAAAACTACTAGATATTTTTTTTTGTTAAGAAACTTCTAGATAAATTTAAACCATAATTACTCATAAAAGAGACTCCAAAACCCTAAAACTGAAAATTAAATACTACTCACTTTCAACTAAAAAAAATGCAACTAGAACTAGTGTTTATTCATCAATATGTACTCCTAGCCTTAAGATCAATAAAAAAATATTGTATTGCTTCTCTTAATGTACTTGTTATTTCCATAGTAATACCAAAAACCCTGGTTTATTTTACACAAACATGAACCATAAATCATCAAGTATAAACATAAAGCCTAGCTAAAGATTTGGTGAACTCAATCTGATAAGTGTACACGGTATATCCCTAAAATTGAACCTAATCTCTTAAATTTAAACTTCAAACCTTTATCCATAAATCCTAAAATCAAGTTTGTGAACCCATATGAAAAATCATAAATGCTAAACCACTAATTTGGAACCTTAAAATGTAAAAAATGCTAAATACTAGTTAGCCAAGCATCAGTAGATCCAGAAACGGTCCTTGAGCGAAAGCTAATGAAGCATGTGTTTTCAGCACTAGACACATGTATTTCTAAATTTCGGCCACTATAACAAAAAATATGGATAAATAATATATCACAAAAGTAATAGGTTATTTTATTAGAACAGCATTATTTGTCGTCTTTAGAGAGTTTTTAGAGGGGGAGGGGCACAAAAATGTGTGAACAAAAGAAGAAAATCTCCAAATAAGAAGCGTTTGTAGATGGGTTTTTTATTGTTTGCGGGTTCCACTGACACGTAGCAGCCCGCGATTGATCCGTTTTGAATTTATTTTTTAAATCGAAAAAAATAATAAGAAACCTCATATAGTATACCACAATGCAGATGCTCTTACCTTTTGAAACTGCAATTTACACATATTAGGTAGAAACAGAAGTCAGATCCTAACATTTCTCTAATAATATGTGTGGAACTGTTGATCCAAGGAATATTTTTTTTCTAGTAAGAAGACACGAGGAATCTGAGGGGAAGATCCGGAAACTTTATCATCTTTTTGATAAAAACAGAAACTTTATCTTACCATGTCGTTTTCTTATCTATGGAAACCATCATTAGCCTCAAAAAGTTTGTGTGATCTTCATGTTATTGAATGTCGTGTCATGTGTTTGTCAAGAAAATGTGGTCCCTCACAAGTGGTATAAAAATAAAATAAACATATTCCTTTTATCCTTTATATCTAATGGTCACGTCGTATTAGTTGAATTTCTGTCTAAAATACGAAATTAGTTCTTCGTTTGATGTATCTTACCGTTCGTTTGATTATCCAAATTTCTTCAAACTCCTGGTTGATGATTTTTTTTTGGTAAAAGGCAACTTTTTCCCTTTTATATTCAAGGTAAAAGGTAACTTTATCAAACCTTTAGACCCAAAAAAAAAGACTTTTTCAAAGCTTTTAACCCAAAAAAAAATCTTGTGAAGCACGAAGCCAAATATAATTTCATGGGACTAAATACCCTTAACATAATTAATGCATACATGTCAATCTAGTGGAATGGAGTTAAAGAGCAAGGAGATGATACGATCAGTGATTTTGGCTTTCTCTGGAGAGCCATGGCCATCTCCGTATTGATACATGCATTGTGACATACGTGCCAAATTCAATATCGATTCCACAAATTCTCGAGGGATTAGGGAAGAGCGACTTTGCATTTTCTCGTAATTCATTTCGTCCCACATTTCGTTAATCATCTGCCGCACGTGCACACGTGCTTTCACTTCTGAAGCTCCGGTCTCGTTCATGTAACACTGGATTGATTTAGTGACATCTCCTCTCGCCAATTCATCCTATACATATACTTATATTCATAAAATATAAGAAGGCCCATATATGGCCATAAAATATAAGAAGACCATATTTAAAAAAAAAATATATATATATATATATATAAGAAGGCCATATGTCAGTTATTTCACATGTATTACATGCATATCTATTGTTTCAATCATGTTTTTGATAAAACATTTAAAGATTGTTCTTATACTATTGATGGTGGACATTGTAAGCATAGTTTAAGGTATTTTTGACAAACCGTTGGTTTATTATTGGTGGTTAGAAATAAAGCTGATGGTTGTAATGAAAAGGTTGGTGTAAGAACGGCGGTTAAATGAGAGTTACAACTGGTGACAACCGCGCGCTTCAAGCAAAAATTAAATAAACGTGGAAGAAATTGGTTTACCGGCGAGGTTACAAGGTCGTTCGCTAGACGGAACACAGACGCAGAGCATCGGACGACTTTTTGTTGGTGTTCAGACAAAGTCTCCAGAACTTGAATAGAGAGTTGGTCGGAGAATACGCAGTAAAAGTGAACAAATATCGTTGGGGCTGCTATTGATTTCCAGGCATTTTGCATATACTCTTCCATATTTGGTTTGTGTCCTCTTTTGTACCATATTGCTTCTACTAAATATGCATTGCATACATCTGCCCACTAAAATGCAAGATAATTAAAAAGGAGATTATCTACAATATCTGCAAGAGTTTCCACGATTTTGAGACATGAATATATTGTGAGAATGGTTTCTTTTTTCTAGGACATTTAGACAAATATGTGAGTAAATAATATAACCTAATAACCAGAAGAAAGTACAATATGTAGAAGTATATATGTGTACAATAATAATAAAGCATTAAGCATCCAATAGATATATAAATCTACCATATACTCTTTTAATATTTTAGAAAATATCTTACAGAAATGTTTTCTTGAAAATAAATTGTTTTACAAATATCAAGATAATTATTAGTATATACTTACAGATTTTTTGAGGAAAGGAATCACATTGATATTTTTTTTTCTGAGGATATCACATCCAATGCTATTGACTTCATTGTACACGACGAGAAAACACAACCTCATGTACTCGGGGAGTTCATCAAGACGATTTACATCCCAACTGCAACATATTTATATATAGAGAAAATTATATCATTATCATGTTTAAACATAATTTATAAGAACAACCAAATAACATTTATCAATAACTGCAAGTGTGAGAGTCTTTACTTTTCAAACGCGGTAGTGAAGAGTTGAAGTTCTTCAAGAGTGCCATAGATATCGTAGATGTCATCGATAGCTGTAAGAAGTGCATTTATTTTGGCCATTATACGTCGAACGTAGCCAAATTGAGGCTCTTGGATTTGTCCGATAGTCCAAAAATAGTTCTCCACTATTCTATCTCTTGCAAAGTGAAGTTGAGAAGCTAAACCTGTCTCCCTCCACCAGCTTCACACCACATGTATATCAAGAGGAACATATAAATAATATGAAACTATATATTCTACTTTATTATATGGTATATTATTTTATATTTGCGATTATATGTGCCAACACTTATATCCCAGTAGTTTGTGATGGTGTCGACCTTGTGTAATCATTCAGATTCAAATATGATAGAGTTCGACATACTCAGTTGAGTTTAAAAAGGCTGAAATACCATGTTAAGGTTTATGACTTTTTCATGTTAAAACTAATTAATGTCATATATAAATCTACGGCTTGTCTATTATTTGCTTCTTTTTTTTTACTTATCTAGTGTTCTAAATAAGGGTAACACATGTAAACTTGTCATATGACTAGTAATTACTACATACCTGGAGACATATTTGAGTTCTTCTTGGTGAACAGCTTGCACGATATTGAAATCGAGCTTGACGAATTCAATTAAGACAAGGTTCTTGTTAGGTCTTTTTCCATACATATCTATGTACCATCTAGTGGCTAGCCTTCTCATTCGCCAATAGTAGGGCATATCTAACGCTTGGACCACCATCTGTACGATGTCACATGATGCTAAGTCTTTATTACCATTAGTATTAACAAAGTCTCTAAGTTGTTGTGTTGCAAAAAATCTGATGAGTTTTTGCAGCTTTATATCCGATTTTGTTGAAAGATAGGACGCCTCGTACAGAGATATCAGACCATTTATATCATCGCTCTCAAACCTTCCACAGTTCTCCATGAAAACATTAAATACATCTGTAATAAACAATTTCATTAGATATACTAACTCTACTGATATTCTTTTAGAATACTTTGGTTGAAGAAACAAAGATATTACACATTGTATATCTTTCTTTTGTCCCTGATCTAACCGGAAAACTTCGTTTGGGATTAAGCTTAAAATAGATTAACACGCGCTTACACACACAATCACACACACACACACACACACATATATATATATATATATACACTACAGATTATGAACGATAATAAAAAACCAAAGAAAATGGAATTTTATAATTTACAGGAAAACTTTTTTCTAAATTGATAAAAGCAACTTTAAAACCTCTATAAAAATGAAAGGAATGGAAACAAAATATTTACCTTCTGAAACATTGAAACCATGTTGTCTGAGTAGTCGGAATTCCAGCGCTGTGGCATGTAGATCTTTTTCCATTTTATATTCAGTGAAGTTTCTTCTATCTTTTTGATAAGTTGTTGTTAATATATTGTCAATTTCCCGTTCAAAATGGTAGGAAACCCCTAGTTTTTGTAGATCGTCAATGAGCATCAACTGCTCAGTGTGAGTTGTACTCTCATCATTGAGCATCTTTCTCACATTCTCTATCAACAAATCTCTCTCGCGCACACTTTTATTATTCTGAAACAGTGGAGTTTGTAAATGAACATAGTTATTAACATATTCGACTTCTTTCTAGATCTTTATTATATATAGGAAATTCTTATGTACCGTATATTTATTCTCGACCGAGAGGAGATTGTGATGGTCCCAAAGAGAAGGCTGATACTTTGCGGAACGACGAGGAACAAATGGAGACTCACCACCCGGTGTCGTTTTAGCTAGTATGGTGCATGTGAATGACTGAGGACGTTGGATAGTCTTCACAAGAACACTGCTACTATAAATAAGAGGTGAACCCATCTGCAGTAGACTGGCTATAGAAGAAGGTATTACTTTCAGCATCTGATAGTAGATGCCTATATATTTGCGTGTGTATATAAATGAATTTATATACGGTATATTTTGTGTCCACGCATTTGCTTAGGATCACGTGTCCTTGAGTACTTATATATCGTTTTCTGAATTGAAAACATGAATTGCCTTTATATAATAAGTTTTGTGAAGGGCTTGTCAGAAGGGACCACAAATAGAAAAATATTAGAGAAATAGCTAAAAATGGTTGTTTCTCTTCTTTGAAATTGAAGTGTATATATATATATGGCAACTCAATAGGCATCAACCAGTTATGATGTCAGACGTGGGGTTCTTGGCCACAAAGTAGTCTACAAAATATTTTCCTTCTGATTACGCAAATTGTCATCAACAATTCGAACAGGATATTGGACGAGTTATGCGGTACACACGATCGAGGCTATACGGAAGACATCATTATGCCAGCAAGCAAAGTCTGCTCACCCTATAACACTTTTAGGTGCTAGCCAAATGGGTGATCAAGCTAAACGAATACCAAATGAGAACCTGCGCCAAGTCGCACGCACTACCCGACTTCTTCAAAGAACTCCCAGTGGAAGCATCAATGGAGAAAGCTCCAAGCCAAAAAATTATGACTTTGTGGAGGGAAATAGGTATTTTTGATTTATAAAAAAATTTCTTAGTGGTATAAATGGTTTATATATATGGCTATCGGTTTGTGTCATAGTTTGAACAAGCTCAAACATGGATCAAAGTAATTTATTAATTATTGGTTTTGTTTATTAAATTACTAGGTATGAATTTATATAGTTTCTATTATATAATCAATACTATTAAAACAAAAGACCTTTTTTAAGAACTTTCGAAGTTTTAAAATATTTACCATCTCATGTCATTGCATTTATTTTAAGCTATGCTTTTGGATATTTTTTTTCCTTTAAACAAAAGAAAAACGCAACAACCTACCGGATCTAGAGATGATTTTCACAATCAAAATCTGAGATGATTTTTTTTTTATCGAGGCTTATTTCTGTCTGAAAGAAGAAAAAAAAAATTGAGTTTGTCGGGTACAAAACAACAAAATTAGATTTGTAAGGGAAGTAGGCTTGGGTCTATTAAGATCATCACAATTACATGTTTGATTTGCTTTCTGGTTGGATCCGTTTTTGTGGCCCATCTTTTGTTATTTTTGTATTTGATTTTTGAAATCAAGCAATATTGTTGCCCATTTTAGTTCTCTTCAGAAACTTAAATGATTTGAAAATATAAAATATCAACATTATAGTTTTTCGTAATATAAATATTATAAATTATATTTTTAATAAAAACGATAACATTTATTCTGGATGATAGTAATTTTGTGTTGTTTGAACTATATGTTATTGTTTGCTATATTATTTAAATTTAATATAAATAAAATAGTTTTATAAATATTTCTCCCATTGAAGTAAATTGGTGGTTTACAGTATGAGGATTTTTATTTGACATAGATTATTTAAAATTATATTAAAGATTTGAATTCAAATATTATATTATGTTTCGACAATGAGTTATATGCCAATAAATATTAATTTTTTATTAATTATCAATATTTACATAACCTTTAAATATCCTACCGAAATATCCATCCTCTTTAACGAAGTTGATGCCGAAAAATGATTTGAACTTAGTTTATTATGGGAATATACCTTATTATCATCCTACCGAAATATCTTAACGTCTAAATAGAGTATTCTGTTGCGATTTATAATTTTATTTTATTGAAATCTTAACAAAAAAATAATTCAAAAATTCTTTCAATACCTATCTACTGTAACCTATATATAAGTACCGTAGTCAAGCCATAAACTCCACAGTCAAAGTTTTTTTTTGCTCTTCAAAAATTCAAAAACAAAGCAGAAAATCATATACCTTTCACAACTGAGACCTTACAGAACGAATAGGTGCACTCAAATGAGAATAATCCACACCTGGAAGCAGAATAAACACAGGAATTGGTGAAATTCTTGAGTTCGTTTTGGCTGACAAGAAGGTAAACGTAACAAATACATAGTCTGACTGATTGATAGTATTGTTTAAGGCATCTCTTGATTTTTAAAATCTTTAACATGTCATAAATCTTGGATTTCAGGGTGACAAAATACACATAACGTGTAAACAAGTCTATTTGATTAGTTTGGGTGGTAAATGCAGTGTTAATGTAAGAACATCACCACTTCTCTGTAACTGTAGCAAAGGGTCATTAATAACCGACCAAGCAAACATGCCTACAATTTGACCTTCATCGATCTCACCAAGATTTCCAAATGTGATTTCAACAATGAAGATATGTTTGTGTCTTTAGTGACGTTCGAAAGGGTTTTGAGTGGAAAAGCTGAGACATGTTTCTTGATTGGTAATATTTCTTCATACATGTATGTTGATTGGTTGTATGATTTTAATTGATTGATACTTTAAAAACAGTTGTTTTTGTTTTCGTAGATGTTATTGGTCAGGCTTTGGATGTTGGAGTGTTATGCACTATCCAATGTCAAAATGGAAAAATTCTGAAGAAGATCAAATTCACACTGAGGGATAGAAGGTTAGTTTGCTTATTATATATACATACTTTACGTATCATCGAATGCTGCGTGATGTAATAATCAATGTAGTGATCTATTTCTGGTTGATTTTTTATATAGTGATCAACGCCTATCATATTGTCTTTAGGGTAAGTTTGCTGAGTTGATGGAACTCTATAGGAAAGAAGAACAAATAGGTGTTGTTGTCTATTTGATCAGTATATTCTTTGTGGGTCTTGGCTATCTAAAACAAGATGCATTCATTTTGTGTTCTGATCATTTTTGAAAGCCTTTAATAAATAAACCATCTAATGTGTTTTTGTTTGCGACAAATTTTTTTTATTTGTATACATAGTGGTATATGTATTTATATATTTGTATTACACAATACATTTTCTTTCTATTATAGTTCATATTAGATACACAGTACATTGTCTTTCTATTATAAGTCCATATAAATTTGCTACTAACACACACAGTACGTCTTTCTATAAGTCCATATAAATTTGCTTCTAACACACACAGTACATTGTCTTTCTATTATAAGTCCATATAAATTTGCTTCTAACACACATAAATATATATATATATATATATATATGAAAATTCCTTTTAGTTAAAAATATTTATAAAATGTTCACAAATTTAAAATATTATGCTTTCAAACGTATCAGTTTAAATATATACAAAATTATAATAAATATTCAATAATTTTGATATTTTTATCTCAAAACCGATAATTAAAAACAATATAAATTTAAACATTGTATATATGAAAAAAACGCATTATGTGAAATTAAATGTTATATCAATACTATTAAAATACAAGGGTATTTTTTGAAACCACCTTGAAGTTTTAAACTATTTACCATCGTATGCCACTAATATATTTTTAATCTACGCTTTTTATTTAAATCCTAACTAAATCTATTTAATCCAACAATAGAATCTCATATTTGAACTAGCCCTTAGTTTTAGGATGAAATTTTTGTTGTATAATTGTTTTATTCTATTTTGTAAAACTAAAAATATTTCGATATATTTTTAATATGCGAAAGTAAATTATTATTAAAAATGTGAAATATCTTCAATTTATTTAAAAAATATTTTTAATACACGAAATTAAATTATTATTAAAAATATGATTACAAAGAAAAATAATTAAATAATAAAAATAATAAAATTAAAATTTTAAAATAAAATGCAAAACAAAAATATACCCGTCCTCCAGAGAGGACATGTCAAAATCTAGTATTTATTAATACTTAAGAACTTATATGGTACCTAACCTTCTTATATATTAAAAATTAATCAAAACTTATAAACTTACAATTTAAAACTCAATCAGATTGAGAACATATTCAGTACACGACTCGTCTAACTCTTCTTTAGATATGTATTCATCCTTGCGGGGAACAACATGTCATCAAATCATAATCCAAATCATCATCCACAACATAAGATTCATTTGTAACATTTTACTTCTTGCAATAACTTGGTTGTGTGTATCGTCTTGTAACACAACAAGAGAAACTTTAGATGTTTATCAACCTCTCTAAGGACAACTTTGGTACAGGATGATGCACAAAGAACCAACATATAAGGAATGAAACAAAATTGACAGGTGAAATCAAAGGACATTATTTGAATGCTATCGCAAACGCTCTTACACAAATTCAGAAATAAGAATACCAATTTCTTTCTCTCAATTTTGTTACTATTTTTTCTTGTCTTTTCAAATATTACTTGATCTCTTGTAGTTGGGTTCGCTGAGACTCGTGACGGTCCCAACGTTCCAGAGAGCAGTTGGCGTCTCCATATCATCCGAGAGCTCCGTAACGAGGGCCATATGGGTCGTGATCGTATGATTAAACTGGTCACGGATTCTTATTTTTGGCCTTTAGTACGACGAGATGTAGCTCGTTTTGTGGAAAGATTTGTCGTTTGTCAGACTTCCAAAGGACATGCATCTAATAGTGGTTTATACATGCCTAATCGTGGACCGACATTAGTATGGACTTTGTCCAGGTATTCCACGAACTCAGTGAGGTTTTTCTTCGATTTTTGTGGTTGTGGACCGTTTTCTAAAATGGCCCACTTTGTTCCTTGAAAAAAGACCACGGATGCAGTCACTGTAGCTCAACTCTTCTTTCGAGATATATACAGGCTCCATGGTTTACCATTATCTATTGTGTCCGATCGAGATTCAAGATTTCTAAGTCACTTTAGCGTACACTGTGGAAGTTATTGTGCACAAGTTTGGATATGAGTTCGGCATATCATCCTCAATCCGATGGTCAAACCGAAGTGACTAACAGATCTCTCGGCGACATGCTGCTTCGCTTGGTAGGAACCAACATTCGGTCATGGGATAGTCTGTTGTGTCACGCCGAGTTTACATTTAACCATGCAGTCAATCGTAGTACTGCCTTCAGTCCCTTTCGCGTGGTCTATGGGATTGTTCCTCGCGGTCCATTGGATTTGGGAGTCTTACCGGATGCGACTCGGGATCATGGAGAAGCAGTCAACTTTGTGGCCAATGTTTCGCATATCTATCAACAGGTTCATGATAATCTCCGCCTTACTTCTGCTAAGTATAAAGAAACAGCTGATCGACAAGGCTTGGGTTTATAAAAATTCAGAAAATACTATTAATGCAAAAGTCGTACCTTACAAAGCCAAGATATCAACATATATATATATAGCAAACCAAACACTAAAACTATGTCGGTGAAGAAATAATAATCTTTCCTTATCGACTTATAAAAAAGACATAAAACGTTAATGCTAATATATGTCGATCAGCTGTTTCGTTTACATCTTAAATTAGCATTAACGTTTTATGTCCTTTTTATAAGTCGATAAGGAAAGATTATTATTCCTTCACCGACATAGTTTTAGCGTTTGGGTATATACGTTGATACCTTGGCTTTGTAAGGTACGACTTTTGCATTAATAGTATTTTCTGAGTTTTTAATAAACTTAAGCCTTGTTTTTGGATAGAACTTCGACTCTCAACGATCTCAAGAAGGCAATTAATCTAGATATTCTAAGAATCATTATTTGTGCTATACGTAGTTGCGACTACACCAGCATGTTTGTTGCTCCACCAGTCCAGAATAGATCTGATGCGCTGGATTCATAGAAGGTACATTATCCATTACTGTGTATTTTTCGGATCCACTTGAGGTCTTTTCTTATGGAATAGTGTTCGTTGTTAAGAAAAACTCTTGTTCAAGTTACTGGAAATAAACTATCTTTTTAAAAAAAAAATATTATTTTGTCCATATTTGTAAAATTAATTCTATAAATTTTTTCTTCCAATTCAAAAGGAAAATATCATGTAATTCTTCAGTTACATTTTATCTAGACTTTAATTAATTTTGATGGATTATTATTCAATATTATGAAAATGACAGTGTAGATTTTATAATTTATAATACTGTCTGAAATTACAAAGAAAATTTCACTTATTTTGGTATAAGAAATGAATTACACAAGTGAACGAAGGGGATACACCGATTTTTTGAGATAATAATCGTGTTGCAAAAGTATTTATTTGATGTCAAGTAATGACATTTTGGAGACTACGAAATCAACAAACACGAGAAACAAAAAAGCAAGTGTAGATAAAGTAGAAAAGAAAAAGAATCGATTGAATAAGAATCTCGGATGAACTGGTTTAGAGTGAAGAGATTTGATTTTGTCGTATGTTTATGAATTATTTATCATATTTTGAATAATAGCTGTGGTTTGAACTTTTGGGTATCTATGCCTAACTTATAGTTGTAACTCCTTCATTTCTATTAAGCCTACCTCTTCAGAATACACATATGTACAGTATTTGTCTCATTAGGGTGGATAAAAACTCCCTCCTAGGGGAGAAACCATGTCGACAGTCTTGACCAAAACTTTTACAGTGATAAAAAGTTGTATCCCAGGTCCATTTAGCTTGAAAAGGTACCTGATGTTCTCATTCTTGACGTCACAATATATCAAACTATCATATACGGTATACCAATTCTTCGCAATTTCATTATGTAGACACATAGAAGGGCCTAATTTTGGAGCATGTATCTATTCTTTTTCATATAAAAATGCGTGAAGCCCTCAAAAGAGAGACCAGCACCTTAGTAAAAACCAGTTTCCTCTTTTCATTTGTCTCTTCTCAAGATGGCAAAACAAGGAGGACAAGATGAGTTCAGAGCCGAGTACTCTGAGGGAAGTAAACTAGCGGTTGACGATGTCTATAGCTTTGAAGACGACCCTGTCGTTGGGAGGTTCAATAGGTTTGGCACCGAAATGTCCGCAATGGTCTCCGCCTTGACCCAGGTTGTTTCTGCTCGCTCTCTAACATCATCTATGGTTGATACTCACTCTTCTTCCTCTTCTGCTGGGCTAAAAAGAGAAAGGCTTGGAACCAATCGAGTAGACTCTTCCCTTGGTCCGATCGGTGGGTAAATATGTTTAATTTCATTATTTCTTACCTGCACTATAGTTTTTCGTTTTCTATTTGTTTTAATTTTCTTTCATTTTATAATTTCATAATTACATTTTATATTATGATGCATGCATGATAGAATAATCTATGCATTTTTATAATTCTTAATATGTATCAGTTAATTGTTAGGTTTTGTTTTACTTCTATATATATATATATATATATATCCTCCAATTCTTTTTTATTGACTTACCGACTCCACTTTTCACAACACTATGTTTTTGGTTGTTTAACAAAATTCAGTTTATACAAAATATCGGATATATATATATATATATATATATATATATATATATATATATATACATAAATTATCTTTAAAATATCGAAGTCTTAATCTCTCTGTATAGAAGAGTGCACAAACAATGGTTTACCGGAAGAAGCAAAGGAAAAAAAGAGGAGATACAGAGGAGTACGCCAGAGACCATGGGGAAAATGGGCGGCTGAGATACGCGATCCACATAAAGCAGCTAGAGTTTGGCTCGGTACGTTTGATACGGCAGAAGCGGCTGCTAGAGCCTACGACGAGGCTGCACTCAGATTCCGTGGAAATAAAGCAAAGCTTAATTTCACGGAGGATGTAAAGATTCTTCCTTCTCGGCCTCTTCTTATTCCACAAGCAGATGAAAGAAATGTGGATCTGAAGAATTTCTTGAGTTATCCCCAGTTGTTGCAAAGCTCAGGCGAACGGTCATTTGCCTGCCAAGGACAAGAAGTGAGAAACGACACATTAGAACATTCACCGATGGAACATCTTCTTCCTTTAGATTCTGCTTCAAATTCCTCTGATTTTCGGGGACCTTCTTCGGATTAATATATTTTTAAATTTTGATAGAGATATAAGAACGGCTTAGAAAACATATGAATGAGCAAGTTAAATGAAATAAAAAACTTATGTTTCTATTATTATCGTGTCAACAATATTATGTCTGTATGCAATGTTATCACATGTGTATTTATTTTTTTGTTAAAGAATAGAAAGACTGCCATTTGTTTCACATATGTATTTCTAAGGTGATACTTTCGTACATTAGTTCAACAAATGCTCCTTTTCATATCATTATAAGAGTTCATAAAAACCAATTAATATTTGTAAATATAACAAAAATTGAAATATGACGTGTACATGTTTACAATACTAACAATTCTATTATTGTGATCCACTACATGCAGGAAAGAAAAATCAAATAAAAGCAGAGTTAGGCAAGGGACAAAAATTAGGCAAGATGCAGCTTAGAAGTAGGCAATAGGTTAGATCTATGTCATATAAATGTTACATTTTAGGCTATCTTTTCAAAATGTTTGCCATGATTCTTTTCTTGAAACCATAATAACTTCTTACACTTTCGTTTTGAATTGGCAGCATGTAGGACTACTTTAATTTCGGTTTTAGGTTTTATATTATTTTTTTCGCTTAAATCACCGGTTGCGGTTTCTTCCTAGCTTTACTTTCTATTTTGCGATTCTGCAAAAAATCTTGGCTTAAGTGACTTGCTTTGATTGTAGAACCAAGCACCAATTTGGTTTCATTTATATAGCGCATTAATATCCTTGTGTCGAATGTTCGAGAAAATGTCTCTATGGCGGGACAAGGTTAAGTTTGTTTAGGAGGTTGGCGTTCGTTTGTCATGATCAGCAGCAGATGGATGGTAAATCTTGTGTTTTGATCATTTTGGGTTTGATGTCTCGCGCTCCGAAGACTGTTTTTATTTTGTTTAAACGTGTGACCTATATGTTTCGTTTTTGTTCGAAGTGATCAAGGCTTTGTTTAATCCTTGTGATTGAGGATGTATAAGTTTGATGTGAAGTTTTTGTATAAGGCTTGTGATGGAAGGCGTTACACCAAGGGGCAATAAATATTGAACTTCTCGCAGAGTATGCTAGTTAGTGAGAGCTGAAAGATGGCTGTGGTGGAGCCTTTCCTGCAGTTTGGAGTGAGCATGAGGCTGTGAGAGAGTTTTCTTTGCATTTTGTCGCAAGGAGACGTGAAGTGTAAGTCTTCTTCACAGTTTGTTATGAAGAAGAAGGCAAGAGACTTGCTTGCTCTTGGTTTTCGAAAGTCGTTTTGTATGACTCATTTTTCTGGATACTATTTTGTATAGCTCACTTACGTTAGATGAGAACTCTACCTTAAAAGATATGGGGACCAGTTTTTTTCACGCATGAAAGTATATAGTTTTTTTTTTTTTTTTTTTTTTGAAAGTATATAGTTAAATTTTGCTTTTGGTGAGTTTATTCACTTAATTATCTCTATTTATTTGTGGCTATTATTCAATCTTTTATTTTAGTAGAGTTTAATCTAAACACAATTTACCATTATTCGAATGGTAATTCTAAAATTTATTTTAGAATCCACTGTTATTGGATAGAATATTTATAATAATGTTAATTCATTTTTAAAATATTTTAAAATCTTTTGTATTTTAATTGATTTAAATAATCTTTTTAGAATCTTATGAATTAGTGATGGAAATAAAAATTCAAGACATACTGCAGTAATATTAAAATTTACCAACTTTAAATATCTTAAATTTTAAAATTTAATAGATTACAAAATATTAATAATGATTTAAATCATTTATTAAATATTTACTAGACATAGGAAGATTTTATTTTCTATAAACTAATTTATTAGTTTTTTTGACATCACTAACTTTTTAGTTTAAGATTATTTCATCTTATTTTGGTGATTAAGTTTTATCTTTAAATACGAGTTTCTTCTCTCATTAAACAAACCAACATAGTAGTCTTATTTAGTAGGCCTATTATTTAGATTAGTGTACAAGAAAATCAAATTTCAAAACAAATACTCAAAACTTTTTAATGTATTATCATTAATTGTTTTCTAGAATATCTCATTAAGATCTGACAGAAATTGAAAAATATATAATCTGATTATTATTCATTTAAAGTTAGTATTTTAAAAAATTAGTTATAATTATATAACCTTAAAGTATTAATGTAATAATGTGTACAATTCATTTAATTTGATAAATAAATCTATACTAGTAAAACATGATCCTAATTTAAAAATTTAGAATCCTGCCATTAAGTTTTTATCATATTTACAAGATATTACTATTTTTTTTAAATTTAGCCACCAAACAATATTATTTAATACAAAAACTTAAATGACTTGCTAAATAAAAGTACAAATATGAAAATATATGTATGTCATGTCAATTATTCTTTAATATTTTAGTTAATTCTAAAATTATTAATTTTGACAACAATGATTATCATTTAAAGCGATTTTGGAAAATATAAATATATTTAAAATGAATTTCCAAATTATGGTCACCGAATTTTTCTCATCATTAATAGAACCACAATATTTAAAATATTAATTATATTTTAGTTTTGAAAATCCTTATACAATTCAGAAACCTCTAAGATGTTCCCTATAATACTGACATTATAAATACTAAAATATCTAAACGTGTTTTCCTATCTACGTTATTAAAGTTGACGTACTAATATGAATTAAAACTTGAAATAATCTTTTAGTTACTTCTAATATCATTTTTCACTCATAAATATAAATATTTTTTATAAATGAATTTACAAAAAACATGAAAATATGATTTTCTTATAAATTTTAGGTATTACATTAAATTACCTAATATTTAGCTAATTTAAAAGATTGAAATCTTCCAATTATATAATACTTAACATAAACAATTTTATAAACAGCATATATATATATATATATATATATATATATATATATATATATATATATATATATATACAATCATATATATTTTTAATTTATTGAATATTCTTATTTGATTTTGTTTGATCTATGTAGAAGGGGGTTCACTTTCACAATATAAATGTTTACATGCATCAATTTTCTTACTAAATTTTCTCTTATGTTTTTAACTAAATTTACATTATTTTTAACACACAAAGCAAGAAAACCGTAGATATTAAAATTTTTATACAAGAATTACTTTGCTTTAGTTTTTTATTCTGTTCAAAATAATAAATTTTAACATTGTTTTCAATTTTTTGAAATGAATTAAACAATTTTTTTAAAAAAATACAAATATATATTTTTAAACATTAAATCATTTTAGTCACTCAAAGTAAATTCAAACTGGTTTAAATAGATGATCAATACAGTTACATAAATTTAGATGCAGTTACATGAATTTAGATGAATAAAATTATTAAGAACTTAAAAATAAATGAATTCAAACGGTTGAGATGTAAATATGTTCGACAAAAATGAAACATATTTAACTAAATTGGATTTAATATTTTATTATTTTAATAAAACATTTGATGAATTTTTAGTAGAGTTTTATAAAGTATAATATTTTATGTTTTTAGAACGCGATCAAAATCTAGTGATATTTTAAAGATATTAGCAAAAAAATACTATATTTTAAAGATACTTTAAATGTTACAAAAACATACCTTAGGCAATCACTGGTGATGTGTCCCTAACTGTGCCATTAGAGGAGAAGGGTGGGTCCTACATCTGCTTGCCGTGCCATGTTTCCCTTCTCTTTGTCAGCAATGATTAAAATGGTTTCCAATGACATTGCGTGAAGTCGTGTTTAATTTTGGAAAGGATATGTTAAATTCCTCTAACTACATAATATCCGATAAATTAATGAATATGACACATTATAAAGTTATTGGGAGAAACTTACAAAATTTATTATATAAATAATACATGCCAAATTTAGCTAAGTTGACAAAAAAACTAACAATAAAAATAATTAACTAATTTGATTAGTTGAACTATCTTTGATGTTGTTATTCATTCCTTTCTTAACCAAAATAAAACAACTCTTTGATGTTGAGACCTTGTAGTCGACTCGTAAGGAATTGAGATGGGAACTTTGATACATTATAATGTTTCTGAACATCTATATAAATATGTGTTTTTGTTTATGACTCATTTATATATTTGGAAAGGGATTTATCTGTCAGTTACTTTTCCTTTTAAAAATTAGCTTAAACTCCTCTACTGATCTGATAAACCTGCATGTTAATAATTTTTTTTGTTATAATATAAAATTAAAATTAAGTATATATAATTGCATTATATAAATAATGGTGTATTTTTATCTTGTCTAATATATAAAATAATGTATATTTGAATATATATAGCGTAATATATTTTATAATTTGAAAAAGTCATATTAATTTGAAATGATACAAGCAAGATTAAGTAGAATAATATTTGTTGAAAAAGAAAAAGTAGAATAATAATTACAAACACAGACTGTACTAATGATTGTAATACAGATTAAACTAAACTTTTCTGTTTTGCATCTTATTTTTTGAATATTGAATTTAATTAATATTTAATAAAATAGATTAAGTTAATATATTTTGTTTTGTAAAATAACATTAAATGTAGTTAATTCAACCAATAAAATTTTATATTTTAGAATATAAATGGTCAAAAATATTGAATACATTTAATTTTTATATACAACGTTAAATACTCCTATAACTTAAAGTGAAACAGTTCCCAAGAAAAGAAGTGAAACAGAGGAAACAGTCATTTATTTATGTTGGGAGTGATGGTCGTCGTAAACCGGAATACTCATTTGGCCTGCGGTGACAGTAATTATTTGGAGTCCACCGCCAAAGACCGCACTCATTCTCTCTCGTGATAGATTCTAACTGTTATAAAGACTGTTCTTTTTCACAATCTTCTCGTGTCTTTGCTTTAAGTTATCTCTTCATTTTCATATCTCACAACTCTATAGCTCTTACTCTAAGTTAAAAGCTTCTTTCCTTCTCTATAGTTCAAAGAAAATGGGAAATTGTCAAGCGGTGGACACTGCCAGAATCGTGATACAACACCCAAATGGTAAAGAAGAAATGCTAAGTTGTCCAGTTTCTGCTAGTTATGTGATGAAGATGAATCCTGGCCATTGTGTTTCTCTTCTAATCTCGACCACCGCTCTCTCTCCCTCTTCCGGTCATGGAGGACCTCTTCGGCTAACCAGGATTAAACTCCTCCGTCCCACAGAGACGCTTGCTCTTGGCCACGTCTACAGACTCATAACCACCAAAGGTACACTCCAAACTATATGTAGTTGTATTCGTTTTCATTTTCAATTCTATCTCATAATCTGAGTAGAACTTTGCTCAAGTCTTAACTCAAAATAAATAAATAAAGACTAGGGGTTTTGCATGTATATGTTACTCTCATTTAGTCTCTTGTAACCTCTGAAGCTATTTACAGGTCCTTTCCAGACTTTCGATCAAACTTTACTCCTGTTAAGTCTTTTGTAATTAGATTGTATCAGAACAATTATAATGTAAATGATTTCTGATTGAGTTGTCTTGTGAGAATGCATTGGTGGCCTCCAGCATATGTAATATGTTTCTTTTTTGGATGGGGTCTAATCTACAATTTTGAAACTTGTTGGCTGCATTTCAGAGGTTATGAAAGGCCTAATGGCTAAGAAATGTTCCAAGTCGAAGAGAGAAGGTAAGATGTCGGAAGATAAGGTAGAGATGGTGAAAGCATTTAGCTCTGATAAGCTTCAAAATGAAAATCAGGTAAATCTATGACTTAAGATTTTGATAATTTTAGTTATATTTTGGTGAATTACTTCTTGGTGAGAATTGGTTTGAACTTAAATAAAAGCCGTCTATCACTGCAGATGAAGAAGCAAGAAAAAGAAAGACCACTAAGAATCTCAAGATCATGGCAGCCTTCTCTTAAAAGCATTTCAGAAGGAGGTTCAAGCTGAAAAAAAGTCTATAACGTTGGGAAACAATCAAGAGAAGCTTCGAAACTTGAGGATCTAGTTTGGAAAAATAGGAACGCTAGTGACAAAAGCTGGTCCCTTCCCTTGTAATGTGTAAAATTAAAGTGATAAAATTTGAAAGCAATCATTCTTTCTTTTTTGACCGAAGACTCTTGTTGGAATGATAAATAACAGTTTCGTCTGAGAAAGCGTTACAAGCAAAAAAAGAAAGAAAGCATCGAGCGTGCTTTGAGCTGATCATTGTTATTCCTTCAGCTTCAGAAGCTTCCCCTCGTTTCAATATATAAGTTATTTTAGAGATTTGTTTTCGTATTTCACGAAATAAATTGTATTCAAAATTCAATGTAAAAAGTTAATCAGTTAAATACTGATTAACTAAAAAATTTAAACCAAAATCAAAAATATAATTCATCGTTGGTTGTTTTCTTTCTATAGTTTAAATGTTAGAGATAAAAATAATTAATTTACAATTGTATTTAGATGCTATGAAAACAAAATTGTCTCAAATTTTTATTTTATTTACCTTTTATCATTTAACAATGATAAATCATATTTTTTTGAAAAAAAATCATTGTATATGTTGAATTTTATTATTTAAAATTACCTGAAATAATATAATAAATTAATTTTAATACTTTATTAATATGTGTGAATTTTTTTAAATATACTCATTTTGTTTTTATATGATATTTTAAAAGATTTTTGTGTTTCAAAATATAACTTATTTTAAGTTTTATGCTGGCTTTAGATTTATTAAAAAACTATTCAATCAAATACATTTTCTAACAATTTATGATTGGCTGAATCAATTTTTTATATACAATCTCTGTTTTCTAATGTATGATGTTTTAGATATGTGTACAATGATTAAGAAAATTATTATTTATCTTAAAAATATCATTAAAATATTAACTAAAAATTATTCAACCAGTTACAAAAAATAGTACTGGTTACACAATTATAATAAAGTCAAAAATTATATAGAAAATTCAAAACATCTCACGTATAGAAACATCAATACTTTCTAAAATATCATGTATTAAGAAACTGATGGAGTCTATTTTATTGATGTTTTTTTAATAGAAGTAAATTTATTAATTTTGTATGCATAATATCTTATAAAATGGAAGTATATTTTTGAAAGTAGTTTTATAATTATAAACATTTTCCAAACTGAATCGACCTGTAAAATGGTGCATGTGTTAAAAATTGCTTTTTTCGTTTCTGCATTCTTTGTGGAATACCTCAAGCGTTACATGTTGACTATTTAATTCAGTTTCATAATATAGACGTTACAAAAGAAAAGAGAAAGCTAAACCGGTTGTAAGAAAATTTCTTGTTGTATTTGAAGAGGCTACTCTTTGTATACAAATATACAGAAAATTTCTTGTTGTATTTGAATAGGCTACCCCTTTGTATACAAAGATACACAATGTTTTTTTTTTTGAAAAAAAGGGCTAAGATACACAATGTTGTTTTGAATATTATGTAAAACTACTTAAAAATACGTTCTACAACAAATGCCACTAGTGTTTAAAAAACATAAAACATCTATTTTGCGTATTAAACAAGGAGTATACATTAGAACTAACTTTTAATTCATTTGTTATTTTCATAAAATGTAAGAGATTTAATTATATTTCTAAGATTTTCATGAATGGTATTTTTGACAGATTTAGTTAGTTTTTGAATTCTCTTGAATAATTAATTACAAAACTAAAATTTATTGTCTAAATTAAAGTCATATATTGTTTTTATCTGAATTCGGCAGTGTAGAATTTTCGAGGGTATGTTGTTTGAGATGATCAAAGAGACGATCACAAAGAGCTTTACCTAAAAACTTGTGAAAATATGGTGTTTTTTACAAGGACAATGTAACTAGAGAAAACCTTAATCTTGTGTCTAAAAGCTAAGTTTATGAATACATTTTCAATTCTCAGCCTCTTCTTTATATACTCAATTCAGCTTCTTCTTCTTTTCCTTCAAATCAGTCCAAACATATGCTAACTTCAACTCGACTCAGGCTTATTTCAACTCTTTTTTTTAATTATACAGAGATATCATGACCTCACAGAAGTGGTCCAGACTAGTCACGTGTTGTCATGTGTCGGTCCTCTGTTTCTGGCGATCCTGAAATGTTAATTCTCCAGTAACCGATATTCGAATTCAGGTGGCGGTACTCACAGCCGTAAACCCTTTACAACCAGAACTAGAAGTCCTGGTTGGCTTATTCCAACTCAACTGAACCGAGTTATGTTTATTTGGGGAGATTTGCCAAACTGATGTAATTCATCTCCAACAATAAGTTTACTCCATCATGAGAGCCCAAACTTATCTAAATGAATTTCTAAGAACGAATCTTTCAGAATAAAGAACTTGTAGCTTGTCTTCCAAAGAAAGTTGGGTTTCCATCTCGGCGTGTACATGGTATCCAACCCGATTTGACAATTAATCCTAGAAACCTGATTGTCAATGACCAATAGTTAAATCTTTAACCTGACTCCGGTTAATGCGAAGAAGTGGAATGTTATCCCCTAAAATGGTGGAAATTATACTACCACCCTAGCTTTTTAGCAAATTTCACCTTATTTTTTATTCATTTTAGAGAAGTTTACTAAAATGATACAAACTAATTGTGTTATTACAAGAATAATTCATATTTTTGAATATTATTCGAATATTTTTCTGGTCAAAATTACACGTATCCATAGTTATAACCAAAAAAATATTACCAAAGTACTCTTAATATTTGATCAACAACATATTTATGTTCAACAAAAGAACTACTTAATAATAAGTGTGTTTATAAAATAAGTATGGAAAATAAATATACCGTTGAACTGGTATCATAATTTCTTAGAAACGTCAGATTTGTTTCCACGACAAAGTTAATTGTCTGATTTGATTATAAAACAAAACTGTAAGAATATGTATGAATGATATACCAGATTTGTTATAAATGATGGATTTTTGTGGTCAATTTATTTTTATGAACCTACTTATTTTCTTATGTTCAACTTATTTTCTTACGATAGACTTATATATCCGACTTAAAATTGTTGGGTAGACTTTTTTATATGGTGGCAGACTTTTTAATTTATGTTGTGCCAAATATATTGTCGGAAATATGGGTTTATGTAAACCAAAATTAACTTAATATTCAAATTCGATTTGATTTATATTAATTTTGAATTTGGCTTGTTTTTTGTTGATTAAAAAAAATTAGGTAAATGTTTGTAGTTGTCGTTATCTCTTTCATCCCTCTTTTCTTCTTTATCAAATGTCTTTTTTTCGTGGTGGTTTAATCACTTTTTGTAATCGTTATTGCTTGGAGAAATATGGATCACACATCATTCTCGTTTGTAGAAATCGGAAATTTGAAAGAAAGAAGTGGTTTAATTAAGATCGGAATTAGGTAAATTTTTGTAACTAGAGCCATTTCAAGTAATTTCTCAAAAATTTATGCAAAGTTTCTCAAATATTTTTTTTTTGGAAGCCTCTCCAATTAACCATCAATCAAATCAGGAACGATCCTGAAATTTTGAGAAATATAAGAGATTTTAGATTAAAAAACTATAATTTTCTTAACAAATGTTTGTATTAATATATGTTCTTTACAATTTGAAAGTTTTTCAAAAACAATTGGTGACCATAAGTCAACCTTTGACCAGTCTATGCTCAGAAGTGTTTCACTAGATGCTCAGAATTCAGAGCATTGTGAAAAGCTAAAAAACGATGATATACATTTGTATATTCATATCTGAAGATTAGAAGCAGAAAAAGCCTTCCGATGAAGCATACAATGTAGAAACGGCTAACAGAGTACTGATTGGAGATTGTTCCATCCGAGTTTTGATACGTTTTTTTTTGCAAGTTGCAACAAAGAATCTACACAAATTTATCTTATAATGTGTGTGTAAGAAAAGTTTATTGGTTTTGAGAAATGATAAAGTGTAAACAACAAATGTTTTAGAAAATATGTGGTCAATGGTTAATTTTTAGGGAATTTGCACCTTCTACACACTTCTTTCTCCATAATTAAGTGAATCCTTCAAATCTCACACAATGGTACCTCCATTGCTAGACAGCAAAGTTGTCCCATCATATTTACTTTGCTAAATCCATCATGTTTTGGGTTTTTTTACCAATTCGCTCATTTTTAAAAGAAACATATGTGTTTAAGAGAACTGATGAGAACTCATATTTACATTGTTAAATGTTGAGTATTTAGCATAAATTTTCCTTTTTCAAATGTTTTATACTCTCTCTAGAGTGTTATTTTAACATTTGTTTCTTGTTACAAAAGAATCATTTTTGTATTGCAATGCAACTTTCAACTTAATATTAATTACAAATGCATTGATTTTAGGGAAATTGCACTCACTACTCATACATTATACCATATTTAGGTAACTACACGAAAAACACTGTTAAGCACTGTTCAAAATTTTTAAATACAGTTATACCCTTAAAAACTTAATCTTGATGGCACCTCCTCTCTCTCTCCTTCCCGTCACCATCCCTCCCTGTCTCCACCGCCGAAAGTCTCTGCCAAGTGATCTGTCGACGCACAGCTCCGCAACCACGTCGTCTCTCTTCTAGACTCTTTTGCCAACAACCTCATCTCCCATGTCTTCTCTTCCGCCTCCTTCTCCGCTGCACTAGCCTTCGGATCTCCGACCTCCACGGTGAGAGTTACCACCCCCACAACTTCCGCCGCCCCGAGCTTCTCCTCCGCAGCCACCCAGATGTGACGCCTCCATCCTGGTCTCGTCCACCCCTTTCAGAATAGTCCGTGATTCACCACCCCACAACCTCAGCCGCCCCAAGCTTCTCCTCCGCAGCAACCCCGAGCTCCTTCTCCGCCGCAAAGATCTCTCTTTCCTTCCTCCACTCCTCATTCCTCTCCACTCCCTTCTCCTCCACCTTCTCCTCCGCCGTACTGGCCGTACTCTGCCTCCGTCTCATCTCTCTTTTTCTGGTTCATATGTGAAAAGATTAATAAAAAAAAAGGGATAAACTAGGAATATCATTTATATTTGCTACAGTCATCTACCTTTTTAGACAAAATGGTATATCCTTAATTT